>OZ023064.1:32445206-34845206 GCA_963992785.1 Tenthredo livida | reverse complement strand
TCCTTCAAAAAAAGGATTGAAATCAGACACTACCGCCAAGCATCATCACATCGAAAACACAGAAAAATTGAAAATAAAAAAAAAAAAATTTGGAGGTAGTGGTACTTGGCGGGCCTTTTGTAGACAAGTACGAGGAAACAGCAATTAAACTATGTCAATAATCCTGTAGTGAAATAAAATATTGGCCCGCCAAGTACCACTACCTCCAAATTTTTTTTTTTTAATTTCAATTTTTCTGTGTTTTCGATGTGATGATGCTTGGCGGTAGTGTCTGATTTCAATCCTTTTTTTGAAGGAGGTCTGTTTTTTTTGAGTTAATGACCACATCAATGTACTTGGCGCAAGGTTTTTGCACGAGTGGTGCTTTTTTGGGGATATGTTATACCGCGCGTTCACGAGGAAATGAAACAGTCCGAACCGAACACAGGCGCACGTCGCACTCGTCCGACACACGGACCGACACACGGACGAGTGCGGCATGCGCCTGTGTTCGGTTCGGACTGTTTCATTTCCTCGTGAACGCACGGTATATAGTATATAGAAATAGTGTGTATTCCAAATTTCTGAAATGAAACGTTTATTTATTGAAGTAAAATTTCATTTTTACAAAAATATGAAATAAATATATTTCAGAAATTTACAAAAACAAGATTTATAATTTTTATAAAAATGAAATTTTACTTCAATAAATAATCATTTCATTCAAAAAATGCGGGATACATAATATTTCTATATAGTATATAATATATCGATGGACCAATGCCATAAGGTCGTAATAAGCGCAAAAAAAAAAAATCTACACCTGTATAAAACGCATCTGTACATCGAAATTCGGCGAGAAAATGTATTTTCGAATCAATTTTTTTTTAGCGCTTACGACTTACGGAATTAGTCCATCGATATAATATATTATTCCCCCCCAAAATGATTCTGAAGTGCTGGACGTGCGCGCCTCGAGTAGGGCCAATGCGTGGGCCTCTGCCGTGGGTATACTGGGACGCGCGCACCGTTGCAACGCCATGTTAAAAATTAGAAAAAAAATAGACCCCATGAAACTTCCATCGTAAACAAAATCTTTTATGATGCATAATTGAATGAAGAATTCCATCATATTTTTTCAGCATCTTAAAAACGGCTGATTTCTGCAGAAAAATCTTTCAATACTTTAACTGTTTATAACAAATAGAAATTCGCAATTTTTTATAAATTAAAAAAAAAATTCTTGTAGGTTATTCTTTCAGCTTTCGAAAGATCGCTGGTTCATCTCTCCGTGATAAATGAAACCGAAGATATTAATTCTTGAAGTTGACCGAAGCGCTAATTTCGCAACGAAATACAACTTATGACTTGGCAAAAAAAAAATTTTGTACAAACAACGGAATACGTATCGGTTTTTTCACGTCTATTTCACCTGAGCAAGAGTTTCAATAGATCTAAAAAATACGAGGTCAGAAAACGATCGAATTCGGCCGGTTTCTCCTGGAATTGCCCATATACAACCATAAAATTCTGGGACGTATACGGTTCCCGCGTCTTTGTATTCTGCTTCTGAATTGTGATAATTACCGTGCTCCAATTTTTATTAGCCGTTATTCCATGATAGTCCATAAATAAATTGTACCAAATACTTGTAGGTGTTTCATTGGCGAGAAAAAAAAAACATTCGTAACAATTTTCAGTATAAAATAGTGCGTCGATGATGAATCTAATGATGCCTATAAAAAACATCAGAGCGGTTGATGAAAATAAGTGTCTCGATTCATAACGAATATCCCGTATGTGAAGTTCCATTCTATTCTATTCTATTATATCATATTATATTATGTTGAATTATTTTTATAAATGTTCAACAATAATAGTCGAAAATAGAGTTCGCACAAGAATGAAAATGTCTGCGTCACCCCCGTAGTTACAAAGTATTGTAAATACGCACGCTGTTCGGAGGAAACCAAATCAGAATCGAAGTTAGCGAAATAGTTCAATGTTTGATTAATTTTATGTTACATATAAAGCACACTTCGTCAGAACATATCGTACCCCTAAAACCACACTGTAACATCTCAAAAAATATTGTTTTTTCAAAATTGCCATAGGACTTCATGTAATAGCATTTACATTCATTTGAAAGCAAATCCGCTAAGTACATATTTTTTGAGTTGTTACAGTGTTGTTCTGGGTATGCGATATAAACGCATTTCAGAACTCACGCGTTATTGTTTTATCGTGTGACAGCTTATTTCAGAAAAAAAACAGGATAACGTACTGGAAATACAGCCTCAAAAGCATTGTCGCGAATTATATAAGAATTGTATCTATGATTGCTTACATGTGAAAAATAATGTAGCAGTGGGGAACACTTACCCTTTCAATGTAATACTCACTCTTCGGGCGGATAAATGCAGGTTTTTCTTATTATCATTCCTTCGACTTTAACAGTGCGTACGATCCATTTTTTCACTCACTAAACTGCCGGTGATTGCACGTAATAAACACACACGACTACGCGTCCAATTTTTATCGCTAACCGAATAACGAATACAAATGTTATTCCGGGGGATGCAGTTATAACGATGTGGAGCGTAGAAATCGAATCGTTATTCATTGACTCGCGTTGATTTCGCTTGCCGTGTCGAGGAGTGTATACGGGACCGGCAGAAGTGACAACCACTGGGCCCAACCGCGGTGATTTAGTGCGCAGTCGCCGACGTCACGACAGCTCTGCGGAGCGGCAGTCGTTCACCGAATGCCGAGGAGCATGAATCGTAAGTATTTCATTACTAAGTGATATTGCGCGTAACATCGTTAGTAAAGAAAATTATTGTTCCGCATAATTGTTGTTATCAACGTGAACAATTTATAGACTTTGCGAAAGATTATTGGTTCACTTGAATTACTCCTAAAAAATGCCTGTCTGAACTCATTATAATCAAGTGAAAAGGTATAAGATATAAACGAAAAAAAAAAAAACGATTTTTAAACGATTTTTGATTTCACGCACGATTATCAAAATTCAAACTTGAGACGGGCTTTTATTCAGAAAATACATGACAAAAGTACATGGACAAGCGGCATTGTTTCGGAGTAATTTCCTCAAAATCTTTGACTTATACATTGTCACGCATATTGTTTTTCATGAATTGTACCATTTTTAAACGATACTTTACTTTATTTCTCACTCTATTTTTCAGCAGAAAATTACGAACAATACCCGTGGGGCATTCCGCTGAATGCCCCCCAGCCACCACCTCCAGGCCTTGCGCCAATACCACCTGGAAACGGAGGTGATGGTCCAGCGAGATTCCCGGTGCATCCGGGAACCATGGGGGGCATTCAGCCGAATGTCCCACCGTGCGTACGTACGGACTGGGGCTACCCACCCCAACGGCAGTGGCAGGAGTGGCGCCAACCCCATCCCCAGCTGCTGTCTCCGGTGAATAAATATATATTTTTTTTATACAATAACGCGTATTTTTCATGCTTTTTCTTTGCGTAGATTTCATACATGCCGCCATACGGCCAGGGGATATTGGTGCCACCGCCACCGCCACCGCCGTCGCAACCGCCACCGCCACTGCCACTGCCACCGACGCCGCCAACGAAGCCAGCGATGTCGGCATCTGCGGCGAGTGCCGATCTTCGGTCCGCCAGCCCGACCCTCGAGGTTCGTAAATACCTATATATCGAGAGAATGCCTTTAAAGTTATCACTCGGTCATTGCCAACTCGGAGGTCCCCAAGTTTTTCGTCTGTTTTTTCGCAGGCTGGCCATCCCCTTTTCAGGTTCAAACTTGTTAATTTTTTTTAATTTGAATGATTTTAATTCTCAATTTTCAATGTTTATTCTAATCATTGAGTGTTTTCGCGCATTAGCTGCGAATACTCAATAAAAAATCTGCTCGGAATTTTTGTTTTTATAAAAACAAAAATTGATTCACAAATTCATCGAATATGGAAAAAAAAGGCGGTTTCATAATAAATAAAAATAATCATAATAATAACAATAATAATGATATATTGATATGAAATATGAAAAATTATTATCATTAAATAAATCACTATTAATTAGACAAATTATTTTCTCTCACCTTCGTTGACGCACTTGTTTTACAACGTTTGACAGCTGCGGTAGTTTGATCCTAAAAAGGGCTGATCAGCCTGCGAAAAACAGATAAAAAACTTAGGGAGGGCCGAGTTGGCTATGACTGAGTGATAACTTTCACGGTATTCGCTCGGTATGGTATTTTATCAAAATTTTTTTCCCCTTGTTTCCTCGTCAAATAATTCATGTCAGAGAATACGGTGTAATCGTCATGTGCAGTTCTTTTTTAGAAGGAAAAACGTGTCTTTCAGACAATTTTTTTGGCTTACGAAGTTGACTTGTGACAAAGAGGCTCAGTACTCTGTTACTGGGGCCGATATTCATTATAACAATTGTTGTGTTGTCTATAGGAACGGATCGCAGCAGTCGTGCGGAAGATGCTGCCCGCTGCTGCGACGACCAGCACTCGAGGGGAGGGCAGCCGCCGGGAGAAGCACCGCCGTGGGGCTTCAGGGGCAGGGGCCGGGGCCGAAGGGGCGGGCGGGGGGGTGGGACCCACATTTTTATAAATAATTAATTTTAATAAAAATTTACTTTTAAAATTTGGCGTCGTCATTAATCTAGAATTATACTGCTAGTTTCCATATAGTCCTGCTATTTGTAAAAATATCGGTAGTTTTTCACAAACTTGTGCATTCCTGAACGTTGGAGTGTACGATTTTGCTTCTAACTATATCTTATATCAAATTATATTATGTGATAAAATAATGCGTGGAATTTCGTCACATTTTTCAGCTCACCCGGTTTGATGTAGCACGCGTTTAAACTTTTTATTATATAAATTGAAATTCATCAATTGTACAACCTTCAGTGGGAAATTCTTAGCTTCCCAATGAACACATGCAGTATATTATTTCTCCACTTTATTATTGTTATCATTATCTTCTAAACAAGTAATAGTTATGTCGGGTTGTTCTGTGGGAAACTATTACTGGAGAGTTTCCAAACTTTGTGACTGAATAATTGAAACTAACGATAAACTATAGAATAACTATTCAGATAATAAGGATTAAATTTGAGACATACCCACAACAATAACCTATAATGATATGGGGAAATAATGGAAAGGATGTAGTCTTGTGGATGTAATAAAAGGATGTAATGGGTTGAAAATTGAATAGCCGATAGATAGATGAAATGCTTCGTATAGCATTTGAACAGACTTCGATATCACTAGGCCGAAAAACTCATACTCGACGTAAATAACACCAGGTAATTCAATAAAAAGATTTAATTTCTTTGAAATGTGTGAACTTGGATAAAAAAGCTTATATTTGTTAAATCTTCATGCTTCGCGTGGTTCATCGGTAATAATTTCATTACTAAAAAGGTTTTATGCTTGATGAATTTCGATATTTATTTGTACCGAGTCAGAAAAACGCTCATTTGTAAGAAGTGTAACGTGCGGGCCATATCAAACCGGGACGTATGCTTTCATATCATGTGTAATCACTCCATCCTCTTACTCTTCTTCTTCATATTTATCAAAAGGTTTATTCTGCGATCGCGTCCAGCCAATCATGTATAGTTACAAGAAAATCGGAGACCGCAACGTCCATAAGTGTAAGAGTTTGGACAGAATTACCCATACATTACGGGTATTCTCATCTTCGTTGCAATAAAAGAGAAAGGCTGTGTTTGATCGGTACTGCGGATTGTTACCTTAGGAGTAGGTGCGCGAAATGTAGGATGAGTCGGTATTGACGCTTCACGCGACCGCAGCGTCCCTAGGTGCTGACTGGTGTACTAAATAATTACAGACTTCTTCTGCGTCGTGTTCTGCCTCGTGTCACCTGAAAATTTCGTCGCCAAATGCAGCCTTATTTACGGAAAGCAGACGGGTGAAATGAGTTTTCCTGAAAAGTGTGTGTATTTCTACCCTGCGCTTGCTCCCTGGATTAAGTGATAAATGTTCTAATCTCCTTGATGCGATCAAAATACGACAAGTCGATAATTGCAGGGATTCTGATGCCGCCATGTTGAATGTGTATAAATGTCATATAATTTTCGACTATTCGTAATACAAATTATTGGCTGATTTACATAAAAAATCAATAAGCAAGCGCAGTACAGTTTAATTTTAGCTTCTAGAAAAAAATCATTTCCGTGAAATTCGTCCACCCGTGTAGGCAGCATTTGGCGACGAAAATTTATCGCCTCTGACGTCACAAAACATATATAGGACATGCCAGTTCTGTGGCACCTTAAGGGGAAATAAAAGCTGATTTCGTGCGACGGGGGCGCCATCTATCGGATGATGGCGCGACAGGGGCGCCATCTATTGGAAGATAGAGTAGTTACAACGAGCCACTCGACCTTACCCTCCGCCGGTATTGTAATTTTCTGTCAAAGTCGGTAATATTTTCAGCCGCTTTTTCTGGAATCGTATGTTTTCACATACTCGAGGAACCGACTTGTAACACCCATAATAATAATATAGATTATTGTGTAGTATTTTCACTACAGAAATTCGAGTATTGCTACTCCGTTTCGAGTATTGGTACTCTCCTTCGAGTATTTCTACTCTTTTTCGAGTATTGCTACTCTTTTTCGAGTATTGCTACTCTTTTTCGAGTATTTCTACTCTTTTTTGAGTATTTCTACTCTTTTTCGAGTATTGCTACTCTTTTTCGAGTATTTCTACTCTTTTTCGAGTATTGCTACCCGTTTTCGAGTATTTCTACTCTTTTTCGCAGTTTATCCACACTGAGAAAATACTTCCGTTGTGGGAATGTTAGGGTGCCGCATCATTACTCCTCAATAGCCAACACAGTGAAATCTACTGTGCTGGTTGTGTTATCCCCACCTTGTCCCCACCGTAAAATAAAAACAGTGCCTTATACTGGATAACATGGTGGGGATACCAACCAGCACAGTAGATTTTACTGTGTTGGCTATTGAGTAGTAATGACGCGGCGCTCTAACGTTCTCACAACAGAAGTATTTTCTTGGTGTACAACATGTGCAATACCAAACCTGCCATAATTGCGTGCAATTTGTACTAAATTTCAATTATTTGAACTACTTATCAATATTTCATTATATTTCTACAGTCAAGTTACAGGACTTGGCACAACTGATATTTATACAGTTTAGATCCGTAGTATTTCTACTACTTGTACAATATTGAGACTGCGTTGATCACATAGTATTTCTACTATATTTATATTATTACTAACAAAGTGACAGTACTTTCTAAGACTATCATTCATGGTATCTGTACAGTAATTGAAACAGTATCTATACAGTATTGAAACTGTCTTCACGACGTTCAAAGTTGTAAATTTTGAACAACTTGTCGACTTGTCAACTTGTTATAACTTTTCCACGTCCCAAAAAGTCCAAGAAATATTTCTATTAATTTGACAGATTCCTTTAGTCTCGAACGTTTGCTATATGAGCCTGTTTATCATTTTTACAGTCAGCATAACAGGAAAATCAGTACCCTTCACATGAGAATCGCGCGTTCAATTTCATACAATTTACGTGTATAGGTAATTGTTGCACAGTAATATTTATGTCATATTTGCAAACAAATTTAGATGACTGTAACATTTTTTAAATGATTTGACACTCCAGCCTTTTTCCAAATCAATTCAACATATTACAGGCAATTTTTCAATCAATTTCCATAGCCATGACGTTCTAGACAGCAGCACATTCCATAATTACAATCCGACCTTGTATTCTGTTTTTTTTTCCGTCTTTTTTTGACAGGAAAAGCAATAACACTACATTCAGAAATAATAAAATCATATCTGAATTTGTAAAAATGCTGTTTCAACATTTTCAATCTCAGAATATCAAGTCTCAAGTCCGAACATTCATTGCACGACCTCTGAACTTTGCTAGGAGCCAAGAATTGTTCTCGGCGATAGAAATTTCTTGATAATTTCAGGTTCTTCCAAAAGGTAGGCACCCAAAATGTAATATTGACGTAATATCTCAATTACAATCGGGTGGTTCATCTTCATGAACGATAAATAGTTTACTTCACGTAACTAAATGACCTACAAAAAAAAAGCCAATATTAGAATCACAAAGTCAAGGCCAGCAGCATTTTATTACTACTTTAGGTAATAACAATATTTCTACTACAGGAAACTCTAGATATATCACCGCGCGGTGTATCACTGTACGAGCGAATTCCCCGTCGCACGTATTCGCACGCACACAAATAACGCTTCCCCACCTCGGTTGCGCACGCCGCTGCCCTCGCCGCTGTCGGCAAACACGTCGCAGTGCCAAAATTCCGCACGCGTCTCCCCACTAGCTGCGCGGGCCGCTAGAGGCGTGACTTCGGCACTGGACTGCTGCGTGGCGAGGGCTCTCGACTCACGGCCGATTTCCTCTCCTACAGCCCCATACCGCGGCGATATATCTAGAGTCTACTGTATCAAGTTGCAGAACTTGACACGACCGTTACTTTATACTGGCTCGATATTTCTATTGCATTTGCATCGTTATTACCACTTCAGGTAATACTAACATTTCTACCATCAAGTTGCAGAACTTGATACGATCGTTACTTATGCAGGGTTTCTACTAAATTTCAGGATCCTGCATTCATTGAGAGTTTTAGTTATTTCAAGTCTATTTTCCAATATTTTCATGTGTATCGGTATATGATCTTCCATTCGTTCATATAAATATTCACACTGTACTTATAAGAAAATACTTCGACTCTAAGAAACTGAAACGTAATGAATTCCCATCGAATTGACTCGATAAGTTTCCTGAAGGCACCCAAAATTTCCTCAAATTTCAAGGTTTCTATGCGAGCAAAGCATCTCTGAGAGTGTCACGATAAGTTAGGTACGTAAGATTGGGTTTCACAAGTAGTAATCAGTTATCGGATCGTCTCAAACTCTAATGCTCTACATTCCAAAACTTTTTATAATCTACCAAGTTTGTATAATTCAAAAACATACAGAGTATCTGTATGAGAAAATTTCATTCATGAGATTGATTTCGAATGAAACCAGGAAAATGATTTATTTTTTGGTTTTAATTCAACTACAAACTTGAGAAGTTCAAAAGTTTTCTGAATCTACATTATTGAAGCCAGAATGTTCATCATTTTTTATTGTCGCAGATGCGACAAAAGAGTGAATTGACATTATAAATTACGTCAGGACTTAATTAATGAACGAATCAATTTTATTTCAATTGATCTGTTTGATAAAATGAATTGATCTGACTAGTAAATAACCATATCAATGTGAGAAAAGTGTTATTGTAATCGGAAAATCCAGTTGAAAATCAATTCATCAGGTTTTTGTTAACAGTTGTTGAAAGGAATAAAATGTAATGTTCAGCTACCACTACGAATCTAGTTCTACTTCTGCCCATTTTTGTTTTCTCACGCTTCGGTACGTTTCAGTCTTTTTATCGTTGTATTTGGTCCTTTCGAGACCTCGAATCGTTGCCACAACTGCAACTGTCGCTGCGATTGTCTTGTCACACGCTCCCTTAGGTGATCTCGTGACTCTTGGAACACGTATTGAGGTGTCGTCAGTATCGTCTGAGACTCAACACACACCGTAAGTGTCCTCTGGAAAGTGAAATCAAGTGATAAAGAAATTCTACTATGTTATTGTTCACACACTAATGTAAGTATTCTCAACGTATTTGTTAAAGAATTATCAACTAGTTATCACTCGAAATCGTTCAATCAAGAGATGCGTCAATCGAGTCAAGTAAGATGATAAAACAAAATTCAAAAATTTTTGTTTGTTCAATGTTTCAACGTCACTGCCTGTCTGCTCGGGTATCTACTTTTCAATTGATTACGTAATTGGCGAAGGATTGTTAAATAAGTAATGATTTTTCAATCAAATTCGTGATCGAATTCGTCTGAAGATTACATGTACCAACACGTTGCATAGGCTGAGATCGGAGTAGTGTTCATGAGTTTGTTTTACCGTTAAATCTGCCTTTGGTATCCACTGTATTAGTAGTGTCTAGACTCTAGACCGTGATAATTCTGGATTTCAAATACACGTCAACGTTCCAATTTCTCTATTGCAACGATCAGCTGATCACCCGAAAGACCTGCACGAAAATTATCGACCTGTTGTTCAACTTGTCTACATCTACTCATCCTTCATAGCCAAACATTGTTCGGAGGTTTTCATCTTGGTTATTGTCATCTGAAAGATATAAAAACGAATGGATACCTGCACAAGCATGGCCTTGGCATAGATTCTGGTTTTTTTGGTCCGGCGACATACCGCCCGGCGTTGACTGATTAGCGTCCTGGCCCGCAGTTTCTGGATGGCAGCGTGAGGTTGCTTGAAGGTCACAACGAAACAACCAGAATCTATGCCACGGTTTAGTCAAGCATGGCAACTCCAAATTTCAATAGCATGCATACTCCAACAAAATATGTCAGAAACGAAAAACGGCAAACCTTCATTGACATCACTTGCCATCAATACCCTCCGGCGGTATTGTAGTTTTCTGTCGAAGTCGGTAATATTTTCAGCCTCTTTTTCTGAAATCGTACGTTCTCACATACTCGAGGAACCGACTTGTAACATCCATAATAATAATATAGATTATTGTGCAGTATTTGTAATACAGACATTCGAGTATTGCTACTCTTTTTCGAGTATTTCCACTTTTTTTCGAGTATTTCTACTCTTTTTCGAGTATTGCTACTCTTTTTCGAGTATTGCTACTCTTTTTCGAGTATTGCTACTCTTTTTCGAGTATTGCTACTCTTTTTCGAGTATTGCTACTCTCTTTCGAGTATTGCTACTCTCTTTCGAGTATTGCTACTCTTTTTCACAGTATATCCACACTGAGAAAATACCTTCGTTGTGGGAACGTTAATTATAAATTATGCTAGTTCGCGTGAGTACAGTGTCACGGGTTATAATATTTGGAGCTCCTCTGGGAAAAGTCGAAAAAACCCTTAAATTACCCTAATACAGACTCGGATAGTTTTTTCACTATCAGAGCTGCCTCCCTACGGATCTGGGATATGTCAAATTCGCCAGACAAAGATAGATGCTATAGAACCATCTAGCTATTGAATTTGACGCACCAATACCGCTTAAATCAGATCTGGGATATGTCTAGCTCACCAGACTAAGGTAGGTACTATAGAGCTACCTTAGCTGAATGAGATCAACGCATCGATACTGATATCTAGCTATAAATGATTCTAAGTTATCTGAAAAATGAAGAAATTGATGAGAACAAAGTAATAAGAAAATAGAGAAGAAAGGATCTGATTTCTAATAATTTTAAATGATTAAGATTATCTCCTGTTTTATTTCATTTTGAACAAACCAAATTGCTCTGTTCTCAGAGAGAGAATTCAGAGAGATTACTATTTACAAAAATAATACAAAAGAAAAAGAAAGAAAGAAAATCTAGAACATAAAAACTAATGATATCGAGAATGATTTCCTGATCACTTAACCTAACTTAACTCTAACGCGCGCAGGCACAATGTGCCGGACTTTGTGTTTGAATGCTTTTGGCTTTTTGAATTTGATTTTGTGTTTAACTGAACTGCCGCTTTGGCTAAGACAATTTTTTATAATTTTTGATTTTGATGGTATAGTCGTCGCTGTGACTGACTATCCGACCAAGTTGAATTTATTTAATTGTGCCCGCTTTGGGTCTTGCTATATCTTGAGATTGAGGTTATGAATTGTGAAGCTAAATTATCTAATGAGACGGCAGGCCGCTCTGGCACAAGTCCGCTCACGAGCCGTGAGACGGTCGCCTTATATATTTGCAGTGACGTCATAACTGGTGATCTGCTATGCGTGAGTGATAGTGCGCGCTAACGCTACTCTATATCATGATATGTAATGGTATGAGTGTATTGCCTACTGGCCTATACTATGATAACGTTTCGGCTATTCGGCTATAGGCCGAATACGTTACAGTATATATAAATTGTTTCGATGATCCAAGAAAATATGGGGATGAGATGAATATGAATGAATTAATTCTCTTAATATCTGGCTGTTTAGACAGAGGTCACTATGATATTATAAATTCAACGAATTTAATTTTAACAGGTAGAAGTAGAACTAATAGAATACATTATTATCATAACAAGGATAGAATTAATCGAAAACGACAGGTTGAAAATCTTTCGGAAAATAAATTGAATAAAAAAAGGTTGAGGGATACTATCCAAGGTATGCGCGAAGAGCGATTGTAGCAAAAGCAAAATGAAGATTAAATTGAGCGAATGAATGAAGAGCGTTTGGATAAGAAACGAAAAGAAGATTTATTCAAGACAATGAATAAAGAACGTTTGGAGAAAAAACGAAAGAAAAGTTTAGTTCAAGTAATAAATGAGGAGCGCTTGGAAAAGAAACGAAAAAATGATTCAGTAGAGGCAATGAACCGAGAGCGTTCAGATCAAAAGCGGAAGAAAGATTTAGTAGAGGAAATGAATGAAGAACGCATAGAAAAAAAAAGAAACAAAGATAAAGTGATAAATATGGCGGAATATAGATTGAATGAGGAAAGAATAACTCAGCAAGCTGCAAAATTGAATACTCAAATTAAAGCATTACCTCGGGAAAAATGGTATCTTGATTTTGGGGATTTGAATTATATGTGCCCAAATTGTTCAGCACTATTTTCGTCAGTCGAATTTTCAAAAAAAAGTTGCTGTCATTATGAAAAAATAAAACTTCCTCCGATGAGTGATTATGACGAAAAATTACAAAATTTAGTATTACATGATAGAAAATTTAGGGATTCAATTAGGTATTATAATAATCGTTTTTCGTTTGCAAGTTTCAGTGCGAATGTGTTGAGTGATTCAAAAAAAGGTGTTTATAACTTGAAAATACAAGGTCAGGTGTGTCACACAATTCCAAGCAGTATCATTTCGGTAAATGATGAAAATCCAAATTTTGGACAAATTTATATATATGATGGTTATGAGGGAACACAAAAACGCCTGAAAGAAGATGACAATTTGGCGCAAAATTACATTGAGTTTGTTGAATAACAATAACCCATATGCCAAAAAATACAAATATTTGTATCAACTTAGTCAAGACGAATCATTACCGGAATATTATTTATATTTTGTACGTAATATAAATTCGGACAAAAATAGATACAATGCCCCTTCAACTGCGGAATGTGCTGCATTGATAATATCCAAAGATGGTCAAATACCATCGACGTTTGATATGTGTGTTTATTAGGGTGGTCCTTAATTAGGGGTCGGTGGAATTTTGCCCGTTCCGCCCCCTAGGTTGGTTCGAAATAAATTCAAAAAAACGTGGGTAAAATTTAAGTTTTCTAGCTCAACGGGAAACCGTGCCGGTAAGCCCGTACTTTTTCCCGTTTGAATAACATGGGATTTTTCGTCAATTGAATGCATTTTTTTTTACAAGCCTATCGTTCATCGGAAAAATCTGCCATTCCGTCACTTTATGGTTCTATAGTGTGTAAGTTAGTGCAAATTTTTGAGGTCAACTCAAATCATATTCCACAGAGTAACTAGATCAACAAGACGACGGTTTTAAAAAATTACAACTCCGTCCATCCGAAAAGGCTTGTATCATTTTTTGATGATGATTTCCTATAGTGAGTGAAGAATTTGCACCAACTTACACACTATGATACTATGACGTGAGGGAATGACAGATGTTTCCAATTAACGATGGGCTCGTAGAAAAATGTATTTAGTTGATGAAAAATCACTTGTTATTCAAACAGGAAAAAATACGGCCCTACGCACGCTTTTTCGTTGAGCTAGAAACCAAGGTTTCGCCCAGATTTTTTTGAATTCATTCATTATTTTTTGATTCAATGCATGGAGTGTTGATTATAATTGATCCAAAGGGTACCGCTGTTGTACTTTAGGGTCGCCCTCATTTTGCGGTCGGTGAAATTTTGTTTGTGACGCCCCCTAGCTCGGTTTGGAATGAATTCAAAAAAATCTGGGCGAAACCTTGGCTTTCGAGCTCAACGACAAAGCGTGCGTAGGCCCGTATTTTTTCCCGTTTGAATAACAAGTGATTTTTCATCGACTAAATACATTTTTCTACGAGCGCATCATTATTTGGAAACATCTGTCATTCCGTCACGTCATAGTATCATAGTGTGTAAGTTGGTGCAAATTTTTCACTAACTATGGGAAATCATTATCAAAAAATGATACAAGTCTTTTCGGATGGATGGAGTTGTAATTTTTTAAAATCGTCGTCTTGTTGATGCAGTTACTCTGTGGAATATGATTTGAGTTTACCTAAAAAATTTGCACTAACTTACACACTATAGAACTATAAAGTGACGGAATGGCAGATTTTTCCGATGAACGATAGGCTTGTAAAAAAAAAAATGCATCCAGTTGACGAAAAATCCCATGTTATTTAAACGGGAAAAAGTACGGGCTTACCGGCACGGTTTCCCGTTGAGCTAGAAAGTTCGAATTTTACCCACGTTTTTTTGAATTTATTTCGAACCAATCTAGGGGGCGAAACGAGCAATATTCCACCGACCCCCAATTAAGGACCACCCTAGTGTTTATCCAAAAGATCTTCCACCTGGTGTAAATAGTTACACATCTTTAAATAAATTATCGTTTCATATCGACCCTATGGTTTTCCCTTTGATGTTCCCTTGTGGTAATTCAGGTTGGAGCTCAGTATTCCCACAAAATCCCGATGTTCAGAAACGACTAAGGTGATTCAATATCACTCAAATCGTTTGGCGTAGAGACCAAAGAGTAAATTTGATCCTATTCTGTATTGTGGAAGGTTGACACAAAAGTATATAATCCAAGCTTATATAATTATCGAAAGTAACAGATTGAATTATATCAGGTACAACCAGAAACAATTACGAATAGAGTGTTATCAAGGATAAGTGGACCACGTCGCCGGTAGTGCTATGAATGGATCGGGTAATTTCGAAAATAAAGAGAGGTTAGGGAATATGTTTGTATGACCATCTTCATATATAGGTAGTCCGCGACACATGTGTCAATTTATCAAGATGCAGTTGCTATTTCTAGGGACATCGGTAGACCTGATTTATTCATAACTGTTACTTGTAATCCAAATTGGCCAGAAATTAGGAGGATATTGAAAAACTTTCCACCTGGAACAACTTGCAACGATATTTCTACGCTAATCGTGAGATTATTCTATTCTTAACTTGAATCAATCATGTCTGATATTGTTAGTGGGAAAATGTTTGGAAAAATATTAGCATTTGTTTATACCATCGAATTTCAAAAGCGCGGTTTACCTCATTATCATATTTTATGTGTTTCGGACCACGCTAATAAACTATCAAATCCGGAAGCAATCGATAAATTTATTAGTGCGGAAATTCCTTTGAATGATATCCATTTACAAAATTTAGTAATCAAACATATGTTGCATGGTCCACATACATCTTATTCAGCATGTTATGATTCGAATAAAAACATTCGTACTAAAAATTTTCCAAAAGCATTTTGTAAGCATACTGCGTTTAAAGATAATGGTTTTCCAATTTAAAGACGTATCGATAATCGCGAGAAAGGATACGTGTACAATAAGAAAATTAACGGCAAATTTATGACCGTTGACAATTCCATGGTAGTACCTTATAATCCGGAATTATTGAAAAAATATGAATGTCATATAAATGTAGAATATTGTGCTTCAATTATGAGTATAAAATACATCTACCAATATTTACACAAAGGACATGATAGGGCATACGTAAAATTGAAAAAAGGTCAGCAGATAGAGATTGATAAAAATGATGAAACTTATGACGAAATTTCTGAGTATGTTGATAGTCGTTATCTAAGTCCAATGGAATCTGCCTAGCGAATAGAAGAATTACCTCTTTCTGATAGATCTCATACCATTATTCGTTTAGCAGTACATACTGAGAACCAACAAAGAATAATTTATGAGGAAAATAAAAAAAAAGATGCATTCTGTTGCAATTCGAATACCAAGCTATTGGACACCTCATATCCGTTATAGCAGGGCAATGACTCTATCGTTCAGCGAAATACAAGAATGCGCTAAACGTGGTATAGCAGGGCAACGACTCGATCGTATTGCGAAATACATAGCAATGTGCAGACGCAGCACCAAAAGAGTCGTTAAAAGGCAGGCAGACGACGCGCCCGTCGTCAGAACATCGCGACCAGAAGCAAGACACATTATATAGAGATTAGTTCGAAATTAGTAAAGCCTTTGTAAAACTTCATATATTAAATAAACTTGAATTACTTTGTACGACTGAGTTCCAACTCTTAATTCGACAACGAACCTTCAAATAAATTGTAGTTGTATGAAAGATCTCAGGATCCCGATTACAACAACTGGTGGCAGCAGTGGGATCGTCGAATCGTACAAATAAATCAAGTGTCAAGTATCGAGCAAGTGAATTAAAAGAATAGTGATAGTGGCACCGGAAGCTGGCATCGTTAAAGAAATCACCGTGAAATGACATGTCAAAGAAAAGAATAGAACGCTCAGCATCCGTAGACTCTCCGACCAAACCTGAGTTACGAGGAGAAGTAAGCTTTGGGCATAATTCACCGTTGTTTGGCGTACTACCTCCCAGCCAGAGGCACGCCTTGCATTTATCACTGGCGGCAGCAGCACAAGAATCTTCGGAAAAGGAGCGAATGCCATTGAACAAAGACTTGATGGAAAGACGAATTGCAGAAGGTGAAACCGCGTGGATTCAAGAATTACGAAGAGATCATCTTCTCCAAACCTGTGAGCATCTTGGCATAAACGTAAGAGAAGCAAATACAGTTGACGAACTTCGTGCGGCATTACGCGAATTTGTTAAAAGTAAGACTCGGGAGCAAGTACCGCCACAACAGAATCAGAACACAGCAGCGAATCAACCTCCAATCAATATGGCCGAAGACACCCCCACCGTGAGACAAGTGCTGAAGGACATCGAGATCTTCGATAGCAGTGACCGAGGTAAGGTTTGTGATTTTATTCGCTCTTCCAAGTATGCACGTGAAATAATACGACCTGCAGATACGGGAAATCTATTGAAAGCTGTTCTGAGCACCCGAATCAAAGGTGCTCCGGCACGAGCTTTAGAATACAAATCAATTGACACCTGGAACGCACTGGAGGAAGAGCTGAAGTCGATGAGCATCGATACACGGACATTAGCTTCATTACAAGTGGAATTCAGTAGCTGTAGACAACGTCAGAACGAGGACGCGAGGTCATATGGATCACGAGTCGAGAAACTTACTGCACAGGTAATCGAACTAACGATGAAGGAAGCCGCAGAAGAGGATTCGAAATCGACGCTGGAACGCCAGGTCAGAAAACAAGCTGTCAATATCTTTATCAGAGGCTTGAACGACAAGCTGAGGATATTGGTCAAGAGCCGACGGTGTGAAAATCTTGGAGAAGCCATATCACTCGCGATAGAAGAAGAACGAGATTTAGGCCCCATTCGTGGATCGGATCGGAAACATAATCAACCGCGCAACAGCAGAGAAGGCAACAGAGGAAATAATTGCTACAACTGTGGGAAGACAGGACACCTAGCACGAGATTGTCGCTCAGCGAAGACGGGATCCAGTTACCCTCAACGATTGCCGACACCAAGTAACTACGTAAGAAAAATTCAGGTAATTTGTCATTTCTGTAGAAAACCAGGGCACGTCATACGAGACTGCAGAACTAGAATAGCAGGAGAAAATCGGCAAAGATACGAAAGGAATCGGGGACCTCCTAGAAGGGAAGAACGGGTCCAGCCAGGTCCTTTCAGAGACGCCAGAAAGCAAAACGAAGAGACTCCGGAAATCGAGGAGCAGGCGCGGCGGACAGGCAACCGTATCGCGTCGTACCAGTCAATTGCCTAATAAATGGATCAAGACAGAAAAATCACGCAACGATCGAGGCAGATGAATTCAGGACGAGACACGGAACTATGCTATTAGATTCAGGAGCTGAGGTAAGCCTAGTAAAAGTCGGAAAAATTGACGGCGAAGTGATGGCTGAAGACGGTGTGATCACGCTCAGAGGAATAGGCGGAACACCGGTTACGACCTTGTGTAAGGTCACGTTGAATATAAGGGTTGGTGATAGGCACATATCGCACCTTTTTCACGCAGTTGAAGACGATTTTCCACTAGAAGCAGACGGTCTCTTAGGAGGCGACTTCCTCGAGAAGCATGACGTCGAGCTTGGATCTGGGAAATACGCAAGATTGTACGGAACGACATGGAATTTAGGAGCCACAGGAGCTCACATATCGCTCGAACGGAGAAGCGAGAAGATAATCGGTGCAAAGACACGCGACGGCGCGGAAGGCATCGTCGAAGGAATCGAGTTACAGCCTGGAGTATACCTAGGGAGTTGCATCACCAACGCAGTGGACGGTGAGTGCAAAGTCAGCATTTTGAATACAAACGATTATGATATAGAATTGGAACAGCCGTGTGTACAAATCGTAGCACTAGGCCGAGAGCACACAGATATGACGCAAGTATATGCATGCCGGACGATGACACCGAGTAACGCGAGCCGAATGCAACAGCTGAGAGACAACCTACGTACGAGTCATCTGAATCGAGAAGAAAAAGAGAGCTTGTTAGATATCTGTGAAAGATTTCATGATGTATTTCACTTAGAAGGGTTACACGAACGCAGCTAGTCACAGAATTACTACAAATCCAGATATCGCACCTATAAATGTAAGACCTTATAGACTTCCAGAGAAACACAAGCAGGAGCTAAACGAGCAGGTAGATAAAATGCTTGCCGACGGGATAGTCAGACAGAGCAAAAGTCAATGGAACGCACCACTGCTAGTGGTACCGAAGAAGGCAGACGCATCAGGAAAAACGAAGATGAGAGTCGTAGTTGACTTCCGTAAGGTGAACGAGGTTACTGCAGGAGACTCTTTTCCACTGCATAATATCACGGAAATATTGGACCAGTTGGGTAAGGCAAAATATTTCTCTACATTAGATCTAGCATCAGGATTTCACCAAATTTCAATGGAAGAAGAGGATAAGTGCAAGACGGCATTTTCCACTTCACACGGTCATTACGAATACAATCGCATGCCTTTTGGACTGAAGAACGCACCCGCTACATTTCAACGATTAATGAATACTGTACTTTCAGGAATACAAGGCCTTAGATGTTATGTCTATCTCGACGATATTGTCATACATGCTCCTAGTTTGCAGGAACATAACAAACGACTGGAAGAGGTACTGGAACGCTTACGACAAAATTCATTGAAACTACAACCCGACAAGTGTGAATTTCTGAAAAAAGAAGTCAACTTTTTGGGACACGTCATCAATAGAGACGGAATAAAGGCAGATCCACAGAAGATCCGAGCAGTAGAAGAATTTCCAATTCCAAAGAGTGTAAAAGATGTTCAAGGATTTCTGGGTTTGGCCGGATACTACAGATGATTCATACAGAATTTCTCGAGTTTAGCAAAACCGCTAACACATTTGTTGAAAAAAGAGGTAAAATTTAGATGGACTTCGAGAGAACAAGAAGCTTTTGAAAATTTGAAGAAGACATTGACGACAGCACCAATTCTACAGTATCCAGATTTCGAGCAACCGTTCATCGTGACGACAGACGCATCCGACAAAGCCATCGGAGCAGTTCTGTCGCAAGGAATAATAGGAAGTGACTTACCAGTAGCATACGCAAGTTGAACTCTAAATTAAGCAGAAGGAAACTACAGCACCACAGAAAAAGAATTATTGGCCATAGTCTGGGCAGTTAATCATTTCAGACCGTATGTATATGGTACCAGATTAAAGATTGTTACAGATCACAAACCACTCACATGGTTATTCGGAGTCAAAGATCCAGGATCACGACTCATGAGATGGCGACTGAAGCTGGAAGAATACGACTACGAGATCGAGTACAAGGCAGGCAAGGCTAACACCAACGCAGATGCCTTGAGTCGCATGTACGCAGTGACCATAAGTCAGCAGAAAGAGGAGGATCAATCGAACAACCGAGAACAAGAATATTCGGAGGAAGATCGGAACAGGATCATCTATGAGTATCACGACACGCCAGTAGGAGCTCATCAAGGAGTCAACCGAACGATTGAACGAATTCGATTGAAGCACGATTGGCCAGGATGACGGAAGGACGTCGAAGAACACATCTCGAGATGCGAGAATTGCCAGAAGAACAAACTTAGCAAGAAGACGAAGGCACCAATGGTCATTACCGACACTCCAAATTGATCGTTTGAGAAATGTGCATTGGATATCGTAGGACCACTGACAGAAACCGAGCAAGGAAACAAGTATATCCTAACGTTTCAAGATTGTCTAACTAAATACAGTAAGGCAATACCCATTCCGAACCAAGAAGCTAATACTGTAGCCAAGGAATTTGCGACCAGGATTGTATGCGAACACGGAATGCTACAGAGAATACTCACCGATCAAGGTACGAACTTTTTGAGTAACGTTTTCAAAGATACTTGTAAATTGTTAAAGATCGACTAGATTCAAACGACGGCCTATCATCCTGAATCCAATGGAGCGTCAGAACGTTCACACAGGACGTTAGCTGAATATCTGAGACACTATATCAACGAGGAACGGAGCAACTGGGACGAATGGTTACCATATGCTATGTTTGCATATAACACGACACCCCACACTGAAACGAGATTTACGCCATTTGAGCTGGTGTATGGGCACCCAGCTGAAATACCAACATCGCTGAAGAAGGATCCAGAAACAACGTACACCTATGACGACTCCGCACGAGAACTACGAGAGAGATTGCGAGCCAGCAATCTCATAGCCAAAGAAAATCTGCAACATGCCAAGGAGAAGTCAAAAATCGAGTACGACCGACGAACCAAACAAAAAGGGTTCAAGGTTGTAGACAAGGTACTACTGTACGACAAGACTGTACGCAGAGGACGATCGAAGAAGCTATTATCTCAATGGATTGGTCCCTATACCGTCTTAGAGGTAAATTCGGAAGTAAATTGTACCATAAAGGTAAAGAAGAAAACTCTGAGAGTACATGTAAATCGTTTGAAGCATTTTATCGAATAAGAGCTCATCATTTTGTAACATTCTCATCAAATAATATGTCAGGAAAAATTAATTATACTAACCTGAATTAAGAAACGATTATATAAAACATTGTAAACGGGATACATAATGTAAACCACTAACCTAGATATAGCATAATAGGCAAGCGTACAGACGCGAGCCAGCAGATTTAACTAATTTCGGGAGAAAAATCCTAAGGGCTTCTCTTCCAAGGGAGAAGGGATGTTGCAATTCGAATACCAAGCTATTGGACACCTCATATCCGTTATAGCAGGGCAATGACTCTATCGTTCAGCGAAATACAAGAATGCGCTAAACGTGGTATAGCAGGGCAACGACTCGATCGTATGGCGAAATACATAGCAATGTGCAGACGCAGCACCAAAAGAGTCGTTAAAAGGCAGGCAGACGACGCGCCCGTCGTCAGGACATCGCGACCAGAAGCAAGACACATTATATAGAGATTAGTTCGAAATTAGTAAAGCCTTTGTAAAACTTCATATGGGGAATTCTCCGTTAGAACGTACGGAAATAATAATTCGAAATTTTGATTTCATCAACATTTTTATAGGTGATTACACCTAATGAGAGGAGCTTTCGTGATTTTTTTCGATTTTTTTCGTTCACGTGTTCTTGAGATATAAATTTTTGAATTTTTTTTTTTTGAAAATTCACAACTTCTTCAAAGATTGACCAAATGAGATGCTTTTTTTTTTTAAAGTTTGGATTTTAACTATACTTCAAGAAAAAAATTACATGTAACGTGAATATCATCAATTGCGGTATGATTTTTTGATTTGAAGCTCAAACTTGTCGATTTCGAGAGGTTGGACACTTTTTTTTTTTTTATTTATCCTCATAAAAGCGCTTGTTTTTTTCAGAAATTATGCCGTCGGATTTTTCGTGGGGTCACATCCCATTCTATCGATTTTTCAATTTGAAATTTCGTTCTGGAGAATAAGGCTTCTATATCAAATCAGACCGGCAGATTTCGTTAATTTTCTACTCTGTCCGGAACTCGTTCACTCAAGTTCACTATTTTGAAAACTGGGGACCATTTTTCATAAAATTTTCGCGAGTTGAATCCCGCTATCAATATCAAATAATCTGTCCATGCTGCGATGTTTTTTTTCTACTGGGAAATCATACAATTCGTGAAAACGTCCGACTTCTGTGTACTTAGATCTAAACTAATATGAATTTCTGCTATCGTACCTAAAGCTAATTTCGGTCTGAAAGAAGGACAAAAAACATAACAATTCAAAGAAGACAACTTTCAACATTCATCGACATTTATTAGGAAATGATGTACAAAGAATGGTATGAAAAATTCATATATTATGCGCTATTGTCGTTAATTCTACTATACTTTATTTAATTTTTTTCTTTCAACTTCACGACATTCTTTTGGGAAAATTTGAAAATCTTCATCAAATGAATATTTTCTCAATTGTAGCCGATTTTCAGAAGTAACGATAACTGAATGAATTTTCTGTGTACCTGGAATGGTTTTAGCATTCTTAAATCGATCCTGAAGATCTTTATCAGCTTTATCATGATCAATTCGAGATCTGAACAATACCGTTGTTGTTTTAAAATGCTCAGAAGCCCACTGAAACAATGCTTGTGCATTAAGTATTTGGTTTCCCGGAGATTTACTCTGCAGACTCGCCCGTGCAGCCCATCTCTTTAAAGTGGCTCCTATACCATCACATGCAGACTTTCCATGTGCAATCGCAAAGAAATGCCATTCTGCTGTGATTTTCATATCAGTCGAGTGGTGCATTGAATTACTGAAGGTGAATCGATTTTTGAAATGTTGCGCGGCTCCATCGGTGAAGTAAATCACCTTCGTAATAGTGAATTGATTTCGCAATTTTTCGATGATCCTCCTTTGAAACTCCCATACTGCAATCGTCGAGTGTTGCAAATTGTCTGATAATATTGCCATAGATCCATGTTCAATATTATTGTTTTTTTTATAGTAGTAAACAACTGTGAAAATGGTGCATTGAGAATTGTTCCAATGAAAACTTTGGATAGCGTTTTGAGCGACGAAAGCATAATTTTCGGCGAAATCCATTTGAATGAGGAATTCGCTGTCCTTCAGAGTTTCCTTTCGAAAATCAACATATTGTGACTGTTGTTTTGTGATGAAGTCATGAGTTTTAAGCTTAATGATTTTTTCCCATCAAATTTCAATAAAGGTATCGCTTTCTACAATGTTTAAAGTTATCGTTGCTCGATCAGTATCAGTCCACGAATAATATTTAATACGGCCAAGTTCATATTCATCACAAATTTTCTGCAAAAACTCCATCAACGGCTCTATTCCTGGACATTTTTTACACTCTTCAAGATGACACTTTGCACTCACCTCTCGACAAGTTACGATGTTGATGAAGTCGTGGTAATTAGTCAGGTTATGCTCAGAGCCTTTTGTAAGTTCTACGAAGTTCAGGGCTTGAATCATCAATTTCACATTTTCGTGATGTACACACAAACATACGCAGTGAGTACCACTTCCGCCAGCCAAAATACATTGTTTAGGTCGTAATTTCGCGAATGTAGAAAAGCTGATTCTTGTCTCAGGATGACTGGTTTCAAACAATCGATAGAATTCTTTCAAATTGCAATAGACAAGCCTTTTTTGGAGATGTATTCGTTTGCCACATGGTTGTTTGATTGATAGGAAATCTTTTCTTCCACCCAATTGTTTACTGTTCGAATCACTTTCATAAAAAGACGTTACTAATTTAACTACATCCTCAGATAGCTTCTTTCTGCTTGATCTACGTGAATCTTTCGATACGTCACGGGAGTCTCTAGATTTCCTCACCATCCAGCGAGTTGTATTAAAAAAACGACTCGTCGTTTCAATACTCCAACTATCAGGAACTAGAGACAAAATTAATAATTTTTCGGATTTTGTGATACCAGCTTCTTCAAATCTCTTTTTCATTTTTTCTAATATTTCCTTCTCGCCATCCGAAGAATTACTGTTCCCACCATTACCAGGTCCATTGACTTTCATTTCTTCCAACGGAGTAGGATGATATGTTAGATCCTTGTTATCGGTTTCGCTTGACGTTGTAGTTTTGCTACTGAAACTGGGTGAAGATTCATATGACACCGTATCTACTGATTGATTGTCTATGCGAATCGATTGCTCTAGTAGTGCCATATTCCCTTCTTCATTGAACAGTTTTTCTTCGATTATTTCCATATTTTCCTCATATTCTTCATCCTCTCGTTCATTTTCTTCAATTTTAATATTCTTCAGAAGTTGGGGCGGTAATCCTGTTAACGTACGACGACATAAATCACAAACTTTACAGGTTTCTAAGGATGGAACTTTGTGGATTATTGTTTTTGACGGTACACGTAAACCTTTTTTGATACAATGTGCTTTTAATTTGAACGGATTACAACACCGATCACGAAACGTCACAGTCTTCATGACTATACTTGTTCTAACTTGAACCGTAACTGATCTAAAAAAAGAATATGATCTTTACAGTGTATGTGTATACAACATTTAGAGATCAAGGTTAGGTATTCTGATGAAAAAAAATAAAAGACAGTAGAATTCATGACAATAGCGCGTAATACATGGAATTTTCATTCGATTTTCATCGCAGCATGGACAGATTATTTAATATTGATAGCGGGATTCAACTCGCGAAAATTTTGTGAAAAATAGTCCCCAGTTTTCAAAATAGTGAACTTGAGTGAACGAGTTCCGAAGAGAGTAAAAAATTAACGAAATTTGCCGGTCTGATTTGATATAGAAGCCTTATTCTCCAGAACGAAATTTCAAATTGAAAAATCAATAGAATGGGATGTGACCCCACGATAAATCCGACGGCATAATTTCTGAAAAAAACAAGCGCTTTGATAAGGATAAAAAAAAAAAAAAAAAAAAAGTGTCCAACCTCTCGAAATCGACAAGTTTGAGCTTCAAATCAAAAAATCATACCGCAATTGATGATATTCACGTTTCATCCAATTTTTTTCTTGAAGTATAGTTGAAAACCAAACTTTTAAAGAAAAAAGCATCTCATTCGGTCAATCTTTGAAGAAGTTGTGAATTTTCAAAAAAAAAAAATTCAAAAATTCATATCTCAAGAACACGTGAACGAAAAAAATCGAAAAAAATCACGAGAGCTCCTCTCATTAGGTGTAATCACCCATAAAAATGTTGATGAAATCAAAATTTCGAATTATTATTTCCGTACGTTCTAACGGAGAATTCCCCATATAATAAATAAACTTGAATCACTTTGTACGACTGAGGTCCAACTCTTAATTCGACAACGAACCTTCAAATAAATTGTAGTTGTATGAAAGATCTCAGGATTCCGATTACAACAATTCAACAATTCTGAAACCACTCTAACCGCTTGCTTCAAATTAAATCAATGAAACCAAATTGCAAGAAATATACTGTTTACCAACATACCAAAAAATTATCTCTTTGATCTTTCTAAAAAAAAAATGGATAAAACTTAAATAATTTTCGAAAGTGGTGGGACGTATCAACAGCGTACGTCCTAAAGATTCCGAACGTTTTCATTTAAAATTAATTTTGAATAGAAAAAAAGGAGCCATGTCTTTTAACGATTTAAAACAGCATGAAAATCATAGTCATCTATGTTATGAAGAAACGGCAATCGCGATGGGATTAGTTAAGAGGGTATCTACACCTTTGAATTTTTAAAAAATTGTTTTTTTTTTTATAATTTATTTGGAATGGTAGTGACCTACTCTACCTGCAAATAAATCGGCGTCAGAATATCTACAGGATTTGAGAAGTCACAGCCATGACAGTATCAAATTGTGAAAAAGCGCCGCCGCGCGGCGCGCGAACCTTCATATTCTTCCCATCAGTATTGTACAACACCGCCAACACCACTGTCTTACTTTCATGACGTTTTCATATATTTTGATTTTGAATTTGATTTTGTGATCTTTTAATTCTTTGTAATTATAATTTCTTATACATATTTAATTTTAAATATTCTTTTGAACTGTGAGCTTGACAGAACACATGGCTGCGATCAACATTTTTCCGAGGTTAGGTGTCCACTTGTTTGTAAATATTGTCGTGCTTTCATTACGAATTCAAACCAATAGTAATTTCCATTATTGAATAAACACAGTGTATATGTATCTGAAACGAGACTTCGGAATCAAAAGAAGATGATCCATCAAAAAGTGCGTTTGAGATCGATGCCAGGAGACTACACATTAGGAGTTCTAAAAAGATGAGTATTTCTGTGATATATTAATTGCGAGAGTTTAGTAAATATTATAAGAAAAAAAGTATGATTGATGAAAGATGAAAGAATTTTCGGAATATTGACAAAAATTGTGCTAGCATTTTCTAAATCCTCAAAATATTGAAGATCAAGAATTTTTTTGTTTTGAAAAATTTTGATCAGTTTTTTTTCTGAAGCAATTAATTTTTTTTCTAACAGCCTCACTGGTCTAACAGACACTGTTGTTGGACAGAACAGGTCAAAACTCACTACAAACTTCCGCCTGGCACATGTGTCTAGACTCGACTCGACTCATAACACATCGATACGAGGGCAGCTGCGGATCCAGCATCATAATCATAAGCAAAATCTTGAAACTTAATTTCCTGTTACTACATTTTCTTTTCTGGGAAAAGTAGAAAAGAAAAAAAAAAAATTCAAATAAAAAAGTTTAAAAGTTGATTTCTGGAGAATGCATATATTGACCGGTTGTCGTAAAGAATCAGTAGCACCGTTGGATCGATTCTGGAATTTTTGGTCTTAAATTATTCACAAGACTTCCCTCTATGGTATGAACGTGGGATTTTTTGATAAACCCGTTTTTGATTCAGATACTGGCAAAAAAGTAAAAAGAATTTGAAAAATGCAACAACAAAATAAAAAAAATGGAATAACTCAAGTAATTTTTGCAATATCAAAAATCCCTACGTTCATACCATAGAGGCATCTTTCATGAACGATTGAGGACCAAACATTTCAAGATTGATCCAACGGTGGTCCTGATTCTTTACGACAACCGAGTCACTCAGTATTTTTTCACTTCAGCGTAGCCACCTTTAGACTGAAAGTAATACATGATGTTAAATATGCGTTATGAGGGTTGAACCTTCCTTAGACATCATGATTTTTTTGGATTTTGTCAGAGTCCTCAAGTCGCAGAAAAAGATTAATTTTTCTTTGGAAATTTCAACTCCTCCAAAGGTGTACATACCCCCTTAAAAGCGATGAACATATTTTTGAAATTTTTGACGAAGTATGCAATGTTGGAATGCCAAAACAATTACGTAAATTTTTCGCGTGGTTTCATATTTCGGACAATGTGTCTTTTGCTAAAAAAATTCGAATTAAATATAAAAAATATTTTGGCGAAGATTTTAAGGAAAATAATGAAGACAAAGCTTCGAAAGAAATAAGCGACATTCTGAACTCAGAAAATATGACATGCTCGGATTTCCAGCTTCCAGAAACAATAATAAATAATGAAGATTTTGAAGACAAACAAATACTTATGATGAATAATGAAAAATTATTTAATGAAATGATTACAAAATGCAATGAAGATCAAAAATATATATTCGATTATACAGGGTGGTCCATTTTAATCGATGCAGGCGAATATCTCGAAAACTAACAGTTATGAAAGAAAAAGATTCATACAAAACTTGAAGAGTTTCGAGGGGGAAAGATGATGCTGATATGTGTTGACTTGTGGACTCCGCCAATTCTGAGATTTCGCAAGTAACTTCAGATTTTAGATAGGGAACACATGTTTTGGTTAGGGGCATCCGATAGCGCGATCAAAGACCCATTCAAGCACGCAAGCAAAGAAAATTTAAAAAAAAAATTTGTAAATCAATTGGAAAAAAAAATTTGGCGAATTTGTTTTTTTTTTTTTTTTTGCAAAAGATTGCTTTTTTTCGTCCCTAGCTTGCGAACACATTGTTTATTACTCTAGCTCAAAATTTTTCTCGACAATTTTGAAATTGGAAAGTTTGAATGCGGTTAGTTGTTTGCGTTATTGATCTACGAATTTCTTTTACTAATCTGGTACATTCAAACTTTCCATTTTCAAAATTAGCGAGACAAATTTTGAGCTAGAGTAATAAACAATGAATGTGTTTGCAAGCTAGGGACAAAAAAAGCAATCATTCGCAAAAAAAAATCACGAAATTTTTTTTCACAATTTTTTTGCAAAATTTTTATTTTGCAATTTTCTTTGTTTGCGTGCTTGAATGAGTCTTCGAATGCGCTATCGGATGCCCCTATCCAAAACATGTGTTCCAAATCTAAAATCCGAAGTGACTTGCGAAATCTCGGAATTGGCGAAGTCCACAAGTCAACACATATCAGCATCATCTTTTCCCCTCGAAACCCTTCAAGTTTTGTATGAAACTTTTTCTTTCATAACTGTTAGTTTCCGAAATATTCGCCTGCGTCGATTAAAATGGATCACCCTGTATACTAGGGGGGCTTCGCCCCCCTGCCCGCTCGACGCGCCAACCCCCCATATTTTAATTCGTATCAGTAGTTTTGAGACCCAAATAATCCGTGGATTTTATGTTTTTCGAAAAATGACCAAATTTCCAATGAAATCCAGTGAATGTTTTGTAGATCGCGATTATATCAAGAGACTTGGTAGAGTCTCGCGCCAAGTACATTAAAAAAATTTTTTTTTCAAGCGCGAGACTTACCGAGTCTATATACCCGAGAGGCAACTACCCTAACCTATACCGCGAATTAGTATCTTCGTTTTCTTTCACCTCATAACATACACGAATTAAAACTGATTTAATCTAGGATGTGGCCATGAAAAGCTTTCATTTGAGCCCTAGATCAATTAAATCGGTGTCCGGAGTGCTGAGATATAATTAACTTCAGATTCTGATACCCCGTTCCCTCTTCCTATGTTTCTCTTTAGTGTTCTTCAGACCAAGATTCAGCCAATTCAAACCATTCCTATATAAATCACTAGACGAGAAACCACACAAAAGTTGTATAGAGCGGCGTCAGTACGAGAGTCACAATATAGTGAGCGCCAGTATCGCAGACAGAAATATAGAGAGAAGCCAGCACGGGATAGAGAGAGAGAGAGAGCAAGTTGTACGTCGGATTTCTCTGTCTAGTCATGCATGAACCAACTAATAGCGACGTACTACTTGCTCTCTCTCTTTCTATTCTGACCGCTGATGCGGTCACAATTGGTGCCTCATGCAAACACAATCTACACACATGGTGCATCCAAGTGCGTTTGAACCTAGAGAGGCAGAAGCACGCTGGCGAGGCTGTGCGCGATGTCTGCCCGGTCTGTGTGTCGCCGGGAAATCAGGCAAATCAGTCAAAGCCAGATGATCAGCTGGCCGTCCTAAAATCTATTAATGACAGGCTTTCTACGGTTGAGGCGACAGCATTGAAGGTGGACGCGCTTGTCACAGACTTAAAGAGCCTCACGTCTAAAGTTAACATGTTGGTCGCTGACAACACCACTTTCAAAGCTGAACTTGTGGAAGTTCGTGGTTCCGTGGCGAGTGTCAGGAAGGATCTGGACAAGGTGATTGTGGAAGCTACGTCTCGTGCGACCCGCCTCCAGGCTGTCGAAAATCAGCTTGCCAGCGGCTTGTCGCAAGCTGATCAGGCCACCTTGCTCCACCTGGCATGTCGTGATGTGGCTAATCAGCTGGTCATTACTGGGGTGCCAGAATGCGGTGCTGGCGAAAGTGAAGACGTGAGTGAGCTGGTGTCGAGGTTGGTTGCTGCGCTTGAGCTGACCTTATCCCCTGATGAAATCGTTAAAGCTGAGCGCATGGGTAAATTGCCTGTGACCAGCAAGAGGACATCAATTGGAGCAGACGGTGGTAGGCCAAGAACTCGGGCGATCTTGTTAGAGCTTTCGTCGAAGGCGCAGTGCGATAAACTCATTGCGGCAAAGAAGTCTAAGCCTGAAATGAGAGCCAGTTCCATCGATGAGCGGTATCCCGACAGCACTGTCAACATCAACCACCGACACCCGCCCCAGCTGCAACAGCTACGTACCAAGGTTCTCAAAACGTTCCCGTCTCTTCGTCCGAAAGCCGTCTGGATCGCTAACGGAGCCGTGCATATAAGAAAGGATGATGCCACAAAACCCATCTCACTGCTGCTATCCACGGACTTGGCGAAGCTTTCTTTCTGACGCCCTGCAGTCTCATCGTCCCCAATAGTGCAACCCCTGCAGCGCCTGGCATGCGACGTTACTATTAATGCCTGTAGTCTGAACGCGCATTCCCTCTCTGCTCACATCGACGAATTTAGAGAGTTCTTTCGCCTCAATCCGTATCGTTTGGTCGCAGTCACGGAATCCTGGCTGAATGAGAGTATCAAGGATGAGCGAATTGCGCTTCCATCATTCAATGTTCTTCGTGTTGACCGTCGCGGGCGTCGCGGTGGTGGTGTGGCCTTGTTTATATCGCATCAGTTGTGTGGACGGATTCTTGCCTCCTCTACTTCACTGCCGAGTGAGGGTGTCCCGGAATTCCTCATTGCGGAAATCTGGAGTACGTCGCGTCCGAAGTTTCTCGTGGCTGTCGTGTATAGGCCGCCGAAAGTTGGACACTTGAACCTGTTCGAGGATGAGCGGGTGGCTTGCTTGCCACGTTACAAGTGTGTTTTTGTTTTTTGAGACTTTAACTCGAACTTGCTTACGGAGGACTACGACCCCACGCATCTTAAAGACTTTCTCGTGTCGCATGGGCTGAGGCTGGTTCCGCTCCAGCCGACGCATCATACCCATACCTCGGATACGTGGCTCGACATCTGCGCGGTTAGCGATCTGAGCTTTCTATCGGCTTGGGGGCAGTCTGCTCAGCCCTTTCTTTCCGGTCACGATCTTAATTACGTTTCATTCAAATATATTGTTACTCGCCCAGCGCCCAGGAGGTCCCAGTATCGCCCTTGGGATGACGCGGATCTTGAAGCTGCAGCTCACCTCGTTTCGTCATTCGATTCATCCTTGCTTACTGCGCAGCCTAGTGTTGACTGCCAACTCGCGGTGTTTAACAGTCTTTTGCGTCAAGTCTTGGACCAGGCAGTTCCGTTACGTGAGGTTGTAGTACAGCGCCCACCAGCTCCTTCGATATTGCCGTCGATTCGCAGCGTTATGCATGAGAGGGATGCTTGCTACCGTGCCGCGAAGCGATCGGGCTCGAGATTGGCGTTTGTAAAATACGTTGCACTTCGCAGGGAGGTCAAAAATTTGCTGGTCAGTGCAAAGTCCGGCTACGTCCAGGCGAAGTTCGATGCGGCAGGCAACTCGCGGCGCTTCTGGAAGGTGATAGATGGGCTTGGTCTTACTAAAAAAGCCGTTCGCCATACTCTGCCAGCGCATTTGCCTCTACAAATGTTCAACAGCTACTTTGCATCTGTGTCCTCGGGTGATGCGGTACCGGAGCTGGCCGCTTGCCTCGACATCGTTGCCGATTCTGCTGATGCCGCCGCGAATGCCGGAAAGTTCGCGCTATCTCGTGTGGATGCGGTTAGTGTGAGTGAGGCGATGGCACAAGTGACGACGCGAGCGCAGGGTCTGGATGGCTTGCCTATTCAAGTCTTTAAAGTTTCCAGGGTGGTCCTATTGCCGTTTATTGTCATGCTGTTCGACAGCTCACTTGCCCGTGGGATATTCCCAGGTTTATGGAAGTTTTCCATAGTCAGCCCCTTGCCAAAGTCACGCTGTCCATCAGTGTGCTCTGATTTCCGCCCTATCTCGTTGCTTTGTGCCATCGCCAAGGTACTAGAGCGTCTGGTATTTGATCAGGTCATGTCGTATTTGCAGTCTCACAATTTATTAGATCCGTATCAGACCGGCTTTCGGCAGGGTTCGGGGACTCAGACCGCTGTGCTGCGGCTTGTGGACGATGTGCGTCAGGGGATCGACGACCGCATGGTCACTATTGCCGGTTTTTTTGATTTCACGAAGGCGTTTGACATAGTCGACCACTGTCTGCTGCTGCGGAAGCTTCAGGGGTTGGGCTTTTCTGTAGAGGCGCTCGGATGGTTTCACTCCTACTTGCGTGGTCGTATGCAAGCGGTTCGCGGGGATGGGGTGAGTTGTCTGAGTGGCTCGACCTTCAAACAGGTGTACCACAGGGCAGTGTTCTGGGTCCTCTCCTCTTCTCTATCTTTATAAACGACCTGCCACAATGTTTGCGGAGTAGTGCCTATTTGCTTCATGCCGACGACCTAGTCATTTATCTTAGATTCCACCCAGTGGCACTTAGAGAGAACCTGCGTTTACTAAATGAGGATATTGCAGGTATCATGCAGTGGTGCGTCGCCAACAAGCTGCAGCTGAACGAAGGTAAGACCAGGGCAATGATCCTCGGCAGCTCACGGTACGTTAATGAGCTCAACGCTGCGGCTCTGCCGATCGCGCTCACGGTGGGGGGTGAAGCTGTTGTCTTTGAATCATCCGTCAAATATCTTGGTGTGGTCCTTGATAATACTTTGTCGTGGTCGCAGCACGCCTTGCTGGTGAGGAAGAAGGCGGCCGCAGCGCTGCATAGAATCCGCATGAATGATAGTCAGCTGAGCTTTGCCCTGAAACGACGACTGGTTGTTGCCCTGGTCCTCCCTTTCTTCGACTACTGTGCACCGGCACTCACGAACCTATCGCAGGATCTAGAACGCTTACTCACTGTTGCTTTAAATAACTGTGTTCGCTTCTTACTGAGGTTGCCGCGTGATGCAAGTATCTCGCGTCATAGACGTAGCTGTGGCTGGCTGCAGCCACGTAACCGTAGGTTGCTTCTTGTGGGTTGCATGTTCTATAAGGCGTTATGTTTGGGCGAGCCTGGCCTTTTTGGGCACCAACTGCAGCTCCGAACGAATGTGGTGTCGCGACGTGACCCCGGTCGGACAGATACGCTGCGCGTACCCTCTGCCCGCACAGTAACCTTTGAAAGGTCCTTCCTTGTAGTCGGCGCGCAATTCTGGAATTCGTTACCACCCGATATTACCTTAGCACCATCTCTGGCTTGCTTCCGATCTCGTTGTTTTCGTCATCTGATGTTGGCAGAGGAGCGTGAGGCGGCTCTGTTGCGTTAGGGGTCTTTCTTCCTTTTTTATTTCTTATTTTTTATTTTTATTTTATTTTTACTTTACTTGTCTTATTTCTATTTCGTTTTATGGATTTTTATATTTTTACTTTTTATTTTCACTTTGCTCCGCTTACTTTGCTCTATGTCATTGATTTTCTCTTACGCGTATTTTAGTTTCATTTTTTACTTTATTTTTACTCACATTTTTATCTCTCCGATCTTATCGGCCTCTCTTCAGTCTTTTCTTTTCTTGGATTCCTGCTTAACGTCTTAGATTCAACTATTTTCATTGTTATATTTTCGCTGTTACTACTAGTCTTATCCCTTAGGTTAAGGTATTGATTTTGTATTACCTATTGTTTACTTGTAATGTATGTCATGTATACTATGATCTGCCTGTGGCCCTTAGGGAGCTTTGCTCCAGGGTCAAATAAATTTTCTTTCTCTTTCTCTCTCTATTCCGTGCTGGCTGTATCGGCCGACTCACGCATTCTATCTCTTATATCTCTATGGACAGAAACCGTCTGCTACACTACCAGACGCGTGTTGTCATTTCATGTTTTTAAATCCCAAATGAGAGAAAGTACGAGCAATGCTTAATACAAAATTTGAACGTACAAAAACTGGTGAATACCCACCAAAAGCCCACGGGTGCGAAAACCTTACGCCCAGTACATTAATGTGATAGTCACCAATAAAAATGTTCCGATATTGAAATTAAAATTTGAGAATTTGGGAAAATTATGAGCACACGCGTGCTCGTTGCTGTTGACGTTCCTCCTTATCGAGGGACGTCAGGCGGCATGAAATAGTACAAAACAACCGAGCAAGCGTAGCGAGCGAGCACAATCATTAGGTGGTCAAGCAAAATTTCACAAAAAGTAGTGAAATCAACCCCAAAAAGCACCTTTGGTGCAAAAACCTTTCGCCAAGTCCATTAATGTGTAAATCACTTCACCAAAAAATAATCGAAGGTTGTGCTCGTTCGCTCGCTGCGCTCGCTCACTCGATTGGTTGATGATTATCAATATACGAAAGCATTGAAATCAGATACAACTGCCAAGTACCTGTAGAAGAATAAAAGTTTGGAATTAAAAAATTTGTTCAAACTAAATAACGTTGTACTTGTTCGCTCGCTGCGCTCGCTTACTCTATTGGCTTATGATTATTGGTTGGAAAAACAATTCGGATGAAGAAATTGAAGATGTCGACATTTATCTAAAAATATTCATAACGGAAAAATAATTTAAACAAAATTGTAAACAAAAAATTTGGAGGTAGTGGTACTTGGGGGGCCTTTTGTAGAAAAAGAAATATGAAATATGGATCGCGAACCATGTCAATGTCATCTAATCGATATTCAAACATTGGCCCGCCAACGTACCACGGACTCCAAATTTTTTTTTTACAATTTTGTTTAAATTATTTTTTAGTTATGAATATTCTTAGATAAATGTTGACATCTTCAATTTCTTCATCCGAATTGTTTTTTCAACCGATAATCATGAGCCAATAGAGTAAGCGAGCGCAGCGAGCGAACAAGTACAACGTTATTTAGTTTGAACAAATTTTTCAAATCCAAACTTTTATTCTTCTACAGGTACTTGGCAGTTGTATCTGATTTCAATGCTATCGTATATTGATAATCATCAACCAATCGAGTGAGCGAGCGTAGCGAGCGAACGAGCACAACCTTTGATCATTTTTTGGTTGCTGATATACACATTAATGGACTTGGTATTCTGTTTACATTAACTATGAGGTACTAAGAATTTAGATTTTCCTCGGACTCTATTATTTCTTTGGCTTGTTTTCCATGTTTTCCTCTCAGGACTGCCGCTGCTGAAGGCTCTGCCCTTTAGATTTATTGATTGTAATTGCAGATGCTAATAGAATAGGGAATTGCCTACAATATAATACGAATAGTAAATTCGTCCGATTTCGAATTTTTTTCCGAATTTTTCGGGTCCGTTTTGGTAACGAGTGCGACCATTTTGGTTACCATGGCAACCATTTTGTTTATCGTGGCAATCATTTTGGTTACCATGGTAACCATTTTGTTTACCGTGGCAACCATTTCAGTTATCATGGAAACCATTTTGGCAATCATTTCGGTAAGGTGAGGTTGGATGAGGTTAAGTTCCCATGGTTGCGAGAAGGGTGAGGGGCAGGGGAAGGAGAGTGTTATCGGGGGAGGGATACATATGACTCGATCCAATGGCCCAAGGGTATCCCTGACCTTCCCTCGCGTCTGCCGTGCCAGTCACGCAGGGAATCATATAATAACCTAACCTAACCGAACTCTGTCGAGTTCTATTGAGTTAGGATGGGTCAGGTTGGGTTGGGTTGGGTTAGGTTGGGTTGGGTTAGGTTAGGTTGGGTTGTGTTAGGTTAGGTTAGGTGAGGTTAGGTTAGGTTAGGTTAGGTTAGGTTAGTTGAGATATTACCCAGAATTCCCTGAAATACTGACACGGCAGCGGCGATGGCTGCGGGATAAATTTATAATATAGAGAGATGTATATATTGTAACTTACTGCACCAATATCTCAGCTGAAGGCTGGAGATATGGTGCTAGTCCGCGTGAGTGTCTTTGTCACGGGTGATGTCTTTGGAGCTCCTCCTGAGGGAAAAGTGAAAAACCTCTAAATACCCAAATGATAGACTCGGATTAGGTTTCCCTAAACAGAGCTGTGAATAGCAGAGCTGGATATATCACGCTAGCCAAGCCTGGCAAGCAGTTCGAAAACACTCTCAGATCAAGCACGCGGATACGGGTTTGTTAGACCAGTACCGCCAACCTGAGAGCAAACTCAGAACTACAAATCGACAGAGCTGGGCAAGCCACATACACCAAGCCTACCTTGAAGCGAATGATGATGATGATTTATGACTGCTGAAATGTGGTAACCAAAATAATAGAAAGAAAGGAAAATGAAAGAAAAGGATGCAGTTTAACAAGAATAGATTTAATGTTATTCATCTAAAGAGCATAGCATAGAATAAAGAACATAGTGTTGCTGTAAAGCAAAAGCAGAAAGTAATAAAATAAAGCATCAAATAAAGAATTAATAAGCCGAAATTAAAGTTAAACTAAATCTAAATTTCTAAGTTGAGTCAATGTTCCGATCAGTTTTTTATTAGTCATTAAATTTGTTAATGAGCTAATCCGATAATTCACGATGTTTCAAATCGCGAATTTATTAAATTGCGCCGTTAATTAAATTAAGGCGACTTTTACGCTTGCCGTCTAATTTTTTGAGTTTATCCAAAATTAGCAAAACTATTTGTGAGCAATGTGAGATTAATTAGACTTATATTTCATATCAAAAATTGTGATTCTAAGTACTTCAGTTTTAGCAAGTCTCGAATACAATTTAAGAGCAAGAGCGGTCACGCACTATTTTAGCTACGTGCCTAATTGATTTGATTAAACGATGTGACTCGACGGGCGCTTTGCCACACAATCGGTCTAAAGAATTAATATGATGTGACTCGACGGGCGCTTTGCCACACAATCCGATACCCCCTTTTTATAGCGAAATCCGCGACACCCGCGGATCTGCGGTGCGGTTGCACGGAACTCGCGATATGCACGGAATTTCGGCTCACTCACGGTCGCTCCTGCGCGTCGCGGATGCGCGATGGACACTGTCCGGCTGGACTGGCTAGGCGCCGGCCGTGCCAGCAGAGCCGGAACGTTACAATATATATATATATATATATATATATATATATATATATGTAGCGTGTATGTTTTGGGGACAGATTTTCGAGCGCACGCATACTTTGGAGACATTTGTATCCTTTGGGGACAGGACTCAAAGTATCCATATATTAAAGCAATAGTTTGAGGACATTTGCAGTATATATCAAATGCATGGTTTGAGACCACTTATTCTGAGTTTTCAACCAACCACCTGTAAATATATTAAAGCGATGCTTTGAGGACATTTGAAAATATATATATTTCCATATATATATATTAAATATGTATATTAAATGCGTGGTTTGAGACCGCACATTATAGAAATATATTGAAGCGATGTTTTGGAGACATTCGCGAATATACATTAAATGCATGGTTTGAGACCACTCAATCTTAGTTTTCAGCCTGCCACCCATAAGTATATTAAAACGATGATTCAAGGACATTTTCAAATATACAGTACAGCGTCGATTATCCGTAACGCTAATTATCCGAGTGGCGCTTTGGGTTGTCCGAGAAGTCAATTATACGAATAATTATTTTGTTGATCCGAATATTCGGTTATTCGAACAATTACGCCGTGTACATTTGTTGCACGACGTCGCGAGCTCAGACTTGTACGGCGTACGTCCCCTCCACTTTCTCGGTTCCAACGATGTACTCATGGATCATTTTTTTAAATACAGGGTGATTCATTTTGACCGGACCATATTAAATGGGCATATTCCTTGTCAAATTCTGAAACTAAAGTTCCTCAGCGAAAAATTTCGGAGATCAACGGTGTCTGAGTTATTTTAAATTTTCATACTGAATTTCACATCGATTTTTAACTGATAATTATTTTTGCGTACCGCAACATCCTTGCAGTTGATACGCGTATTATGATAATTAGTCCTCAAACTATGCGTTTTATTGGAATTATTCGTGCATCGTTGGCAGCATATTTTAAAGTGATGCGCGTATGCCAAGTCCTCAAACTATGCGATTTATTGGAATCCTTCATATTGTATCGTTCGCATTATTTGAGGACATGTACGTTCCGAATGTTGTGATTAATAGAATCGATAGAGAATTTGTAAACCACAAACTGTATCACCCTGTATATATGATATATATTGTAACATATTAAAAAAATCAACGGTTTTTTCGCCAACGAAATATTGCTCTTCCATTATCCGAAGAACGTGCCCGGTCCCAATTGACTCTGATAGACTATAGCGTATACGCTCTACTGCACGGAGAAAAGTGTTTCGCGAAACTTTACCGAACTCAGTTCAGTAAACTGGGGACATAGGGACATTTATGTAAAGTTTCACTCACAGTTCAGTAAAGTGAAATTCAAGAAAGCCTTATGCATTGAACGTGAAATTTTGATAAATTTAAAAGAATATTTACCGAACTAGAACTGTAAATGCGCACAATTGTAAAATATAACGACCGTAAGATAGAGTTTACCGAACAGTTCGGTAAAACGTAAACTCCTGTGCAGTAGAAAAAAAAAATGTAATTCTTACTCCTTAGGAGCTTACGTTGTACCGAACTGTTGGTTAGTAGTTACAGGCATCTTACTTACACGATCGTACACATCTAGTAGCTACCTATCATACACAGTTTCGTCGCGAACACATGTAAACCTATACCTATACGCATTTGGGACCTGACACTTATATACTACGCAAGCGCACGCCTATCGCTGACAACTACGATTTGGAACTGTCTTATATACTAACTGAAAGAAATGTTAGCGCTTGTGGGAAAGAAAAAGGGGCTGCAGAGACATCTAGTGGAGAGCTAGTCCTGCGTGACTACGGAGGTGGTAGGAGATGTTTCACGTCTTTCGGTTTACTGTACTGTCCAGTAAAATTTGGGGTGCCAGGAGGGAAAAGTTTCATTATAGTGTTGTAAAGTTTTATACAGGGAAAATAAACTTTACTCTGCCTATATCGATGTAAAACTTTACCGAACTTTTGAGTACTTTTTCAATTCCTTAATAAGAATGATTCGTCAACGTTCGTCATTCTTTAACTAATCTTTAGGGAATAATTTACGTCAATCTATTAAAGTTTGCTACGCTCTTCATATGAGAATTTTACTGTACATTATTAAAGTTTACCAAACTGTCATGTATTTTATAACGTTCAGTATGTCACTGATTACTGCAAAAATGTGAAAAAATCATCAACTTGTCTCTATATCCCAACTTTGTTCAACAGTTCAGTAAAGTATCGTGAAATACTTTTCTCCGTGTGTACATTGCATGGTTTGAGACCAATAATTGGAGTCATTAGGAATGAAAGAAAGTCGATATATTTATTACGGTGAACAATATAATATACCTACATGGTTTAAAAATAATGTGACGCTGAATCATTATTTCCCTTTCAAGTATGGTAGAGAAATTTTATATGACACGCATATTATCTGTAAATTATTTTCAATGCTTGAAGTTTACAAATTCTTTAACGATTCTATTAATTACAACATTCAGAACGTACATGTCCTCAAATAATGCGAACGATACTTGAAGGATTTCAACAAATCGCATAGTTTGAGGACTTGGCTATACGCGCATCACTTTAAAATATGCTGCAAACGATGCATGAATGATTCCAATAAAACGCATAGTTTGAGGACTAATTATCATAATACGCGGATCAACTGCAAAGGTGCTGCGGTACGCAAAAATAATTATCGGTTAACAATCGATGTGAAATTCAGTACGAAAATTTAAAATAACTCGGACACCGTTGAACTCCGAAATTTTTCGCTAAGGAACTTTAATATCAGAATTCGACAAGGAACATGCCCATTTAATATGGCCCGGTCGAACTGAATCACCCTGTATATATAATATATATTGTATCATCATAAAGAAATCAATGTTTTTTTCGCCAACGAAATATTGCTCTTCCATTATCCGAAAAACGTTCCCGGTCCCAATTGATTCTGATAATCTACGCTCCACTGTACATTGCATGGTTTGAGACCAATAATTGAAGACATTAGAAATGAAAGAAAGTCGATTTATTTATTACGGTGAACAATATAATATACCTACATGGTTCAAAAATAATGTGACGCCGAATCATTATTTCTCTTTCAAGTGTAGTAGAGAAATTTTATATTACATGCATATTATCTGAAAATTATTTTCAATGCTTGAGGTTTACAAATTCTTTATCAATTCTATTAATTACAACATTCAGAATGTACATGTCCTCAAATAATGCGAACGATACGTGAAGGATTCCAATAAATCGCATAGTTTGAGGACTTGGCTGTACGCGCATCACTTCAAAATATATTGCAAACGACATATGAATGATTCCAATAAAACGCATAGTTTGAGGACTAATTATCATAATACGCGCATCACTTTGTCATGCATGACTATATAGTCTAAATTGGTTGTGAGATAGATCATAATTTATATTCTTAGCATGTACAGTAATGTTCATTGATGGGTTCCCAGTGGCTAACTGTTTTTTCCGGACTTTTTCGGATACCATCAATAAAATAATATTATATTACTTTTATAAGGGGTCATAATTATTATCATTATAATTTCGGCTATCGGCACATCAAATACGACTAGAATGGAGTCTCGTTTCCGAAAAAGTCCGAAATAAACAGGTAGCCACTGGGAACCCACTAATGAACATTACTGTACAAATCCTGGATATATCCTTTCTTTTGAGTATCCTAGAAGTGACGTAATACCCACACGACAGCAGATATAGTAATTTTTCTATTTTCTGCTGTCTTCAATTTTCTGTTAATAATTCATTAATCTTGTATCGTGTAACGAGGACTTGCCACGTCAAAAAATAGGCGCCTCTGGTGTATAGCAGCAACCGATAAGCACTACGGATTTTGGACAAATTTTCGAAAATACGTCACAGTTGTTGGTCGCTGTTTTATTTCTGATAATAATAAATAACGGATTATGAGAACGTTCCAAGATTGCCTTAGTGCTGGAAAATTTTCATACCGAATTTTACATCAATTTTCAACGGATAATTATTTTTGCGTACCGCAGCGTGTTTACAGCTGATGCGCGCGTATTATAATAATTAGTCCTCAAACTATGCGTCTCATGATAACTAGTCCCCAAACTATGCGTTTCATTATGGAATTTCTATGCATTTGACGTTGTTGGTTAGAAAGAAACAGATTTGGCCGCGTGTATATGCTATCTCTTTCTACCGACCGAGAGATTTTCGGCCCGAATGCGCAGTCCATGCTCTATGTCTATGGTAGAGAGTCTGAGAATATACCATAGAATATACTCTATAGTGTCTAGCTTGTTGCATTTGCAGTCTAACATTCTATCTATAGTGAGTATTCTGAAACTATTCGAGATCGTACCGCAAAGTCAGCTCGCCTCCAATTGGGCTAATTCGAATTTCCCGAGCTCTAATTGGTCGTCAACGTCCAATCGCGCGATCTCAAATCTTGTGAATATTCCTCTGGCGGGGGTTCCCCGCAGACTCCGAACAGTGCCTTGCTACCAGAAGAAGAACATGGCAGGAACCATGCGGCATCGCAGCAAAAATACGCATGTGCTCAGTAGTAACCACAGTAAGTAAATATCAGTTATTCATTACTTTATCTCGAGTTTCATACAGTTATTGATATTTGAAACGATGATTTATTATTTTCCCCAGTAAGACCTCAATAAATATGCATGCTGTTACTACTTAACCTCTGATAGCGTGTCTATTGAATTTCTAATTGATCGATTTTATTTTTATTCATTCGAAAGTTGATTAGTAGTTTGCTATAGGTTTTTTCTTTACATGGTTTTTCTTCATGTCGTGCTTTAGAAACCATGTTTTCGTTGGTTAAATTCGATAACGATGAATATTACATCGCGCTGTCCAAACACGTGACCATGATCGAAGAAAAGAATTGCATCGTCAAATACAAAGGGGGAACGAAATATCACGCATCTATGATAAAAATATCTGGTGAGTACTGCTCAAGTTTTAAAGTGAACTCAATTCACGAGCTGATTCGCCAGTGTTCAGGTCCATGCTTGTACTGAAGATGAAAAAAAACAAAACGACACGTACGTACTTATTAGGGTGGTCATTGAATGGAAAATTATCTTGGATGGCCCTCAATCGGTTTCAAATGTGGAAAAATAATTCTATAAATTTTTAAGATTTTTATTTTGAGCCCTTATGGGTATTTATGCGCTCTATTTTCACATGGATTTTTTTTCATTCGTATAAATTCTAATTTAGGTAATTCTTAGCTTATTAGTCAAATCAACAAACCTAAATCGAATAATGATCAATAATATTTATATTTCTGTGAAACATAGTCAAAAATCGTAATGGGTTATGTCATACGAGTCGTGGGTGTTTTAATGTAGTTGTGCCACAAAGTGTATTTTCTATCGAATCATCTGAAATTTTGACTATAGCTTTATGAACGTAATATCTATCTAAACGATTTTTTATAGAATTTTCCACTGTCTGAAACGCAGTATAATTGCACTCGAAGTTGATACTTTTTACACGTGTTGCCTATGTTGAGTATATGAAAATCGCACATTTTCAATTTTAATATCTGAACGGTTCTATAGATCTTTACAAAAAACAAGCATATGATAAAACAATATTTCATGATCATTCATTAAAAAAATCAGATTGATCGACCGCACTGTTTTGCTGATATATCAATCAAAGTAATTTAATTTGAACTGAATTCTGCGTGGCCGTATCGAGAGGTCGGACCTTAGCAGCTGTGTACGTGTATACATATAACGGTATTAATGATATACCTATGAATATATTTGATTACACTTGCAGGAAATAATAAAAAAACACTACACGAAACAACAGTCATAGTGTGCGTGTATCAGTATAGGATCTATTCTCTCTGTGAGAGTGCTTCGACTACAATCCCCGACCAAAGTTTTTGGCACGTAGCGTATCCTATTCGGTGACTCGAACATGTGTTGCACGCTTGAATTTTCGAACATACTGTCGCGGCACAACTACCTTGAAGGGGTATCCCCACCTTTAAATGGGTTAACATTCTGAGAAAGAGATTGATATTTTACAGCGAATTTGGGAGTCTGATCAAATCCGAAAAAATCATGAAGTTTAGGGAGGGTTTGACCCTCATTATCCATACTTAACATTGAATAATACTTTGAGTCTAATAGTAGTTACGCTATATAGAAAAATACAAAATTATTCGGTTGTCGCAAAGAATCAGTAGTACCGTTGGATCGATTCTGGAATTTTTGGTTTTCAATTGTTTAGAAGAGATGCCTCTATCATATGAACATAAATTTTTTTCTATATTCAGCGTAACCACTATTAGACTCAATAGTAGTTTTCGTATCAAGGGCATAAAGTTTTACGCCCGTGGTGCGAACAATATTTTTCGTCATAGTAGGCGGAAAGTATAACGCATTTTTAGCCTTGTTTTGCAAGCGTCAAGTTCGACTCTACGTCCGGTTTATGTAAACAGAAACTATTTCTACGTGCGACGCCCAATGGGCGTCGCGCGTTAGGATAGTTTTTGTTTACATAAACCAGGCGTAAAGTCGAACTTTACGCCCGCAAAACAGGGCGTAAAGTGCGTACTTTACGCCTACTATGACGAAAAGTAATATTCAATGTTGAGTATGGATAATGAGGGTCAAACCCTCCCTAAACTTCATGATTTTCTCGGATTTGATCAGACTCTCAAATTCGCTGTAAAATATCAATCTCTTTCTCAGAATGTTAACCCATCTAGAGGTGGGGATACCCCCTTAATTCAGTTGAATATTCTATCCACTTCTTTTTAGTAATATAACTACTTGAGCTTGGCGCTAAGAAGCCTACATTTGAATCAAACAATATCAACATTAAACCATTAACATTCAACAACCACCCTAGTACTTATTGATCGGAGATTTTGAGACACCGAATATTTCAATTTGATATTATTTAAGCAATTCTGCTATCACCAATTCCTGGACAATTGATGCTTGGAAAAAAAGAACCGATTGTTTAATTATTTTTAATAAGATTCAGAATTCCATACTTATTCCTCATTATCCTGTTGTAGATTCCAAGCAACAATTGAAAGATCTACAAGAATATCTAGAATCTCAGTTTGATAATATCGAAAGAGAGAGGGTATCTGATTTCACTAGCCATAGCTATGAAATACACGAAGCTGGTTGCTCGACGCCTATCAATGCAGACTTAATCCTGCCCCTTGGACATCAGCTCACCTTATCCGATATAGTGGATGACAGAATAACTTCAATTACGTTCTCCAATAATTCAGCAGAAAGTAGTGCACCACCGAGTTGCACAGATATTGTGCATGAGGTCGGAGAAGTTTGGATGAAGGATTTTGGTAGTACTAAGGAACTTGAAGGTGTCGGCAATTTGAAGGATATTATTAGCAACTGTCTTATCAATTCTGAGAACAGTACTCACAATCAGATTGATGAAAAAACAGCTGAGAGGAAAGATCGAGATAAACATGACAAACCGGACGAACAACTTCACAATAAAAAACGAGATAAAATACAGGATGAAAATGTAGAAAGAAATAATTATAGAAGACGAGATGATAAAGGATGCGACGATGGAGAAAGACAAGATGAGAGTAAGATTGGCGATGAGAATGAGGACCGAGGTAATAATGATGAACAAAATAATAATAAAATAGGAGATAATGAAGAAAAAGCTAGCAACCAGAAACGAAATGATCACAAAGAACGAGATGACGAAGAAGAAGATAGTCATGAAAAACAAGATGAGAATGCAGAAAGAAATAATTATACAGAACGAGATGATAAAGGATGCGACGATGGAGAAAGACAAGAGGAGAATGAGGACCGAGGTAATAATAATGAACAAAATAATAATAAAATAGGAGATGATGAAGAAAAAGCTAGCAACCAGAAACGAAATGATCACAAAGAACGAGATGACGAAGAAGAAGATAGTCATGAAAAACAAGATGAGAATGCAGAAACAAATAATTATACAGAACGAGATGATGAAGGATGCGACGATGGAGAAAGACAAGATGAGAATGAGGACCGAGGTAATAATGATGAACAAAATAATAATAAAATAGGAGATAATGAAGAAAAAGCTAGCAACCAGAAACGAAATGATTACAAAGAACGAGATGACGAAGAAGGAGATAGTCATGAAAAACAAGATGAGAATGCAGAAACAAATAATTATACAGAACGAGATGATGAAGGATGCGACGATGGAGAAAGACAAGATGAGAATGAGGACCGAGGTAATAATGATGAACAAAATAATAATAAAATAGGAGATAATGAAGAAAAAGCTAGCAACCAGAAACGAAATGATTACAAAGAACGAGATGACGAAGAAGGAGATAGTCATGAAAAACAAGATGAGAATGCAGAAACAAATAATTATACAGAACGAGATGATGAAGGATGCGACGATGGAGAAAGACAAGATGAGAATGAGGACCGAGGTAATAATGATGAACAAAATAATAATAAAATAGGAGATAATGAAGAAAAAGCTAGCAACCAGAAACGAAATGATTACAAAGAACGAGATGACGAAGAAGAAGATAGTCATGAAAAACAAGATGAGAATGCAGAAACAAATAATTATATAGAACGAGATGATGAAGGATGCGACGATGGAGAAAGACAAGATGAGAATGAGGACCGAGGTAATAATAATGAACAAAATAATAATAAAATAGGAGATGATGAAGAAAAAGCTAGCAACCAGAAACGAAATGATCACAAAGAACGAGATGACGAAGAAGAAGATAGTCATGGAAAACAAGATGAGAATGCAGAAAGAAATAATTATATAGGACGAGATGATAAAGGATGCGACGATGGAGAAAGACAAGATGAGAGTAAGATTGGCGATGAGAATGAGGACCGAGGTAATAATGATGAACAAAATATCAATAAAATAGGAGATAATGAAGAAAAAGCTAGCAACCAGAAACGAAATGATTACAAAGAACGAGATGACGAGGAAAAAGGTAGACATGAAAAACAAGATGAAAATGCAGAAAGAAATAATTATAGGGAACGAGATGATAAAGGATGTGACGATGGAGAAAGACAAGATGAGAGTAAGATTGGCGATGAGAATGAGGACCGAGGTAATAATGATGAACAAAAGAATCATAAAAAAGGAGATGATGCGAAAAGAACAGGTGATAAAGAAGTACAAGATGATGATGAACGAAATGACAACGAAAAACGAACGAATTATAAAAGACGAACGAATTATAAAAGACGAGATGAAGAAAAAGCGACCCACGAAAAACGAAATGATTATAAAGAACGAAATGACAAAAAAGAAGATGAAAATGCAGAAAGAAATAAATCTAGAAGACGAGATAATAAAGGATGCAATGACAATGAGGACCGAGGTCATAATGATAAACAAAAGAATCATAAAAAGAAAAGAACAGGTGTTAAAGAAGTACAAGATGATGATGATGAACGAAATGACAACAAGCAACGAAAGAATTATACAAGACGAACGAATTATAAAAGACGACGTGAAGATAAAGCTACCAACGAAAAACGAAATGATTATAAAGAACGAGATGACAAAAAAGAAGATATTCATAAAAAACAAGATGAAATTGCAGAAAGAAATGAGTATAGAAGACGAGATAATGAAGGATGCAATGACAATGAGAACCGAGGTAATAATGATAAACAAAAGAATCATAAAAAAGGAGATGATGCGAAAAGAACAGGTGATAAAGAGATACAAGATGATGATGAACGAAATTACAACGAAAAACGGAAGAATTATAAAAGACGAGATAACAACGAAAGAATAGGTGACTGTAGTAGAAGTACTGGCCGTAACAATCCAAATAATAATGAAAATGATAGTGAGGATCAGAGACAAAATGGTAACGGACAGAATGATGAAGACCAAGATATCGATGATGAGGAAATCTATCATCAGGATGATGATGATACTGCCAAAGACTCCGATTACATACCAGATCAAAGCACTTCAAATCAGACTTGTCACATTTCTCGAGGTAATTCGACAAGGAACTTATCTAGGTCAATTATTGAAGCAGCACCTGTTGATATTCGTTCCTTGAAAATTCTTCCGTCGAAGGTTCAGGAGCAAAGAACTGTAAAAAAATATTTCTGCCCATACTGCAAAAAACTACAAACTAAGTTCGCACGTCATCTTGAATTAAAACATGCATCAGAGGCTGATGTAGGAAAATTTATCAAATTACCTAAAGGCAATTATGAAAGAACCAAAATAATCGAATCCATTCGTAAATACGGAAACTTTCTTCACAACACAGATTCTAATCTAAACACAGGCATTATCATAACATGTAGACAGCATCAGCCAAAATATAATCGAATAGTTGAAGACTACATCTGCTGTTCTACTTGCAAAGGCTTTTTTTCGAAACAGACTCTGCGACTTCACGCTATCAAGTGCAATCCGACACGCAAGAAGGGTGTCCGAGACATAACTGTGATGGGGAGGCGCCTAACAGGATACATTCACGAACTCGCTAATGTTACCCTCCGTCGAACAGTCTTTCCTGTCATGCGAGATGATATGGTAGTGAGATCTATCAAATACGACGAACTAATAATTTTATATGGCAATAGGTTGTGCGACAAATATACCGATCCTCATCAACATGATATGATTAGAGCGCAATTAAGATTACTCGGGCGGTTCAAATGCGCTATTAAAAAGATCAACAAAGAAATTGATGACTTTGCATCTATCTTCCATCCCAAACACTACGACGATGCAGTATTAGCAGTTAGAGAATGTGCTAAGTATAATCCGGTTACTCACACGTTTGAAAAACCAGCTGTTGCTACTATGCTTGGCACTTTATTAAAGAAGTGTATTGGTCGCCGTAAAGCACAATGCATAAGAAAACAGAACTATGACGGAAAGCAGGTTGCTGAAGAGTTTCTGGTATTATTCGAAGATGATTATCCAACTACGATCAATAAGAAAGTCATGGCAGATCAGACGGAACAAAAACGCAAAAAAAAGATCATTCTTCCTTCCAATCAGGATATTCGACGGCTGTACGACTTCTTGAGAAAAAAATGTCAAACAAGTTTAAGAACATTAGTTAAGCAATTTGACTTGTCAGCATGGAAAGTCTTAACCGAATGTACACTGATTTTGGTCCAGATTTTCAATCGTCGAAGGGCGGGAGAAATCGAAAGACTTTCAATCACGGACTATGAAAACCAAACAGAGCTCAATGAAAATGTTAATGCAGATCTCTATGCGAAACTAACTGACGAAGCTAGAGCATATGCAAAACAATTTGCGCGGCTTACCATCCGTGGGAAGTTGGGACGAACAGTACCTGTTCTACTATATCCGTTACATGTCTCATCTATCGATATGATTTTAAAATATCGAACTGAGGCAGGAATAGAAGCTGATAATAAATATATATTCAGTGTGCCTACTACTGGTCATTTGAAAAAAAAGTACTTAAGAGCATGTATATTAATGCGGAAATTTTCAAAAGAATGCGGTGCAGTCATGCCGAGATTACTGAGAGGAACTACTCTTCGCAAACACATTGCAACTTTCTTTGCAATGGAAGGTATCGGAGAAAATGAAGTAACGGAACTAGCTAATTTCATGGGCCATGATAAGCAAATACACAAAGATGTGTACAGAGTGCCGATCCCAATTAGAGAGGTAACACACGTATCTCGTTTACTCCAAGCTGCAATAGGTCAGAGTGAAAATGACGAAAGTAGTGACGAAGCTGATGATCATCCTGGTGATGAACCTGATGATGAACCGAATGACAAAACTTTTGGAGAACTATCCTGGAGAAACGCATATGCAGAAGGCTTAGCTGACAGTACTGACGATAGCGATAGTGCCAGTGAGGAATCTTTTGTAGGCCGTGATCATACTGGGGGAAAAGAGTCTTCTTTGAAACGTCGAAGTAGTACGTCAACCATTTTTTCTTTACGCATTGATCTATTCTGTACTGTTTCTAAGTTGATTTGTCTGTTATTAAGTTAATCTGTCTGTTATTAAGTTCATCTGTCTGTTATTCTAGCTTCACCGTATGGAAAAACTAAGCGTACAAGATGGAGTACCGAAGAAAAGAATGTAGTCCAAAGAATTTTTGGCGATCCTGCTACATTAAAGAAATTGCCATCCTTGAAAGAATGTCAGGAAGCAATTCAGAAATGCAAGATACTGAAAAACCGGAAACCACAAGTTCTTAAAACTTTGATTGACAATCAGCGGAAGTCATTGTCTCGTCGGGGACAGTGCTTGCGGTCGGCAAAGTAGAGGTCTAGTTTTATTATCATTATTATTTCTAGTCGGTTCGTCACTACTTTCAGTCACCAATTTCATTTAAAAAATTCAACCAAATATAAGACATAAGTTTTCCTTTTATCTAAAATGTGAAACTACTCTTTCGTAGGGTATTATTATTTTTTTATTCAACATATTTCACATGAACATACGTGCCAATTTACAGTTCTTCTCTTATGCCCGGTTGTATAAACGTGGGTTATCCGAAGGTTTAAATAACCCGTAGAATACCCCGCAGATACTACCAACTACTCCAACAATTCATGAAGGTTTAACGGGTAGTATCTACGGGGTAACTTACGGGTTATCTGAACCTTCGGGTAACCCACGTTTATGCAACCGGGCATTAGTTATGGGAAGGTTTCATCAATCCTAGTCGTAAAATGAATCAATTTTGGCAAATTCTATGAATACTTCAACCACAAAAATGAATACTTTTTCTATAATATGAGGCAGTATAGTGAAAAAAATATCAATGCCATGGGTGTTGATAAACCATTAGTCATGTGCATGAAGCAGACAGGGTACTATTGGAACGCAAGTTAGGCAGCCTATACTAGAACCAAAAGATTGTAAATATCATCGAATATTTACAATTTAAACGAGTGCCAAATTCCATGTCAGTGTTATTCGCAACAATGAAAATCTCACCCTTAGATTGAACATTGAATCGGAATTGTAGGAATTATCCGGCATTAGTTATTAAAAATTGAGAATTTCAAACGTTAGTGTGTCACAATAGTGTTTGCTGACATCTCTGGTTTTGAGTGATGTTCAGAACACTAAAGATGAAGTTGTCAACGAATTGAGCTGGGGAGCAAATCCCTTGTTCCGTAAAATCAAATGAAAAATTGATTTTTGGCTGTTGAAGTTTGACTGTTTTTTTTTTATGAAACGAGAGCCTCAATCCTGGATCCGATACGTAAATATCTTCATTTTAGTGTGCTGAACACCACACGAATTACCTGCAAACGCCATGGTAATGCAGGGAGCATCTTGAAATTCTTGATTTTTGATATGTAGTGCTGGACAATTCCGGTATTTTCAATTCAATTCTTAATCTTAAGGTGAGATTCCCTTTGTTTGAAACAGCAGTAACATGAAGTTTGATAATAACTTCAGTTCAGCAAAAAGTACACGATTTTTAATTTGAGCATACGGTTTTTTTTTTCAGATAATTTTAGGTTCTACGTAGTCATACATGTACACTATTTGATTGTAGTTATTCTAACCACAGGAGCAATAGATTCAACGCATTCAATTTACAGTGAGCTGCTTTACAGGTTTTCCAAATGACAAATATTGTATATCATTAGGAACAGAAAAGTATTTATTTTTTGGTTTGTGTTGTTAAACCGAGAGAGTATAAAGATTAGACATTTAAGTTGTATTATCCTCACTGGATATCAGAAGATATTCAATCATATATTATATAATATATATTATATATCACATAACATATATATCGTATATTATATTTTATATCATTTAGTACAAAAACGTACCTATTCATTTATTGGTTTTGTTGTTGAACCGAGAGGGTATAAAGATTAGACATAAAAGTTGTATTATCATCACTGGATATCAGAAGATATTCAATCATATATTATATAATATATATTATATATCACATAACATATATATCGTATATTATATTTTATATCATTTAGTACAAAAACGTACCTATTCATTTATTGGTTTTGTTGTTGAACCGAGAGAGTATAAAGATTAGACATAAAAGTTGTATTATCATCACTGGATATCAGAAGATATTCAATCATATATTATATAATATATATTATATATCACATAACATATATATCGTATATTATATTTTATATCATTTAGTACAAAAACGTACCTATTCATTTATTGGTTTTGTTGTTGAACCGAGAGAGTATAACGATTAGACATTTAAGTTGTATTATCATCACAGGATATCAGAAGATATTCAATCATATATTATATAATATATAATATACATTACATATCATATACCTATATCGTATGTTATATTTTATATCATTTAGTACAAAAACGTACCTATTCATTTATTTTGTTTTGTTGTTGAACCGAGAGAGTATAAAGATTAGACATTTAAGTTGTATTATTCTCACTGGATATCAGAAGATATTCAATCATATATTATTATATATTACATATTATGTACAGGGTGATTCAGAATTCGTGACAAATCTCTTGGGGGGGGGGGGGGGGGGGTGATCCTTGTCAAAATTGGAATCGAAAGTTCCTCAGCCATTTTTCCGAAAAATGATTTTTTTCCTTGGGGCCGTAACACATTTTTCGAACATTTGCCACCAAATGTGAAACTCTCACCTAGAAATCTCTCTAATATCGAAAAACAAACTCATTGGCATCATTTGGGATTCTCTCACATTGACAAATGACATGGATAAAAAATTCTTGAAAAATAAGTTGTTCGTCGGAAAAATGTTTTTCCGAAGAAAAAAATCATTTTTCGGAAAAATGACTGAAGAACCTTCGATCCCAATTTCGACAAGGATTAACTCCTCAAGAGATTCGTCACACATTCTGAATCACCCTGTACATCATATATTATATAATATTATATTTTATATCATTAAGTACAAAAACGTATTCATTTTGAGGTTTGTGTTGTTGAACCGAGAGAGTATAAAGATTAGACATTCAAGTCGTATTATCATTACTGGATATCAGAAGATATTCGATCATATAGCATACAGTGCGATTCTGTGGAAAATCACGCGCCCAAGAATAGGCTAACGGGAAACGCCTGAATTGAGCAAATCAAACATCGACGATTGGTTTTTATTTCCCACGAAATGAATTAAACCCAATCGTCGATGTTTGATCTGCTCAAATCAGGCGTTCCCCGTAAGCCTACCTTTCACGCGCGTGATTTTCCACAGAATCGCACTGTATATTACCTATATAATAAATATATCGTATATTATATTTTATATCATTAAGTACAAAAACGCATTCATTTTTTGGTTGAAGTTGTATCAGAAAATATTCGAGGGCCAGTTATAGTCGGAAGTAATTGGTTCAAAAAAAGTTAATTATAAAAATGTGTTCAGATATGAAAGATTGAGATTACCATCATTTTTGTAATATCGTTTATTAGATGAAATATATCAATGAGTAATTTGAATACAAATGAGATGTTTTCGATTATTATTTTTTTAAATAATGCCAATTTCACATTCCCGCATTTCCTTGAGTATAGATGATAAGCAGACTCGTCAGAAGTAAAACAGCGAACAACGACTCCGTCAGATTTACAAATATTTGTCCAAACTCCGTAGCGCTTAACTGGTCACTGTGATAGACCGGAGGCACCTGCTTTGTGACGTTTCGAGTCCGTGTTAGACGGTACAAGATTGATGGATTACTAATAGCGGAAAATGGAAATGTTTCCGTCATAATAAGGACCACCTCAATATAATATAATTTATGTATGGTATATATACAGTGCGATTCTGTGGAAAATCACGCGCCTGAAAGGTAGGCTTACGGGAAACGCCTGGATTGAGCGGATAATACATCGACGATTGGGTTTAATTCATTTCGTGGGAATAAAAACCAATCGTCGATGTTCAATCTACTCAATTCAGGCGGTACCCGGTAGCCTATATCCTTAGGCGCGTGATTTTCCACAGAATTGCACTGTATAGTTATATGGGCAGTTCTACACACGGTGGAATCAAATATGACAATTATGTGAATCTCATTTTTTGTCGATAATTGAGACAAAAAGTAGGTAGAGGTCAAGAATCTACTATAAAATAACCAATCTTGAACGGGCCAGACAAAATTACGGTAAATATTGATTTTATAGCTGTTTTTCTATTTTCGGATTTTTTTTTTTTTTCCATTTTTTCTTTCATAAAAACAACTTGATAAAAAAAAAAAAATTAAAAAAAAAATTAAAAAAAAAAATTAAATAAAAAAATTAAATAAATATATAAAAAATAAAAAAAATAAACTGCAATAAATAATATGAATAAATAAATGAGCAATTCTCACTTCCCTGGTGAGTTCTCACTTCCCTGTCTACGTGAGGGAAGTTATACCCAGGAAAGTGAGACACAGGGAAGTGATAATTTCGATGTATTACGCCAAAATCACTAAGTAAATATATTTTGAATGAAATTTCATGTTATCAAATCAATGCATGCAAGCTAACTAACCAATTTTGTGTGATAATATTTTGAAAATATTCAATATTGTTTATATAAATACATACCAGGGAAGTGAGAAGTTGCCTGGCTCAAACTTGACAACCGGCCATGATCGCACAGCACTGATTAATCGTTTGACGAATTGGCCGAAACATGAGTTTCATTAGGCTAAATTCAATCCATACTTCAAATAATGAGAACAGTAAGGTCGGGTACTATTCATTTTGGCGGTAATTTCAACGTATTTGTAACTGGCAGGGAAGTGATACAAAATTTGTTCGCCTTTATTCAGTAATGAATAAAGTGATGAAAATTGGGAATTTTTACATGATTATTTAGGTTAAATTCAAGAAACACTTATCGTAACTTCTATTCGAGTGTTGTTTTTCACTAATCAACGTTTTATATATTTGTATTGTGACTTACGTCGTAAATTCCGGGAATTCGCCCGACAGGGAAGTGATAAGTTTCCCTATTTGAGATCATTTTTGCCTGAGATTTGTTTATTTAAACAAGTTGAATTTCAGTGCCCAGGTATAAGCCGAGTTGAACTTCAATAATATGTCCTAATAAATAACTTTCATTTCTAAATTGAGGAGCTACAGAGTGATCCCCTTGAAATTCCCTAATCTGTAGAACTACCCATATATAACTGACCTCAAAATATGCGTTGTATAGTGAAACTGTTCTAATTATCCATTTATCGCTTTATATAAAAATTAACTAATTGCTTCGTGTCAGAGCGCCTTTTCTGTATATTTGTATGCTTTAAAAAGATGGGGTCTCAAACCATGCGCTTGATGTTTGAATATATGTGTATATAGGAAGCGCATAGTTCGAGGCCCAATTTAATTTAATCAAATTTCCGTGATATAAATATAAAGCATGGTTTGAGGACATGACCCCAAATGATGCTTCATATATAACTGACCTGAAAACATGCGTTGTATATTGAAACCGGTCCAATTATCCAATTATTGCCATATATTAAAATTGACTAATTGTCTGATGCTAGGGAGACGTTTTTACATATTTGTACGTTAAAAAATAATGGTGTCCCAAACTATGCACTCTACATATATATATATATATATATATATATATATTGTTACATTGGATAAAATCACCCATATTCTATTCAATTTATAAAACACCATCTAGTAGCCTATATGATAAATGACATCCTTTAAAATATAAGAAACTCGGTTGCTGCGTCAACAACGATTATTGTCAAACAAATCAGTCTGTCTTTAGCTCACTACTGAAGCAGACCTGTATTTTCTGAATACATAATCTCATTGCAAAACATATATAATTCCTCTACGATTCACTTTATTTCTCTTGGAGAACCTACATAATAACTTATTAACTCAACGTTTATCATAAAACGTTACATTGGTGTCAGAATCGGGAATTTCCGAGACCGATAGAGTGAATATTTCGTGGAATCTACTATGAACGAAGAACGAAATGTCTCGTCGACGAGCTACTGCTTCTATTGACGAACCCGCTGGAAACCAGCAAATACCACCTCAAGTCGACATGATGGAGCGACTCTTTCAAGCTTTGGCCGCTCAACAACAGGCAAGCCTTGCTGCCCAAACAGCACAACAAGAGCGAGAAACCCAAATTCAACGAGAAGAACGAGACGCCAACCTATTGGCACAGAGAGAACGCGAAGAACGGGAGGATAGACGCCATCGTGAAGAGCGGGAAGAACGTCGTGAAGAACGTGAGGCTAATCTGGCAGCTCAACGAGCGGCTCGTGAGGCAAATTTGGCAGCTCAACGAGCGGATCGTGAGGCAAATTTGGCAGCCTAACAGGCGACCCTTTCCCTTCTCGTGAGACGCCTGGAACCCCAGGAAACGATCTCGCAGACCTCGACTCCCAGACGTTCCCCGATGAGGATCGAGGAAGTTGTTGAGCCTACTGTCATTCGGTCTGTACATAACTATGGGGAGGAAGAACCCTCCCCAACTATTCGTAGACCACGTACGGGTAGAGCGGCGACTTTCACGCCGCACACTCGTACCATCCCTCAAAGCGACCGAATTGAGCATTCAATTCGAGACGCAAACAATGTACACCATGCTGACCACATGGCTGGCGATAACACTCTTTAAAATAGAATTAATAACACTGTGCCTCTTAATTTGTCTTGCGCCGGGAGTAGTCGCGACAAACAATTAAACAACACGACTGTCATAAATAACGAGACTGTATCCAAATCGTCTAACCTAAAAGTGAACTTCTTTGACGGGACAATACCGTGGGCAGATTACGAAAGACAATTCCAAATAATAGCTTAAGTTAATTCGTGGTCTCCAATTACTAAAGCCGGGCAACTAGCCGGAAGTTTGAGAGGCCCTGCCTTAGCCGTCCTATCGACTCTTGCTGATTCCGATATTGAAAATTACGATAAACTCAGCGGAGCCTTACGTCTAAGATTCGGTAATCAACTGATTTCTAAATTATCTTCAACTCAATTGGGACTTAGAAAACAAGGCAAAAAAGAAGGTCTTCCTTCGCTCGGTGTAGAAATAGAAAGACTAGCGAGAATAGCTTTTCCGAATTGTGATGAGTCCACTAGGGACATGTTAGCTTGCGACAAATTTATTAACGCCTTAACGGATCCAGACCTAAGACATACTCTGAGCTTAACAGGACCTTCTTCGGTCCATGAAGCCGTAACTAAAGGGATGGAAATCGAGGCCTTAACGAAGCATCATTTGGGGGTAGGGAAAGTTCGTCAAATCGAGACAGAAACACCTTCCACTGACCCAACTAAAACTTCCGTTACCCAGAAAACTACTCCCAGGCAGCAGACAAATAATAATAATAATAATAGTAGAAATAATAATAATAATAGGAATAATTATAATGATTATAACAGAAATAATAATAATAATAGGGGACAGAATTACGGAGACAGACCCCCGCTAATATGCAAATATTGCAAGAAAATCGGGCATGACGCGAATCGTTGCTTTTCTCTAGGAAAATTAATTCAATCTGAAGACGGTAATACTCAAAATAGTCAAACCTCTTGGAGGAAAGATAACGAAAATAAAACTATTAATTCTCCAAAATCTTCAGAAACTCAACAAGGTACTTCTAACCAAAAAAACTAATTGTTGATGATTTAGAAGGGCGAAAGTCATCTAGTGCTCGACCCAACGAAAGCCCTATTTTAACTCATTTCCTTTTAAGAAGTCTAAGACAAACAGGCTTATATGCGCGTGGGACTGTCAACGGAATTAACTGCCTCTGGGTCATAGACACTGGGGCAGAAGTTACAGTGGTCCGTTCGGATCTCTTAAAATCTATTGACCCTATTCAACCATTTACCTCTTTACGTACTGCTACAGGTGAAATAACTCCAGTTTTAAAAGAAGTATTAGTACAAATCAATGTGATAGGGTGTATCGATTCTTCACATCAAGTCTATGTAGCAGATATCGAGGATGAAGGGATCTTAGGGATTGACTTTCTTTCCGCGCATAATTGTGTAATTTCAACTGAAGGGAATTTATTAACATCGGGTCGACACGAGATAACTCTTCTAACTAACAGAAAAAAGGTTTCTCAATTTCCTCAGGTTCAGATAATTGACCTTTCTAGCGACGTAGTAGATTCATTTCCTACACACTTGCAGAATCTTTTAGAAAGATCTTCTTCGTGCTTAGATTCCATTCAAAAGGAAAAATTGAAAACTTTGATTGAGGAGTATCAGGATACTTTTGCTAAAAATAGTAACGATAAAGGGAGAAGCACCTTAACAACTCATACCATAGATGTAGGGGATAATGCTCCGATTAAGCAAGCAGCTAGAAGACTGCCATTGAACGGTCGAAAAGAGGTAGAGAAGATGGTAGATGAGATGCTCGCCATCAACGTAATAGAACCATCTTCAAGTCCTTGGGCTTCACCTATCGTACTGGTTTCTAAAAAGGATGGTACCAAAAGATTTTGCATCGACTACAGGAGGCTAAACGACATAACCAAGAAAGATTCGTACCCCTTGCCGAGAATTGAAGAAACTCTCGATTTGATAGCTGGAGCAGAATGGTTCAGCACTATTGACCTACAGAGCGGGTATTGGCAAGTAGAAATGGACGAAAGAGATAAAGAAATGACCGCTTTTGTAACTGGTTGAGGAGGATCATGGCATTTTAAGGTTATGCCTTCTGGGTTATGTAACGCCCCTGCGACTTTTGAAAGAACAATGGAAACCATTCTACGAGGAATAACTAAAAAGAAGTGCCTGGTGTATTTGGACGACATAATCGTTTATGGAAAGATGTTCAACGAACAACTTGAAAACCTTACAGAAGTCTTCTCTCGCCTACAACAAGCTGGACTCAAAATGAGTCCAAAGATGTGTCATCTGTTACAGCGCGAGGTTCACTTCCTTGGACATATAGTCTCTGCAGAAGGGGTGAAGACGGACCCTGCAAAAATAGAGAAAGTGTCAGATTGGCCCCGTCCTGTAGATAAAGAAGGAATTCAAAGTTTTATAGGGCTCTGCACTTATTATCGTCGTTTGGTTAAAGGGTTCGCCACCATAGCTAGACCTCTTCATCATCTAACAGGTAGTAAGGTTCAATTCGAATGGTCTCAGGAATGCGAGGATGCTTTTATCCAATTAAAAAATTACTTAACATCTTCTCCTATTCTCGCTTATCCCCAAATAGAACATCCTTTCATTCTGGATTCAGACGCTTCTCTCTCGGGAATAGGTGGAGTATTGTCTCAGATCCAGGATGGGAACGAGAGGGTAGTTAGGTATTTCAGTCGTGTTCTTAGTAAAACAGAAAGGAACTACTGCGTTACTCGTAGGGAACTTCTTGCTGTGGTAAAAACAGTAACACAATTCCATCATTATTTATACGGGAGAAAGTTTTTGATTAGGTCAGATCATGCTTCTCTCAAATGGTTGCTTTCTTTCAAATCTCCAGAAGGACAGGTAGCTAGGTGGATAAAAAGACTGGGCCAATATGACTTTGACATCCAACACCGCGCAGGATTACTTCATGGAAACGCAGATGCTTCATCCAGAAGACCCTGCGAAGGATCAATAGAATGTAAACAATGCACCAGGTTAGACAAACAACTAGACGAACCCTTTAAGATCCGTTCGATAACTTTTGAAGGAAATTTGGAGCCATGGAGAAAGGCTCAACAAGAAGATGAGGTTCTGTTACAAGTAAAGACTTGGGAAGAGTCTGGATTACGCCCTGAGTGGCAAGATGTTTCTGCCAAGAGTCAAGAATTAAAAATTTATTGGACTCAATGGGATTCCCTCTTTTTGATGAATGGGATATTGTATCGAAAATGGGAATCTCCAGACATGAAAGAAATCAGATGGCAATTACTCGTACCAAAGAGCAGGACGGAAGAAATCCTCAAACAGTATCATGATACTCCTTCGGGTGGTCATTTCGCTTCTAATAAAACCTTAAATCGGATTGGAGAACGATTCTTCTGGGCTCGTAGTAGGATGGACGTGGATGATTGGTGTAGGTTATGTAAGGTCTGCATAGCGAAAAAGGGTCCACGCAACAAGGGTCGAAGTCCCCTACAAATATACGACGTCGGAGCACCCTTTGAGAGAGTGGCTATGGATGTCCTCGGGCCGTTGCCTCTTTCTAGATCTGGAAATAAATATGCCCTAGTTATTGCTGATTATTTTACTAAATGGCCCGAGGTCATTCCCATACCTAATCAGGAGGCAAAGACTGTTGCCGAAACATTTGTAAGAGACTTTGTTTGTAGATATGGGGCTCCTCTTGAATTGCATACGGATCAGGGTCGAAACTTTGAGTCGATTTTAATGACGGAAATATCTAAGGTTCTAGGAATAAGAAAGACTCATACAACCCCCCTTCATTCTCAGTCTGATGGAATGGTAGAACGTTTGAACAGAACCCTTTTGAGTTACTTAGCTTCTTTCGTTGACAAAAGTCAACGAGATTGGGACGAGTGGATTCCTTTATTTCTTCTTTCTTATAGATCAGCTGTACACGAGACGACAAAGCAGTCTCCAGCTTCTATGCTTATGGGAAGAGATCTTCGTTTACCTTCAGATCTAGATAAGGGACCCATTCCATCACCAGATCCTCTTCAAACTGATTTTGTCTCCACTTTAAGAGACAGATTGGAACAAATACATAATTTCGCACGGGGAAGGATACAAGTTATTTCAGATAGGACAAAGGCCCATTATGATATTAGAGCTAGGGATCTTGCATTTGATACAGGAGATTTAGTCTGGCTCTTTCAACCCAGAAGGGAAAAAGGACGATGTCCGAAATTACAATCAAATTGGGAGGGCCCTTACACGATAATTGATAAAATAAATAGCGTGGTTTATCGCATCCAACGCTCTACTCGCACTAGCCCTGAGGTGGTTCACTTGGATCGCCTGGCCCCTTATGAATCGAATGGACTTACCCTTGATAATAAAATCAAAAATCTTCGTTCTTTGAATCTATATAAAAGCCAACCTATAGATAATGACTTCTCTCTCCAAAAGGATGATCAAACCTTTTCATTGGATTCTTCCAGGTGGTCCGAGGAACTGCCTTACGGGATTAAACGAAAAAATTATAGACCTTTAACGATCATCATAGAAGGAAATATCGGATGTGGTAAAACGACTTTCACTGAAAGATTTTTAAATGATAAGAATATCCTCACTTTACTTGAACCCTTAGATGAATATCGTAATGTTGCTGGCGAAAATCTCCCGGAGATGATGTATACAGATCCTCATAAATACGCGTACCATTTCCAACATCACGCCGCGATGACAATGAGCAATAGACATTTGATTAAAACCGCATTACCTAATAAAATAATGGAGAGGTCCATTTATAGCTGTAATTGCTTTGTAGAGACACGTCGGAGGATGGGAGATTTCGAGAATCTCGAAGCTCATTTATTAATGGAAAATGTTAGGGTTTTAACTAACGAGTCTCCGGCATATGAAGTAGATCTCATTGTTTATTTGAGGTTATCTCCAGAAGAGTCGTTTTCGTTCGTTCGGAGGAAGACGGTATTCCCTTAGATTATTTGAAAGTTCTTCATGAAGTCCACGAAGATTGGTTAGTTAAAAAGAAATTTGCGACTCTTCCAGCACCAGTCTTGATCTTAGACGCCGAAGCTTCCGCAGACGACGTGTATATGAATTTTTGTGAGGTTATGAAACCTTACGATTTCTAGTTCAGACTCGGAACGGATTCGGAATGGCTCGTAATAATTCGGATAGTTTCGGACGAATTCGGAACTGATAGAGAAACGATGGAATCAATTATGGAGGGAAGATCAAATAAAAATACGCATATATAAAGAGAATGAAATTAAATTTTTATTACTAGAAAATTATTTGAACAAACCAACGCCAAAATAGGTTAATAGTGGTTGAGCACCATTTTCTCCACAACATGTGTCAATAGTACTCTTAATTTCTCGCACTCGCTGCAATCGTTCGGACCCTCTACGATTTCCAGAAGAGGAATTTTACAAACAAAACAGGAGGTAAAGCTCCCTACCGTGTCTAGGTCTCCGATAAAAGACCGGTGAAGGTTGGTGATCCCGGTGATACACTCTTCAGGAATGCTAAAAAAAAAAAAAAAGGGGGGTCTTGTCTTTAGATACCGATTAAATATATTGGATCATATATGAGTAAAAAAAAAAAATAAAAAAATAAATAAATAAATAAATATAAACTCTTTTATCAACGAACCATTCGGTGTAACAATCCACGCATGTTCTTAGAGGAGAGTCAATTAGTCCCACTGCCGATCCTTGGGCGCATTTTACTCGACTCCATTCTTCAGCAAACCAATTCTTAGTTTCTTCGAGGTTTCTCTCGAAGACTCCTTCCCAATTTATTTGAGAAACTAGGATTCCTACTCTAACAGCGTCGTTATTCAAAGCAGCCATGGTAGCAAGTGACGCTATCTTTATGCTTCCCCTTCATAGCGATTGTTTATTACTTCATTTGTTTAAACAATTTTCCCATTGGTTTAGAGATATATTCGAGAAATGTCGTTTGATTGATCCGCTTTTATTTAGTATCGAATCGCGCCGAAATATAATGCGCAAAAATCACGATAGGCGACGCTGTAGTATAATCAATTTATAATGGAGTATAGATCGAAAGAGATCCGAGCGGAAAACTTCAATTATAGGTTATGCTTTAAGTAAACAATAATAACCCAAGTTTTTCAGCTCCCAATATTCTGATAGTAGGATTTTCTAATAAAATAATACAAATGATGTTCTGAGACGAAACGAAGGAAGCCTGACCCATCCCATCCTGACCTGTTAATCCGGTTTCCCAACTTCCTCCCAGATAAGACTGCTCCAATTGATATTTATTTCGCTCATTTAATAGAACGATTTAAGTTATCTATTTATTATATTTGACAAGCTATTCATTACTTTATCAAAAATTTAATTTATTGTGACAATTCAAAAAGAGATTTCAAAAGAAATCTAGAATTTTAAAAGAGTTTTGGAAAACTCTAATTCACGACCTATTATTTCAAGAGAATAATATTTGTCCTCCTGTCTAGGTCGTTTTTGATTTATTTCGAAGAGGTATGGAGTTGGACCCCCTTTTGGACTTCTCAGGAATCCTTGAGTTCTTCTATCCTGGTCCTTTACCCCTCCAACCACTCCCAAAACGCAGGACTCTCTACGTGATGACTAAGGAATTCTTCTTCTTGTTCCGGATCATCCTTCTTGTTCCTGGTTCCTGGTTCCTGATTCTCCGATTCAAGATTCAAAGAACATTTTATACTTATCACATTATACACTTTGGTTTGATTAGATTCACTATCTCCTCAAGGTTTTCTGTGGTTTACCTTGAGGCAGGGGGCGAATGCCGGATAGTATTTGGGGAAACTTTTAACTTCTTGAGCCACAGCTCCAATTCTCCCAAATAGAACACTTTGATTTTACAACTTGTTGATCCTTAAGATGATTTTACACACTTACGAATTTAATTATACTCACCTCGAGAGTCGGGACGACTCTTTTACTAAGGGGGGGGGGGGGGGTAGTGTTACATTGGGTAAAATCACCCATATTCTATTCAATTTATAAAACACCATCTAGTAGCCTATATGATAAATGACATACTTTAAAATATAAGAAACTCGGTTGCTGCGTCAACAACGATTATTGTAAAACAAATCAGTCTGTCTTTAGCTCACTACTGAAGCAGACCTGTATTTTCTGAATACATAATCTCATTGCAAAACATATATAATTCCTCTACGATTCACTTTATTTCTCTTGGAGAACCTACATAATAACTTATTAACTCAACGTTCATCATAAAACGTTACAATATATATAAATGTGGGTAGCGGGCCGTCAGTTATTACAGTTGTATATCTATATTGTAACTTGACGGCAGTTTCGCGACTCCGCGGAACTGACAGTTATTCGTGAGTCTTTTGTTCTAAGATAATTTCGGGACCTCTCTATCTCATTCTGTCTAATTACGGACTTTAAACGCCGTGCGTTCGCAGCCGTCTCCCTGGTTCACGGACCTTGTGCACAAAGTACACGCAGCCGTATTCTAATCCTAGCAACGGACCTTGTGCACTGAGTGCACGCAGCCGTATCCCGTCTAATGACGGACCTTGAACGCAGGGCGTTCGCAGCCGTATTCCTAAGCTAATATGAATATACTAGGACCGTGAAATGGCGGATTAGGGAACCAGCATAAAATCTCAGTTAAAATAATAATCATAACAGAATTTATTCAATAAATTTCGAATTCGAATAACGGTTGCAACCAATCTTAACCTATATTTACATTGCTGCTTACTTACTATTTGATTTTATTCTGCATGAGACCTTTGTCTCATGACTTGATGCTTTTATTTGCCAATACAATTTAGTATAATGATTCTATACGAAGCAATGGAATTTATATCTTCGAAACTGAATGGATGGTGTGTCAATAATTAATTTACTTTGAATATAACTTTCATTGAGGCTAGGCAGATCAACAGGCGCCTTACCTACGGTGTCTGATAAGAAAGAGTGTGACGCTAAGTGTGATTCGCAATGAGCCAACCTGGCGCTCTGTCTGAGATTGCTATCGAACCGAGTGCCGCCTTGACTTATATACCTGTCGTGACGTCACCGAAACTCATGCTGTTGTGTCGAACGTTCTAGACTGTCATCGAATGTTCGCAACGGCTGATGTTTGAATGCTAACGGTCAGGCCTCCATTGCCTGTCACGTTACATTGCCCCCTTCGATCATCTGGTGTTCTGACGATCTAGATCTTGTCAGGATGCTGATGCTCGATCTTCTTTTTGCTGCCATCAATATGGTGATTCGGTATACCCTTACCCTCGCTTGAGTCCCAGCGGATCCGTCGGATCAATCAATTTAGGGATTCCTTCGATTTCCATTACTGACGGTGATTTGTATATGGTTCGTCGACTCGCCGGTGGTCTGGGCTGCACAACAGCTGTTTCCTGTTGTTTTGTTCTCCATAGCTGTATCTCGTCTTCATCGTCGAATAAGTCTAAGGTCCCAAAAACTCTCAGCATAGTTATAAGTTCCTCGGGTTTGCGATCCTTTCGTCTATCGAAATCTGCGAGCCGACACCTTTTCTTCGCTGATGGTGCGGTGACTTCCGCGTTGCCTTCACTCGGCCTTGGTGCATCAGAGATGGGAAATGCTGCACCGTCGGCTGAGCTTTTGCTGACCCGTGGAATTTTATAACTTTGGAACCCTGGGAGCATCCCTGACACCACCTCATTTTTGACAATGGTAGGTTTACTTTTTATTCTCGGTATTTCTACCGTTGGAGTTTCTATCTTGTTCTTCGGATCGAATACGTTGAAGTTCGGAATTGAACTTCGTGGAATGCTGACCTTGATACTCAAGTTATTATTTGTATCTGGTGTGGTGACTTCTATCTCCTGATCCTCCGCTACGATATTCTTAGCCACAAGGTTATTCTTCGGTAGAACGGCTGGTGTATGGTCTGACGTTGAAAGTTCCGTCAAGCGATGTTGCACTGGCTTCCTGCGATGCATTCGCTTTGGATTCAGCAGGTGAGCGTCCACCTGATACCGTCTTCCTTTCACGTATCTTCCGATTCCCGATTCGGAAACTCCCGATGCACTAATTATTTTATCATTCTCAGATATAGTGAACTCTTCAATGCAAGCTTGCACTGACTTGTCTTGGACGCTGATATAGCCGTAACCGAACATGATGACCGATTGTAAGGACTTGCGCTTGACCTCGAGCCTATATATCTCCGATGTCGTTTGACATGACCTGGGTACGTTAGCAATTCAAATACAACCGTCGCGAACGATGACAGTCAACGCCTCTATGTTACCGTTTCTAATTTCAAAACTCAGGTGTATTATAAGCTTCATCATCTGAGTATGGACCCGTCCACGCTCTTTCCTATTGTTTATATTTTCTAATATGAATGTAGCCTCGCCAACTCTGTTACTAATTCTATACGGTCCTTCATATAATGCAATAAATTTTGCAATGATTTTATCTTTTGTGTCTGAGACATTTGATGCTCTGACTAAAACTAAATCGCCCACATTAAACTTCGTTAATTTGTGACTCGAATTGAATAGTTTGGCTCGACTACTTCCCTTTTTCATTTTATTTTCAACTAATTTTAATTTTAATTCTAATGAGATATCATCTTGATCAATATCGAACCATTTTTTCCAAAACCTAGTTGAAGGTTCACCTAGCTGGATTTTGCATGGACAAAACCCAGTCGACTCATGGTGCACTTCATTTACGCAGCATTCAATCACTTTCAACCATTTAATCCACGAGGTATGTTTTTCAGTCAAGAATGTTCTAAAAAACCTTCCTAATTCTCTGTTTACTCTTTCTACCATGTTTCCCTGTGGATGCCTAATTGACGAAAATATCGGTGTGATTCCTTCTTCTTTTGATTTATCTAGCCACAAAGCTGACGTAAACTGCGTACCATGGTCGAACTGGATCTTGTCCGGCTTTCCTAATTCAGGTATGTACTGATCAAGAATGCAATGGATAGTGGATCGCGCATCTGGCTTTTTTAATGGGTACAATCGCACAAATTTGCTAAATGTGTCAATGGTCACTAATATCCACTTATAATTTCCTTGACTCGCAGGTAACGGGCCTAAAAAGTCTATAGAAACCAGTTCTCCGACCTTTTCTGGAGTTATGTTTTGCATTGGTGCGTAACTATACGTATGAGGAACCTTACGTCGTTGACATCGATCGCAGCTGCTCAAGATTCGCCTGACGCAACGCGCAAACTTCGGGTAATGAAAGCTCTGTTTTAGCATCTGATAGCATTTTCCAGCTCCTACATGACCATATATTTCATGAGTCTCTATCACTAAGTTTTTGACTAGTGTTTCCGGGAGATAAGCTCTTTGACGGCCCCTTGGTCCCACATGGTACCAGATACCTTTCAGTTGTGTTGAACGTTTTTTTGTTCTTGCAATATCTTTAGTTATTAAGTCGTTTATGCGTTGGTCTTGCTCTTGGTGAGCTGCAAATGTTTCCAAATCGTTATCCAATTGATCCGACATAACTTTAGCTAATGGCGCTATAATCTGAAATTGACCAATCTGTGTTTTTATATTTTTATTTTCAGGAGGATATCGGCTTAAAATGTCTGCTACCAGATTATCTTTTCCTTTTATGAACTCTACTTCGAACTCGTACGTTTGAATAAACAGGATCCAACGAGCCAGCCGCGAACTGACTAACTTACATGTTGACATGAATGTGAACGCGCGATGGTCGGTTCGGATTGTTAATTTAGCACCGATAACAAATGTCCGGAATTTCTCCAGCGCAAATACTATGGCCAAAAGCTCTTTTTCAGAAGTGAAGTAGTTTAACTCCGCCCCTTTCAAAGTCCGACTCGCAAATCCGATTATAAGTTCATCACTCGTGTCAGATAACTGGTACAAAACGGCACCGATTGCAAAATGACTTGCATCATATTGTAAGTAATAACGCTTTTTCGGATCTGGATGGTGAATCACCATCTCTTTACAAAATAATTGTTTAACTTTCTTGAAATGTGCTATCATTTCCTCGTTCCAATCCCACTTAGCATCTTTTTTTACTAATTTAAGTAATGGAACAGTGGCATCAGAATAATTTTTTGTAAATTTACTATAGTAATTGGTTAATCCCAAGAACCCTTCTAATTGTTTAGCATTCTTTGGTTCAGGGAAATGCTGGATAGCATCTACCTTTTCTGGTTGTGGTATTATACCATTTTTAGTAATTCGATGACCTAAATTATATATTTCGTATCAAGGGCGTGAAATTTTATATTCGCGTGTGATTGCCGTGCACGAGGGCCGGCAAAGCCGGCCCGAGTGACTACGGCATGACACGAGGGTATAAAGTATTACGCCCGTGTTGCGAACGATACTTTTCGATGCAGCTGGTGTAAAATTCGATTTTATCTAAGCAGAACAAGTTGTAAAATCGAATTTTACGCCCACCGCAACGAAAAAGTCTATTTCTTCCCAGAAGAACTTTGATTTATCAAAATTAATCGTTATATTATGCCTTCGAAATACTTCAAGTAGTTGTTCAAGATGTGCTAAGTGAGACTGGAACGAATCAGATAAGCACAGAATATCATCAACAAAGTTGATTGTGAATTTATCAGCATCTTTTAACACTAAGTCTAAAGTACGAACGAGACTTACTAAGCTGGTATTTAATCCGTAGGGCGTTACCGCGAATTGGTAGGTTTTCCCCTCGTACATGAATGCAGTATACTTCCTAGAGTCCTTATGTAATGGGACTTGCCAAAAACTAGCGGTTAGATCCAAACTGGACATAACTGATGCATTTCCACACTTTTGAAATAGAACCTCAGTAGACTGAGCGCAGTCGTGGTCAGGTATTATCAGCTTGTTTATGAACCTATTAGCTATGTTATCGGCTTGTCCATGTTTATAACGCGTCTCATGTTCTTCAGTTGCCGGTTTTAAATTTGAGTTACCCGAATCGTTTCGCCATGACACTTGTTTATCTGGGCTCTCGGCTCCGCGACTGACTGTTACATTCTGCTTATTCGCGTACGTAGTTTCTTGTCTAGGCGCGTTTGATCTCCCTCCGAATCGCATTTCGTCGAGGAAACTCAGCAGTGCGTCGACGTCTCGGATATTTCTACATTTCGCCGCTTCAACTATCGGTTCCTCAAAGTGACGGATTAAGTTTCTGACGATCTCTGTCTCTGACATGGTTGGATTTAATCCCGCCGCGGACGCGAATTTCCTATTTGCATATTCAGAGCACGTTACCCGCGAGTCTGGAATATAATACCCGAATTCTATGTCTCGACGTAGATCTCTTTGGATTTCTATTCCCTAATATCTGTTTAACAAACGAGTCTTAAAATCCCCCCAACACCTGATGTTATCGCGACGCGCGATCCACCAATCCTTTGCATCATAAGTAAGACTTTGGCCTATCAGTTTCAAACAGATTTCATCTTCACGCATATCTAAAAAGGTGAAATATTCTTCTATTTCTTTAATATAGTTCGCCGGTCTTTCCCAGCCTTTTCCCGAGTATGACGGCAGCTTGACATGTCTGGAAATCATATGATTGTAATCCCAGCCTTGGCTCGAGTTTCCTGATTTTACTTTCCGGATCTCTGCATTCATGCTTGATCAATATTTATTTCGTTTTTCTTCAATTTCTATTATTTTATTTAAATTGAATTTATGATTTTTATCAATTATTGACTCCAGACTAGTCAAACTGTCGCCAAACTCTTCTCTGATATCATTTTGAGTTTCGTGAAACTCTTGTCGATATTCCTCGATCTTTTCTACAAGGTTTTCACTTCTGATATCTAATTTTTTATCTAAAATTTCTAATTGTTTTTCATATTTTAAATTTTGCTCCTCTAACCTCTTTCGGAAGTTATCTTCGCATTTTGATATATTTTCAATGTCTTCTGATTCTGAGCCTATTATTGTACTTCCTATTTTGGCAAACTTTTCATCAATTTTTTCATTTAATTGTTCTAGTGACGCCATCATACTGGACTGGTCGAAGTTTACTTGTTTATGTCGTTGCGTATCTTTATCTTTATCAATAAAAGTGACATCTAAACCTGAATTTCCTTTTTCTTTATTATGTCTACCTTTATCGCTATTTCCTACTTCTATAGTTGAATTACTGCTGGCTCCCTTGCCCGCCATTTGCCTGGACATGACACTGGATTCTGCCATATTGCAAGGTTGACTCTACTTGTAAGGACGATGAGTTGGTCGAACGCAAAAGAAATTCAAGTTTACTAAATAAATGACTCTAAGTTTTATATGCAAAGATTTCAACAAAGGTTTGATTAGAGAAGCCCCACGTTGAGCGCCAAATGTAACTTTACGGCAGTTTTGCGACTCCGCGGAACTGACAGTTATTCGTGAGTCTTTTGTTCTAAGATAATTTCGGGACCTCTCTATCTCATTCTGTCTAATTACGGACTTTAAACGCCGTGCGTTCGCAGCCGTCTCCCTGGTTCACGGACCTTGTGCACAAAGTACACGCAGCCGTATTCTAATCCTAGCAACGGACCTTGTGCACTGAGTGCACGCAGCCGTATCCCGTCTAATGACGGACCTTGAACGCAGGGCGTTCGCAGCCGTATTCCTAAGCTAATATGAATATACTAGGACCGTGAAATGGCGGATTAGGGAACCAGCATAAAATCTCAGTTAAAATAATAATCATAACAGAATTTATTCAATAAATTTCGAATTCGAATAACGGTTGCAACCAATCTTAACCTATATTTACAGTGTTGCTTACTTACTATTTGATTTTATTCTGCATGAGACCTTTGTCTCATGACTTGATGCTTTTATTTGCCAATACAATTTAGTATAATGATTCTATGCAAAGCAATGGAATTTATATCTTCGAAACTTAATGGATGGTGTGTGAATAATTAATTTACTTTGAATATAACTTTTATTGTGGCTTGGCAGATCACCAGGCGCTTTGCCTATGGTGTCTGATAAGAGAAAGAGTGAAGCTAAGTGTGATTCGCAATGAGCCAACCTGGCGCTTTGCCTGAGATTTCTATTGAGCTGAGTGCCGCCTCGACTTATATACCTGTCGTGACGTCACCCAAACTCATGCTGCTGTGTCGAACGTTCTAGACTATCATCGAATGTTCGCAACGGCTGATGTTTGAATGCTAACGGTCAGGCCTACATTGCCTGTCACGTGATAATATACTGGGGGGGCTCCGCCCCCCTGCGCGCTTAGCGCGCCAACCCCTCATCTTTTGATTCGTATCAGTTGTTTTGAGACCCGAATAATCCGTGGATTTTATGTTCTTCGAAGAACGACCGAATTTCTACTGAAATCCAGTGAATGTTTTATAGACCGCGATTATGTATTCTCTTCACATTAACTATGAGGTATTGAGAATTTAGATTTTCCTCGGAATCAATTATTTCCTTAGCCTGTTTTCCATGTTTTCCTCTCAGCACCGCCGCTGCTCAGGGCTCTGCCCTTCAGATTTGTTGATTGTAATAGCAAATGCTGATAGAATAGGGAATTGTCTACAATATAATACGAATAGTAAACTCGCCCGATTGCGGATTTTTTCCGAATTTTCCGGTTCCATTTTGGTAACTATGGCAACCATTTTGTTTACCATTACAACTATTCTGTTTACCGTAGTAACCATTCTGGTTACCATGGCAACCATTTTGGTTACCATGGCAACCATTTTGGTTACCATGGCAACCATTTTGGTTACCATAGCAACCATTTTGGTTACCATGGCAACCAAACCCAGGAATTCTGAGAGAAACAAAAGAATCCTGGAAAAAACAAAAGAATTCTGGGAAAACCCAGGAATTTTGGGAAAACCAAAAGAATTCTGGGGAAAACAAAAGAATTCTGGAAAAACCCAGGAATTTTGGGAAAAAACAAAAGAATCCTGGGGAACAACAAAAGAATTCTGGGAAGACCCAGGAATTCTGGGAAAAACAAAAGAATTCTGGGAAAACCCAGGAATTCTGGGAAAAACAAAAGAATTCTGGAAAAACCCAGGAATTCTGGGAAAAACAAAAGAATTCTGGGGAAAACAAAAGAATTTTGGGGAAAACCCAGGAATTCTGGAGAAAAAAACGAAAGAATTCGGGGGGAAACAAAAGAATTCTGGGAAAACCCAGGAATTCTGGGGAAAAGCCAGGAGTTTTGGGGAAAAAACAAAAGAATTCTGGGGGAAACAAAAGAATTCTGAGAAAACCCAGGAATTTTGGGAAAAACAAAAGAATTCTGGGGAAAACCCAGGAACTTTGGGGAAACCTTTGACGTTTGACCTTTGACCAAAAAACAAAAGAATCTGAAAAACTGACACGGCAGCAGCGGCGGCGGCGGCGAGATATCTTTATAATATAGAGAGATATACTAGAAGGATTCCGCCAACCCCCCATATTAGTAGTAGTTTTTATAAGAAGTTTCAAGATCCAAATAATCCGCGGATCGTATGTTCTTCGAAAACTGACCATTTATTTATTATATTGGAACGTTTTAAGATAAACGTTGAGTTAATAAGTTATTATGTGAGTTCTCCAAGAGAAATAAAGTGACTCCTTGTGAAATAAGATATGTTTTGCAATGAGATTATGTATTCAGAAAATACAGGTCTGCTTCAGTGGCAAGCTAGAGACAGACTGATTTGTTTCACAATAATCGTTGTTGACGCAGCAACCGAGGTTCTTATATTTTAAAGGATGTCATTTATCATATAGGCTACTAGATGGTGTTTTATGAATTGAATAGAATATGGGTGATTTTGCCCAATGTAACACTACCCCCCCCCCCCCCCCCCCCCCCCCTTAGTAAAAGAGTCGTCCCGACTCTCGAGGTAAGTATGATTAAATTCGTATATGTGTAAAATCATCATAAGGATCAACAAATTGTAAAATCAATGTATTCTATTTGGGAGAATTGGAGCTGTGGCTCAAGAAGTTAAAAGTTTCCCCAAATACTATCCGGCATTCGCCCCCCTGCCTCAAGGTAAACCACAGAAAACCTTGAGAAGATAGTGAATCTAATCAAACCAAAAGTGTACATAGTAATAAGTGTGAGATGTTCTTCGGATCTTGGATCGGAGAATCAGGAACCAGGAACCAGGAACCAGGAACCAGGAACAAGAAGGATGATCCGGAACAAGAAGAAGAATTCCTCAGTTTCCGCGTAGAGAGTCCTGCGTTTTGGAAGTGGTTGGAGGGGTAAAGGATCAGGATAGAAGAACTCAAGGATTCCCAAGAAGTCAGAAAAGGGGTCCAATTCCATACCTCTTCGAAATAAATCAAAAACGACCTAGACAGGAGGACAAATATTATTCTCTCGAAATATGAGGTCATAAATTAGAGTTCTTCAAAACTCTTTCAGATTCTAAATTTCTTTTAAGATCTCTTTTGAATCATAATAAGAAATTAATCCTTTTGGATATAAATTGAATAGTTTCGAAATTAGTAAATTAATAAATTAAATTATTATATCGAATAAATGTAAGGAATATAAATTGGAGCAGCCTTATCTGGGAGGAAGTAGGGAAACCGGATTATTAGGTCAGAATGAGATGGGTCAGGCTTCCTTCGTTTCGGCTCAGAACATCATTTGTTTCATTTTATTAGAAATCCTACTTTCAGAATATCAGGAGCTGAAAAACTTAGGTTATTATTTGTTTACTTCAATATAACCTATAACTAAAGTTTTCCGCTCGGATCTCTTTCTATCTATACTCCATTATAAATTGATTATACTACAGCGTCGTCTATCGTGATTTTTGTGCATTATATTTCGGCGCAATTCGATAATGAATGAAAGCGGATCAATCAAACGACATTTATCGAATATTTTAATAAAATTATCCCTAGACCAATAAGAAAATTTGTTTAAACAAATGAGGAAAAGAATCGCTATGAAGGGGAAGCATAAAGATAGCGTCCTTACTGAACATGGACCCTTCCGAGCAAGACGAAAGTGTGCGTAGAGCAATTTTGATTTCTCAATTAAATTGGGAAATCATAGAGGGTATGAACCCTGAACAGGCTCAAGAGTGGTTTGAGCGTGAATGGGAGCGAGTTAAGTGCGCTACTGGGGCCGGGGTGGCTTTAAGGGACAAAGTCTCAATCGCATGCAGAGCCTGTTACACCTACCAGTAAGTTTTTTTTTTTTTTTTTTTTTCTTCAATCATTCAGCGACTCTAATTATTGATGGACTTTATTCTATGTATCTAGGATTTCGGAGAGAGACATATTCGGACCCATACCGCTCCACCGATTCTATGTCGGCGTCCTCAACACGTATGGAAGACACTCTTCCTGCGCGTTGTGCCGACGACCACTAATTTTTGAAAGTGACAAAAACAACTGCGAGAAATGTTTGAACTTAAAAACAATTTTAAAACATGTAGTAGAGAAGCGAGTTCTCAACAACTTTTAACATGTTGCGTTTAACGTTTTTTTTTTTTTTTTATTGTTGTTGAAATAAATAAAAGTGGCACCCCTTTTTTTTTTATTTCCTCATATCGAGTTTATTTTATTAAGCGTTATTGTAGGATACGTTCTGCCTTCCATTTCTAATAATTGATATGTTCGAGTCGATCTAAATTGTCTCGCGCTTGAATGAGCCATCTTTGATTCAACCGAGTCGTCCCGAGTTTATCCGAGTGGATCCGAGTTATCCCGCATCGTTCCGAGCTCCCTCTGAGTCTAAACTAGAAATCGTAAGGTTTCATAACCTCACAAAAATTCATATACACGTCGTCTGCGGAAGCTTCGGCGTCTAAGATCAAGACTGGTGCTGGAAAAGTCGCAAATTTCTTTTTAACTAACCAATCTTCGTGGACTTCATGAAGAACTTTCAAATAATCTAAGGGAATACCGTCTTCCTCGGAACGAGCGCGTGAATTTACTCGCGAAAACGACTCTTCCGGAGATAACCTCAAATAAACGATGAGATCTACTTCAAATGCCGGAGATTCGTTAGTTAAAACCCTAACATTTTCCATTAATGAATGAGCTTCGAGATTCTCGAAATCTCCCATTCTCCGACGTGTCTCTACAAAGCAATTGCAGCTATAGATGGACCTCTCCATTATTTTATTAGGTAATGCGGTTTTAATCAAATGTCTATTGCTCATTGTCATCGCGGCGTGATGTTGGAAATGGTACGCGTGTTGATGAGGATCTTTATACATCATCTCCAGGAGATTTTCGCCAGCAACATTACGATATTCATCTAAGGGTTCAAGTAAAGTGAGGATATTCTTATCATTTAAAAATCTTTTCGTGAAAGTCGTTTTACCACATCCGATATTCCCTTCTATGATTATCGTTAAAGGTCTATAATTTCTTCGTTCAATCCCGTAAGGCAGTTCCTCGAACCACCTGGAAGAATCCAATGAAAAGGTTTGATCATCCGTTTGGAGAGAGAAGTCATTATCTATAGGTTGGCTCTTATCTAGATTCAAAGAACGAAGGTTTTTGATTTTATTATCATGGGTAAGTCCATTCGATTCATAAGGGGCCAGACGATCCAAGTGAACCACCTTAGGGCTAATGCGAGTAGAGCGTTGGATGCGATAAACCACGCTATTTATTTTATCAATTATCGTGTAAGGGCCCTCCCAATTTGATTGTAATTTCGGACATCGTCCTTTTTCCCTTCTGGGTTGAAAGAGCCAGACTGAATCTCCTGTATCAAATGCAAGATCCCTAGCTCCAATGTCATAATGGGCCTTCGTTCTATCTGAAATGACTTGTATTCTTCCCCGTGCAAAATTATGTATTTGTTCCAATCTGTCTCTTAAAGTAGAGACAAAATCAGTTTGAAGAGGATCTGGTGATGGAATGGGTCCCTTATCTAGACCTGAAGGTGAACGAAGATCTCTTCGCATAAGCATAGAAGCTGGAGACTGCTTTGTCGTCTCGTGAACAGCTGATCTATAAGAAAGGAGAAATAGAGGAATCCACTCGTCCCAATCTCGTTGACTTTTGTCAACGAAAGAAGCTTAGTAACTCAGAAGGGTTCTATTCAAACGTTCTACCATTCCATCAGACTGAGGATGGAGGGGGGTTGTATGAGTCTTTCTTATTCCTAGAACCTTAGATATTTCTGCCATTAAAATCGACTCAAAGTTTTGACCCTGATCCGTATGCAATTCAAGGGGAGTCCCATATCTACAAACAAAGTCTCTTACAAACGTTTCGGCAACAGTCCTTGCCTTCTGATTAGGTATGGGAATGACTTCGGGCCATTTAGTAAAATAATCAGCAATAACTAGGGCATATTTATTTCCAGATCTAGAAAGAGGCAACGGCCCAAGGACATCCATAGCCACTCTCTCAAAGGGTGCTCCGACGTTGTATAGTTGTAGGGGACTTCGACCCTTGCTGCGTGGACCCTTTTTTCGCTATACAGACCTTACATAACCTACACCAATCATCCACGTCCATCCTACTACGAGCCCAGAAGAATCGTTTTCTCATCCGATTTAAGGTTTTATTAGAAGCGAAATGACCACCCGAAGGAGTATCATGATATTGTTTGAGGATTTCTTCCGTCCTGCTCTTTGGTACTAGTGATTGCCATCTGATTTCTTTCATATCTGGAGATTCCCATTTTCGATACAATATCCCATTCATCAAAAAGAGGGAATCCCATTGAGTCCGATAAATTTTTAATTCTTGACTCTTGGCAGAAACATCTTGCCACTCAGGGCGTAATCCAGACTCTTTCCAAGTCTTCACTTGTAACAGAACCTCATCTTCTTGTTGAGCCTTTTTCCATGGCTCCAAATTTCCTTCAAAAGTTAACGAACGGATCTTGAAGGGTTCGTCTAGTTGTTTGTCTAACCTGGTGCATTGTTTACATTCTATTGGTCCTTCGCAGGGTCTTCTGGATAAAGCATCTGCGTTTCCATGAAGTAATCCTGCGCGGTGTTGCATGTCAAAGTCATATTGGCCCAGTCTTTCTATCCACCTAGCTACCTGTCCTTCTGGAGATTTGAAAGAAAGCAACCATTTGAGAGAAGCATGATCTGTCCTAATCAAAAACTTTCTCCCGTATAACTAATGATGGAAATGTTACTGTTTTTACCGCAGCAAGAAGTTCCCTACGAGTAACGCAGTAGTTCCTTTCTGTTTTACTAAGAACACGACTGAAATAGCTAACTACCCTTTCGTTCCCGTCCTGGATCTGAGACAATACTCCACCTATTCCCGAGAGAGAAGCGTCTGAATCCAGAATGAAAGGATGTTCTACTTGGGGATAAGCGAGAATAGGAGAAGATGTTAAGTAATTTTTTAATTGGATAAAAGCATCCTCGCCTTCCTGAGACCATTCGAATTGAACCTTACTACCTGTTAGATGATGAAGAGGTCTAGCTATGGTGGCGAACCCTTTAACCAAACGACGATAATAAGTGCAGAGCCCTATAAAACTTTGAATTCCTTCTTTATCTATAGGACGGGGCCAATCTGACACTTTCTCTATCTTTGCCGGGTCCGTCTTTACCCCTTCTGCGGAGACTACATGTCCAAGAAAGTGGACCTCGCGCTGTAACAGATGACACTTCTTTGGACTCATTTTGAGTTCAGCTTGTTGTAGGCGAGAGAAGACTTCTTTAAGGTTTTCAAGTTGTTCGTCGAACGTCTTTCCATAAACGATTATGTCGTCCAAATACACCAGGCACTTTTTTCCTGTTATTCCTTGTAGAATGGTTTCCATTGTTCTTCCAAAAGTCGCAGGGGCGTTACATAACCCAAAAGGCATAACCTTAAAATGCCATAATCCTCCTAAACCAATTACAAAAGCGGTCTTTTCCTCATCTCTTTCGTCCATTTCTACTTTCTAATACCCGCTCTGTAGGTCAATAGTGCTGAACCATTCTGCTCCAGCTATCAAATCGAGAGTTTCTTCAATTCTCGGCAAGGGGTACGAATCTTTCTTGGTTATGTCGTTTAGCCTCCTGTAGTCGACGCAAAATCTTTTTGGTACCATCCTTCTTAGAAACCAGTACGATAGGTGAAGCCCAAGGACTTGAAGATGGTTCTTCTACGTTGATGGCGAGCATCTCATCTACCATCTTCTCTACCTCTTTTCGACCGTTCAATGGCAGTCTTCTAGCTGCTTGTTTAATCGGAGCATTATCCCCTACATCTATGGTATGAGTTGTTAAGGTGCTTCTCCCTTTATCGTTACTATTTTCAGCAAAAGTATCCTGATACTCCTCAATCAAAGTTTTAAATTTTTCCTTTTGAATAGAATCTAAGCACGAAGAAGATCTTTCTAAAAGATTCTGCAAGTGTGTAGGAAATGAATCTACTTCGTCGCTAGAAAGGTCAATTATCTGAACCTGAGGAAATTGAGAAGCCTTTTTTTTGTTAGTTAGAAGAGTTATCTCGTGTCGACCCGATGTTAATAAATTCCCTTCAGTTGAAATTACACAATTATGCGCGGAAAGAAAGTCAATCCCTAAGATCCCTTTATCCTCAATATCTGCTACATAGACTTTACGTGAAGAATCTATACACACTATCACATTAATTCGTACTAATACTTCTTTTAAGACTGGAGTTATTTCTCCTGTAGCAGTGCGTAAACAGGTAAATGGTTGAATAGGGTCAATAGATTTTAAGAGATCCGAACGGACCACTGTAATTTCTGCCCCAGTGTCTATGACCCAGAGGCAGTTAATTCCGTTGACAGTCCCACGCGCATATAAGCCTGTTTGTCTTAGACTTCTTAAAAGGAAATGAGTCAAAATCGGGCTTTTTTCGGATCGAACACTTGATGACTTCCGCCCTTCTAAATCATCAATAATTAGTTTTTTTGGTTAGAAGAACCTTGCTGAGCTTCTGAGGATTTTGAATAATTGTCAATTTGATTCTCAGTATCTTTCCTCCAAGAAGTTTGACTATTTTGAGAGTTGCCGTCATTAGATCGGAATACCTTTTCCAGAGAATAGCAACGATTCGCGTCGTGTCCGATTTTTTTACAATACTTGCATATTAGCGAGGGTCTGTCTCCGTAATTCTGTCCCCTATTATAACTATTATTCCTGTTATAATTATTATTGTTACTCTTATTATTATTATTATTATTATTTGTCTGCTTCCTGGGAGTAGTTTTTGTGTATAGCCAGTCTTAGTTGAGTCAGTAGTAGGCGTCTTTGTCTCGATTTGACGTAGTTTTCCTACTCCTAAATGGTGTTTCGTCAAGGCTTCGATTTCTAGACCTTTAATGACTGCTTCTTGAACAGAGGAAGGTCCCGTCAGACTAAGAGTATGTCTCAACTCTGGATCTGTTTTCGCGTTAATGAATTTATTACAAGCTAATAAATTTCTAGTTGGTTCGTCGCAACTGGGTAATGCTATCCTAGCTAGTCTTTCTATTTCGACTCCCAGTGAGGCAAGACCTTCCTCTTCATTCTGTCTTTTAAGATCTAGTTGTGTTAGGGACAGTTTCGATATTAATTGATTTCCAAATCTTAATTGCAAGGCTGTGCTAAGTTTATCATAATTCTTAATATCTGAATTAGAAAGTGATGAGAGAACAGCCAAGGCAGGACCTCTTAAACTACCAGCAAGTTGTCCGGCCTTAACTATGGGAGACCAAGAGTTCATTTCAGCAATAATCAAGAATTGACGTTCATAATCTGCCCATGAAATAGAACCGTCAAAGAAATTTACTTTTAGATTAAAGGATTTTTTGGTCTGTCCCGAACAACCTTCTTTGCAGGTGTTTATTGTGTTATTTACGTGTTTGTCGCGACTACTCCCGGCGCATGACAAATTAAGCGGCGCAGTATTATTAATAATTCTATCTTCTACTGTATTATCGCCAGCCATGTGGTCAGTATGGTGTTCATTACTTGCGTCCCGAATTGAGTGCTCAATTCGGTCGCTTTGAGGGATGGTACGAGTGTGCGGCGTGAAAGTCGCCGCTCCACCCGTACGTGGTCTACGAATAGTTGGGGAGGGTTCTTCCTCCCCAAGTTCCTCATCGGGGAACGTCTGGGTGTCGAGGACTGCGAGATCATCTCCTGAGGTTCCAGGCGTCTCACGAGAAGGGAGAGAGTAGCTTGTTGGGCTGCCAAATTTGCCTCACGATCCGCTCGTTGAGCTGCCAAATTTGCCTCCCTTTCCTCCCTCAGACGAAGAGTCTCGCGTTCCTCTCGTTCCCGTTGAGCCATCAGATTTGCTTCACGTTCTTTACGAAGACGAGTCGTCTTCCGCTCTTCGCGTTCGCGCTGAGCTGTCAAATTTGCCTTGCGTTCTGCTCGGCGCTCTTCCCTTACTTCGCGTCGAAGTTGGGCTTCTCGCTCTTCTCTTTCTTTTTGAGCCGCGATATTGGCCTCTCGCTCTTCTCTTTTAGCGATCAAATTGGCTTCTCGTTGTGCTGCCTGAGCAGCTCGACTTGCCTGTTGTTGGGCGGTTTGAGCCGCTAGGCTTGCCTGTTGTTGGGCGGCCAGAGCTTGAAATAGTCGCTCCATCATGTCGACTTGAGGTGGTATTTGCTGGTTTCCAGCGGGTTCGTCAGTAGAAGCAGTAGCTCGTCGACGAGACATTTCGTTTTTCAGTTATAGTTAATTCACAGTTGATTCACAAAATATTCACTTTATCGGTCTCGGAAATTCCCGATTCTGACACCAATGTAACGTTTTAAGATAAACGTTGAGTTAACAAGTTATTATGTGAGTTCTCCAAGAGAAATAAAGTGACTCCTTGTGAAATTAGATATGTTTTGCAATGAGATTATGTATTCAGAAAATACAGGTCTGCTTCAGTGGCAAGCTAAAGACAGACTGATTTGTTTTACAATAATCGTTGTTGACACAGCAACCGAGGTTCTTATATTTTGAAGGATGTCATTTATCATATAGGCTACTAGATGGTGTTTTATGAATTGAATAGAATATGGGTGATTTTGCCCAATGTAACAATATGTTACACAACGAAATGAAGCACGCGACACGTACCTTAACTATACTCTCCAGAAAAAATGACAAAAATTTATTTAATAGCTATTATTCTCGAATTTCATCGAATTTATTGAAGTATAACAAACTCATCAGGTACATATTGGCGTTGATATTAAACATTAGGTAGTGACATTTTAGTCCAATATAACCTGACTCCTCGTCTTGTGAATCTCAACTGGCGTCAAAGTGACTTTTCATGCCTATTTCGAACAAAATAAAGTTGCGGTGCAACCGTAAACCGTTTTTGAAAAAACACTTGGTTTACGGGCATACCGCATAATATACTATTATCCACGCCCGCGCGGTTATGAGCCTATCTCTGGATGACGTCATTCCGAAGGGTAAGATAACATTTGGTAGGGAGAAATCTGCAAATAATAATATACGGATGAGTAACGATGATAGCAATTATTGCAACAGTTATCGCTTCCACACCACTTTGCAGTAGATAACTTGGCGCGGTTTTTTTTAAGTGGTTTCCTCAGAAAGCCTAATCCACTATATATTCCTAATACATACTCTACGTTATATATCAAGCATTCATATGTTATAGCGCAAAGCAGCTATATGTTTTGGCGCAAAGCAGCCATCATTGCGCAAAGCAGCAATGTGTCATATTTTTCTGTAAATATGTTCATTTCAAAATTTCTTTCCAAACTACATTTCTAATTTCTTCTGAATTTTTCGAATTGTTTTGTATACAGGGTGGTCCATTTCAATCGATGCAGGCGAATATTTCGGAAACTAACAGTTATAAAAGAAAAAGTTTCATGCAAAACTTGAAGGGTTTCGAGGGGGAAAGATGATGCTGATATGTGTTGACTTGTGGACTTCGCCAATTCCGAGATTTCGCAAGTAACTTCGGATTTTAGATAGGGAACACATGTTTTGGATAGGGGCATCCGATAGCGCATTCAAAGACCCATTCAAGCACGCAAGCAAAGAAAATTGGAAAATGAAAATTTTGCAAAAAAATTGTAAAAAAAAATTTCGTGATTTTTTTTTTTTGCAAAAGATTGCTTTTTTTGTCCCTAGCTTGCAAACACATTCATTGTTCATTACTCTAGCTCAAAATTTTCCTCGCCAATTTTGAAAATGGAAAGTTTGAATGTACCAGATTAGTAAAAAAAATTCGTAGATCAATAACGCAAACAACTAACCGCATTCAAACTTTCCGATTTCAAAATTGGCGAGAAAAATTTTGAGCTAGAGTAATAAACAATGTGTTCGTAAGCTAGGGACAAAAAAAAGCAATCTTTTGCAAAAAAAAAAAAACAAATTCGCGAAATTTTTTTTTTCAATTGTTTTGCAAATTTTTTTTTTCAAATTTTCTTTGCTTGCGTGCTTGAATGGGTCTTTGATCGCGCTATCGGATGCCCCTAACCAAAACATGTGTTCCCTATCTAAAATCTGAAGTTACTTGCGAAATCTCAGAATTGGCGGAGTCCACAAGTCAACACATATCAGCATCATCTTTCCCCCTCGAAACCCTTCAAGTTTTGTATGAAACTTTTTCTTTTATAACTGTTAGTTTTCGAGATATTCGCCTGCATCGATTAAAATGGACCACCCTGTATATATATATATACATGTGTGTATGTGTATGTGTATGTTTGTGTTTGTGTTTAGATTTTCCAACAGAATTCAAATTTATCATATGGTCCTCCAAGATAAAGTATCTGCAGACGTTTCTGATCCACCTCGTTGTTCAACTGATCCAGTTGGTTGGAGTCATTCTCTAGAGCCTTTCCGACTCTCGCAGGTAGAAATACGATGAATTCGTCGGCAATCGTAGCGACGATTCTAGAACCGAATTTCGTTTTCACTAGCCTCAGTTTTGTGATCTTGTACTTTTGTCCAATATCCAGCTCAGACATCTTTTTCATGTGCATATCATTATCCATACGGCTGATGCTGGTTAGGCTGCTGAAGTCTATCTGCACAAAATGATTAATTTGGAATTATTTTCTATATTATAATTGAATATGATTATCGTTTAAAAGGGTTCTCACCTTGGTCGAAAGAGTTCGCGGATCCGGATATACTCGGAAGATGTATTGACGGTGGGAAGTTGAAATGCACGAATTCGAAAAAGTTTGCGGGTCCGAATATACTAGGAAGATGAATTGGCGGTGGGATGTCGAAAGAGTTTGCGGGTTCGAATATACTAGGAAGATGTATTGGCGGTGGGATGTCGAAATGTACAAATGCAGCTCCCTGCGAGCTATTGGCTTTCAAGCCATCATCCCCCGCCCTCGAGACATGTGGGGGGATTTTTTATGGCCCTCCTCCAAATACCAGTTTTCCAATCGCTGAACGTTCTCGAAAGCACAATGGTAGCCTCGAGGTACATCGCCATGACAGTCTCCATGCCAACGGAATACACGTGATTTCAATCGCAGTATTAGAAAATTCGGACACCCCAGCTTGTCCAAATCAATCACCGATTTCGAGTCGTCATTGAGGATTTTTTCGATCCATCGTTTCTTCTCCAATCCCTCCATATAATGCGACTCGCATCTTGTGCAACTTTTCTCACAGTTTTGACTACATCTCTATACGGCGTTTCTCCAACAATCCAGGGTATTCCATGATGATGCCATGTCTGCGGCGAATGAAGATTTTTATACTCGCTTGAGAGTCACCCAGGAGCATGGTTCCTTGAAGAGGATGCGTGTGATACCCTGCTGATATTCCTCATGTGCGCGAATGCTTATTGCAGTCAGCTCTATTATCACATATTTATCACTGAATCGCCCAAAACCCTGTAGATCTAATATTAGCTCCATATTAACCGCCGCGTGTGAGGTCTTAAGCAAAGCTGTGGATTGACTAAGCTGATAATTCATGGCTTGGGAGGCCAGGTATGCTGACGGCACCGGAGGAAAGGATGCGAAAAAATTCAAGTGCTTTTAAGACGATTGCAATCTTTATGTTGATGGATTTTATCTGATCGACTTATGGGCTGGCTATTGTGCATCGACCACCCACAGGTCAAGAAAATTCTAGCGTTTTCGAGCGGTGAAGGGATGGGAAAAACCACTAATTGATAGGGGGGGGGGGGGGGGGGGTAGTATGCAGCCAATGGGGATGTAACCCAACCCTGCCAGGTCAGTTTCAGAAAAAGACAATTTCCAGTTTCACACAATCAGCCAATAGCGATATTTCATAGAATCGGTGGAAAAGCATCAAGAAGAAGAAGAAGACAACGAAGACTTATTTCAAAACTGAACGTGAAAATAAGGTGGGTTATCAGAATTGGATATTCGAATTTTAACAGATTTTAAACATAAGGATGTGTGATTAATCCAGATGAATCCTGCTCATGGACGCGTTGCACGGCGAGCGGCTCAGCTGCGACGAAGGGCTGAGTTGAGGATGCGATTTCTACGGAACGCTCAGCTGGTGTTGCGTATTTTGCGCGACAATAATGTGGATGAGGGCTTCGTTAACGAAACCGCCAACATCTTCTATGAAATCATTGAAAACATCACCAGGCAGCATCAGAAAAATGATCAATGATCATATATCGTTCGGTCATTGAAATACCTGTATGTTTCAGTTACTGGTGTTTGAACTTCGGTGTGTGCATTTACCGCCACATAGTTGTAAATATATAGTTTGAGTTTAGGTTAAAAATAATGTACATATAGTATTTTATAATAGGCCAGCCTTAAGAAGTATCAAATAAACACATATATGTTATTATCAGATGATTCGCGTCATTGATTGCATAATTAAACACCTCGTCGCACATTTCAGCTAGTATAATTCGTATATAAACTAAGAATTCGAAATTTCAGCCATCTCGGGTCAATTGTCGGTAAGGGTGAAAAAGAAAGATCGGTAACCGTTACCATCATCCGAATTGCTAGTGGTGCTATCGCACGACGGATAATTGCAGGTAAATTGCAGCCGTCCGATGGCCGGTAACAGGCAATCGGCATACATCATTCAGAATCGTTACCATCAGACTGTCAATAACTAAAGATCGACGATCCACAGTGGCGCCATCGCATTGCGAAAAATCGCAACCTTCAGATTTCCGGTAAGCGGAGATCGGCAATGCAGGATTCTCGATCGTTACAATCAGATTATCGGTAAGTAATCGGCAGTGGCAGCCAACCGATTGTCGGTAACAAAGATCGACGATCGTTACCCAAATCGTTACCATCCGACTATTGGTAACTTACCCGCACAACTCTGTCGTTAAAGAAGTTTTGGTCCAGAACCCCCACATTATATTTACTACTGATTAATATAGTTTTATGACTGACAGACTTTCCTTTTTTTCTTTCATTTGATTCCTATGCGTTATTCAATTTTCCGCGCTTTGCAAGGAAGGGGGGGGGGGGGGCAATCTTGCGTAGGCCTAGGGCGGCCAAGGTGTCTACCTAACCTAACGACCGAGTCTAATCCGCCCCTGGTACTAAGGGTATGTTCCTTTTTCACTGCTAGTACTGCCAATATGGCGGCTTTACAGCGCGCTGCGGAGACTGTTCCGAAATAGGTCTTGGTGCTTACAGCACTGTAAAACAAAACAGTTAGCAGTTCACACCGATGCTTAGCCGCCAACTGTTTTTTTGAATTCGCATGTCAGGATCCGTTCATGAGCCGTTGAAGTTTGAACAGCAAGGAACCTACTTATGTTTTATTCTGAACTTTTTCTTGCGTGGTGTATAGTTTTTAATTCATATCGCGGCAAACTTTTGAAAACAACGAGGGTGAATCTTGATAGAACAGAATTAGCATGCTGCACCTCACGTAGTACGTTATTGTTGAAGATATACTTCAGACCAGCGACAGTTCTAGTGATGATGAGCTAGAAATATTACACGCTCATGAAGACAGACAACATCGCATTTTGAGACCACGAATTGAAAATTACCTTGAAACCATCACAATGTACTCAGATGCCGAATTTGAGACACATTTTCGGTAAGAAATTTAACTTTCCGGTCGTAGAGAGGACATCTCTGATCGGAAGGTCTTTAATATAGACTCAATTGATGGATGAATCCCATATTTACAGTATGAGACGCGACACCTTCAACTTCCTGTTAGAGCTAATCGAGTCAAAGCTCACAAGACAATCAATAAGATACGGACGTTATCCGATACCGGCTAATATGCAGCTGCTAATTTCATTATGGGTCATGGTAACACCAGATTCATACAGGTAATATAAGCTCATATAAGCCATATCCATACCGCTCATATACAGTACCATCCATAAGTTCGGAATCACCTTTCGAATTTCCGATCGAGACAGAAGGTGAAATATTTCTGTAAAAAAAAAATCGTAACCGAATGATCAAGATTGCGTTTTGAACTGTAGAGGGACTTGAAAGTGTTAAGATTGAGTTGTAAGTTGGTTTTTTGAAAGAAACACTGATTTTTTTTCATCCAGTTATTCAACTAATTTGTGTGCGGAAAGTCAGTTTTTATGGAATGCGTCGTATAACTCAAGAACTGTGGGATTTCAGATAAAATATCAAGATATAAAAAATGCGTATTTTTGAATTTTTAACTTGTTCAATTTTTATTTTCCAAAAAACCAACTTACAGCCTGATCTCAACACTTTTAAGTCCCTCGAAGAAAAAAGTTCCATTGACATTTCACAAAGAATTACACGTGACTTATCAAAAGTATGAATGTTTGACATTGTCTAATGAGTGCGGAAAAAATCGTGAAGAATTGGAAAAATAAGCAGAATGAAACTGCTTCTTTCCACTTTTGAATGCCACCCAGACCATTCAGCTGCAATTTTTATTGACAGGGATATATATAGTTAACTTCCTGTCTCGATCGAAAATTTGGAAGGTGATCCCGAACTTAGAGACGTCACTGTAAATCTGTGTTCAAATTTCAGATCAGTTTGCGAGCGTTTTAATGTCAGTCAAGCAACAGCATGGCGAGCTGTAAGAAGGGTCTGTGATGCAACCCGGGAAAATTTTTTTTTATATGATCATATATAATCATCAGGGCCTGGAATTCGGGGCCAACAATCAGACGTGGCAAGAGAGCGTAATACATGCAATAATCACGAGAAGAAAAGACGATTCACTATACGTCGAATGTCGAAATCGAGTGAAGTAAGCATCAAAACACGTGGATGGAGGGCTTTTGAGCGCTCTGCTGTTTTACCGACGGAGTAGCATGAGACTACCCTATAGATGTAGTCATTTCGATAGGGTTCTTCAGCTGGGCGCTAGATGCGCTTTTCAGAACAAGGAGTTGTCGGAGCTCGCTCAAAAGCCCTTAAGGGCGTTGACTAGGCCTCGCCAAGCGCGCGTAAACAGACGGTCGGCGTCTACCTTTTCATTTCCTCATTTTTCAAGATAACGGAGTTTTCGATGAAGATTCTTACAGATAAAGGCTGTAAGTAGATATAATGAGGAGGTTCTGGATCAAACTTCCTTACCGGCCGAGTTGTGCTGGTAAGTTACCGACCGTGCGGGGTAACTTACCGACAGTCGGATGGTAACGATTTGGGTACCGATCGTCGATCTTTGTTACCGACAATCGGATGGCTGCCATTTTGCGTCGTGCGATGGCGCCACTGCCGATTGTTACCGATATTCTGATGGTAACGATCGAGAATCCTGCATTGCCGATCTGCGCTTACCGACAATCTGATGGTTGCGATTTTTCGTCATGCGATGGCGCCACTATGGATCGTCGATCTTTAGTTATCGATAGTCTGACGGTGACGATTCTGAATCATGCGAGCCGATTTCCCGATACCGGCAATCGGTCGGCTGCAATTTACCTGCAGATCGTTGATCTTCAGTTATCGATGGTCTGATGATAACGATTCTGGATCATGGTTGCCGATTTTCTGTTACCGACAATCGGACGGCTGCAATTTCGAATTCTTAGCTTATATACGAATTATACTAGCCGAAATGAGTGGCGGGGTGTTTAATTATGCAATCAATGACTCGAATCATCTCATCATGACATATATGTTTATTTGTTATATCTTAAGACTAGCCTATTATAAAAGTGATAATTTTCTTAAAACTAACCTAAACTATATGTCTTACGTATAACCTATTCTAAAGTGACCATTATTATTTTAAAACTAGCTTAAAACTATGCTTATTTTACAATTTTCTTACAAGAATAACTTAAACTATACATGCACATTATTCTTAACCTAAACTCAAACTATATTCACAACTAGGTGGTGGTAAACGCACCGGGGTTTACACACGCGGATCTGAAACATACAGGTATTTCAATAAGCGAACGATATATAATGAAAATTATGTGTACTTACCATGCATTATTTTCCTCCCCCTCCTCATTGTTTTGCACAACCGCCGGCACCTCCGGCACCTCCTCCTCATCCCAATTTTCCTCCACCATGGGCTCCTCCTTCTCCACCACCTCCGGCTCCTCCTCCCCATCCTGCCTTGGTGGTGGAATTTTAACCCACACAGGCTCACCGTCAATGAAATGCCTCGTCTGATAAACAACTCCATTGACCTCCATCTCCTCACAATGACTCCCATAACCGTCATCGTCGGACATCCATCCATCGTCCACCAACTTGATTATATTAATCGGACGATGCTCCATTTTCTGTTTTAATAGGAAATATCAATTACAAACTATATCCATCATGAAAAAAAAGCTATGATATCGAAGAATAACGATACTTACTTTTTCTTTTTTTTAAATTTGAGCTTGCTCTTGAATTTTCACTCCGTTCAGTTGCTCTTTAATTTTGCTCTTATGGGTTTACCAGTTCAGACTGTGTAAAATCCCGAAGCAAACTCGTACTTTTATACCCAACTGGAAACTCTAAATACGCCTACAATATTGGAGGGGCTAACCATTGACACACTTGGGTAATATTTTTTCTGCATAAAGGTGCAAAGATGTAAGCCTCCTAGGTACAAAATCTCTGACCGATCATTGGAAACGTTTGAATCTTCATGGTATTTGAACGTCGGTGTGGTGGTGGGAGGGCGTGTGCATCTAAAACCCCAAAACCCACGGTTGGTGTACACATTCGTACAGTGTCAGTTTGACTATCCAGTTGTAAAATTCACCCAAGAAAAAAAAAAAAAAAATGGACAGCGCCGTGTATATGAATCTTGTTGAGATGATGGAAGATGCATACAAGTTACTGTGTACACTACCCCGAGAACAAGCGAATGAAGATATTTTTATTCATTGGCGCGATATCGCCCTCGAAAATATTCAATTCTTGAACAATATTTTAACGCAATCTAAACAGAGTGTGAGTGAAAAACAACGACTGCAACATATAATTTCACTCCTCCAATCGTGGGTGGTGAAATTTGAACAACATCGTGCGACTATCGTTGGAGGTAATATCGGCGATGATATTCATAAACGTGTTCGATGGGATGAAATGGAGAGTGCCTTCAAGTGTCGTATACGCACCGGAGCCGTGACAAATCTCCAACATAAAGATTTGGCAAGATTTTTGACTGACGCTGGGGTGGTAACGATGGAACGTTTAAAAAATGTGCTTCGCGAAGAAGGAAGTATTAAGGTGAATGTGGGGGTTTCGTGTAAATTTGAAAACGTCAAGAACGATGAGATCAGTGTGGAAGTGAAGAACTTCAATACACGCAACGCCACGATTCTTCCATCAACGGATCTGGAAACCTGGTTCACCGATAATGTAACGAATCCTCTGCTAACCATGGTGGAGGATTTCGAGCAGCGTGATTCTGGTTGGAGCATGATTGAGATCATAAATGCTGTGATCTGCATAAACCAATACGAGCCTCTTCGCGGCGGACTCTCGACATTTGCACAGCTGCCTGAGGATATTCAACGAAAGAAGGCGGTGGTCAACGTGAAAAACAATGATTATCGATGTTTGCTGTGGTCTGTTACTTCAGCCCTCCACCCCGTAGACGTCAACGCAACCAGAACACGCAGCTATCGACAGTACATATCGGAGCTAGATTCTACAGGTATCAAATTCCCCGCAACCCTTCATACTGTAGAAAAATTCGAGAAGTTGAATAATTTGAGTATTAACGTATATGGAATCGAGTCGGAAACTTTTGAAAGCAAGAAAAAGTCGAATAATAGTATCATTACCCCACTATATTTGAGTAAAAATGTAACAGAGAACAATACAATCCACCTGCTCATGATTGAAAGTGGAAGCGAACTAGATAATGGTAATTTAGATAATTTCAAACCACGATTCCACTTTGCTTGGATCAAGAATCTTTCACGTTTGGTTAGCATGCAATTGTCAAATCATAAATGTGCACAATTTTTGTGCGATAGATGTTTGTGTCACTTTAACGTACAAAATGCCTATGAAAATCATAGACAAGATTGTCTGCGGTTGAATAAAGTGCGAATGGAATTTCCCAAGGAGAACACTTTGGGATTTTCCAATTTTAAAAATCAGAGCACTGTACCCTTCGTCGTATATGCCGATCTTGAATGCATGATGAAACCCAGGGTAAAAGAATCTCAAGAGCATATTCCGCATAGTGCCGCGTATTATACACACTGTGTGTACGATGATACATTATCGGAATACAAGGGTCACCGTGGATCTGATTGTATTGAATGGTTGGTCGAGGAGCTTCGTGAATTAGCCGTAAAAGTAGAGTCGCGTATAAAAAATGTGATTCCAATGGAGGTGTTGAATCAGGCACAACGCGATCGTCACATGCGCGCGAAAAATTGCTACATCTGTGAGAAGCCATTTTTACCTGAGGAGAAAAAATGTCGCGATCATTGTCATTTCACGGGTAAATATCGCGGGGCCGCACACAATCGATGCAATCTGAATTTTCAAGAGTCGCACACGATTCCGGTGGTATTTCACAATTTATCAGGCTACGATTCTCACTTCATCATTAAATCTCTGGCTACAACTTTTCCCGGTGATATTACACTGCTACCCATCAATAAGGAAAAATACATATCATTCACAAAGAAAGTCGACGGTACTGTGATTAGTTTGAGGTTCATAGATTCACTCCGATTCATGGCTAGCAGTATAGAGAAATTAGCATCGTACGTCGACGATGCCGATAAGCAAATAACACGAAAATTTTACAGCGATCGAGATGAATTCAGTTTGATGATTCGTAAAGGTGTCTTTCCGTACGAGTATATTGATTCTTGGGAGAAACTTGACGAAATAAAATTACCCGATAAAAAAAATTTCTATTCGAAACTCAGTGCCGCGGGTATTACCGATGCGGATTACGAACACGCGAAAGATGTTTGGGCCAAGTTTGATTTGAAAACGTTAGGCGAGTATTCCGATTTGTATCTGAGAACCGATGTACTTTTATTAGCCGATATATTTCAAAATTTTCGCGATAGTTGCTTCAAAACGTACAACTTGGATCCCCTGCATTATTATACCGCGCCGGGGCTTGCTTTTGATGCAATGTTAAAACAGACGAAAATTAATCTCCAACTTTTAGACGATCCAGAAATGATATTATTCATCGAGAAAAGCATAAGAGGTGGTGTGGCGCAGTGCTCAAATCGCTATGCTAGAGCAAATAATCGATTCATGGGTGAAGATTTTGATCCAAGCAAAGCGGAGTCATATTTAATGTATTTCGATTTAAATAATCTTTATGGTGCAGCTATGAGTGAGCATTTGCCGAGTGGGTCGTTCGAGTGGGAAAATGATGCCATTGATGTGATGTCCCATCCGGATGACGCACCAATCGGTTATATTCTAGAGGTGGATTTAGATTATCCTACAGAGCTCCATAAACAACATGCCGACTTACCTCTGTGTCCCGAGCATTTCACACCGCCGGGTAGTAAAATTAGAAAACTTACGACAACGCTTCTACCCAAGAAAAAATATGTTCTGCACTATCGTAATTTGAAGCAATGTATTAAATTTGGTTTGAAGCTGACGAAAGTGCATAGAATTCTAAGGTTCGCACAATCGCCATGGTTAAAGTCATACATCGATCTCAACACAAATATGCGAAAGCAGTCGAAAAACGAGTTTGAGAAAAATTTCTACAAGCTCATGAATAACGCTGTATTTGGCAAGACCATGGAGAATGTGCGTAACCATAGAACCGTGAAACTTATCACGAAATGGGAGGGTAGGGGTGGTGCACGAGCTCTCATTGCAAGGCCAACATTTCATAGCTGCACCATATTTGATGAAGATATGGTAATTATTGAGCTAAGTCGAACTAAAGTATATTTCAATAAACCCATCTACATTGGTGCTGCTATTCTCGATCTTTCCAAAATATTTCTATACAACTTTCACTATGATTATGTGAAAAATAATTTTTCAAGTACTGAATCGAAATTAATGTATACTGATACAGATAGCCTGATATATCAGTTTACCGTTCCAAATATCTACGAAATCATCAAGCGTGATGTTGCGGTCATGTTTGATACATCAGACTACCCGCCGAATAATACCTATGGCATTCCCCTGTTGAACAAAAAACGCATCGGTCTGATGAAAGATGAAAATAATGGAAAAATTATGACTGAATTTATCGGCTTGCGAGCAAAACTCTATCCGCCAAGTCCATTAATGTGTAGATCACTCCACCAAAAAATAATCAAAGGTTGTGCTCGCTCACTCGATTGGTTGATGATTATCAACATACAAAAGCATTGAAATCAGATACAACTGCCAAGTACCTGTAGAATGATAAAAGTTTGGAATTGAAAAATTTGTTCAAACTAAATAACGTTGTACTCGTTCGCTCGCTGCGCTCGCTCACTCTATTGGCTTATGATTATGGGTTGGAAAAACAATTCGGATGAAGAGATTAAAGATGTCAACATTTATCTAAAAATATTCATAACGAAAAAATAATTTAAAAAAAATTAAAAAAAAAAATTTGGAGTCCGTGGTACGTTGGCGGGCCAATGTTTGAATATCTATCAGATGACATTGACATGGTTCGTGATCGATATTTTACATTTCTTTTTCTACAAAAGGCCCCCCCAAGTACCACTACCTCCAAATTTTTTTTTTAAATTTTTTTTAAATTATTTTTTCGTTATGAATATTTTTGGATAAATGTTGACATCTTCAATCTCTTCATCCGAATTGTTTTTTCAACCCATAATCATAAGCCAATAGAGTGAGCAAGCGCAGCGAGCGAACGAGTACAACGTTATTTAGTTTGAACAAATTTTTCAATTCCAAACTTTTATCATTCTACAGGTACTTGGCAGTTGTATCTGATTTCAATGCTTTTGTATGTTGATAATCATCAACCAATCGAGTGAGCGAGCACAACCTTTGATTATTTTTTGGTGGAGTGATCTACACATTAATGGACTTGGCGGAAGGTTTTTGCACCGAAGGTGCTTTTTGGGGTTGATTTCACTACTTTTTGTGAAATTTTGCTTGACCACCTAATAATTGTGCTCGCTCGCTACGCTCGCTCGGTTGTTTTGTGCTATTTCATACCGCCCGAAGTCCCTCGATAAGCAGGAACGTCAACAGCAACGAGCACGCGTGTGCTCATAATTTTCCCCAAGTCTCAAATTTGTGGAGTGACGCGTAATGTACTTTCATAGCGTTTACAAATTGTTCCACTTCAACAATTTTTTATACCTACAACATCCAACCCTGCGTGCAGCCCTCCTCCTGTCTCATCTGGGCCTGGGACCGGCAATGACGGAGTTACTTGCACGCAGGGTTATAGTTGGTGCTCATGACTAAATATATATGGATATCAGATATATGTATTGCAATTCGTAGGTAGTTTTTTTTTTAATGCAACTAGGTCCTCTGCAAAAAGAACATGTACGCGTCCCGTACTCATAACGTCAACTTCCAATTCGGGTCTGAACAGAAGGTATCAAAATATTTAGAATTGAGCCTATTCATGCAAGACTAGCGTAGAGCATAAAATGGAAATTTATGAAGTCAAACAGCCGCATTCTGCTCTCTTCGTCTGACTTTTTCCGTTTCTCGTATCAAATAACACTATCCTGATACTTTGCAACCCAAGCGTTTTCTCTCATCATCCTCTCGTCTTATATGGCGACCCGCTACAAAATTAAATAATCCATAAATAAGTCATTTCATTCCATTTGTCGTGATAGCACTAATCTTAATTTGGAGAAAGCTTAATAGAGTCGAACATATAGACACAGGTTGCATACCAAAATGTAACAAATTTATTGAAATTTGACATTAAATTATGAATATACATTATGGATTAAAAAATTATCTTCACCGAAGGTCAAGGCACTACGTTGACGTGGAGTGTAGAATAAAGCCTATCGGAGTCCAACAAACAACGTTGACTGAAAATCTCATTTTGACTAGATGATACGGAGTTAGATTATAGGACTCGTCGGAATCCTACGTATAACGTTGACTCACAATTTGAGTCTCAGCAGACGAGCCTTCGGAGATGAGCTTAACATGGAGCTTGAAGTAAAATTCGTTGCAATCCAACGCTTGAACTCGGCTTTATTGGTCTGGCTCCTTGCCGTTCCCTATATCGAATATTGCTATCCTCATATTTTTCTACTTCAACATTTTCTCTTGATTTTCTCTTGTCAGACTTCCTCAGGCGATAACTTGCTAAACAATTGAACCGCAAAAACCGTTTCTTCTGATAATTGCATTCATAAATCAGTTAATATTCATCTGACAGTCTTGTCCGTTTATAATTGTTATTTTATTTATCACCATGAATTTTACACGTCAGCCGATTCGCATAACCTCAAAAGCTCGAGATCGTAGGATTCAAGATTAACCTATCGAAACATTTTTATTGGTGACTATCACATTAATGTACTTGGCGTAAGGTTTTGGCACCCGAGGGGCTTGCGGTGGGTATTCACTAGTTTTGTACGTTCAAATTTTGTATTAAGCATTGCTCGTATTTCTCTTATTTCCTTTATTATTGGGATTTAAAAACATGAAATGACAATACGCGTCTGCTAGTGTAGGAGACCATAGACATGGAGCATGGACTGCGCATTCGGGCCGAAAATCGCTCGGTCGGTAGAAAGAGACAGCATATACACGCGGCCAAATCTGTTTCTTTCTAACCAACAACGTCAAATGCATAGAAAGAGACAGATTTGGCCGCGTGTGTTACCTTTCTCTCTCACTTTCGGCGTTACCATAGGCTGTATAGGGAATGCGCAGTCCATGCTCTATGTCTATGTAGGAGACGGCTTCTGTCTGCGATACTGGCGCTATCTACGTCGGAACTATCTCGTACTGACGTCACTCTACAACTTTTGTGTGGATTTTCCCGTCTAGTGATTGCATGGGAATGGTTTGAACGAGAATCTTGGTCTGACGACGACGAAAACGAAACATTTTACAATGAAACGGGGTATCAGAATTTGTAGTTAATCATATCTCAGCACTCCGGACACCGATTTAATCGATCTAAGGCTCAAATGAAAGCTTTTCATGCCCACATCCTAGATTAAATTAGTTTCAATCTGTGTATATTGTGAGGTGAAAGAAAACGACGATAGTAGTTCGCGGTATAGGTTAGGGTAGCTGCCTCTCGAGTATATAGACTCGTTGAGTCTCGCGCTTGAAAAAAAATTTTTTTTAATGTACTTGGCGCGAGACTCTACCGAGTCTCTTGATACATTCAGAACTCGTGGCGATACTGATAAGAAACGTGCAAAGGGTGTAAAGGGCTCGACATTAAAATCCATCACGTTTGATGATTACAAACGATGCCTTTTCGGCTACCAAAATTTGGTTGAACAACAGTGTATGATAAAAAGTAGTCGACACACGGTTAGCACTATTATACAGAATAAGTTAGCTGTAAGCTGGTGTGACGATAAGCGAAAGTTGATACCAGGTAAAACTGATACTTTACCTTGGGGATACCAAGATTCTGCAAACTCGTAAATTTCTAACATTTTCTAACATTTTCTAACATTTTCTAACATTTTCTAACATTTTCTGACATTTTCTAAAATAGAATAAAATAATTTCCCATTTACTTTACATATAAATGTTAGAAAATGTTAGAAAATGTTAGAAAATGTTGGAAAATGTGAGAAAATGTGAGGAAACATTTCTTTTCCATGATGATCATGTAATCTAGCATTAAGATTGAGGAGAGTGAAGAAACAAATGTAAATATGTTTATAATAAATTTTATTCATGAAAATTATATTACATATCCGATTTATTTATCCAACTATTATGTGAACCATCGAATCCCAACCATTTTACATAGAGTTGATCACCACGCCTTCGCAAGACCTTTTCTACAAGATAGCCATCGGGATATTGCACCCTGCTGAGCTCCTCCTCATAAAAACCGCCTTCAATGGGCTGATTCAGGTAGTCGGTGAGTTTGTAAGTTGGAGGGTTGGTATTCTTCACCTCATCGATTGTAAATATTTCTGTTGTCCAATTTGGCGTATAACCCTTTTCGAATACATTCTTATATTTACTAATTCGAACTTTATCGCCGACCTTAAATTTACGTTTTCGTTTGCTTCTTTTGATTTGACGCGGTTTATACACACTACGATACAGTTGTTTTTCATCAGTTGTAGTTACATCTTTCGGTTTCATTTCAATCGTGCTATGTTTGGTATTATTATACGATGCAATTAAATTTGGTAGAATGTTGGTCCACTTATGAGAACCTTGAAGTGTGAATTGCTTCCACATTTTATTTTTCAGTGTACGATTGAAGCGTTCGCATATCGACGCCTTCAAGTTGCTAAATGTCGAGTACATGTTGATCCCGTGATGTCTCATAAGAGATTTGAATTCTTCGTTGTAAAATTCCTTGCCCTGATCAACGTGTAGATGTTTCGGTACGCGACCCAGAGTTAGCACAGATTCCATCGCAGCAGTCACATCTTTGGCATTTTTACTCTTGATCGGTACGGCCCACGCAAATTTTGAAAATATATCAATCACTGTGAGCAAAAATTTTGAGCCCTTGTTGACTGATGAGTATGCGGACATATCGACGAGATCGGCTTGCCAGGTCTCATCCAAGCTGCGTATATCGACATAACGTCGAGGATAATTACGCCGGGCGGGTCTATGAAGTTCACCCGCTATTGTTCTCTGCATGCTGTTGCTGCTGCTTACCATTCGAATGTTTAAGGTTTGATGTACACTTCATTTGTTTTTACTTCAGCAACCCTTGGATCAGCGTACACCAATCTTGTGTTGCTGAAAGTTTTTTCCAACGAATCCACTGTGCTTTTCAATTGCGCAATATCCCTCGAAATGCTTGTTATAAGTTCACGAATTTGCTTATCATTATTATCGATTTTGATGTTGATGGGATAAATCATATTCACGAAAACGCTATGAAGATCGTCAAGCCTCTCCTGTATGCATCTATTGAGGACACCTAGAGAAACAGCGTCGTTTGGCTCCTGCGGATCTGCGATATTACATAATCGTTTGTCGTCCAGATCGTACTGTTTATCAGCGGTGAATTTGAATCCAACACCCTGAAGACCTCGAATAACACTTTTTTCGCGGCTGTTGCTTGTAAGCGGTCGCCCAAATATGTCTATGCTCATTGTTCAACGATCTGTGACCGAATGATTATTTTATGATTAACCTCAGCCTAATAAATGATTTCCGCCTCGCGCAGCTCCTCAATGATGGAGGATATTTCATTGTTGTGGCTAGTATTACCAGCCGCTTGAGATGCCATGAGTAGTCGAAGACGATCAACGAGCTCATTAGGATCATCCCAATACACATAATCCATGCTTTGTCCTCGCGCGATTTCATGGGTGGGTAATAAACCTTTACCGGATCTTTCCCTAGGGTTTTTCGCAGGTGAGTCGATGTACGGGGCAATAAAATCTTTGTACTTTGAATTTTTTTCTCTATCAGAACGCAAGCTTTTGTCAGCATTGTAATATTTTCGATGCGCATTCGTTTTTTTCACGATTCTGGCATAATTCAATCTATCGTTTTTATCCACAATCGCAGGATTGGGCAACTTTTTGAATAACAATTCAAGCAATCCCGGTGTGTTCTCATAGCTCTTATCGCCTATATATATCCGATCATCTTCAAATACGATATCCGAATCACCAATCTTCATTCCGCCGAGTTTTAACTTTCGAACACCATATTTCATATCCAAGTTCTTTTGCTCTTTGATCGAGTTGAACATGCTTAAATAGCGCATCGTCTTGACTTCTTTTTTGGTCATCGGTGTGCTTGTAGAGGCGATTGCAGATGCGTCATCCTGGTTATCATCATCATCAAGGATATCATTCGCATCATCATCCATAGCGGCGACTGTTGTGGTATTGTTGCCAATAGCAATGTTAGTTGACAAGCTTCCCTCAATCGCACTTTTATATGCATCATTATCGTCGTCGTCATCATCATTATCATCAGCAGCAGCAGCAGCATTCTTATAATCTTCTGTTTTCACAAAATCTGCGGTCTTCTCTGTTTTTTCAATTGAACTCGGCTCCGTTTTCACTTCTCGCTTCATTAGTAGCCGCTGTTGCTGCTTCGATGAATCTACCAATTGATGCAGCGGTGTAACCAGAGGTTTGAAGATTTCACTGATAGCCTGCTCGCTAGTGTCTTTGCCCATTTTTATCATTTCGTGTTTACGTCGAATGATATCGCTAGCCTTGGCTATTTCTTGCAACACATCGTTCTGCTTACGTATCTTGGAGCTCGCCATGCTGCTAGTTTGATCGATGTGTTGTAACTGTACGCGGTTTATTCGTGATTCAGACTTATAAAGCAGTCGAAACCTCTCCTATATCGTCCAGCGTTAATCTCACTGTCTTTGTCAATGGTCACGAAACTATATCTACCGTCGTTCCAACACGCCAAGCACAAATCTTTGAATTTCTGATAGGTCATATCGGTATTCACATGATCAGCATAGATGTGTTTCAAATTCATTTCATCTTGACGAAAAAGAACCAATAAGAACAAGAACTCATACTTTGGCTGATTGAGGGATTTTGAATAGACGTACACATTCTCAAATCGTAGACCATTCGCATGAGTCAGTAACGTGAGAAGGGCATTGGTTTTACCGCAATTCGAAGGTCCGCAAAAGACAGCCCTCACACTATTTGGCAATAGAGACCCATGCCGTTTCCCCTTCTTCTTTTTTCGCTCGACCAAATTATCGAAATTGGCGATTGGTAGTTTAATCGTTTGATCTTGAAATTTCATGATGCTTGGCAAACGTCGTAATGAGAACTAATATATTTACGTATAAAATACAGGATTTTATAGAATTTGTGTCAGTTCATGATTAGTCATGGTTGGATACACACGTAGGCAAAGAAGCGGTTCTGGATTCATAAATAAAATCATCAACAATCTCCCTGTCGAATTGCATGTCCCTGGCTATCAATACTGCGGACCTGGTACAAAATTGGCAAAGAGGTTAGCTCGCGGTGATCGTGGTATCAACGCTCTAGACGCTGCATGCAAGCAGCACGATATCGCATACTCCAAGAATCACGATAATATTGCGGAGCGTCATAAGGCTGATAAAGTGCTTGCTGAGAGGGCCTGGAATCGAGTTTTGGCTAAAGACGCAAGAGTAGCTGAAAAAGCTGTCGCCTGGGCGGCCACCATCACCATGAAAGCAAAATCCAAACTGGGTATGGGTATGAGGGGAATCAAGACGCAAACATCACCCAAGAACAAGAAAAGAACATTGAAATTTATTATACAGGCGGCAAAGAAATCTATGAAGCCTGGTCCTAAAGCTATTGAGTCGGCTTTGGCGGGTGCCCGTTCGGCTGCGTCTAAAGGAAAAGTGCGTGTGCCTTGCATCTTACCTGTTCCCCAGAAAATTGGAGGTTTATTACCGTTTCTCATCCCCATATTTGCGGCTCTCAGTGCCACTGGTGCTTTAGCTGGTGGTGCAGCAGGTATAGCAAAGGCTGTCAATGAGGCTAAAGTGAACAAACGTCAATTACAAGAATCCAAGCGTCATAATGCGACAATGGAGGCGATTGCCCTGGGGAAGGGGTTATACCTGAAACCATATAAGAAGGGTATGGGACTGTATTTGAAGCCGGCAAAAAACTAACAAAGCTACCACACCGAGCCCTCACGGATGTCGATTTACTTAACTATGCAAAAGCTATGAAAATTCCACATTTCCGAGGTGTTTTCATGCGGAATGATTTACCCAGTTCAGGACCTAGAAAGCGTGAATCTGCAATCATCAATCTTGATGATAAAAACGGTCCGGGGACGCATTGGGTTGCATACACGAAAAATGGCAACGATGCGGTGTATTTCGATAGTTTTGGCGATTTACAACCACCTAAAGATCTGATGAAATATCTCGGTGTTGGTAGCGTAAAATATAATCATGAGAGATATCAAGAATATAACACGGTAATTTGCGGTCACCTGTGTCTCAAGTTTCTCAGCGGACAACTATAAAATGTATGCGAATCGTTGATGTGACATTACCCAAGTAGCACACTTTCCTGTCCGCCGACTATCATCGGACTTCAGAAAGTCGACATATAGTCAACCGAAGAAATGTCGACTTAAAGCTGACAGAAATTCGACGAAAAGTTGTCTCTTTTTCAATGACTGTAATAATGTCTGAAGGCAATCCACAAGCTGATGTTCAGTAAGCCTTACGTCCACGAATGTCCGTTGAGTTGTCAAACAGCAGGCATAGTGTTTGATAACTAACTGACGACTGGGGGACATACAGTTGTCATCATATGCTTACAATGGAGAGTTGATTAAAAACCAACAAAAAGTCAATTGCGGAGTGAAACATATTCGACATAATGGTGACTGGCAGTTACCCAAATATCAAAGTTCAAATTGACGTTCGGTAGAATTACAATTGTCAATTACGTAGTCGACACGTGAAGTTTATATGAGAAGAGAGAAAATAAATTGGTGATCGAAGACAGGTAAAAACAACGGTATTTTTGACGATTCTTTATTATTAATACGTGTAGGTCTGCAGTGTACATAGGTGTGACCAAAATATCAAGCGAAATCGTATTTATTAATAATAATGAACTAGTTAAGACACAGAATTCCGTTGGGGCTACAGGCACCTGTGTAATGTAGAATACAAATCTATCACGCACAAATTAGCGTGCGGTTCGGGCAGATTTTTGTTCAATATGACGCTGTGAACATAAAATGATAATACTTACAATAAATGCTATGAAATAAAATGTTATGTGCGTTAAGAATAATCTGGATCAGAATTCATGGCAGTAAATTAATGATGTCATTCAATCGCAAGAACTGTGAAGCAATGGCATTACGTGAAATTGTGTCTTATTGACTGGAAACATCAACCCTTTTTTCGTTATGTGTGACACAGGCCATATGCTCAGGTTCGACAGATTCCTTGCCAAGTGCATGTCAATCAGTCTGGAATCAAAGGGGTACAAGGGCATGCTCGATAATTTTCTGAACTTTCTACCTAATATAACAGGTTCTTCATTACTATAACCAATGTGTTTTATAACTACGACGCTTCCATCTTTCATGTAACAACAGTTATCAGGCTGGTTGATCGATAAGTAAAAATTTTGAAATCGTATAGCGGTGTGAGGGCGTCTGCATCCGAGAGGCATATTCCCTGTGATGCTCTTCAACAGTAAAGAACCTTGCTGACAAACATTAAATGGTTTTCTGTAGTTCGTCGCTTCAGTCAGTCTACGGTGCAACTGTGGCAAGGGGTTTGCGGATGACCTTAGCAACCTTTTTAAGTGTTGCATAAAATTTTCAAAGGGAAATGCACTATATGAGTCAAGTGGTCCAAACTTTTTAACATCTTCATTAATGTGTATAAGGTTGTGGACGTTCGATACCATTTCATCTGCTCCATACAGAGTCACAAATCTGCGTACAAACCAAACCAACAAGTTTTTTGCCGTACTGTTATTATGTACACAGTCATCCGGATCGCACAAAATTCGGCAGGCACAGGTTAGTGCGATGAAATGTCTCAATTGCGTTTCAGGAAGCAAGTTACGGAGAACGCCAGATCCTGTGTACAAAAGAAAGAGCCTGAACTCCGTTGCTTTCCACATTCTGATTTCATTAATACCTCTAGGTTTTCGGCTAAATTCCCTAGGTATCCATTTTCGAAGATTATTTAATCGTCTAGACAATTTGTTACGAGCAGACGCACTGAAAACCCCTCTAACTGTCAACCATATCAAAAGTAGTTTTTTCACAATACCAAGCAGTATAACATGCATGTAGTCCAATGGAAACTGGCTGACCATGTTCAACGATGCCCTCTCAAACGGAGATGTGCCGGTATGATGCTCCTCTTGGCATCTATTTTTGAAGTCTTCGTCTGTCCGTAGAGGTGCATCTAAATCCAGAAATGTAACAAACCGCAAATAAGTGCCTTTTGTCGTACACTTAGAACATCCATAATAACCGTTATACTGCTTCGTACAAGTCACAAAACATCGTGCAGGGCTGTCACAGATAACAGCTCTTATCGATGGAATGTATCTTCTTCCATTGTAGAAGAAACCTTCGTTGCGTAACTTTACATATTCGTCAATGAATGGTGTCATAAATTCTTCTACGGAGGAGGGTTTCGAATGGTAGTGGTACGCACCAATTACAAATAGCGTATGGAATCGAGGATGGACAATTCTTCCCAAGATAGGCCATAATGAGCTCTGACTACTCTTTGATAAGGGCAGTCCGTCCACATTAATATCGATCATAATTTCTGCTTCCAAGGAATTCACTTCACAGTTGGCGAGTTGAGATACGAGCGCATTTTCCAATCCATAATGAACATAAGACCCTTGGCTGAGTTCTGTTACATTCGATCTTCTCGGCGTTTGCAGCAGAGTCCTTGCATCCATTGGCAGATCCTCATGTCCTGCTTTGCGAAGGAGCCTCAAGAGAAGGTTCACAGTAACGTTGGGAACGTAACACATGACTGCCCATTCACCGAGTCCTGACAGTAAAGAGAATTCTTCATTCGTTTTTGATTGATCTTCTGTGGCTTCTATGTTTGAATTATTGGTATTTGCGGACTGGTTCGATGACGAAGATCCTTCATTCGTTCTTGGTTGATCTTCTGTAATTTTTATATTTAAATGATTGGTATTCGCAAACTGGTTCGACGAAAAAAATGCCTCGTTCGTTTCTGGTTGATTTCCTGTGATTTCCATGTTTGAATGGTTGGTATTCACGAACTGGACTGAGTCTGCAAGTCAAAAGATTCCACTCACTTAAGAAAACTTCCATTACATGCATAGTAGATAATACCAGTATAGCCAGGCCTAGTAAGGTCATTCGCAATCTCTAATTATAACCATCATGGTCAGAAACTGAAATTACAAAACCTCAGACCCTTAAGGGGGGACAGTACTGAAACTTTGTCCAAAACAATTTTTTTTTTCCACCACTCAAAATGGTTGAATCAAAAATCCCCTCCAGCAATTTTGAGATATTATTAGTATGTGTATTGGAAAAAAATATCAACCTTCTGCGATGAAAGTGTACGCGCAGGAGACCTTTCGCAGAAGATTTCCTTCGAACCACTGCGAAAGGTATCCTGTGCATACACTTTCATCGCAGAAGGTTGATGTTTTTTTCCAATATACATACTACTAATATCTAAAAATTGCTGGAGGGGATTTTTGATTGGACCATTTTGAGTAGTGAAAAATAAAAAAAAATGGTTTTTGACAAAGTTTCAGTACTGTCTCCCCTTAATGCTGGAGTGTTAGATTTTGTGGGTATAACTGTTACATTTTACAACCTGGAGGCACGTATACCAACATTTTTACTTTGCTCGATGAGTAATTCATTCTTAGAAAATTATTTTGTCAGCATACCGAACAAATATCTCAAGCTCACAAACTCCACAAGTACGAGTATTTCTGCTCTGTGAGACGAGTACTCACAAACCTTACTAAATTTCTAGAAATCTAACACACGGTCATGGGTCTGACATTTTCAAATGTCTATTATTAATGCCATGAGTAGCCGAAAATTCATTTCTAACTTAGGAAAATTTCAATGTCAACTGATTGAGTGTTAAGCCTAGCAACAGAATTTGGGTCCATTTTCCAACATCACACAAAAGATAAGTTCACAATTATTACCTGTAGCAAACTCTGTTGACATAGAGCCTGAGGGAAAACAAGTTCGCATCAAGTTATCGTTGTCGTGAGCTTCGATCTTGCCAGGCAAAAGGGGAATCGAATTTTCTAAAAGTGCAGTTGCCTCCCTGTCATCTTCGTTATACCAAGTACTACTTCCAGATACTTTGCAGTTCACTTCGCAGGTATTTATCGGTGACTCTAAGACTGTATTATTAGAAACACCAAAAGTTTAAAACATCATCGAAATTGTATGGCTACATACGAAATGTTTTATTTTATTCAATAAGGAATAACGTTGTGAAAATTATGCAACATGAGAAATAACGTTCTTAGAAAACTGGTAGATCGAAATAAGTGAATTGAGAGCATAAAATCCTTTACAGGTCCATTTGTACATGGAGCGACTTGCGAGAATTTATTTCTCAGCTGCTCATGTATAAAATAGAGTATAGACTATAGATTACCTGCTGAACAACCTAGTCCACAACAACTGCGACAACATAACTTTCATAATAGATTGAATATCATAATTATGTTATTATTACCAGAATGTAGAGGCAGCACATCCTCTTCACCGAGATCAGATAATAACTGTTGCTTAAGACGTCTTCTCTTCTGTCGTATTGATAAATCAGAGAATCCCTTCCGCTTCCGCATTCTCAACTGAAGTTTATGCCAGTATTTCATGATTAACCCTTAGCAGACACACCGACCGTCTCGATCATAGAAGACATACGGGGTCTCACAGACCCCCGAAACTTTAAATGCTTATTGTGACCAAATTGTAAGACATACTGGTGTAGCAAAAATTTGTAAGCATACTTCAAACCTTTAAGAATAAGGGAAAAAAGGTTTCATCCGCAAAAATTAATTTTATGTGAGTGAAAAAAAATCAAATAACACTAGATTTAAACTAGATTTTCAAAAGGTCAAACTGTGTCTAGGATCCTGACAAGGAGCCCCAGTGTCTGTTAAGGGTTAAGGTGATGCCGCACTTATGTGTTTCCATTAAAATGACAAATCATGGACCCGTTTGGATTTGGACAAACTGTGAGTGGTCAACCAAAAAATTGTGAATAACAAATATTTTTCAATTTTTTTTTTTTCGAATTTTTTTTTTCTTCCTCAGATTTTTTGGTCGACCGCTCACAATTTATACGAATCCGAACGGTTTCCTAAAGGGAAATCTGTTCTGATACGAACTCGTCACATGGCATGATTTTTCATTTTGATGGAAAAACACGAGTACGGCTATTGTATTACAGAAAATTGTAAGATCTACAAAGACATGTAATTTACTTTACTTTACTCAGTGTGATATCGGAAGTTCCGATTTTCACACCTTATAAAGTAAAATTTTGTACAAAACTCGACGGAAAAATTTCTTCTGATCTCGTGTGATTGCCAAACTCGCCTTCGGCTCGTGTTGCAACCTTCACACTCGGCAGAAAAAGTTTTACCGGACTGGTATTGTAATGTACTATTCTTTGTGGAACTAGTAGAATACTTACTTTCCGTACTGCCCGAGTTGATGAGAATTACGATACGCGCTACAAATTAACTATTCAGGCAAATTAGCTCTATTCCCCTCCCAGCACTGATCTCTATTGGCGTTTTCGGTTGGGACAGTTTTTAGTGCACCGTGCTGAACTGGGGCTGAACTGGTGCAGAATTTGCTGTATAAAGCGCACTCTACAAACAAATTCTGCACCAGTTCAGCACGGTGCACGAAAAATTGTCCCAACCGAAAACGCTATAATACACTGGATCTTTGACTATATACCTATGGACTGCTAGCCGCTAACTTCACGCCGATACTCACGATGTGACGCGACGCCGGCGGAGAACGGCTGATTTTAGTACTACGATCGGTTGCGTGTGTTACGTACGTGTGGCGCATGGTTATGTGTGTCACGTAGGTGTTTCTTAACATCTATGTATGGAGACTATAAGACGGAGACCGAACTCCATGTATAAGAAACGTAACCACTTTCCGCGCTCTATATACATATATCTATTTGCAATTAGCCGATCGCGGCGCCTCTGCCGGCAGCCGTGGCAGCTTCAACCTGTCAAAGATGGCGATCTAATGTATTGTATTCGGAGCTTTCGTCAAACTCTGCTAGAGGCGCGTCGATCGGCTAATTGCAAATGTTAGCTATATATACAATATATATACCAAATTTAGAGCGCAGAAAACGAGCACGTTTTCGCAGGAGTGGGGGAGACCAAGTTCGGTCTCCTTCTTATAGTCTCCATACATCTATGTAACGCACACAACCATGCGCCACACGTACGTGACACACGCAACCGATCGTAGTACTAAAATCAGCCGTTCTCCGCCGGCGTCGCGTTACATCATGCGGACAAAGGCCTCCACAGGCTAGGGATAGGGACCAGCAGTCCATAGGTATATAGTCAAAGCACTGGATAGGGTATCCTGTGTGAAACTTTTGTGCCGAGTTGAAGCAGTGCGGCGGCCATGTTGCTTGTAGTACATTTATCAAATTTACCGGGAAATTCGAATGATGGCGCAAACAGATGTGCAGAAAACGGTGCAAATTTATTGAAAATTAGATATTATTTTTAAAATATTTCCATCTGGAGATTGAAATGGAGTTGACATTGCATTTTTATCACAGATTCATTCAGAATATATGAAATACAAAAAGTAGATACTAGTAAATTACGAACAAAATTATTTACATTGAGAATTCGTTGAAGCAACGAAAATAGCGTCAGTAATAAAGAACAAAAGTTTTTCCAAACGTATAAAATATATTTCTGAACAATGCAGAAATATTGCAAATATCATATGGGATAGGTAAATTCGTGTTATAGTCACTAGGAATGATATAATAAAGTATGCAAAGGCTAGAAAAAAAGTAGGTCCTAAATTAATCTCCTCCAACCACACTTGGAGGGTATCTGGATCTTTCAGAGGAAATCTATAAAATAATGAATACGGCATGCAAGTATTCATTTATTCAAAATTAGATCTAAACAAGTAAACATAACCTCGCGATTGTATATATATGTGCTGATTTGTGTAATGTTCTTCCTTACACCCCACCTTTTTTGCCACAATATTTGTACACCAGCACCGGCAGTTTTTTATTTTACATGCTGCAATAGCACCACTGATACTTTTGTTTCTTCTCAATCCAGCATGTGAACATACTACAGTCTACATAACTTAACAATCACGCGCGATCAAGTCGATTATAGGCGCCGCCATATTGAAATTGACAAATGTACTACAAGCAACATGGCGTCCAAATAGGCACAAGTCTGCACATTTGAATACCCTGTCCAGTGTATTATAGAGATAAGTTCCTTCCAGTAATATATAAGTTCTATGGTCCATATGCAGCGTTCTCTTTCTATCCTGCTAACAGCTTTCCAAATTTCGACCCACTCGCGCGGTCTATCTCTTATATGTCTATGGAAATGCCCGTCCATCCGGCTAACTTGTTTATTGCGCAGAGACTGGAAAAGACAGGCATATGCTTATTTCTTATATCGCTGATTCTATTTCGTCTATGCCGGGAACACTTCACGCAGCTAGGCTTCGGATTGGTCACCTTCGGAATGCGTTCCAAAACCATATACTCTTGGTACGGATACATGGAATTTTCTATTTCACTCGCGATCCACGTGCAGGGAGATTTGGCCACCGTAGCATTACACACCGGCTAATCACCGGCAAGACAACGTTATAATTGTGTTAAAACTGTGATTAAAAACAAAAGTGAAGAATGGGAGACGAAAAAGAAGCTGAAAACTTGAAAAGCAGTAAATCGGTAAGGAATATACGTACCTGTAATATCAAGAATACACCTTGACACTATTTTCTCGAACCTTTAATCTACGCTCTCGCAACATAAGCACGTTCAACTCGCGTAATATAAAATAATCTGAACAATTAGAAATTTTCTTAACGTCGACTCCGTCAAAATCGAATCATATATCGTCGGCGATAGTGCAATACCGCGTAACTAACATCTGCAATACCGCGTAAGACAAAAAAAAAATGAGATTTGGTGTGCATTCGATGTATTTTTTATTTTTACATCGAATGCACACCAAATCTCATTTTTTTTTTAGCAATAGGGTATTGAATATTGCATTGATGTAACTCATGACCGCCTCAATCGAAGCTAGGTTAAAGTTTTACGCCAGCAGCATGTATATATGTATGCACACAACTTGACTTATTATGTTTATACGACTATAAATAATATTTAATTTTTCCATCAAATTTTACACTCATGGAAATGATATGACAAAAGCTGTGACAATCTGAAATTCGTTGAAACGGTGCGGTGTTCGGAATTCTGAAGTGAGAAATTATGAAATTGATATGAAAATACTCTACCCCTATCATGACTGGAATGAATTTTATCGGATTATAGATTTACTACGTACTGATGTACCAAACAGGCTGCACGCTTATACCTCACACATGGGTCAATTTAAGTGAAAAAACTTATGTTTGGCCGGTCAAACCTGTCTTATCTCGTTCAAAAATGCATCTATTAACACCAAATGAAACATGGCTTTCTCGGAAATATACTACTCACATGGGACCTTATGGTGAGTTGTCAACCATTTTTCTGCTTTCTTTCCTGAATCCGCTTGACATCGTGCCAGTCCTTACGATGGAATCAGGGAAAGCGACTTGGCTGCTCACTTGATTCCTGGGTTTTGAATTATTACATTTTATTCATTACTCATACTCAACTGCATGGTCTACTGTGGTATCTTATTTTGGTTAAGAGACTTGGTCGAGCCTTGCGCCCTTATGTGTGTAATTACAAACGCATCACAGACGTTCTCTAATGAGATAGTGGTTACAGTTAGACTTCGGTTATTATCACCATTGGGAATAGTCCGAATAGTATTGGAGAAAGGAAAATGTAATGTACATTGACGTTTTACACATATATACCGTGCAGATTCGTGGATGCGCACCATAGGACGCCTGCATACAGGCAACTCAGAAGTCAAGCGATTCGGTTTTATGCGTGCCCATTGGCTACGTGGGAACAAAACCTAATCGCTTGACGTTTGAGTTGCCTGCATGAAGGCGTCCTATGGTGCGCATCCACGAATCCTCTCCGTATATGTCTCTACTATTCTTGGAATAATCTATTATGTGATGAATGATTTTTATTTATCCATTGAGTTGTAACTCTATTGTTCGTATCCTATTAATTCATACTATACGAGAACGATAGAGTCACTACTCAATGAAAAACACAGGCCTGTGGACTAAGAGGTCAATTCCAATAGGGTGAAATTCAAGTAAAGATTTTTTCAGTCCTTGAGTGGTCTAATTGGATAAGGCGTCGCAGTACAGATGCGAAGGTCCCGGTTCAAACCCGGGCTGAAGGAATTTTTATTTGAGAAAAAAGAAATAATTATGATGCACTTCCGTTTTTGCGGTCTTTCTGGGGATTGCACGCTCTATACAGAGGTGATCCTCAGTTAGAAGACTTAAAATTCGGCTCGTCTCGTCGGATAAATTCTCATAAAGTATGATTTTTATTTATATTTTTCGTACCTCAGACACCTACAACGAAGCATTGAAAGTGGAATCGATATGTGCAACTATATCATCGAATGACGACAGCGAAGCCGTCAGCAACAACGTGACACATTTGCTTCAGAGTAAAAAACGAATAATCAAGGCCACGCAATTTTATGCGGATTCTGAAGTACAACCTCCAAAGAAATATATAGCACGAGAAAGCAAAAAACAGCTGTCTGGCGAAATTTTGTTAAAGTCTGAAGTGATTCCTCCTGCTGATTATGTTATGAGATCGAATTCACAAGATGAGACACACAATCCGAATATTTGGCAGCATGAAGAATCATTCTTATCGGATCAAGGAGATGGTTGTAAGTTGATAGTCATTCAACCGTTACCTTTACCTGTATTTGCCTTTTTTCAGGAAAAATATTCTTGTTTCGTGCATAAATATTGATTAACCCTCCGTTGTCACACTGGGTCAATTTGACCCATAGACTTTTCAGCAAAATTGTTCCTATGTCCTGTTGTCTTTTGATTTTCAACAAAACAACTTTCGATACATATTCTACACTATTCAAAGCATGTTCTATAATTTTTTTTATTCACGTCAGGCGGATAGTTTTTTCACGATCGTCATTTGAAATTCGACACTCTCCAGAAGTGTGACAACGAAGGGTTAAGTCGTATGTGTAGCAGGAATGAACGGCAAATTGAGAAATTACCCAAACTTCTTGTTGTGTACTTATACTGAATTATAAGCAGTACTCACTTAATAGACTTGAGAATTAGTTGGTACAACCGGTGTAAATTGACTGCTTTGACTGAACGAATTCAAGTATTCTCTACGTCATATTACAGCGAATGCGGACAACGAAGTAGGTAAATCACCAAATAATCAACTATCCCCAAAGCACTCAGAAAAAGGAAAGGGCACACAGATCTTCGACCAACTACAATCCCCAATACCCTCCACAAGCACAGGACATCCCCACAATACAAGACGTGAGCAAATATTTATTAAAACGTTGACAACTATAGAAAACTGCATAGCGTTGCCAGGTTTAGGCTTCCCTGATGTGTGTTCATACTTTCAATTACTGCCGTGTTTACCGTCTGAAATTTTTCGATATTAGTACTATACCTTGTGTAATTAGATTTTAAGTACACACATTTGTACATTGTACGTGCCGTCTTTCCAGGTAAAATACCACTAGCACGCAATAACTTGAACGCTAATGTATTCTCCGGCAAGCTCACACTGGTACCTGTTTTAAATAAAAGTGGAAACGCATGTTACTTGCAATGTCTAGATTCCCTGCTCTGTAAGAACGAAGCAAGTACGTGTGAAAAGCTATTTCTGTAGCATTTGGGTATCCAAAGTGCAACGCTAAATGGGCAATTTAGAGCGTTCCAGTCATAGGATTGAACTATACTTACAATGTCGGTCATGAATATCCTTTTTGCTTCCTTGAAATTTGCTATGTAAGCGTTATAATGTTCGTTGGCACATCAGTATGATATATTTTAGCTGGAAAGTGGTACGCCGTACAAAATGTGCAAGATGCGCGAGATGCGTTGAATATAGAACACGAATTACGCAATACAACAACGGGAAATGTGGAAAGAAGTTTCGATTCGCGAACGGAAAGTTTTTCTGAAATTTCTGTACGCTCAATTCCAGTTTGTGAGCATGATAAAGAGATTTCAGACGAACCTTCAGTTCCGGAATTTGAACCAACCGCTGAAGACTGTGCAGAAGAGAATAGGGACAGGGTTTCACCATCCCTCCTTATGATAAGCCTGTCAAAAAAACGACGGTCAAGAAAATAGAAATGACCCATCTCACTTTAATTCAGTGGCATTGTAACAATTGTATGACATAATATTATGGACACACATGACTACTGTAGTTGGTAACAAATCCGAAAATTGCAAAGAAATATTTCAATATGAATATCTAACAACGTTCTATTGACTGAAATAGTCTGCGCGCAGGTAAGAATGACACGCTGCGAAGCATATTATGATAACGAATCTACGATTCCGTGTTTCATTAAGGTGAGTCAAGTTTGACTCATTAACGCGAATTGTGAACTCGGTAATGTATCGCATTAAGAATGAAGAAATTCATAAAACCCACTGACAGTTAGACTTCCTGAAGTCTCATGGTGAATAGAAAAATTATTCAATAGGAATTTGAAAAATAATGTTTTTCATTGATGATATGACATTTTTCGTTTTGTACAGACTCGGGTCAGAATAAACAGAAGCCCCAAATTCTTGAGTCCACCATCATAACCACACTACCCCCGGCTCTCAAAGCATTGTTGAAGAATGACCCACAAGGTGAGTAAATATTGTTGTGTGGTGCTCGTTGTGAAGCACGATTCTAAGCTCATACTTTCTTTAGCTGGATCTTCCAGAATAGATGCCTTTAGTGCAGACGAAGCATTTAGTGAAGCGAGTACAATATCCAACAACTCCTTGAAACTGAGACATAAGAAAACGATCAAAAAAAAAGAGAACAAGGATGTTGTGTCAGATACGGGTTCTCACTATAAGCGTATCAGCAAAGTTCCGGATTCTTCGAGCAGTGCAGCATCTCGTAAGTAATTGTCAAGCTTTGTATTTAAATATTACCGCGCTTTGAAATAAATTAATTTTCAGGCCTAAGAATGTGCGTAGGAACATAATCCATTTATTGACGACAATTCTGAAGGAAAATATAACATTTCTATTCTCACACATAGAGGGGTTGATGTGTGCTATAAAAACTTGAACTACCAGAGGCTTTGCCCCTGCGCGTGCCAACTATTGACCTTTTCTTATGTTTTCAATCGTCAGCAGTACTCAGTGGAAGTGAAGATGTACTAGAAGGGCGTAAGTCGAAGGTCGCTGCTGGTAACTACAGCAAAACCTCACCAAAAAGGTACCCTCCATCCAGACAACGAAAAATACTTGTCTACAACAAAGAGCAAGTTCAGACTAAGACTGTACACCAAAACTCGCCGGAAGGAAATAAATGGAAGAAGCCCACTACTATGCGAAGTCAAGGTATGCGTAGAAGAGTTCACTTGAATGTAAAGATGAGATAAGGACATCTTCGGTAGAAAATGAAATAATTAAAAATATTCACATCCAGAAGAGATAGATGAAGACATCGAAGATCAGTCACAAGCACCTTCTAGATCGATAAATGATACGAAATTTATACCCAAAAAAAACAAAATTGGTGGTATATGCCCTGACTGTGAAGGAATGTGTTGCCTAAGATTGAGTGAGTACCACATTAGAGTGATATTTTGGGGGTCTGTAAATTTATGATAGACAGCAAAAATAATCTTTTCATAACCTACGTCCACGGTGTAGGGACCATGATGACGATTCTCTTGGAAAAAGTGAATACGTTACTCGAACACCGAATTGACCATACTGAATACAACGATGATGACGACAACGGCAGGTCCTTTCTTCCAGAATTTCCGCTTACAACAATGGATCAAGTAGCATCATTTGATAGAATGCTCCAGCGTGAAGAAAAGGCCAGAACACAATACGTAATTTTTCATATTATTTATACAACGATTATGGACTTGTATACATTGAATGTTTTCGGGATAATCTACGAAACGTTCAAGAAATTTTATAGATGCTTGCTGCATGTGTATACGTGGGCGTAAAGAAAGATAACCATTTTTCAGTGTAATGCCATTCGTATGATCGGCGGGCGTAACATCAAGAAATTTGTTGGAAGGGTTTTGGCATACGTTTTGGTTGACGATCTTGCACGGCGATACACGTGGACTGGTATACGTAATACAAGAAAAATAAAACATATGAAATTCATCGCTCTCATGGTTGGTATGTAATTTTCATTCATCTCCGATAATACTGAGTACTGACAAGGACAGTATCAGGGTTCTGGATCACGGATTCTGCTCAAACTTGCAGGGGTGTTTCTTGGCGGTTGGCCCAAGAAATGAAACCCATTATGTACCATTCTATCCCATAGGCCCTTGTCCTCTTGGTTAGGCCCCACTTATTAGTAATTTTCACCGGTGGATGGATATTCGATGGGGGTGATGAAACTTTGTTCTTCTTAATAGAGGAAGGTCTCAATCAATCTTTGCTCTTCTTCACCAGCGTCCTCTTCGCTGAAATCTGGTATAGGGTATACCGGGGTCAGTTGTAACAATTTGCGTTTGCGCCCCTACTGCACTCAAACCACAATGGTCATATGAATGCCACGCCGCATACTCTAGTATAGAGCATTCAATTGCTGACGAAATGGTACCATGTAGAACTCTAGCATATATAGAAACGAAAGTACATGCCTATAAACGAAATCCGGGAAAGTGTTACAACTAGCCCCGACCCCGGGGCAGTTGTAACAGTGCATGGGGTCAGTTGTAACACAAGATTCTTGCATGAATCGACGTGGTTTATTAGGTTTATGATAATGAGTCTTATCCATCACAATAAGAAAGATATTTTATTCAACAAATACTGATAATTATAAAAACTGTAGTAACACATTATAGTAACAAATTATTAAATGGCCATTTCGAGCGAGGGTGAGACATTTTTAGCGCGAGTCGTAGTAGAGGGCGCCGAAGGCACCCAAGACAAAGACGAGTGCTAAAAACGTCCCACCCGAGGTAGAAATGGCCATCCCCCCCCTAGTTGCACACTGTACTTTTTATAATAAGGGCACGGAATGGGCTTTCTTTGATGCGCGTCGGTCGGATGGGGAATGGCGCGTGTTGAGTCGTGTACCACGCGTACACACTTATAGATACTTAAATTGAAAAAAAAAAAATAGGAGAAAAAAACATGAAAAAAAAATTAAAAATTTTAAAAATTAAAAAAAAAAATGTTATTAATTAATAATGATTTATTTATAAAAAGAAAACGGTTCCGTTGCAGGTTGCGTGTAATACTACAATAACCCCTAATCAAAATATTACGATATTTTCCGCACAAACTGTTACAATTGACCCCGGGTAAACTGTTACAACTAACCCCATACCGATTTTTCAACTTCAAAGTCAAAATTCCCCTCATTTTGTTCAAGAAAGACTTGAAACATCGTGAGAACCAATGCGGAAACGTTCACGGAAACAGGATAAAAAAAGAATTTAAATATATAGCATATATGTTTGGATATTGAGTTCAAACTGAAAGCGTGAAAACTTACTTTTGGCCCGAAAATATCAATTTACTCGTCCGAACGCGTTTGCGTGCCAAGGTGGCGCTAGCGTAGTACTGAGCTAGTTCAGATCTACCACACGCGTCACATATTAGCAGCATATGACCGTACTGACCATAGGACGAGATATATTTGCAGTGTTACAACTGACCCGTGTTACAACTGACCCCGGTTTACCCTACCACAACAGAAATGTAAGTTAGGATGCTGAGAAAAATATATTATACAGGTACAGCAAGCTCTAAATAAACTATTTGTGGGTACGCACTAGTAAAATTGATGAAATTCTATGAGAATGATAAAAAAGTGAATCATAGCAGTCCAAATGGAGCCTAGCTCGAATCTTACTGTCAAATCATGATCATCACACTAGTTTGAGGTAGTTCAATTAGCTTTTAAGCCTCTGACGAGCCTGCAAATGGTCCTCCGCCACAGTGAAATAACCTTCGATGCTTATATCATTGGCTTTGAAAGAATCCCTTTACGGACCAGAGACCTCCAGACTCACAGAACCGGTCCAAAATTAGGTGAAGAAAGTGATAAGGAAGTTCGAATTTTTATTCTTATATCCATGGTTGGATTGAATCTTTCGCTTCTCATTATTCAAAGATTAAATATCCAGAGAATAAATCTTCCATTTTCACTTCCTCTGTACTTCTGTTACCTAATTTTGAACAAGTTCTGTGAATTTGAAGGTCACTGGTCCATGTAGGGATTCTTCAAAAACCAATGACATAAGCACCGAATGCTATTTCTCTGTGGCAAAGAAATTTGCAGGCTCATCGGAGGCTTCAAAGTTGGTTGAACAACCTCCAACTGATATGATGATCATGATTAGACAGTAAGAATCGAGGCAGGCTCCATTTGGACTGCTCTGATTCCCTTTCTCATCATTCTCATAAAATTTCATTCATTTTACTGGCGTGTACCTACAAATAGTGTTTTTCCAGTTTACTGTACCTGTATGAATGAAGACTCAATGCGATGAAGGAGAACAAAGTATTGTCACTCCGTCGAAGATCCATCTACCGCTGGAAATTAATAACTGTTGTATAATCAATCTCAAATAATGGCGCGAAATACCGAAGTCAAATGGTGAGCGATTGTGCTGCCCCGCTCTTCCAGCGTCGCTACCTGTTTGAATAAGTTCAGTTGTAAGTTGTACTCGCCACGCTACACAGGTAGCTAGATAATTGAATAAAGAGAAACATATACATTATATATTCACTCATGATTTCCCTTTTACTGCATGTGCTTCCAATATCCCAAAAATAACAAATGGGGCTTGCCAAGTGAACGAGAGCTTATGGGATGGGATGTATTTCATTAGATTCATTTGTTGGGCCGAGAAAACAGCCCTGCAAGTTTGAGCAGAATCCGTCATCCGGAACCCTGATATTCTCCTTGTGAGTAACAAGTTTAGTGAAACGGTGAAAATGGTTATGAAACCCATGACATCATTAAGCCATAATTCTGTAACACATTATGAAACATCCTATAAAACGCACGTAACTTTGTTTTCTTTTTTATCAACCATATTTTGCCTAATATCTTATTTCAATCTATGAATGCATTATCATATAAATAATTGGAATACTTATGTGATGCCTGAATCATTAAACTGATGACTCTCATTTTTGGTTTTCTAAAACATACCTAATATAATCACTTCTGATTTCGTTTAGCCACACTCGTAGCGAAAGTTAAGGGGTCTACTGTAGCTGAGATCACAGACCACGCACAAGAGTGGTTCAGAAGAGCGGGAGACCGCATTCGCACGACTGGGCGCAATATGTAACATATCGATACCGACGATACCACTCTCAATAAATTGAAAATATAGAACAAACCCTACCATGGTCTATTTGATTGTATCCATTGACTTTATACCAACAAAATTTTTCATACGATTGTAATTTCAGCTATCAGTTGACTGCATGCTGACGTTCGTTCAACCATTTCTTGAATTGCAGTCTGCCTAATGTCAGCTGTGTGTCAATTCAAAATATTCTCTCCCAATAGTGATATTCCCTGCCTGAATTCAGGTTGACTTTCGGAAACCGTTGCTGATACTAGGTATCGACTTCGAGTTGACAACCAGCTGACTTATTTCACAGTATGTGTCAACTCACAGACACTGTTCACCGGTAACTGCAAGACGCATGACAGTCGAAATCCAGTATTGGCTGTCGTATGACATTTGAAAGGACATTCGTGAACTATTTGTTGGCGTATAGTCAACTTTTGGCTTGTAATACGTCTATTCAGCGATAGTCAAAAAATAGTCAAGTCAAGTCTCCGGCGGCAATAATTCAGCTATGAGTCAACAGTGTGCTACTTGGGTAGTCATGGCTGATTCGTTCACGTTGACACTCTCCGGGGAATCGTCGGTATTGAGGACTCAATATTTTCCTCCAATCGAGTTATCACCAACAAAGACGTATGTTCTCGGACTCATAGAGCTCCTGACATTCAATGCAATCCCCAATATAGATGTGGGGTGTAATAAGTTTTATATAAAACCAGACACAACGATCACAATACCCACTGGGAGCTATGAAATCGAAGATATCGCAAATTATTTGAAAAGAGCAGTACCCAAGGATATAAATATTAGTCTTAAAGCTAATAACAATGAGTTGCTCAGTGAAATTAGATGCAATCATTCTGTGGACTTTAAACCAAAAGATTCCATTGGTCGATTGCTCGGGTTTACCTCCAAAACTCTCGAAGGTGGTATTACCCATAAATCCGAGTTACCCGTTCGCATACTCAAAGTGAACGCCTTGCGAGTTGAGTGTAATATTACCACGGGTGCTTATATAAACGAGCATCGAGTACATACGATTCATCAATTTTTCCCAACCGTACCACCCGGATATAAGATCGTGGAAGTGCCGACAAATGTCATTTATCACCCAATCACCGTACGGTCAATACACGATATACAACTGAGAATAGTCGATCAGGACGGAAAATTAATCAATTTTCGCAGTGAAACTGTAACTATACGATTACATGTGAAATCTTTGAGATAAAATGGGCATTGTGTTTGAGAGGACAAGAAAATCTGGTGGTAGTTATAAAAGCTCGATAACATGTCCAAGCATCATCAGTCGTCGAGCAGCTCCGATTCGAGTGACACATCAGAACGCTCAGTTTCTCCAGAGCCTAGGACTTCGACTTCGTTGTGGTGGAAAATAAGAATTCGTTGCTATTTCTGCATATGCCCATCGCGAAAATGATAAAAATCCAAACACCCGTGACCTTCGACGAGTCGATTGCCCACTGTGAAATACATGCGCATCAACCGTACGCGGCGTCCACCTTCAAAAATAACGATGAGATCCGCATAGCTGTACAGAATCAAGATGCATGTGTATTACCCAGCAAAAGTTTGCTCCACATCTACGGTCGGCTTACAAAATCGGATGGCACCGCTGTTAGTGCAGGCACGGAATTGGTCAATATGGCTGTGTGTCACATGTTTGGCGATATGCGTTACGAGTTGAATGGTCACGAGATTGATCAGAATAAGAATGTCGGCATCACGAGTATTATGAAGGGATACTTATCATTCACCCCAGGACAACAACATCTCCTGGGAAACACCGGTTGGTTGGTGGATAATCAAAATAAACTAGCCAACGCCGAGGGATACTTTGATGTTGTTATACCGCTGAATTTTCTACTCGGATTTGCCGAGGATTATAATCGAATCATCGTCAATGCGAAACATGAGCTGATATTTACGAGATCAAACAATGATTTAAATGCCATACATCAAACCGTCGTGGAGGGAATCAAAATTTCACTCGAGAAAATTGAATGGTTATTACCATACATCAGACTGTCAGATTCAGCAAAAATCAAGATGCTCAATTATATCGCCCAAGATTCGGCTGTATCTATGAGTTTTCGCTCGTGGGAAATGTACGAGTACCCGATGCTGCCTACAACAACGAGACATGTTTGGGTTGTGAAGACATCTACACAGCTAGAGAAACCAAGGCACGTCATACTAGGATTCCAAACCGCACGACGAAACGATGCGAAGAAAAATGCCAGTCAATTCGATCATTGTATGATCAGAGATGTGAAACTTTTCCTAAACTCGCAGTGCTATCCCTATGGAAATTTGAATCTTGATATTGCTCGCAATCAATACGCCATTCTCTACAATATGTATACAAACTTTCAAATTTCATACTACGATAAGGAGTCCGAACCTCTTTTGTCAAAGAGTGATTTTTTGGATAGAGCCCCACTTATTACTATAGACTGTTCCAAGCAGAATGAATCGTTAAAGAGTGGACCGGTGGATATTCGTTTGGAATTCGAAACTAGCGTCGCATTTCCGGCAAATACTTCAGCCCACTGTATGATTATACACGATCGCATTGTTGAATACAAACCCATTAGCGGTACCGTCAAAAAATTAGCCACATTTTGAGGATTCTGCATGTTTGAGAACTATAGACTAAGCTTATCCTAAAGGAACAATAAATAAATAAATAAATGAGATTGCAATTTCATTGTTATTTATTCAACCCTAACCCATTCCCATTACATATATACATGTGTGTGTTTATATTTTGCCACAGAATTCAAATTTATTGTATGGTCCTCCAAGATACAGTATCTGTAGACGTTTCTGATCCGCCTCGTTGTTCAACTGATCTAGTTGGTTGGAGTCGTTCTCCAGGGCCTTTCCGACTCTCGCAGGTAGGAATACGATGAATTCATCGGCAATCGTAGCGATGATTCTAGGACCGAATTTCGTTTTCACTAGCCTCAGTTTTGAGATGTCGTACTTTCGTCCAATCTCCAGCTCGGACATCTTTTTCATCTGCATATCATTATCCATACGGCTGGTGCTGTTTAGACTGCTGAAGTCCATCTGCACAAAAAATGAATAATTCGGAATTAGTTTTTATATATTATAATTGAATACGATTATCGTGTAAAAAGATTCTTACCTTGTTCGAAAGAGTTTGCTGATTCGGGAAGATGTATTGGTGGCGGGATGTCGAAAGAGTTTGCAGGTTCGAATATACTAGGAGAATGTATCGACTGTGGGGTGTCGGAATGTACGAATGCAGCTCCCTGCGAGCTCTTGGCTTTTAAGCCATCATCCCCCGCCCTCGAGACATGTGGGGAGGATTTTTTATGGCCCTCCTCCAAATACCAGTTTTTGAACCGCTAAACGTTCTCGAAGGCACAATGGTAGCCTCCAGGTACATTACCATGACAGTCTCCATACGAAAAACAGCGAAATACACTTGATTCCAATCGCAGTATTCGAAGATTCGGACAGCCCAGCTCATCCAAATCAATCACCGATTTCGAGTCGTCGTTGAGAAGTTTCTCGACCCATTGTTTCTTCTCCAATCCCTTCACATAAATGCGACACACATCTTGTGCAACTTTTCTCACAATTTTCACTACATCTTTATACGGCGTTTCTCCAGCATTCCAGGGTATTCCATGATGATACCATGTCTGCAGCGAATGAAGATTTTTATACTCGCTTGAGAGAGTCACCCGGGAGCATGGTGCCTTGAAGAGGATGCGTGTGATACCCAGCTGATATGGCTCATGTACGCAAATGCTTATTGCGGCCAGCTCTTTTATCACAAATTCATCACTCAATCGCCCAAAACCTTGTATATCTAATATTAGCTCCATATTCACGGTTGTATGTGCGGTCTCAAGCAAAGCCGGAAATTGACTGAGCTGGCGATTTATTGCATCGGATCGGTACACATGCAGGTGTGCAGATGGCATCATGTGAAAAAAAAAATGTCGGAAAAAATGCGGGAAAAATGCAGGTGTTCTGAACAATTTGTGTGTTTAGGAAATTCTAACATTTTCGATGTGTGAAAAAAAACTTCTGAATGATATTTATTGCTCTATCCTTTGAGACTTGCCGATTTTCATGAGCCGAGGTGTGATCTTGTGATTATTGCAATCTTTGCGTTTCCAAAATTCTAGCGTTTTTCGAGCCGCGAATAACGTGTAAAAAAAATTCTGAATGATATTTATTGCTCGATTCTTCGTGGTTTACCAATTTTTATGAGCCCAGGTGCAATCTTTTGATTATCGCAGTCTTTTTGTTTACAAGAATTCTATAGCATTTTCAGGTGCTGGAAGGATATGAAAAACTTTTGAATCATATTTATTGCTTAATTCTTTGAGGCTTACCGATTTTTATGGGCCCAGGTGCAATCTTTTGATTATCACAGTCTTTGTGTGTTTGCAAAATTCAAGCGTTTTCGGATGACGAAAGTATGGTAAAAAACTTCTGAATGATTTTTATTGCTGAAACCCTTGAGACTCGCCTATTTTTATGAGTCGAGGCGGAGTCTTTTGAGAGCCGTTCTCGAGTTGGTTAGGCTTGATTTTATTTTGGGTTGGGGGGGTGTGCAACCCATAGAATTGCAGATCGATCCCCACCAGATCGGTTTGAGAAGAGAAAACAGTTTTCAGTTTGAAAAGATCGGTGAATAGTGGAAGTTCATAGAATCGAAGGAAAAGCATCAAGAAGAAGAAGAAGAAGACGAAGAAGACTGATTCCAAAACTAAACCTGAAAATAAGGTATGTTATCTGCATTGGATATTCGAATTTTAACAGATTCTAAAACATAAGGATGTGTGATTAATCCAGATGAATCCTGCTCGCGGACGCGTTGCACAGCGAGCGGCTCAGCTGCGACAGAGGGCCGAATCGAGGGAGCGATTTCTGCGAAACGCTCGGATGGTGTTGCGTATTTTGCGCGAGGAGCATGTGGATGAGCGCTTCGTCAGAGAATCCGAAAACATCTATTATAAACAGATAGAAAACCTTACACGGCAGTATCAGATAAACGATTACTGGGCGATGCGTAGGGACGCTGTCGAAAATTCTACGCAGTCACCCATCCAATGTGCGGATGTGACATCTTCCGTGCAAGAAGATGCGGATGATTCGGATGCGACGACGGTGCGCGTGAGTATAGAAAGAGGCCGATCGCCATCGATCAGATCAGCCTCATCGATGCGATCGGGTCCGAGCTCGCCATCGTCGTCGAGATCATCTTCTCCGGGGATACCTCCGCCGCCAAGAGTGATTCCACTCGAACCACACGTTCACATATTACCCGGTAAGTACCCGTAATTTTCATTATATATCGTTCGCTTATTGAAATACCTGTATGTTTCAGATCCGCGTGTGTGAAATTCGGCGCGGACATTCACCGCCACATAGTTGTAGATATATAGTTTAAGTTTAGGTTAAGAATAATGTACATGTATAGTTTAAGTTATTCTTGTAAGAAAATTGTAAAATAAGCATAGTTTTAAGCTAGTTTTAAAATAATAATGGTCACTTTAGAATAGGTTATACGTAAGACATATAGTTCAGGTTAGTTTTAAGAAAATTATCACTTTTATAATAGGCTAGTCTTAAGATATAACAAATAAACATGTATGTCATTATGAGATGATTCGAGTCATTGATTGCATAATTAAACACCCCGCCACTCATTTCGGCTAGTATAATTCGTATATAAGCTAAGAATTCGAAATTGCAGCCGTCCGATTGTCGGTAACAGAAAATCGGCAACCATGATTCAGAATCGTTACCATCAGACCATCGATAACTGAAGATCAACGATCTGCAGGTAAATTGCAGCCGACCGATTGCCGGTATCGGGAAATCGGCTCGCATGATTCAGAATCGTCACCATCAGACTATCGATAACTAAAGATCGACGATCCATAGTGGCGCCATCGCATGACGAAAAATCGCAACCATCAGATTGTCGGTAAGCGCAGATCGGCAATGCAGGATTCTCGATCGTTACCATCAGAATATCGGTAACAATCGGCAGTGGCGCCATCGCACGACGCAAAATGGCAGCCATCCGATTGTCGGTAACAAAGATCGACGATCGGTACCCAAATCGTTACCATCCGACTGTCGGTAAGTTACCCCGCACGGTCGGTAACTTACCAGCACAACTCGGCCGGTAAGGAAGTTTGATCCAGAACCCCCTCATTATATCTACTGCTGTATCCGTGTCATGGCTTTGGCCTAATTTGCGATTTCACTTTTAGCTTGGCAAAAAGAAATCTCGAAATTACGATCGAATAAATGTAGAGATATAAGAATGAATAAATATGCAGCGGTATTTTTATGATGTTTCACATACTTGAAATAATTTCCTAAGTCTAGCTAAATCTTAGGTTGTTATTTTTAATGTTAAACCTAAGATTCCTCACCAGTCCGATAAGTGTAGACCATGCAAGTTCAAGACTGCCCGTGTGTGGATAACGGGCAGCTCTCCGTGACTGATGCAGTAGATATATGAAATAAATGTATATGTCACCGCGTACTGAAAATCACTATTCTAATATCGCTTCGCTCGGTTAGAACGCGGTTCTTCGATGCAGCATGCGAAGTTACTGTGCATATTCAAGCATGTCCGTGTGTGAAAAAAGAGGCAGCTTTAGGTACTAAGAAAAAAAAATATGTAAAAAAAAGACATTTGATATAAAATATAGTTTCTATGAAAATTTTTTTGTTGTTTTAACACAGTCGGACGTGTTTCGACCTACATCGGCAACTGCTGACCCACTCGGACATATCTGTGCTGATTTTGAGGGCAACTGTGATTTGCGAGCCCACCCTTGCATATTCAAGAGTTTTCGTGTGTGAAAAAATGGGCAGGCCTCCGTTACTCGTGCAATGATGAAAGAAAATACTATCTCTCTTGGAATTACCTGATGATATGACACTTTCAGATGCGCTTCGGCCAAGTTTGGGAGCAACTACGATTGGCAAGCCCGTCAAAAACTAAATAAAATTGGAAAAAGCGTCTAATCAGCGTTGAAGTCGAATTTAACAAAAAATAATACCGAAATCAAGACAAAAAATGAGATGAAAATCAAGATACAAAATAAGATAAGAATCAAGACGAAAGTCTAGGCAAAAAATGCGAGTCAATAATAAAATCAATAGATATACAATAGGAATACAATTATAAAGATTGCTATTTCTATACTGTCATTGACGATTTGATAACCTTACTGTATTTTTTCTAAATAAAAATAACTAATCTAAAGTAATGAAACGAATTTTCATTTTCATTTATCTCGGTCCAGCTTTAATAAACACGAATTCATTTCTAACAATACATATTTTTTTTCAAATATTTATTCACAAACAAGCCAGTGTTATAATCTTTCCTGATCAGTGAGGTATGCTTTCACTGTGCTTTGACAATGGGCTACTAGTGAGTCCGTAGGCAGTCACACATGAGTATAAATTTATGTCAACTGTAATATAATAAGAAAAAATTGAACACCATCAGATGAATGAGTGCTGTTCTACGATTATACCTGTGGTTTTTCTTAAAATCTATACATGTCTTTCAGTAGAAAGGGTCAGCTCAGTTAATAAATGCTGTGACGTACAGAGCCGACGGGGGGGGTTTTACTCCGTCGGGTTACACGACCGACAAAGATTCGGCACCTTCCTTGGGTTGCTAAAAGTTGGGCGCCAGGTACCTAGGGGTACCGCGGTAAACAAAATAAAGGGGACGGGAACTGATCGATAATATAAATATAATTGAAATGAAATAACAAAAATTGAAATAAAGTAAACTAGAGTAATAGTATTAATTGAATTGAATAAAATCTATTATAATGAACAAAATAAAATAACCGGAGATATTAATTAACAACAATTATACTATACGGTTGGCTCAGCGGGAGGGGAACATGGGGGTGAAATAATTTAGGGTAGACTTTGTAACGTGGTGGATTTAAACCCGCCACTGACCAACTCCTTCCTCCCCGCGGAGCGTCCGAATATCTGTTCTGTGTTGTGTGCGTCGATTCTTTTCTACTGACCCCAAGGCAAAAGGTCCATTATTTAGCTTAAGTTATTGTCTGCCGTAAGATTTTTGTACCATCACAGGTATTCCGCACACGCCGAGATCGTCGAGGGACGTCGAGGGAGTGCCGTACGGGGAGGTACGCCCGTGAAGTCACGACGGTAGTATCTGTACCGACACTAATTACGAGCCAAAATCTGCCTGCCGATCGGGAGAGGGCCGCACCTCCCGGCCTGACGCTGCCTCCCGTCCCCGTACCTCCCGCAACGGTCATCATCAACCGCCTGACAGGTGTCGGTACAGCGAACTCGTCGTGTATGGATAGGCTACCTCCCCCAACTCTTAAGGCGCCATCTGAAACGAAAATCTCCTCCGATGCTTCCGGAATGTTCGCCATCCGCTTTCTTCTAGCTTATCGCCATTTTTGGAGTCATTACGTTCATTTTGCGCCTTGCCTTTTTTTTTGCTTATATCTTACCTCTACCTGCTTTTCGTTGTCTAAAATCGTAGCTATCTTGTAGCGTAGCCGCCCTAATACGTTTACCTTAGTGCCATATTGCTTAAATATTGCTTTAGTGCGTAGGAATCGTAGCTAATAAGTGAGTGCCGGCTTCTTGGTGCCTGCACTTGGTGTGTTATCGGCCAGCATCCATAGTGTGTGTGCGTGTGTGGAGATCCTGCCGTACCGTACCGAGCCAGATAAAGGTAGGCTTTTCGCTTAGGCTACGACCACCCGTCTTTTTTTTTTTCTTCCTTGGTTGAGTTTAATTGGTCAGTATTATTGGAGTGTTCCTTCTCTCGGCGAGACTTTTCTCAGCCGATGCCTATTGTTGACGGGTTGTCGCGGTCACCAGTACTGCTTTTATATCTGCCTAGCTTGCATAGTCTCAGCTTTGTCAGCTGTTCATATCTTAATTTGTAATCCGATTTCTTTGCTAAGTGCTTTGCCTGTAATTACTCGCTGAATCTGTTTAGCTTCAAATTTAGCAACTTGGTCTATATTATTTCTGATCCATAGTTTGTATCTTATTACTCTACGTGTCTTGCTATCTGTAATTACTTTGTTCCTCCTTGCCTTGGGGTTACCTGCGGATATTTGAAACACTGAATTGTTCTTCAGCTAACCTGATTATTAAGCGCTATATATTATTGCAATAAGTGCGGATACGTTAGCCTTAAATATAACCGGCTCACTCTTTGTATAAGCGAGACTGGCATACGGCCGGCCTAGTCACGAGTGAGCCGTACGAGTGTGTGTGTCGACCGGCTAGAGTAGTGGTGACGCCGCATCGGTGTGCGCATCGCCTCAGCTGCTCTAGCAACGGCTTGGTGTGTCGTGTGCGTGTTCCCTCCCCCTTCTACCGTCTCGTCTCGAACGTCGGCCGTTCTCTACGGCGAGCCTGACGTCTAGGTCCGGATCAGCTGTACTCTCTGCCGTCTTGTAAACCGACGCGTCGCAGGTTCAAGCCTGCCGCGTTCCTCCGGAGCTAAACTTTTTTTTTCGTTTCTATTTTCTTTTTATTCGTTAAATTACGTTTATAGTTTCCAATTTTTCTTTAGTTTATTTTCTTTTGGGCTTATTATAGCCACTTTACTTTCCTGTCAAGTTCCGTTGCGTTTGGGTGAGTGAAGTGCGGCTATCACGCCCGCTTAAATTTCGTACCGTCTAATCTAAGTTGCGTTCTAAGAGATTGACTATAGTACCGACTAATTTAGTGACTTTGATTGTTTATAGAGGTTTCTTTTATATTTTTTTTCTTATATCACTGCCGTACATCTGTACCGCTTCGGTGTCGGAAAGACAATAAATCTACTTCACGTTCTGCCTACTAAATACCGTGTTTGGTAGTGTTGATTTCGTCGCCCCCACGTTCCCCTCTCCCTGGCCTAGCCGGCCAATACCGTCTCTCGTTTTCTTTTCTTTCAGCTTCCGTTACCTCGGCACGGTTCCGTGCCTGGCGCCCAACCCTTTCGATTTTTTTTTTCTAGGTATCGTTCGTGACGTTGGGACGCTTTGTGCGAGATTAGTTGTTCTATCGCGTATTTCCCCGTAGAAAACTGCTCGTTACAACTTATATATATTTATGGTTTATGCATTTAATCACAAAGAAACCAATTTTATTCGAAACGATAATTAACAATAAATATTTAGAACAATTAAACACAAGATAAAACAAATAAAACAATCAAAGCCGATACCTTGGATCGGGACTAACACAATTAAACAATTCAAACAAAAATTAATTCGGAACAGCTGACTGACTAGGTCACAGATGAAAAGTAGGACAGATAACAATATAGAATATAAGGTAGTATAGAAGAAGATAAGGTAGGACAATTTACATAAAAGGAAGAAAATAAATATGGTACGGTAGGAATCAATCTCACTAAAATATTAGTTCATAAGTTATAGGTCAGTAACATAGGGGGATTGGGAATCTATAAAATCGATAATTTGGGGACTTCTTAGAACTAATGGGACCAGTCGGTATTACAGAATTTTCTATAGTACATGCAAGGCGTCTCTCTATAGGAAGTGCAAGGCGTCGGGACTAGATTCAAACAAGTTCGTACCAAGATGGCCAAGGCAACTTTACACGAGGCACGCCATGCAACTACGCCGCAACAAATTAACACAAAGGGAACGCGAGAATCTAATACAAATTATAAATCGAAGTAATGATACTTATACCAGCTCAAGGTTTATTAAAGGTTTACTGACTACTTTCAACGACAAGGGGTACGGAACGGGGATTATTTTACATTAGCTAATCTACAGCCTGTAGATCGATTTTTCCAGAGATCCGTGGCTCGACAAGCCGTCGAGATTACTGGTCGTATTTGACTACGAACTTATTGTTCCACGCGGGGATATATTTTCTGAGAGTTTAACAAATAACAATTATAGGTAATGCAAATTAACAATTAATAATACTTTCAAGGAAAGAGACACGGAAATATTTAACACACGATTTAAGACAAATAATTGACGATACGATAACTACGAAGTATACGATAAACAAGGTTTAGACGATAAATAATAAAAATACGATGAATAATGACGATACGATAAATAATAAAAACACGACAAATAATCACGACACGAGAAACAGGGACGGTACGACGATTATTGACGCTATGATTATTAGAGACGGTATTTTCTCGAAAAATCAATCGATAAGGCACAGTATATATCAGGGGGAATACAATAATCAATAATATAATCAATAATCAATAGTTGAACAAAACTAAAGCACGACCATTCGATGATATGTTAATGGCGTCACCCTCCTCGAGGCCTGACCCAACTACGCACGAAGAAACGAATTTCTTTTTAATCAATCTATTATCAATCGAAGAGTCGTCTAGGATTGGAATCTTACCCTAAATAAGATGTGACACTCACTAACTGAGGTTAATGAATTAATATTTTTGACTTTAGGCGTTATAACAGGCGATCTTCGTAAAACAAAAAAAACAAGGTGAACTTTTTCTCAAAACAGGACGTTACGTTACTGATTCCAAGCAAGAAGTGAAGCGTCTAGATCTGTCTCTATCTAAATGCTATTTGGGGGTGAAGGGGGGTATTGCGCATAAATTAATGGGCGTGTTGACTTCTGCAGCCGGGTTGTGTCGCGGGCCTGACAGGGCCTTTTTGGCACTTCAAGCTTTCGCCAGGGGGTTGTTAGATGTCTCGTCGTGTTCTATTTGTTTCGATATCCTGGAAGGCGGAATTCTGCATATTGGACCGGTGGACCAAGCCGGTGCGGGACAGGTAGAGGAAGGATATGGGCTACTCCATGTGACAGATTCTTATTGCAGCGCTCTTCCAGGCATATCTCGGGATACGATGACTCGTTTGTCCCCCGGTTAATCACTCGAACGCCGGGTGGCCTGCCAGGCCGGATGAGATTGAGGGATGATCTCCCTCGATGATTTCGGCAGGAACGGTACGGGAATATAAGATATAGGTAACGGGAAAAAGTATTAGTACATGAACTTATAATTACTACAATGGACCTTGGGCACTTGAGCTGGGACTTCTCGCTTTGAATTCGGTTTATTAACTAAGGTGGTCACTTCGGTCTGAGGAAGAGGAGATGGTTCATTTACGAGTCTGAACAAATCTGCCTCGTTACAATGCTCAGTTCTTCGTTTTGACTATTCTGTGATCTGCCCATCTATTTGTTTTTGTATTTAGAGTCTGCTTCGGCGCAGATGTCCAGCTTCATGTCTATTGGCAACTCCTAAAAGACCTTTGCTGCCACGTCGTGATGACTTCTTCTGTCAGTATGCTCAGTTTGCAGGATAACATCCCGGGTAACAATTTTAAGTGGCAGCCATACGGCCGCTTTATAGCCAACTGACCTGCCAATGAGGCCGCGATGTAGGCTTTATCATGGCTAGTACCGGGCTAGTACCTGGCAACGACGACCAAACTATGTCGCTCCTACATGGCAGCTAGCTGGTTAGACAGCATAGCTTACTTATGGTTACGACCTGGCAGCGACATGGCGGGGCTTCTTTGCTGCCATGTGGATGCTAACTAGTTGCCAGGTAACAATCCGATATGGCAACCATATGGCCGCTATGTGGCCAGCCTACCTAACCATTGATAAATGTAGCGGCTTATGTGTGCCGTACTCGGTTTCATATTGGCTTGTACCTGGCAACGACGACCAAACTATGTCGCTCCTTCATGGCAGCTAGCTGGTTAGACAGCATAGCTTACTTGTGGTTGCGACCTGGCAGCGACATGGCGGAGATCACTTGCTGCTATATAGATGCAATGAAGAAACCATCAAGAAACCATGAAGTTGCACTAGCTTACCTGATTTGTGAATGATTGCGATATGAAAAAAAAAGTATGCATCGAAAAAAAAAGAAAAAAGTAGTAATGAAAAGTATTCGAATTTATACCACACAGTCTTAATTACAAAAGTCTCTTGCGATACATACTGCCGGGTAGGCGGTATGAGTCGCTTGACTTGCAAGTTGGTTATAATTACCGCCAGCCAGCAACGGGTAGATGTAGCGAACCCAGTGTTACTTTGCTTGCGAGCGTGGCCGCTCATCTACCGGCATAGCGAGGTACTAAATAGGTGGCCACACAATGTACGGACCAGGTTGATGTCAGGCTACTTCAAGACATGGCAGTGCCAGGTTGGTCCACATAAAAGCCATATGGCATCGCGAGGTGGCGGCCAGGTCAATGCTAGGTAGCCAGTGTACATTGGATAGATAGTCGAAAGCTACATGAACTAGCCTTGTAGCATGAAAGCCATGCGGTATCGCGAGGTGGCGGCTAGGTAGTGGCCAGTTAATGTTAAGACAAGGCAGCGCCAGTTCGGCCCACATATAAGCCATATGGCATCGCGAGGTGGCGGCCAGGTAGTCGCCAGGTAACGTTGAGACATGACAGTCCCAGGTTGGCCCACATGAAAGTCATATGGCATTGCGAGGTGGCGGCCAGGTAGTCGCCAGGTAACGTTAAGACATGACAGTCCCAGGTTGGCCCACATGAAAGTCATATGGCATCGCGAGGTGGCGGCCAGGTAGTCGCCAGGTAACGTTAAGACATGACAGTCCCAGGTTGGCCCACATGAAAGTCATATGGCATCGCGAGGTGGCGGTCAGGTTGTTGCCAGTTAACGTCAAGACATGACAGTCCCAAGTTGGCCGACATGAAAGTCATATGGCATCGCGAGGTGGTGGCCAGGTAGTTGCCAGTTACCGTTAGGACACGGCAGTGCCAGTTCGGCCGACATAAAAGCCATATGGCATCGCGAGGTGGCGGCCAGGTAGTTGCCAGTTAACTTCAGGACATGGCAGTGCCAGCTTAGCCCCCATGAAAGCCATATGGCATTGCGAGGTGGCGGCCAGGTCAATGCTAGGTAGTGACGGGACATGGCAGTACCAGCTGGGCTCACATAAAATCAATCTCGTGGGGCAAGGTAGCGGCCAGGTCAATGCTGGGTAGCCAGTGTCCATTGGATAGATAGTCAAAAGCTACATGAACTAGCCTTGTAGCTGCCAGGATGGCGGAACATTGGTAGCCCAGCTGAATTAGCCATACTATCGCCATATGAAAAGGCCATGTTGGAATCAAATAGCCGCCGCATGGTTATCGAACATCGACCTGCTATGTGGCTGGCTGACGGCATTGCCGTACTAATGCCACATGGCATTAATGTGGCTGGTGGGCTGGCTATGTAAATTGTTACCCGGGATGTTAATTTGCATCCGTGCTCTATCGTCCCTCTCTAGGTTGGTTGCTTTCGAGCTGTCTCATTGCTGTGTTTCATACAGCTCCCCACGCAAGTATTCCATAGTTCCCATTCTTCCACCACGAGGAAGAGGGCGCAAGTATCATCTACATACGCCAGAATCTCGCAATTTGTCTAGATTTCGGAAATGATATCCAGTATGACAGTAAGATGATGGGACCCCATAATCGATGACCTCACTCTTGAAGACAGTGGCTCCTATTCTCACTCGTTGTCGCTTGTCGACCAAGTAGCTGGACAGCAAGTCTCGCGCTGTTCCTCTGAATCATTTCTTCTTCAGCTTCTCTGTCAGCAGTAGTATACTTAGGGTCTCTAACACTTTCTTCAGGTCTATGAAAACGCCCAATCAGGGCCGGATCTGCGATATTGTTATGCGTAGTCAGTGAAGATTGCTGTCTTGTGCCCTGGTAGAAGCTGGTTATCCTCGACTATAGGCATTTCACCACCACTCTCGCTCGTTGACGAGGTGGGTAGGTTTTCGGGACGCTAACTGATCTTCCTTTGTATCTTCAACTCCGTCGCCGGCCAAAGTACCGTCGAGTTCTGAGGCCCTGCTGCTTTTGAATTCATATAGACAGGATCCTTTCTTTATCTGTTTGAGCAATTTTTGTTCGATTCAGTCACCGGCGTACATCAGCTGTAGCTTTAGCATTGCATTTTTTTAACAATAAAAACAACAGGTATCATTGTAGAACAGCACTAATTCAGCTAAAATCTAAGCACGTCTGAATGTGTATAATAAAATATAGTAAATGCATAAATAACTTATGGGTGAACATGAGTCTCATTGGGATGGCATATATTTTCTTAAACTTAACTGGTTATAGGTTCCCTTGATGTGGTCTAGATCATCTTGGTCAAATAATACGTAGGCATTGTTACTGAAAATACGGATAATGCTGTAGGGGCCTATGTTATGGATTATCAACGAAAAAAGGAAATCGTGAGTCCTCGAGCAAAATAAGGAGACTTTTATGACACTTATAAATTGGTCTCAACGAATTAGTTATATTTGGTAATACAAGTGCTCGAGTCAATATCTGGAGCGAGACTAATTTGTTTTTAACAAGAGTAGTTATTAGTAGGAGAGTCGTCCCGACTCTCAAGTAAATATAGAATTGACGAAAGTTTAACAGGTAAATTTGCTCTCATAGAGAAAGTTTGAGCTGTGGCTCGAAAATTAAATAGTTTGCTTTCCCTAACATTATCCGGTCTAACCTTTCGTCTCCTGGGTAAACCATAGAAAGCCACAAGAAGATAGTCGAGCTCAATCGAACATCACAACATAGGTTTTTACAAAAATCCTCCGAGGGCAGGAACCAGTAACAAGTGTAGGACTCAGGAATCAGGAATGAAGAATCAGAATGGTGTTGGTTAAATCCTGCGTACTGCAACAGGAAGCGGTTGGAGGGATAAAGGGACCGAGAACTAATAGGCCGAGCTCCAAACCTCTTAGAAAACTTGATAAAACGACCTAGATTGGAGGACAAATGTTAGCTTCTTGAAATAATAATGAAGTCGTAAATCAAAGTATCAGATGTTAACTCGATAGAATGTTTTTTCAAGATATTTGATCAAAATAATTAAAAATGACGAATCAAATAATTATAAAAAATCTGAATGATCTTATCTGATGGGCCGGAGGATCGGGATAGTTTGAGGATAGTTGCTGGGTTCTTGGTCCCCTCTGTGAAAGATTGTTGAGCTCGTTTTTCTCTTAAGGGTAGGAGATACTGAAAACTGCCAATTTATTGCTATTTTCAAATCACATAAACCAATAAATATTTTCAAATGAAATTTAACACACATGGTGGCCATCTCAAAACATAGACATTGTGCAAATTTCAAGTCGATTGAAACAATAAGTACAGAGTTACTCCTCATAATGCTTCTGAAATAGCCTTCATTCGAAAACCTCCCATGCGTCTGAGTTATTCTTGAATCTTGCTGGGCTTGCACACAGATATTTAAGGATGCGTCAGCCACAAACCCACGTCGGTTTTTAGAGATAGCTACGATACTTTGATTTTAACATTTTTTTTATGAAAAAAAAAATATATTTGCAATTATTTTTCCTCAAATTCGTAATTATATCTCGATTTCCAAAATCGGACGTGGTTTTGTAGCTAGTGTGTGTAGGAACGTACCCTGAAAATTTGAAGAGTCTTCGACAAAAAATCAGACGCATGGGACTTTGTCAATTGCCAAGAACCTAGTTCTGAGATAAATCGATTCGAAGTTTTTTTTTTTTCAAATGATTCACGAAATTCAAGAAATTCAAGATATAAATTATCACAACTTGAAGAAAATTCAACATGTATATTTTAGCAGTTGGGTTGATATAAACATAGACCATGTCGAGTCTGAGCAATTTGTCCTTCGGGCAGCGAATCATGCGGTTGATAACTTGTAAATCTGGTTATGTAAAATGAATACAAGCATTTGGAAGAATATTGATTCGCTATATAAATTTGAATGCTTATCTCTGGTGTAGTGTGTGACCAAAAACTTAACGTGATCAGATGACAATCAAGACAAAAAATAGAACGAAAATCGAGACAAGAAATAAGATAAAAATCAATACCGAAAATAAGGTCAAAATCAAGACAAAAATCAAGACAAGAAATATGATAAAAATCAAGACGGAAAATAAAACATAAATCAAGACAAAAATGAAGACAAGTAATAAGACCAAAATAAGGACAAAAATCAAGACAAAAATCAAGACAAAAATCAAGACAAAAATCAAGACAAAAATCAAGACAAAAATCAAGACAAAAATAAGATAAAAATCAAGACAAAAAATAATACAATGAATGAGATAAAAATTAAGACAGAAAATGAGACAAGAAATAAGATAAGAAATAAGATAAAAGTCAATACAGAAAATAAGATAATAATCAAGACAGAAAATAAGACAAAAACCAAGACTAAATGTGAGATAAAAATCAAGACAAAAAATAAGACATGAAATAAGAAATGTATTCCCCTCACAGCCCGTGAGCGGCTTTATTGAGAGGTTGCACTGTAACTCAACGGCATGGTTTTGAAACACGCGGCGGGTCCTAGCTTTCGGACCATCGCTGATTATTTCTCAGCTGAGAATCCGGAACGTCCAAGTCCGGCGATGGAAGCCGTGCGGAATATCATATTGTCGTAGAAGGAAACTGGAGTGAGTGATCGGCGTCAAAGTTCTACGAGTACTCAAAGAAAACGGGAAAATACCAGCGTCGAGAGTGGCTCAAGAAGTCGGAGTATCTAAGGCCACGGTATGACGCATTGCTCGTAGAAGTCCACAACGGCCAGAATTTGAGCATAATAACGAATATTGTTACGAACTGAGTTAATCATACAAATAAATCCGGCATTATAGTACCAATCCGGAATAGGTCAGTTCGGCGAAATAAATATAAACATGAATTCATTTGCAACAATTTTTTTTTTTCAAATATTTATCCACATAACGAGAATATTTGGTGAACGTAGACAGTCACCTTCCTACGACAAAACCAACACAGGCGCGCACCGCGTGCGTGAGGCTCGTGCAGGAGGGAATGAGGTGCCAGCAGCATTGTATCCCGTCCCGAACGAGCCTCACGCACGCGGTGCCCGCCTGTGTTGGTTTTGTCGTAGGAAGGGGACTGTCTACGTTCACCGAATATTCTCGGTATGTATAATCGTTGAAATCATCAATATTAACAACATTTATTCTATACGTACAATCTGTACCCGACAACTGCTCGAACAGATTATAGGGGTGTGGTCGAAAAACCGAAAGACCGGAATTCATAATGACAGAAATCCCGAAAATCGTATACCCGGATACCGTTACTGCCGAACAGTCATCAATCCTAATTTAAATATTCCAAGAGACCAAATCATGAAGCTTTTGTATGAGGCTCATTTGGATTGTTAGTTTTCTGACCTTTGGAATATCGGAATTTCGCTAATTAATAATGTTGGTCATTCGGTTTTTTGCCCCCAACCCGAATATGTACAACCTTTTATATATAATGAAATATAGCAAATTTACCAATAACTTATAGGTGAACATGAGTATCATTGGGCTGGCACATATTTTCTGAAAATTGACTGGTTATAGGTTCACTTAATGTGGGCTAGATAATCCTTGTCAGATAATACGTAGCCATTGTTATTGAAAATTCGGATAATGCTGCAGGGCACATAACATAAATGTCAAAATGTGTGTATAATTTCAAATATGGCATATGACGGGTAAGGTATTTTTAATAACACGTGCACTGAAACGTTGATTGCGAAATAGATTTTTGACTTACTGATCGAGCAATGCCGGATATAGAGTCAGCAAATTAAGAAGAAGGATAAAGAAGCTGTGAGTATTCTTGTATGTGTTTGCCGACTGTGTGAGTATGTGCGATGAGATTACCAGACTTGATCATTCAGAGGAAGTAAAAGTCGTAAAAAGGTTTATAGTAGATTACGATACAAGTGCGCGAAGTAAGTGATTCTCGCACGAGTGTAGCTTAACACTTGTGCGAGGATCACGTACGCGCACGTGTGTCGTATACTATTTTTTATAACTCAATGTCCGAATTTCAATTGATAAAATAAATATTAATATATTTATTCCTAGGATTTCGGTCCTCGGCCCTGAAGTCGGACTTTACGGACCGGGTACCAAAACCATCTTTTTATCAGTAACCGAAAACCGCCTGAGAATGCGAATACTGTATTTTCGACAATATTCTACAGATACTCTATTTACAGTGCGCGGAGTAAATCATTCTCTGGACTCAGTGCGCGAATGTATAATATACTTCGGATACTTTCGAGCACTGAGTGCACACCGCGCGCCACAGTGTGTGAATCGGGCACTTCGCACACTACCAACAGACATGAGAAATCCAAATTCGCGCACTGAGTTATGAAAAATAATTATTAAAACCAATCCGTCTCTGCAATGCAGACTTGTCGCATAACGTACAAGAACTGAGTACAGAGAAATTTTATTGTCAGCAAAGTTTTTTCTTACAGTTGAAAGATGAGACAATTTTCCGTTCAGCCAAAATGAAAGATAGTGAAAGAATATCAAAATACTTTGAGCGTAATATTAGTTCAGAACTAATTAATTATGAATTATTGTTAGTTAATAATTCTTCTAAAATATGAGTATCAAATTTTGATGAAATCTGGACTGACATTATAAAGATGGATATTGCATTGGCACGATGTCAGGTAACATATTCTGCTTCGATCCTGAATTCAAAATATTTGGACAGAGGATGACAATATAAATGATAATATTAGAGATGTTCGATATGTATGACACCGATCTAGAATCAAATTATCTACTGATATTACCATTGATCAGAGGAGTGAAATAATTAAACCTCGAACAATTTTGGGGAATACACTATCTTGAAGTCCGGCAGCAAAGCCCAAGGAGGTGGTAGAAAATAAGTACCTCGACGAGCGGGTCTCGAAAATCGAGGCTGAACGATTGGCGGAGTTAAAGGCAAAGGCGGAGTGAAAAGAAAAAATGGAACAGCCGGCCCGGATTGAGGGAGAAGTACAGAGAAGGCTGAGGGATAGGGTAATGAAATTGATGATGAAAGAAGAAGAAGAGGATAGAGTGCGAGAGGAAGTAGAGGGAGGCGCGCTGAATCGCCTAAGAGAAAAGAAAGACCTGTACCCTAGGCAAAAGACGAGGGCTGGGCAGGGGAAGGCGGCAAGAGACAAGAAGTTCGAATGGTCAAGGAGGAGGAGGCTGCAGCCGTACTAATCCATTGTAAAAAAAAAAATATAATATATATATTTCATTTTCCTATCCCTCAGCCAACGGACGTATTAGATAGAAGAAATTGAGCCCCTGGATCATAAAAGGGATCGCGCGGACGAAATCACGTAGAAGTATTGTAACTTCTGAAAATATGCCGATGAAAAAAAAAAGTAAAAAAAGGTCAATTAAAAAATAGTCACATGTAAAGGTGACAAAACCACATATTCACCCGTTTTTTTTTCATTTTTGCACCAGTGGTTTTGTTATAAAAAATTAAAAACTGGAATTTTTCAAATGCTGAAAAATCGACTTTTTCCGTGTTTTTTAAAACTGCAATCGCTGGTATGCGAGAATTTACCGACGAAACGGAATGGACTGTTTTTTCACAATCAATCATACTCTAGCGATGCTGAAAAATCGAAGAACATACCGATAAATATTTATTCTTTATAAATAATTAGTTATAAACTTATCAGCGCAGAAATCCGCGTTCCGAAATTTTCAACCAGTGGGAAACTTTTTTCGATTTGCTTGTATTCAAAAGTCACAGCGAGAAAGTTGTAGGTAAGGGTTTGATGGAGTTTTCAGAAAAAAATCGAAAAGATTAAATCAGATTTGGTGGGTTTTAGGACGTTTCATTTCAAAAGCGCGCGACGCACGAGCACGCAATATTGACGCTTCATCAATAAAATGTGATTTTGAACGTGGTTTTCAAGGCAACAACCACGCGTAAAAATTCTCACAAAAATATGAGCGTACTCCTTGATTAATTCTCTACAAAATTGTTGAGTAATCGGGACGAAGAACCGATAGGAACCATGTTCAAACGATTTATTTATAAGTGACGGCGCACGCTGCCGCTGGAAGACCCGGCTCGAGTACGGGTTTTCAGTGGCAGCGCGCACCGTCGCACAGTGGTTCCAAATCCCGAATCGCTGGCCAAAAACCGAAAAATGAAGTTTATATTCAAGGAATTTCACCTGTGGGGTCAGGTAGAGGGGTATTTCGGGGAACCCTTCCAAGGGTCGGAAGGTTGCAGGTGTTGCATTTAGCCGTTGGGATCTCATTCGTAACGGAGCGCTCGAGCAGGTATAGTCGGTCGTGCGCTACGCTAGAAAAATATCGTTGTATTCAAAGTGATATATCTTCAAGTACAATTGAGTTATTTTAATTCTGCAAAATGGAGTCTCTTCCTGGATGTAAGTACACTTATTATATCATTGCGATTTCTTATATTAATCATACACCGAGCAACAAAAATTGTGAACATCTACCGTAAATTGTCGTGCTCGCTGCGGAAAAAAGTTATGTTCACATTGAGTAAAAGTTAATAATTATAAATAATTCTAATACTGGTTAAGTGCCACGTTATTGTATACACTCTTGAGTAATACCTCACCAAAAAATTAGGTGCGCCGAGTTGCCCCTCTGGTATTGGTGAATTTTTTAATAAATGGATGCGGGAATTCAGGTACGGCGCGTGCGGGCGCGGCATGTATACTATACTGTGCGAAGTGCACCACAGTAGGGTGCGAATTTGAGTGATTTGTTTCTCATAAATATAATTATTATTGTACCGGATTCGACTATCATTTTTATCAACAAATCATTACTGATTCTTAAAAATTTTCTATTATTTCCTAACTTTCGAATTGATTTTCCAGGCTCTCGTGATAGCAGTGAGGCGGTCAATTTTACGCGAGAGGAGTTGTTTGATTTATTCGCTGATCATTTGAATGATAATTCGAACGACGTGTACGAAATCTTGGAGGTCGAATTGTCTAAAAAATTCCATTGCTGATACACATTATCTGCGGATGAAAAACAAACAATTCGCAAGTTATTATATGATATGAAAGACAAATGGCAAAAAGCTAGAAGAATGAAAGCGAGGTTTATGCAGAAAAATACGGATTGGCTAAGCAGAATCGTCACCTTTGGAAACAATACGGAAATTTCGAAGGAAAACAAAGATTCAGATGCAGTTCGTGGGCCTGGTCGACATTCGCAGAGCTTCGAGGACTCCAGTGAGCGGTCGAAACGGAGAAAAACTGCAGCAATTCGTGAGCAGTCCAGTGCCGAAGAGCTTGCATTTGCCACCCACATGAGTCTTCGAGCTGCAGGAAAATTGGATGCAGCAAAAGTGGTAAAAGAGGTTGCTCTGGGCAGTCCTACAAAAGCGTCCAAATACAAGGAAGCCTTACGCACTGTTACGGACATGACGACCAATCGTTATTCCGCTGATGCTGCGTTATCTCTTATAATTGAATACCGCATGTCTAAACATGTATATCAGGGAATACGGTTGGATCACTGGAACTCAATTCGAAGATATACCCATCGTACAAATCTGTGTTGGAGGCGAAAAAAAAATGTTATCCACCCAAAGATGACATCACGATTACTGAGAGTAAAGTTGCGGTCAAACTTCAACCACTGTTAGACCATACAGCGAGTCGCATATTAGCAGTGCAAAGTGAAGTTTTGCATCTCCTCCCATCCAGCGAAATTTATAAATTGAATTTTGTCTGCAAATGGGGATGCGACGGAACATCTGGGCGAAGTACATTCAAACAAAAATTTGATAATGACGACGGAGATAAAACAGACGCAACTATTTTCTTCACTTCCCTCATGCCACTGCAGTTCGTGTTTGTTGACGGGGGTGATAACGAAGGAATAACCGTGTGGAAAAATCCGCGACCCTCCTCCCCTTGCTTTTGTAGGCCAATAAAAATCGAGTTTTTGAAAGAGACTGCAGAAGGCACCCGAAATGAAGTTCGAAGCATCAAGAAACAAGAAGAGCAGCTTCAACCTTTTCATACGATTGTGAACGGAAAAGAAGTCACTGTATCCTACAAATTGGCTTTAACAATGGTTGATGGAAAAGTCTGCAATTCACTAACATCTACTGCATCAAGTCAACGATGCTATCTTTGCAGTGCTACATCCAAAGAATTCAACTACATCGACAACATTTTGAAGAGGAAAATAAATGAAGATCATTTACAATATGGGATATCATCACTGCACGCGTGGATTCGTTTTTTCGAGTGCCTTATACATATTTCATACAGATTAGAAATTAAAAAATCGCAAGCCGATAAGAAAAGCATCGAAAGTCGGAAAGAGACCATCCAAAAAGGTTTCCGTGAACGATTGGGACTTTTGATTGATCAACCAAAACAAGGATATGGTAGCACGAATGACGGTAATACGGCTCGTCGTTTCTTTCGAAATTCCGATGTTTCCGCATCTCTAACGGGAATAGATGAGGATCTCATCAAAAGATTCCACGTGATCTTGCAAATAATATCGTGCGGATTTGAAATGAATGTTGATGAATTTGGAAAATACGCTGTATAAACAGCCCGTAAATACGTGCTACTATATCCTTGCCCAGGTAGCACACACGCGGATCGGCTTATTTTGGCCTTCTGGTCGACTGAAAGACGACTAACAGTCGACAAATGTCCGCTTTGCAGTCAATCTGAAGACATTGACAAAAAGACGACTAATAGACTTTGATTAGTGGTCTTTTTGTCAATGTCTTCAGATTGACTTCAAAGCGGACATTTGTCGACTGTTAGTCATCTTTCAGTCGACCAGAAGGCCAAAATAAGCCGATGCGCGTGTGTGCTACCTGGGTTGGTATTACATGCCGACTACTGTGCACAAACTTTCAATTCACGGCGCAAGAATAATATGGGTTTCCATGTTGCCGATAGGACAGATGTCCGAGGAAGCCCAGGAATCTGGCAATGAATATATAAAATCATTTAGATCAGACTTTGCTAGAAAATTTAGTAGGAAACAAAATATGGAGGATGTTTTTGCGCGGCTTTTGATTGCATCTGACCCTGTTATCTCAAGTTTGCGTAAACTACCAGCTAAGTCAAGCAAATCATTATCGCGTGAAGCGATGGCTTTGTTGGAATCGCCAACTGCAAACAAACCAAGAGTAGTTGCAATGTCTGACTGCAGCGACTCTAGCGACAATAACGATAGCGATTCGGATAGCAATTGGAGCCTTTAAGATAAAGTGCCTTTATATCGTTTTATTATATGAATGTAATATTTAATGTATTTTCTTAATAAATAAGTATTTGTATTCAAATTCATATTCACATTTACACACTTTCCCAATCTACTATATCCTACACATGTACGTAATAATAAATTATTTCTATTCAAAACCCCTTGGTACCTTATTCCATAGAGATTGATTCAAGTTTGAATAAAATTATCCGCCATTTTTGAGCCGCCAATTTGTTTTTTGGAAATTTGACTTCAGATTCGTGTTCAGCGACCTCAAAAACCCCTCGGTACCAAATTCCATAGAGATTGATTCAAGTTTGGATAAAATTATCCGCCATTTTTGGGCCGCCATTTTGTTTTTTGGAAATTTGACTTCAGATTCGTGTTCAGCGACCTCAAAAACCTCTCGGTACCAAATTCCATAGAGATTGATTCAAGTTTGAATAAAATTATCCGCCATTTTTGGACCGCCATTTTGTTTTTTGGAAATTTGACTTCAGATTCGTGTTCAGCGACCTCAAAAACCTCCGAGTAATAAATCTAATAGTGATTCGATAATACCTTCTATATTTGGCCAGCGATTTGGGATTTGGAACCACTGTGCGTCGCTTATAAATAAATCGTTTGAACATGGTTCCTATCGGTTCTTCATCCCGTTTACTCAACAATTTTGTAGAGAATTAATCAAGGAATACGCTCATATTTTTTTGAGAATTTTTACGCGTGGTTGTTGCCTTGAAAACCACGTTCAAAATCACATTGTAGTGATAAAGCGTCAATGTTGCGTGCTCGTGCGTCGCGCGCTTTTGACATGGAACGTCCTCAAACCCACCAAATCTGATTTGATCTTTCCGATTTTTTTCTAAAAACTCCATCAAACCCTTACCTACAACTTTTTCACTGTGACTTTTGAATACAAGCAAATCGAAAAAAGTTTCCCACTGGTCAAAAATTTCGGAACGCTGATTTCTGCGCTGATAAGTTTATAACTAATTATTTATAAAGAATAAATATTTATCGGTATGTTTTTTGATTTTTCAGCATCGCAAGAGTATGATTGATTGTGAAAAAATATTCCATTCCGTTTCGTTGGTAAATTCTCGCGTACCAGCGATTGCAGTTTTGAAAAACACGGAAAAAGTCGAATTTTCAGCATATGAAGTATTCCAGTTTTCAATTTTTTATAACAAAACCACTGGTGCAAAGATGAAAAAAAAAACGGGTGAATATGCGGTTTCGTCACCTTTACAGGTGACTATTTTTTAATTGACCTTTTTTTACTTTTCTTTTTCATCGGCATATTTTCAGAAGTGACAACACTTCCATGTGATTTAATTCTATGTAAAATAATTAAAAATCATGAAATAATTTTCATAATTTTAATAATTAATAAAAATCTGAAGAGTCTATGATTTTACATATTACATGCCGGATCAGTAAACTTTAGTCTTGAAGGAGTTTTCGTCAACGTATTGTAACGCAGTTTTCTAACTTGGAGAGGAAAAACCACAGATCTGGTTACAATTCGGCACTTTTCCGTGTTAATTACTTAATTACCAAAGTGTTGGGCGCCAGACGCTACTGCGTCGTTTCGATACGATAACACAACTTACTAAAACCAGAAAAACTTACGGAAATGCGTCGAGCGACAACTCGACTAGCTCAGATAATAAAGCCTCAGATAGAGGGGCAGGGTACACCACGTAAAACAAGATTATTTCTTTGAGATAGTTGAGATCACATCAATCAATAATTCATTAATTAAACTAGATAATTCAGACGAATGATACAGAATTGGCGATAGTATTAATTATTTGTTACGATAGTTTTCCTAACTGTTCAGGACAGAATTGACTCGTTTATGATACAATTAAATCAGAGGAATGTGTCAGAGTTGACTCGATATAAAACGATTAAATTAGATTCCAGACTTGGTATCACAGAGCGATACTTCGTACCCAAATGCAAATTATATCATAACACATCCTGAGATTAACGTACTAGAGTTTTGAGATATTATGAAAGAAAAATCGATAACAAACGATACAGATCCCTACTAATTAATTAGCCACGCTTGGCCATACAATTTACGATACTCCGAAATCTACTGCTAAATAGAGACCACGCGGTCATTCGAGAGACGCGAATTACAGGTTCAACGTTAACAAATTAAATTAGAACGATAGAGATTGTTCTTTAACCAAATTCTGACAATTTATATTGATCGAAACGATACTAAATCATCCAAAATTAACTATAACTTACTAGATTTTACATACGAATAATAATTTATCCAAAACGGACTATATCTTACTAAACTATAACAAATTAACGATAACAAACTAAACTATACGCGAGGTCTAAGCCTTCGCGGCTATCTTCGCTCAGGGTACTCCAGGAAAAGGTATTTTTCTACAGTATTTCATGCACAATATTATTCTAACATACTAAATCAACAATATAAGCCATACGAGAAGCGATAAGCAATAAATTATAGCCAAAAAGCAATGAAAGATCTATGTAACTCAGCCAGACTCGAGGTTGTTCGATAATTTAAGAGATAGACTACGACAGACGAGCTGCTTAGCTCAAAAGACAAAGACGAGCCTCGTGGCTCAATAACCAAATTAATAACCAGAACTTTATTACGAACGACCTCGTGCCTTCACAAAAGAATTAAGACCTTACCTTAATCAAGTTGCTCAATGTAGCACAAAACTCACTATTTAACTAAGACTCGATATTAACGATACGATTGTTTTGTAGAACTCGATACGATAAGCGATGCTGAAGATGCGTAGCGCAGACTAGAGCGAAGAAGTAGGCTGTGTAACAGGTGTACCGGCCTTATATAGTCGGTGTTTTCTTCCACTAGTTCATCCTTCTGGCTTAGCGTACTCACGTGACATATCGATGATCTAATTGGTCGGTGAGCGACAGATTTTGACGAACGTAATTTAGGCGAAGTCTACCTCACCCCTGCCGCTGCTAATACCGCTCCTATTCCCGCCTTCCTTTTGAATCCCCGGGCGCTGGACTCACGTGGAGCCTCGCTCGCCCGGCCACCCGATATTTCTTCTAGGGCCTTACACCATTGGTCGATCCACCAGAAAGTTAGTGGTAGCTTCGTGTCTCGGCATACTAGGGCTTCACCCACGAAAAGATTCGGTAGGTTGGAACGCTGATCCGGGGGTTGTCATGACCAACCACGGCCGCGATAACAGATTCGGAGACAGTTTGACGATAGTAGCTGCACTGACCGATACTCATCAGGTGGGAGGCTGTGAGGATGCACCTGCACATGACCCTGTACACCACCCTCGTACCGGAAATGCATTTTCTTGTAGGCGGTAGCTCTTCGGATGACGGGAGGATTTCGTTGTGCTTCTCGCACATCCCTGTACGCCGCCAATCCGATAGTTGGAGGTGGTAGATCTTTCCACTTGAGAGGAGGCGCTGACCTTGGGGTTTTCTGGACCAACCATGGTTTGCACGCCGACAGAATCGTCCTTGACGATATTGGAGGCTTCTTACTTTCGGTAGAATCGCTTTTCCTTCGGTAGTTCCCACGACGACAGACGTCTCGTGGAGTATCGAGCTCGAGATTACATAGTTTACAAAAAATAAAATAGTGTTAATTGGACCTAATTATTTTCCCTAAATTTTCTCTTTTCCTGGAGACCCTGTCTATGCCACGCATCGTTGCATTCTCGAGACAATCGCCTTGTGGCGGGGAATTTACAAATACCACGTCACAGTATATTCTGAAATTTTTATTCAAAAAACGCGAATGAGAGTTGAAAATATTTGTAGTTGAAAGAATCGATGGTGTTAAGCGGACGTGACGGAGAAAAACTAGGAAACCTGATATACGAGGTGGAGTTGGACGATGATCGGGTATGGAAACGGCACATGAACCGAATACGCGCAATCGGCGAGTGACACGCCTTCGAAAAGAAGCCTCGACGAACCCTACGACGTCAGATACGAATAAATACGAGCAAAACCATATCCCAACTAGGAAATCACGACAGTCGGGCCACTGGAACCAACAGAGAACTTGAAAAGTAAACTATTTGTACAGGGAACGGAGAGAACGCTGATCGGAATCTAGCGCCGGAAGCCCCCTGCACAGCAGAAAAAAAATTTAAAAAAAAAATCGAAGCCGAAAGCGTGCTGGTAAAGAACAACGAAGGAATCAAGTCAGATCCCTTGAACTTGCGCAGATCGCAGAGGAGTAGCAGGGAACCTGCACGGCTACAATACATGTAGGGTTATACACTATTACAACGAGAGTAAGAGTAAGAGTAAGCTTCATTTGGCGCTCTGGGACAGGTCCCCTCAAGCGCATTAACGATACAGCATAAAGAATCATAAAGATAATTAAGTAGTGATAGTGGTAGTAATAGTAATTATAATATGTATAAACAAACGAAAGAGAGTAAAATTAGATAAAAGAATATAGAAAATTACATGAAAGGATATGGGTGAGACAAATTAAAGAAAATAAAAACTACAAAAGCAAAGATTCAAGCAGAAGTAACAAAAGAGTACTGAGATAGTATAGAGATTTGCAGTATGAGAGGTAGAAACTTATTATAAGGTGGATGACAAGAATTTAATCTGCAGATAAATTCAGAGGAGTACCCCCATTTGGTAACGTGGCTATAGGGAAAACTGCAGAAAAACCTATGCCGGGTACATCAAAAATAAAAGAGAAAAAAAAAGACCTCAACTCGCTTCTGAGCTAGAGCCAGTATATGCCAGTTTGAAGAGATGGGTAAAGAGTTTGGCTTTGAATGAGTTGAGACTGTTCATGTTCCGAATCTCCGTGGGCAGTGAATTCCAGAATTGTGGTGCTGCTGATCGAAAAGACTTCTTTAGCAGTTCGGTTCTGCAGATTGGCACAGTGAGATGGTCAGTTTGTGCTCTTGTGTCGCGTGATAACGTTCGATCCCTGAAGACAAGGTAAAGAGAGAGAGAGACAGAGAGAGTAGAGTAGAGTAGAGTAGAGCAGTTCATTTCATCGGCCATGGAGCTAACGCTCTCTAAGGCCGCAGGCAATGTGACAATAAATCACAATGAATACAAAATACAGCTTAGAGTCATAATATCACAGGTTGATCCAAAATATACTTAAACTAGTTAAAATAAGAATCGAGTGAGCTAGCAACAGAAGGAGACTCCCAATAGCCACTACGCAAGGCCGGGCGGGTCCGCTTCACGTTCCTCCAGCGCCATGAGATGACGAAAGCATCGAGCACGAAAGACAGATAGAGTAGGCGCCGACGCGACATCAGGCGGAAGCGAATTCCAAAATCGAATCCCTGAAAAAGATAAAGAATTCTGCCAAGTCGACGTGCGCGCAGGTGGATCATAAAGCGTATCCGTCCCTGCAGGATCATGACGCGACACCAAGTTGGCGCGAAGCTGGAGCTGTTCGGCAAAGAGTCCCTGCTGGCCTCAATTTCCGGCTCGCTCAATTTCAGCTGGGCGGCACTTAAGGTAATCTACCAAATCATCGGCGTAAAGCAAGTACGAACAGTAGTGCAGACAACTCGACAAATCGTTTACAAAGAGCGAGAAGAGGAGGGGACCAAGCACACTGCCCTGGGGCACACCGGACGTAAGCGGGAGCCACCCTGACAAGCCACCCTGACCGCCGCGAACTGCCTGGATCCGCCCTCAAAGATATGAGTGGAACCAACCCAGCACACCGGCTGAAAACCCAAGAGCACATAGCTTATGCAGTAGCAGCGAGTGATCAATGCTGTCGAAGGCTTTAGTGAACTCAAAGAATACGGCTAGGGTGACCATACGCTCATCTACACCTTGGCGGATGTCATCGGCTAGCCGCAGGACAGCAGTCTGAGTCCCCATCCCTTCCCGAAACCCAGTCTGACGCGGGTACAGCAGGTTGCGCGACCGAAGGAAGGACGTAACCTGGTCAAACAGTAGCCGCTCGAGAACCTTTGAGAGGTCGCAGAGCAAGGAGATCGGCCGGAAGTCGGAACATGCCAGCGGCGCACGAGTCTTAGGTACAGGGCACACAAGCAAGAACTTCCAAAGTGCCGGAAAGCTGCCGCTCCCGAGAGAGGAGTTGAACAATGACTCTAAAAATTTAGTCCTGGCAATAGTCCGTTTCATTGATAGTCTAACGAGGGCACGTATCTCGGAGGATTCTGAATGTAATATTTTGGATTGCCACTGGTTTCACCTGCAAAACAGCTTGTCGCCAGAAGTACTCTACCATTTTATTATTTTCATGAAAATCACGGACATTAAAATTGAACTATAGAATAATGACCCAGAGAAGTTCTACAAAGAGGAAGAATTGCTCTGTTATCCCGATGGCCTTCGTGGCCAAGTCAGCGAGCTGGTTTTAAGTATGTAATACATAGCTGTTTACAAGCTAATGTCATGCCAAATCAAATAAGCATTTGAATATAATCCAAGTAGCTGATCATCTTATCGTTTTTGTTTATTTTTTTTAATTTTTGTTTCAACATTCATATCTTCCTGAAGATTGTTCATCCAACTGTTAACGACGGACCTCATGCATCAGGTACCACATATTCCAGAGTAGGTCCAGCTAGGCCATAACCGTTGCCCTTACCGAAATAATTAGATTAAAATCAGGAGTTGAGAGCGTGAATCTAAAGTTAAATAATGATTTGAATCACAAAGATATCAGATATAATCTGTTTATTTTTTGAGTGAATATATCTTTGAGTATGATTTATAATAACATACGACTATGATTTTTCATGAATCGACGACATAATAACTGAAATATATTGTTTAACAACCCGATAATTCGAGTTTGGTTGCCAACACAGAGTTATTCTTTATATACTAGAATATCTGGTGACGTTGGCGAGGACTTATATGCCACTGAAATTTTTTGTCAATCTATTTCCACCTTCATATTCTGCAAATTAAGATTTACAATGGTATGTTCAGTTGGGAGCGATCCTCGATTGTCCACGACCTGCAGTTAACAATACCTTGGTCATTGTGATACTCAAACAGATGGAGATTGAGACCATGGTGCGAGCCAGTAACAATTATTCTGCAGTAATTCAAAACAGGTGGAGATTGCCTGAAGCCTTTCTTTCAGCGTTTTGTCTCGTCAAAGATTTTATTGTCAAAAAACAGAATGAGGGAACACTGCATTTTGATATTGCATTTTAATATTGTACATTTTCGATATGTACGATACCGGTCTGTAATCAAATTATCTACCAACATTACCATTGGTGATGCTGCATCTGGTCAGAAAGCATCCTGAATTCAAAATTTTTGGACAGAGGATGGAAATATAAATGAGAATATTAGAGATCTTCGATATGTATGACACCGATCTTGCATAAAATTATCTACTGATATTACCATTGATCACGGACGCGACATAGAAAAACTAGGAAATCTGATAAACGAGGTGGAGTTGGACGATGATCGGTTATGGAAACGGCACATGAACCAAATACGCGCAATCGGCCAGTAACACGCCTTCGCAAAGAAGCCTCGAACAACCCTACGACGTAAGATACGAATAAACACGAGCAAAACCATATCCTCGCTGGGAAATCACGACAGTCGGGCCACTAGAACCAACAGAGAACTAGAGAAGTAAACTATTTGTATAGGGAACGGAGAGAGAGCTGATCGGAATCTAGCGCCTGAAGCCCCCTGCACAGCAGAAAAAAAATTAGAACAGAAAATTGAAGCCGAAAGCGGGACGGTGAAGAACAACGAAGGAATAAAGTCAGATCCCATGAACTTGCGCAGATCGCTGAGGAATCGCAGGGAACCTGCACGGCTGCAATACACGTAGGGTGATACGCTATTACAACGAGAGAGAGAGATATGCCTGCTATATATACGGCGTAAAGACACATTCAAATCCGACCGCCGGTAAGAAAACAAGGATGCGCAGGCGTCGCAGCGCTGCGAGATATACGCCATTAGACGTAAGTCAGATATACGAGTCACCTAGGTCACAGCGTGTGAAGAGACACCAACGAATAAAGTTATAAGCGATTTATTAAACCCAAGGTCAGGGCTAGTGTTCTATTTTGTAACGTGGCCAAGATCAAAACCTAATTAATAATAGTAATACTATAATTATCAAATATATAATTTGAATATTAGATACGTAGGATAGGATTCCCGTGCGCGCCATCTCTTAGCGGCGGCGCGCACCCGAATCTCGGCCCAGCGCCAGCGAAAACCTTTCTCGCTAACAAAGTAACTATCAGTCCGATATAAGTACCCGGCCCGCGGACGGACCGAGCAGACTCTACTTCTTAGAGATCTCGTTCCTTGATTTTGACGTATGTAGGCACGGGGAGTTTGTTTCGACTTCTGCCCCTGTCCTGGCTTCGTCTTTGCTTTTTGTATAACGAAGCTACCTCGTCTGCTTTGGCTTTCCTGTCTGTCTTTTCGTTATACAAAAAGCCAGCTTATAATTCAGATCACTTCATCCTTTCTTTATTCAACGTAGAATCACTTATTTATTCGCTCAAATCATAGCGCCTTCCTCATTTTTCATGAGTTTGAATATTAAAATTGAATTATGAAAACTTCGGTGTCTCCCCTTTGCTCCCTTCAATATACATTGAACATAGATAATAATTAGCTAGTAAGAAAACAGTAAAGACTGACTGTCTAGGTATAGTTTCAAGGGGCCGTGTATGTCCCATGTTCCTTATACAACGGCGAAGCTACCTCGTCTGCTTCGGCTTTCCTGTCTGTCCGATCCGTTGTACAGAGAACCAGCATCATTCCATATTACTTGTTCTCTAATTTCCATGTAAACTCGATAGTGCGCAATAACGCACCTTTACTTAGCAAATGTCAATATAACATATATACGTAGGCTAAGATATTCATATAAAGAAAACGCTGTGTCTACGCAACCGGGAACGGCTGCTCCGCCGGGAGCCGGACACGGCTGCGCTGCCGGTAGCCGGGTCAAACGGCTGCGCTGCCGGCAGCCGGGAAATATAATAACGAAGAAGTTCGTTCTTGCCGAGTCAAACGGCTGCGGTGCCAGCAGCCGGGTCAAACGGCTGCGCTGCCGGCAGCCGGGAAATATAATAATGAAGAAGTTCGTTCTTGCCGGGTCAAACGGCTGCGGTGCCGGCAGCCGGGAAATATGAATGAAGAAGTTCGTTCTTGCGCTTTTTGTGACTGCTCGCGTTCATTTCATGGTGATCTGTGTTGAAAGCGTGGATATTAGAGATTTATCGAAATATTGACATAAAAAGAAAGTAACCTGTACTTGCCTTCAATGTGTAGAATTTTATTGTTCAATATTTTCATCAGCCAATCAAATTCTATATTTTTTATGCAAGTGCACAAAGAGCAACTGAAGTGATAAAAATTAAGGTAGATATACAGGTAGAATGTATTTTGCAAAAATACATTTTTTTTCGACAATCTTTTGCTAATATTATATTATTTACTTTATTCGTTCAGGTACGTCAATGTTATGTTATTGCAATTGCTACCACTTTGGCAATGCTAAAAAACTAATATTACTTTTAAGAACTTTTCATTATAAATATAAATAAAACGCATGTACAGTAATGTTCATCAATGGGTTCCCAGTGGCTAACTGCTTTTTCGGACTTTTTCGGATACAATCAATAGAATAATATAATATTATTTTTATAAGGGGTCATAATTATTATTATTATAATTTCGACTATCGGCACACAAATACGACTAGAATAGAGTCTCGTTTCCGAAAAAGTCCGAAAAAAACAGTTAGCCACTGGGAACCCATTAATGAACATTACTGTATGATATTCAGGTAAATTTAACGACAATTAATTATTGTTACTATCACTCTTGTAGCAATGTCTGCAGAACCAGATGCGAGCTTTTGGTTTTCGTGATAAACCTGCACATTTCAAATGATACCATCTCAGGCAGGAATCACATCCTATTGATGCATCTTGGAGAGAATTATCGCAGCTGTTACAGAGCCAGATTACTGTTTCACTTTTTTTTTCCTTCAATTCTTCGATAGCACGCCATGCATCCGCAGTAAAATATTGACGGACTATGTTAATATCAATGCATTTATCCAAAATAGTATTGGATATTTTGTCTACTTGGATTTTAATATCGCTTATTTCAATTAAATCGTTATCTATTGCTTTTTTAATCACTGCTTCGTCCGTAGTTATCATTTCGATTATTTTAATTTGTTTTTCTTTGAACGGTAGTTTGACAAAAGTCGTTGGTTTGTTGAGCTTTCCATTCTGCAACAAATTCAGTCCACGTTCAACTATTTTCCAATGCAAAAGTGCAAGTGCCTTCATGCATCATCAGAAAATGGAGGAGGGATTCAATTATCAAATTGAGGTTTTACATAAGCAGAAATATGCCTCGGATAAAAGCGAAGTTGGTTTTCATGAAAATTAAATAACTATAGGGTAGGGTGATTCATTTTAAACTTGTATTTTTTTTCGTCTCCCACCTGATAACTCGGTGCCTAATTAGTATGGTATTTTTTCATTTTGATTGAATTTTATTTTTTCAAATTTTTCTTTTTTCTGTTCATGAGTCAATCATGAATGTTAAATCGAAAATGATTGTTGTTTTTTTTATTCCTCGGTAGCGACCTCTAAATATCTTTTACTTCACTCAGTGTGATTTTGGACGTTTCACCCACGCTTCGCGTGGCTCAAACCCCCACTTTCACACCTCCTAAAGTAAAATTTTGTACAATACTCGACGGAAAAACTTCTTCTGATCTCGTGTGATTGCAAAACTCGCCTTCGGCTCGTGCTGCAACCTCACACTCGTCAGAAAAAGTTTTACCGGACTCGTAGTGTAATGTACTATTTTTATGCTCTACGATTTAATAAGAATATTTTTTCCGAATTTGGCACCGATTTTCCAGGCGGGAGATGAAAAAAAAATACAACTTTAAAATGAACCACCCTACTATAGGGTTATAATGCCGTAAAATAAACTTATAATTAACAGGATGAAATAATTCATTGAAAAACATAATACAGCCAAATAAACACAAACATGTGTTTACATAATACTGAACACAGATGAAATTAAGTGAACTACATTTTCGTTGAGTCGAAGTTCGACACTAGGTTTCTGATTCAACAGCAAAAGATTCATCGATAAAAAATTTGTCAAACAAAAAAAACTTACTTGTGAACAGGATTTCTTCTTGGGTAAGCCTATGGTAGTTTGCCCGTGTCCCTTAGGTCGTCCACGACGTTTTGGAACTGCAGGCATTTTTATGTTTTTCAATTGATCAGCAGGGGCAGTATTATCCTTTTGATTCAATACTGTTTCACAGGATTTATTGTCATGAGATATTGAATGAACTATTGGTTCATTCGAATCGTTATTGTTCAAAATATCGGTTTGAAGGTCTTGAAGGGTATCCATATCTGTGTTATTTGATAGTTTTTCGATCTCGCTTACAGCAGATACTTCGTGTGAATCAATAGAATTTTTAATCGACATTGGTAGAATAAGAATATCTGTACTTCCTATCGGTTTTACTGGAGTCGACATTTTTTCATACGGTACTGAGATAACTATTGGTTCAATATTGTCAAGATCAAAGCACTGAATTGGTGAATTGTTATTGTTTAAAACATCGGTTTCAATGCTTCGAAGAGTATTGTCTTTTGTGTTTGAAACTGTTTCGATCTGGTCTATGACAGGTACTTCTAAATCAATAAAATCTGTATTGTCGTTTGTATTTGATGCTCTCCCAATTTCGTCTGTCCCCGAATTTTCGAAATCTTGATTTAATACTGGTAAAGTAATATTGTCATTGTTATTTTCTGTAGAGTTTAGACGAGCTACAGACACCTCAAAGCCTGCCTCCCAATAAGTTTTCATGACTTTGAGTGGTTAAATCCTGCGTTCAAACATGATATCAGATTTAAGCGACGCAAGATCGGCAAGCGAATTAGCAATAATTAAAGCTTGCTTCCTCTCTTCTGCAACTGACTTGGGTTTTTTTTTTCTTATATGTGGTACATGAAAAGTTATTGAAGTCATCTGACTGTTCTTTTTCGTTAGTGTTGGTGTTAGAACGGAGTACTCGTTGGTGTTGCTTATAATAATCTTGCTTCCATCTGTTGTTACACAGGTTAGCGTCAAATCCGCTTATTCCTTTAAGTTTACGTACAGCAAAGATGTGTCGACAAGGTAGCAACATTGATGCAGTGAAGTTGCAGGTACATGCATGAATACTTACTTCTAAGGACCCCTCTGATGGTGAAAGTATAGTGTACGTATTATTTTCATTTTCTGTTATATTTGACAGTGACTTTGATAATTCTATTTGTTTGATGACATATTTTCCTGCACCTCGAGTCAAGAATTTAAAATACTTATTCTTAAGGCTTCCTTCTCTATAATAATTGACTGGGCGTTTCTGAATACCGACAACAGCCTTGTGATCTCTCTCATTCTCCATTGCATAGAGTATTACAAAAAATTTATGTATAAAATCTTCCAATGTACTATGCTTTTTAATCACGGATTTTAATTTACCATTGATGCTTTCTAATCTGTTGTTTGTGCTGTTGAGAAAATTAGCGGTGTGAAATTCTTTTCCCAAAGACCATTCTGCTCGTGAATTGTGCCAGTTCTTTTCGTAATAATCAATTACGGACTTTGGCACAACTTTTTCGAAGTCTTGGTACAGTTTATCGAATTCTTCGTTACTTCTGGCGTATACCATTTTCTGCAAAAATTCTAGTGCGATTAGTCTTTGGTTTTGGCTGATTCCCAATTTTTCGGTGGAAATTTCACGACTCAGAGTACGCAATGTATGAAAGAGACACAAAATTATAGAGCTGTTTGGAAAGTTTTCTTTCAAAACCTGACGTTCCGTCAAATCTTTGTCTGTCATAATACAGCGTGTTTTTGACGTGGACGGATTTCTGTTTTTGAATGTTTGGACAAGCCATTGGATGCTAGCTGTATTTTCTGAAACAAGGATCCCAACTCCAACGATCTCGCTTTGACAGTTGCCATCCTCTACCATCAATAAATAGACTGGAAAGTTGAGTCTGAGTAGCTTGTAAGTTCCATCCATCGCAAGAAATTCAGGAAACGCGTCCATTGTGGCCCTCATCGATTGGGTTTGAAAAAAAAGGCCTTGGAAGTTATTTTCGTCGTCTTTAAGAATTGCAACCTCAGCATCTGATTGAGAGAAAGAGGGATAGCGATAAATAGGATAAATGAAAAATAAGTACAGTAGAGCATGCGTATCAATGTGCAGCTGGTATAGGCAGCGACGGTTTATCAGCAAATATTGGAAAATCAGTCCATACCTAACTTTTCTCCAGTATGACTGATGATCAATCAGCTGAATTAGAATAAACAAGCATAATAACATCTGAATCATTGTAGTATTACTCACTATATTTATCCCTTAGGAGTTCAACAGTTGATATCAAATTATCCTTGCCTTAAGGAGTAGACGAAGCAATATTTGATAGATCTTTCAGAGTGATTATTTGCTGCGTGCTTTCCTGAAGCACTTGTTGAACCAATTTTTTGTTAGCTTGTAGATCGAGCAAATTCTTGGCTTTCTCTAAGTCAGTATCTTGGAGCTTTCTCTGGTGCGGTAAGTGTGCATAGGATTCCTAGGAAAAATAGAAATGTTTTAAATTTTGCAGCTTAACGCAAGGGGTTAAACTGGATTTACTCACCTTAGAAACTTTGGGATTATGATTACAAGATACGCTTTTAACTTCTAAAGATTTTCCATCAGATGAAGCTCTCATAGTAATGTGGACTGGGCAATCTTGTCGAAAGGTCCTGAAATGATCAACTGAATGTATACATAGTAGCCTCATCAATTGATTAATTGATAGGTAAAAAGTTGAAATTTACGTAGCAGTATATAAATGGATACGTTATCAGAAAAGATATCACTTACGAGGTTTCTCGCTGACCAGTAGCGGTAGATTTTTGTTTGAACTTTCGGCCACCAAAAATACAAGCGTATTTCAGTTCGTAATATTTCAGACTTGGTTCCAACTTTTTGACTAATACTGTTTTCACTGCGGAAATCTTTCGAGCATCCCGTTTCCACAGCTGAGTGAATGTTTTCTTACTAAACGAATTTATTTTTGACTCAAGTAAGTCGTAGGAAGTAAATTGTTCGCCTACTACGAAGAACTCGGTCGACCCGCTACAATCGCCCTCCATATTACTAATACCGTCAACTGCGAGATCCCCGATACAAAGCCCGGTAATTCCCAACAATCCGAGCGCAGCTACACGATAACACGAATCTGTCGGATGTGACTACAGACCCGGCTGCCGGTTGCGCAGCCGTTTGACCCGCAAGAACGAACTTCTTCATTCATATTTCCCGGCTGCCGGCACCGCAGCCGTTTGACTCGGCAAGAACGAACTTCTTCATTATTATATTTCCCGGCTGCCGGCAGCGCAGCCGTTTGACCCGGTTACCGGCGGAGCAGCCGTTCCCGGTTGCGTAGACACAGCGTAAAGAAAAACCAGTACTATACTGCTTAAATATCACCCTTATATTTCTCCGTAAATATTTTCATGTACCTATATCATAAAATAAAAACAGAACTACATCGTCAGTTACCTCGTTAGATAAAAACCTGCATTTAATTGATTCCGCCACCCTCCACCTATACGAAAAGACATTTAATTAGGCCCAAGGATTCATTCCAAACGCCCTGGCATAAGGTCCCACAAAAAATATTATTTAACGCGAGCTCTGGTTAGAAATAAAAACATATTAAATACAGTAGAATCAAATACGTACTATCCGAACAATAGCACAAATGGCGCCCAACGTTGTGGCTTCTCTCTAATTAAAAGTATTTGCATAAAGTCATTTAAGTTTGAAAATAATTATAGGAAATGGTCCTTACTCGTAGTGCAGAGAAGGCACCTAACCCCAGAAACATGGCGGAGGGTTTTCCGAATCACTTAAATGCAGAAATTGAGACTAGTGTGAATCACACACCAAACAACGGCGCATCCAATATGGATAGCCAAAACGATCTACTAGGAAACCTTAGAGCCCTTATGGCTGAGTCTCGGTCAGAAGCAAGAGCGGACCTAGTTAAAATACAAGCTGAAATTAAAGCAGATTCAAAAAAGGTACAAGACATAATCGATAGAATCCAAACCGCTTTTTGCAACGAGCTGGAAGCAACCCGGCAAGAGATCCGATTAGAAACGAGCGATCACGTTCAACAAATCGTAGATAGGTTTGACAATCGAGTCCAAACATTGGAAAGAGAAGCCTCTAGGCCAAATTCAAATCAATCAACTTCATCAACAACTCAAATTGAGATAGAACTAGCGCAGCTTCGCGCAATTACGAACAGTCAGCTACCCATACTTACCCACATGATCAAGGTAAAACCACCAACATTTTTCAACAACGATACAGTCTTTCCGTAAGAATTCTTAGAGGAACTTGAAAACTGGTTCAGGAAATGCAGCATCCAGCCGAATACCCGATTAGACGAATTAAAAATAAATATCAACATCTTCCATGGTAGCGCCAAACTCTGGTTTGCGGCAATAAAATCAAAATTAAGTACATATGCGGAATTTAAGGAGGAATTTCTTCATACTCATTGGAGTGAACCGACGCGGTTGCGAAAGAGAAGCGAGTGGGCAAGTAGACGATTTAATCGATGGGGTGAAATGTCGTTAACGGAATACTTCTATGACCAGTTGCACCGGGCAACACGAATCGACGATAGAATGTCCACTTTTGGGATATGTTATAATATAATCAGACAATTTCCGACCGAATGCGTATATTCATTAATCGGTACTACTGACTGCAATAACGTAAACTCAATAATAGAGCGACTTAATCTCATAGAGAATCCAATGCTGCTTGATCATCCGCCATACCATAATCAACCGCAATTTCATAATCAACCGCAATTTCATGATCAGCCGCGTTTCCATGATCAGCAGCGTTTTTACAATCAACAACGTTTCCATGAACAGCCACATTTTTACGGACAACCCCAATATAACGATTCAAGGCGAAGTCACGGAAATGATGTGTCAAACCCAGAAAAACCGAATAATCAAAGCCGAGGTGCAATCCCGAAAACCCCAAACACGCCGCGTAGCGACCAAACGGCTTCGTACCGAAAAACGAACCCGGAAAATAACGCAGGATCGAGTTTAAACCAGAAACGAATCTAGACAGAGGTCGATGTCTAGGTTCAGGAAACGCCATAAATTCCATGTACAAAGACCTAATTAAGGAAGTCGAGGAAATTCCTATCAATTCAAAAATAGAGACGAAACAACTAGATTGTCCCCACCTAGAGCTTAAAATCAACAGTATTCCAATTCTTGCGCTCATAGATACTGGGAGTCAGATAACCGGCATCTCCGAAGCGTTCTTCCAACGTTTAGCAAAAGCAGAAAAGATCCCGACTCTACCCGTGCAAAACATGAAGGTACGAGGACCGTTTATCCATAAGTCACCTACTATAAAAAAGCAAGTGCTAATTAAAATCGAAATTGGACCATATCAGGTCGAAACTCCGTGTTATGTCCTACCTATCGCGTTCGAAGACGTTATACTGGGGATCGATTGGATCCACGAGCATGGTGTAATAATTGACTTAAACATCCGAGCCATTCGATTCAAAGATTTTACGGTACGAGAACCAGGAGTTAGCTTCAAAAGGAAGAGTCGGGAACCTAACAGTCAGAGTTTAGAAATTTTACCAGGAGAATTCAAAATAGAATCACCATTCAAAGGATCGTCTCAAATTTTGGGCAAGAAGGAAGTTCCTCGAGAAACCTCGTTTATAAATGCCTTAACGTATGATCAAAATTTCAATAATCAATCTCCATCGGAGACCGGAAAAAACTTAGACCGTGACTTTCAGATTCAAGTCCAACAAATGGTCAATCAAATCGAAACCCTTAACAACTCTCAAAGAAAACAGTTAACCACGGTAATCATGAAAAATGAACGCGCTTTCAGTAATAAGCCAGGATGTACCAGTGTTTACGAACATAAAATCAATTTAGATACTAATAAACCCTTTTCAGCAAACGCCTACCCGGTGCCTTATGCACGTCGACCAGCGGTCGCCAAAACAATCAGTAAGATGTTAGAAGAAGGTGTTATCGAAAGGAGTACCTCGCCTTATCTTAATCCAGTTGCCACGGTTGTAAAGAAGGATAATTCCGTAAGAATTTGCTTAGACGCACGGAAGTTAAATAGTCACATGACAGCCGATAACGAGCGTCCACCGCCAATCGACGAAATAATTCAGAAATTCAATGGCGTTCGGTACATCACATCCACCGCTTTTGTGCAAGGTTATTGGCAAGTACCACTTAAGAAAAGTTCACGTCAATACACGGCGTTCTTACATGAGGGTTCCTTATATCAATTTAAACGAATTCCATTTGGAATAAAGACCGCGGGAAGCGGATTCATACGTGCGGTAAATCTCGCAATCGGCCATGATTTCGGAAAATTCGCGACGATCTACGTCGATGATTTGTTAATAACTTCACAAACGTTCTCCGAGCATTGAGACCATTTAGACCGTGTGTTCGGTAGACTGATAAAGTACGGATTCACACTTAAATTATCCAAAAGTTTCTTCTGTCGGACTGAGGTTTCTTTCGTAGGATACATTCTATCAACAACGGGCGTTAGCCCAAACCCAGAGAAAATCGCCTCAATTCGCGAATTTCCTCAACCTAAAAATATCAAGCAGCTACGGCAATTTCTAGGCGTATGCAATTACTATCGAAGATTCATTGTTAAATACGCTAACTACCTCGACCCGTTTCGCGATTTATTAAGCACCAAGAATAAGTATTCATGGACTAGTGAACATGACATAGCGTTCCAGGAATTAAAAGATAGATTCATAAAAACTGTAACTTTAGGACATTTCATTCCCAATAAGGAATTCAGGGTGCAAACCGATGCAAGTGATCGGGGGATCAGTGGAGTATTATATCAAATTGACGATGAAGGGAATCATAGAATAGTATCGCTTGTTAGTCGCGGGTTAAACAGTGCTGAGAAAAACTATACAGTAACTGAAAAGGAACTCCTAGCAGTTGTATATTCCATCGCAAAATACCGAACGTACTTATCAGGTACGAAATTTCAAGTGATATCGGACCACAAGGCCCTATCATTCCTCCTACGAACTAGATTTAACAAGAGCCGTCTTACCCGCTGGGTACTATTCTTACAAGAATACGATTTTCAAATTTTTCACTGTAAAGGACGCGATAACGTCGTAGCCGATTTGTTTAGCCGGAATCCACTGACCTCCCCACACGATACAGTTGTACACCACGAACCCCCGAAAGAGATCGTATATTTGGCGTCATTCAAAATAAAAATGGATCACGAATTCATTAACCAACTTAAAAAAATAGAAGACTCACAGAAAGGGGATGAACGCATTCTCAAAATACGCACAAAAATAGAGGGGGATCCGACTTCCTCGCACCCCCGATACCTTTTATTTAGAAACGTTCTGTTCCAAAAATCCAATGATAATCAGTCATGGAGGTTGTGCATACCCCGGGAAATTGCAGGTCAAGTCATTAAATACGTACATGAAAGTACTGGTCACTCAGGCATAAAAAAATGCATAAACGCAGTCGAACAATTCTTCATTTGGCCAGGTTATCAGCATAACATAAGGCAATACGTAGCTGCCTGCGATATCTGCCAGCGTGTCGAACCATTGAACATCTCAATGGGCGCGCAAGGTACTAGTTATATACCGCGAGACATTAATGAATTAATTGCCATCGATTTATATGGCCCACTGCCAACATCCACCGAAGGCGTCAAATATATATTAGTTACGGTAGACACGTTTTCAAAATTAGTTGCTTTATATCCCATGAAAAAGGCGACCACAGCCAGCTGTATTATTAAATTAAGAGATAAGTATTTTAATGACATCGGTAAACCGAAAAGGATATTGTCTGACCATGGTAGTCAATTCACTGCTGGCCGCTGGAGAGAGTTCGCAATAGAAAGCGACGTAGAAGTCATCTTCTCGCCCATTCGCTATCCTCAGAGTAACCCGTCGGAACGCATAATGCGTGAGTTAGGCCGCTACTTCCGTACTTACGTTAGTGATAAACACACTAACTGGGCAAAAATGACCCCTCAGGTCCAAAAATGGATCAACATGACCCATCATGATAGCACGGGCTTCACCCCATATGAATTGCACTTCGGAAAAAATCCAAATAACGAAGTAGAATCACTTATCAATTATCCGCTGGGCACTCCAATTCCTAGAGAGACCCAGATTCGCCTGGCATACGAGCATTTAACGCGTAGCGCATCTCGCCGAAATAATCACGAGATCATAAAAAGGGAAGTTCCGATAAATATTGGTGATTTAGTCCTATTACGAGTACCTCAGGTCTCAACCCTAATCGATAAACGGATCGAAAAGTTCTTTCACTTATATCAGGGACCGTATCGGGTAGATGACTGTCCGTTCTCCAACGCGTACCAATTGGTCAATCCTGATCAACGCAATAAAATCATCGGCGTTTATCATCGCACTAGTCTCAAAAAATACAAAGTTCAAGTCAATATGAATAACTACATATAGTAATCTTAGTAATAGTAATCTTAGTAATAGTAATCTTAGTAATAGTAATCTTAGTAATAGTAATCTCAGTAATAGTAATCTTAGTAATAATAGCCTTGGTAACAGTAGCCCTTCAGGCAGTTATGGATCACAACCCAATTCACATGAAAAGATCGAAAAAAAAAAAAAAACCTATGTTTTTGCCCTTGTCTTACACGAATTCGTAAAACCGAAACACGTTCGAATTTTTTCGCACCCGAAATATAAAATCCCTACTCCCTCCCTCTGCACTCAAGCTGCGACGCAACAGAAGAGTCCCTATTCCGTCCCTTTGCACTCAAGCTACGACGAAATAGAAGAGGACACCCGGCTTTCAACTATAAGAAGCAGAGGTTGAACGATAAATCAACCAGTCCTAATTAATAGACTGAACTCATCGATAAAATAAAGACGGACATGAACAGATACACGCAAGTAAGCCCCCTTGCTGCCTGGGATGTCCCGCAGCAGACCGATCGCGACGAAGTTGATCGTCAACCAACCACCTATGGTTGGGGTGGAGGATTGAAGTTCTCCCAACCCTGGATATCCCGAAAGGGAAAGTACGCTCCGGGTAAAAGTACGCAAACGTACAAGTATATAAACGCCACCCACAGCACGCAGACGGACGCGCCAACGACCCCCCCAATTAATTGGAAGATAGATAGATAGATAGATTCAGTTTATTTGTCCATCGCAATATTGGGCAACAATACCTTGCATTTACAAACAAATGACATGCAAAGCAAGAAAGATATAACAGAAAAGTACATTATGCTTAGCCTAGAGTCTCAAAGCTAGTGAAGAAAAAGAAAAAGAAAAAAAAAAAAAAGACGAAGGGAGAGCGAAAGAAAATTTATTTAGCAACAAGAGAGAGGCTAGCCTAGACGCACAGGGACTACAAGTAGCCTCAACGCAACACAGATAGACAAAATTGGATCGATCAGACAGACGCCACCACTAGAGACCTAGATCCTATCCGCTTCGGTCTCAAATAGGTACCGGTGAAGCCCCCGTTTAAAAACCGCTAACGTACGAGTGGCCTTAAGCTCAGCCGGCAGCGAATTCCATAGTAGGACCCCCCGCACCGAAAAGGAAAGCGCAAAGGCTTCCGCGCGGGCGTGCGGAAGGCAGAAATCACCCCGCACGAGCCTCGCGGATCCGTACGCCATTGGGTCGCGGTCGACCAGAAGCTCCCGCAGGTAAGACGGGCGACCACTACGAGTAAGAACGAAAAGAAGAGATGCCATGAAATGAAGGCGTCGATCCCGAACCGTCAGCCAGCCCAGCTGCCTCCGAAAGGGTGTTATGTGCTCCATCCTGGGAACCCCACAAACCACGCGCACACAGGTATTGAGTAGCCGCTGCAATTTGGTGTTGAGCTCCTCCGAGACCTCATTGTAGACCACACAGCAATAGTCGAAGATTGGGAAAATCAGACTCATAACTAGGAACCTCCGTAGCGAGGGCGACAGAAGGCTCCGAGAGGCAGCCAGCTGTCGGAGGCTACCATGAACCCGGGCAGAAATCACACCCACCTGCGCCGACCAGACCAGCTTATTGTCAAGAGAGAGCCCTAGGTCCCGCACTGTGGGCATTAGCGGGCTCCGTACTCCATCCAGAGTAAGCAGTGGGAGCACTTGATCCTGAAGCCACGCGATGTAGGGCGCACTTCCCAGGATGCAAGATTGGGTTTTTCCTGGATTCAGCCGGAGCGAGCAGTCGTTAGACCAGTCGAGAACAGCTTGAATGTCCTCATTGATTTTCGCAATCGCAACAGGCAGGTCTTTCGGAAAGCAGGAGAGATAAATTTTCAGATCGTCCGCATATATGAGATGGCTCGAGTGACGTAGGACTTGCGAGATGTCATTTATGAAGAAAGAGAAAACAAGAGGGCCTAGGACAGAACCTTGCGGTACCCCCATGTCGAGAGTGACCCAGGGAGACAGGACTCCATCAGGGCCTACAACCGCCTGCCTCCTGTCCTGCAGGTAACTTGCAAACCACCTGAGCGCATGCTGCGAGAATCCAAGTGCGAGCAGTTTAGACAGCACAAGAGCGTGAGGGATGGTGTCGAACGCCTTGGTAAAATCAAACAGGACAAGGATGGTAACCATACGGCCATCGATGCCTCTACGGACGTCCTCAGTGAGCCGTCTGAGTATTGTAGCCAGGGCGGAAGCCAGTTTGCCGAGGATCAAGTATACCGTGAGTGTCTCGGTACCCAGTCAGCTGCTCCAGGACGAGTCGCTCTAGTACCTTGGATAATACCGAGAGAATGGCAATGGGACGAACCTGCTGCATCGATGTCGGCGCTTTAACTTTGCCCAGAGGTAAGATCCGTGCCTTTTTCCAACTTGCCGGGAAAGTAGCAGTGGTGAGAGAGCGGTTATACAGAGACAGAAGGTATGGAAAAATGACAGGCAGAGCTTCCTTCAGATTTCGAAGCGAAATATCATCTATCCCCCGCGATTGCGAGCCGAAATGACCAACGGCGCTTAGAAGTGCTGCCGGAGAGATGTCTTTAAAATAGAAATAGGTGTCCTCATAGCTAGGCAGAGGCAGGCGAAGGAAGAAATCCTCCACCTCCCGAGCAGAGTTGGGCCTTTGGGAGACCGCAGCGAAGTGAAGATTAAGCTCCTCAGGAGTGAAATCCCCCACACTATTTGCAGGGGCGGAGGCGATACCCAGGGCCCTAAGCTATTTCCAGAGTGCGCGCGGCTCGTCGATGGCCGTGAGACGGGCTGCATAGAAAACCGAGCGACTGGCAGAGATGCGCTTGTGTAGGTCATCCTCAGCAACTCTATAGCGTTGGCGAGCTATTTCCGACCCCGACCTTTTGTCGGCCCGATAGAGAGTGTCTCTAGCAGCCACCAGCGAGCGAAGTTCGGTGGTGATCCACGGCGGAAGCTTATTCCTGCGTCGGCAGTCAACATAAGGTGCGTGTTTGTCAAGGGCCGATACTATGTTACCCTCGAGACAAGCTAACAGCCCATCCAGATCAGCTTGTCCCTCAAAAACGGTCCAATCTAGACCTTCTAATTCCTGGCAGAAGGCAGCATGCGAGAAATCCCTGTACCCTCTTGCTCTAACGGTCTTGCTAGGCGGGGGGGCACAGACCTCGATCTCAGCGAAAATTGGGTCGTGACCATCAATGAACGGTGCAGTGGACTGACCAAACGAGCGCAGTGCAGCTTCATTGCTGATCATACATAGGTCGAGGAAAGTATCCGAGGTAGACGTATGATGGGTGGGATCAAACGAAACAAGATAGAGTGCGCGAGAGCTGCAGAAATCGCGGACGTTGCGGGCCTCATACAAATTGGTCGACTGATTGGCATTAAAATCGCCGAGAATAACGGCCAGGGCGAAGGCGGCGCTATATCTGTCGTAGTCTTGCTCGAAATCCGGAAGATTGGCTGCCTTTGGCGGGCGGTAGACTACAGCGATAAGGAAGGCAGGTGCATTGGGGGGCTTGATTTCGGCCAGGAGGTACTCCGGACTTCTTGAGTACTGCGCAGCCGAGGAGGCCAGTATTTTGACCCGTAGGTCCTCATGAACATAAAGTGCCACACCCCCCCCCTTTTTTCCCAGCGCGATCATTGCGGTGCAGCAAGTACCCGGGGAGAGCAACCGAAGCATCAGGTATCGACGTGAATAGCCAAGTTTCGGTAACCGCTATAACATGCACATCGCGAGCCGAAAATTGAAAACGGAGGAGGTCCATATGGCCCCGCAGAGAGGCTGCATTGAAGTGACAAAGGTTAAGGTATCGCAGGTGAGCTCCGGCAGGTGGAGGAGGGAGAGATACTGACCGCGAGAGAGAGCTAGGGGTGGAAACCAATGCACGTTGGCGTCAGTCGGTGCCCAGAACCGAGAGGTCGTCCTCGGATCGAATACGCAGTATGGGCGTTCCATTCCCTTTCCTGACCAGGATAACCCCATCACACTGCCAGACGTACTTGTAGCCTTTGGCCCTAGCCGCAACCCTGACCGCTGATAACAGCTTATAGAGACTGGGCGGGAGCGCCTGGTTTATATTTATCGTCCAAACCTGGCCAGATGGCGAAGAAGAGAAGTCTGAGGTGATCAGCTGACCTTTTGCTTTCTTGGCCGCAAGCAACCGAGCCGAAACTTCACGAGACCGAAGCCTAACGATCAACGGTAACGGGGAGTCCTTACGGGCTTTCTCTCGCGGAATTAAAAAGCGTGCCGAGACGATTTCACCAGCTCCTAAGTCACAACCAACCGCCTCAATGACCTTACTAACAGCTGCCTGGATGCCGCTCTCAACAGGGCAAGGAGCTGCCGAAATGATGACTTCAGGCTCGACGACGAGCGCCGATGTACGCCGATGTAAGCTGAGGTCCTGCCAGATCCCTGTTCCCCCTGTTTACCCCTGGAAAAAAGTCCGGCGCACAATAACCGACGACAATCCCGTTGACTCCTTGGTGCTCCTAAGCGACGCCAACATCCGCGGATGGATGCCTGGCGACGACGAAACCAATCGTCCCACGGCCCAAACATCCGAAGCCATCTCCCTCGAGCACATCTTCGACGAGATGATCCACCCCCTCCCCTCTATCACTGCACCTGAGACCACCTCCCTCGCAGACATCTTTAACGAGATGATACACTCCCGCCCCGCCGTCCTTGCACCAATGTTAGAATTAAAAAAAAATTGAAATGATCCATAACTAAAATTAAAATACCAAATATATTTATCCTATAAATAATCCTAAGTACTGAATATACATATCCTATAAATAATCCTAAGTACTAAATATATTTATCCTATGAATAATCCTAAGTACTAAATATATTTATCCTATAAATTATCCTAAGTACTAAGCCTACCTATCCTATAAATAATTCTGAATATACTAATTGTACCTATCTAACAAACTACCTCATTACGAAGTACGAAATATTGATGATACTATACCTGACTGGTTCATAATATATATCCATAACTTACATACTAACTTCACACTTATATGTACTCCTTCCATACTACCTTCATACTTATATATGCATTCCTCACCTACTAGCCTCACATTCATATATGTGTACCTTACATACTATTATATCAAATACCCCGTACTTCAACCGACACTGTTAGCTTCATATATCATAAGAACCTACTTATCTCTCTATATTATAAAGATATCTCGCCGCCGCCGCCGCCGCCGTGTCAGTATTTGAGGCAATTCTGGGTATCCTATATAACCTAACCTAACCTAACCTGACGCTAACCGAACCCTAACCTAACCCTAACCTAACCCTAACCTAACCTAACCCTAACCTAACCCTAATTTAACCTAACCCTAACCTAACCCAAACCTAACCTAGCCCTAACCTAACCCCAACCTCACCTAACCCTAACCTGACCTGAACCTGACCTAACCTGACCCTAACCTAATTCAACCTAACCCTAACCTAACCCTGACCCTAACCTAACCCTAACCTAACCCTAACCTAACCTAACTCCAACCTAACCCAATCTTACGTAACCTAATCCTACCCTAACCCTAACCTAACCCGAACCTAACCTAACCCTAACCTAACCCTAACCTAAACTAACCCTAACCCAACCTAACCTAACCTAACCTAACCTAACCTAACCTTACCCTGTACATTTTCAAGGTCAAAGGTCAAAGGTCAAAGGTCAAAGGTCAAAGGTTCCCCCAAAGTTCCTGGGTTTTTTCCAGAATTCCTGGGATTTCCCAGAATTCTTTTGTTTTTGCCAGAATTCTATTGTTTTTCCCCGCAATTCCTGGAAAAGAAGAATTTTTGTGTTACTCCCAGTCCCCCAATTCCTGGGTTTTCCCCAAAAATCCCGAGAATTCTGTTCTCTTCTCCACAGAATTCCTGGGGATATCCTCGGGTATCCTCGGGTATCCGAGGATTACGGTCATTCTTCGAAGAACCGATTATTTGGGTTTCAAAACAACTGATACGAATCAAAGTATGGGTGGTTGGCGCGTGAAACCTTTCGATAAAAGCATATAAATGAGAGCATCCAAAAATTGAACATATATAGGACCGAATTGTTCACATTTGAATTACATATTACATCTACATATTTTTGGCTCAAGTTTTGTTCGTATATTAAGATTTAGAGTTTATCACCCCTATTCATAGATATAGAAATTGTGGTTGAGAGCAATTGTTTTGTTGAACGCAGTCATTTAAATTCTGGCAGTCTATTACTTGACAGTTTTTGACAGTTTTATACTGAATATTTGTTACCTACAAAATTGAACGTATGAAGATATTTGCTAAAACTATACCGGAATCGTAACGGAAAATATTAGTTGAAAAGGTAAGTGTGTACGAGAAAATTTTATTAGAAAGTAAATAGGCGAGAATTCTAGAAAATAGTTTTAGGTTCGATAAACCGATTTTCGGAATTTTGTCCGAAATTATTATGGATAATTTCAAATCAAATCACGTAATTGAAGAATCTATTTTAGGGGATGGTGATTGTTTATTCAGGTCATTTTCCTATTTTTTGTATAACGACCAGGAAAAGCATAGGCAAGTTAGATTAAGGATCGTTTCTAATGTTTATAAAAACTGGCCGGTTTATGAACCATTCATATTAGGGGACGAATCTTATGGAACTCAAATTATGGATAGAAAGTGTTATAAGTTATGTATGACCAAAGATGGAGTTTTTGGGGGGGAGGTTGAGTTACAAGCTTTTGTGAATATTTACAATGTTTATTTAATGGTTTATGTTAATAATTCTGAAGTACCAAAGGAATATGGCCCAAATCATAGCAATAGTAAATTGATACTTCTTTCAAGTGGTATTATCGATAGAGGTCATTATGATGTCATGAAATGTTTGAACTCCACTTTCTGGAATGATCATAGGAGCTATTGTAATCGTAGGTATCATAACGATAATAAAAATATAATTAATAAAAGACGACGAGTTGAAAATCTGACCGAGTTAGAAATATCAAATAAACGGTGCATGAATAAAATCGAAAATATGAACATCGAACGTTTGGGGAAAAAAAAGAAGAAGGATATGGTGAAAATATGACTGAAGAGCGTTTAGAAAAGAAGCGGGAAAAAGATGTGGTACGGAATATGGATGAAGAACGTTTAAATAGAAAAAGAGAAAATGACGTGGTACGAAATATGGAAGAAGAACGTTCAAATAAAAAAAGAGAAAAAGACGTGGTACGAAATATGGAAGAAGAACGTTTAAATAAAAAAAGAGAAAAAGACGTGATACGAAATATGGAAGAAGAACGTTTGAATAAAAAAAGACAAGAGGACTTGGTACAAAATATGGATGAAGAACGTTTATACAAGAAAAGAGAAAAAGACGTGGTTCGAAATATGAAAGAAGAACGTATGAATAAAAAAAGACAAAAAGACATGGTACGAAATATGGATGAAGAACGTTTATACAAGAAAAGAGAAAAAGACGTGGTACGAAATATGGAAGAAGAACGTTTAAACAAGAAAAGAGAAAAAGATGTGGTGAGGAATATGGATGAAAAACGTTTGAATGAAAAAAGACGAAAAGATGTGGTACAAAATATGGAAGACGAGCGTTTAGATAAGAAAAGGGAAAAAGATGTTGTATGGAATATGGACGAAGTACGTTTGAATAAAAAAAGGGAAAAGGACATGGTTCAAAATATGGACGACAATCGGTTGAGTAAAAAAAGGGATAGCAACATGGCAAAAAACATGACGTGTGAACGTATTAATAAGAGAAGAAAAATTCAACAAGTTATCAAATCATGCCCTAATAAAGTGTCCTACTTGGATCTTGGAGTGATGGATTATATTTGTCCATATTGTTCGGCATTATTTTGGTCTGCGGAATTTTCGAAAAAAAGTTGCTGCCATAATGGAAAAGTGCATCTTCCACCGTTGAGTGATTATGATGAAAATTTGAAAGATTTATTGTTAAATGATAGAAAGTTTAGGGAATTCATTCGTTATTATAATAGTCGTTTTTCCTTTGTAACATTTAATGCTGATGTCATAAATGAATCTGAAAGAGGTGTATACAATTTGAAAATTCAAGGACAAGTTTGTCATATAACTCCAAGCAGTATTCATACAAAAAAAGGAAATATCCCTTATTGCGGCCAAATTTATATTTATGATGATTATAAAGCAACGGAAAAAAGGTTAGAAGAAAATAAAAATTTAGTCAAAGAACATATACAAATGATATCAGGAATTTTAAACAATAACAATCCATACGCTAAAAAGTACAAAAATTTATTCGAATTAACCAAGGATCAATCATTGCCAGAGTATTATTTGTATTTTGTCCGCAACATAAATTTAGATCAACATCGTTATAATGTACCTACCACTGCGGAATGTGCAGCTTTGATAGCTTCTAAGGATGGTGAAATTCCACGTTTTGATTTATGTATTTATCCAAAAAATCTTCCGAAAGGTATTGATTCTTTTTCATGTCTTAATAAATTATCATTTCATATCGATCCAATGACGTTTCCGATAATGTTTCCATGCGGGGATTTAGGATGGAGTCCAACATTCAAACAAAATAATTCCAGTAATAAAAGACTCACAACACTTCAATACTATTCCTATCGTTTAGCTTATAGACAGGGTGATAATTTCAGTCCTATTTTATTTTGTGGTCGGTTAACACAGCAGTATGTTATTCAAGCTTATATAATAATAGAAAATAATAGGCTCAATTTTTTGAGGTACAACCAGAAGAAATTACGCATCGAATGCTATCAAGGATTAGTTGATCACATAGCACGTAGTGCTATGAATGATTCAAATAATTTCGAAAATAAGGAACGTCTAGGAAATATATTCGTATTACCATCTACCTATTTAGGCAGTCCTCGAAACATTCACCAAAATTATCAAGATGCTATGGCTATTGTTAGGGCAATCGGTCGTCCAGATTTATTTATTACCATGACGTGTAACCCGAATTGGCCGGAGTTAAAAACAATATTAAACAAATTTCCGACGGGTACAACGTGTAACGATATTCCAAATATTACAGTGCGATTATTTTATACTAAATTACGAGCTTTGTTGGCCGATATCATTAGTGGAAAAATTTTCGGGAATATTTTAGCATATGTTTATACAATAGAATTTCAGAAACGTGGATTACCACATGCACACATGTTATTCGTATTAAATTATACAAATAAATTAATAATTCCAGATGCAATTGATAAATACATCAGTGCCGAAATATCTTCTAACGATCCCGAATTGCAAGAGTTGGTTACAAAACATATGTTACACGGTCCTCATACAGAGCATTCTCCGTGTTATAACATCAGAACGAGCATTTGTACAAAAAAATTTCCTAGAAAGTTTTGTGATATTACACAATTTGCGAAAAATGGATTTCCTATATATCGACGTAGAAACAATCAAGATAAACGTTTTGTCTATAATAAAAAAATGAATGGAAAATTTATAGGAGTCGACAATTCAATGGTAGTTCCATATAACGCATGCTTGCTCAAAAAATATAAATGTCACATAAACGTCGAATACTGTGCTTCTATTATGAGTACAAAATACATATACAAATACTTACATAAAGGACATGATCGAGCATATATGAAACTAAATACAAAAACGGATATTGTAAAGACAGAAACTCACGATGTAATTTCCGAATATATTGACAGTAGATACGCAAGCCCTATGGAAGCTGTTTGGCGAATCGAAGAATTACCACTGTCCGGTAGATCGCATACTATTGTTCGGCTAGCCGTTCATACGGAAAATCAGCAACAAGTAATTTTCGAAGAAAGTAAAGAAGAAAAAGCTTCAGTAAATAATAACACCACATTGACAGCGTGGTTCGATCTTAACAAACAAAATGAAAATACACAAAATATTCTGTATGCTAATATACCTAAACATTACTTATTTGATTATTCGAAAAAAATTTGGGTACGACGTCAAGTATTTTCAAAAGCAATTGGTCGTATTGTCAATGTGAGCCCAAAAGATGTTGAGCGATTCCATTTGAAATTGATACTCAATCGTGTTAGAGGAGCAACTGGCTTTGACGATTTAAAAAAGTATGAAGACGTAACATATGCAACATATAAAGAAACTGCAATTGCAATGGGATTAGTCGAAAGTGATGTGGAAATTTCCAATATTTTCGATGAAGCATGTACTATCATGATGCCGAGTCAGTTGCGTAAATTTTTCGCTTGGTTTCTGATCGCTGAATGTTCGTCATTTTCTTGTGAGATTTGGAATAAATACAAACAATATTTTTGTGAAGATTTTTACGATAAAAATGAGAATAAAACGTTACAAGCGATCAACCAAATTCTAAATTTAGAAAATACAAAATGTTCTGATTTCGGACTACCGGAACCCGATAAATTTTCAGAAACCTGCGAAACTATCGAAGAGAAAAAGTTATTTCTGATTGAAAACAGACGTATGTGTAATAAATTGTTAAATCAACTGAATGATGAGCAGGAATTAATTTTTAATTACATCACTCAAACTAATCGCGAACATATGATATTCATAAATGGTCCAGGAGGTACAGGAAAAACATTTCTGTATAAAACTTTGATTCATTATTTTTTGGGAGAAGGCAAAAAAGTATTATCAATGGCATGGACAGGTATTGGATCAATTTTATTACCTGGAGGTATGACCAGTCATAGGACGTTCAGATTACCTTTAGATTTAACAAACGTTGAAACTGGATTTTTGAAATTGAAATCAGATAAAAAAAAATTACAAGAATGTGATGTAATCATTTGAGATGAAGCTTCTATGATACCAAAAAAGGCTTTAGAGATTGTAGATAGGACATTGAGGGATTGTTGCAATTTGAATGAGATTCCATTTGCGGGCAAATTAATTATCTTGGGTGGAGATTTTAGACAAATTCTCCCCGTTTTAAAATACGGGACTAAATTTTCTATCATCAATGAGACAATAAAATTTTCGAATCTGTGGAATAATTTTAAAATTTTAGAATTGAAAAAAAATATGCGTTCATGCAATCAAAATTTTTCTTCGTTTTTATTACAAATTGGTACAGGTTCTATAAAATCTTTCAAAATCCCTAAAATTTGGTTAACTGATGATATTTGTGCTAAAATTTATGGTTCTCATATTGATGAAAGTGAAGATTTGTCGAATCGAGCTATTTTATCTAGCCACAATGATGATATTTACAAACTAAATGATAGGATATTAAAAAAAATTAATAATAAAGAAATAATTTATTATAGCATTGATTATGCGAAACATAAAGGGTTAGATCAAACGGACAATGATGCGGCATTAAATTATCCTATAGAATATTTGAATTCATTACGGTTTCCAGGACTTCCAGTTCATAAATCAGCGTTGAAAATAGGTGCAATTATTATGCTCATTAGAAATTTAAGTATAAATGATGGACTCTGCAATGGGACAAGATTGAAGATTGTGAAATTATTCAAATTTAATTGAAAAGTCAAAATTATAACAGGTGACAACATTGGAAACAATGCTTTCATTCCAAAAATTTTGCTAGATACAGGAGAATTATCATCTTTACCCTTTGTCCTTTATCGCAGACAATTTCCCGTCGTTTTGGCATTTGCAATCACAATTAATAAATCGCAAGGACAAAGTTTCGAAAAAGTAGGCTTATATATCAACAGACCTTTATTTTCTCATGGTCAATTATATGTAGCCCTTTCTAGATGTCAAAATCCGAATACATTATATATTGAAAATAAATCAGAAAATTCAGAGGAAATAGAAAATATTGTATGGAAAGAGGTGTTCGATGAAGAGACGAAAAAATAGTAGATAAGATCTACTAAAGATACCACTTAAAAAAACGCACCGATGTAGTCAAGCGACTCGGTTTACGATACTTGCTAATTACTTTTCATTCATGGAGAAATACAGTAAAAACATGCTGCTTTACCTATGAATATCTGGCTGTTTTGCACCATTATACGTGGCTGGTTGAAACGCACGACGTTATAATTATAATTGTTATTAGATTTCGAAAATTATATGGGAAAATAATGCTGTTTTGCGCAAAAATAAGCGGCTGCTTTGCGCCGTGGCATGCGGCTGCTTTGCGCCGTAGTATACGGCTGCTTCGCGCCGTAGTATACGGCTGCTTTTGCGTCTTGATATATAAAGCAGAAGACCCAATTTTTTTTTTTTTTTTTAATAATGATAATATTTGATATAATATTTATACTAATAATATTTCGATATATCGCGTTACTAAAGCCTAAAGGCGTATATAAAAAAAAAAAATCTCTAATCAACCTAGAAATGTTAGAAATAAGGAAATATATTCCTATTTCGTATGATTTGAATAAGGAATATATTCCTATTTCGTATGATTTGAGATACGCCCTTTTGGCTTTAGTAACGCGATATCTTACTTTTTTCCTTCCTGTAGATTATGTATTAAGGATATATAGTGGATTAGGCTTTCTGAGGAAACCACTTAAAAAAAAACGAGCCGAGTTATCTACTGCAAAGTGGTGTGGAAACGATAACTGTTGCAATAATTGCTATCATCGTTATTCATCCATATATTATTATTTGCAGATTTCTCCCCATCAAAGGGATTTCCCCCCAAAGATTACTAAACCGAATGATGGAAAAGCGTGACGGCACTAAAGATTGGTTAGATTATATTCATGATTATTCATCCCAATTATATTATCATTGCAAACTATTGTAGATATTGAGGGAATGCTATTCGTGGAAGCTTTTAGACAATTTTAGGTCGATTGTTATAAGAAAAGTTGAAAAGCAGAGGAACTAGACTACAGGACTACGAAGCGAAAGACAAAGATAACAATCCGGACGATTAATTGCAGGTGAAACGGAACTTGCGGAAATATTATACGGAAAGTGCAACACGTAGATAATACACGTACATAAATATAGTACGGGATCTATGAAGTCCGCGATAAGTCAAGCTTTTGGACAATTTCATTTCGATTTTTATGAGGATTAAAATGACTTGAAAATGATCAAAAATCAGTTCTATTCTTTGTAAATAAATAAATACTATAATGATGGTACAATTGTAATATGTGTTCATGTTTATTCTGTAAAAAATCCGTAAATAAATAGACAATATCATACAGTTATTAAACATATAGCATATAACTTTATAATTTTTTATTATTTTATACATACTAATGTCAATGATCGACCGATAAATAACTGTCATATAACTCTATTGATCGGCCGATAAATAACTGTCATATAACTCTACCAGGATAACCGACAGATGGCGAAATGCATGCCACTTTGCAATAGTAACTCGACGCGTTTTTTTGTTTGTATTTATATACGAGTCGAAAATATATAGTGTAGTTTTTTATTTGTATCTATATACGTATCGAAAATATATAGTAGATTAGGCTTATTGAAGAAACTAAATATATAAATATAACTCAGCATATAACTTCATAATTTACACATGATAAAACAGTTTTTTTTATATTTTTATTTTATTTTATAACAAAACACATAATATCAACATAACAAAACATATACACATAACATAAACACTTAACATAAACATATAAGTATATGTACATTGATAGAAATTAGGCGGGGGCGTCGTGACCCCCGCGGCCGCGGCCCCGGCCCCAACCCCGGCGCCAACCCTGGTAAGGGTTGGCAATGGCAAACATCAAATTTACCACGTTCGATTGGCGGTAATGGGCCCTTCGGGCCCAATACCGCCGACCTGCACGCTGGTGCCGACGTGGTTGTTGCGCTGAAAAAAGAGATTATCAATCAAACAGATACAAACTGAAACTGATATAGTGTAAATAACAATGTGCAATGTTTGTGTTCGTACCATCCTCCGCGGGAGCCTGCTGCTGCTGTTGTTGTTGTTGCTGCCGGGGTTGCTGCTGCTGGGGTTGTTGCTGGAGCTGGGGCTGTGGCTGGGGTTGCTGCTGGAGCGGTGGCTGGGGCTGTGCCTGGGGTTGCTGCTGGAGCTGTGGCTGGGGCTGTGCCTGGGGTTGTTGCTGGAGCTGTGGCTGGGGCTGTGCCTGAGGTTGCTGCTGGAGCCGTTGCTGGAGCTGTGGCTGAGGCTGTGGCTGGAGCTGCTGCTGAGGCTGTGGCTGGGGCTGCGGCTGTCGCTCTTCCTCCCGTTCCATCCTAAAATTTTGTACGTCAGACAACTGAGAAATAATTAACGCGATGAGGTTCAGAAGATATCGATATTGAAGTTAGTTAATAATTATCAACGTATGTATCTGAAGTATAGTTAATAATTATCAATACTTACACTATCAGACAGGCCGACCATTCTGCTTTGAGAGCTGCTATATGAATGAAACAAATCTTATTTGTTTGTTACGTGGCTACGCGAACAAAACGTAAACGTAAAATCTGACGTTTGATAAATAAGCATTCACTTGATCGATCGCACTGATGTCAGTGATCGGCCAATAAATAACTGTGATATAACCCTGTCGGGATAACCGACAGATGGCGGAATGCATGCCACTTTGCAATAGTAACTCGACGCGTTTTTTGATTTGTATTCGAATACGTGTCGAAAATATATAGCTTATTGAAAATGGAAAATGGATGAAAAGGACCTGTACCACGAAAGCTTCGAGACAGAGGGCATGGAATACGTGAACTACGAAGCCGACGACCATATCCATGCTGCTTTACACATGCTTATATGGCTGCTTTGCACCTTGATATATGGAAGCTTTGCGCCATCATGTATAGAGCAGAAGACTGGTACTATGAGAACTACGAAGCGGAGAGTATGAAATACGTGAGCTACGTAGCCGAAGACCTGGACAAGATAACAGCAATAATTCATTAAAAACCAAAATGACTTAAAAATTATTAAAAATCAGTTTTACTCTTTGTATTAAATAAATACTGTCATGATAATACAATTATAATGTTATTCATTTATAAATCATTTGTAAATATACAATATCAAAAAATTAAAAAAAAATTTAAGGTTGTTCTATTTAAAATATACCGACTATGACATATTCAATATTAATATCGATGAGTTATATAAGTTATATATAGGATATTAATATTAATTAGTCAATTATATGATATAATATTTATGGAATAGTTGCCGAATATTCCGAAGAACGCTTCTGTACTACATACATACATTGACTAAATAATATATTCGACTGATCAACATCCACGCTGAATAGTTCTATTAGCGCTGAAAGTCGAAAGGATCTCTTTGGATGGCGTAAATCCGGAAATGTAGGGTAACGGTGGACGAGGTCAAACCTGAAAATAATAATATATGAATAAGGATAATAACAATTATTGGAACAGTTACCGTTTCCACACCACTTTGCAGTAGATAACTCGGCGCGTTTTTTTTAAAGTGGTATCCTCGGAAAGCCTAATCCACTATATATTGTTATACATATATATCTACAAACGCTTAGTATATTAACAAAGTTACATTTGTAAAACTAATAAAATTAACCAAATAGAATTATTTAAATTTCAATTTGCGTTCCTTTCTAAGAGACCGCCGGCGGCAAGCAGTTCCTGGAGTTTCATTGTTCCTTCCAAAATCTTGATATGTTCGGGTTTTTGAATTTCGATATAAAGTTTCGAATTATCTATAAACAATTACGTTAAATAAATTGTTGTAGCAAATACCACTTGATTACAATTAACACAAAAAAGATTGTTGGCTTCATCAATATTAATATTCACCATGCTCTCCGATTTGTCCGGTAATTTGAATTTTTTGACATTGGTCTATGATAAAATTTTGATCCACATTTCTGAGAATAATTTCAATTCGAGATTGACCGTCGGTGATAGATGCCGAGATCACTTCAGGGGAAGATTTATCAGGTACAAAAAATTCATCGCGGAGATAAGCTTCGGTTTCTGAAAAATTTCGATAGTCATGAATAATAGCTAGATTTGTTACAAGGAAAATTCCGTTTAGTTTGGTGTTTGTAGTACCTATATATCCATATTTGTTGCAAATTTCTTGCAAATGAGCAATTTTCAAAATTTTGACCTCGGATGCTAGAGCATTAAATTTTCCCAAAACATTTATTTTCGTATAGTGTTTTAATTGAAGCTCATATGGAAGATTTCCGTTGTTGAAATTTGACGCGGGTTTAGCGACTGCGTTTTGGACTAATAATATCTGAAAAATTTAATTATATGTCATCAATTTTTAAATCTTAAATAAATAGTGAAAATATAATGTTATAAATCAATATTCATATTTATACCTGATGTAATTCTATTTCATCCCTGAATTTTTCGGCGTCTTCATTCCAAGCACAACACGATAATTTTCTTCCATCATTATTGTCGAGAATAAATTTAAAAAGTTGTAGATTTTTAGAATCTTTACTTTTGAAAGATTTGATTTTGTTCAGAGTTTTCACGTAACCAACGACGGAACTAAAGTTTGAATAATAAGGTGTTCTCGATTATGAATATATGGTTGAATAACCTATGAGTTTTATTCTATTGGGATACGTACACAAATTTATCGTAAGGTTTGATGTTATGGTTCAAAAACTCCGTGGTGGTAAAAGAAAGTATTGGGTCCGTGCTCTTGGATCGTTCACGTGATTGACTATGAGAGCTATGCCTTGAAGATTTTCGCTAAGACATATTCGGTGTTATTGTAATTGTACGAGAGAAAAAATGTCTGATTTTAATATATATACCTTTGTGGTGTGCTTGGATGATTGAGACATACTTGAAGATAGGATTTTATACCGTTTCAAATACTCAAAATTTGAAATACGAGCTAATTCAAATAGATATGTTTCAGTCGACGATAAATTTCGGAACAAATGATTTTTCCAATGAATATAGTTACGGTTTGCGTTACGTGTTTCTTTAATTGGTTTCATAGTGGTATAATTTATTGATCTTGGATGGATTTTGAGAAATATATAATTGTAAGCATTTGTACCTATATATGTATAACAATATATAGTGGATTAGGCTTTCCGATAATACCACTTAGAAAAAACGAACCGAGTTACCTACTGAAGAGTAGTGTAGAAACATTAACTGTTCGAAGAATTGTTATTATCCTCATTCATATATTATTATTTTCGGGTTTTACATTACCTACCGTTACCCTACCCTTCGGGATTACATGATCCGTAGACAGGCCCGTGAGCTTCGACGTGCCTGAAACTATTCTGAGAATACTTTCCGGAAATTTTGGAGACCACTTCTATACTCTACATACGTACATTAACTTATTAGCATAATTAACTGGTTAACATCATATATAATTTTCGGAAAATTTCGAATGGAACTTAAATTCGTGTTTCTTTTTTTTTTTTTTCATTATAATTTGTTAATAATATGTATGCAACTTATAAATGATGTAGAATGATCAATATTAATAAATCCGTTAGGAATTTCCGTTACTTTGGGACCAAATGCGTTAGTGAATGCATGTGACATGGGGGGTTGGCGCGCGGAGCGCGCAGGGGGGCGGAGCCCCCCTAGTATACATATATATATCTCTCTATATTATAAAGATATCTCGCCGCCGCCGCCGCCGCCGCCGTGTCAGTATTTCAGATTCTTTTGTTTTCCCCAGAATTCTTTCGTTTTCCCAAGAATTCTTTTGTTTTCCCCAGAATTCATGGGTTTTCCCAGAATTCATTTGTTTTCCCCAGAATTCCTGGGTTTTCCCCAGTATTCCAGATTCTTTTGTTTTCCTGGACCTAGGACCTTTAACCTTTGACCTTTGATATATGTTCGGGAGTCACAAAACAAACGTCGCCGCCGCCGCCGCCGCCGTGTCAGTATTTGAGGGAATTCTGGGTAATATCCTACCTAACCTAACCTAACCTAACCCTAATCTAACCCTAACCTAACCCTAACCTAACCCGAACTCAACCTCACCCTAACCCTAACCTAACTTAAACTCAACCTAACCTAACCCTAACCTAACCTAACCTAACCCTAACCTAAACCCAACCTAACCTGACCCTAACCTAACCTAAGGGTTTTCCCAGAATTCTTTTGTTACCCCCAGAATTCCTGGGTTCTCTCAGAATTCTTAGGTGAAAAAAGCAACAGAATTCTGGGGGTATGATTAGAACGGATTATTTGGGTCTCAAAACAACTGATACAAATCAAAGTATGGGTGGTTGGCGCGTGAAACCTTTCGATATAAGCATATAAATGAGAGCATCCAAATATTGAACATATATAGGACCAAATTGTTCACATCTGAATTTTCTACATATTTTTGGTTCAAGTTTTGTTCGTATATTAAGATTTAGAGATTATCACCCTTATTCATAGACATAGAGATTGTGGTCGACAGCAATTGTTTTGTTGAAAGCAGTCATTCAAATTCTGGCAGTCTATTATTTGACAGTTTTTGACAGTTTCATACTGAATATTTGTGACCTACAAAATTGAACGTATGAAGATATATGCTAAAACTATACCGGAATCGTAATGGAAAATATCAGTTGAAAAGGTAAGTGTGTACGAGATAATTTTGTTAGAAAGTGAATAGGAGAGAATTTTCGAAAATAGTTTTAGGTTCGATAAACCGATTTTCGATATTTCGTCCGAAATTATTATGGATAATTTTAAATCAAATCACGTAATTGAAGAATCTATTTTAGGGGATGGTCATTGTTTATTCAGGTCATTTTCCTATTTTTTGTATAACGACCAGGAAAAGCATAGGCAAGTTAGATTAAGGATCGTTTCTAATGTTTATAAAAACTGGTCGGTTTATGAACCATTCATATTAGGGGACGAATCTTATGGAACTTAAATTACGGATAGAGATTGATATAAGTTATGTATGACCAAACATGGAGTTTTTGGGGGGGAGGTTGAGTTACAATCTTTTGTGAATATTTACAATGTTTATCTAATGGTTTATGTTAATAATTCTGAAGTACCAAAGAAATATGGCCCAAATCATAGCAACAGTAAATTGATACTTTTTTTAAGTGGTATTATCGATAGAGGTCATTATGATGTCATAGAATGTTTGAACTCGACTTTCTGGAATGATTATAAGAGCTATTGTAATCGTAGGTATCATAGCGATAATAAAAATATAATTAATAACAAACGACGAGTTGAAAATCTGACCGTGTTAGAAATATTAAATAAACGGTGCATGAATAAAATCGAAAATATGACCATCGAACGTTTGGGGAAAAAAAGGAAGAAGGATATGGTGGAAAATATGACTGAAGAGCGTTTAGAAAAGAAGCGGGAAAAAGATGTGGTACGGAATATGAATGAAGAACGTTCAAATAAAAAAAGAGAAAAAGACGTGGTACGAAATATGGAAGAAGAACGTTTAAACAAGAAAAAAGAAAAAGATGTAGTACGGAATATGGATGAAGAACGTTTAAATGAAAGAAGAGAAAAAGACATGGTACGAAATATGGAAGAAAAACGTTCAAACAAGAAAAGAGAAAAAGATGTGGTACGGAATATGGATGAAAAACGTTTGGATAAAAAAAGACAAAAAGATGTGGTACAAAATATGAAAGACGAGCGTTTAAATAAGAAAAGGGAAAAAGATGTTGTACGGAATATGGAAGAAGAACGTTTAAACAAGAAAAGAGAAAAAGATGTGGTACGGAATATAGATGAAAAACGTTTAAATAAAAAAAGACAAGAAGATGTGGTACAAAATATGGAAGACGAGCGTTTAGATAAGAAAAGGGAAAAAGATGTTGTACGGAATATGGATGAAGAACGTTTGAACAGAAAAAGGGAAAAGGATATGGTTCAAAATATGGACGACAATCGGTTGAGTAAAAAAAGGGATAGCAAAATGGCAAAAAACATGACGTGTGAACGCATTAATAAGAGAAGAAAAATGCAACAAGTTATTAAATTATTCCCCAATAAAGTGTCCTACTTGGATCTTGGAGCAATGGATTATATTTGTCCATATTGTTCGGCATTATTTTGGTCTGCGGAATTTTCGAAAAAAAGTTGCTGCCATAATGGAAAAGTGCATCTTCCACCGATGAGTGATTATGATGAAGATTTAAAAGATTTATTGTTGAATGATAAAAAATTTACGGAATTAATTCGTTATTATAATAGTCGTTTTTCCTTTGTAACATTTAATGCTAATGTCATAAATGAATCTAAAAGAGGAGTATACAATTCAAAAATTCAAGGACAAGTTTGTCATATAACTCCAAGCAGTATTCATACAAAAAAAGGAAATATCCCTTATTGCGGCCAAATTTATATTTATGATGATTATAAAGCAACGGAAAAAAGGTTAGAAGAAAATAAAAATTTAGTCAAAGAACATATACAAATGATATCAGGAATTTTAAACAATAACAATCCATACGCTAAAAAGTACAAAAATTTATTCGAATTAACCAAGGATCAATCATTGCCAGAGTATTATTTGTATTTTGTCCGCAACATAAATTTAGATCAACATCGTTATAATGTAACTACCACTGCGGAATGTGCAGCTTTGATAGCTTCTAAGGATGGTGAAATTCCACGTTTTGATTTATGTATTTATCCAAAAAATCTTCCGAAAGGTATTGATTCTTTTTCATGTCTCAATAAATTATCATTTCATATCGATCCAATGACGTTTCCGATAATGTTTCCATGCGGGGATTTAGGATGGAGTCCAACATTCAAACAAAATAATTCCAGTAATAAAAGACTCACAACACTTCAATACTATTCCTATCGTTTAGCTTATAGACAGGGTGATAATTTCAGTCCTATTTTATTTTGTGGTCGGTTAACACAGCAGTATGTTATTCAAGCTTATATAATAATAGAAAATAACAGGCTCAATTTTTTGAGGTATAACCAGAAAAAATTACGCACCGAATGCTATCAAGGATTAGTTGATCACATAGCACGTAGTGCTATGAATGATTCAAATAATTTCAAAAATAAGGAACGTCTTGGAAATATATTCGTATTACCATCTACCTATTTAGGCAGTCCTCGAAACATGCAGCAAAATTATCAAGATGCTATGGCTATTGTTAGAGCAATCGGTCGTCCAGATTTATTTATTACCATGACGTGTAACCCGAATTGGCCGGAGTTAAAAACAATATCAAATGAATTTCCGACGGGTACAACGTGTAACGATATTCCAAATATTACAGTGCGATTATTTTATACTAAATTACGAGCTTTGTTGGCCGATGTCATAGTGGAAAAATTTTCGGGAATATTTTAGCATATGTTTATACAATAGAATTTCAGAAACGTGGATTACCACATGCACACATGTTATTCGTATTAAATTATACAAATAAATTAATAATTCCAGATGCAATTGATAAATACATCAGTGCCGAAATATCTTCTAACGATCCCGAATTGCAAGAGTTGGTTACAAAACATATGTTACACGGTCCTCATACAGAGCATTCTCCGTGTTATAACATCAGAACGAGCATTTGTACAAAAAAATTTCCTAGAAAGTTTTGTGATATTACACAATTTGCGAAAAATGGATTTCCTATATATCGACGTAGAAACAATCAAGATAAACGTTTTGTCTATAATAAAAAAATGAATGGAAAATTTATAGGAGTCGACAATTCAATGGTAGTTCCATATAACGCATGCTTGCTCAAAAAATATAAATGTCACATAAACGTCGAATACTGTGCTTCTATTATGAGTACAAAATACATATACAAATACTTACATAAAGGACATGATCGAGCATATATGAAACTAAATACAAAAACGGATATTGTAAAGACAGAAACTCACGATGAAATTTCCGAATATATTGACAGTAGATACGCAAGCCCTATGGAAGCTGTTTGGCGAATCGAAGAATTACCACTGTCCGGTAGATCGCATACTATTGTTCGGCTAGCCGTTCATACGGAAAATCAGCAACAAGTAATTTTCGAAGAAAGTAAAGAAGAAAAAGCTTCAGTAAATAATAACACCACATTGACAGCGTGGTTCGATCTTAACAAACAAAATGAAAATACACAAAATATTCTGTATGCTAATATACCTAAACATTACTTATTTGATTATTCGAAAAAAATTTGGGTACGACGTCAAGTATTTTCAAAAGCAATTGGTCGTATTGTCAATGTGAGCCCAAAAGATGTTGAGCGATTCCATTTGAAATTGATACTCAATCGTGTTAGAGGAGCAACTGGCTTTGACGATTTAAAAAAGTATGAAGACGTAACATATGCAACATATAAAGAAACTGCAATTGCAATGGGATTAGTCGAAAGTGATGTGGAAATTTCCAATATTTTCGATGAAGCATGTACTATCATGATGCCGAGTCAGTTGCGTAAATTTTTCGCTTGGTTTCTGATCGCTGAATGTTCGTCATTTTCTTGTGAGATTTGGAATAAATACAAACAATATTTTTGTGAAGATTTTTACGATAAAAATGAGAATAAAACGTTACAAGCGATCAACCAAATTCTAAATTTAGAAAATACAAAATGTTCTGATTTCGGACTACCGGAACCCGATAAATTTTCAGAAACCTGCGAAACTATCGAAGAGAAAAAGTTATTTCTGATTGAAAACAGACGTATGTGTAATAAATTGTTAAATCAACTGAATGATGAGCAGGAATTAATTTTTAATTACATCACTCAAACTAATCGCGAACATATGATATTCATAAATGGTCCAGGAGGTACAGGAAAAACATTTCTGTATAAAACTTTGATTCATTATTTTTTGGGAGAAGGCAAAAAAGTATTATCAATGGCATGGACAGGTATTGGATCAATTTTATTACCTGGAGGTATGACCAGTCATAGGACGTTCAGATTACCTTTAGATTTAACAAACGTTGAAACTGGATTTTTGAAATTGAAATCAGATAAAAAAAAATTACAAGAATGTGATGTAATCATTTGGGATGAAGCTTCTATGATACCAAAAAAGGCTTTAGAGATTGTAGATAGGACATTGAGGGATTGTTGCAATTTGAATGAGATTCCATTTGCGGGCAAATTAATTATCTTGGGTGGAGATTTTAGACAAATTCTCCCCGTTTTAAAATACGGGACTAAATTTTCTATCATCAATGAGACAATAAAATTTTCGAATCTGTGGAATAATTTTAAAATTTTAGAATTGAAAAAAAATATGCGTTCATGCAATCAAAATTTTTCTTCGTTTTTATTACAAATTGGTACAGGTTCTATAAAATCTTTCAAAATCCCTAAAATTTGGTTAACTGATGATATTTGTGCTAAAATTTATGGTTCTCATATTGATGAAAGTGAAGATTTGTCGAATCGAGCTATTTTATCTAGCCACAATGATGATATTTACAAACTAAATGATAGGATATTAAAAAAAATTAATAATAAAGAAATAATTTATTATAGCATTGATTATGCGAAACATAAAGGGTTAGATCAAACGGACAATGATGCGGCATTAAATTATCCTATAGAATATTTGAATTCATTACGGTTTCCAGGACTTCCAGTTCATAAATCAGCGTTGAAAATAGGTGCAATTATTATGCTCATTAGAAATTTAAGTATAAATGATGGACTCTGCAATGGGACAAGATTGAAGATTGTGAAATTATTCAAATTTAATTGAAAAGTCAAAATTATAACAGGTGACAACATTGGAAACAATGCTTTCATTCCAAAAATTTTGCTAGATACAGGAGAATTATCATCTTTACCCTTTGTCCTTTATCGCAGACAATTTCCCGTCGTTTTGGCATTTGCAATCACAATTAATAAATCGCAAGGACAAAGTTTCGAAAAAGTAGGCTTATATATCAACAGACCTTTATTTTCTCATGGTCAATTATATGTAGCCCTTTCTAGATGTCAAAATCCGAATACATTATATATTGAAAATAAATCAGAAAATTCAGAGGAAATAGAAAATATTGTATGGAAAGAGGTGTTCGATGAAGAGACGAAAAAATAGTAGATAAGATCTACTAAAGATACCACTTAAAAAAACGCACCGATGTAGTCAAGCGACTCGGTTTACGATACTTGCTAATTACTTTTCATTCATGGAGAAATACAGTAAAAACATGCTGCTTTACCTATGAATATCTGGCTGTTTTGCACCATTATACGTGGCTGGTTGAAACGCACGACGTTATAATTATAATTGTTATTAGATTTCGAAAATTATATGGGAAAATAATGCTGTTTTGCGCAAAAATAAGCGGCTGCTTTGCGCCGTGGCATGCGGCTGCTTTGCGCCGTAGTATACGGCTGCTTCGCGCCGTAGTATACGGCTGCTTTTGCGTCTTGATATATAAAGCAGAAGACCCAATTTTTTTTTTTTTTTTTAATAATGATAATATTTGATATAATATTTATACTAATAATATTTCGATATATCGCGTTACTAAAGCCTAAAGGCGTATATAAAAAAAAAAAATCTCTAATCAACCTAGAAATGTTAGAAATAAGGAAATATATTCCTATTTCGTATGATTTGAATAAGGAATATATTCCTATTTCGTATGATTTGAGATACGCCCTTTTGGCTTTAGTAACGCGATATCTTACTTTTTTCCTTCCTGTAGATTATGTATTAAGGATATATAGTGGATTAGGCTTTCTGAGGAAACCACTTAAAAAAAAACGAGCCGAGTTATCTACTGCAAAGTGGTGTGGAAACGATAACTGTTGCAATAATTGCTATCATCGTTATTCATCCATATATTATTATTTGCAGATTTCTCCCCATCAAAGGGATTTCCCCCCAAAGATTACTAAACCGAATGATGGAAAAGCGTGACGGCACTAAAGATTGGTTAGATTATATTCATGATTATTCATCCCAATTATATTATCATTGCAAACTATTGTAGATATTGAGGGAATGCTATTCGTGGAAGCTTTTAGACAATTTTAGGTCGATTGTTATAAGAAAAGTTGAAAAGCAGAGGAACTAGACTACAGGACTACGAAGCGAAAGACAAAGATAACAATCCGGACGATTAATTGCAGGTGAAACGGAACTTGCGGAAATATTATACGGAAAGTGCAACACGTAGATAATACACGTACATAAATATAGTACGGGATCTATGAAGTCCGCGATAAGTCAAGCTTTTGGACAATTTCATTTCGATTTTTATGAGGATTAAAATGACTTGAAAATGATCAAAAATCAGTTCTATTCTTTGTAAATAAATAAATACTATAATGATGGTACAATTGTAATATGTGTTCATGTTTATTCTGTAAAAAATCCGTAAATAAATAGACAATATCATACAGTTATTAAACATATAGCATATAACTTTATAATTTTTTATTATTTTATACATACTAATGTCAATGATCGACCGATAAATAACTGTCATATAACTCTATTGATCGGCCGATAAATAACTGTCATATAACTCTACCAGGATAACCGACAGATGGCGAAATGCATGCCACTTTGCAATAGTAACTCGACGCGTTTTTTTGTTTGTATTTATATACGAGTCGAAAATATATAGTGTAGTTTTTTATTTGTATCTATATACGTATCGAAAATATATAGTAGATTAGGCTTATTGAAGAAACTAAATATATAAATATAACTCAGCATATAACTTCATAATTTACACATGATAAAACAGTTTTTTTTATATTTTTATTTTATTTTATAACAAAACACATAATATCAACATAACAAAACATATACACATAACATAAACACTTAACATAAACATATAAGTATATGTACATTGATAGAAATTAGGCGGGGGCGTCGTGACCCCCGCGGCCGCGGCCCCGGCCCCAACCCCGGCGCCAACCCTGGTAAGGGTTGGCAATGGCAAACATCAAATTTACCACGTTCGATTGGCGGTAATGGGCCCTTCGGGCCCAATACCGCCGACCTGCACGCTGGTGCCGACGTGGTTGTTGCGCTGAAAAAAGAGATTATCAATCAAACAGATACAAACTGAAACTGATATAGTGTAAATAACAATGTGCAATGTTTGTGTTCGTACCATCCTCCGCGGGAGCCTGCTGCTGCTGTTGTTGTTGTTGCTGCCGGGGTTGCTGCTGCTGGGGTTGTTGCTGGAGCTGGGGCTGTGGCTGGGGTTGCTGCTGGAGCGGTGGCTGGGGCTGTGCCTGGGGTTGCTGCTGGAGCTGTGGCTGGGGCTGTGCCTGGGGTTGTTGCTGGAGCTGTGGCTGGGGCTGTGCCTGAGGTTGCTGCTGGAGCCGTTGCTGGAGCTGTGGCTGAGGCTGTGGCTGGAGCTGCTGCTGAGGCTGTGGCTGGGGCTGCGGCTGTCGCTCTTCCTCCCGTTCCATCCTAAAATTTTGTACGTCAGACAACTGAGAAATAATTAACGCGATGAGGTTCAGAAGATATCGATATTGAAGTTAGTTAATAATTATCAACGTATGTATCTGAAGTATAGTTAATAATTATCAATACTTACACTATCAGACAGGCCGACCATTCTGCTTTGAGAGCTGCTATATGAATGAAACAAATCTTATTTGTTTGTTACGTGGCTACGCGAACAAAACGTAAACGTAAAATCTGACGTTTGATAAATAAGCATTCACTTGATCGATCGCACTGATGTCAGTGATCGGCCAATAAATAACTGTGATATAACCCTGTCGGGATAACCGACAGATGGCGGAATGCATGCCACTTTGCAATAGTAACTCGACGCGTTTTTTGATTTGTATTCGAATACGTGTCGAAAATATATAGCTTATTGAAAATGGAAAATGGATGAAAAGGACCTGTACCACGAAAGCTTCGAGACAGAGGGCATGGAATACGTGAACTACGAAGCCGACGACCATATCCATGCTGCTTTACACATGCTTATATGGCTGCTTTGCGCCTTGATATATGGAAGCTTTGCGCCATCATGTATAGAGCAGAAGACTGGTACTATGAGAACTACGAAGCGGAGAGTATGAAATACGTGAGCTACGTAGCCGAAGACCTGGACAAGATAACAGCAATAATTCATTAAAAACCAAAATGACTTAAAAATTATTAAAAATCAGTTTTACTCTTTGTATTAAATAAATACTGTCATGATAATACAATTATAATGTTATTCATTTATAAATCATTTGTAAATATACAATATCAAAAAATTAAAAAAAAATTTAAGGTTGTTCTATTTAAAATATACCGACTATGACATATTCAATATTAATATCGATGAGTTATATAAGTTATATATAGGATATTAATATTAATTAGTCAATTATATGATATAATATTTATGGAATAGTTGCCGAATATTCCGAAGAACGCTTCTGTACTACATACATACATTGACTAAATAATATATTCGACTGATCAACATCCACGCTGAATAGTTCTATTAGCGCTGAAAGTCGAAAGGATCTCTTTGGATGGCGTAAATCCGGAAATGTAGGGTAACGGTGGACGAGGTCAAACCTGAAAATAATAATATATGAATAAGGATAATAACAATTATTGGAACAGTTACCGTTTCCACACCACTTTGCAGTAGATAACTCGGCGCGTTTTTTTTAAAGTGGTATCCTCGGAAAGCCTAATCCACTATATATTGTTATACATATATATCTACAAACGCTTAGTATATTAACAAAGTTACATTTGTAAAACTAATAAAATTAACCAAATAGAATTATTTAAATTTCAATTTGCGTTCCTTTCTAAGAGACCGCCGGCGGCAAGCAGTTCCTGGAGTTTCATTGTTCCTTCCAAAATCTTGATATGTTCGGGTTTTTGAATTTCGATATAAAGTTTCGAATTATCTATAAACAATTACGTTAAATAAATTGTTGTAGCAAATACCACTTGATTACAATTAACACAAAAAAGATTGTTGGCTTCATCAATATTAATATTCACCATGCTCTCCGATTTGTCCGGTAATTTGAATTTTTTGACATTGGTCTATGATAAAATTTTGATCCACATTTCTGAGAATAATTTCAATTCGAGATTGACCGTCGGTGATAGATGCCGAGATCACTTCAGGGGAAGATTTATCAGGTACAAAAAATTCATCGCGGAGATAAGCTTCGGTTTCTGAAAAATTTCGATAGTCATGAATAATAGCTAGATTTGTTACAAGGAAAATTCCGTTTAGTTTGGTGTTTGTAGTACCTATATATCCATATTTGTTGCAAATTTCTTGCAAATGAGCAATTTTCAAAATTTTGACCTCGGATGCTAGAGCATTAAATTTTCCCAAAACATTTATTTTCGTATAGTGTTTTAATTGAAGCTCATATGGAAGATTTCCGTTGTTGAAATTTGACGCGGGTTTAGCGACTGCGTTTTGGACTAATAATATCTGAAAAATTTAATTATATGTCATCAATTTTTAAATCTTAAATAAATAGTGAAAATATAATGTTATAAATCAATATTCATATTTATACCTGATGTAATTCTATTTCATCCCTGAATTTTTCGGCGTCTTCATTCCAAGCACAACACGATAATTTTCTTCCATCATTATTGTCGAGAATAAATTTAAAAAGTTGTAGATTTTTAGAATCTTTACTTTTGAAAGATTTGATTTTGTTCAGAGTTTTCACGTAACCAACGACGGAACTAAAGTTTGAATAATAAGGTGTTCTCGATTATGAATATATGGTTGAATAACCTATGAGTTTTATTCTATTGGGATACGTACACAAATTTATCGTAAGGTTTGATGTTATGGTTCAAAAACTCCGTGGTGGTAAAAGAAAGTATTGGGTCCGTGCTCTTGGATCGTTCACGTGATTGACTATGAGAGCTATGCCTTGAAGATTTTCGCTAAGACATATTCGGTGTTATTGTAATTGTACGAGAGAAAAAATGTCTGATTTTAATATATATACCTTTGTGGTGTGCTTGGATGATTGAGACATACTTGAAGATAGGATTTTATACCGTTTCAAATACTCAAAATTTGAAATACGAGCTAATTCAAATAGATATGTTTCAGTCGACGATAAATTTCGGAACAAATGATTTTTCCAATGAATATAGTTACGGTTTGCGTTACGTGTTTCTTTAATTGGTTTCATAGTGGTATAATTTATTGATCTTGGATGGATTTTGAGAAATATATAATTGTAAGCATTTGTACCTATATATGTATAACAATATATAGTGGATTAGGCTTTCCGATAATACCACTTAGAAAAAACGAACCGAGTTACCTACTGAAGAGTAGTGTAGAAACATTAACTGTTCGAAGAATTGTTATTATCCTCATTCATATATTATTATTTTCGGGTTTTACATTACCTACCGTTACCCTACCCTTCGGGATTACATGATCCGTAGACAGGCCCGTGAGCTTCGACGTGCCTGAAACTATTCTGAGAATACTTTCCGGAAATTTTGGAGACCACTTCTATACTCTACATACGTACATTAACTTATTAGCATAATTAACTGGTTAACATCATATATAATTTTCGGAAAATTTCGAATGGAACTTAAATTCGTGTTTCTTTTTTTTTTTTTTCATTATAATTTGTTAATAATATGTATGCAACTTATAAATGATGTAGAATGATCAATATTAATAAATCCGTTAGGAATTTCCGTTACTTTGGGACCAAATGCGTTAGTGAATGCATGTGACATGGGGGGTTGGCGCGCGGAGCGCGCAGGGGGGCGGAGCCCCCCTAGTATACATATATATATCTCTCTATATTATAAAGATATCTCGCCGCCGCCGCCGCCGCCGCCGTGTCAGTATTTCAGATTCTTTTGTTTTCCCCAGAATTCTTTCGTTTTCCCAAGAATTCTTTTGTTTTCCCCAGAATTCATGGGTTTTCCCAGAATTCATTTGTTTTCCCCAGAATTCCTGGGTTTTCCCCAGTATTCCAGATTCTTTTGTTTTCCTGGACCTAGGACCTTTAACCTTTGACCTTTGATATATGTTCGGGAGTCACAAAACAAACGTCGCCGCCGCCGCCGCCGCCGTGTCAGTATTTGAGGGAATTCTGGGTAATATCCTACCTAACCTAACCTAACCTAACCCTAATCTAACCCTAACCTAACCCTAACCTAACCCGAACTCAACCTCACCCTAACCCTAACCTAACTTAAACTCAACCTAACCTAACCCTAACCTAACCTAACCTAACCCTAACCTAAACCCAACCTAACCTGACCCTAACCTAACCTAAGGGTTTTCCCAGAATTCTTTTGTTACCCCCAGAATTCCTGGGTTCTCTCAGAATTCTTAGGTGAAAAAAGCAACAGAATTCTGGGGGTATGATTAGAACGGATTATTTGGGTCTCAAAACAACTGATACAAATCAAAGTATGGGTGGTTGGCGCGTGAAACCTTTCGATATAAGCATATAAATGAGAGCATCCAAATATTGAACATATATAGGACCAAATTGTTCACATCTGAATTTTCTACATATTTTTGGTTCAAGTTTTGTTCGTATATTAAGATTTAGAGATTATCACCCTTATTCATAGACATAGAGATTGTGGTCGACAGCAATTGTTTTGTTGAAAGCAGTCATTCAAATTCTGGCAGTCTATTATTTGACAGTTTTTGACAGTTTCATACTGAATATTTGTGACCTACAAAATTGAACGTATGAAGATATATGCTAAAACTATACCGGAATCGTAATGGAAAATATCAGTTGAAAAGGTAAGTGTGTACGAGATAATTTTGTTAGAAAGTGAATAGGAGAGAATTTTCGAAAATAGTTTTAGGTTCGATAAACCGATTTTCGATATTTCGTCCGAAATTATTATGGATAATTTTAAATCAAATCACGTAATTGAAGAATCTATTTTAGGGGATGGTCATTGTTTATTCAGGTCATTTTCCTATTTTTTGTATAACGACCAGGAAAAGCATAGGCAAGTTAGATTAAGGATCGTTTCTAATGTTTATAAAAACTGGTCGGTTTATGAACCATTCATATTAGGGGACGAATCTTATGGAACTTAAATTACGGATAGAGATTGATATAAGTTATGTATGACCAAACATGGAGTTTTTGGGGGGGAGGTTGAGTTACAATCTTTTGTGAATATTTACAATGTTTATCTAATGGTTTATGTTAATAATTCTGAAGTACCAAAGAAATATGGCCCAAATCATAGCAACAGTAAATTGATACTTTTTTTAAGTGGTATTATCGATAGAGGTCATTATGATGTCATAGAATGTTTGAACTCGACTTTCTGGAATGATTATAAGAGCTATTGTAATCGTAGGTATCATAGCGATAATAAAAATATAATTAATAACAAACGACGAGTTGAAAATCTGACCGTGTTAGAAATATTAAATAAACGGTGCATGAATAAAATCGAAAATATGACCATCGAACGTTTGGGGAAAAAAAGGAAGAAGGATATGGTGGAAAATATGACTGAAGAGCGTTTAGAAAAGAAGCGGGAAAAAGATGTGGTACGGAATATGAATGAAGAACGTTCAAATAAAAAAAGAGAAAAAGACGTGGTACGAAATATGGAAGAAGAACGTTTAAACAAGAAAAAAGAAAAAGATGTAGTACGGAATATGGATGAAGAACGTTTAAATGAAAGAAGAGAAAAAGACATGGTACGAAATATGGAAGAAAAACGTTCAAACAAGAAAAGAGAAAAAGATGTGGTACGGAATATGGATGAAAAACGTTTGGATAAAAAAAGACAAAAAGATGTGGTACAAAATATGAAAGACGAGCGTTTAAATAAGAAAAGGGAAAAAGATGTTGTACGGAATATGGAAGAAGAACGTTTAAACAAGAAAAGAGAAAAAGATGTGGTACGGAATATAGATGAAAAACGTTTAAATAAAAAAAGACAAGAAGATGTGGTACAAAATATGGAAGACGAGCGTTTAGATAAGAAAAGGGAAAAAGATGTTGTACGGAATATGGATGAAGAACGTTTGAACAGAAAAAGGGAAAAGGATATGGTTCAAAATATGGACGACAATCGGTTGAGTAAAAAAAGGGATAGCAAAATGGCAAAAAACATGACGTGTGAACGCATTAATAAGAGAAGAAAAATGCAACAAGTTATTAAATTATTCCCCAATAAAGTGTCCTACTTGGATCTTGGAGCAATGGATTATATTTGTCCATATTGTTCGGCATTATTTTGGTCTGCGGAATTTTCGAAAAAAAGTTGCTGCCATAATGGAAAAGTGCATCTTCCACCGATGAGTGATTATGATGAAGATTTAAAAGATTTATTGTTGAATGATAAAAAATTTACGGAATTAATTCGTTATTATAATAGTCGTTTTTCCTTTGTAACATTTAATGCTAATGTCATAAATGAATCTAAAAGAGGAGTATACAATTCAAAAATTCAAGGACAAGTTTGTCATATAACTCCAAGCAGTATTCATACAAAAAAAGGAAATATCCCTTATTGCGGCCAAATTTATATTTATGATGATTATAAAGCAACGGAAAAAAGGTTAGAAGAAAATAAAAATTTAGTCAAAGAACATATACAAATGATATCAGGAATTTTAAACAATAACAATCCATACGCTAAAAAGTACAAAAATTTATTCGAATTAACCAAGGATCAATCATTGCCAGAGTATTATTTGTATTTTGTCCGCAACATAAATTTAGATCAACATCGTTATAATGTAACTACCACTGCGGAATGTGCAGCTTTGATAGCTTCTAAGGATGGTGAAATTCCACGTTTTGATTTATGTATTTATCCAAAAAATCTTCCGAAAGGTATTGATTCTTTTTCATGTCTCAATAAATTATCATTTCATATCGATCCAATGACGTTTCCGATAATGTTTCCATGCGGGGATTTAGGATGGAGTCCAACATTCAAACAAAATAATTCCAGTAATAAAAGACTCACAACACTTCAATACTATTCCTATCGTTTAGCTTATAGACAGGGTGATAATTTCAGTCCTATTTTATTTTGTGGTCGGTTAACACAGCAGTATGTTATTCAAGCTTATATAATAATAGAAAATAACAGGCTCAATTTTTTGAGGTATAACCAGAAAAAATTACGCACCGAATGCTATCAAGGATTAGTTGATCACATAGCACGTAGTGCTATGAATGATTCAAATAATTTCAAAAATAAGGAACGTCTTGGAAATATATTCGTATTACCATCTACCTATTTAGGCAGTCCTCGAAACATGCAGCAAAATTATCAAGATGCTATGGCTATTGTTAGAGCAATCGGTCGTCCAGATTTATTTATTACCATGACGTGTAACCCGAATTGGCCGGAGTTAAAAACAATATCAAATGAATTTCCGACGGGTACAACGTGTAACGATATTCCAAATATTACAGTGCGATTATTTTATACTAAATTACGAGCTTTGTTGGCCGATGTCATAGTGGAAAAATTTTCGGGAATATTTTAGCATATGTTTATACAATAGAATTTCAGAAACGTGGATTACCACATGCACACATGTTATTCGTATTAAATTATACAAATAAATTAATAATTCCAGATGCAATTGATAAATACATCAGTGCCGAAATATCTTCTAACGATCCCGAATTGCAAGAGTTGGTTACAAAACATATGTTACACGGTCCTCATACAGAGCATTCTCCGTGTTATAACATCAGAACGAGCATTTGTACAAAAAAATTTCCTAGAAAGTTTTGTGATATTACACAATTTGCGAAAAATGGATTTCCTATATATCGACGTAGAAACAATCAAGATAAACGTTTTGTCTATAATAAAAAAATGAATGGAAAATTTATAGGAGTCGACAATTCAATGGTAGTTCCATATAACGCATGCTTGCTCAAAAAATATAAATGTCACATAAACGTCGAATACTGTGCTTCTATTATGAGTACAAAATACATATACAAATACTTACATAAAGGACATGATCGAGCATATATGAAACTAAATACAAAAACGGATATTGTAAAGACAGAAACTCACGATGAAATTTCCGAATATATTGACAGTAGATACGCAAGCCCTATGGAAGCTGTTTGGCGAATCGAAGAATTACCACTGTCCGGTAGATCGCATACTATTGTTCGGCTAGCCGTTCATACGGAAAATCAGCAACAAGTAATTTTCGAAGAAAGTAAAGAAGAAAAAGCTTCAGTAAATAATAACACCACATTGACAGCGTGGTTCGATCTTAACAAACAAAATGAAAATACACAAAATATTCTGTATGCTAATATACCTAAACATTACTTATTTGATTATTCGAAAAAAATTTGGGTACGACGTCAAGTATTTTCAAAAGCAATTGGTCGTATTGTCAATGTGAGCCCAAAAGATGTTGAGCGATTCCATTTGAAATTGATACTCAATCGTGTTAGAGGAGCAACTGGCTTTGACGATTTAAAAAAGTATGAAAACGTAACATATGCAACATTTACAGAAACTGCAATTGCAATGGGATTAGTCGAAAGTGATGTGGAAATTTCCAATATTTTCGATGAAGCATGTACTATCATGATGCCGAGTCAGTTACGTAAACTTTTCGCTTGGTATCTGATCGCTGAATGTTCGTCATTTTCTTGTGAGATTTGGAATAAATATAAACAATATTTTTGTGAAGATTTTAACGATAATAATCAGAATAGAGCGTTACAAGCGATCAACCAAATTCTAAATTTAGAAAATACAAAATGTTCTGATTTTGGACTACCGGAACCCGACAAATTTTTAGTAACGTGCGAGACTATCGAAGAGAAAAAATTATTTCTGATTGAAAACAGAAGTATGTGTAATAAACTGTTAAATCAACTGAATGATGAGCAGGAATTAATTTTTAATTACATCACTCAAACTAATCGCGAACATATGATATTCATAGATGGTCCAGGAGGTACAGGAAAAACATTTCTGTATAAAACTTTGATTTATTATTTTTTGGGAGAAGGCAAAAAAGTATTATCAATGGCATGGACAGGTATTGCATCAATTTTATTACCTGGAGGTATGACCAGTCATAGGACGTTCAGATTACCTTTAGATTTAACAAACGTTGAAACTCGATTTTTGAAATTGAAATCAGATAAAAAAAAATTACAAGAATGTGATGTAATCATTTGGGATGAAGCTTCTATGATACCAAAAAAGGCTTTAGAGATTGTAGATAGGACATTGAGGGATTGTTGCAATTTGAATGAGATTCCATTTGCGGGCGAATTAATTATATTGGGTGGAGATTTTAGACAAATTCTCCCCGTTTTGAAATACGGGACTAAATTTTCTATCATCAATGAAACAATAAAATTTTCGGATCTGTGGAATAATTTTAAAGTTTTAGAATTGAAAAAAAATATGCGTTCATGCAATCAAAATTTTTCTTTGTTTTTATTACAAATTGGTACGGGTTCTATAAAATCTTTCAAAATCCCTAAAATTTGGTTGACTGATGATATCTGCGCTAAAATTTATGGTTCTTATATCGATGAAAATGAAGATTTGTCAAATCGAGCTATTTTATCTAGCCACAATGATGATATTTACAAACTAAATGATAAGATATTAAAAAAAATTAATAATAAAGAAATAATTTATCATAGCATTGATTACGTAAAACATAAAGGGTTAGATCAAACGAACAATGATGCGGCATTAAATTATCCTATAGAATATTTGAATTCATTACGGTTTCCAGGACTTCGAGTTCATAAATTAGCGTTGAAAATAGGTGCAATTATTATGCTCATTAGAACTTTAAGTATAAATGATGGACTCTGCAATGGGACAAGATTGAAGATTGTAAAATTATTCAAATTTAATTTAGAAGTCAAAATTATAACAGGTGACAACATTAGAAACAATGCTTTCATTCCAAAAATTTTGCTAGATACAGGAGAATTATCATCTTTACCCTTTGTCCTGTATCGCAGACAATTTCCCGTCGTTTTGGCATTTGCAATCACAATTAATAAATCGAAAGGGCAAAGTTTCGAAAAAGTAGGCTTATATATTAACAGACCTTTATTTTCTCATGGTCAATTATATGTAGCCCTTTCTAGATGTCAAAATCCGAATACATTATATATTGAAAATAAATCGGAAAATTCAGAGGAAATGGAAAATATTGTATGGAAAGAGGTGTTCGATAAATAGACGAAGAAATAGTGGATAAGATCTACTAAAGATACCACTTGAAAAAAAATGCACCGATGTCAAGCGACTCGGTTTATTTTACTTACTAATTACTTTTCATTTATAGAGAAATACAGTAAAAACATGCTGCTTTACGCATGAATATCTGGCTGTTTTGCACCATTATACGTGGCTGGTTGAAACGCACGAAACTATAATTATAATTGTTATTAGATTTCGAAAAATATATAGGAACCCTGGTTAAAATTCCATCAGAAACCCATAGAATATTGAACCGAAATGTATAGGAACTCAACGGAATTCTGTCTGCTGTATCTGCACAAGTGACCAAACATTGAATTTCTATCTGCTTCTAACAGCTCTATGTACGCATCACTTTGAATTTCAAACGGTATCTATTGGGATTCTAACTGCCTTGCGGCATCTATCCGCAATAGCGTATACAAATTCTATCAGCTTCTATCCGCATCCGCTCTTCACAACGAGCCACCCGCTTCTGACTGCAATTACAGACAGCCCGGCTGTGCGCATCTGTACGCATCGCTAAGCGGCATCCGAACCCATCTGGATCCATCCGCAATCGCATGTACACATTCTATCGGCCGCTATCCGCGTCCGATATCCACAACGAGATATCCGCTTCTGTCTGGAATTGCGTACACGAATTCTATCGGCTTTTATCCGCGTCCGATACTCACAACGAGACATCAGCTCCTATCTGGGATTGCGTACACGAATTCTATGGACCTCTATCCGCGTCCGCTACCCACATTTAGACACCCGCTTTTGACTGCAATTACAGACAGCCCGGCTGTCCGTATCTGTACGCATCGCTAAGCGGCATCCGAACCCATCTGGATCCATCCGCAATCGCATGTACACATTCTATCGGCCGCTATCCGCGTCCGATATCCACAACGAGATATCCGCTTCTGTCTGGAATTGCGTACACAAATTCTATCGGCTTTTATCCGCGTCCGATACTCACAACGAGACATCAGCTCCTATCTGGGATTGCGTACACGAATTCTATGGGCCTCTATCCGCGTCCGCTACCCACATTGAGACACCCACTTCTGACTGCAATTACAGACAGCCCGGCTGTCCGCATCTGTACGCATCGCTGAGCGGCATCCGAACCCATCTGGATCGATCCGCAATTACATGTCCAAATTCTATCGGCCTTTATCCGCGTCCGATATCCACAACGAGATATCCACCCCTGTCTGGAATTGCGTACACAAATTCTAAGAGCCTCTATCTGCATCGCTCTTCACAACGAGCCACCCGCTTCTGACCGTAATCACGAACAGCTCGTCTGTCCGCATTTGTATGCATTATTGATATGTTGCTATTCTTGCGGCATTTCAATTACGTAATTATGACTCCAGAATACAAGAGATGTGTGTGCTCAATAGTGTGCGAATTGACATTCGAATAATCTCATATAGTACGTTACAATACGAGTGCGGTAAAACTTTTTCTGACGAGCAATTGCAATCCCACGAAATCGGAAGAAGTTTTTCCATCGAGTATAGTATACAACATTTCGACGGCTGCGTGGAATAACCGGCTATCTCAGAGTCCGGTTGAAAAAGCGGCTATCTCAGAATCCGGTTGAAAAAGCAGCTTTCTCAGAATCCATTCGAAAAAGCGGCCCGTGCCTATATGAATAATATAGGCAACAGTCGCTTTTTCGAATGAATTCTGAGATAGCCGCTTTTTCAAACGGATTCTGAGATAGCCGCTTTTTCAACCGGACTCTGAGATAGCCGGTTATTCCACGCAGCCGTCGATTTCACTTTCTAAGGTCTGAAAATGGGGATTTTCGACAAAAAGGAGGTGGGCGTCTAGGGATTGCCCCTAATTGGATTGTAGTAATGAGACGTCGTACATTTATTGACTAAACATGGATAGGGGAAGGTGGGGCACAACGGACACCAAAACAAAAAAAAATAATGTGGTCGGAAATGATTGTTTATAAAATATGGCGACGTATTTTGGATGAAATGATGACAGAAAAAAAAAAAATTAAATGAAAATGATATTTACTTTTTTTTTTTTTATGTCATTATTTCATCCAAAATACGTCGCCATATTTTATAAAAAATCATTTCCGACGACATTATTTTTTTTTTTGTTTTGGTGTCCGTTGTGCCCTACCTTCCCCTATGTGTTTGACGTTAAACGTGTTTGATGTTGACCGGTATGAAGTTGAATGATATGAATCTGGTGCAACTTCATATCGGTCAACATCAGACACGCCAAGCGTAATGTACATCGTGCCAAATTTCATTCTATTTGATTTCAATGAAAGGGGTTAGAAATAATTTTTTTCCATTTATTCTCCTTCGTCAATTGATTATATTAATTTTAATTTTGTTATACATATTAATAATAAGTGTGGGGAAATTTAAACACTAGCCCTGTATATAGTGAATATTGTCAGATTTTAAGTTCAACCCTTGCAGTATCTATGCTGCACGGAGAGCAATTTATGGTGAATTTTCTCATACTCATATAGTACTTGTGTCATATACTTTCAATTGGTGACATTGGGTATAAATAATAGGAACAATCGGCATATTATATTGAAAGTATATATGTCACAAGTACTATATGAGTATGAGAAAATTTACCATAAATTTCCCTCCGTGTGTGAATTTTTTTGTATTTCGTGTTATTATACTAATCTATGATGCAAGGTAATTTGCAAATATATGTCGTGTTGTCAACGTTCAAGAATAGTAATTTCTCTTGAATTACGTTCACGGGAATTCGTCGATATGAATCGTTTTTCCTTATTCTTAGAATGTGTGATACATGTAATAATTCTTCAACAACATCGATATTCTGTACATTGATGTAGGTGCGACCATTAACATGTACAAACCCTGTTATCTGAACGATGTCCGTTGTGACCAATTGCACTACGGAATCATTTGTTCTTTTGTTTGGCCTGTATCGTGCACTGTGAAAAGGAGTCCTTTTGAATACACACCGATCGTATATGAGTTCTCCGTTATCATTTACTCGAGCTTTTCCAAGTAAAACTACATCGTCGGGTGTTCTTGTACAATTGGAAGTGTGAGGGCGGCCAGCGAACAGACGATTGCAATAATTTGCGCTTACTTCGCAGTTCTGCACGTTTTCCCCCAATTTCCATTGAAACATGTTTTTATGGAGGTATCTCGTAGCTATTTGGTCATCAACCCCTTTCGGTCCATTCACTTGTTGTTTCAGACGGAAATTTGTACTTTCAAAACTAAAAGCAGAAGTCGCCCACAACGGTCCTGAAGATTTTACGGATTTCACCACATGCAGTAAGCTATGAACATTAAATGTCACATGTTCTTTTCCGTACAAAATTTCAAATTCGGCTACGAATTTTGTAAGACTCAGTTCGGATTTATTCAAATCTTCTTCGGAAATCCGGTCTTGAAGAAGTATGAACGAACTGTCTACTAAAAGTGACAGGTGTTTCAGAGCAACATCTGGTATGAGACCGTTTAAACAAGGGAGGCAATAGAACAGTAGCCATGCCTGCCATTCAGAAGCTTTCCACTTGCTTCTTTCAGACAACTTTCTCGGCAATCGATGAATTTCGTGTGTAGGAGTCATCTGCATCATTCTATCGTTGATTTGATTTCGACGGGCTGGAGCCAAATGAATTGGAGTCCCGGAAGTTGTCCAAATATCCCACAAAAGTTTTATTACCCCGAGTCATATAGCGTGCATATATTCAAAGGGAAATCCCCACACCATATTAAATAGTGACAACTGTGAAAGGATACTAGCTCCCTTGACGCCATTTACAGGTTTCTGAAGTCTTGTGGCATTCTCCACGTCCTCCTTATGGGACTCATGTGTTCTCACATCCGAGTCTACTTCGTCGAATAAATAGCGCACAGCTCCACGTACATAATTTCCATGAGCATAGCACCAGCTACAGCCGCGATATCCGTTGTATTGCAACCTGCTCTGAACAATAGGTCTTGCTACGGAGTCACAAACGCAACACAATGGTATTATTTTGAAAGTTGTCTTTCGGCCCATATCATCTTTTAATTTTAGGCCTCGCTCAGTTAGATGATTTGCCTGTGAAACGAACTGTTGCAGAAAAGTATTCATCATGGTAGGATTGGGCTCCTTATCTCCAACCCATAGTCCAGCTAGGAGGACGTGCTTGAAGCGCAGATGGGGAGGTAATTCGTTCACAATTATTAGCAATGGCCAACTGCTTCTATTGGAACTATTAAAAATAGGCATTCCATCTGTATTAAAGTTGTACGTCAGGACATGATCAGTGTTCCGCGAATATTCCTCAATCGCCGCTTTATATAGCTCGCTGTCATAAATGTCTGTCATTACGGTCGGACGTGCGCGGGCCAGCGCAGCGTCTCGTATTATTAAGTTTTCCATTAGGCTCTCACGGATCATTCGACTGCCTAAAAATTCCTCAAATTGGTATTTCAAATCAATGTAAATGAACCTATTCGCCGATTGCATCGTTAGATTTTGTGGTTTAAGGCACTCTTCACAAGTTACTGAATTATTTTTGAATTTCTTTTTTGTGATTGGTCCCAAAATAGGTAGTTTGCATGAATGGCAAAAAAATGTGTAAGTAATAACGTCTTCAGGCGGGTCGTACTTTTATTTAATTTGGAATTTGCTCATTGACCAGTTCTCATACCTTGGCCCAGCAAAACATTTTATCATATCCACTAGTGCTTTTCGGGCCTCGTGTGACACAGAAAAACGTATACAGTATGCCAGAATCATTTGCATAACATCCGATACGGACAAAGCAGATGGATTAAACATAATATCATCGGCGTTTACACCGTCTTCTCGCCCAACTCGTTGGTGAGGTTCATCTTCTTCACTAGTATCAGAATTGTGAGAATGTAGTGAATCATGCGAACCGTCTGAGTCATCAGAATCTGAATCGGCATCTGTTAGGTGCTGTTCATCCGACACACTGATATCAGAATTTTCCTCAATTGACATATTTTCACACCGATCGTTGCTCGGATCAGGCTCCATCGACGATCCAGCAGATGAATTATTATGATCGGAAACATCATGTAGCATATCATTCTCCGTAGATAGTGACGTGTTCTCATTGCCCAATTCCGCATAATTTCGATCTGAAAACATTACTAATTGAGTAACAATCACCTCTGCACAAATAACATCCTACCTCGCTATTTGTCGTAATGTTCGTAATCTGTGATCCACAATTTTGATCTCAGTCATGCTACGATTTTTCATTCGCACATTATAGCCTACTGCTGGAGGTCCGTGACTATAGGCTCGAAATTGGTAACGGATATCGTTTATTGCAAATATTGTTTCTGTCACTTTGATGATGTGGCAAAGATGTTTATTTGGATTTCTAACTGCTGATGCTATATTCTAGTAGAGTGATCAAACCTCATGAAATACGAAACCAGAATTAATTCCTCATTGATCCCCATCATTGGTGAAAATGAGTAAAACTTCTGGACAGATATACGGACAAAAACCTGATGAACTTCAAAATTCTCAATGATAATAAAAAAAAAAATCTAAATCCGGATCTACGCTAATTAGCTTTTGGTAGTTTTCGGTGTATTTGCAAGAAAAAGTTTTTTTTTCAGATAGATACGCCTTTATACCGTCAGCTTCGAATTTTTTTTATATGAGGCTGAAAATTTTTATTTCTTCTCGGAAAATCGATTTTTCTATGCATTTGTCCTGTGATTTTTATGTTGTGGTCCTTGCTCTAAAACATTTCCCTGAATTTTTCCGAATTTTGCAAATCTACCCTCACTGAGTTATATCTTTTTTTAACCCAAAAAGAAGAGTCAGTAGGGTGTGCCAAAAAAAAAAATCAAACGCGCATCAATATTCCAGTAGAGCATCTTGAATAGAATATCCCAGCCAAAACATGAGCTTTTAATATCGATATTTAGAACAGCCTATTTTAGTTACTAATTTTAGTTACTAATTTCAGTGACTAAAATAGGCAGTTCTAACCAGTGTTGCGAGTCACTAATTACATTTGTAATGGCATTACTCATTTAATTACACATTACTTTGGTAATGTGTAATTAAACCGAGTTTACTTATCCATTACTTTGGTAATGTGTAATTAAACTTGGTTTAATTACACATTACCAAAGTAATGTGTAATTAAATAAAAATTCAATTACACATTACGAAAGTAATGAGTAATTAAAAAAAATTTAATTACAATTTTCACAACACTGGTTCTAACTATCAATATTAAGGGCTCATATTTGGCTGAGAGATTCTAGTTAAAATGCTCTACCGAAATCTTCATGCGCGTTTAAATTTTTTTCTTTCACACCCCACACCCCGGGTCATATCCCGAATTCCTACAAATTTCGATGGTATACCCACAATAATCAACTGTATTTTGTTTAACCAACACTACCTGGTGCGACTTCACTCGTTCCAGGTAGCGGATCAGTCGCATGATCAGCAATCCAAGATGAATGAGTTCTCGGAGAGACCCAGTGTTCTTTGTAATCCGGATCCAAGAAAAGTTTGTAACGTTTACGTGGTTTATTATTGTCATTTTCCATGTTGGAAATGATATCCTTAAATTTTATCTCGACAATTCACGGGTATTCCGGACTTATTATCTGACCTATTCAAAGCTGTCGCACTGGAAATATATTGTAGCACAACACTATGTCGACGGTTTGGCAAGCGTTGTGACAGATAGTCTAGTCAAGAAGTTGAAAACGGAGTCATCTGAAGCTGCTTTCTCATTGGTCAGTTCCACTGATGCCAGCCACGGTGTACGCGAGTAGCTCGCCGGGATCCTTACCCCCCCGCCCGTCCCTCTCTCTCGAGGCATCACGACAGTGTCACGCGCGGCAGTAGGTCGTTATGAGTTATGTATAAACGGACGGCATAACACAAGGCAATTTCTGACTTAATTATTCGTGCTTATGGATTATTGGTGTCTAAGATAAGTGAACGTGCGATTAAAAGATCCAGCTAATTAACCACTGTGTACGATAGATATTAATTGACTATCGCACGGCAGCTTAAACGCGCGGTGTTCTCGCTTCTTCTATATTAGACACCGGCATATACAGTATTTGTTTACACTGCGCCACGTGCGAAGCTGGCGCGGGTCTATAATGTTTGCGTTAGTAAAGTTCAGTGCGAAATGTTCGCTTCACGATATTAGAAACATACTTCCCGTGACAAAAATCCATCACTTCGATGCCGAGAGCATTGATCATCGGAAGTATTATAACATCAAGTGTGGCGACTCGTACTGCCAGGCTATTATAATCTCTGTCGACGGTAAGTATATAAATATAACAGCATAAATTAACAGGTTATATTTTATATGTCTAGGCTCGGATTGTAAACCCAAGTTCGTCGGAAAATACTTCATAGGCCTAGTGACAACAATGTACTACTCAGTCTTCGCCTGACACCCGTCACGCACAGACGTGTCCCTAAGCGCCGTTAGAGTGAACAACAGTAAACGTGTTTACTCACAGTGTGAACCAGAGTCTCCAAATCGCCGAAAGAAAAGCAACATACAAAACCGCACCAAGCCAAATTAGCACTCCAGTGTGATTCCAAACCCATCCCAAGATGACCTCTGTCTACAGGGGTCATCAGACCTCCACTACCCAAATGACAAACCAATTATCAAACCCCACCAAAACCAGCTACGCCACAATAACCCAAAACGACCTCCCCAAAAAAGAACACGCAATAGTAATAACATCCCAAGATGGCATCCAACTAAAAGACTACGTCTTCGCAATAGGAGAACTGGTTAACCCAACTAACATCCGATTCGTATCAAGAATCTCCAACGGACGAATCTGCGTCTTCCTAGCCACACAAGAAATTGCGGATGAACTCACTAGTAAACACTCACACGTCAAGGTGAACAACAACTATCTAGAGCTAAGACCACTGATAACCAAACACAAACGAATAGTACTCTCAAACGTATACCCAACGATCCCCCATTCCCTTATCGAAACAACCCTGGACAACCTCAACATAAACAGGGCCTCGGCCGTATCCTACCTCAAAGCCGGCATAGCCGAACGTGGATACGCACACATACTTAGCTTCAGACGACAAGTGTATGTACACCCCGACGACTTAGACAAGCTCCCCGACTCCATACAAATAATACACGATGAAACTAACTATTGGATATACCCATCATCGGACTCCGTCAAATGCTACATATGCAAAAAAGACGGCCACGTTGCAAAAAACTGCCCGGAACCCGAAAGTGACGACGAACTCGAGTTCCACACCCCTCCCACCGAAGACGATCCAAACACCTCGGAAAATAAGACAAGCACCCCGATGGAAATCCCCGTAACCCATAACTCGGAAGACACCAAGGAAAACCAAGATCAGTCCAACACCAGACTAAAACGCCCCCTATCCGCGACCTCTTCATCCGAATCCCACCCAGAAACCAACAAACTCTTCAAAACCCCCCAGACTCACCAAAACCTAGAAACCCCCCACAAACCAAAACAACTCAAGAAAAAAAAAACTCACGACCCCGAACAAGAAACCTTAGACCAAATGCTCTCCCCTGTCAAACCCCTTCTGGAAGAACCAAACCAAACCCTAAACTTCCTCCAACTCAAAAGCTTCCTGGAGAAAGCCCACGGCTCACCAAACCCCAGAGAAATAGCTATCGAATTTAACTGCGATCCCAACGCCCTAATAACGCTACTAAAAGAAACAATATACCCCAATCTAAGAAGCCGATGCCTAAAAAACCGAATCACAAGAATAGCAAAAAAACTGGACCAAAAAGAACCAAACGAAAACTCAAATGACTCCCCATACCCCTCTTCATCCGAAAACGAGACGACCACCCTAGACTAAAACAACCTAACCCAAACAACCAAAATGCATAACAAAATAATACAATGGAACTCAAACGGCCTGAAAGCCCACTACGAATACTTCCAGAAACTCATGAGTGACGAAAAACCTGACATAATTTGCATCCAAGAGACCAACCTAAAAAACGACAAAAGCATCAAACTCAAAAACTTCGAAGTATTTCATAAAAACAGGACACAGTGCCGTGCTGCAAGCGGCGGTGTAGCCACCTACGTTAAAAACAACCTCCCAAGCACCGAAGTAGACATCACCACCCCACTGGAAGCCACTGCAGTCACAACAATACTGGCATCGAGAAAGGTCTGCATATGCAACCTATACATCCCAAATTCACACGACCTCCAAGAAAACGAACTAACCGACCTCATTAACCAACTACCCAAACCATTCATCATGCTCGGCGACTTCAACAGCCACAACACACTGTGGGGCTCTGCTACTACAGACACAAGAGGACGAAAAATAGAAAACGTCCTGGATCAAACTGAAACTATCCTCTTAAATTCCAATGAACCAACACACTTCACAACATCCACAGGTTCCTGCAGCGCCATCGATCTCACCCTCTGCAGCCCAAACATAACTGACCTCCTAGACTGGTCGGTCCTGCCCGACCTCTATGACAGCGACCACTTCCCAATAAAAATAACCAGCGCAAACAACAACTCCAACACCCCAATCCCTTCCCCCAGATGGAAATATAAGAAAGCAGACTGGGACAAGTACCGCACAACAATAGAAAGAAACATCGGAGAACTACCCAAACCAAACAATGACGCTAACACTAACATCAACGAACTACTCGAAAACTTCGAAAAAGTAATCAAAGAAGCCGCGGAATCAGCCATACCCAGAACAACTAACAATACAGACACCAAAAACACACCCTGGTGGAACGACAAGTGCGAAAAAGCAATAAAGGAATCTAAACACGCCTTCAACAAATACAAACGCCACAAAACCGAAGCAAACAAAATCACATTCAACAAAACAAGAGCGATATCCAGAAAAATACTCAAGCAGAGAAAAAAAGATTCTTGGACAGAATACATCTCCTCCCTAACCAAAAACACTACAACAGAAGAAATATGGAACAAACTAGGAGCCATAAACGGTCGACGGAAAACTACAGACATATCAGCAATCATAAAACAAGACTCAACCATCACATCTAACCCCGAAGAAATCGCAAACACCCTAGCCTAGACCTTCGCCAAAAACTCTAGCGATGAAAACTACGACAAACAATTCTTAGAACTAAAATCCCGCATTGACCAAACCCCACCCAACTCAGAAACGACCAAAGACCCAACCACCGCCACCCTGAATACAGAAATAGGGTTACAAGAACTCCTGGACACGCTGAGTTCATGCAACAACTCTAGCCCCGGCCCCGACGAAATCCCCAACATTTTCATCCAACAACTTCCGGAAAAAGGCCTAAAATACCTACTAGATCTAATGAACTACATCTGGACCAGCAACACGTTCCCCGAAAAATGGCAGGAGGCCATCGTAATCCCTATACCAAAACCCAACAAGGACAAGACCCTCACAGGAAGCTACCGACCTATAGCACTCACATGCTGCATGTGCAAACTAACCGAAAAAATCATAAACAGAAGACTCAGATGGTTCCTGGAGAAAAACAAAGTAATCTGGAGACACCAGAGCGGGTTCAGACAATACAGATCGACAACAGACAATCTAATATACCTAGAATCCCAGATCTGCGAGGCGTTTGCAAAAGGCGAACACCTAGTCGCAATCTGTCTGGACATGGAAAAAGCATACGACATGATATGGAGAAACAGAGTAATAAGAATCCTAACCCAGCATCAGATACACGGAAATATGCTAAGCTTCATCACAAACTTCCTGAAACACAGATACATCAGGGTTCGCGTAAAAGGCCACCTATCAGACCCGATGGAAATAAAAAACGGAGTACCCCAAGGCTCAGTGCTGAGCGTCACCATATTCTTGATAGCAATCAACTCTATAATGGACACCATCCCCGAACCAGTCAAATACTGCATCTTCGCTGATGACATCACCATCTTCACCACCGGAAAAAACCCAAAAACCAGCCAAGAGATACTCCAAGACTCACTAAACAGACTTCTAAACTTCTCACAAAAAACCGGCTTCAAATTCTCTCCATCTAAAACAACAATCACCACCTTCTTTAGAACGAGAAACAGACCCCAACAAATGACCCTCTACATAGGAGAACGGCAACTCCCGACTACCGACACCCCAAAAATCCTAGGACTCCTCTTCGACGAAAAACTAACCTGGGTCCCACACCTCAAACAACTAAAGGCCGAATGCAACAGGAGGCTGAACGTCATGAAGTCAATAGCTTCCAAAAGCTGGGGAGCTGAGTACCAAATCTTAATTAACACATATAAAGCGCTAATCCGCCCGAAACTAGATTACGGGTCAATCGTATATGACTCTGCAAAAACCAGCACCCTAAATATGCTAGCCCCAATAAACAACACCGGCGCAAGATTAGCGACCGGAGCATTCCGAACCAGCCCGATCACAGCTATTCTGAGTGAAGCAAACATCCCCCCACTAGAAGTTCGGAGGAAACAACTGAGCCTCAACTATGCAACCACGATAGCATCAACACCAGACAACCCTACCTACCTAAACACCTTCTCTGAAAGACTTGAAAAAACATTCGAAGAAAAAAACCACCTACCGAAGCCCTTCCACCTACGCCTGAAAAACTATTTAAGCGAACTAGATATCAAAATCCCCCGAATCTTGACAAGGAAACAACTCACCACCGCCCCATGGACACTGGAAAATCCCATACACGTGACCGAGCCCCAAACCCCCCCAGACGAAAAGCCAAAAACCCCAAACGAGCGGGTCAACGACCTACTCAAAAAATACAAAACCCATACCCCAATCTTCACCGACGGATCCAAAAGACAAGAAGGAGCCGGATGCGCCATAATCACCCCAGAAGGAAACATGCCCACCAAACTGCCGGAGCAATACTCCTCCTTCTCATGCGAAGCCTACGCAATCCTCCAGGCCATTAAGTATATAGAAGATTCAAAACTAAAGAGATCCATCATCCTCACCGACTCAAGGAGCGTACTCCAAGCCTTAAAAAACAAAAACCCTACAAACCCCTCAATCAGAGAAAGCGTCGACAAAATTGCCACCCTCAAAGCTAAAAACATAACCGAAATCCTATTCATGTGGGTGCCATCTCACTCGGGAATTCAAGGAAACGAAACAGCGGACGCAACCGCCAAAATGGCCTCCAAACTAGATACACAAAACCCAATAGCGATATACCACAAAGAAATGAGACCAACCCTTACAGAAACCATAAAAAAATCCTGGAACAACACATGGAAGAACTCAAAACAGAGCATGATCCACAACGTGAGGAACAACATCTTGGAAATGAGCCCAGCACTAACATTAAACAGACACGACCAAACAATCATAACCCGACTAAGAATAGGCCACACCAACCTAACCCACAGCCACCTAATAACCAAAGAATCCCCCAAAATGTGCGAACCTTGCAACACCAACTACTCAGTCCAACATCTGATAGCCGACTGCCCCGAACTCCAAGAAGAAAGAGACCGACACAATATCCCAAGAAACCTAAAAGAAGCCCCAAACAACCCCAGTATATGCGAAAGAATAATCCTATTCCTCAAAGCCACCGACCTTCACCACCTAATATAAAAGCCCTCCCCCGACACCCACTCACTTGGACTACGTTATATTGAATACATATGTAACTACCTGTACTCCCCCCCACTGTGGTCGCTAATAACCTAACCAGGTGCATGCGACTTTAAATAAACAAATTAAAAAAAAAAACAATGTACTAATAATATCCCGGGAAAAAATGATTTTGTATGACCATTGATATTTGATCATATATAATTGTATATGATCATATCGACGCTGCTTGTGTTTTAAATTTCTGATTGATTCATTATGGAGCACGCCCGCATGGAAAAATATATATCAGAAATATGTGCTACTTATATATCTATGGCTGGATATATTTACGAGATATACTACTGATATATCGTATATATAATTAATATTCGAATGATATATTGAACTTATATATTTTGGTTATGCATTAGCCTGAAATATAACAAGTATATCGGTCATATATTCGCAAGTATAAAACAAATATACTAATAATATATTCACATGACAGTTCAGAATCAGCTAACCGGAATATATATTTCATACATATTTAATATTTCATAATTATATATTTTAATTGGGTATAAGCTGAATATATAAAAAACATATTTGTTTTTTTTTTTTTTTTTAATTTTTTTTCGCATACCGACCGTATACATTGTAGCAGTTTGTTTACATCGTTGTCTGTATACCTCGATGCGTTGGAAGATCGGTCTTTTCCTAACTACTAAGTGCGCGAAATGAATATCATTAAAACGAAACATCTTTTCTCTGTTAGTTATCCATTAACGACTTATCGCCTTGTTCAGGCATGTAGTCGAGATCTTTTCTCTGTATCATGTGTCTCGCCCTGCTATATCATATAGAAAGGAGATGTCAAGGATGGACGACTCTAGTCTGTATTCGATGACGATCTATTTATTAGGACCGTCAAACGCATCAAGGACAATGTCCACACATATAGGGGAAATTATATTTTGAATGAAAGATGTATAAGAATTAGATTTTTTTCAGATTTTATTATTAACACGTTGAATACTCTTATTGTTTCAAATAAAAATTCATTTTTTTAGTAGTCGGGGGGCGTCGCCCCGTTGGTGTTCGCAGGTTACGTCGACAGTTGTCATCGTACATCACTACATACTATAGTTCGGAAATATATTATATAAGTATATATGAAGAAAGATATACACGATATACGAAAGTTATATAAAGGAAATATATAATGTATGTATATATCATATATATATACACACGTTATATAGATTGTATATTTAAAAATATATATTTTGTGTACAAACTATATAGGTATATTATATTAGTATATATAAAGAAAGATATACACGAAATACAGATCATATATTCGAAAATATATTGTAACGTACTGCATATGTTTCACCAGCTGAAGGCTGGTGAAATTATGCACGCTCGCGTGAGTTGTTTGTCACGGGTTATGATATTTGGAGCTCCTCTGGGAAAAGTTGAAAAAACCCTTAAATTACCCTAAAACAGACTTTGATAGAACTTAATCTACCAGAGCTGCATCCCTACAGATCAGGGATATGTCAAATCCTTCAGACTAAGGTAGTTATAAGAGAACTACCTGAGCTGTATGGATTTGACGCACCGATACTCGATAAACCAGATCTTGATACGCATGTTTGCAGACTTACGATATCGAAAACGCTATATCGTACCTGGTAAACTACGTATCAATACTGACTCTAGCTAAACATGATTTTAAATTATTTATGAGATTGATTTGACTGAAAAAGAAAGAATTGTTGAAAACACAAGGTTATAAGAAAATGATGGTAAAGATCAGATTCCTGATATTTAATGATTATTTAATCATTTTCTTATTCATTTTAAACAAAAGAATAATGTCGTTCCATGGGAACTTTCTATTTACAAAATAATACAAAAAAAATGATAAAGAAAATGCAGAAGAAAAATAATAATGATGAATGATTGAATAGAATGAATGAATGATTTTCACTTAACCTAATTTTCCTTAAAATTACGCGCGCTGGCTCAATGTGCCGGACTTTGTGTTTGATTCGTTTTTCTATTTGATTTATTTTTAGTTTTATTTTTGTTTGAAATGCCGCTTTGGCTAAGACAACTAAATTAATTTGATTCTATTGGTATAGTTGCCGCTTTGGCGAACTATCCGCAAAGGTTTATTTATTGAATTGTGCCCGCTTTGGGTCTTGCTATGCTCAAAGAGGTTATGGAATTTGAAGTTAGAATGGAATAGACGAGTCGGTTGGCCGCTTTGGCACAAGTCCGCTCACGACACCTGAAGCGTCTACCTTTTATATTATTCGTGACGTCATAACTGATGTTCGGTCTTGCGTGAGCGATGGTGCGCGCTGACACGCGTCTATGTATTGTCATCTAGCATAATATGAGTGGGTTTTCTATATGGTGACGATTTGGCTATTTGGACCTAGGCCGAATACGTTACAATATATTTCGTATATAAACTATATACATCATAATATATCATATTTAATAGCTGGCGTACATTGCATAATAATATTATATGAAATATATATAAAATATATGTATAGCCGAATATATATATGATATACAACGATATATATTTGATATACTAAAAGCGGCCATAATAAAGTATTTTTTAAATATAATTCATATATCTTCTTATATATGAACTATACTTTTTCTGATATATAAGCCATACATATTTCTGATATATATTTTTCCATGCGGGACCCGAAAAAATTATTCAAACATTATTTTGTTAAATAACTTCAATATGTCGTTTGTATATTTTGCAGTACACAGTTAGAGAATGATAAAATGTTGCAAAATAGGAATAATATTCGTTGTAGTTTAACGAAAATACTAGTTTTCGCGGCGAAATCCGAAACGTGCTAGTCTTCGTGGTAAATATCGAAACGTCCCAGATAACAAAAAGTCCTCACAGTGATGGCGTATACGCACTCACGTGTGCGATTTACCCGCACCGCGTTGCCCTCACCACACCAGGCATTCGTGGTTAATATCAAAACGTGCTAGTTTTCGTGAGAAATCTGAAACGTGCTAGTCTTCGTAAGCAGCGTCGATATATGAGTCATTCCACGTCAGACCGGACTAAATAGATCGAAAATTTCACTTGATGTCTCCGAGTCTATTTTATTTTATTTTTTACAGATTCTATGAGTCAAACGAATGCATCAAACATTTTTTCAAATCTTTTTATCTTCAATAGTTTCAGAGTTGCAGGGGGTTGAATTTCGTCAAAAAGAGGCAAAAAACGGAAATACGCTGTCTTTCAAATGCTCACATCTTCGGTTCTATCAATTCTACAGACTTGATCCTGTGTTCGTTTTGAAGCTCTTGGAACAGACTTTTATATTATATAGACTACATCGATACCTGCGCCGAATAACCGGCTATCTCAGAGTCCGGTTGAAAAAGCGGCTATCTCAGAATCCATTCGAAAAAGCGACTGTTGCCTATATTATTATATTATTTTATATTATATTATATTATATAATACTTTCCATCCGAGTTCCATTTTGAAACTCACCTTTCTTTTAGGAATTTGTCCAAGGTAGACGCTCATATTTTCTACAAAATTTTAAAAGCGTGTTCTCACCTTGAAAATCGCATTTGAATAATATAATTGTTTATAACAAATAGTCATTGTCGCTATACTAACATTTAAAAAATCTATAATATAGAAGTCTGTTCCGAAAGCTTCAAAACGAATACAGGATCAAGTCTGTAGGATGGATAGAACAGAAGATATGAGCATTTGAAAGACAGCGTGTTTCCGTTTTTCGACCCTTTTTAACAAAATTCAACCCTCTGCAACTCTGAAACTATTGAAGATAAAAAAATTTGAAAAATTGTTTGACACATCCATTTGACTCATAAAAGCTGTAAAAAAAATTATGTCGAGTTTCAAGAACATAGTGTCTGAAAGGTGCCCGGTCTGACGTGGAATGACTCATATGGAACTATATATCGCGTTGCTAAAACCAAAAGGGAGTATCGCAAATCATACGGCACTAAAGCCAAAAGGGCGTATAAAAACAAAATTCTCTGATCAACCTAGAAATGTTAGAAATTAGGAAATATATTGAAAAAATGAAAAAAAAAATTTTTGATTTTAAGAATTTTTTTTGAAAGTCAAAAGGGCGTATCTAAAAAAAAATATTTTTTTCATTTTTTCGATATATTTCCTTATTTCTAACATTTCTAGGTTGATTAGAGAATTTTTTTTTTATACGCCCTTTTGGCTCTGCAGAACCAAAAGGGCGTATGATTTGCGATACGCCCTTTTGGTTTTAGCAACGCGATATAACATAGACCATTTAAGAAAAATCAATAATTTTTGTTCACGTCAAACTACCTGAAACTATACTTTGACGTGAAAAAACAACCTGCGTTAAGAATGAGCCCTGTCTTTAAGTCCTTCTTTTTGGTACCGGTCGTCGACATTTTTCGCATTGTTATTTTCACTACATTTGCAAGGAATAGCCTACTTTCCCTCCCTAGGTGCGTAACATACTCTTCCAACTTTATGAAACAATTTGTCCCATCAGTACGAAAAGTACTATTATACATAACGTAGGTTGGTCCTGCTTCTATGAACACGTTTGAGGATTCTGCTTTCAGACTCTGTTGAAAAATTACGAGCTAAGGTTGAGGTGAAAAGGCAAGTTGTGCCTCCACAGAATTTAATTAGGTCAGCTTCGGAAATATCTTCGGAAGAGTGCAGCAACGCGTTAGCTGAGAGTGCGGAAGAGGTATATATACGAGGCTGAAAATGTTGTTGTTTACGAGTATACCTGCAGCTGCACAAAGGTGTATAAATAATGATTCCATGATTGTACGGTTATTGCAAAAAGGTCGCATCACGTCATGACAGTGAAAAGAGGATAGAGAAAAAGTTAAATGAAAAATTAGAGGTACTTCGACAGAAACACGTCGCAGAAAATACGATGACAACTGCAGTAGGAAATAAAATAAACAGTATCGAAGATGGGGAGAACATCGAACCTGATGGCCGAATCCGCTGTGGTGAAGAGAATACGAAAAAAAGTAGCGTGGTTAAAAGGAAAGCTAACCTGGTGAGTTATTCTTCTTTTCATCATACATGCGTCAAGAACTCGAGTTTTTGATGCCTGCAGTGATACGTGCCTAAGGGGCGAATTCTCACGCTGTTGCAAGTCTAATGGCCGGTTTCACCAACATCGAATAACTTTATTCATAGATTGAACTCTTATTAAATACAAAATAAAATAAAAATACGGAGAATAAAAAAATATATATATCTCTCTATATTATAAAGATATCTCGCCGCCGCCGCCGCCGCCGTCGCCGCCGCCGCCGCCGTGTCAGTATTTGAGGGCATTCTGGGTATCCTATCTAACCTAACCTAACCTAACCTGACCCTAACCTAACCTGACCCTAACCTAACCCTAACCTAACCCTAACCTAACCCTAACCTAACCTAACCCTAACCTAACCCAAACCTAACCTAGCCCTAACCTAACCCCAACCTAACCTAACCCTAACCTGACCTAAACCTGACCTAACCTGACCCTAACCTAATCCAACCTAACCATAACCTAACCTAACCTAACCTAGCCCTAACCTAACCTTAACCTTACCTGACCTAACCCTGACCTAACCTCACCTAACCTAATCCAACCTAACCCTAACCTAACCCTAACCTAACCTGACCCTAACCTAACCCTAACCTAACCCTAACCTAACCTAACCCAATCTAACGTAACCTAATCCTACCCTAACCCAACCTAACCTAACCCTAACCTAACCTAACCTTACCCTGTACATTTTCAAGGTCAAAGGTCAAAGGTCAAAGGTCAAAGGTTCCCCCAAAGTTCCTGGGTTTTTTCCAGAATTCCTGGGATTTCCCAGAATTCTTTTGTTTTTCCCAGAATTCTTTTGTTTTTCCCCGCAATTCCTGGAGAAGAAGAATTTTTTTGTTACTCCCAGTCCCCCAATTCCTGGGTTTTCCCCAAAAATCCCCAGAATTCTGTTCTCTTCTCCACAGAATTCCTGGGGGTATCCTCGGGTATCCTCGGGTATCCGAGGATTACAGTCATTCTTCGAAGAACCGATTATTTGGGTTTCAAAACAACTGATACGAATCAAAGTATGGGTGGTTGGCGCGTGAAACCTTTCGATAAAAGCATATAAATGAGAGCATCCAAATATTGAACATATATAGGACCGAATTGTTCACATTTGAATTACATATTATATCTACATATTTTTGGCTCAAGTTTTGTTCGTATATTGAGATTTAGAGTTTATCACCATTATTTATAGATATAGAGATTGTGGTTGAGAGCAATTGTTTTGTTGAACGCAGTCATTTAAATTCTGGCAGTCTATTACTTGACAGTTTTTGACAGTTTTATACTGAATATTTGTTACCTACAGGATTGAATGTATGAAGATATTTGCTAAAACTATACCGGAATCGTAACGGAAAATATTAGTTGAAAAGGTAAGTGTGTACGAGAAAATTTTATTAGAAAGTGAATAGGCGAGAATTCTAGAAAATAGTTTTAGGTTCGATAAACCGATTTTCGATATTCTGTCCGAAATTATTATGGATAATTTTAAATCAAATCACGTAATTGAAGAATCTATTTTAGGGGATGGTAATTGTTTATTCAGGTCATTTTCCTATTTTTTGTATAACGATCAGGAAAAGCATAGGCAAGTTAGATTAAGGATCGTTTCTAATGTTTATAAAAACTGGCCGGTTTATGAACCATTCATATTAGGGGACGAATCTTATGGAACTCAAATTATGGATAGAAAGTGTTATAAGTTATGTATGACCAAAGATGGAGTTTTTGGGGGGGAGGTTGAGTTACAAGCTTTTGTGAATATTTACAATGTTTATTTAATGGTTTATGTTAATAATTCTGAAGTACCGAAGGAATATGGCCCAAATCATAGCAATAGTAAATTGATACTTCTTTTAAGTGGTATTATCGATAGAGGTCATTATGATGTCGTGAAATGTTTGAACTCCACTTTCTGGAATGATCATAGGAGCTATTATAATCGTAGGTATCAGAACGATAATAAAAATATAATTAATAAAAGACGACGAGTTGAAAATCTGACCGAGTTAGAAATATCAAATAAACGGTGCATGAATAAAATCGAAAATACGAACATCGAACGTTTGGGGAAAAAAAGGAAGAACGATATGGTGGAAAATATGACTGAAGAGCGTTTAGAAAAGAAGCGGGAAAAAGATGTGGTACGGAATATGGATGAAGAACGTTTAAATAGAAAAAGAGAAAAAGACGTGGTACGAAATATGGAAGAAGAACGTTTAAATAAAAAAAGAGAAAAAGACGTGGTACGAAATATGGAAGAAGAACGTTTAAATAAAAAAAGAGAAAAAGACGTGGTACGAAATATGGAAGGAGAACGTTTAAATAAAAAAAGAGAAAAAGACGTGGTACGAAATATGGAAGAGGAACGTTTGAATAAAAAAAGACAAAAAGACTTGGTACGAAATATGGATGAAGAACGTTTAGACAAGAAAAGAGAAAAAGACGTGGTACGAAATATGGAAGAAGAACGTTTAAACAAGAAAAGAGAAAAAGATGTGGTGAGGAATATGGATGAAAAACGTTTGAATAAAAAAAGACGAAAAGATGTGGTACAAAATATGGAAGACGAGCGTTTAGATAAGAAAAGGGAAAAAGATGTTGTATGGAATATGGACGAAGTACGTTTGAATAAAAAAAGGGAAAAGGACATGGTTCAAAATATGGACGACAATCGGTTGAGTAAAAAAAGGGATAGCAACATGGCAAAAAACATGACGTGTGAACGCATCAATAAGAGAAGAAGAATTCAACAAGTTATCAAATTATGCCCTAATAAAGTGTCCTACTTGCATCTTGCAGTGATGGATTATATTTGTCCATATTGTTCGGCATTATTTTGGTCTGCGGAATTTTCGAAAAAAAGTTGCTGCCATAATGGAAAAGTGCATCTTCCACCGTTGAGTGATTATGATGAAAATTTAAAAGATTTATTGTTGAATGATAAGAAGTTTAGGGAATTAATTCGTTATTATAATAGTCGTTTTTCCTTTGTAACATTTAATGCTAATGTCATGAATGAATCTAAAAGAGGAGTATACAATTTAAAAATTCAAGGACAAGTTTGTCATATAACTCCAAGCAGTATTCATACAAAAAAAGGAAATATCCCTTATTGCGGCCAAATTTATATTTATGATGATTATAAAGCAACGGAAAAAAGGTTAGAAGAAAATAAAAATTCAGTCAAAGAACATATACAAATGATATCAGGAATTTTAAACAATAACAATCCATACGCTAAAAAGTACAAAAATTTATTCGAATTAACCAAGGATCAATCATTGCCAGAGTATTATTTGTATTTTGTCCGCAACATAAATTTAGATCAACATCGTTATAATGTAACTACCACTGCGGAATGTGCAGCTTTGATAGCTTCTAAGGATGGTGAAATTCCACGTTTTGATTTATGTATTTATCCAAAAAATCTTCCGAAAGGTATTGATTCTTTTTCATGTCTTAATAAATTATCATTTCATATCGATCCAATGACGTTTCCGATAATGTTTCCATGCGGGGATTTAGGATGGAGTCCAACATTCAAACAAAATAATTCCAGTAATAAAAGACTCACAACACTTCAATACTATTCCTATCGTTTAGCTTATAGACAGGGTGATAATTTCAGTCCTATTTTATTTTGTGGTCGGTTAACACAGCAGTATGTTATTCAAGCTCATATAATAATAGAAAATAATAGGCTCAATTTTTTGAGGTACAACCAGAAGAAATTACGCATCGAATGCTATCAAGGATTAGTTGATCACATAGCACGTAGTGCTATGGATGATTCAAATAATTTCGAAAATAAGGAACGTCTAGGAAATATATTCGTATTACCATCTACCTATTTAGGCAGTCCTCGAAACATGCACCAAAATTATCAAGATGCTATGGCTATTGTTAGGGCAATCGGTCGTCCAGATTTATTTATTACCATGACGTGTAACCCGAATTGGCCGGAGTTAAAAACAATATTAAACAAATTTCCGACGGGTACAACGTGTAACGATATTCCAAATATTACAGTGCGATTATTTTATACTAAATTACGAGCTTTGTTGGCCGATATCATTAGTGGAAAAATTTTCGGGAATATTTTAGCATATGTTTATACAATAGAATTTCAGAAACGTGGATTACCACATGCACACATGTTATTCGTATTAAATTATAAAAATAAATTAATAACTCCAGATGCAATTGATGAATACATCAGTGCCGAAATATCTTCTAACGAACCCGAATTGCAAGAGTTGGTTATAAAACATATGTTACACGGTCCTCATACAGAGTATTCTCCGTGTTATGACATCAAAACGAGCATTTGTACAAAAAAATTTCCTAGAAAGTTTTGTGATGTTACACAATTTGCGAAAAATGGATTTTCTATATATCGACGTAGAAACAATCAAGATAAACGTCATGTCTATAATAAAAAAATTAATGGAAAATTTGTAAAAGTCGACAATTCAATGGTATCTCCGTATAACGCATGCTTGCTTAAAAAATATAAATGTCACATAAACGTCGAATACTGTGCTTATATTATGAGTACAAAATACATATGCAAATACTTACATAAAGGACATGATCGAGCATATATAAAACTAAATACAAAAACGGATATTGTAAAGACAGAAACTCACGATGAAATCTCCGAATATATTGACAGTAGATACGTAAGTCCTATGGAAGCTGCTTGGCGAATTGAAGAAATACCACTGTCCGGTAGATCGCATACTATTGTTCGGCTAGCCGTACATACAGAAAATCAGCAACAAGTAATTTTCGAAGAAAGTAAAGGAGAAAAAGCTTTAGTAAATAATAACACTACATTGACAGCGTGGTTCGATCTTAACAAACAAAATGAAAATACACAAAATATTCTGTATGCTAATATACCTAAACATTACTTATTTGATTATTCGAAAAAAATTTGGGTACGACGTCAAGTATTTTCAAAAGCAATTGGTCGTATTGTCAATGTGAGCCCAAAAGATGTTGAGCGATTCCATTCGAAATTGATACTCAATCGTGTTAGAGGAGCAACTGGCTTTGACGATTTAAAAAAGTATGAAGACGTAACATATGCAACATATAAAGAAACTGCAATTGCAATGGGATTAGTCGAAAGTGATGTGGAAATTTCCAATATTTTCGATGAAGCATGTACTATCATGATGCCGAGTCAGTTGCGTAAATTTTTCGCTCGGTTTCTGATCGCTGAATGTTCGTCATTTTCTTGTGAGATTTGGAATAAATACAAACAATATTTTTGTGAAGATTTTTACGATAATAATGAGAATAAAACGTTACAAGCGATCAACCAAATTCTCAATTTAGAAAATACAAAATGTTCTGATTTCGGACTACCGGAACCCGATAAATTTTCAGAAACGTGCGAAACTATCAAAGAGAAAAAGTTATTTCTGATTGAAAACAGACGTATGTGTAATAAATTGTTAAATCAACTGAATGATGAGCAGGAATTAATTTTTAATTACATCACTCAAACTAATCGCGAACATATGATATTCATAGATGGTCCAGGAGGTACAGGAAAAACATTTCTGTATAAAACTTTGATTCATTATTTTTTGGGAGAAGGCAAAAAAGTATTATCAATGGCATGGACAGGTATTGCATCAATTTTATTACCTGGAGGTATGACCAGTCATAGGACGTTCAGATTACCTTTAGATTTAACAAACGTTGAAACTGGATTTTTGAAATTGAAATCAGATAAAAAAAAATTACAAGAATGTGATGTAATCATTTGGGATGAAGCTTCTATGATACCAAAAAAGGCTTCAGAGATTGTAGATAGGACATTGAGGGATTGTTGCAATTTGAATGAGATTCCATTTGCGGGCAAATTAATTATCTTGGGTGGAGATTTTAGACAAATTCTTCCCGTTTTAAAATACGGGACTAAATTTTCTATCATCAATGAGACAATAAAATTTTCGAATCTGTGAAATAATTTTAAAATTTTAGAATTGAAAAAAAATATGCGTTCATGCAATCAAAATTTTTCTTCGTTTTTATTACAAATTGGTACAGGTTCTATAAAATCTTTCAAAATCCCTGAAATTTGGTTACCTGATGATATTTGTGCTAAAATTTATGGTTCTCATATTGATGAAAATGAAGATTTGTCGAATCGAGCTATTTTATCTAGCCACAATGATGATATTTACAAACTAAATGATAGGATATTAAAAAAAATTAATAATAAAGAAATAATTTATTATAGCATTGATTATGCGAAACATAAAGGGTTAGATCAAACGGACAATGATGCGGCATTAAATTATCCTATGGAATATTTGAATTCATTACGGTTTCCAGGACTTCCAGTTGATAAATTAGCGTTGAAAATAGGTGCAATTATTATGCTCATTAGAAATTTAAGTATAAATGATGGACTGTGCAATGGGACAAGATTGAAGATTGTAAAATTATTCAAATTTAATTTAGAAGTCAAAATTATAACAGGTGACAACATTGGAAACAATGCTTTCATTCCGAAAATTTTGCTAGATACAGGAGAATTATCATCTTTACCCTTTGTCCTGTATCGCAGACAATTTCCCGTCGTTTTGGCATTTGCAATCACAATTAATAAATCGCAAGGACAAAGTTTCGAAAAAGTAGGCTTATATATCAACAGACCTTTATTTTCTCATGGTCAATTATATGTAGCCCTTTCTAGATGTCAAAATCCGAATACATTATATATTGAAAATAAATCAGAAAATTCAGAGGAAATAGAAAATATTGTATGGAAAGAGGTGTTCGATAAAGAGACGAAAAAATAGTAGATAAGATCTACTAAAGATACCACTTAAAAAAAACGCACCGATGTAGTCAAGCGACTCGGTTTACTATACTTGCTAATTACTTTTCATTCATGGAGGAATACAGTAAAAACATGCTGCTTCACGTATGAATATCTGGCTGTTTTGCACCATTATACGTGGCTGGTTGGAACGCACGACGTTATAATTATCATTGTTATTAGATTTCGAAAATTATATGGGAAAATAATGCTGTTTCGCGCAAAAATAAGCGGCTGCTTTGCGCCGTGGCATGCGGCTGCTTTGCGCCGTAGTATACGGCTGCTTCGCGCCGTAGTATACGGCTGCTTTTGCGCCTTGATATATAAAGCAGAAGACCCAATTTTTTTTTTTTTTTTTAATAACGATAATATATTTAATATAATATTTATACTAATAATATTTCGATATATCGCGTTACTAAAGCCTAAAGGCGTATATAAAAAAAAAATCTCTAATCAACCTAGAAATGTTAGAAATAAGGAAATATATTCCTATTTCGTATGATTTGAATAAGGAATATATTCTTATTTCGTATGATTTGAGATACGCCCTTTTGGATTTAGTAACGCGATATCTTACTTTTTTCCTTCCTGTAGATTATGTATTAAGGATATGACGGTGACGGCACTAAAGATTGGTTAGATTATATTCATGATTATTCATCCCAATTATATTATCATTGCAAACTATTGTAGATATTGAGGGAATGCTATTCGTGGAAGCTTTTAGACAATTTTAGGTCGATTGTTATAAGAAAAGTTGAAAAGCAGAGGAACTAGACTACAGGACTACGAAGCAAAAGACAAAGATAACAATCCGGACGATTAATTGCAGGTGAAACGGAACTTGCAGCAATATTATACGGAAAGTGCAACACGTAGATAATACACGTACATAAATATAGTACGGGATCTATGAAGTCCGCGATAAGTCAAGCTTTTAGACAATTTCATTTCGATTTTCATGAGGATTAAAATGACTCGAAAATGATCAAAAATCAGTTCTATTCTTTGTGAATAAATAAATACTATAATGATGGTACAATTGTAATATGTGTTCATGTTTATTCTGTAAAAAATCCGTAAATAAATAGACAATATCATACAGTTATTAAACATATAGCATATAACTTTATAATTTTTTATTATTTTATACATACTAATGTCAATGATCGACCGATAAATAACTGTCATATAACTCTATTGATCGGCCGATAAATAACTGTCATATAACTCTACCAGGATAACCGACAGATGGCGAAATGCATGCCACTTTGCAATAGTAACTCGACGCGTTTTTTTGTTTGTATTTATATACGAATCGAAAATATATAGTGGAGTTATTTGTAATATAACTCTATCAGGATAACCAACAGATGGCGGAATGCATATCACTTTGCAATAGTAACTCGACGCATTTTTTTGTTTGTATTTATATACGAGTCGAAAATATATAGTGTAGTTTTTTATTTGTATCTATATACGTATCGAAAATATATAGTAGATTAGGCTTATTGAAGAAACTAAATATATAAATATAACTCAGCATATAACTTTATAATTTACACATGATAAAACAGTTTTTTTTATATTTTTATTTTATTTCATAACAAAACATAATATCAACATAACAAAACATATACACATAACATAAACACTTAACATAAACATATAAGTATTAAGCGGGAGCGTCGTGACCCCCGCGGCCGCGGCCCCGGCCCCAACCCCGGCGCCAACCCTGGTAAGGGTTGGCAATGGCATACATCAAATTCACCAAGTTCGATTGGCGGTAATGGACCCTTCGGGCCCTTCGGGCCCGACCTGCACGCTGGTGCCGACGTGGTTGTTGCGCTGAAAAACGAGATTATCAATCAAACAGATACAAACTGAAACTGATATAGTGTAAATAACAATGTGCAATGTTTGTGTTCGTACCATCCTCCGCGGGAGCCTGCTGCTGCTGTTGTTGTTGTTGCTGCCGGGGTTGCTGCTGCTGGGGTTGTTGCTGGAGCTGTGGCTGGGGCTGTGGCTGGGGTTGCTGCTGGAGCGGTGGCTGGGGCTGTGCCTGGGGTTGCTGCTGGAGCTGTGGCTGGGGCTGTGCCTGGGGTTGTTGCTGGAGCTGTGGCTGGGGCTGTGCCTGGGGTTGCTGCTGGAGCTGTGGCTGGGGCTGTGCCTGGGGTTGCTGCTGGAGCTGTGGCTGGGGCTGTGCCTGGGGTTGCTGCTGGAGCTGTGGCTGGGGCTGTGCCTGGGGTTGTTGCTGGAGCCCAAAATTTTGTACGTCAGACAACTGAGAAATAATTAACGCGATGAGGTTCAGAAGATATCGATATTGAAGTTAGTTAATAATTATCAACGTATGTATCTGAAGTATAGTTAATAATTATCAATACTTACACTATCAGACAGGCCGACCATTCTGCTTTGAGAGCTGCTATATGAATGAAACAAATCTTATTTGTTTGTTACGTGGCTACGCGAACAAAACGTAAACGTAAAATCTGACGTTTGATAAATAAGCATTCACTTGATCGATCGCACTGATGTCAGTGATCGGCCGATAAATAACTGTGATATAACCCTATCGGGATAACCGACAGATGGCGGAATGCATGCCACTTTGCAATAGTAACTCGACGCGTTTTTTGATTTGTATTCGAATACGTGTCGAAAATATATAGCTTATTGAAAAAACGAAATATATAAATACAAACCTTTACCTTAATGAATCAGGTACATTTACAATAATAATAGAACTTTCAAATATATTGGACAAGGTAGCGGCAATAATTCATTACAAACCGAAATGACTTAAAAATTATTAAAAATTAGTTTTACTCTTTGTAATAAGTAAATACTGTCATGATAATACAATTATAATGTTAATCATTTATAAATCATTTGTAAATATACAATATCAAAAAATTAAAAAAAAATTCAAGGTTGTTCTATTTAAAATATACCGACTATGAAATAATCAATATTAATATCGATGAGTTATATAAGTTATATATAGGATATTAATATTAATTAGTCAATTATATGATATAATATTTATGGAATAGTTGCCGAATATTCCGAAGAACGCTTCTGTACTACATACATACATTGACTAAATAATATATTTGACTGATCAACATCCACGCTGAATAGTTCTATTAGCGCTGAAAGTCGAAAGGATCTCTTTGGATGGCGTAAATCCGGAAATGTAGGGTAACGGTGAACGAAGAAAAACATGAAAATAATAATATATGAATAAGGATAATAACAATTATTGGAACAGTTACCGTTTCCACACCACTTTGCAGTAGATAACTCGGCGCGTTTTTTTTAAAGTGGTATCCTCGGAAAGCCTAATCCACTATATATTGTTATACATATATATCTACAAACGCTTAGCATATTAACAAAGTTACATTTGTAAAACTAATAAAATTAACCAAATAGAATTATTTAAATTTCAATTTGCGTTCCTTTCTAAGAGACCGCCGGCGGCAAGCAGTTCCTGGAGTTTCATTGTTCCTTCCAAAAGCTTGATATGTTTCGGTTTTTGAACGTCGATATAGAGTTTCGAATTATCTATAAACAATTATGTTAAATAAATTGTTATAGCAAATACGACTTGATTACGACGAACACGAAAAAGATTGTTGGCTTCATTAATATTAATATTCACCATGCTCTCCGATTTGTCCGGTAATTTGAATTTTTTGACCTTGATTTATGATAAAATTTTGATCCACATTTCTGGGAATAATTTCAATTCGAGATTGACCGTCAGTGATGGATGCCGAGAACACTTCAGGGGAAGATTTATCAGGTACGAAAAATTCATCGCGGAGATAGGCTTCGGTTTCTGAAAAATTTCGATAGTCATGAATAGCTAGATTTGTTACGAGGAAAATTCCGTTTAGTTTGGTGATTGTAGTACCTATATATCCATATTTGTTGCAAATTTCTTACAAATGAGCAATTTTCAAAATTTTGACATCGGATGCTAGAGCATTAAATTTTCCCAAAACATTTATTTTCGTATAGTGTTTTAATTGAAGCTCATATGGAAGATTTCCGTTGTTGAAATTTGACGCGGGTTTAGCGACTGCGTTTTGGACTAATAATATCTGAAAAATTTAATTATATGTCATCAATTTTCAAATCTTAAATATATAGTGAAAATATAATGTTATAAATTGATATTCATATTTATACCTGATGTAATTCTATTTCATCCCTGAATTTTTCGGCGTCTTCATTCCAAGCACAACACGATAATTTTCTTCCATCATTATTATCGAGAATAAATTTAAAAAGTTGTAGATTTTTAGAATCTTTACTTTTGAAAGATTTGATTTTGTTCAGAGTTTTCACGTAACCAACGACGGAACTAAAGTTTGAATAATAAGGTGTTCTCGATTATGAATATATGGTTGAATAACCTATGAGTTTTATTCTATTGGGATACGTACACAAATTTATCGTAAGGTTTGATGTTATGGTTCAAAAACTCCGTGGTGGTAAAAGGAAGTATTGGGTCCGTGCTCTTGGATCGTTTACGTGATTGACTATGAGAGCTATGCCTTGAAGATTTTCGCTAAGACATATTCGGTGTTATTGTAATTGTACGAGAGAAAAAATGTCTGATTTTAATATATATACCTTTGTGGTGTGCTTGGATGATTGAGACATACTTAAAGATAGGATTTTATACCGTTTTAAATACTCAAAATTTAAAATACGAGCTAATTTAAATAGATATGTTTCAGTCGACGATAAATTTCGGAACGAATGATTTTTCCAATGAATATAGTTACGGTTTGCGTTACGTGTTTCTTCATTTGGTTTCATAGTGGTATAATTTATTGATCTTGGATGGATTTTGGGAAATATATAATTGTAAGCATTTGTACCTATATATGTATAACAATATATAGTGGATTAGGCTTTCCGATAATACCACTTAGAAAAAACGAACCGAGTTACCTACTGAAGAGTAGTGTAGAAACATTAACTGTTCGAAGAATTGTTATTATCCTCATTCATATATTATTATTTTCGGGTTTTACATTACCTACCGTTACCCTACCCTCCGGGATTACATGATCCGTAGACAGGCCCGTGAGCTTCGACGTGCCTAAAACTATTCTTAGAATACTTTCCGGAAATTTTGGAGACCACTTCTATACTCTACATACGTACATTAACTTATTAGCATAATTAACTGGTTAACATCATATATAATTTTCGGAAAATTTCGAATGGAACTTAAATTCGTGTTTCTTTTTTTTTTTCATTATAATTTGTTAATAATATGTATGCAACTTATAAATGATGTAGAATGATCAATATTAATAAATCCGTTAGGAATTTCCGTTACTTTGGGACCAAATGCGTTAGTGAATGCATGTGACATGGGGGGTTGGCGAGCGTAGCGCGCAGGGGGGCGGAGCCCCCCTAGTATATATATATATATATACAGGGTGTCCCAGAATTCGTGACGAGAAATTTACAGGGTGAATCTTGATCAAAAAACGGGATCGAAATTTCCTGAGCCATTTTTTCCGCGAATGCTTAGATTTCTCGATATAATTATTTCAATATCGGTCAATAAGGTGCGATCTAAGAACGGGCGCTTGTCGGTGTGCTCGCCGCTCGGTTGTGTGCACTTCTTTCCGCGGCGACAATATAGGCTGGGAGACGCGCATACAACCGCGTGGTAATCACATCGACGAACGTCCGTTCATAAGCCGCGCGTCATCAGCTGGATTTGAAATAATTATAACGAGAAATCTAAGCCATTCCGGAAAAAACGGCTAAGGAATTTTCGATCCTATTTCTCATAAAGATTTACTCTGTTAATTCCTCGTCGCGAATTCTGGGACACCCTGTATACCGTGTGAGTTTGGTGAAAGGACATGGTCGAAATCTGCATGCGCACGGGTATTCGATCGTAAAGTCTGTTGTTGTGCTCGCAGCCAATCAGTAAAGCGAACGCATTCTATGAGCGAATCAAAACGAAGAGTGTAATATCCCGCGCGGGTCGACCGGGTCTTCTCACCAAACTCACGCGGTATGTATGTACATATACTACCTTTTGCCGTTACGAAAAGCAAAAGGCCGTGTGATGGCGCTTGAGTCCTTACGTCAGTAGACCCGCGAATGTCTTTCTATTTTACAACCCACCAATGATGCAGAATTCACGTAATATATTTTCCGTTCAGTCGTTGTATATTCGCATGTTTACAGGATGCAGATGGTTGTAGTTCGGGGAAAAAATCTACTAGATCTCGTGAATCCTTCGATAAACCAGTGGTTGACAAAATGGTCAAACCAAAGAAGCCTGATTCGTCGGTAAATATAAAGTAGCCCATACACACTTCATGATGATGAATTACATGCTCATTTTCAAATTTACAACATGCAGGCCGATATAGTAAAGGAGAAACGGAGCTCTCGTATTCTGACGGAGCCTAATGCGATATTGGCACTAGACAATGTAGTGCTTAGCAAAGACATCCATTCGGTGAGTGCCTCGAATTTTAGCCATGATTAAATATGTAATTGTATATGATATTAGGTACATCATTTACAGCCGGAAAGTGGTCTCGATCTGGAAAAAGGATCCACTAAGTCTTCCGAAGCCTTCGTTAAACCGGTGGTTGACAAAATGATCAAGACAAAGCAGTCCGATTCGTTGGTAAATATAGAGTGACCTATACACACTTTATGATAATGAATTAGATGCTCATTTTCGTATTGACAATATGCAGGCTGATATGGTAAGGGAGGATCGAAGTAGTACGATGACAAAGGATAGAAATAAAGCGACACGAAAGAAAACGGATGATGCCATGTACAGCAAAAAACTCGAATTTGGTAAGTGGGTCAACCGTACTTCAAAATTAAATTATATTAGGTACAAGACATATTCTCGATAGGCAGCTGTTTGTGGGCTCCGTTGCAGACTTGGGATATGAACGAAAAATAATGATTTCGTTCTTACGGTGATTTTAAATTCGTTATTTTGACGGACATATTAGTATATTACGATATTAGTGCGGTAACTCGCTGCGCTCGTGCGCCACCCCCGCACTCACGTGTAATCTCAAACAGCCGCACTAATATCGTATACTATTTTATGTAATACGTACGTGTTAGGAACGATAGATGGCAGACACACCGATTTGCGTGAAATAATCATTATTTCACGCAAATTTTGATTATTGCACGCAAACAGCGAACTACTCGGTAATATGTGACTTACGACCGGAAAACATCACCGGTAAACGCCTCCTAACACGTACATATTACATAATAGTACTTTTCGATACTAGTGCGAAAGTGTTGATTCTCGGACGAGTGTGAAGTTTTTCGCCCGAGCGAAGCGAGGGTGAAAATCACACGAGTCGAGAATCATCTTTCGCACGTGTATCGAACTTCATTTTTCAACACAGCGCGCGTTAAGTTGAATTTGATGCACGCGAAGCGTGCGCAAAATCGAACTTTGCTCACGCCGTGTGGAAAATTTATTTTTTCCCCACAATAATGTTCGAGATATTATTGAGACATAAAAATAATGTTCAATTCTGAAATCATAGAGCAGAAATTCGCTCGAAAGAGATCTAGAGAAAATTAAAAAAATTCTGTACCTCATTTTGTCCGGCAGTGTGGGCTATACGTTAGTATTGAAATGAAAAAAAAAATAAAAAATTTAAATTGAATTTTTTTTTTCAATCCAATTGTAACTGATACACGATAATGAACAAACGTTAAATTAAAAATAATTTGGTCTTGAATTTCTTTGCACATAAGAAATCGATGGTTGGATTGTACCTAAATACGATGTGAGGAAAGTAATTGATGTGGTTATTTTACAGGGATGCAATAACTCTAGTCATGCTGACTTCTCGCAACAGATAAAAAATCTCAAGGCCAAATGTTCCACACATGAGAATACTATTGCCGGCCAAAAGTTGATGATAGAGGAACTCACAAAACTAAATATGGAATTGCAGCGCCATGTCCTCCAATATTTCCAAGAATTCAAAGGTACACATACCTTATTATTTAATATTAATTTAACATGGAAGAAGATTGGGCTGCAGACTGAGATTTTTATGCAATTTGTGAAGTAGTATCTTAACTCGGCTATTTCTCTAGAAATAATTGTTTCGAAAATGCTGATACAATCGCATTCATAGCTGTGAATATCCAAGACTTTTCAGATGAGGTTTCATTGAAACTAAAGAATGCCCGAATCGACGGTTTGGTTTCAATGAGGGGAAGTAACTCGTTGAAGTGACTTGCGATAGGTCCATAAATTTATCTCAATTTACCGGAATGAACAGTGGATCAACTGAATTAATAAGAATTATCAAAGGAAAAAATTTGAAATGAAATTAAAAAGTTTTCACGTGAAGTATCGAACATTGTGAAAAAAAAAACAAAAAACAATAGAAGTAAATCGAAAAAATTGGGTTGAACTAATTGAAATGAACAGAAACTACATAAAAATGAATTAAAATATTCCGATATCCACTCAATGAATTATTTTCAACTATTTCAACCCGAAGAATTAATTTGTCACTGGAATCTTGAGTTATTTCCCCCTCAGCTTTGCATATGAACAGTAGCTGGCATAAATTGTTATACATATCCGTTACTGAGTATACGTATTTACAGTTATGTCGAAACAGTATGACGGAGTCATACGTAACATGGAAGGTTGTAGTGCACCGCCCGCTGGATACATTTCAAAAAAAGACCAAACCGTAAGTCTGCATACTGATGAGGCAATGTTCGCGTATTTCCATGAATTTTCAACCATATACCATTTCGCAGATTCATTTGGGACATAACGTATGGATTCCCCACAGTTCGTACATTGGTGCCGTCAAAAGAGCTAAGTCGAATCAGATGTTCGTGAAAGAAATCGCCATAGCAGTATTTGGATATGACGTTCTGCAAAACAGCAGTGTCACTGGTACGAAATCAAATAAGTTCAAAGACAAACAGGCAAAACCAAAACTGGATGAAACAAAGATGCTTGCTATAAGTGGTACGTTTTATTACGCGTATTTATAATCATCGTTCTTGGTCCGCGTACAGGCACACTGATTCGCCTTTGAATCGTATTCCGAAATTAAACACAATATAACCATTTTTTTTCAGACATCTACCGTTACCGCTTACGGGCAATACAGAATACTTCTGAATTCGACACGCAGATGGAATTATCAAAAGTACAGCTGTATATCAGTAGAAAGATATCCGACATGAACAGGCCTCAGAACAGTGATAAGCAAACGACTTCATTGTCAATAAATGTACCAGGTAAAGTGAAATTTGATCATAAGGGTACACATATTTCGATGGCTCGGACGAATAACGTTGCATCTCGCGTGGCATTCCGAAACCGCTCTGTAGCGCTATAGACTTGCCATACAACTACAGAGCGATTTCAGAATCGCTTGCGAGATGTAACGTTCTTCGTCCAAGCCATCGATTTTACCATAGCGCCATTGCCTTAGCATGTATAATCAACTGATTTTATCGGTGTTGTATATTGTATGAACCAATTGATTTTTTTATTTATGTTAGTTTCACTGCATGTTCTTGCACAGTGGGCTCATCTTGTGTTCAGCTCGCAGATTCGGCAACTGGCTATTCAACTCAATTTTTTTACAGTTGACATGATTATATCTTCAATTGAATAATTAGCAGATTACCAGTCAGCACATCATATGATTATTTAAATTATACATCGTCTATACAGGGTGACCCAGAATCCGTAACGAGGAATTAACAGGGTAAATCTTGATAAAAAACGGGAGCGAAATTTCCTTAGCCGTTTTCCCCGGAAAGGCTTAGATTCCTCGTTATAATTATTTCAAATTCAGCCAATGACGCTCGGCTTATGAACGGCCGTTCGTCGATGTGATTACCGCTCGGTTGTATGCGCGTCTCCCACCCTATTGTCGCCGCAAAAAAAAAGTGCACACGACCAAGCGGCGAGCACACCGACAAGCGCCCGTTCTTAAATCGCGCGTTATTGACTGAAATTAAAATATTTATATCGAGAAATCTAAGCATTTCCGGAAAAAACGGCTGAAGAAATTTCGATTCCGTTTTTGATCAAGATTTACCCTGTAAATTCCTCGTCACGAATTCTGGGTCACCCTGTTTAAACGCATACGTCATACATGTACATATTCATGACTTTCGTCTCTATCTAGGAGAGGATGATCAGAACTCGAACGCGGAGGATGAAATTAACCCCAACTCGGCCGAGATTAGTGACGCAGATTCTGGAAACTCCCCTATTAGGGTACTTGAAGATGAGGATAACCTTATACTGAAAACAGTTGACGATCAACACAAAAACACAGGTTTGTCCATGAAATCTTGGTGTGATATTTTCCGAAAAGATAACTGAAAGAGTCAACCGGACACGATCGGCTATATCATAGGTATGTTTCAAATCAAGTTCCCGGATGCAGAGTATCTCTGTGTGTCAATTGTACAATATTTATGACGAGAGAGGTCAGCCGTTAATTTTTTTTCAAGTCATAGGTGCTCCTTCGATAGAAGTCTACAACACATGTAAAATTCGTGGAAAACAAAAAAAATTTGTAGTCAAATCGTTGGCGATAGTGGTTAGAATTCAGTGTACACTTGGAAAATGGCTAATTTTTTAGGTGTCACTTACGAATACTTTTGCTTTTCAACAGACTTGTCAGCTGCGAGCGATACGCCGAATTATGACCTGAGCGAGTGATAAAAGCCTGCAGTCACGTGATGATTGTGAAGATTTGTATTCTGATAATAAAAACAATGAAAAAAATTGATCTCTGCGATGTACGGATTACTGTATACGTATAATATATATACACATATATATCAGATTATATCAGAAAAAATCAATCATTTTTTTGTGTTCAGGGCCATATCGGAAATAGTTAGTCCTCAATATAAAACAAATTGTCCCCAAAGCTCAGCTATGTATTATTTTAGTTTTATCTGTATAACTGTCTTCATTTGACTGATAAAAATAAAAGAAATATACGTTCATGTAAAGAATTTTATGATCTACAAAAATGGTTGTTCGGCCCAAGTTGTTCAATTGAACCGTTAACAAGTTAAGGGGTTTAAAAGTCATATTTATATTTGATAACTACTTACTTTTCGACAAATTAATTTCTATTAATTTTTTCATAAATTAAAGAAAATTTTCTCTGTACAAAAACGTGTATTTACTTCATTTTTATCGGTTAAATAAAAAAAGTTATACAGATAAAACTAAAATAAAATAATTTTGCCATTTAAAATACATGGGAAATCTTATTTTCAAATGCGCTAATTCTGTGTCTGAGCTACATAGCTGAGCTTTGTGGACAATTTGTTTTATGTTAAAGACTAACTATTTGCGATATGGCCCAGAATAGAAGAAAAAAATCTTTTTTTTTTTACACAGTCTAATATTATATACTTCACTCCCGGCATGTGTACCTATACATGTTAGTCCTCGTCCAGGTGAGTGTTCATGGAATGTAGGCTTGGAAGCAAATGAAAAATGTTACCGGGCGTTTGATTTCAGTCCCGCCGTGGGGCTTTTATTCAGCTATCTCTCACGCACTCGCACGTCTATATAGTGGATGGTACTGAAACAGGTGCGGATAGAGGTACATTGGAAACGGATAGGATCAACCAATTCAACTGCGCATAGATACGGACAGAATCTATGTGTGGATGGTATTGCAACAGGTGCGGATAGAGATACATTAGAAGCGGGTGGGATGAACTATTAACTGCGTATATATATAAATTGCATTCTTATCTGGATTTGCTCATTATTCCGGATGGACAACGCGTGCGTACAGAACTGCAGATAGATGCGGATAGAAATTATTCCCATTTAATATCAAAATGCGTATAGAATCAGACACGCGCGGATAGGATTTCTGTCCGTTGTTGCACGAAGATGCGTATAGGAACGAGTATTTCCAACTGCTCCTATCCGGAATTGCAGTGACAAAAACACATACGATACGGACAGGATTCGTCTTCTGTCTGCAGATAGATGCGGATAGAAATTATTTCCATTTAATATCAAAATGCGTATAGAATCAGACACGCGCGGATAGGATTTCTGTCCGTTGTTGCACGAAGATGCGTATAGGAACGAGTATTTCCAACTGCTCCTATCCGGAATTGCAGTGACAAAAACACATACGATACGGACAGGATTCGTCTTCTGTCTGTTTCTGATGGAATTTTAACCAGGGAAGATAATGCTGTTTTGCGCAATAATAAACGGCTGCTTTGCGCCATAGTATGCGGCTGCTTTGCGCCATAGTATACGGCTGCTTAGCGCCATAGTATACGGCTGCTTAGCGCCATAGTATACGGCTGCTTTTGCGCTATGATATATGACCCATATGACCCATTTGCCACATGAGAAGACCCAATTTTTTTTTTTTAATAATGATATTATTTAATATATTATTTATACCAATAATATTTCGATATATCTTACTTTTTTTTTTCGTGTAGAGTATGTATTAAGAATATATAGTGGATTAGGCTTTCTGAGGAAACCACTTAAAATAAAACGCGCCGAGTTATCTACTGCAAAGTGGTGTGGAAACGATAACTGTTGCAAAAATTGCTATCATCGTTATTCATCCATAAATTATTATTTGCAGATTTCTCTATACCAAAGGGATTTCCCCCCCAAAGATTACCGAACCGAACGATGGAAAAGCGTGACGGCACTAAAGATTGGTTAGATTATATTCATGATTATTCATCCCAATTATATTATCATTGCAAACTATTGTAGATATTGAGGGAATGCTATTCGTTGAAGCTTTTAGACGATTTTGGGTCGATTTTTATAAGAAAAGTTGAAGAGCAGAGGACCTAGACTACGAGACTACGAAGCGAAAGACAAAAATACCAATCCGGACGATTAATATCAGGTGTAACGGAACTTGCAGATATATTATACGGAAAGTGCAACACGTACATAATACACGTACATAAATATAGTAGGAGATCTATGAAGTCCGCGATAAGTCAAGCGTTTAGACAATTTCATTTCGATTTTTATGAGGATTAAAATGACTTAAAAATGATCAAAAATCAGTTCTATTCTTTGTAAATAAATAAATACTATAATGATGGTACAATTGTAATATGTGTTCATGTTTATTCTATAAAAAATTGAAAAATCCGTAAATAAATGGGCAATATCATACAGTTATTAGACATATAGCATATAACTTTATAATTTTTCATTATTTTATACATACTAATGTCAATGATCGACCGATAAATAACTGTCATATAACTTTATTGATCGGCCGATAAATAACTGTCATATAACTCTATCAGGATAACCGACAGATGGCAGAATGCATGCCACTTTGCAATAGCAACTCGACGCGTTTTTTTGTTTGTATTTATATACGAGTCGAGAATATATAGTGGAGTTTTTTATTAGTATTTACATATACATATCGAAATTATATAGTGGATTAGGCTTATTGAAGAAACTAAATATATAAATATAACTTAGCATATAACTTTATAATTTACACATGACAAAACAGTTTTTTTTATATTTTTGTTTTATTTTATAACTAAACACATAACATCAACATAACATAACATATACACATAACATAAACACATAACACAAACACATAAGTATTCAATAAAAATTAGGCGGGAGCGTCATAACCCCCGCGGCCGTGGCCCCGGCCCCGGCCCCGGCCCCAGCCCGGCGCCAACCCCGGTATGGGCTGGCGATGGCAAACATCAGGCCGACCACATTCGATTGGCGGTAATGGGCCCTTCGGGCCCAATACCGCCGAACTGCTCGCTGGTGCCGACGTGGCGCTGAAAAAAGAGATTATAAATCAAACAGATACAAATTGAAACTGATTTAATGTAAATAACAATGTGCAATGTTTGTGTTCGTACCTTCCTCCGCGGGAGCCTGCTGCTGCTGTTGTTGTTGTCACTGCTGGGGTTGTTGCTGCCGGGGTTGCTGCCGCTGGGGTTGTTGCTGCTGGGGTTGCTGCCGCTGGGGTTGTTGCAGCTGGGGTTGTTGCTGCTGGGGTTGCTGCCGCTGGGGTTGTTGCAGCTGGGGTTGTTGCTGCTGGGGTTGCTGCCGCTGGGGTTGTTGCTGCTGGGGTTGTTGCTGTTGGGGTTGTTGCTGCTGGGGTTGTTGCTGCAATGATTATGCAAATGATTAATGCAATAAAGTTCAAAAGATACTGATATTAAACATAGTTATTAATTATCAATACTTACGCTATCTGGTAAAGCAGACATGCTCACTTGAGAGTTGTGTGTGATGTGAATGAAACAGATTTTATTTATTTGTTACATGGTTACGCGGAACAAAACGTAAGCGTGAAAATTAACGTTTGAAAAATGAGCCTTCACTTGATCAATCACACTGATGTCAGTGATCGGCCGATGAATAACTATCATGTAACTCTATCAGAATAACCGACAGATGGCGGAATGCATGCCACTTTGCAATAGGTAACTCGACGCGTTTTTTTTTTTTTAAGTGGTTTCTCAATCAGCCTAATCCACTATATATTTTTGATACATATATGAATACAAATATATAAATACAAACGTTATCGTTAAAATTAATTCAAATAAGACAAGAATAAAGACAATTTTTTATTTATGGAAAAATATACAAAACAATGCTGCTTTGCGCATAAATATCTGGCTGCTTTGCGCCATAATATATAAAGCAGGAGACCTGTGCTACGAAAGCTACGAGACAAAGGGCATGGGCGAAAACTAGCCAATTTGGAGTTCCATTAAAACACAGGAATTTTTATTTTGAGAATGTTAAGGATCGATGCTAAAGGAACAAAACGTGAGCGCAAATATTCGATATTTGACGAACCTTCGTCATTTTATTCGTCATTTTTTTAATAGATATAATGACGGTTTGTATTTCAAGGTTCCTCATTTATTTTCGTATCCTATCATAAATAAATTGACGTGCATAAATTGTGGTGATAAATTGATGGTGATTTGAATAATGGAACCAGTCGAACAGAGTATGTAATATCAATATGTATTTGATTACCAAACCGAACGACGCAAAAGCATGAAGTAACTAAAAATTGGTTAAATTATCAAAATAGACAGGCTAACAGACGAAGAAATAAGCAGTCTATATGAGGAATTGGTAGAAGATATAGTAGAGATAGAAACAGGGCTGGATGAGGAATTAATCGTTTCGGCACCAGTCACACGCTCAATATATATGGGATTGGAAGAAGCGTTAGCAGTACTGGAACCAGAGCTGGAACGACGCGGGTTATTCGCATTGCCACCAGTGGAGCAAAGTATTTAATATTGATATGTATTTAATTACGTAATAGCGTGATTAATAAATTAATTGAGGCGTGATATCAGATCTAAAGATTAGTTAAATTATTGTAATAGACGACTTAACAAATTCGGAAATCGATGAAATATTGGAACACGATGGAGACATGGAACACATGGAACAGATACAACAAGTTGCGAGAGAGCAAGAGTTGTTAGCCGAGTTCGAAGCCCAACGTGACGCGGAACGGGCAGAAATATTACGCGATTTTGCAGACGACGAATGGCAAGATGGAGAGACACGAAGACGCGTCAACGAAAAAGAAATAATAGAATCGGAAGATAATCGAAATTCCTAATAATATAGCATGGAAGTTAAATATATGTATAGATACGTGTCACATAATATTCACCAAAAATTACCCTGCAAATTCGGTTAATTTTTGAATTATTATCAGTGTTAAAATAATCGATTTTTTTTAGATTATTACCTACGCGTGCAAAAATCCAAAAACAGCGAAACTGAAGAGAGAGAAGTACTTAAGAAAACTTTAAGAATTCAGGAGAACTTCAGATTTCAAAGTTTGCTGGCGGTGTTCTAAAAAGGAATAGAAGTGGAAGGTTGAACTAATGATATATATTCGAAAATACTAGATATTTGCTAGATATGGAAGAATTATCATCTTCAGGATTCGACCCTATCAAAAACAATTTCCCGCTAAAGATCGATTGATTACTTTTTATTCATAGAAAAATATAACATGACCATGCTGCTTTGCGCATGAATATCTGGCTGCTTTGCGCCATATTATATAAAACAGAGGACCTGTACTACGAAAGCTCCGAGACAAAGGGCATGGAATACGAGGCCGACGACCATGTCCAGCTACTTTGCACATGCATATATGGCTGCTTTGCGCCTTGATAGATGGAAGCTTTGGACCTGGACAAGGTAGCGGCAATAATTCATTACAAACCAAAATGACTTAAAAATTATTAAAAATTAGTTTTACTCTTTGTAATAAGTAAATACTGTCATGATAATACAATTATAATGTTAATCATTTATAAATCGTTTGTAAATATACGATATCAAAAAATTATGAAAAATAAAAAAAATTTAAGGTTGTTCCATTTAAAATATACCGACGATGAAATATTCAATATTGATATCGATGAGTTATATAAGTTATATATGGGATATTAATATTAATTAGTCAATTATATGATATAATAATATTTATGGAATAGTTGCCGAATATTTCGAAGAACGCTTCTGTACTACATACATACATTGACTAAATAATATATTCGACTGATTAACATCCGCGCTGAATAGTTCTATTAGCGCTGAAGGTCAAGAGGATCTCTTTGTATGGCGTAATTCCGAAAATGTAAGGTAGCGGTAGACAAGGAAAAACCTGAAAATAATAATATATGAATAAGGATAATAACAATTATTGGAACAGTTACCGTTTCCACACCACTTTGCAGTAGGTAACTCGGCGCGTTTTTTTTAAAGTGGTATCCTCGGAAAGCCTAATCCACTATATATTGTTATACATATATCTACAAGCGCTCACCGTATTAACAAAGTTACATTTGTAAAACTAATAAAATTAACCAAACAAAATTATTTAAATTTCAATTTCCGCTCCTTTTTAAGAGACCGCCGGCGGCAAGCAGTTCCTGGAGTTTCATTGTTTCTTCCAAAATTTTGATATGTTCGGGTTTTTGAATTTCGATATAAAGTTTCGAATTATCTATAAACAATTACGTTAAATAAATTGTTGTAGCAAATACCACTTGATTACAATTAACACAAAAAAGATTGTTGGCTTCATTAATATTAATATTCACCATGCTCTCCGATTTGTCCGGTAATTTGAATTTTTTGACCTTGGTCTATGATAAAATTTTGATCCACATTTCTGAGAATAATTTCAATTCGAGATTGACCGTCGGTGATAGATGCCGAGATCACTTCAGGGGAAGATTTATCAGGTACAAAAAATTCATCGCGGAGATAAGCTTCGGTTTCTGAAAAATTTCGATAGTCATGAATAATAGCTAGATTTGTTACAAGGAAAATTCCGTTTAGTTTGGTGTTTGTAGTACCTATATATCCATATTTGTTGCAAATTTCTTCCAAATGAGCAATTTTCAAAATTTTGACCTCGGATGCTAGAGCATTAAATTTTCCCAAAACATTTATTTTCGTATAGTGTTTCAATTGAAGCTCATATGGAAGATTGCCATTGTTAAAATTTGACGCGGGTTGAGCGACTGCGTTTTAGACTAATAATATCTGAAAAATTCAATTATATGTTATGAATTTTCAAATCTTAAATAAATAGTGAAAATATAATCTTATAAATTAATATTCATATTTATACCTGATCTAATTCTATTTTATCCCTAAATTTTTCGGCATCTTCATTCCAAGCACAACACGATAATTTTCTTCCATCATTATTGTCGAGAATAAATTTAAAAAGTTGTAGATTTTTCGAATCTTTACTTTCGAAAGATTTGATTTTGTTCAGAGTTTTCACGTAACCAACGACGGAACTAAAGTTTGAATAATAAGGTGTTCTCAATTATGAATATATAGTTGAATAACCTATGAGTTTTATTCTATTGGGATACATACACAAATTTATCATGAGGTTTAATATTTTGGTTCATAAACTCCGTGGTCGTGAAAGGAAGTATTGGGTCCGTACTCTTAGATCGTTTACGTGATTGACTATGAGAGCTATGCCTTGAAGATTTCCGCTGAGACATATTCAGTATTATTGTAATTATACCAGAGAAAATATGCCTGATTTTGATATATATACCTTCGTGGTATGCTTGGATGATTGAGACATACTTGAAGATATAATTTTATAACGTTTTATATACTAAAAATTTAAAAAACAAGCTAAAATAGATAGATATGTTACAGTCAACTATAAATTTCGGAACGAATGATTCTTCCAATGAATATAGTTACGGTTTGCATTACGTGTTTCTTCATTTGGTTTTAAGGTGGTGTAATCGATCGTGGATGGATTTTGGAAAATATATAGTGGTAAGCGTTTGTACCTATATATGTATAACCATTCATAGTGGATTAGGTTTCCCGATGATACCACTTAAAAAAACGCACCGAGTTACCTACTGAAGAGTGGTTCTGGTAACTGTTCTAAGAATTGTCATTATCCTCATTCATGTATTATTATTTTCAGGTTTTTCCTAACCTACCGTTACCCTACCTTTCTGGCTTACGTGATCCGTTGACAGGCCCGTCAGCTTCGACGTGCCTAAAGCTATTCTTAGAATACTTGTATACTCTACATACGTACATTAACTTATTAACTTACGGAAATTCCTAACGGTCCTATTAATATCGATCATTGTACATCCTTTATAAGATGCACATACATTACTAACAAATTATGATGAAAAAAAAAAAAAAATACTAATTCAAGTTTTATTCGAAATATTCCTAAAATTAGATATGATGTTAATCAGTTAATTATGATTAGTATTTTTTTTTTTTTTTCATTATAATTTGTTAGTAATATATGTGCATCTTATAAAGGATGTACAATGATCAATATTAATAGGACCGTTAGGAATTTCCGTTACTTTGGGGCCGAATTCGTAATACCCGAGGATGCCATGGGGGGTTGGCGCGCGAAGCGCGCAGGGGGGCGGAGCCCCCCTAGTATATATATATATATATCAAGAGACTCGGTAGAGTCTCGTGCCAAGTACAATGAAAAAAAAAATATCATATAAGGTATATATATCTATATACGCCGCGCGAGACTCGACGAGTCTATATACCCGCCCGGGAGCTAACCAGCGTGGTGGGGAGACAGTATTTTCCTAATATCTTCCGTTTCGCGATATCCCGGGGATTGAAATAATTATCTCAGAATGTAGGGACGAAGAGCCCTTCATTTGAGACCAACTTCAATTGAATCAGTGCCCGAAAAGCTGAGATATGTTTAGCTTCAGTTTATGAGTACCCGTTTCGTCTGAAATTTTTTTCGTCTCCTTCTCTTTCAGACTAAGTGGTCCTTAAACCTATGTGTCTGAGAATTAGGAAAGAGCGGTTCAGACCAAGTGGTCCTTAAACCTATGTGTCTGAGAATTAGGAAAGAGCGGCCACCACTGAATAGCAGTGCCAGGTGGCGCTCTTGTCGACGCTGTTGACGTATGATCGCGAATCGATGCCACTAGACCACGGAGTACGGACAGACGGGCTTACGAGACAGAGCTGTCAGTTCTGTTCATATTCGTATATCTGGACATTTTGCAAATTTCATTCCTCTCAATTCTCTTTTATGCTTCATATCAAGAGACTCGGTAGAGTCTCGCGCCAAGTACAATAAAAAAAAAAAAATATCATATAAGGTATATACAGGGTTATTCACTTTGCGCGCACCACCTGGTGAGGGCGGATACCTTGTGAAATTGTAAGACTAATTTTCCTTTACCAAAAAGTCCTGGGACTAATGGTTCTCGGGCTACGGAAGGTCTTAGTTTACCAATCACAAGGCCTCCAGCTGCTCAAGTTAGGGCCGGGTCTAAAGTATAAAACTAGCAGTGCCCGTGGCAACTCGATTCCCAGTGAAATAAAAATAAATGATTCAATCTAGTGATAAATTTAAGGGATCGTCTCAGTGTGACCCTCCGAAAAATCACTGATTTTCGCGAATTTTTTTTTTAATGTTCAAATAAACTAATCGGTTCGGTTTTTTTTTTATAAATAAATACGTTTATGAAGAATACAAAATGATTTTTTTTAAGTTTATTTATTGAGTGCATCATTGTTGTAAAAATTGTTGTAATTTCACGTGAAAAAAAAAGGTGCTGCACGGTTTCCACGATGACGGCCGCAATTTTGATCTGAAAAAAAAATTTCAAAAAGATTATTGATCTGTAGGAAAGTCGCTATCGCGCTATGGAGGGTTTTTTTTTTTTTTTCAAATTTGACAAAATGGCGGCGGTTTGAACAAAAAGTGTCGAATTTGGCCCTTTTTTTCGACAGTTTTTCCTAAAAAAAAATAGGAAGTTTTCAAAAAAAAAAAAAAAGCTTCCATAGCGCGATAAAGAATGACGTTAAAAATGTTCTCGCGAAATTGGAACTAGATATCTTTAAAACTCTTCCTTTGAGAGTGGAAACCGTTTTGAAAAACACCATTCTGAGAAAAACGCGTTTAAATATTACAGTACGAAAATTTTAGAGAAATCGTTTACTTACAATCAATCGGCGATGCCAGGTCCATACAAGTTTATTTTCGAAAGTTATAGAACGTAGGTACCTAGAAGGATACACACGCAGGTAGAAAAATAAACAAAGGGAATAACGGTCGAGCGGAGCGGCGGACGAGGCAGCTGTCTCGCTCCGTTCCCTTTCTACCAGAAACGCTGTAGCGACCGTAATACTTTGAATTTCGATTTGAAAATTTGAGAGAATGTTTATTACAGTGTATACTATCCGATAATGCAATGAAAAAAAAATCGATTTTTCGAAAATTTCACACTGAGACGATCCCTTAAGTTACAGTTATTGTCGCCAGAGGTCGCCAGGAGTTGTCTCCATCCAACATACGCTTTCGTTATCTGTGACCAAGAACACCGCTACGTGGTCTCGTCGTCTAGGTCTACCGCCACGTAGTTTCCGTCCACCAGGACTACCACTACGTAGTGTTAGTCCTCCAGGTCGACCGCTACGTAGTTTCCGCCCTGCAGGTCCACCGCTGGGTAGTTTCCATCCTCCATGTCCACCACTACGTAGTCTTAGTCCTCCAGGTCGACCGCTACCTAGTCTTTGTCCTCCAGGTCGACCGCTACGTAGTCTTAGTCCTCCAGGTCGACCGCTGCGTAGTTTCCGTCCTGCAGGTTCACCGCTACGTAGTTTTCGTCCTCTAGGCCCACCGCACCGTAGTTTCCGTCCTCCAGGTGCACCGCCACGCAGTTTCCGTCCTCCGGGTTCACCGCTACGTAGTCTTAGTCCTCCAGGTCGACCGCTATGTAGTCTTAGTCCTCCAGGTCAACCGCTGCGTTGTTTCCGTCCCGCAGGTTCACCGCTACGTAGTTGCCGTCCTGCAGGTTCACCGCTACGTAGTTATCGTCCTCTAGGTTCACCGCTACGTAGTTTTAGTCCTCTAGGTCCACCGCACCGTATTTCCGTCCTCCGGGTCGACCGATTGTAAGTCATTATTAATGAACAATTGATTTCATAGTGCTAAGTGCTGGTAGGCAATCAGTGCACCCATGCAGGCCGTAATAAAATAGGGCTCTGAGATCGAGTTAACCCCCAAAAATCGAGTCACGAGGTTACGTCTGCAGAGTACCCTCGATGAGCTCTTTCGCGAATAATTCTTTCGATAAAAACTAGAGGTGGACCTCCTTGACCTCCCTCCGATCAATTAATTAATCCTTGGACAGAAACAAGGATTAATTAATTGAACAAATATTTTTTCAGTCAATTTCAGAGATCGAGTTAACCCCCAAAAATCGGGTTACGAGGTTACGTCTGCAGAGTACCCTCGATGAGCTCTTTCGCGGATGATTCTTTAGATAAAAACTAGAGGTGATTGATCCTTGGACAGAAACAAGAATTAATTAACTGAATAAATATTTTCTCAGTCAATTTCAGAGATCGAGTTAACCCCCAAAAATCGGGTTACGAGGTTACGTCTGCAGAGTACCCTCGATGAGCTCTTTCGCGGATGATTCTTTGGATAAAAACTAGAGGTGATTGATCCTTGGACAGAAACAAGAATTAATTAACTGAATAAATATTTTTTCAGTCAATTTCAGAGATCGAGTTAACCCCCAACAATCGGGTTATGAGGTTACGTCTGCAGAGTACCCTCGAAGAGCTCTTTCGCGGATAATTCTTTAGATAAAAACTAGAGGTGATTAATCCTTATTACTGTCTAGAACATACTGTTTCACAATCACGATTTTGAAAAATCGCTATTGTGATGCTTTAATCAGCTGGGAATATCAGGGCTGAAGTGAATGAACCAAGATTACTAGAATTATCAGATTTATTTGTCAAATAACTCAAGAAACAATTCAAAATGCCTAGAAAAGAATTTTGTGTTACAGAGAAATTGATAATTATGTTTCTTTTTTTTTTTTTTTTTTTACGAGGGAGGAGAAATGCTTTTACGCACGGTGTGTGGGACTCCCATAAAATAAGTATGGACTACCCACTAAAACTCCTCCCAACAACAAGTGCTGAATAAACACATAACGGAACAATAATAAACAATAATAATAATAATAATAACGTTGTAACGTCTTCACTCTTCGGAACTGAGTGTGTGTCCTTATGTTCATCCTGAAAAAACACAATCAGATCAAAATTAGAATTAGATTAACGACGAGCGCCCTAATAATCAGCAGGCATGAAATGGAAGATAATTTGCACGACTCGCCTAGAGAAGGTGCTCGAAGTGCCCTCCGTGCACTTCAATGCACAAGTCTGCCCGGCGAATTAGGCTGGCTTGGGCATTCTCGAGCATAGCCGGTGTTATTGTTGCTATGGCCTGATCGATCCGGACAGCCAACTCTTCGACCGTGTCGATAGGATGCCGATAAACGATTTCTTTCATATGACCCCATAGGAAGAAGTCCAGCATATTGAGGTCTGGTGATCTGGGTGGCCAGTTAACAGGCCCTCGACGGCCAATCCACGCGTCCGGAAATTCGCGATCTAACACCTCACGCGCTACTCTTGCGTAGTGCGGCGGTGCCCCATCGTGTTGAAACCACGAATCTGGCCCTAAGATGACTCCCGCGTTTCCCAACAAAATGGGCAAATCAACATCCAGGAAGTGTGCGTAATTCGGCCCATTCAAACGGCGTGGAATTTCATGTGGACCCACCTGAAAATAAACTACTCGTTACCGTTCCTTCCTCGCGGTGCACGATGCAGCCTGACTTATTATTATTACTATTATCAATATTAATATTATTATAATTATTGTTATTATTGAGCTTACCAATTCACTGCCCTGAATGCCCGCCCATAAATTCACGGTGAAGCGATTTTGAAATCCGCGGACCATAGTGGCGTGAGGATTTTCAGCAGCCCACAGATGGTAATTGTGGGGGTTGAATGTGCCATCCCGTCCAAATGTAGACTCGTCAGAAAAAATAATTCGCCTGCTGAAATTTGGATTCTGCCGATTTCTCTCCACCAGCCACCGACAAAACTCCAACCGCCACGGGTAATCCTCCGGTTGCAGGCTCTGCACCCGTGTGTAGTGGAAAGCGTGCAGAGTTTCGTCGCGGAGGACTCGTTGCACAGTCGAATACGAGGTGTTGCAGTATCTTGCAACTGCTCGAAGACCCATCGTCGGATCGTCCGCCACCATTTCCAAAATTCTTTCTTCCATGACGGGCACGCGGACATTCTGCGGTCTTCCGATGGCGTTACCGTCGTTCAAATTCCTCACCAGTTGGCCGGTTTCCCTGGACCGGTGGACCAAACGTAAAATAACGTTTTTGTCCGGATGTCGCCGCCTTGGAAACCGCCCAGCGTATGCCGCCGCAGCCACTCGTGCAATTTGCCCACACTCGCCGTACAAAATCAGCATGTCAGAATACTCCTGTGGTGAATAGTAATCCATTTCTGAATATTTATTTAATAATCAATAAGAGATTAAATGGCCCGTGTAAACTGCTTGATGAACTCTATGCGTAACCATAGGTTGTTTGTGACAAATCAAAATACGGTGAAACAAAACATTCATCGTTTTTTGTCTTCACGGATTACTATTCACCACTAGAGTATTTTGACATGCTGATTTTGTACGGCAAGTGTGGGCGAAATGCACGGGTGGCTACGGCGGAATACGCTGTCATGGAAAAAAGAATTTTGGGTATGGAGTTTTGTCGTTGGCTGGTGGAGAGAAATCGGCAGAATCCAAATTTCAGTAGGCGTATTATTTTTTCTGACGAGTCTACATTTGGACGGGATGGCACATTCAACCCTCACAATTACCATCTGTGGGCTGCTGAAAATCCGCACGCCACTATGGTCGGCGGATTTCAAAACCGCTTAACCGTGAATTTATGGGCGGGCATTCAGGGCAGTGAATTGGTAAGCTCAATAATAACAATAATTATAATAATATTAATATTAGTAATAGTAATAATAATAAGCCAGGCTGCATCGTGCATCGCGAGAAAGCAACGGTAACGAGTAGTTTATTTTCAGGTGGGTCCATATGAAATTCCACGCCGCTTGAATGGGCCGAATTATGCACACTTCCTAGACGTGGATTTGCCCATTTTGTTGGGAAACGCGGGAGTGATCCTAGGCCCAGATTCTTGGTTTCAGCACGATGACGCACCGCCGCACTACGCAAGAGTAGCGCGTGAGGTGTTAGATCGCGAATTTCCGGACGCGTGGATTGGCCGTGGAGGGCCTGTTAACTGGCCACCCAGATCACCAGACCTCAACATGCTGGACTTCTTCCTATGGGGTCATATAAAAAAAATCGTGTATCGGCATCCTATCGACACGGTCGAAGAGTTGACTGTCCGGATCGATCAGGCCATAGCGACAATTACACCGGCTATGCTCGAGAATGCCCAAGCCAGCCTAATTCGCCGGCCAGACTTGTGCATCGAAGTGCACGGAGGGCACTTTTAGTTGGCGCTCGTCGTTAATCTAATTCTAATTTTGATCTGATTGTGTTTTTTCAGGATGAACATAAGGACACACACTCAGTTCCGAAGAGTGAAGACGTTACAACGTTATTACTATTATTATTATTGTTTATTATTGTTCCGTTATGTGTTTATTCAGCACTTGTTGTCGGGAGGAGTTTTAGTGGGAAGTCCATACTTATTTTATGGGAGTCCCACACACCGTGCGTAAAAGCATTTCTCCTCCCTCGTAAAAAAAAAAAATAAAAAAAAGAAACATTATTATCAATGAAAGATTAATTTTGATTATTATCAATTATTATCAATTTCTCTGTAACACAAAATTCTTTTCTAGGCATTTTGAATTGTTTCTTGAGTTATTTGACAAATAAATCTGATAATTCTAGTAATCTTGGTTCATTCACTTCAGCCCTGATATTCCCAGCTGATTAAAGCATCACAAAAGCGATTTTTCAAAATCGTGATTGTGAAACAGTATGTTCTAGACAGTAATAAGGATTAATCACCTCTAGTTTTTATCTAAAGAATTATCCACGAAAGAGCTCTTCGAGGGTACTCTGCAGACGTAACCTCGTAACCCGATTTTTGGGGGTTAACTCGATCTCTGAAATTGACTGAAAAAATATTTATTCAGTTAATTAATTCTTGTTTCTGTCCAAGGATCAATCACCTCTAGTTTTTATCCAAAGAATCATCCGCGAAAGAGCTCATCGAGGGTACTCTGCAGACGTAACCTCGTAACCCGATTTTTGGGGGTTAACTCGATCTCTGAAATTGACTGAAAAAATATTTATTCAGTTAATTAATTCTTGTTTCTGTCCAAGGATCAATCACCTCTAGTTTTCATCTAAAGAATAATCCGCGAAAGAGCTGATCGAGGGTACTCTGCAGACGTAACCTCGTAACCCGATTTTTGGGGGTTAACTCGATCTCTGAAATTGACTGAAAAAATATTTATTCAGTTAATTAATTCTTGTTTCTGTCCAATGATCAATCACCTTCAGTTTTTATCTAAAGAATAATCCGCGAAAGAGCTGATCGAGGGTACTCTGCAGACGTAACCTCGTAACCCGATTTTTGGGGGTTAACTCGATCTCTGAAATTGACTGAAAAAATATTTGTTCAATCAATTAATCCTTGTTTCTGTCCAAGGATTAATTAATTGATCGGAGGGAGGTCAAGGAGGTCCACCTCTAGTTTTTATCGAAAGAATTATTCGCGAAAGAGCTCATCGAGGGTACTCTGCAGACGTAACCTCGTGACTCGATTTTTGGGGGCTAACTCGATCTCAGAGCCCTATTTTATTACGGCCTGCATGGGTGCACTGATTGCCTACCAGCACTTAGCACTATGAAATCAATTGTTCATTAATAATGACTTACAATCGGTCGACCCGGAGGACGGAAATACGGCGCGGTGGACCTAGAGGACTAAAACTACGTAGCGGTGAACCTAGAGGACGAAAACTACGTAGCGGTGAACCTGCAGGACGGCAACTACGTAGCGGTGAACCTGCGGGACGGAAATTACGCAGCGGTTGACCTGGAGGACTAAGACTACATAGCGGTCGACCTGGAGGACTAAGACTACGTAGCGGTGAACCTGGAGGACGGAAACTGCGTGGCGGTGCACCTGGAGGACGGAAACTACGGTGCGGTGGGCCTAGAGGACGAAAACTACGTAGCGGTGAACCTGCAGGACGGAAACTACGCAGCGGTCGACCTGGAGGACTAAGACTACGTAGCGGTCGACCTGGAGGACAAAGACTAGGTAGCGGTCGACCTGGAGGACTAAGACTACGTAGTGGTGGACATGGAGGATGGAAACTACCCAGCGGTGGACCTGCAGGGCGGAAACTACGTAGCGGTCGACCTGGAGGACTAACACTACGTAGTGGTAGTCCTGGTGGACGGAAACTACGTGGCGGTAGACCTAGACGACGAGACCACGTAGCGGTGTTCTTGGTCACAGATAACGAAAGCGTATGTTGGATGGAGACAACTCCTGGCGACCTCTGGCGACAATAACTGTAACTTAAATTTATCACTAGATTGAATCATTTATTTTTATTTCACTGGGAATCGAGTTGCCACGGGCACTGCTAGTTTTATACTTCAGACCCGGCCCTAACTTGAGCAGCTGGAGGCCTTGTGATTGGTAAACTAAGACCTTCCGTAGCCCGAGAACCATTAGTCCCAGGACTTTTTGGTAAAGGAAAATTAGTCTTACAATTTCACAAGGTATCCGCCCTCACCAGGTGGTGCGCGCAAAGTGAATAACCCTGTATATCTATATACGCCGCGCGAGACTCGACGAGTCTATATACCCACACGGGAGCTAACCAGCGTGGTGGGGAGACGGTATTTTCCTAATATCTTCCGTTTGGCGATATCCCGGGGATTGAAATAATTATCTCAGAATGTAGGGACGAAGAGCCCTTCATTTGAGTCCAACTTCAATTGAATGAGTGCCCGAAAAGCTGAGATATGATTAGCTTAAGTTTATGAGTCCCCGTTTCGTCTGAAAATTTTTCGTCTCCTTCTCTTTCAGACCAAGTAGTCCTTGAACCTATGTGTGAGAATTAGGAAAGAGCGGTTCAGACCAAGTGGTCCTTAAACCTATGTGTCTGAGAATTAGGAAAGAGCGGCCACCACTGAATAGCAGTGCCAGGTGGCGCTCTTGTCGACGCTGTTGACGTATGATCGCGAAATGATGCCCACTAGACCACGGAGTACGGACAGACGGGCTTACGAGACAGAGCTGTCAGTTCTGTTCATATTCGTATATCTCAACATTTTGCAAATTTCATTTCCCTCAATTCTCTTTTATGCTTCATATACTTACTTATCATGATAATATTTACATTTAAAGTGGAGGGCGAAATTATAACAATCTCTCATGAAATGACAAAGTGTGCAATTTTGAGGTTAGGTTATAGGTATACGGTTAATGAATCGCATAAAGTTTAATCTACAACATAAATTGATAAGTGACAAAGATTTCATTCAACGTGGCAGGTCTTTAGTATATTATTATTCGTTTTCAAATATTTTCGTGTATTCAATGGTCCAAATATATTATATTTAATACATGCACACAAGAACATATCTTTACAGGGCTCGGAAAGCAACGAATGATAGCGTATGTCATTATTTCAGGCCTATGTGCTTTCAACATATTTATATTATACTACCACATCTAACATTACTGCTCATCGACGGATTCAGATGATATAAACTGCATCAGCGTACAGTAATGTTCATCGATGGTGTCCCTGTGACTCACTATTTTTCCTAGCTTTTTTTCAAATCAAATTTCCCTTCTACAAATATTTTATTTTCCAATGACCAGTGGCTTACTTCGTGACTATGCTCCAACAGGCAGCTGTCATATTCCTAACAACCTGAAGGTTCTACTGGTCACGGGTAAATAAAATATTCATAGAAGTAAAACTCGATTCTGGAAAAAATAGTGAGCCACGGGGACACCATCGATGAACATTACTGTACATATACATGCATTGAGATACTGATGGAAACAATTGGCAGAATGCTGAGTACGGAGCGACTCTAGCGAGCTAGGATATAGGAAAACCCAATCGAGCGAGCGTACGAGCGTGCACAATTATTAGGTGGTCAAGCAAAATTCTACAAAAAGTAATTTTTCGTGACACGTGCACCGAAAGTGGGGGTTTTTGGTCCTCATTTGAGAGCGGAAAATAAGTCTTTTTGAGTCAGGATCCAATTGGTTAGTTGTTTAGGTCTTAGGACAAAAATGCTGGTAAAATATGGAAATATTTGTCCTCCACTTGCGAACATTGCCACCATGCAGCGACGTCGATGTTGGTTGATTTTGATCGTTCGGCTATCCAGTTAGAATATATATCAGTGGGTTACCTGAATCCTGACTCAAAGACTCATCTTCCGCTTCTAAATGAGGACAAACCCCACTTTCCGTGCGCTTGTCACGAAAACTATGGTATTCAGCATGGACAGATTGACAGTGATTTTTGACCAGGGTGAAGTTGGCTGCACTCGACTGTGGCTCGGGCTTCGCCCTCGCCTTCGTCTCGTTTATCCAACTTCACCCTGGTCAAAAATCACTGTCGTTCGGTCCTTGCAGCATAATATACTAATATTATACTACCACATTTAACATTACTGCTTATCAAGGAATCAGATAGTATGAAATGCATCACCGTACGTGCATGAAGATACTCATCGAAATGATTGGCAGAATATTAACAACGAAGCGAGCCTAGCGAGCTAGGAGATATAAAAATCCGATCGAGCAAGCGTAGCGAGTAAGCATAATCTACAACATGAGTTAATAAGTGACACAGCTTCCAATCAACCTGGCAGGTGTTCAATATAATATTATTTATTTCCAAATATTTTCGTATATATTCAATGGGTTGAATATATCATATTTAATACATGCACACAAGAACATATCTTTACAGGGCTCGGAAAGCAACGAATGATAGCGTATGTCATTATTTCAGGCCTTTGTGCTTTCAACATATTTATATTATACTACCACATCTAACGTTACTGCTCATCGACGGATTCAGATGATATAAACTGCATCAGCGTACATATACATGCATTGAGATACTCATGGAAACAATTGGCAGAATGCTGAGTACGGAGCGACCCTAGCGAGCTAGTATATAGAAAAATCCGATCGAGCAAGCGTAGCGAGCGAGCATAATTATTAGGTAGTCAAGTCAAATTTTAGAAAAAGTATTTATATTATATTGCCACATTTAACATCACTGCTTATCAAGGGTGTAAGATGGTATGAAATGTATAGCGTACGTGCATTGAGCTACTCATAGACAGAATTGGCAGAACGTTGACAAGCGAGCGAGGATATAGGAATACCCAAACGAGCGAGCGTAGTGAGCGAGCACAATTATTAGGTGGTCAAGCAAAATTGTACAAAAAGTGGTGATATCAACCCCAAAAGCACCTCTGGTGCAAAAACCTTCCGCCGAGTACAATAATGTGATCACTACCCCCAAAATAATCTACCAATGAAAATTCCTCCTTGACGAAAGTCATACTATAAAAATGTCTACCTACAAAATGATTGAAATCAGATACAATTGCCAAGTGCATGTCCGCCGTACAATTATAAAACAGAAGATATAAAAAAATAGAAATTTGGAGGTAGTGGTACTTGGCGGGCCTCTTAGAGATAAGTACGAGAAAACAGCCATTAAACTATGTCAATGATCCTGAAGTGATATGAAACATCGGCCCGCCAAGTACCACGTACTCCAAATTTTTATTTTTTTATATCTTCTGTTTTATAATTGTACGGCGGACATGCACTTGGCAATTGTATCTGATTTCAATCATTTTGTAGGTAGACATTTTTATAGTATGACTATCGTCAAGGAGGAATTTTCATTGGTAGATTATTTTGGGGGTAGTGATCACATTATTGTACTTGGCGAAAGGTTTTTGCACCAGAGGTTATATATATATATATATATACACCATATTGATTTTGTCACTCCTTTAGTCGATAAAGTTCTTCAATCTATAAAAATAAGTCTTGAAGCCACTTTCCCGTGGGGATCATTGTAACGTGGCCAAGATCAAAACCTAATTAATAATAGTAATACTATTGATATCAAATATATAATTTAAATATTAGATACGTAGGATAGGATTCCCGTGCGCGCCATCTCTTAGCGGCGGCGCGCACCCGAATCTCGGCACAGCGCCAGCGAAAACCTTTCTCGCTAACAAAGTAACTATCAGTCCGATATAAGTACCTGGCCCGTGGACGGACCAAGCAGACTCTACTTCTTAGAAATCTCGTTCCTTGATTTTGACGTATGTAGGCACGGGGAGTTTGTTTCGACTTCTGCCCCTGTCCTGGCTTCGTCTTTGCTTTTCGTATAACGAAGCTACCTCGTCTGCTTCGGCTTTTCTGTCTGTCTTCTCGTTATACAAAAAGCCAGCTTATAATTCAGATCACTTCATCCTTTCTTTATTTAACGTAGAATCACTTATTTATTCGCTCAAATAATAGCGCCTTCCTCATTTCATGAGTTTGAATATTAAAATTAAATTATAAAAACTTCGGTGTCTCCCCTTTGCCCCCTTCAATATACAATAAACATAGATAATAATTAGCTAGTAAGAAAACAGTAAAGACTGTCTACTGTCGGCGCGTAAAGGTTTGGCCCCTCTGTTTGAGTGATCATAACTTCTACAGAAAAATTGGTAGAGCATCGAGTCTGGTAAGATCGGAAAGCGCCAAGTTTTCTGCGTCTAATGGTTGTTTGCAAATTACCGTGTGAACATCGTGAAAGCCGTTATGATCTCCGAAAAGTTAAAAAACGTAGTTTTTCGGAGTCCATCGCCGTACGTCAACTTAAACTCGTCACCGTTTGTCTGAAATAAGTGTAAAAAAATCTGGAAAAATTTAGAAATATTCCCTGAACATTAACGAACCTGATAGAGTTTGGAAATTCCAAAAATATTCACAAACCTGAACGCCAGGTGCAAAACGGTCCAATGGTGCGATTTGGGGAACGGATTGGTACGGGTGAACCTGAGATAGCTCAAAATTTTCGTAAAAAAATACACGTTTTGGCTCCGTGATCAGTTTTTGGTTCGCAATAGCGAAATTCCAGTAATTGACGTCGACAATTTTTCAAATTTGAGCGGGGCCGCGTGTGTCCCAGCCGCGAAATTCTTCGCTGCATTCACATTGTTGTAACAGTGGCCGCGAGTAACAATTGCGTTTGCGACGCGCGCGGCGGGAGGGAAATGCAGCGACGAATATCGCGGCTAGGATATAGGCGGCCCCGTGCAAATTTGAAAAATTGTTGACGTCGATTACTGGAAGTTCACTATTGCGAACCAAAAACTGATTACGGAATCAAAAAGTGTATATCCTGACGAAAATTTTGAGCCGGCTCAGGTTCGCCCGTACCGATCCGTTCCCAAAATCGCACCATTGGACCTTTTTGCACCTGGCGTCCAGGTTTGTGAATATTTTTGGAATTTCCAAACTCTATCATGTTCGTTAAGGTTCAGGGAATATTTCTAAATTTTTACAGATTTTTTACACTTATTTCAGACAAACGGTGACGAGTTGAAGTTGACGTACGGCGATGGACTTCGAAAAACTACGTTTTTCAACTTTTCGGAGGTCATAACAGCTTTCACGATTTTCACATGGAAATTTGCAAACAACCATTAGACGCAGAAAACTCGGTGCTTTCCGATCTTACCAGACTCGATGCTCTACCAATTTTCCTGTAGAAGTTATGATCACTCAAACAGAGGGGCCAAACCTTTACGCGCCGACAGTAGGTATAGTTTTAAGGGGCCGTCTATGTCCCATGTTCCTTATACAACGACGAAGCTGCCTCGTCTGCTTCGGCTTTCCTGTCTGTCCGATCCGTTGTACAGAGAACCAGCATCATTCCATAATACTTGTTCTCTAATTTTCATGTAAACTCGATAGTGCGCAATAACGCACCTTTACTTAGCAAATATCAATATAACATATATACGTAGGCTAAGATATTCATATAAAGAAAAACCAGTACTATACTGCTTGAAAATCACCCTTATATTTCTCCGTTAATATTTTCATGTACCTATATCATAAAATAAAAACAGAACTACATCGTCAGTTACCTCGTTAGATAAAAACCTGCATTTAATTGATTCCGCCACCCTCCACCTATACGAAGAGACATTTAATTAGGCCCAAGGATTCATTCCAAACGCCCTGGCATAAGGTCCCACAAAAAATATTATTCAACGCGAGCTCTGGTTAGAAATAAAAACATATTAAATACAGTAGAATGAAATACGTACTATCCGAGCAATAGCACAATTTCGCACCTTATTTTTATTTTCTTATTTTATTCCGGCCGACGATGATAATTACTATGGTGAATATCGTAGATTCTAAAACCAAATTAAGCCAAAAAAAACTCTACGACCATATTCCATGGGGAATACTTCATGGAACTGTTTTGAATTCAAATTTATGATGAACACTTCTGAATCACTCTAACAAAAGTATGTATATGTTACCGAGCGATATGCTGGAGGATAAATTTTAAATTTTAAATAATAATTTTCAAATTTTAGAATTTTTTTTTTTTCATTTTTTTTCAAATTTGTCGTTGTGACATCGATACTGTAAGACTTACTGAAATATGTGCGAAAAAAAGAGATACTTTGACGAACTGCTTTCTAACTTGGAGAGTGAATTCATATTCATATTCTACACGTTTCGTAGCATGATAAACGGGGTCTACAAAAGGAAAGAAAAAGTGATAAGTCTGTACTCCCTAATAGTACGAGTTCCCAAAAATCCATCTAAAATTTGCGCAACACAAATCGAACGATATTCCTGGGTAATGCGAGTGCTTTTCGGCTATTTAGATTTGGAATAAAAAAAACACGAATGCTAAACAACTTTTTGGCCTGTATTATATACGAAACTGTACATAAAACTACGGAATTGACTAATTGTTTACGTAAATTAAAAACAGATTACTATCCGATGAATATGAAAAAATCTAACGTGGTCGCATCCTTCCAAACGTTGGCACGCTATTTACCGACTCTGAAATCTGTAACGCCTTTCGATTATGTGATACACCTCACAATCGGCAATGTCGAATATCTCTAGGAGAATAGTTCAACTGTATACTCGACTGCCTACTTTGACGAAATCTCAACAGCAAATCTGATTCGCAAGCATCTCTGCAAATTTTGTACACACATTTTATGACTACGTAATCAAAATATCACGGTAAGACCAGGACCCGACGAGAGACCCCTGCACTATAGCAGCAAAGCACTCAATAGCAACGAAATTTAAATCCGACCATGCCTGAAGAACTTACACCATATGACAATCGAGCTAACGGAGCAGGACATAGTAAGCGAATCGTGGCATACTACAAGCCCAACCCTATTATTATCAAAAGACCCGCAGGTGTTCGACAGCCTAGCTATAAAATCAGCAGCCAGAGGTTGCGCCAGCGGAGGATTGATTATTGAAAGAAACAAAAAATACTATAAAAATATACGGAGGACATATACAAGATCGACGAGTGCATCTCTGTCATAACTGAGCATAGGAACAGGAAAATAATCTTCGTATCTAAACCAAATAAATAAACAAAACACTAATAATAACAGGCACATAGACCCTGAGCAATTACCATGAATTATTCACAATAAAAACCAGATATTCAACGCGAGAGGACGAGACCTCATAGAGTTAACATTAAGGTACTAAGCTCATTGTTATTATCTAACCATCTGCCGGTGAAAGTCAGTTCGAAGTTGATTTTGGAGTACAATAACAGCATGCCGGTTAAGTCTATTAAATGTATGTAAAATAAGAGCGAGCAGTTTTTCTGCAACATGTAAAACTTAGAAGCGGTAATCGAGGTAAGCCTAGGTACAGCAGGGTGGCCGTTAGAACGGGAAAAAACATGAATTTCCCGTGCCGCCCCCCAAATCGACTCCAAATAAATCAAAACTCATTCTGTAATTTTTTAAGATTTATATTTTAACGCTTGACCCTTGGCCACAGAGGATGAACTTCTCCGTTTGAAATACACGGGGCTTCGCGGTCTTGTCAGTTATTATTTCACTGTGGGTCTAATTATGGACGTACAAATCTGAAATTCTCACAGATTGGTCTACGGAAATGCTGCTATGTGGAAAAAAGTAGCCACCCCCCTGCCCCCAAGATTGTTCATGGGTCATCGCATGCCAATGTGATGGTTATTTTTTTCCCAATTTCATGAGTTTCGATTCATTTGGAGTCGATTTGGGGGACGGCCCGTAAATTTTGTTTCTAACGACAAGCCTAAGGTACAAATGGCATGGCCTTCAACATAGTAAATTCAATCAAAGTTGTAGCCACAAACCCAAAAATGGTTTGACGAAGAATGCGATAAATACAAAATCTTAACATGTAATTTTTAAAATGTGTATCACGAAAGAGTGATAAAGTATAAAGTATTTCGCCCATTGAGACTTTTGATCAGAACGACCGTATCTCGAAAGTGTTTCAACATTTTTCAAATCCACCGGAAGCCAATTCCCATAAGATTAGTGCAGGGCTCTTTATGTAATTAGGCAATCAAGGAATGAATCTAATCTAATCTCATCTGGCAATGCTGTGAGTATTCTTGAATAAAAAATTCATTATAGATTGTTTGACGGAATTGAACATAAGAATTGATTTAAGTTTTACCAGCGTCATACCAAAGCTTGGCTCTACCTTTCATAGCAGTTTAAGTCAAAACCAGTTTCGCAATTTCAGGTACATTTTTAATATCAATATTTTTATGTCGGTGCCTGATAAAAATACTGGAGAATTCCATCTTTGAATTGTGGTATTTTGATATCAATGTTATTTATGTGCCACCGCAAAGAACACTCACCTCCACCCACAGTTTGCGTGGACTGTATAGGCCTAGCTGTGTTGATTTTTTCGGATAACATTATTCTCGAGTCGTCTGCAGCCTGTGCTTTTAGACTAAGAATTATGCTCCGGACTTTGTGAATCATTCTGGCTTGATACATCACTTGATGAACAGTAGAACTATGATTCTGTGTCGTGTTGATCTATCGTAGTCAATGAATCTGAGTATAAAACCGAAAATCTGAATCGTGACAATTAGATATATTCTTTAATTTTATAATAAAGTAGGACGAGCAATTCGATACCTTCAGATACATGTGCCGACAGAGCTGTCAGTGATTAGCCCCCGAGTACAATATTTTCCACTACCTTGAGTATTGAAGCCGCTGCTTCGTTTCTGACTTTAGAGTTTTCTTATATAAAAAAGATAAAAATGATTGCTATAAATCAATTTTGAACAGTTATACATCCCAAAGACAAAAATGTTCATCCAAATTTTTCATGATTACAGTAAAAATAAATGATAATTATTCACCTTGTTTTTCCATTTCTTAAATAAATATCCCCAGATTCACTTCTAATGATCGAATCGTTCATTATTTTCACAGCAGATTTAGATGATGCATTTGATGATCCGGCAGTGGCAATAACGTAATTGTTATTTAGATCGTCTCGTTGCAGGCTCACTCAGCTTTGTTCCAATCCTTTTACCTGTGTTTTTTGTCACAGATCTATTACGTTTCTTTCAACTGACCTATCCGAGCTATACATTTCGTCAGAGTCTGTTGCAACATTTTCAATTTTATTACCCACGGTCCTAATGCGATCACATGAATTGGACGGTCGTCAATCCGTTGGATAATGATTTACTGTTAGTATTGGACAACATTGTGCTGATATCCAATCGTGATTTATACGTTTCCTCATTCTTTTCAGATTTTGCCCTTCCTCGAGATTCTGAGTCAGTGATGAAAGCCCGACTTTCAAGTACACGTAATTTGTTCGTATCTTCTTTGTATGTTGATATGAAAAAGAAGAAAAAAAGTCACAAATGTTTCACGCACAACAAAACAATGCATCATGTATATATGTGCCCCCGAATTTTTTCCAGGGTACCCCCTGAAAAGTTTCAGTACGCGGAAAACAGATATTTTCCGTTCTGGCTCATGGGATCATTGAAATCCGAAATAAGGGGAAAAAAGTATAGATCTTGATGCACTAAGATGAATACATTGAAAATCATGCCAGCTGTAATTTTTTTGAAAATTAGGTGAAAATCACTCGCCAAGTGGGAAATATCTTTTTTACTCGTACTCATTCTCTTCAGATGATGCACCCGAAAAACGGGGGGGTCGAATTATTTTGAACCACCCAAATTATCGCGCTTCAGGTAACCGAATCATTTTTTCAATCACCTTTGAACTCTATGGGATATTGTGGCCAACTTTCGGGAGATGGTCCGCATCGTTCGATGAGTTCCTTAGTCAAAGTAAGATCCTCGCCGAAATAGTACCATGCCAAGATTGATAGGTTGGGTTCAGCGTAAGGTTGTAATCTATTAAGTATCACAGTCACAGAAATAGTCTCGTTATACATTTACTGACAACGGTTGTAAACTAATATGATATTCAAAATTATCATACAAGCAAACAATCTGACAATGGTTGCGAGTGGTTAACGTTATAGGATAAGACGGGCTACGACTATTGCGGTGCGCGTCCGCAAAAAAGACGGACGTTGCGACGTTGCCGTTCGTTACTCGCGTGGCTGCGCGCCAACACCGGCGCGGCCGAACCCTGCAACACGTGTTTCAGACAAACTCGCCGGTTCTGAGCCAGGATATTGACGAGTGAAATAATTTATTATTAATTGTGTGTGAAAAAGTGTAATCCGACGATAATTCCGTACAAGCAAGACTACGAGGTACGTACTACATGCACACGTAAGCAATATGTATAAATATTCATAGAGATTGCGTTGGGACATCAGTGTTCATATCCGTAGTCTCAACTTTTTACAAATTTTTATTTTAATTTATTTCTGAATAATGATATATTTTCTCTGTGGGGACAATTAATATATTTTAACCCTCATTTTTTATAGTTTTTTTTTTTTTTCATAATAACGATTGATTAAAACCATGTCTGGAATGCAATGAACGGTAATACATTTCCAAACAAAAAAAATCCATCCCCAACCACGTGTGCACAACACGTTTCAACAAGCGATCCCAAATATTTAGGATACGATGTGTCGAATAGAACTGGTTTTGTAAGGCAACAACCATCTAGTACAAAGAAAACCTTTCTTAAAACTCACCGTACGCTTAATCGTTCATTCACTGGTGCACTCACCCTACTGCAAGTTTTAATATTCTGTCGATGAAAACAGGTGGGATGACTAATTTTGTGAGTGCCAATATAATACTAATGCTGTGGAGTACAGCATTGGACGCGGCAATGCGTGGCATAATAAGGGGCTCAAGGGTAGGAAATACTGAAATTTGAGGATAAAATTTCCAAAAAATCGATTTTTGTTTTTTTTTTACGGAAAAGTGTTCTTTGAACCCTTATCTTCACGTACACAAATCCTTGAACCGAAAAACAATTTATTCAACTCAATGAAGCGTATAATGCGTATAAGCGTTCCAGCAGAAGTTTTCAATTTCCCTATATTCCGGTTATTGCTTTTTTAATCTGTGAAAAAAAGTAACTTGAGATGCAGTTTTCCATCAAGCTACAACACTCAAGTGATTTCGTTAGGTAAAAAAATAATAATAATAAAAAATAATCATTTTCAAATCACTGCTACACTCTGAGAAAACATTTTAGTGACTCAGTTTTTTTACAGTTCATTAGTGCTATTTTGATACATGGTTCATGATTTTTCCAGATTTGGAAAAAACTATGAAACTCATCAACTGTAAAAGAACTAAGTCACTAGAATGTTTTCACAGAGCGTAGTAGTGATTTGGAAAAAACCCTTTTCAAGGTGCGTATACCCCCATACGACAACAACTCCGAAATGTGTTTTTCTACGGTTGGAAATCATATCGAAGTTTTTGGTCACACACTTCACCAGAGATGAGCATTCAAATTTATATAGCGAATCAATATTCTTCCAAATGTTTGTATTCATTTTACAGAATCAGATTTACAAGTTATCAACCGCATGATTCGCTGCCCGCAGGACAAATTGCTCAGACTCGACAGGACCAAGTTTATATGAACCGAACTGCTAAAATATATATATATGTTGAATTTTCTTCAAGTTGCGATAACTTATATCTTGAATTTCTTTAACTTTGTGAATAATTAAAAACAAAAAAAATTCAAAGCGATTTATCTCTGAACTAGGTTTCTGGCAATTGAAAAAGTCCAATGCGTCTGAGTTTTTGTCGAAGGCGCTTCAAATTTTCATATTACGTTTCTACACACACTAGCTACAAACCCACGTCAGATTTTGTAAATCGAGACAAAATTACGGATTTGAGAAAAAATAATTAAAAATATATCTTTTTCTTTTCATCAAAAAAAATGTGAAAGTCAAAGTATCGTAGCTATTTCTGAAACCCGATGTGGGTTTGTGGCTTACGCATCTTAAAATATGTGTGTGCAAGCCCAGCAAGATTCAAGAATAACTCAGACGCATGGGAGGTTTTCGAATAAAGCCTATTTCAGAAGCATTACGAGGAGTAACTCTGTACTTCGTGGAATACCTTTTACACAATAATTATTGATAAAGCGCAAAGACCTGCAATATCATAGCTCAGGGAAAGATAGCTTCGAATTGTATAAAACTCATGAATGAACTTCTAGCACAATAACCCTAAATGAATAACCTCTCAAATCACTACACTCATTCAAGCTAGTTCGACTCCAAAAGATAAGCAAGAAACTGTTCAGACTTACAGAACTTGTTGAAAATAGTGTCACAAAGGAAGCAACAAAGTGAAATTCGAAGAGCAATTCCTCTTCTAATCATTCCGTCATTTGATTAATTACAATATTACAAATAATCTAGGGAATACTATTAGAATTTTGCTGCGTTACTTATTTCGTAACACAAGTTCAGAGTTCTCCAAGTTTGAGGCTCTTCGGGTAACCTTTAGACCACAGCAAACCTTTCGAAGTCGCAATCATAGGCTCCGGGGGACTTCATCGTAGAGACTGCAGCATCATCGGAGGTTCAATAGTTCATCGGGCCAGCTCGAACGCGTATAATAATGATTACAACTGTAAAGAAAGTGGTCGTGCCACCGTCAGAATTGTGACAGTAAAATCGAGAATTTTTACTGCATAAAATTTCAAAACAGATTTTTCTCTACCTAGGTTTTCAGTTAGTTTGCGTAGAATTCTAAGAGTATCGGTACACCGAGTCAATCGAGTTGGTTCTTTGCTTTGGACAATACTCTTACGGTTGACTCTGCGAATGTTTTATAAAACAATGCCGTCGCAGGATAATCGGCGACATCTGGCTCGATTAGCATTCCAATTTCTCGACTTTCGGTATTCCTGATCCAACGAAGCTGAAAGATCCAATCTGTCCGAAGCACCGCCGTCTGAAATGCACTCGAATTTGATAAAACTGTTTCTACGAAGCGCGCGAACACGATTTAGATTTCACATTGGCAAAAATGAAAACACAATCAAATAGTGTGACTTCAGCGCTATGTAAGTTGACAAATTCCAATGTTACACGAGCCGAACGAACTTGATTGTTGCACCCAGCATATTCGTCCTTTCTGACTTCGGCAATGACTGAGCTGTCATGTTAGAAGAAAAGTTTTACAAGTAGACCAGTACTACAGTGATGAAAGACGAGGAGTCTTCGAGGAGGCGTACGGATACCTAAAGTCAGTCGGCCGGTGGCAGCATTTCAGCGCTGAGTACGAGATTCTCTGTCAGCTTCTGAACTGCTCAGCCAGGCGGTGCTGCGAACTTCGTCATCTATGAATCCTTGCCCAGGATCACTCTCGGCATAGCGACGCGCATCAATGTCCAGTTTCTGTGAGTAAATAATATTTTCTCATTGCAACGCCAACTGTAAAATGTAAATTTAGATAGAACCCACAGCATGGCACCCGAATTCGAGCGACTATTTATTCGTCACTACTATTTCCGCATGCCCTTCAATCACATCTATTCGATGACTCTATGATTATATTGACCTATTCTGGAATTTTATCGTTATTTACATTTTCAAGAACAAATTATCACGTGCGATAATTGTGATTCACTTACCTCGGGGTAAAATCGGCCTTCCTTCGAGCTTAGTTTATCAGGAAAGCAGTTTACCTCGTTGGTGTTCGGTTGTGGTCCAACGCTTTATTGGCATCAATACCAGGTGCTCGCCGAGAAAAACTTTTGGTAATATAAATATATGATATATTATAATATAATTTCATAAATCAAAGACGACGAATAGTATTTGTATTATGAAGTTACGCTTATCTCGGGCAAGACCGAGATGCGGTAATTTCATCGCTTTACACTTTGTTGTACCGGGACTTCGCGAATGGGAACGGTTCGGGGCCTAATCCAGCCTAATCTCGCAGACAGGGTCGTCGCATCGGATTTTCGTGAGCGCGGTTCTACGGTCAGCGAGAGCCACTCTCCCCGACACGCGACGTCAATGGTAAACTGAGGCGCCGGACCAGTGTTTCCATCCGCGCGTAATATATAGGCCGCGAAATTTGTTTTCTGGGTGGCGTGTGTTCGTAGATTGACCATTGCTGTTCGAAACCTGACGAAAAGAAGGAGTAAAGAAAAAACAAAAAGAAAAAAGAAGACGACGAGGAAAAAAATTTGATCGCAGTAAGTACAATACATTTTTGCTAAATTGTACCTCAAGGTGATCCGTTTTTCATCTTCAATGTTCAATCCCATTCGTACTTCAAAAAATTTGCGAAAGTGAAGCAAAACAATTCGTAGAACTCAAATGAGCTCCATTATTATTTTTTGTCATAAGGCCGTAAAAAAAATATTATATCGCTTCCAGAGCTTTCCTTTATCATTTTTCCCAAATTTTTTTATCGTTACTGTATTACTTCATAATCGGTATTGGAAGTACGAAGACATCAGTCAAGTACAAATAGGAGCACAGTCCTAGGAGTAACTGCTCATTATTGTACTATCCCTATTCCTCGTCTCTCGGCGTCGCTGAATCGTCTATACTTTGTGTATGAGCAAGTCTGTCTGCCAATTCTAGACATCGGATCCGGCCTCACCCCCTCAGATATTCTCGCAAATTTTTGGAGCTGGAAGTTCTCATCGAAAAACAGCGTCCCTAATTTTGTCATATTTTTATCCCTTATATAATGGTGAATAAACAAAAATGGCAGTATGTACAACGAATTGAAAACTACTAGTTTATGACGTCACCCATGTAAGGTTTATCTATGAGGTATTCTGCCCCAAGCAAGACCGGTCCGGTTCCTCACCCTAATTAGTATTCTTCATAATTTATTTTTGTTATCAGCAACCCAAAAGTAACCTATGGGTGAATTATTTCAAAAATTTTTTCGGCATTCTTTCCGAGTTGGAAATTGTTAATTTTTCTAATGAAATAATTTCTAATGGAACCTAGAAATAATGATGAACAATACGTCATGACATTTCAATAGTATTTTTTTCGAAAACTACAAGTTCTAATAATCATTTTCATGTGTTTGTTTTTTGTGATTCGACCGACCCGGGCTGAGTTATAATTAATTGAAGATTATTTGACTCGAAAAATTCACAATTTCCAACTCGGTAAGTATTCAAAAAAAAATTTGAAATAATTCACCTAGGGTTCTTTTGGATTGCTGATAACAAAAATAAATTATTAAAAATATTGATTAGGGTGAAGAACCGTACCGGTCTCACTTGGGGCAGAATACCTCCTATACATATGGGACTTTCCACGCCAACTCAACCAACGTCTGACCCTGACCATCTCAGATTTTATCGACTCGTTTTCAAATATTGGTCTGCAGGTTCGAGCTCTCAAAAAAAAAAAAGAAATTTGAATTTTTTCTAATGGCCGTTATTTATTTATGATTTTTTAAATGGACTCAAAGTTCGACCGATTTTAAAATTCTGGAAAAATTCATAAACTTTCTTTCAAATATGAGGATCATTTTTGTTGGCAATACGAAGATAGCGCTCCAAACTACCGCGATATGGCGCCACGGACTGGTAACTACTTCACCATGTTAAAGAGTAGTTAGTGTTGTGTCTCTAGGCCTGCTATGATCGCTACCATGTAAATAGAGTGAAGAAGTCATAATCCGAGATCAATTAATAAAGCAAATTACTATTCAGTTTATATTTTCTGTGTTTAATTTACCCAGCTAACAGGTTATGGGCCCAGAAGACGGGTTACGTGAGTGCATACTAAGAAGATCAAGTGTAAGATCGCAAGTGAAAAACTTGGCGAAACGTGGCCGTGGTTGGCATCATAGCGCGTAGTTGTGAACACCGGGAAGACCGTTGTGTGTGAGAGACTCAAACAGTAAACAGAAATGACGTCGGGTATTATGCGGATCGAACCGCTAAACGCGGACAATTACGATACTTGGAAACTACAGATGGAGGCTATACTAGTTAAAAATGATCTGTGGAGTTACGTGAATGGCACGATGAGACGACCGACAGATTAAACTAGTGCAGATGATTGGACGATTAAAGACTCAAAAGCAAAAGCGGACATCGTGCTGTCAATGAGCGCGTCTGAATTTAATATAATCCGCGGGGTGTCGACTGCAAGAGAGGTTTGGTTAAAAATCGAGTCGACGTACCAGTCGAAAGGACTGGCGCGAAAGCGACTCTCTTGAAAAGGATCACTCTGTCGCGGATGAAGGAGCAAGACAATCTACGGACTCATCTGACTGAGTTCTTTGACGCAGTGACGAAGCTGAGGGAGATTGATCTGATAATTAACGACGATCTTCTGGCTATCCTGCTTTTGTACAGTCTACCGGAGTCGTTTGAAAATTTTCGTTGCGCCAAGGAGACGCGCGACGAACTGCCAACACCAGAGATGTTACGAGTCAAAATACTGGAGGAGCATGAGTCGCGGAGAGCGGGTGAGAGCGGTGTGGATCAAAATGCTATGTATGCGAGAAAGACGCCACTTCATCAACATACACGCGCTCCAAGCGATTAGCAGGGCAGCTCGAGAAACAACCAATTCGAGAGCCGTCCAAACGCGAATCGAAGAAAAATAGTGTGTTTCCGATGCGGGAAAACCGGGCATATCGCGCAAAAGTGTCGAGCGAAATATCCTCAAGATTCTCAGCCGAGTGCGCGGCAAGTAGAGGATGACGACAATGAGTCGGTGAGCTCGGTGCAAGTGCGCGGTGAAGTAGCAATGATGAACTCGGTAGAAACGGTGATGTTTAATCGTGCGAAAGACAGCAGTGTAATTGAGTGGTGTTTAGATAGTGGTTGTACGGCCCACATATGCACTGAAAAGGTAAAATTCGAAAATATCGAGTCGGTACACAAAACTTTGAACTTGGCAAACAGTGAGTCGACGAAGATTACCGGTGCGGGAAATGTGAAAGTGTCGGTAAATAGTGAAGACAGTGAGATAGGCATAAACTTCGAAATAGTAGATTACGATACAAGTGCGCGAAGTATGTGATTCTCGCACGAGTGTAGCTTGTCGCCCGAGCGAAGCGAGGGTGACAAAAACACGAGTGCGAGGATCACATACGCGCACGTGTGTCGTATACTATTTTTTGTAACACTGTATGGAAGTTCGCACTTCGTGTACACAACACGCGGTGACGATACCCCAACCTGAATGTTTCGGACAGCTGAGGGCGTGATTGTAGTCACCACTTGTTTCGTTCTATGGCGCATAGTTACGCTCGTTTCGCTCGGATTAGCGTTAGGTAATAAACATTACCTAACAGTTTTACGACATTACTCAACAGTTTTGGATTTGTTGGGGAATCGGCCGCCTCGCGCACTGCTTACGGCGCGCGAAGTCGAACTTCCCATGCATGTGTTACAAAAAGGTATATTACGTCCCAGATTTGCGCACAAATTTGTTATCCGTGTCCAAGATTACCGACCGGGGGTATGACGTACTTTTTCGGGAAAAGGACGCGACCGTGATCGAAAAGAACGGTAAACTGGTTTTTCGTGCCGACAGAGTGGGCAACCTATACTATTTGCGAAAGTGCGGTAACGCGTTAAATACGTGTACTACGGCGATGCAAGTGAGTCATGCTAAAAACGAAATTGATGAGTGGCATTATAAGCTCGGACATGTGAACGAGAGAGACTTGAAGTACATGGTTAATAGCGGTGTTAATAGGGGCAGAATACCTCTTATACATATGGGCATATCCATGGAATTTTTAACTTTTGAGGTACAAAAATAAATTTCGGAAAAATTGATGGCACACCTATAAAACTAGAATGATCTGTGTTCTTGAGTCTCAGTATAGATGAAAAAAATGATAATAATTTATTTTCAAGGTTCGGTCAAGTGCTGATGGAGCAAAAATCAAAATTCAATTTTCATCTTCAAATAATCTTTGAAAAACTATTTTTGTGGTCGAATCCGCACTCCGGTTCGACGGAGCTTAGAGTCTTACGCGTATAATAAACGCGAAAAATAGAATAAAATGAAAAAACAAAAAAAAAATTTGAAAGAAAAATAAATTAAAAAAAAATGAAATGAATAAAAATAGATAAAAAATCAATACTCGTGCTGTTTAAAACGACATTTGGGATACTGCACGTGAAAGATATGTTTGTAAACATTTCTTTAACAAATATGAAAATTGATGATTTATGAAAATATTTACTCGTTTGTATTTATCTCTTCGAAATATGCATAAAAATAGCGACCGATTTGATAATATACTTCTTATAACGAATGTTATCGATTACTATTGCTTGGAATGGGATCGCAATCAATATACAGGTGTGCCAGCTGAAATAGTGATTTTTTTCTGCGAATTATTCTTCAGATAGTAATTTTCAAAAGCTTGCAACTTTTTTCAGGTTGTGGGCACACTTTCCGGTCGAGTACCGTTTTATAGCTTAAGATACGTAGAATAAGTTACTTCAAGGTCGCTCGTTCAAATGGATCGGTCAAAAAGTTGTAATGACAAAAGTAAAATCATCTCCGATTCAAGAAATTTCGTCATCGCTATTTCATTAAATTTTATTAGAGCTTACCTGGCCGGCACATATATCTGACTCGCATTTTTCTAATCCTTACGTGCTTACAATTAATGAGAAAAAAAATTAGGTTGCTATCATCATCGATCAACAAGTTATAGTGGTTGAAAAAAAAGTAAATGCTCCATCCTTACAGTGACTCGTCATTTTCTTTAGGATTTTTGTACTCATAACGTGCGGAAATGAATTAAAATATACTAGAACATCACAGTTAGCTTCAAGAAAAAGTATTTGTCAGTCGAAAACACCCTTGGGGTATCCAATTTGTACTTGGAATGGACACAACCACTATCCCTCACAAAAGTTAAAAATTCTATGGATATGCCCATATATATATCAAACCAGTGAAATTCAATTGCCTATAACATTCGCAATTTTAATTTGAAAAAAAAAATGTTCTCACCATTTTGAGTTATTTTTCACTTCATGCGCCCCAAAAAGTAAAACAAAATTTTTTCTTGGACGACCCCATTTGAAAAATCTGTATCTTACTGTCCCGCCAATCCGTTTGTATCCCTAACATCGCATTTACCGCTATACACAGTCTATCTATGTGAATCCCTCTGATAGTCTGTTCGAATTCAAAGTCCCGCCAATCCGTTTGTATCCCTTATTTCGTATCCACTTCTATCCACAGCCTATCTATCTGAATCACTGGCCAAACAGTACTACATGAAGGTACTGGTTTGTCAGTCGTAATTCGATGATTTGAACAAATTAACTGAATCACTGATTAAATTAGTGAAATTTTCACTGTTTCATACCTAAAGAGTACATTGGATTTTTTAACTACGTATTACCGTAAATTGTTTCAACAATATTAGCTATGGCGGCTGAGGATGGCCGTGTTTTTGTTTACCGACGAATCCTGAGGAAATTACGACTTCCCAACGACCATTTTCGGCTTGAAGAGAACTGTGTTCGTTGTTTGTTACGTACAACGGCATTGGTCGTATTGAAGAAATACACATTCGAGCGTCACCTACGATCCGCTAAACACCAAGCGGCTCTTGGGATACGGAATCAACCAGTTTTCCCGATTCCACAACATCTGACAAACTTGAACAGTCGACACTCTGCGTTTTTTAAAGACTTCACAAGCGCATGCATAAAATCAGATATTTGTTCCGACAAAGTTTGTCAACCTGCTTCTGCCAAATTTCTCCAAACTCATACACAACATACAATCCTAGCTGCAACAACAATGAGCGAAACTTATGTGCCCATTATATACAACGAAATTTTAACGGCTATACGAGAAGAAATAGGAGATTGTCCTATTTGGGTTCCAGTGGACGAAACAATAGACTCTAAGCGTCGCTGCGTCACCAACGTTATTATCGGTGCATTATATCAAAACCGAGCTTCCACTGGACGGCAGATTAGATGTGGAGAAGTTGTGAGAGCAAACGCTGCAAACATGGCTGCGTATGTGATTGACAGCTTGAATAAGTTTGAGCCAGCAGGGTTTGAGCCAAACAGAGTTCTGCTATACTTGACGGATGCTGCTCCGTACATGAAGGCGTCTGCAGGAATTCTCGCACAAACATACCCGAACTGCAACATGGCTGCGTATGTGATTGACAGCTTGAATAAGTTTGAGCCAGCAGGGTTTGAGCCAAACAGAGTTCTGCTATACTTGACGGATGCTGCTCCGTACATGAAGGCGTCTGCAGGAATTCTCGCACAAACATACCCGAAACTCGTAAACGTGACATGTTTAGCACACGCATTTCACAATATAGCTGAAAAAGTAAGAGAGTGTTATGAGGAGATTAATGATGTCGTCGCTAGTGCCAAAGAAGTTTTCTCTAAATCTAAAACGCGTGCTGAAATCTTCAAAGCTGCGCTTCTAAATGTACCTCTATCACCAAGACCGGTGACGACACGATGGGGAACGTGGATCCAAGCTTGCCAGTATTATTGTTTACACTACGACGACGTGAAAGCAGTTTTTATGGACCTCGAAGAGAACAGTGAAGCTGTTCGAAATTTACAAGCATGTTTGGGAATACATGAAAACCTCGGAGAGTTGGAAGAAATTACTGCCAGATTTTCGTGTCTAGTTTTAAGTATCAAGCAACTACAAAAAAGGGGATATAGTCTATGAATTGAAACAAGAATTCCAAGAAGATCTGGAGATTCATCAAGAAATCCGGGATAAAATTGTTCAGGTTTTCAGCCACAACAATGGATTCACGCAGATGATTAACATAAACAACTGTATAATCAATGGCAGAATGCAAAATTTGCCGGATAATTGGATTGATGATGACGTCCTCAGTATGAAATATGCACCGTTTACTTGCGCAGATGTGGAAAGATCGTTTAGCATATATAAAGCGTACTATAGAACCAACAGGCAAAGTATGACATTCGAATCACTGTGTCAGCATATCGTAATCAACTACAACAAAGACATGGGACGGGAGAATGAGAATATAGAAGTGGATTCTGATGAAGACGAATGAAAGTTTTTCCTGTCAACGACGAGTTCTCCACAAATTACCAGCAAGATAGTTCCACGTAAAAAAAATTGTTGCTGACTTTACTATGTTGAGCAGCTGGTATAGGGACAACTCTTTTTTTAAGAAGAAATTACTACAGTTTTAGTATATGGTACGCCTAATGAAATGGATTCTGAGCCGGATGTGTTTATTTTTTAATTTTTTTTTATTTATTTACTGTTATTCCCACGAGTTACGGTCACCCGAGGGAGATGACCTTTTTTCAAACTACTCCCGATTTTCCCATCTTCTATGTTATTCTCATTTAGTCTTATAATTCTTCAATATTATCAAAGTTCCTACGTTCCCAGGATCGAAGTCACGGTCACGCGAGGGGAATGACCTTTTTTCAAACTACTCCCGATTTTCCGATCTTCTATGTTATTCTCATTTAGTCTTATAATTTTCTAATATTTTTAAAGTTCCTACGTTCCCAGGACTCAAGTTACGGTCACGCGAGGGAGATGACCTTTTTTCAAACTACTCCCGATTTTCCCGTCTTTTCTTTCATTCTCATCTCTTCTCATTATATTAATCACAGTTCCTACGCTCCCAGGATTCAAGTCACGGTCACGCGAGGGAGATGACCTTTTTTCAAACTACTCCCCATTTTCCCGTCTTTTCTTTCATTCTCATCTCTTCTCATTATATTAATCACAGTTCCTACGCTCCCAGGATTCAAGTCACGGTCACGCGAGGGAGATGACCTTTTTTCAAACTACTCCCCATTTTCCCGTCTTTTCTCTCATTCTCATCTCTTCTCATTATATTCATCACACTTCCTACGCTCCCAGGATTAGAGTTACGGTCACGCGAGAGAGATGACCTTTTTTCGTACTACCGATTTTCCCGTCTTTTCTCTCATTCTCATCTCTTCACATGATTCTCTAATATTATTAAAGTTCCTACGCTCCCAGGATTCAAGTCACGGTCACGCGAGGGAGATGACTTTTTTTCAAACTACTCCCGATTTTCCCGTCTTTTCTCTCATTCTCATCTCTTCTCATTATATTCATCACACTTCCTACGCTCCCAGGATTCAAGTCACGGTTACGCGAGGGAGATGACCTGTTTTCAAACTACTCCCGATTTTCCCGCTTATTCTCTTATCCTCATCTCTTTTTCATTATATTTTCTAATATCAAATCACAGTTCCGACGCTCCCAGGATTCAAGTCACGGTCACGCGAGGGAGATGACCTTTCTTCAAACTACTCCCGATTTTCCCTTTTTTTCTCTCATTCTCATCTCTTCTCATTATATTAATCACAGTTCCTACGCTCCCAGGATTAGAGTTACGGTCACGCGAGGGAGATGACCTTTTTTCGTACTACTCCCGATTTTCCCGTCTTTTCTGTCATTCTCATCTCTTCACATGATTCTCTAATATTATCAAAGTTCCTACGTTTCCAGGACTCAAGTTACGGTCACGCGAGGGAGATGACCTTTTCTTAAACTACTCCCGATTTTCTCGTCTTCCCTGTTATTCTCATTTAGTCTTATAATTCTCTAAAATTATCAAAGTTCCTACGCTCCCAGGATTCAAGTCACGGTCACGCGAGGAAGATGACCACAAATTACTAACTACTGCCGGATCTCTCATTTCCTAAATGAAACATTCTATTCTATGACTATCTTTTTCTTTTATCTTGATTGCAATGGAATCAGACTACCAAAAGTTCCGTGTGAGATTATTATTATTTTTTTGCTTCGTTCGCAGCTTTTCGGATGTGATCAAACGACTCGTTGCAGTTCCACATCTCCTTCACGAGGTGACTGAGCAGGCCGATGCAAGGGAAACCTTGTGGCAGACATTGTCAATTAGCCTCCTCGTGGCGTCTCCTGGAAATACTCGCGATTACCTGAGTAGCGAATAATTGACGTTCACACTGCACACATTATGAAAATGATCATCGTAGTACAGTCTTCATCTAATACAACTTCTGGTATACATATAGGTCGGTATTCATAGTCAGGTCTTAAGACCGGAATTCGTCAAGATGGTTTAAGTCGGCCTCATACACGACTTGATTGGCGGAGAGCCGGTCTTGAGACCGTCTAGAACCACACCCGTCTCAAGACCTGACTATGAATACCAGCCATGGAGCCAAAAATATAGCTTCATAAACCTTCATATTATCCCAGATAACCAGATCAGATCGAGCACAAGTTGCAATCCTTGTTGTCCTCTGATGCTGTTTAAATGCTGCTGCGATGCCAGCATCAATGTGAAAGCATGATTTGCTGGCATTTATTGTGCAAAGCAGAAACTCGCGCTCTGCGGATGCTTGCTCAATGCCGTCATTTTGTCTTTAAGCGAGCTCACGCATCCAATGCTTGCATACTGTTCCGATATTGAGGTTACACCTTGGCGGTTAATTGCTACGTTCAAATGTTGGAAAATGCTGGCACAATGCCAGCAACTTGCCGTCAAATTGTTATCTGGGATGTTCCCGAATCGACAAAATACTGCGCCTTCATTTTATTACTATCAACAGATAATAACCCATTGGTGTAACAGAGCTATATTTTCAATACAATTCAATTTCAGCGCTGATGGCATAAAAAAGTGAATATTATCTTTTTTATCCGGCATTTTCACATTTCATCCGCACACTTATAATCTGTTGGTTGCGACCTTCTTGTTTCTAAGAAGTCAAATCCTTTCTTCTTAGTTTTCACGAGCAATGTTTTCAAGAGTACATTATGTCAAAATTTCAAATGGATTCGATGAAAAGTTCAAATGATACCCTACAGCAACTGTAGGGCCCTTTCACTATTCATAGGCAGCTGATCTCAGAAGGTAGAATGGTACGTAGACAGCAACAAATCGACGTTTTGGAAGCTCGCGCATCGGCAGAAAGTCTATTATATGGCCCAGGAGTAGATGACTCTATGTAAGTAATTTAATAGCTTATGCCTTTGTATTCAATATAAGGGTTCAACTTCAACCCTTAACTGGGTAGAATCGACCCATCGACAATTTCGGCTCAAATGGCTAACACCCAATTTTCACGTTTTTCTCAATTTTTTTTTTCAACATGTCGCCATTTTTTTATTCATAAAAGAATTTTTTGCACATCATCCAGACTGTTCAAAGAGTGTGCAGTAATTTTTTGAACCAAATCGCACGAATAGTTTGCTCACAATCGTCTTTTGAAAACTGACTGGGTGGAATCGACACAGTGTGACTGTCCCGATATATTTTGGTAGTGTGACTGGGAAGGGTTAAATGCGTTTTTCTCAGAACTATGTTTTCGGATACGGTGTCCACTATATTGGAAAAACCACTAGATGGATTTAGATGAAATTTATACAGCATATTCTAGGCATTAAAAACTTAGGCCTGATTGAAGGATTTTTTCTTCTTACCAAAAATTCTATTTTTTTATTAATAATTAACGAGCGATTTTTTACGAGGGAGAAATAACCCATCGAATTGACCTGCAATGGTCCGTAAATTAAAATAATCTAAATAATGCGAATCAAAGATCTATTCTGAATTGACACGAATAAGAGCCCAATTTAATTACAAGACCGAAATTAGATTGAAAAGATTAATGGGAATGAATTGAAACTGAAAAATTGATCCGTCATTGGCCGCCATTTTGCGAAATTAAAAAAAAAACCTGCGATCAGGCCCAAGATAAACTATCAAACTAACTGTTGTTTTCTTATTTTTATTTTAGATGAATCACAAGAAGTACGGATGGCCACTGCGAAGCACTTTTATAAGATAAAGGATCACAATCGAATTGACAACTTGGTCCAGATGTAATTTTCTTTTTTTTTCAATTTTTGTGAACCTCACTCAAAGATGTAGTTTGAAAACTTAGTATTATGTATTGAATAAAACACACTATACAAAAGTTCATGACAAATTATTGAAAATGTCTATTTTTCACACCTCTGACTGCACGTAACCCCTTCACATAGCTATACATATATTACAAGTGATTTTTGTTCTGTAGGTTGCGAGTTAACAAAAAATTAGTAATAGGCCGCTGGCGATATTTACTACGATACTTCTTCATCAAGTAAAGGATTATGAAAACAGAGTTAAACGGAACTAGAAGCGTTATCTGTTACGCGGCTCACAGTGATCGTTACCCAATTGCCCTTGAAAAACTATCATTTTTCAATTTACACTAACTACACTACAGTCGACGGTATAATATAGTATTATATTTTCTATTCAATGTGACTTCGTCTGAGGATTGTTTGTAATAATATTATTCATATGATGTTACAATGAGTACGTAACTACGTATTTAGGCATACCAGTCGAACGAGTAGAAAGAAGGCTAAAGTATGACATACCTATATAGTATTGTCATGATTTATTAGGACTGGTGTATTTAGTCTTTCTGGACGTGCTGAAAGTATTGTTACATTGGGTAAAATCATTCTTATTCTGTTTATCCTATTCGATCAGTATCTAGTAGTCTATATGATAAAAGACATCTTCGGAAATATGAGAACCTCGGTTGCTGCATCAACAAATAATATTGTAAAACAAATCAGTTTTGCCTTAGCTTATCACTAGTGCAGACCTGTGTCTTCTGAATACAAAAGTATATTCCCTCGATTCATTTGATTTCGCTTCGATTTACTTCATTTCCCTCGGGAACCTACTATTAACTAATTATCTTCCTTTAAAAAAAAAAAATTTTGCAACAGTATTTTAGACAATTTTTCATTTCTAGCTACACTTCGACACGACAGATGTGACATTCTTGGAATGATTTTTTTTGGTGGAACACTGATAGAAGGATTTGTTAATATTGTTACACTGGGTAAAACACCCTTTAGCTATTCGATCACTTAAATAATTCGCATAACACCTAGTAGTAATGAAATAGATGAAGTATCTCTAAAAACATCAAAATAGGTTGCTGCGTCAACTTCTGTTTTATAAACAGTCTTGTTCTAGACATAAAAGAGAACACACGCATTTTCTCAATAAATAACAATCTTGCTATTACACATAATTTCGTCTACGACTTGAAACTTCATTTCTCAAGTCAGGGATCCCAGTTAATTTTACTTTTATTACTCACGATATTAAAAATCGTATCATTGGCGTCAGAAGTGGTGATTTTTGAGTTGAGATTTTTAGTCCCTCAAGTCTAACAATTTTCAATCCATTTGATTTGATCACATTACATTTGCTATTGAGAAAATGCATCGCAATACACGTAGCGCTCAATCGCCGCCCTCAAATCCTAACGAATCCTCTACACCTGCTCCGACCCGAGGAGCTGAATCCCCGCCACCACCTCCGCCTAATCCTTTGGCCCAGATGGAATCCGTTCTCCAATTGATCTTGCTGGCTCAACAACAACAGACCGAGCGACTCCTACAGGCCCAGAAGGAAGACCGAGAACCACAACGAGAAGACCGGGAACGAGACCGGGAGACTTCTCTGTTGCAGGTAGAGCGGCAACTACAAGCCCACCGGGAAGAACGCGAGGCCCAGCAGGCCCAGCTCCATCACATCCTGGAGGCCCAGCGTGACTCGCAGCGGGAAGATCGAGATGCTCATCTCCTGGCGTTCCAGAGAAGCCTGGAAGCCCTGATACCCCGACTACCCGACCGTATTTCCCCGATTCCTACTCCCCGAAGATTGTCCTTGGCGAGGGACGAATTAGAATTGATTTTACCCGAACAAAGGTCTGTTAACGTTCATGGGGGAAAAACTCCCCCTGTTGTTATTAGGCCAAGAACCGGTGGAGCGACTACGATCGAACCATCGGTTCAGTTTGTTTCTCGGAGCGATCGCGCTGATCTACCGACACAGATTGTCCGAGAACAAATTTTATCTAATCAAATGTGTGGGGATCATCTCTCACGAGTCGATTTTCCGAGTTCCTCACACATGAAAACCCCCGATCAAAGAATTCATAATTTGTGCGAATTGATAAGCAATTTTGTGCGAAAAGAGAATAGCGCCGGGAGTATTCGCGATCAGAATAACAAACTAGATGAGCATGTAGCGGTAGAAAGTCGAGTCGAGCCTGTCATAAAGCCTCAAGTAATTCGCGTTCCCACGTATAACGGTACCACCTCATGGGCCGAGTACGAGTGTCAATTTCTGATAGTAGCCGAAATAAATGGCTGGAGTGCTGCAGCCAAAGCAGGGAATTCAGCCGCTAGTCTGAGAGACGCAGCATTATCGGTTCTTACCTCTTTAGCTCGCGACGAACTAAAAGATTACGACAAGCTCAGCTCAGCGATTAGGGTTAGGTTTGGTAGCGAGCATCTTCAGAAGTTACATTTAACACAGCTCGAGAATAGAAAACAAAATAGAGATGAGAGTCTTGCTACACTCGGTCATGACATCGAAAGGATGGCTCGAGTAGCTCTACCGAGTTGTGACGATCTCACTAGAGATCGGTTAGCTTGTTCGCGATTTATTAACGCCGTTAAAGACGGTGAATTGAAACATGCGCTGAGCTTAGCAGGACCCTCGACTTTAAGGGAAGCAGTTATAAAGGGATCAGAAATAGAGGCTATTGATAAAGAATATTTGACAAGATGGAAAGTTCGAAGGGTGGAAACTACTGAACATCCTTCGAATAATACTAAAAATAATAGTAATCGTCCCAAAGATACTCCCTGGCAGCAACGTAATACAAATGAAAATAGAGAGGAACGTCCTTCCAGAGAGGCAGGCAATACCAGACCACCTTCAATATGTTTATGGTGTAACAAACCCAGTCATATAGCTCAATATTGCTATAAATTATTAGAAAAACAAAGCGGTTCGTCTGAAGAACAACGAGACACTAGATCTAATCATAAAAATTCATGGAGGAAGCCTAATACTTCCTCCGACTCACAACACTAGGTTATGGATATCACTAGTGGTTAGGTTATAGAATATATCGATTCCAGGTTAGAAGTTCAGATTGTGAACACAGCCATAAAACTATCGATCAATTCTTCGATTTTCTTTTGCTTTCTTGTCTTGCGGGTTGCTCTCTCCTACGGGGTTGTTTTTATCTTCCGCTGTGAATGCGTCGGTAACGATGAGATCTGTCGGGACTTTAATTGACTAATCGTAATTTTCTTCAAGGGATTCTAAGTTTTTCAGATTCCTTTAGTTCTTTTCCCGAGAATCTTAGGACTCTGGGATTGTGAGCTTCGATACCATCCCTGACCAAGATTGTATCCCCAGTTCTGAGATAAGATCGTTCCGATTTTCTAATAATTTGATTCATCATTTTCGATTAATTTCTTTAAATATTTTACAAACAAACAATAGATTGATTCACGAATTTATTATCATATAAACAAGCTAACATTTGTCTTCCACTTTAGGGTGTGCTGTTTTATCTCATTTTTGGAATCACCTGGGAGTGTTTCGTGATCTCGGACTCCTGTTTCCTGATTCCCTGTCTCCGGACCTACCTGACTTTCCTTGACGAATCACGAACTGGCTTCATCCCCAGGCGGTTTCCAGTTTTTAGAAACCCCTTCTTTTCTACAAGAATACAGGACTTCACTCACACCATCCATGATTCCTGATTCCTGCTTTTGTTCCTGGTTCCTGCCTCCGAAGGACTTTTGTAAAAACCAATATTGTGAAATTTGATGAAGCTCGACTATCTTCCTGTGGCTTTCTGTGGTTTACCCAGGAGACGAAAGGTTAGACCGGATAGTGTTAGGGAAGACAAACTATTTAATTTTCGAGCCACAGCTCAAACTTTCCCTATGAGAGCATTATGCGAAAACCCCTGTTAAACTTTTATCAATTCTATATTTACTCTGAGAGTCGGGTCGACTCTTCTATTATGGGGGGGGGGGGGGGGGTAGTGTTACACTGGGTGAAACACCCTTTAGCTATTCGATCACTTAAATAATTCGCATAACATCTAGTAGTAATGAAATAGATGAAGTATCTCTAAAAACATCAAAATAGGTTGCTGCGTCAACTTCTGTTTTATAAACAGTCTTGTTTTAGACATAAAAGAGAACACACGCATTTTCTCAATAAATAACAATCTTGCTATTTCACATAATATCGTCTACGACTTGAAACTTCATTTCTCAACTCAGGGATCCCAGTTAATTTTACTTTTATTACTCACGATATTGAAAATCGTATCAATATTCAATAAGATTTATTCATATTCAACAGATGATTTGTTAACAGCAAATCCTATTTAATAAATCATTCATTGAATAGGATTTGTTATCTGTTGATACATATTTGTTGTGCACAAAATTGATTTGTTAATTGTTATGAAATATTTATTGATATTCAAAAAATCCAAAAATGTTTCCCAATAAATGTATTTATTAATGAGGAAATCCTTCCATCAGTGTATAGGAAGTTGGAGGATAAACTAGAACGAACAATCGAAAGCGTCAATAATATATTGAAAGATCAACATCGTAGAGTTCCTGTGGGATGAATACAAATGCCATGCCTCATTTGGTAAGGGAAGTATACTTCGTACACACTTGCCCTCGGTTCAACCATTGATCTATATCTATATATGGGGCTTTCCACGCCAACCCAACCTACCATCAAAATTGGAATTTTTGATTTTGTCTGAATTTTTTCATCCTTTTGTACTCTGGGAAAAAAAGCTCTATGATTTTTCAGAATTTTTTCAATAAGCCGTTCACGGGATGAGATTTTTCAAAATATTAGGTTTTTTATGTTTTTGAATGCTCCTAACTTTTCCAAAGATGCATCAATTTGAATTTTTTTTTTTTTTGAAATTGTGTGTTTAAGGGGGTGCATACACCTTTAAACTAATTTTTTTCAAATTACTGCTACGCTCTGAGAGAACATTCTAGTGACTCAGTTTTTCCACAGTTGATTAGTGCTATTTTGATACATAGTTAATGGTTTTTCCAGATTTTATGTCCTCCGCTGAAGATAAATTCAGTCCATCGAAGAAAAAGCAGTTGTCGTAGGATGCAGGCTACTGCGTTGGATGAAATTTCTTTCACTTTTGGGAAAATATTCTTTATGAATGTAATTTCGGACCAAACCAATAATATTTGATGAACGTAATTTTGGGACAAAGAAATTTTCGGTTTCAGAACATTTTTTAAAGAATGATGGAAAAAAAATTATTACAATCAAAAATTGTTATGTCTAAAACCTCAATTCATCAAATATTATTGGTTTGGTCCGAAATGACATTCAGAAAGAATATTTCCTAAAAAATGGAAGAAATTTCATCCAACGCAATAACCTGCATCCTACGACAACTGCTTTTTCTTCGATGGACTGAATTTATGTTCAGCGGATGACATAAAATCTGCAAAAATCATGAACTATGTATCAAAATAGCACTAATCAACTGTAGAAAAACTGAGTCACTAGAATGTTCTCTCAGAGCGTAGCAGTAATTTGAAGAAAATTAGTTTGAAGGTGTATGTACCCCCTTAAGTTTCTCAATCTACAATTATCAACTTTTAAAAAATTTGATGCAAAAACAAACAAAAAATTATTTGCTAGATTTTTTTCATACCTATACCCTCACAGAAAAAAACCCTCAAAATATCGCCGTCAACTGAGCCCTCAACTTTCAGGGTGATTTCGTACCCTCAACTTGAGGGTTAAACCTGAATTTAGGGGTACCTTCAACTTGAGGAGCAACCGTCAAATGGGGGTCCCTTCAACTTCAGGGTCAACCATTGAATGACGGTAACCCCCAAATTAAGGATTGCCCTCGATTTGAGGGTTTGAATTTAGGAACCCGTAGACTTGAGGGATTATTATATCTCTAAATCTTTGGACTCAACTCTCAATATACGCTTCCAGGTATTAACCGTTAACATTGAAAGTAATTACTCTTAATTGTGAGGCGACCCACTAAGACTTTTTGAAGTGACCTGCCACTTTTGAGGGTTGACCTCTAACTATTCAAGGTCATACCTCAATTTTCAGAGTTGTCCCAGAACGTCTCAGGGTTATCCCTCAATTGTTGGAGGTTGTCCCGCACTTCTTGGGGGCTTACCCTCAATTTTCAGTATTGACCTCCAACTATTCAGGGTTATCCCTCAATTGTTGGAGGTTGTCCCTCGATGTTAGAGGGATATTCCTCAATTCTTAGGGGTTTTTCCTCAAATTTCAGGGTTAATCCACCAACTTTTCAGGGATGACCCTTCAATTGATGGGTTAACCATAGAAATTGAAGGTATAACCCTGAAGATTGGAGGTTAATCCGTGAAATTTCAGGATTTCACCTTCATAATGGAGGGTTTAACCCTGAAAGTTGAAGTTTCACCCTCAAACTTGAAGGGTTTTTTCCGTAAGGGTAGATCCAAATCTGATTTGGAATATAATTGTTTATATTCTCCGATTTTTTTTCAAAATCTTCAAAAAACTACTTCCTATTTCACAAATTTTAAGCCTGGTCCCATCGTAGCAAAACTATTCTTTCCATTTTTGAGAATTTTAAAAAATAATTAATTTTTTCATTTTGGGGGGGGGGGGGCAGTGCCGTATTTGTTGTCAAAAATAACAAGGAGTAACAATGAAGAAGTGCACAAATAATGACAGAGAACACTCAAATTTCATGTAAACCCCAATCGTGACTTGTAGGTGAACGAGCGGAAAGTTTTCAGACACGATTTTCATCGCAAATTTTCTGTATTTCCCGAAAAAAACCTGCGATTAACAAAAAACGATGGGCAACATCGTAGAATTAACATTTCGAGATTTATTTTTTGAATTTCGCGCTAAAAATGACAAGTGAGAAGAAAATGATAATCATTTTCGAAAATTTCCGATCGACTACCGTGCTTTTAATTTCGTTTTCAGGCATTTTTTGAATCGTTCAATTATACTGGAAAATTTTGCAGCAAAATCTAGTAATTACGGAAACCCCCATCAACTGAAGTCAGCGATCTTTCATACTCGGTGAATCTCTTCGTTGACACCTAAATAATGTGAAGAAATCATTGAAAAAAAAAAAAAAAATTCGAGGCCGGATTTGCGTACAGGATTTGGGAGAATGGCCAATATACCTCTGCTGTGATAAGGCAGGTGTATGAGGTTGTAGGCCAGGCAATAGAGGTAACGAAAGGTCGATTTCGTGACAAAAATACTACTTGAAATCCGACTGTGCAGTCATATAATAGGTAGTGCCTAGATGTTTTTTATGATAAATGTCACTCCTGAATCGTCTTGGTTTTTTTTTTAGAAGCGAAAAATAACCAAAAAAAGGCAAAATTTTGACTTTTTCGCTTATAAAATGTAAAGCATTGATCCAATCGAGAAGCTACACCGGCACTATTTGTAGAGAATTCAAAAACGAAGAAAATGAGAGGTAGCGCGTCTCAATCGGATCATTAGTTTCGGAGAAAAGTCAAAAAAACTGAAAAAATCATCAATTTTTCAAAAATTCATAACTTAGTCAATTTTTGAGATGAAGCGTAGTCTCTTCGAATTTAAGTTGTTATTAACATATCCTTCATTGGTGCAAAACCTGGAAGCTGTCGGATGAATAGTTTCTGCACAATTGCAGTTTTTCGAATTTGAAGTACCTTTTTCAAGAAGGTCGTGATGCTCGGCTAGTTGTTCGATTTGAATTTTTCAAAAAGCATTTCGAAGAAGAAATAAAATACTTGAAATCGTATATTTTCCCGATACCGACAAATAATTTTTAGTCGGTGAAAAACGGTGCCAAACAGGAGCGAAAATGTTCGAGCGCGTCAGAGTAGTCGAGGAGCGGGGGTCGCTCGCTACGAGGAGAAAACTGTATATATATGGGGTATTCCAAAATATTTTTAACGGTCATTTACCCCGATCCCCATCGATTTCCGAATAAATTATTCTCAGGGTAACCCTAGACCCAGGTATGATTGCTGAATTATTTTAGAATTTTGCGATTTTTTTTTTAGAAGTTACGATTTTTTGAAAATCACATTTTTCGGCAACAGCTCGTTTTTCATCCAATTCTAGTTGGCAACCAAGGTATCCCACGGAAAAGTGAGTGGTGCACAACTGTCCAGTTTTTCGACGTACTTCGAAATGGAAATATTTGTAGATTTTTTCAGACACCGGAAGTGCCGAAATTCTCGTTTCAAAAATCAAAATCTCGGATTGCAAAAAGTCGCCGTGATCGATCTTTTTGAAATTTGTAGACAGAATTGGACATTGAAAGACGGAATTTTTAAGACCAGGCCGAAGTTGGGCCTACATCGGGTTTGGGAGATATGGCTATTTCAATCACGCGGGAATTCATATTCCGGCGTTATTTTTGTTATTATTATTATGATTATTATTAAAATTATCAAAATTATTATTTTTGTTATTATTATTATTATTATTATTATCATTATCATTATTAATTGATAATAATAATAATAATTTTGATAATTTTAATAATAATCATAATAATAATAACAAAAATAACGCCGGAATATGAATTTCCGCGTGATTGAAATAGCCATACCTCCTAAACCCGATGTAGGCTCAATTTCGGCCCGCCCTTAAAAATTCCGTCTTTCGATGTCGAATTTTGTCTACAAATTTCAAAAAGATCGATCACGGCGACTTTTTGCAATCCGAGATTTTGATTTTTGAAACGAGAATTTCGGCACTTCCGGTGTCTGAAAAAATCCACAAATATTTCCATTTCGAAGGACGTCAAAAAACTGGACAGTTGTGCACCAGTCACTTTTCCGTGGGATACCTTGGTTGCCAACTAGAATTGGATGAAAAACGAGCTGTTGCCGAAAAGTGCGATTTTGAAAAAATCGTAACTTCTGAAAAAAAAATCGCAAAAGTCTAAAATAATTCAGCAATCATACCTGGGTCTAGGGTTACCCTGAGAATAATTTATTCGGAAATCGATGGGGGTCGGGGTAAATGACCGTTAAAAATATTTTGGAATACCCCATATATAGTATACCTCGCGCGCGGCACGCAACTCACAGTCTTTCCACCTCGATTTTTTCAGTAACCGATGGTCCGATTTTAACTTTGTTTTTTTTTTAATTCGGGTACCTCAATCTCAGAAATCCGATTCTTTTGTCAGATTAACAAAAAAAATCAATGGTTTCGCTGTAATTCTACGTTTTCCATCAAAAAGACCATTTTTTATCGGGAATAAAATGAAAAATAAATACATGAGAGTCTTTATTAGAATTCGTAGTATATCTTTAAGATATATAATTATGATACAAGTCATATATTCATGTCAATTATCGTACAACTAATTAAGAAATTATCTGACTGAGTTATATCCATTTAAACGAAACAAAAATATTCTCCCATGTTATATAATCGAGAAAACTTATAATGGATAATGGACCTTTTAAAATTAAAATTACGACGTCACCCTTCACGAGGATTTTTTTTATCGTATTATCAATTATCGTACAACTGAATTATACATATATTATTCTAATATTCACAATAGTCTCCTTCTCTTTGCATGTGATGAAGTATCGTTCTCATCTTCGTCGTCATTGTCATTTTCAATATTTATACAGCTATCGATATCATTATTTTCATCGTCTGATACAGATTCGTCCTTAGACTCTACGGAACAATGTATAATTTCTAAGTTGGAGCAACAATCATCATTACAATAAGCGCAAAGGGTTGTACATTTCAAGCCATGCTTTTTACAACTGCAAGAGGCATCTACGCACCCCTTTTTGCTACAAGCACACGAAATTTGCTCAAGCAATTTTCTAGGGATTGGTGGATCTGTACTACCTATGGGTACAAGTCGATCTTGTTTCATTCGCCACCCCCAATCAATTGCTTGCAAATCTGCGTTTCCCAACCAGATCTGTAGTTAATAGAAAACTCTATATGCATGTTGCTTAGCTGCACCTTCAGCTGGCGGTAAAGACTCCGCCGAAAATTTCGTTTTAATTTTGGCTGTACTAAAATGTAAATATCCTAAATCATTCAAAGACATAGAGCCAGACTTTTCTATCACCTGCTTCTCGGCTTTGTTGCTATATAATCCGATCATTAAATTGTATGTACTGTTAGCTATTTCATCGTAACTGGCATTTTTATCATAAAAGACTGAAGCTATCAAGAGATTCGGTAGAGTCTCGCGCCAAGTACATTAAAAAAAATTTTTTAATACATGAGATGATTTATTACACTATGTGTTTGATCATGTATATATAATTTATGTATATCAGAACAGCATAGTTTATTCAGTCACTACAAAGACTTCGAAGCTGCTACACGTGTTGTGCTGTACTAACGTTTTCGATACTTCGCTCAAAAATTCTCAATGATACAAGTGGATTTCCTACAGTATGTGATTATTGTGTTATTGTGATTGTGATAATACGTATCAAACAATAGCATCTTCAGACGAGAGGGAAGCAACTACATCTAAAAGGTATGTAAAGAAGCATAAACTGAAAAAATCAATAAATCTGAATAATGATAACATCAGTTGAAATAATTAGTTAGAAGTAGAATTTTCTTATTCGTTAAGTTCTTTCGGATAAATGAGAGATTCAGTGATAATCTAATTTTGTCATACTAATAAAAATTAGAAATTATATGGATAGATTATTCCATTTCAATCCATAGTTTCAAAACTGTAAAATGCTCCAAAATGAATTTTCAAATGTTTGCTTGAATTCATATTCTTCCAGCTCAGTCGTTTTTATTTTGACACAATACTGTTCATTTGCCTTATTGAATTCATTACAACTGATACATATTATAACTTTTTAAAAACTGTTCTGTAGACTTAAATAAATATTATTTGTCGAGATAAAATGTCCTGTCTTTACATTCAGAATATAAGAAGTTAGCTGTACTTATTTTCAAAATTGATTTGATTTTCAGGCATGAAGAAGATGCATCAGACAGAGATAGCGAAATGTGGCAAGACGTTGGTGATACTTGTTGGCTCTGCGAGGAGATCATGAAACCATCAAAGTCCCGAATTATAAAAGATCGAGGCATCACGAGCCTCATAGATGTAAGCATCAAACGTTCGGACAAAAAACATCTGAAACTGCGTGATTTAACACAGATCACGGTGCATAAAACCTGTCAAACCATGTACGTAAGAGAATCTAACATAAAAATTGCAGTTGCACAAGCCAAAAAAAATGGCATAACGATCGTCCACGATCTAAGGGCGGACGCGAATGGGATTTTTCAACGACTTGTTTTTTATGTTCGAATCCCATGCATGCCACGTTACAAAATTGTCACAGAATCACGAAACAATCAACAATAGATAACCTTATCGCGCAATTAGCGGCTTATCCAAAGACAGAAGAGAATAGGAGTATTTCATCGCGTCTCGCTCAACTGGGAAGTCAAGATGATAATTACTATAGTGTTAATGACATATCTTATCATTCAGCGTGATTTAGTAAATTTTATCAGTACTCTCCATATAATATACGCGGAAGACCTATTAGTCAAGACATGTCCGATGTATTATCGTTTATCATAAATGATATATTAGAAATGCCGAGTTCAAGCGTTGGATTGCAACGAATTCCACTTCAAGCTCCATGTTGAGCTAATCTCCGAAAACTCGTCTGTTCCGACTCCAATTGTGAGTCAACATTATGCGTAGGATTCCGACGAGTTTTATAATCTAACTCCCTATCATCTAGTCAAAACGAGACTGTGAGTCGACGTTGTGTGTTGGACTCCGATAGGCTTTATTCTACACTCCACGTCAACGTAGTGCGACCTTCGGTGCAGATAATTTTGTAATTCTTGTTTTACAAACAGCTTAGATTTTTTGTTCAGAACTATTTCAAAGTCTGTATGAATGTTCTATAATTACACGTAAATTAATAGTACAATCCATATATTCACAATATAATGTCAAATTTCAATACATAATTTTGTTAGAATTTGATATGCAACCTGTCTCTGTATGTTTGTCTATCTTAAGCTTTCTTCAAGAGATTCTCATTTATATCTATTTATTCATTGTAGACTCAGCGTATAACCATTTATGAATGGAATTATTGAAGAAAAATCTTTCTTATGGATTGTTCAATTTCGTAGCTGGTCGCCGTATAAGACGTGAGGATGATGAAAGAAAACGTTCGGGTTGCAAAGTATCGGTATAGTGTGATTCGATACGAGAAACGGCAAGAGTTAGACGAAGAGAGCAGAATGCGAGTGTTTGACTTCATAAACTTCCATTTTATGCTCTACGCTAGTCTTGCATGAATAGGCTCAATTATAATTATTTTGATACCTTCTGTTCAAACCCGAATTGGAAGTTGACGTTATGAGTACGGGACGCGTACATGATCTTTTTGCAGAGGACCTAATTGCATTGAGAAAAAAAACTACCTACGAATTGCAATACATATATCTCATATTTGAATATATTTAGTCATGAGCAGCAACTATAACCCTGCGTGCAAGTAACTCCGCCATTGCCGGTCCCAGGCCCAGATGAGACAGGAGGGCTGCACGCAGGGTCAGATGTTGTAGGTATAAAAAATTATTGTAGTGGAACAATTTGTCAACGCTATGAAAGTACATTACGCGTCACTCTACAAATTTGAGACTTGGGGAAAATTATAAGCACACGCGTGCTCGTTGCTGTTGACGTTCCTGCTTATCGAGGGACTTCGGGCGGTATGAAATAGTACAAGACAACCGAGCGAGCGAGCACAATTACTAGGTGGTCAAGCAAAATTTTACAAAAAGTAGTGAAATCAACCCCAAAAAGCACCTTTGGTGCAAAAACCTTTCGCCAAGTCCATTAATGTGTGGATCACTCCACCAAAAAATAATCAAAGGTTGTGCTCGTTCGCTCGCTGTGCTCGCTCACTTGATTGGTTGATGATTATCAACATACAAAAGCATTGAAATCAGATACAACTGCCAAGTACCTGTAGAATAATAAAAGTTTGGAATTGAAAGATCTGTTCAAACTACATGACGTTGTACTCGTTCGCTCGCTGCGCTCGCTCACTCTATTGGCTTATGATTATTGGTTGAAAAAACAATTCGGATGAAGAAATTGAACATGTCAACATTTATCTAAAAATATTGATAACGAAAAAATAATTTAAACAAAATTAAACAAAAAAATTTGGAGGTAGTGGTACTTGGGGGGCCTTTTGTAGAAAAAGAAATATCAAATATCGATCGCGAACCATGTCAATGTCATCTGATAGATATTCAAACATTGGCCCGCCAACGTACCACGGACTCCAAAATTTTTTTTTTTTCAATTTTGTTTAAATTATTTTTTCGTTATGAATATTTTTAGATAAATGTTGACATGTTCAATTTCTTCATTCGAATTGTCTTTTCAACCAATAATCATAAGCCAATAGAGTGAGCGAGCGCAGCGAGCGAACGAGTACAACGTTATGTAGTTTGAACAAATCTTTCAATTCCATACTTTTATTATTCTACAGGTACTTGGCAGTTGTATCTGATATCAATGCTTTTGTATGTTGATAATCATCAACTAATCGAGTGAGCGAGCACAGCGAGCGAACGAGCACAACCTTCGATTATTTTTTGGTGGAGTGATCTACACATTAATGGACTTGGCGAAAGGTTTTTGCACCAAAGGTTCAATTAATTTCTCATGAGGTACTCTATTCATTAATTTATTCTTTCCCATTCTGTAAGAGCAAGATGTAGTATCGCAACCAGTGAATGCATGTAGAAAAGCAACAATATTTTGTAAATTTTCATATTGGAAACTACTACTATTATGAAATTCATATGGGTTACAACCTTTATTTTATTTTCTAAAATAAATATTCTCGATATTTTTTGCCAGTTGAGAGAAAATAACTAGCAGATCAATATCTTCTCCTACAATTATTACAGTCGTCTCGGAATCTGCACGTGCATTTTCAATTGCAGTATCTACTATTAATTTGTCGGCGTCTTCGGGAGCTATTTTAGTTAGAAATCCAGCTTCAATCAGTGAGTGAGAAATCATTTGTATGAGTCTAGATTTATTTTTCTCATTACTTAAAAATTGCTTTTGATTGACAATAATGGTAGTGTTTTCATCAAAGGCTATTTCTCTTCCTATATTTTTCAGTTGTCTTCGAGAACGCTCAAGAGACTTCGTTGATAGAATTTCGTTATCAGGATACCCATCAAAAATAATCCAACTATTTTTAGCATAATTCTTAACAGCATATGACACGTAATGATGTACAATATTTTCTATTCTTATATTCGCTTGCCATACCACTTTATGCAAAAAAAATCCTCCATCAACAACATGCGTTACCGTTTCTTTTGCTACAGTTATTTCATGAGAAGATTCAAAATGCGTATGAAATATAGATTTCGTCGTTTTTCGCATCCCATTTTCATCGAATAATGCCAATGGTATCGGAGATAATTCATAAGAGCTGCTGTATTGCTTCATGTCGTTTTGATTTTGAATATTTAATGAGAGTTTTTGAAAAACGAGTAATGGCGATATATAAACTTCTTCATTTGCAATATTTTTTATTGTGGAATTAGCTGCTGCCAAATGCACAATCTTACTACTTCTTTTGAATTTTATATCTGTAAATTTCTTGTTGGACACGTCAGCCATGAGAACTGTTCCGATTCCAAAAGCTTTATGACAATTTACAGAAGCTGAGTCACCAACTACGCCAGAATACATACCTATTATTTTATCTGCATCGGGAAATGGATTGAAAGTCTCGAAAAATTGCTGCACTTTTGCTAAATATTGTGCATCTCTAGATATTCGAGAAACGCGGTTATCAACGTGTTGTTCGGACGTTGCAAACGTGACATTACAAAATGTTTCCAAAGTATTTCCAACTTCCAATACAGCAACTCTCGATAAAATCCATTTTCCTTTAACGTTTTCTGTTAAACCGCGACCATGCGTTAGTCCTCCACTACATTTCATCGCCCTCATTAATACTTGTTCGATAGTCATATCGGACCAAATTCCAGACCAAAAACGATTCGAGCGTCTCATAGTACAAAACCCTTTATTACAGAACTTATCATACTCTACTATATCCATGTTTTCTTTCAATTCAAACATGATTTGTACATATAAGAGAGCAGCTTTTGCATATAAATAGTGGCCTGAGGCGAAGAAAGAAGGAATCATCAATTTAACAGTCTGCAAGTGTAAATCAAAATTTCCAGATTTCTCAGCATCGATGTATCTTTGAAATAAACAGATCAATTTGAAGTACTGAATCCATAATTTACTAGTTGGACCATAGCTTTCTATGTTTTCAATAGCTGTTGAGAATTTTTCATGCATACTTTCAATAAATGGATGATCCAATGCATCACTAAAATTTTCCTCTGCTACTTTTTGGAGCATTTCATTTAGAAAAGTTTTTTCATTATCTGTAAGTTCAATTTTGGCAAAAATTAAAGTAGCAAGTGAAGCCTGTATTAAAAAATGACCTCTTACAGCTCTGGAAAATGCATGACCTGTTAAAGCTTTTTCCGCAGATAGATCTGCATATATTGTGCAAAAAGCCTCTTTAAGTCCACTGCCAACCATAATGTTTCCAATTGAACCGAGGAAAGACATGGCTAAATGAAAACCCCCTAAGCGGGGGATAACTGAACTCAAATTATGGGAATCATTCACGGAATCTATAGAAGCTATAATCTCACATGCTTTCATATACAAAGGCAAATCAAAAGTCACAAGACAATGCTTTTGATTATTTACATTTGCTCTCTGCCTAGCATCAATCAAAGCCGTCAAAATTGTTGAATGTTCACTTGGCGGTGCTTTTATGAATGGCAAAGCAATGATTTTAGTTGTGCAAAAATTTGTGTTTAAAGTGTGAAATTTATTCATAAAACCATGCCAATTTGCTGTCTTTTCTGGTGCAGTATGCTTTCCGTAAAAATATAAAATATCGATTGATTCAATTTTAAGTTTGAAACCCATATGAAGTACTTCTTTCCAATCATGAATAATTATACTATCTGATTTGAAAGGTTTGTTATTTTTGAAATCAGTCAGCGGGAGAAAACCGAACGTGCCACTGTTATTAGCCGATAATGCTCCTTTTAAACGAGGAATACTTTTAGTAAATGACACAGCGCTTGATGGTGTTACACACATTATTCCACCCATGCAGTGAAAGGTATTTTTACCATCAATCGTACCAGTGTTATGATCTGCATTATCGTACACAAATTGTGAGTAGGTATCAGAAACAAATTTGAAATTTTCTGTGTCATTTATAATAGAATTTTCGAATTTGATAGTTTCAGGATAAGACGCACAAAGACCTAAATTATATAGACAATCAATGAGTCCTCTTGCAGCAAATTCCGAATGCATCATGCACGATAATCCTAATAAAATTGACGATGAAAATGAGCGCGGTCTAACTGATGAGATCAAAATATGAGCTGCAGTCGTAATACGGTTATCCCATTTAGCCTGAGATTTATTCGTTAGAACGTGTTTGTGCGTTTTAATTAAGATGTCGAGAAATAACTTTAATGTTTCCGGAATATCCACATTAGCATTGTTTAAAAAATCCGTTGGTGAATCGTACTCATCGATATTATATGCCATTGAACGAACATCTTGCAGTATAATGTGAGCCGCCAAGTCAACTATTCGCAATCTTTCTGCTTTTTCATTACGATTCCGTGATTTGTACCAATTGTCATTGATACATTTTCCTAAAGTTCGCTTAAAAAAAAGTAATCGATCATTTCTAACTGTTTCAAAAATAATTTCATTGTCAAAATGCTCTTGTAAAAGTTTCTCGATTCGATCCAACCGTGGTATCGCATTGTTTCCGTGAATACTTGCATACTTATCTAAAATAGCTTTCAATGAAAACTGGCACTCATCGCTATTTTCTAATATATCATTTATGATAAACGATAATACATCGGACATGTCTTGACTAATAGGTCTTCCGCGTATATTATATGGAGAGTACTGATAAAATTTACTAAATCACGCTGAATGATAAGATATGTCATTAACACTATAGTAATTATCATCTTGACTTCCCAGTTGAGCGAGACGCGATGAAATACTCCTATTCTCTTCTGTCTTTGGATAAGCCGCTAATTGCGCGATAAGGTTATCTATTGTTGATTGTTTCGTGATTCTGTGACAATTTTGTAACGTGGCATGCATGGGATTCGAACATAAAAAACAAGTCGTTGAAAAATCCCATTCGCGTCCGCCCTTAGATCGTGGACGATCGTTATGCCATTTTTTTTGGCTTGTGCAACTGCAATTTTTATGTTAGATTCTCTTACGTACATGGTTTGACAGGTTTTATGCACCGTGATCTGTGTTAAATCACGCAGTTTCAGATGTTTTTTGTCCGAACGTTTGATGCTTACATCTATGAGGCTCGTGATGCCTCGATCTTTTATAATTCGGGACTTTGATGGTTTCATGATCTCCTCGCAGAGCCAACAAGTATCACCAACGTCTTGCCACATTTCGCTATCTCTGTCTGATGCATCTTCTTCATGCCTGAAAATCAAATCAATTTTGAAAATAAGTACAGCTAACTTCTTATATTCTGAATGTAAAGACAGGACATTTTATCTCGACAAATAATATTTATTTAAGTCTACAGAACAGTTTTTAAAAAGTTATAATATGTATCAGTTGTAATGAATTCAATAAGGCAAATGAACAGTATTGTGTCAAAATAAAAACGACTGAGCTGGAAGAATATGAATTCAAGCAAACATTTGAAAATTCATTTTGGAGCATTTTACAGTTTTGAAACTATGGATTGAAATGGAATAATCTATCCATATAATTTCTAATTTTTATTAGTATGACAAAATTAGATTATCACTGAATCTCTCATTTATCCGAAAGAACTTAACGAATAAGAAAATTCTACTTCTAACTAATTATTTCAACTGATGTTATCATTATTCAGATTTATTGATTTTTTCAGTTTATGCTTCTTTACATACCTTTTAGATGTAGTTGCTTCCCTCTCGTCTGAAGATGCTATTGTTTGATACGTATTATCACAATCACAATAACACAATAATCACATACTGTAGGAAATCCACTTGTATCATTGAGAATTTTTGAGCGAAGTATCGAAAACGTTAGTACAGCACAACACGTGTAGCAGCTTCGAAGTCTTTGTAGTGACTGAATAAACTATGCTGTTCTGATATACATAAATTATATATACATGATCAAACACATAGTGTAATAAATCATCTCATGTATTGAAAAAAATTTTTTAATGTACTTGGCGCGAGACTCTACCGAATCTCTTGATAGCTTCAGTCTTTTATGATAAAAATGCCAGTTACGATGAAATAGCTAACAGTACATACAATTTAATGATCGGATTATATAGCAACAAAGCCGAGAAGCAGGTGATAGAAAAGTCTGGCTCTATGTCTTTGAATGATTTAGGATATTTACATTTTAGTACAGCCAAAATTAAAACGAAATTTTCGTCGGAGTCTTTACCGCCAGCTGAAGGTGCAGCTAAGCAACATGCATATAGAGTTTTCTATTAACTACAGATCTGGTTGGGAAACGCAGATTTGCAAGCAATTGATTGGGGGTGGCGAATGAAACAAGATCGACTTGTACCCATAGGTAGTACAGATCCACCAATCCCTAGAAAATTGCTTGAGCAAATTTCGTGTGCTTGTAGCAAAAAGGGGTGCGTAGATGCCTCTTGCAGTTGTAAAAAGCATGGCTTGAAATGTACAACCCTTTGCGCTTATTGTAATGATGATTGTTGCTCCAACTTAGAAATTATACATTGTTCCGTAGAGTCTAAGGACGAATCTGTATCAGACGATGAAAATAATGATATCGATAGCTGTATAAATATTGAAAATGACAATGACGACGAAGATGAGAACGATACTTCATCACATGCAAAGAGAAGGAGACTATTGTGAATATTAGAATAATATATGTATAATTCAGTTGTACGATAATTGATAATACGATAAAAAAAATCCTCGTGAAGGGTGACGTCGTAATTTTAATTTTAAAAGGTCCATTATCCATTATAAGTTTTCTCGATTATATAACATGGGAAAATATTTTTGTTTCGTTTAAATGAATATAACTCAGTCAGATAATTTCTTAATTAGTTGTACGATAATTGACATGAATATATGACTTGTATCATAATTATATATCTTAAAGATATACTACGAATTCTAATAAAGACTCTCATGTATTTATTTTTCATTTTATTCCCGATAAAAAATGGTCTTTTTGATGAAAAACGTAGAATTACAGCGAAACCATTGATTTTTTTTGTTAATCTGACAAAAGAATCGGATTTCTGAGATTGAGGTACCCGAATTAAAAAAAAAACAAAGTTAAAATCGGACCATCGGTTACTGAAAAAATCGAGGTGGAAAGACTGTGAGTTGCGTGCCGCGCGCGAGGTATACTATATATGGGGTATTCCAAAATATTTTTAACGGTCATTTACCCCGACCCCCATCGATTTCCGAATAAATTATTCTCAGGGTAACCCTAGACCCAGGTATGATTGCTGAATTATTTTAGACTTTTGCGATTTTTTTTTCAGAAGTTACGATTTTTTCAAAATCGCACTTTTCGGCAACAGCTCGTTTTTCATCCAATTCTAGTTGGCAACCAAGGTATCCCACGGAAAAGTGACTGGTGCACAACTGTCCAGTTTTTTGACGTCCTTCGAAATGGAAATATTTGTGGATTTTTTCAGACACCGGAAGTGCCGAAATTCTCGTTTCAAAAATCAAAATCTCGGATTGCAAAAAGTCGCCGTGATCGATCTTTTTGAAATTTGTAGACAAAATTCGACATCGAAAGACGGAATTTTTAAGGGCGGGCCGAAATTGAGCCTACATCGGGTTTAGGAGGTATGGCTATTTCAATCACGCGGAAATTCATATTCCGGCGTTATTTTTGTTATTATTGTATTGTATTGTATTGTATTTATTTAATGATTCCCCTTGGGGTTACATGGCGTTGCCGCCGGTACACATCTTTATGCTTTCTTTTTCTTCGCTTTCTACAAGAATTACATCAAAGCTTAAAATTAAAATTAAAATTTGAATTTGTTAAAATTTGCTAGAATTAAGGGTTATACTATTTGTATTTATTCTGCTATGCTGTAATTTCTTTTTTCTCTTTCCGTCTTCCTTCTTCTCTCCCCGTTCTTCTTCTCTCCTCCTTCGGCTCTCTTTCTTCTTTCTTCTGTTTGCCTCCCTTTGATTTCTTTCTGTCTTTTCTACCTCCTCCTTCCCGTTGTCCCCTAGCGAGGGGGTCAACCCCTCGGCCTCGCTTGGGGTCTGTGGAGTGTGCGGTAGTCATTGTCAGTCTGTCATTCTCTGTCTTCTTCGTTCCTTTCTCTTTGTTCCGTGTCTTCTCTTGCTTTTTCTATTTCTTTCATCCATTCCTCGCCTTCTCCTTTTCCTCCTAGGATTTTCTGCACCACCTCTTGCCAGCTTTCTTTGCTTTCCGTCTGGTCTCCGCATCCTTCCCATATGTGTTCCCATGTTTCTTCTTCCCAGTTGCATATTCTGCATCTTCTTTTCTCCTCTTCTTCCCAGTATCTCGCTTCTTTTGCTTCGCCTCCCATTCTGAACCTGGCTATTCTTGACCATCTGCTTTCGCTCCATCCTTTTTCCAAATATTCCGGTATTCCTTCTGTTTTTATTGCTTTGTACCATTTGTTGTATCTGGATTCGCATATCTTCTCCCATCTTTCTTTCTTCTGCTCTTCTTTTTCTTTCTGCTCTTTCTTCTCGTACGTGTCTTCTTGTCTTTCTTCCTCTTCTTCTTCTGTTTCGCTGTCCTCTTTCCATTTTTCTTTTCTTTCTTTTCTTCCCTTTTCCCAGTCCGATAACTCTTCTACTTTTTTCTCGGCTCTTCTTTTTACTTGTTCGTAGCATATTCTTGCTAGCTCGCTTCCTTTCCCTTCCTTCAATCTTTTCTCGAAGCTCCATGCCCTTTTTCCTGCCTTTGTCTTTAGTTTGATCCTCTCTATCTCTTCTCTCACCATGTATCCTGGCGTTTTCTTGTCTATTCCTAGTACCCATCTTATGTACTTTTCTTGTGTTGCTTCGACATTTTTCCACTCTCTCCATCCCCATATCTCGGCCGCGTATTCCATTACGGTCCATACGAGCCTGTCGAATATCCACATTCTTCTTTTCCAGTCCTTTCCGAATCTTCTTTTGCCTATCCCCCATGCTTGCCTCATCACTACTCCTGCCTTCTTTACTCTGTCTTTTGTGTGCGCGTCTTGTTTTCCATTTTTGGATATCACGTATCCTAGGTACTTGAATTCTTTCACTTCTTCTATCTCTTCTCCTTTCCAGCTCCAGTTTGTTTTCTTCTTTCTTCCTCCTGCCTTTCTGCATCTCATGACCTTGGTTTTCTTCGCGTTTAGTGTGAGCTTCTTTCCGTCTAGGTACTTTTCTAGCCTTCTGATTAATGCTTCCATTCCTTTTTCTTCCTCTGCTAGTACTGCTACGTCGTCTGCATAAGCTAGTGTGTATGTTCTTCCGTTTCCTAGCTTTATTCCTCCTAACTCTCCAGCCTTACTCATTTCTTCTTCTAGATCTGCGGTTAGTAGGTTGAAGAGGTACGAGCTTAGCGGGCATCCCTGCCTCACTCCCGTTACCGTCCAGAATTCTTCGCCTACCTCATTTCCGACTTTCACCCTGTTCTTCGTTTCTCTGTATATTTCTTTTACTCTTGTCACTAGTTCTTTTCTCACTCCTCTTTTGTACATTGCTTCCCACAGCTTTTCTCTGTTTACGGAGTCGAAAGCGGCTTTGAGGTCTATGAATAGTACTACCATCCCTCCTCCTTTTCTGTTCACTCTTCTGTTTATCAGATGGTTTAGGACGTAGATGTTGTCCATGGTTCCCATGCCCTTCCTAAATCCTGTCTGATTCTGCGGAATCATCTTTTTCTCTTCCATCTCTTCTTCCAGCCTTCCGGCTAGTACCGTTGCGTATATCTTGTATAGTGTCGGCATTAGAGTGACTCCTCTGTATTCTTCAGCTTTTTTTCCTTCCCCTGTTTTCACTATTGGGATTATGTGACCTTCTTTCCATGTCTCTGGCCATCCTTCCCCTTTCCATACCTTGTTACATGTCCTCCATATCCATTCTTCTGCTTCCTCTCCTCCGTATTTCCATATTTCGTTTGCTATTTCGTCTCCCCCGGGTGCCTTTCCTTCCTTTAGTTTTCTTATTGTTTTCCTTATTTCTTCTCTTCCTATCTCATTCTCTCCGTCTTCTTCTCTTGTTGTCCCGGTTTTTCCGGCTACAGCTTCGCAATTTGTTCCTCCTAGTAATCTCATGAAGTGCTCTTTCCATTCGTCTTTCTCTATGTTTTCGTTCACTCTCCTTCTCTTTTTTCTCTCTCTGTTCAGCACCTCCCATACTTTGCTTTCTGTCCTTGCCTCCTCCGCCTCTCTTATGAATCTTTCGTTTTCTTCCTGTTTCTTCTTTTCGCATAGCTTGTTGTACTCCCTTTTCGCTTCTTTGTATTTCTCTTTTTCTTCTCTTCCTTCCCTCCACCTCCTCAGCGTCCTTCTTACTTTCGTCTTGTTGTTCTTTGTTTCTTCGTCCCACCATCCTCTCCTCTTTCTTTCTTCTGGTCCTTCTTTTCTTGCTTCTTCTTCTGCTATTGCTTTTATTTCTTTTGTTCTCTCTGCTATTTCCTCGTTTATCTCTCTATCTTCATGGTCTCTCCACCTTACATCCGACCTAAGCTTCTGTTTTCCTTCTCTTGACCATTTTCCTCTCATTACTTTCTTGCCTTTGCTTTCTTCTTTTCTCTCCCACCCCTCTGTTTTCATTTGGATTATTACCGGGTGGTGATCTGAGTCTATCTTGTCTCCCACCTCTAGTCTTCTTACTTTTTCTCTCGCCTCGCTACCTCCTATTGCGTAGTCTATTACTGTTTCACCTCTTCCTCCGACGAACGTGAACTCTTCTTCTTCGTCTCCTTCCGTACTTCCGTTCATTATCGACCACCCTAGGCCTTCTATCGTCTTTATTAGTATTTTTCCTTCTCTGTTTATGATTTTGTCTTTCGATTTTCTTTTTCTTTCGCTGTCTACCTTGGTTTCTTCTCCGTTGTATTCCCCTCCTTCTTCCCCTGTTCTTGCGTTGAAGTCTCCTCCTGCAATTATAATTCGCGTCTTGCCGTCTCTTTCTTCTGTTTCTTCTATTTTTTCCATCTTTTTCTCTATATCACCTCTTACGTAGAGGCTTATGATTGTCCATTTTTCTCTTCCAACCTTGATCTTGCCGGTTAACCATCCTTCTTCTTGCTCTTTTTGTTCTTCTTTATTTTCTTCGTCTTTCAGTTCTTTTCTTATTCCCATTAGCATTCCGCCTATCGCTCTTCCTTTCTTATGCTCTTTCTTCGCGTGTTGGACTTGCCATTCGTATCCTTTTGGTAGTTTGCCTTTCACTTTTTCCCATGCCTTCTCTTCTATCCATGTTTCGGTGAGCGATATCACATCTACCTCCTTTAACTCCTTCCAGAATTCTTCGTCTTTTCTTGCCAGTCCTGCCACGTTCCAGAAGATTATTTTCCAGTCACCTCTTCTTTTTTCTGTGTCCTCTTCTTTTTTGTTATTTTTCTTTGTCTTCCCCTCTTCTTCTCTTTCTTCTTTCCTCTTCTGCCTTCCCCTTTTTTCGTTATTTCTTCTCTCTTTTTCTCTCTCTTCCGCGTTTTCATCCGATTGTTCTTGTTCTTCTTGGTGGTCGTTTTGTTGGCTTCGCCAAGTTTGCTCGTGTGCTCCATGTCTGTGATTTTCTCTTTGCGCTCCTCCTCTTCCTCTTCTGCTCGTCTCACCTCTTCTATGTGTTGTCTCTCCTTCCTTTTTTCTCAGTCTTTCGTTTTCCTCGTCCCATTCCCAGGTCGTGTTTTCTATTTGTATTTTTCTATATCCTACCTTTGTTCTGTTTCCCTTTACTCTCTCTTCTCTGGCTCGGTCCCATATTTTGTCTTGCACTTCTCTTTCCCTTCTCGTGAGGTCTCCTTCTATTATTATCTTAGTGCCTTTTAGTTTTCCTTTCCTCTCCATCAGCATTCTCTTGTCCTCCCAGTCGTTCAGTTTCACTAGTATCGCGCTCTTTGTTCTTCCAATCTCTACGGCTTCTGCCCACCTTACTTCTTTCTGTACGATATCTTCTAGTGTTTTCTTTATCTGCGACGCCTTCTCTGTATTGTCCCTCGCCTCGATGCCTCTTATGATTATGTTTCTTTTTCTTTCCGCTTTTTCTCTTCTTTCTAGTTCATTTTCTAATTCCTTCATTCTTCTTCTGTCTCTGTTTCTCTCTTCATTTTCTTTTCTTCTCCTTTCTTCTTCATTTCTTTCTCTTCGTATGTCCTCTTCCTGCCTTCTTGTTTTTTCTCTTGTCCATCCTTCGGTTCTTTCTTTCTCTATTCTTTCCAGTCTGTCCGCCAGCTCTTTTCTCTCTTCTCTTCCTTGTCTTCTTATTTCTTCCATTTCTTGTTTCATTTTTTCTTTCTCTTCTCTTTCCTCTTTCCTTCTGTCCTCTGCCTCTTCTCTTGTCTTCTTCATCTCGTCAGTCATATTCTTCATTCCTATCATTAGATTTTCTAAGGCTTTTTTCATCCATGCCAGGTCCTCGCCCTGCACCTTCTCTTTCGCTCTTGTCTCGCTTATCTCTTCCTTATTTCCTTCGGTTCCTTTATCTGGCTTTTCTTTTCTCTGTTCTGGTGTTCTCATCATCTTGCTACTTTTTTTGCGCGCTCTTTCTATCTCGTTGTCTATTTCTTCACTTTCTTCGCTCTCCCTGTTGTCTTCGTCTTTCTTTTCTTTACCTTCCCTTTCCGTTCTCTTTCTTTTCCAATTAGATGGAAGCGCTCCGTCTGACGCTGACCTCTCTCTCGCCCACAATTCAGCTTTTCTTGGTCTCCCTACTTTATTTGATTTTCGCGGTTCTTTTGCTCCTGTCTCTCTTGTCTCTCTTATCGGCGTCTTCCTCCCTTCCTTTTCTTCCTTGTTGTCTTCTTCTTCCTTTTTCTCGTTGCTTCTTTCTTGTATCTCGTTCTCCTTGTTCTCCATGCGTCTTTCCTCGCCGCTGTTGCTCGTGGCGCCTTCTCTATGACGTCACCGCTTGCGTCCTACTGTGCTGGCCGTCTAACTATGTTCGCCGTCTAGCTATTTTGGCAATCTAACTATGTTGGCCGCTGGCGGCTGCCGCCTACCTGTCTGCTGTCTTCCGACTTCTATCGCGTGCGTCGTGTATCCGCCTTTCTGCACTCTTGTCACGTGACCTTCCTTGTTTACTTGCACTTTTCCTCTTTTAACTGCAGTTTCTCTCTACACCTCACTTTCTCTCTCTCACTCACTGGTGCACTGGCACTATGCGCACCTCTGGCACACTTTTTTGCCCACTTTTCCTTTCACTGTTGTTGATTTCGGCACTTTTTCCGCGGCGCTTTTACACTGCTTGCGTTTCGCTTGACAGTCAACCGGATCTCCTATTTTTGTTATTATTATTATGATTATTATTAAAATTATCAAAATTATTATTATTATTATCAATTAATAATGATAATGATAATAATAATAATAATAATAATAACAAAAATAATAATTTTGATAATTTTAATAATAATCATAATAATAATAACAAAAATAATAATTTTGATAATTTTAATAATAATCATAATAATAATAACAAAAATAATAATTTTGATAATTTTAATAATAATCATAATAATAATAACAAAAATAACGCCGGAATATGAATTCCCGCGTGATTGAAATAGCCATATCTCCCAAACCCGATGTAGGCCCAACTTCGGCCTGGTCTTAAAAATTCCGTCTTTCAATGTCCAATTCTGTCTACAAATTTCAAAAAGATCGATCACGGCGACTTTTTGCAATCCGAGATTTTGATTTTTGAAACGAGAATTTCGGCACTTCCGGTGTCTGAAAAAATCTACAAATATTTCCATTTCGAAGTACGTCGAAAAACTGGACAGTTGTGCACCACTCACTTTTCCGTGGGATACCTTGGTTGCCAACTAGAATTGGATGAAAAACGAGCTGTTGCCGAAAAATGTGATTTTCAAAAAATCGTAACTTCTAAAAAAAAAATCGCAAAATTCTAAAATAATTCAGCAATCATACCTGGGTCTAGGGTTACCCTGAGAATAATTTATTCGGAAATCGATGGGGATCGGGGTAAATGACCGTTAAAAATATTTTGGAATACCCCATATATATACAGTTTTCTCCTCGTAGCGAGCGACCCCCGCTCCTCGACTACTCTGACGCGCTCGAACATTTTCGCTCCTGTTTGGCACCGTTTTTCACCGACTAAAAATTATTTGTCGGTATCGGGAAAATATACGATTTCAAGTATTTTATTTCTTCTTCGAAATGCTTTTTGAAAAATTCAAATCGAACAACTAGCCGAGCATCACGACCTTCTTGAAAAAGGTACTTCAAATTCGAAAAACTGCAATTGTGCAGAAACTATTCATCCGACAGCTTCCAGGTTTTGCACCAATGAAGGATATGTTAATAACAACTTAAATTCGAAGAGACTACGCTTCATCTCAAAAATTGACTAAGTTATGAATTTTTGAAAAATTGATGATTTTTTCAGTTTTTTTGACTTTTCTCCGAAACTAATGATCCGATTGAGACGCGCTACCTCTCATTTTCTTCGTTTTTGAATTCTCTACAAATAGTGCCTGTGTAGCTTCTCGATTGGATCAATGCTTAACATTTTATAAGCGAAAAAGCCAAAATTTTGCCTTTTTTGGCTATTTTTCGATTCTCAAAAAAAAACCAAGACGATTCAGGAGTGGCATTTATCATAAAAAACATCTAGACACTACCTATTATATGACTGCACAGTCGGATTTCAAGTAGTATTTTTGTCACGAAAAAAACCTCTATTGCTTGGCCTATTGTACCTTCACAATTGAGACACGGCAAATAAAACGAAATAAAACGTGTATTTTTATAAAGTTCGTTTATTAGATTAAAAATTAAAAACTAAGTGCGGCCATCCACCCTTGCCTCCCCTGCCGCCCCAGCCACCCTTCCCGCCACCCTTCTTCCCCTTGTGCTTCGTTTCCTTGTCCTTCGTTCCCTTGTCCTGCGTTCCCTCGTCCTTCGTCCCTTGTTCTTCGTTCCCTCGTCCCTCTTCGCACCTCGATCCTCCTGTCCGTCTTGTCTGCCGCCCCCCTTACTGCTGGGGCGGGGCGGACCGGTGGCAAATTTTCGGTTGCTCCATTTTCATCTGTGAGAGATATAATCTTCAATAATAGTAGAACAACAGCGGAAACCGAAAACCAATCCAACAAAAACCTTAACAACAATTTTAAAACGAGCGATCTGCTTTTTCCCATGGCGCTACATTCTTTCTAATGATTGTTTAATTATCATACATGGAAGTTGAGGATATTCCAATAAAAAACTGTAATCTTTACGGTAGGTTTGTAATGGAATTTTTCAGTACAGTCAATTATTGAAATAATGATTCTTCAGTGTACGTCCCTTCCCGAGATTCACAACGTCAACCGCCAACAAAAAATTTCCAAAGTTGAAGGGGTCCTTGAGTCGACAGAGTTTTAGTACCGCTCATTTTATGGCTAAAATCCGAGTTCAATTGCATCGTTTTTGCACATAGGGCTTTATATCGTATAAGGGAAGAGCCGAGCAGAATCGCATTTTAGTCGAGAAATGTGCTCTTATCAAATTCTGTCGGATTGGTGCGCGGCCGTGTACGCGAGAAGAGAATTCGTCGCACAGTTAGTTGCATACTGACAGCTCATCCCGCCCCTGTCGCCGTTGCGGCCTCGGGGTGGACCTGCTTCTATCCCTTGACTGTAAGTGGGTGAAATATTATCATCAAATCTTCGAAATCGTGACATTTAGTGAATAATTGCAATGACCACGTACACTGCTCAAATCGTGACGGACCTTGAGAGCTTTGTGTTCCAAAACAAATATACTAGTCGTAATGGATGAAACTGTAATAACTAATGATCAAGAATGTGACCAGCGACTGCAGAGAATCGGTTTTCCATTAGAACTTCAATAATATGTTGACTCTAGAAGTGATATCTTTCAATCGAATCAAAAATGGCTGAGGATGTTGAAATTCTGGTTTTAGAATATTTGGAACTAAAAATGTATTATTTTGATTATTCCTATCTCGTAGTATTGCCAGCAAACTGTATTGCCAGGGAGATTTATAACTATACAAATATGTGATGAAAATACGGTATTCGTAACCACTGATACAAAACAAAAAATTTATAAACAAAAAATGTAAAAGTGCTGAGAGTTCAGAGTCAGAGATAGGTCGAGTTGGTTTGATCCGTAAACAATATTAAGCGTTGCATTAATATAATGGTGTAGAGCGTACTCTACTTTTGCCACAAGCAAATTAACTGGCAACAAAAGAACGACTATAAGCATGAATGTCTGTATAATATAGGATTCTTTGATTTGTCGGATTGTCTTGGCTTTCTCAGTTTTGGTTTGAAAAATTAAGTAAAATATGACCTAATATGTACCCTATCTTTGTTTCCGCGCGGCTCGTTCTCCCTCCGCGCCTGTCTCTTCTGCTTTTTTTTGTCTTCTTTCTCTCTTTTTCTGTTCTCTTTTTGACGCTCCTCTCTCTCCTTCGCTGCTCTCTCCGTCTCCTCTCTCTCCTTCGCTGCTCTCTCACCTCTCTCTCTCTCTCTCTCTCTCTCTCTCTCTGAAGTGCCAGCTGTGTTCTTCTTTTGCTCCTCAAATTTGCGCTTGTATAAGTGTTTATTCTGGTTCTTCTTCATACTTAGTGGCGCTCATTTAAGTGGTTTTCACGGTGGTCTTCGTTGATATTGAGAGATAGTGTTTTCCTCCACTCATTTGTACAAAAATCAGGTATTTAATGCACGTTTTATTCTAACCTTTTCTTCGATTGACAGTTGGTTTTCCAACACGCAGCCTGGCTTGCGCATGCCAGTGCTGTCTCTGGTGTTATCTTGCGCTATCTTCGTTTGTTTACTCGGCTCTTAAGCCTAATTACCGACGGCGAATATGGCATCAGCTGCGAGGAGCCGCACGGGTAGCCAGGGATCAGGCGCGAATATCAGTTCTATGTCTTTTCTGGACAATCCGGTTTTTTCGAGTCCAAACGCGTCGAAAGCGGATTGTGAGATCTATCTCCCAATAGTTAATGAGGAAATGAACGAACTGCGGTCAAACTTGCTTAAACAGGACAACATAGTCATGAAACACATTAGGGCGTGCAAAGAAACGGTAGAAAAGAAAACAGCGCTTCAGGAGGCATTCTGAATGTATCAGACGTCCTTTAGTAAGTTGATGAGTGGATATCTAACTTTAGCTGCTCAAATGACGACCGCAAATAAATGCAAAAAAGCAGTCATCAAAGCATGCGCGGGCATAACCAGAAACTGCACTACCGGGGTGATTGAGGCCTTGAATCAGTGTTGCCACCTGCATAGAAATTTCTTTAGATCTGAAGAAAAAGTAAGTCATGCTAAGAAATAAAGAATTAGCCGCCTATTTTGAAGAAATTCCATCATTCTGAAGTATTTCGGCATTTTTCTAAAGAAAATGTAATTTCCTTGCTTTGGCACCATTGCTTAGGCCGCGCCAATGGTTGCGCGGCAGTAGCGGTGCTAAAGTTATAATGGGGTTAGTCAATCGGGAATAAGATTTGAAGAGAAATTCCCTATTTTCTTCTCGAATCTCGTTCCTGATTGGCTTACCCCGTTTGAACTCTGCCCCGGTGAAAACGTATAGTTAGTGAAGTTTGTATACACCGTGCTGAGTGCTCATTCGGATTCCGATGTCCGGTTTCGCGAATCATATCGCATTTCGCATTTTCGCATCCGACTTCAACGAAACGCCATGCAATTTTCGGCACTCCTACGCTAGTCGATACTTCAAACGTATTCTAGGTAAGTCAATTCTTTGTTTATGATTTCCCTCCATATATTTTACGTCGTACGAAGATCGAACATAACCACAACTCTCATATTTAACTATTGAAGCTGACATGCCTTATGCCCTCATGGTGAAACAACGCTTTTATGAATAACGACTACGAAGTACGGACTGGAGTTCAGCTTATAATTAACCACATTAGTTATAACAGGGTTGGTATATTGAATATTTTTCTAATCCGAATTTCATGATTTTCATCTCTGCCGGTGAATTTTCTATTCACGAGTAATGGGTGCGCACCCAAAGCTTTAGACTAATTACCAATGTGACTACAGTTTCATTATTCAAATTTTTAAACAATATACTTCATCATTATTTAGATTGAAAAATGGCACCGTACCAGAAAGCTGTGCCCGCAGTTTCGACATCTAGAAAAAAAGGAGATACGTCAAAGAACATACCACAGAAAAAAAATCCTAATGATTCAAGATCTCCGTCCAACACTGATGATGACCAAGACACTCCTCCGAAAAAAAAGTCTTCAAAACAAATAAAACGTAATTATGCACAAAAATATTGCGCGTTGTGGGAATCTGAGCCAGACTTCAAGGCGTGGATATCCAAATCCAAGAGTACCAATGGAAAGTTTTTATATCACTGTAACGTGTGCGATAAAGATTACACGACCGTTGGCGGGAGAAGCAATTTGCTCAAACATGCAGTCAGTATTAAACATTTATTGAATTTGAAGTCCATCGCGAAACAACCTACTTTGGATCTTACAGCATATACAAAAAAAAGAGAGTTAGCCCGGCAAATAAAAGAAGCTGAAGTTAAATTAGCAATATTCGTAGTTGAGCATAATATCGCGTTTATGACAATGGATCACTTATCTGTCTTAATTAAGAGCGTATGCCCAGATTCAGCTATAGCAAAAAGTATTGTTTGTGGCAGAACAAAAGGTACAAAATTGATACAGAATGTGACGGGCAAATATTCATTTGAGAAATTGATTATGATTCTGCAGAAGAATAAGTTTTCCCTTATGGTAGACGAATCAACAGATGTTAGTGCAGTGAAAAACTTAGCATTGGTTGTTAGATTCTTTCATGAGGATCATCATCATGTCCAAGACGTATTTTTGACATTAATACCAGTTCCAAACGTTACTGCTCAGTGTCTATATAACGAGGTCGTCGCTTTTTTTAACAACCACAATATTCCGTACAAAACCAATTTGATCGGTTTTGCAGCGGATGGGGCAAGTAACATGTTCGGGATACACCATTCATTGTCAGTGTTGTTGAAAGAAGATGTGCCACAATTATTTCTAATGAAGTGTATATGCCACTCGTTCGCGTTATGTGCAAATTATGCGTGCGAAAAGTTACCTCGTATCGTGGAAGATGTTGCCAGGGATGTATACAGCTATGTCCAACACAGCTATAAAAGACTAATTGATTTACGGGAATTCCAAAGTTTTGTTGATGTTAAGCCCCATAAATTATTACATCCAGCGCAGACTAGATGGCTGTCATTACTCCAAGTCGTAAAGCGTTTGTTAGAACAATACAATGCACTTGTTTTATATTTCACAAATGCTGTGCTGGTAGATAAAATTTTAGCTGCTGAAATGATTTTAGCGAGATTGAGAGAAAAGTGTGTGCTGATGTATCTGCAGTTTTTAGAATTCGTACTACCATTCTTCATTGGTCTCAATACCGAAATGCAATCTGAGGACACTAAAATACATGTTCTCCACTCGAGAGTGTTCGTGGTGTACAAATCTCTGCTGGACTGCTTCATAAAACCAAATTGCCTGACTAAAACAGAACTCGAAAATATTAACCCACAAGACCCTAACAATTTTCTCCCAATTGAGGAAATATATTTGGGAGCAAAGATAACTGCTGCTGTCTCTAAAAATTCACATGGGTTATCTTCTACCGAGCTGTTAGATTTCCGAAGAAGATGTTTACAATTCTATATTGAATCCTGTATTCAAATCACTAAACGTTTCAGTTTCAAAGATCCATCTGTGAAAATCTTGAAGGAACTAACAATTATTGACCCCACACAGATTCAGAAACATAGTTCCATAGCTGCTCTTGCGTCAAAGTTTCCTAATCTGGTACTCGAAGAACATTTAAATGACATTGATGCAGAATGGCGACAGCTTAGAAATTTCAAACCAGATTTTATTTGGCAGTCCAGCATTGAATTTTGGGTCCATATATCTCAAATAAAACAAGGTGATGGTACATTTAAATTCGAGAGGATATCTGATTTTGTGATAATGCTGTACTGTCTGCCGCACTCCAGTGCAGCAGTAGAGAGATTGTTTTCCCAGATCAATCTTAATAAAACGCGTACAAGAAATCGATTAGGCACCCAATCATTGACAGGTGTACTACATACTAAATCTCTCCTACGAACACATAATTGCTATGATGTGCCCATACCTAATGACCTGATAGCAAAGTTCAATGATCTCATGTATGAGAAGAAAGATTAGCCCACAAAACACACGTACTACTGTGACGGCCACTGAGATTGAATCTCCAGATTACGAATGTACTACATATCGTCGGTACTCTGACGTAACCTCGTGACTCGATTTTTGACAGTTCACTCGCGTCTTAGAAATTTATTAAAAAACTAGACTTAAAATATTTTCTATAGTATAACTATCATTCCCATCTATGTAAAAACGATGAAACTTTCAAATTGGCAACAAATAATGAGAAGTTTTCAATTTGGTTTATTTCAATAAAATGTTTTTGGTCTCTTCTGTAAACCAGTGTTTTCTGAGATACGAGGTTACGTCAGAGTACCGACGATATAGCTTTAGTACTTTATAGCTTTTTATTATAAGACTGAATACTAAAGAAACAAATGTTCCTAACATTCATGTATTGATGTATTGTAAAATTGTAAGTGTTAAATTATAGCAATAACAGCGCACCAAATGTGATTGATAAACATAATTTTAAGAGTGTTTGACAAAGTCATGGAAGAGGTATAGTTATGTTAACTAGTTATTACTAATGGATAATCAAAAGTAATATAATTAATAATATTGTTAGATTGTTAACTGAAAGTTTCATTTTTAAATGTATGTGACATCGTTTCAAGCAAAGATATGTTACCAAAGAAAAATATAAATAAATAAACTATGTCGAATTAAAATTCAATACTTACCCAATATCTTATCTTACCATGTAATCAAACTTATATACCTACTCTTTTTTTTTTTTTTTGAACCTATGGCTTATCATCTATTAAGCCTGGTTTACAATAGCCGTAACCGTATCCGTATCCGTAACACTGACACAACACATGGAAAGAATGTTCATGTGTTTGTTCATCGGTGTAAGCATGTGTTGTATCGGTGTTACGGATACGGATACGGTTACGGCTATTGTAAACCGGGCTTTATATATACCTACTCTCGCAGTACCCATACGTATTTAGTCATCTAAAGAAAAAATGAAGAAATTTCACAGCGCCATCTAGAGAAATTCGAATTGTTCAGGGTGGCAACACTGCCTTGAATAAGCATCCCGTTGCACAGAAATCGGTCCAAGAAAAAAATTTTGCCGCCGTAGTGAAGCAAAACAAAGTTCATGTACCGAAAGGACCCACGGTAGAGGTTAAAAAATCAGTTAACTTCATTATCGCGCCCAAAGCCGACTCTACCACCAAATATGAATCGTCGAGTGCGACCAAAAAGGCTATAACAAATCTCGTCAAGCCAGCTGAGGTCGGATTACAAGTCGAAAGGATCAGTGGATCCAGAAACAACGGCATACGTATTCAGGCCAACAAAGTCGATCTCGATAAAGTCCGGGCGCATCCAGCTCTTGCAAAGGCAGGACTCGAGGTTGTTGAAGACCTCAGATATAATCCGCGAGTCATAATTTACGGCGTCTCTAAAGATCTCACATAGGAGAAAATTCGGTCAGACTTTATCAATTTGAATTTGAGTGGCACGGACGATAAACTCACTAAGGTTGTTTACATATATCCTCCGCGAGATGGTAAGGCTTACACAAACTGTGTCCTTGAGGTATCTCCCAAAACTCGGGTTGCGATTAAAGACGAGCAGAGAATTTATATCGGTCTCTCGGCATGTCTCAGGCTGTGCCACGTAAACTGTCAGTCGCTCGTCGGTCACCTTGACGAATTTCGTATGTTCTTTGAAGCTGCAGACTACGACGTCATCTGTATGTCTGAGACGTGGCTGAAACCACCCACATCTGATGATTTTATTGCACTGCATGGGTACAAAGTTTTTCGCTGTGATAGGCTAGGAAAAAATGGCGGAGGTGTAGGCTTCTACATCCGCGAAAATTTTCAAGTTCAGGTGCTGGGTGACTCGGGAGGTTCCTATCAGGGTAAACCTGAATATGTGATAGCCGAATTCTTGCCAGGCTATGGTTCTAAAGTCCTCCTGGCAGTGGTTTATCGACCACCTCACCTAGGCTTTCTCGACCTCTTCGAAAATGCATTTCTTAGACTATACCCTATGTTTAGTAATCAAATCATCTGTGGAGATTTCAATACAGACCTATTGAATGCAAACCACGATAGCAATCACCTAAGGCGGTTCATAAGCAGCTCAAACCTACATCTGGTTCCTTCTGAACCGACGCACCACCTCCAGAACTCTTCTACGCTGATCGATCTTTGTATCGTAGACGATCTGGATAAGGTAACAGACCGCGGACAACATGAAGTCCCCTTCCTCTCTGCGCACGATCTGATATACATAACCTACGATCTGAAGGTAGTAAGGCAAGCTCTCCGCACATTCTCTTGTTGCTCATTGCAGAAGATTAACCTTGAATTGTTCCACAGGGATCTGGAAGAGGCAGATTGGAGCGAATTCTTCGAAGTTCGCTCAATTGACTCCAAAGTCGAAATCTTCAATTGTCTTGTGACTGATTGTCTAGACCGACATGCTCCTATTCGTCAGGTTAGCGCTAAAAACGCACCCGCGCCTTGGCTCACTCCCGATATAAGGGAAGTGATGGCGAAGCGCGACAGGGCACGCAGGGCCTGGAAGAAAAATCGTGAAAATTCTTCGCTTCACTTCAATTTCCGAAGATTACGAAACGAAGCGCAGAAAATGGTCAAGGACGCGAAATCGAGCCATTATATCCAAGTGTTTAGGTCGGCGGGAGACGTTAGAGAAATCTGGTCTGAGCTTCGCAAATTTGGGCTGATTCCCACAAGGAAGACAAATACTTTGATAGACCTCCCTCTATCTGAGTTAAATGCATATTTTGTGAAAATGGGTGGCGAGGGAGAGGGCGTCTCTGTTGCTCCCTACTATCTAGGGCAAGTCAAATATGACGATAGTAAGTTCTATTTTAAAGACATCTCTATTAGGGTACTAGACAAGGCACTGAATCACTCCAGGTCGAACGCTACAGGCGTTGATGGTATAGCTATAAGCGTCATTAAACTGGCCCATCCAAGTCTGAGCACACAAATTCATCATCTTTTCACCTTCTCCTTAATGCAGGGCATCTTCCCGGAAACCTGGAAATATTCGCTCGTCACTCCCCTACCCAATGTTAAAACACCTACCTCATGCGGAGATTACCGACCAATTTCTATACTTCCTTCACTCTCAAAAGCCCTTGAAAGGATTGTAACAGAGCAAATCATGGAATTTCTTGACAAGAACGGCCTTCATAATCCCTCTCAATCTGCGTATCGTAAGGGTTTTAGCACGCACACTGCTCTACTCTGGCTGACGGACGATATTCGCAAGGCTGCAGATCTTAGAATGGTTATAGTGGCGGTCCTCTCCGACTTCTCAAAAGCTTTTGACAGAGTTCGACACGATGTGCTACTCTCACTACTCAGGGAGTTGAATTTCTCAAACTCGGCCCTCAGATGGCTATGCTCTTACCTCATTGGCAGAAAACAGGCGGTCCGGGACGGACAAGAAAACATTTCAGATTGGCTTCAGGTCGAGAATGGAGTTCCTCAGGGTTCGGTTCTCGGACCCCTCCTATTCTCCATTTATGTTTCAGATCTCAGGAAAAGGATAAGGCATTGCAGTCACAGTATCTTCGCGGACGACACGGTTTTTTATCTCCACTGTGCACCATCGGAACTCGAAACTGGCATACGACAGGTCAACGAATATGTAGCATCATTCTACGCATGGGCGCTTGAGAAAGGGCTTCTACTAAACGCAGATAAGACAAAGGTCATGGTCATCGGAACAACTAGGCATATAAATACGATCAACCTTATCAGCCTAGCTCCAGTCACTGTTCATGGGCAGCCGCTTCAATATTCGACGAACACAAAGTGTCTTGGGGTCACTATAACGAACAAACTACAGTGGCATGAACACACCGACTCCACGGTTAGAAAGATCTTCGGCACACTTCACCAGCTGCGGATAAATAGAAGAAACATCCCGAAAGAACTTGGGGTTCTTCTCATAACCACACTAGTGTTCCCACATATTGACTACTGCTGCCTCGTTTACCTGGACTTGACGAGCGAACTGAATCTTCTCCTGGAAAGAGCCCTAAACGCATGTGTGAGGTTCATCTTCGATCTAAGACGAGATGAACATATCACACCTTACTACAAACAGCTTGGATGGCTCAAGATCAGCGACAGACGCAAATATTTCCTCGGGTGTATGATTTTCAATATACTTAGGACCAAAACACCTCTCTACCTATGGCAGCACCTTGTCTTCAGGGATCGAACGTTATCACGCGACACAAGAGCACAAACTGACCATCTCACTGTGCCAATCTGCAGAACCGAACTGTTAAAGAAGTCTTTTCGATCAGCAGCACCACAATTCAGGAATTCACTGCCCACGGAGATTCGGAACATGAACAGTCTCAACTCATTCAAAGCCAAACTCTTTACCCATCTCTTCAAACTGGCATATACTGGCTCTAGCTCAGAAGCGAGTTGAGGTCTTTTTTTTTCTCTTTTATTTTTGATGTACCCGGCATAGGTTTTTCTGCAGTTTTCCCTATAGCCACGTTACCAAATGGGGGTACTCCTCTGAATTTATCTGCAGATTAAATTCTTGTCATCCACCTTATAATAAGTTTCTGCCTCTCATACTGCAAATCTCTATACTATGTCAGTACTCTTTTGTTACTTCTGCTTGAAGCTTTGCTTTTGTAGTTTTTATTTTCTTTAATTTGTCTCACCTATATCCTTTCATGTAATTTTCTATATTCTTTTATCCAATTTTACTCTTTTTCGTTTGTTTATACATATGATAATTACTATTACTACCACTATCACTACTTAATTATCTTTATGATTCTTTATGCTGTATCGTTAATGCGCTTGAGGGGACCTGTCCCAGAGCGCCAAATAAAGCTTACTCTTACTCTTACTCTTACTCTCTCCTTCGCTGCTCTCTTCGTCTCCTCTCTCTCCTTCTCCTCTCTCTCCTTCTCCTTTCTCTCCTTCTCCGCTCTCTCCTTCTCCTCTCTATCTCTCTCTACGTAAGTACGACTGCACGCCTTTCACCTCGCTCCACTCTTTTGAGCCTGTTTTCTGCCTCTCTTGCCCTCGGGCTTCTTTATTTTGCAGACTCTTGCACGCTCCCTATTGCAAGCTATCTTATGGCTTGCTCCTCTCTTCTGCTGCATCTGTCGCCTGGCTTACAAACTGCATTTTCTTTCTGGGTCTTCTCTACCGGCTTTTCAACATAACCTGTACCTGTCACCAGCTGCGGATGCTTGGATCGCCAGTCACGTGTTATCTGTCTTCTGCACGCTTCTCACTATCGACCTACTATCGATTGACGCTTTACGCCCCATCCTGCGGCGGCACCTGGTAGCCTCCTCTCCTGCATCTTACCTGCCTGCTCGGTCGGTAAAGTAGCTCACCGCTTTATTTTCTTAATCTGGCTTGCTCTTGGCTAATATAATATGAGCCCAGCGCGAGTCTGCTTTGGCTGCAATAAACCGGTCATCGAGGCTGTCTTTTGCTCTCCCTGCAACTCTTTCTACCACCCGGGTTGTCTAAAGCTCCGGACTACGCGTGCTGGCTGTGCTCGTTGCTGCCGCGACACTCAATCATTGCTCGTGCAGCAAGCCTCTCAGCCTCTGTCTCCTCCTCCACTTGCTGACTCTGGCCTGCAGCCTTCGCCTGGGCCTTCAACCTCAACTCTGCCGTCTACTGAATTTTTTGACGACATGATGCGCCGGATCGATCGTCGATTTGACGATGTTGGAAACCATCTCGAAGACGTTGGCAGACGCCTCGACTGCCTCCCTGCCATGCAGGCGCAGCTTGATGACAATACAGCCCGTATCCAGGCTCTAGAGCGGCACAACCATGCCCTCGCTGGCGGGCTGAAGGAGCTGCGGGCCGTTGTCGCTGACCATCAGCGTGATCAGGCTGCCGGCCATCAGGAATTGCGGCGCGCTTCGGCTCGTCTCTGCAAAGCGGAGCTCAGTATCTCTGGAGCTCCCTGCTCTTCTCCCGATGGTACTCGTTCAATCGTCTCTCAGGTCGCCGCTGCACTTGGTGTTGCCCTATCGGAGGGTGACCTTCTATCTTCGCGCTTCCTCATTTCGCGCTCTCGGGCTCGTCGGAGCGACAGGGATGCCCCACTGCCGATCATCGCTAGGTTCCGCTCGCGGGACTTCTCTCTACGCCTAATCGCTGCTAAGAAGAGCAAGGGCATCCTCCGCTCCACCGATCTGGACCCCCAGCCTGCTGGACGAACCAGCACTATCAATGTGAACGAGGCCCTTCCTCAGGAGCTCTACCAACTCCTCGTCGCCACCAGGGCTGTAGCCAGGGCGCGTGGTCTTAAATACGTCTGGCACAACGATGGCGTCATTTTCGTTAAGCCGAAGGATGGTGACCGCACTCGACGCATCCGTTCGGTCGCGGACCTGGACTCACTCGAAGCCGACTATCCGCTACGGAGTCCTAATACGAAGGTCCTAATACGAAGCAAAAGACCTGGGGAATGTAAATCACCAGTTTGATCACCTGGACAACGTAAACTGCGGGGCGAAGGTCCTGGAGCATAAAAATCAACAACCGGATGACAATGAGAGTGAAAACTACGAAGCAAAAGACCTGGGGAATGTAAATCACCAGTTTGACCACCTGGACAACGTAAACTATGGGGCGTAAGTCCTGGAGGACGGAAATCAACGACCCGATGACAACAAAGAGTGAAAGCTACGAAGCGGACGACCTAGGTAACGGGAGTCAGCAGTTTGACCAGCTGAACAACGTAATCTACGGGGCGAAGGTCCTGGAGCATGGAAATCACCAGTTAGACCACCTGGACAACGTAAACTACGGGGTGAAAGTCCTGGAGCATAAAAATCAACAACCCGATGACAATGACAGTGAAAACTACAAAGCAAAAGACCTGGGGAATGTAAATCATCAGTTTGACCACCTGGACAACGTAAACTATGAGGCGAAAGTCCTGGAGTACGGACATCAACAACCCGGTGACAACAAAGAGTGAAAGCTACGAAACGGATGACCTGAGTAACATAAGTCACCAGTTTGAACACCTGGACAACGTAAACTACGAGGCGAAGGTCCTCATACGAAGCAAAACACCTGGGGAATGTAAATCACCAGTTTGACTACCTGGACAACGTAAACTACGGGGCAAAAGTCCTGAAGCACGGAGATGAACGACTCGATGACAACGATAGTGAAAACTACGAAGCGGACGACCTAGGTAACGTAAGTCAGCAGTTTGACCAGCTGGACAACGTAATCTACGGGGCGAAGGTCCTGGAGCATATAAATCAACAACCCGAAGACAACGAGAGTGAAAACTACGAAGCGAAAGACCTGGGGAATGTAAATCACCAGTTTGACCACCTGGACAACGTAAACTACGGGGCAAGAGTCCTGGAGTACGGAAATCACGAGCCTGGCGACCTGGATAACGAACGCAACGAAGCAAAAGACCTGGGGAATGTCAATCACCAGTTCGTCCACCTGGACAACGTCAACTACGGGGTGAACGACGTAGGGCAAAAAAAATTACGAAACAAAAAACCGGAATTTCGGGCAAATTTCATACGACGCGGCCACTATCAGTTTGATAGAATTGCTACGAGACTGAGCACGTCACGTTACGGCCGTCTTATTGGGTAGACTAAACCTTCTATAACTCAGCAACGACGACACCCTGGAAGTTTTTGATACGGAACTTTATTCTCAGATTTTGACAAGGAATCTGCATGTGGAATCTCTTCCGCGACTTGTGAATCACGCTGTATATTATAATTGAATATGATTATCGTGTAAAAGAGTTCTTACCTTGATCGAAAGAGTTTGCGGATTCGAATATACTGGGAAGATGTATTGGTGGTGGGAAGTCGAAAGAGTTTGCTGGTTCGCATATACTAGAAAGATGTATTGGCGGCGAGAAGTCGAAATGCACGAATGCAGCTCCCTGCGAGCTTTTGGCTTTTAGGCCATCATCCCCCGCCCTCGAGACATGTGGGGAGGATTTTTCATGCCCCTGCTCCAAATACCAGTTTTTCAACCGCTGAACGTTCTCGAAGGCGAGATGGTAGCCTCCAGGTACAAAGCTATGACAGTCTTCATACGAAAGACATCGAAATACACTTGATTCCAATCGCAGTATTCGAAGATTCGGACACCCCAGCTTATCTAAATCAATCACCGATTTCGAGTTGTCATTGAGGATTTTTTTGATCCATTGTTTCTTCTCCAATCCCTTCACATAAATGCGACTCGCATCTTGTGCAAATTTTCTCACAATTTTCACTACATCTCTATACGGCATTCCTCCAGCGCTCCAGGGTATTCCATGATGATGCCATGTCTGCAGCGAATAAAGATTTTTATACTCGCTTGAGAGAGTCACCCAGGAGCATGGTGCCTTGAAGAGGATGCGTGTGATACCCTGCTGATATTCCTCATGTGCGCGAATGCATATTACATCCAGCTCTTTTATCACAAATTTATCACTGAATCGCCCAAAACCTTATAGATTTACTATTAGCTCTATATTAACCGTCGCGTGTGCAGTCTCAAGCAAAGCTGTGGATTGACTGAGCTGGTGATTTATTGCATGGGAGCGGTACACATGCAGGTGTGCAGATGGCACCATGTGAAAAAAAAATGCCGAAACAAATGTGGGAAAAATGCATGTGTTCTGAACAATATGTGTGTTTAGGAAATTCTAACATTTTCGAGGTGTGAAAAAAAAACTTCTGAATGATATTTATTGCTCTATCCTTTGAGACTTGCCGATTTTCATGACCCGAGGTGTGATCTTGTGATTATTGCAATCTTTGCGTTTCCAAAATTCTAGCGTTTTCGAGCCGTGAATATCGTGTGAAAAAAAATTCTGAATGATATTTATTGCTCAATTCTTTGAGGCTTACCAATTTTTATGGGCCCAGGTGCAATCTTTTTAATTATCGCAGTCTTTTATTTACAAGTAGTCTATAGCATTTTCCGTTGGTGGAAGGATATGAAAAACTTCCGAATAATATTTATTGCTTAATTCTTCGAGGCTTACCGATTTTTATGGGCCCAGGTGGAATCTTTTAATCAACGCAGTCTTTGTGTTTGCAAAATTCATGCGTTTTCGAGTGACGATAGTATGGTGAAAAACTTCTGAATGATTTTTATTGCTGAAACCCTTGAGACCTGCCTATTTTTATGAGTCGAGGCGGAGTCTTTTGAGAGCCGTTCTCAGGTTGGTTAGGCTTGATTTTATTTTGGATTGGGGGTGGTGTGCAACCCATAAAATTGCAGCTCGATCCCCACGAGTTCAGTTTGAGAAGAGAAAACAGTTTTCAGTTTGAAAAGATCGGTGAATAGTGGAAGTTCATAGACTCGAAGAAAAAGCATCAAGAAGAAGAAGAAGAAGACGAAGAAGACTGATTCCAAAACTAAACCTGAAAATAAGGTATGTTATCTGCATTGGATATTCCAATTTTAACAGATTCTGAAACATAAGGATGTGTGATTAATCCAGATGAATCCTGATCGCGGACGCGTTGCACAACGAGCGGCTCAGCTGCGACGGAGGGCCGAGTCGAGGGTGCGATTTCTGCGAAACGCTTGGATGGTGTTGCGTATTTTGCGCGAGGAGCATGTGGATGAGCGCTTCGTAACCGAAACCGAAAATACCTATTATGAACTGAAAGAAAACCTTACACGACAGCATCAGATAACCGATTACTGGGCAATGCGTAGGACCAATACCGAAGATTCTACACAGTCGGCCATCCAATGCACGGATGTAACATCTTCCGTGCAAGAAGATGCGGATGATTCGGATGCGACGACGGTGCCCGTGAGCATAGAAAGAGGCCGATCGCCATCGATCAGATCAGCCTCATCGATGCGATCGGATCCGAGCTCGCCATCGTCGTCGTCGTCGAGATCATCTTCTCCGGGGATACCTCCGCCGCCAAGAGTGATTCCACTCGAACCACACGTTCACATATTACCCGGTAAGTACCCGTAATTTTCATTATATATCGTTCGCTTATTGAAATACCTGTATGTTTCAGATCCGCGTGTGTAAACCCCGGTGCGTTTACCGCCACCTAGTTGTAAATATATATAGTTTGAGTTTAGGTTAAGAATAATGTACATGTATAGTTTAAGTTATTTTTGTGAGAAAATTGTAATATAAACATAGTTTTACGTTAGTTTTAAGATAATAGTCACTTTTGTCATAGTTTAGACTTAAGTAGTATCAAATAAACTCATATACATCATTATCGGATGATTCGAGTCATTGATTGCATAATTAAACACCCCGTCACTCATTTCAGCTAGTATATAAGCTGAAAGTTCGAAATTGCGGCCGTTCGATTGTCGGTAACAGAAAATCGGCATCCATGATTCAGAATCGTTACCATCAGACTATCGATAACTAAAAAATCAACGACCGCAGGTGAATTGCAGCCGTCCGATTGCCGGTAACGGGAAATCGGCATGCATGATTCAGAATCGTTACCATCAGACTATCGATAACTAAAGATCGACAATCCGTAGTGGCGCCGCCGCATGGCAAAAAATCGCAACCATCAGATCGTCGGTAAGCGGAGATCGGCATCGCAGGATTCTCAATCGTTACCATCAGAATATCGGTAACAATCGGCAGTGGCGCCATCGCACGACGCAAAATGGCAGCCATCCGATTGTCGGTAACAAATATCGATGATCGTTACCCAAATCGTTACTATCCGACTGTCGGTAAGTTACCCCGCACGGTCGGTAACTTACCAGCACAACTCGGCCGGTAAGGAACTTTTGATCCAGAAGCCCCTCATCCTATCTACTAATACTTCATTATTTAATGCAGTAGCGGCTAGATTTGTTCAGGGCTCCAGTAGATAACAAAAAATGTATCAACTCCAATTCCTTTCAAACAACCAGCAAACTCTAACCCATATTTGAGGTTGATAATGGATGAAATTGGATCTGTGATACCCTTTAGACCTAATTTGGCGTCACGATCTAACTGCTTCGCTTTGCGCAATACGTCTTCTCCGTACAGATGGGCAGGCTCCACGTCACTGAATTCCATCACCTCGTTTGCCTTCTAGCGACGCCAACAATATGTTTATGTTCCTTTTAACTCATTCACTACTGCCTTGCGTTCAGTAGCTTTCAGTTGTCTTTTTTTCTGATGAGCTATGTCACGAGTATTGTGTGTCGATACGTGGACTTGTAGTTCCTCTTCTTCAGGGCCAGTTAAACTATACAAATTTATTTCATTTCCGCAATGCGTACATTTGCCATGGATCTTGAAAAAAGGTTCTCCAGGAACCGTACTAATGTTGCCATTCTTGAACGTAAAAGCGCAAGGTAACTTGAAATTCTCCCACAATTGCCGATACACACGTCAGCCCAGCTCGGCTTTAATACTTCATATCTTCGATTTTTCTACAACCTAGTCCCCGGTTCGATTTCATTCCAAATCTTCTTAGGTATGACGAATTTCTCGCGCAATGGTGGTAGAATGTCATGCGCTGTTGGTGACCAGTTTGATCTGTTACTGTGATCCATTTCAAGTTCCGATTGTCGTTTTGATTCATCTAATATTTCTGCCTTTAGTAATCTCTTGAGAATCCCATTACGATTTTCTGTGATGTACAAATAAACGTACTTCTTGTTCATCTCTCCATTCAAGATATCCGATGCTTCCTGCCAGACATCGTCAGTGGATGGGCGGATCTCACCTGCATCATTCAAAAAACCCACGTCCTTCAAGGCACCATAAATTTGGTCTACCGACAGTTTGGGTTTGCAAGGCATGATTTACCAATGCTTTGAGCCTGTTCAGAAAAATGTATTGAGCTATTAGCGCATATAATTGCTCGATGTTTATAGGCAGAGTGAATCGTGTCTTGTGACGAGCGAGCTTCTCTTATATATTCGGGCGAAACGTTTAGCTAATAGCCGCCTTACCCATCAGACTCAAATGATCGGAGACGTGCTTATGGCGTTCGAGTTACCCCCACCCCGTTTCCCAATAGTGGTGCACGGTGTAGACCTGCAGTTTGGGCGCGCAGAGGCGCACCTACGCATCATACGGGCTAAGATTGTATATGCTTGTATTGATAAACATGATTGTATATCTAGAGAAAATTGTAGAAAATTCAATTCCGCATCTTTTGTGCGATTGAAAAAAGTTGTAGCTTCTGTCGTTTCCGAAACATCTACAAAAAAATGTGTTTTCGTGAGGTGAAAAATTCCCGCTTTCTTTCACTTCAACTCGCCCCAGATAATCCAATTTTCGGAATTTTCGAACGAGATTTGCAGGAATCATATATTATAGTGTTTCGATATTGGCTGAAGAAGAAAAGGGTCAATATTGTTGTTAACAAGAAAGTTATTAATTATTTTACGAGACGTTGCGAAAAACAGTTACGGAAATCTTCAAGCGCTTCGTAAGTCGAACGAATTTCGAGCAACCGAAAACTTCCAGTGAGAAAGTTGTTCATCAAGGTACAGATAAGTTTTCTGGAAAATCTTACTTTGATCGAATGAATAGATTGGAAATTGTTGATGTTTTATTCCACCACCACCCGGGTTTCGATTACTTTTCATCTTTGGCGAACTGCCAGTCGCTGCTCATATATACCTACTCTCGCTGTAACCTACTCGCGCGGCAGCGGTAATGGAATAAAACATTAACAATTTCGAAACCATTCATTCGATTAAAGTACGATTTTCCGGAAAACTTACTTGTACCTTCATGCACAACTTTCTCACTGGAAGTTTTCGGTCGCTCAAAATTCGTTCGACTTCCGAAGCGCTTGAAGATATCCGTAACTGTTTTTCGCAACGTTTCTTAAAATAATTAATAACTCTCTTGTTAACAACAATATAACCTTTTTCTTTTTTAGTCAATATTGAAACACTATAATATATAATTCCTGCAAACTTCGTTAAAAAATTCAATAAATTGGATAATCTAAAAAAGGCGGGCATTTTTTACCTCACAAAAAACACCTTTTTTTCGTACATATTTCGGAAACGACGGAAGCTACAACTTTTTTGAAAGTAAAAAAAAAAGGCGGAATGAAATTTTCTAAGGAAACGCATGTTTGAAAATTAAAAATTCGTGATTTCATTTCTAACTGCTCAGGGGCCAACGCTGCGGAGCCAGAAAAAGTTATATCCCCTTAAGGCCGGTCTACATAAGACGTTTACGTTCTCGTTCCCGTATCACCGATACAACACATGGAAAGAATGTTCATGTGTTTGTTCATCGGTGTAAGCATGTGTTGTATCGGTGATACGGGAACGGGAACGTAAACATCTTTTGTGGACCGGCCTTTATTGCATCCGTCCCGTCAATTACGTATACCGAAGAAATTACAGAGAAGACTGTGAAACGAAAGTGATCAATGAACAAAGATGATACAAAAATGATACGAACGAGTACAAACGATTCTGAATTCATTCCCGGTAAAATAACTTATGGCCGGTTTCACCAGCGTCGAATAACTTCTTATTCATAGAATAAACGCTATTCATCGAATAAAAGTCACAAATACAATGTGAAATAGTATTTTGTTTTCGACGAATGAGAGTTTATGACAAATCATTTTACGGTTTCAAATGACACTAATTGTGGAAAGCATGAAAAAAATATTACGATGTAGCGACAGACGCGAAAAATATACCGTACCATTTGTGACATTTAGTTTTCACTCGGTTTTGAATAAAAAATTAAGAACCCGCGAAAAATACGTTTCTGTATCTTTCGCCTTGAACGCTGCTTAAACGAAGGCAGATAGACCATAGTTTGACTGGACCTTTTTTGTAGAGCGTTAAATTCTCTAGAAAAAAGTCCGTGACGGCATATATCTGTAGTTAATATCCGATGCGTTTGAGGCAATGCAAAACGCACCTACCAAACGACACTAACGCTAGCATTTCGGTAGATGACATTGCCAAGCGTTTAGTTTTTGTTAAATGATTCGGAAGAATTTCAGCTGGCTTGTTTTGATTATAATTACTTCCGTAATTAAATCCTTGTATCCGATTACTCAGCTCTTCGAGTGTGGATAATTTTTTTTCATAAATGTCATGATGCAGTATCAGAGCCAAATCATGAGGGCAAACACCTTCGAAAAAATCATGCATCGGATCGACAGATAAATTTTCCATAACATGAAATTCATCAACTTTATGAAAGATGCATTCCCTCCGAATTCCAGTCAAAGAAATATCATTCAATGATAATTGAGTTTGATAATTATCCTTATCACGTAAAGTGCACTGATTTTCATGAACAATTGATGAAAAAAGAGATCTTTCGGTTGTACAAAACCGACAAGAGTATTTCGCATTAAAGTTCTCGCTCAATCCGAGAATCGAGTGTAAACCCAAATTATCTCCAAGCACTAATGACAGTTGAAAATACACTTTAATCGAGCAAGAGGAAAGTTGAACAGTGATACCTTCTTTTTTTAAATGATTCAACTCTTCGATAATTGGATCGAAAAGAACATTATCACCCACTTGACGTTGATCTAAAGTATTATAGAGCATGTAGAGAAAAATGTTTTCCAATTTCGATTGGTATTGAGGTGGTATACTTGGTAAACTAATGTAAATTCCACCACACTTACTAATACCCTTGTGACTACCTAATGGGTTATTGGTCTCAAAGTCATCAGAATATAAAAACAAAGGAATAACTATTTTGTTTGTGAAAGACAATCGCTGTTGTTTCCAAAGAGATCCTTGAATGAAATTAGAGATAACATGTTTTTCATATTCTAATAAACGCACATAAACTATTGTTTTTTCTAGCATACCAGGTCATTCAAAGAAATTTTTTAATACTTGATCTAACGGAATTTTTTCAGCTGTTATTGTTATCGGAACGAGTTCCCTTGACCCTTCCACATTTTTGAATTCATACCTTTGATCTATTTCAATAGTTTCTGGCATAATCAATGTCCCATTGGCCTTAAAAATTTTAAACTGTCTCCACTCCGATTTTATTTCACCGAATGGGTCTGAGATAATTTTAAAAATTTTGTCAATTTCGTATTTTGCTAATTCTAGATTATTAGTAGCTGAATTCAATATTTTTTCGATTTTACTGAATGAACTATGAAAATTTTTAATAATTAGTTGGGTAGTTGAAGAAATAATCGACTGAACTGTATTTCTTGAAATATCACTCATGTCGTAGAGTTCAGAAATATATGCCTGAGACTGATTTTTGATTTCTTCTTGAAATGATAGAAGTTCGTCAGAAGATGAGATTCTGTTCTTCATTGTATTACAAGGTTCCATTGCACAAATAATCTTCACAGTGATGTTAAAAAGTTTATTACACAAACACTTTTATTGTCATATTTTGATTCTTATAATAAACTAATTATTACAACACTTAAACGAATTAATTATTAAGGAACGTAGACTTTATTTAACACTAAATTAAATTTCCGAATTAATTGTCGCTAACTTCTCTTGAACAATTTTCCTGAACGAATAAACTTCTCAAATCACCACATAAGCCGTATAATCCTGGCGATAATTTGTCTCCATCAATGTCATAAAAAGTATATTGAATAAAGTTCCATATACTTGCGGTTGGAGAAGGGTACTTACAATCAAGAACAAAAAATATTTTTAAACATAAATCGATTGCTTCAGTGAAAGAATCAACCGAATATCCTGTTTCATCAATACAAACTTTTATCGAGCTAATGTCGAGAATACGATTTTTCATGAAAATAGTTTGCTGCAACGTTTCTTGTTTTTTTTTTAATTCTTAGTGAAGCCTCTTTCGCTCACTTTCAATGGTTTTGCCTTTCTGAAAGTGTAAAAATATTAGTAAGTAACTGAAAAATTTTTAACATCGATAATTCATACTAAACCTACTGGGACAATAATCGTGAGTAGCTTTTGGCGAATAGCTGGAGTATTTTTTGGAGGCGACTCTTGATTCGTATCACTTTCACCAGGGAGCTTTGTTGTCGACGTCTCTTGAGCCACTTGCTTTTGCTTAGTTTTCCGACCCACAGGAATTAGATTTGGTAATAAATAAAAAATTACTGCTGTTTGATGATCTTAATCAATTATTTATAAAGTTAGAAAAATGTTTATACGAATGGTATGTAAATGGTATGAAAAAGTTGATCTACATCTGGATGTTAAATCAAAATGATAAAATCCATAATTTAATACGAAAACAATGTCACTAAATAACTGTAATTATTCAAATATGGAATGTTATTACCTGCATCCAACGTAGGCAATAGTTTGACGTAAGATTTGTCGTCGCCTTTAAGACTTTTGAGGTCTCATGAAGTTTTAATCAACTTATTTCGTACTTAAGGCAAGCGCTCAGTAAATAAGTCACTCTTCTTCGGATATAGTTGATCAAAATCGCTCTTTATCTATAATTACACAGGCACACAAAAAAAAAAAGTTATCTGAGTTTGAGACAAGACCCATATACTTATAGGTTTTTGGGTGCGCTGAATCCAAATCCGAGGTCAGATTTAGTCCATCACCCTCAGGTTTTCCCCTAGCTAGGGATAAACCCTAGGTAATTGCGTAATCCACATTTACTCTCATGATCTCGGAGAACCAGGTACTCGGACGTTGCATAACTCAGGGGCTTACACTGAGTTCATGTAAAACGAGATGAACTCATCATAAATAACACTAGGGACATAACCTCAAAACGAGAAAACCCCTAGAATGTCCAAGAATTTATTAATTCTTCAATTCCGGACGCAACCCTGGTCTTCAAGTTTTCGAGTGCGCTGAATCGGAATCTGAGGTCAGATTTAGTCCATCGCCCTCAGGTTCACCACTAGATGAAGAAGAACCTTGCCAATAGCATGAATAAGTTATTCCCGTGGCTCTGAGGTTGCCTCATCTCTAAACCAGATTCCAGACAATAAGAAGATTCTAGATTCCATTGCAGTGGCCTCATATTATATGAGGCTGTGGAATACCTCCATTCGAAGCTTTCACAGTTTGTAATAGGTATACTTCTCATTGAAGAAGATGAGATCTGAAAATTCCTGCTACCATGGCATTTTATGGCGACAATGACAACTGCTTCAATGGAGATGTGTGGAATGATTTGCTCCCCAGAATGTTGTGGTAACGAAGCCAGCGTGCGGGGCTCTTTATCAATTTATGGCTACTTCAACTCACAAAAACCAACCTCCAAAAACTACAAATCAACCACTCCACAATTGCCCTAGTGACTCTAATGTCTTCTGCTATGTCTGTGGAAAATGCGATGTCCATGAAAATCGGTTTCCCATCTCCGAAGAGATAAGAAAAATCTATCAAGATTGTTTTGGAAGAAATGTAAGAGACTTGAATCATAGTTGGGTTCCATCGTCGATATGTAAGGCTTGTAATAACATGTTCATGCGCTGGAAGGCTGCAAAAGAGCAAAGAGAAGAGATTCAACTCAAAATCCAACAACCGACTCGTTGGAGAAAGCCCCAAGATGAAAGGCAATGTTATTTCTGTAATACAAAAGTATCTGGGTTCAACGTAAAAAATAAAAGTAAAATAGTATATGCGGATGTTTCATCAATTACGAGAGCAATTGAATCCGATCTAGTTAAAAGGAAACAGAATGAAAATTTACCCTCCCCAGTGAGTCAATCAAAAACTGATGACAGGGGTGATGATTTGAGTGAACAGGATGATAGATGCAACGAATCAGATAGATCTGACGACGAAGATGAACCCGAGGACGAAGAGGAATCTGAGGACGAAGATGGAGACTTTAAACCATACAATGATAAAAAGAAGCCTATTATATTGTATACACAAAAAGCATTGAATGACTTGATAAGAAATATAGGACTCCCAGAAGACGCGGCAGAATATTTAGCTTCAAATCTGAAGTGGAGGGGTATGCTGGAACATGGTGTTAAATCAACTATCTACAGAGGTAGAGAAAAGGATTTCCGTGAATACTTCCTTGAAGTACAGACTGAAAAAGGTAAGCTAGTCTACTGTAACAACGTTGAAGGACTCATTAATACACTGAAGCCTGATATATACATGTCTGAGGATTGGAGGCTCTTTATCGACTCGTCAACCCGGAGCTTAAAAGCAGTGTAGCTCAATAATAAGAATGTATTCGCACCGGTGCCGATCGCTCACTCAACCCAGTTAGAAGAGGAATACGTGAATTTGAAATTACTTTTGGAAAAAATCCATTATTCAGAGCACAACTGGATGGTATGTGGTGATCTCAAAATCTCATCCATGATTTTGAAACAACAATCGGGATTCACCAAGACACCCTGCTATCTCTGTTTATGGGATACTAGGGATCGCATAAACCACTTTAAAATATCAAAATGGGATCCAAGACTGACATTTCAAACAGGAACACACAACATCATCACTAAGCCAATCGTGGAACCTTCAAAAATTTTGATTTCCCCACTTCACATCAAGCTTGGACTGATGAAACAATTCGTCAAGGCACTTGATAAAAATGGAAATTGCTACCAATATTTGTGTCAAAAATTCCCTTCAATTTCAGATGCCAAGTTGAAAGAAGGGATTTTTGATGGACCTCAGATACGGAAAATGTTGAGGGATCCTCAATTCGTTACAAGAATGACAGGTCCTGAAAAATCTGCTTGGCAAAGTTTCCAACAAGTTGTCGAAAATTTTCTAGGTAATAATAAGAGACATGATTACAAAAAGATAGTTGCAAAACTTGTTACAAACTACGGTAAGTTGGGGTGTAATATGAATTACAAACTTCATTTTCTCGATTCTCATTTAGATGAATTTCCAGAGAATTGTGGAAATTTCAGCGAGAAGCAAGGAGAGAGGTTCCATCAGGATATAAAGGAGATAGAGAGGAGATATCAAGGCCGTTGGGATATCAATATGTTAGCTGACTACTGCTGGACCTTGCTGAGAGAGAATCAAGGAAGAAAAGGAAAGAGACGCAACCCCCTTCACAGGTCGTTTGAAGACAAGAGAACAAGGTATCATCGAAAAACCATTCCGTAATGTGTTTTCCGAGAACAGATAGTTACGATTTTTATTCATACAAATTTCTGATTTCAGGTCCATATTGATAAGAAAGTCATCATTTTGGATATTCAACAGTGGTGGAGACGAAGAGAGAAAGATGCAAGATAGTTGGAATGATATTGACAGGATCCATTGTCATGAAGGATTTTCCTCGTTTTGAGGTTATGTTCCTAGTGTTATTTATGATGAGTATATCTCGTTTTACATGAACTCAGTGTAAGCCCCTGAGTTAGGCAACGTCTGAGTACCTGGTTCTCCGAGATCATGAGAGTGAATGTGGATTACGCAATCACCTGGGGTTTATCCCTAGCTAGGGGAAAACCTGAGGGTGATTGACTAAATCTGACCTCGGATTTGGATTCAGCGCACCCAAAAACCTATAAGTATATGGGTCTTGTCTCAAACTCAGATAACTTTTTTTTTTGTGTGCCTGTGTTATCAATGAATAATTGAATTATTACTTAAAACCATCATCGGCAAAAACCCCATAAACTTACTAAAAATTTTCCATTGTCAGTTTTAAGGTGGACAAACTCTTGGAAATATAATAAAGGTGATCTGCATGGATCTTTTAAGTACACACGTCGTGTTGGAAAGGTTTCAACCCAGAGTTTGACTAATTCTTGGAGCTGTAATGTCAATTCCACCTTTAATCGTTGTAATTTTATATGCATTCGATCTGAAAAGGCAATTTTTTTGCGTGAATTTGAGGCAAAGCGTCAATTTGAGTATGGATCAAGTCTCTTGTTAAAAAAATGTGGTCTTATATAATTACTTTTTTCAACAATGGATTCTTTATCAATTTCACTTTCCGCTGAGATTTTCTTTTCTAATAACCCTTCCTTTTTCAGTCTTCCCTTTGCATTATTATATGAATCTCATAGCCTACCAGATGCTAAAATTCTTTTTTTGCCTTTTATTTGGGATCGTATGACGTATGTTTCTCTTAGTTCAGTTGGAAAGTGTTGTGCAATAAAATCCGCGTATTCCTCAAATTTTTGAGTAGTAATACTAGAATCAAAATATCAACCTTTTAATTTCTTTTTGTTTCAATGATTTTTTACCTAAAAGAAACAGCAAAAATTGAAAATGAAGTACTTACACAAATTCCTTTAATTTATCTTTGCCCTTGAGGGACAGTCGAGCGCAGTATGTGTTTATTTCAAATTGAACAATTAATTTAACCAACTTTTTTCTTCTTAGTTCATCAAAGCATTTATTTTCATTATAATATCGATAAAGTCCTTTGCCCTCATAGCTTGATCCTAAAATTTCATCCAATTTCTGCGAAATTAAATGTATAATTTATTCAATTAAACCAATTTGAGATGACTTTGAAAAAATTACCGTGATATTTGATAGATTCGGAATCTGTAAGACTGGATGATGATCTCGACTCGTGCTTGAAATGGTGACCTTGAAAAAAATTTATAACTATAAATTAATTATATAAAAAGAAAAAAAATTAACAATTTCGTTGAAGAACGAGAATATTATTGTAAATTCGTTTTTGAAATACGTACAGGAAGGTCTTTATTTAATGTGACGTCATTATTTATTTTCTTCAGTTGGGAGTTATATATCTCAATGACGACATTACTCTGTGTACTAGTATTTCTGCTGTCATCGCTAATAATTGGCAATGCCTCAGAGAATAATTCGAATGAAAAACTGTCAGAATGTTCGATAGTATGCACATCTTTGTGGGTTGTAGATTTTCGTACCTGAAAAACATCATTCAAAATATTGCTTAATTTAATCACACATAATTATAACGTGTCGATTATACAATTATTTTTTTTATTACTTTACACAATCGTTCAACATTTACTGAATCATCATCACTTTCACTCGCACTTTTCACTTTTGTACTCATTTTCTCCAAAATCTGTCACAGAAATATTCACAAATACATTGTACATTTTTGTAGAATAAATTTGAATACGGCTCTCACTTTCATTTTTGAATTAAATTTAGTATCAAACATTTCTCTTCTGATAAATTAATAATACACTTATACTTACGTCATTGTGCGAGAAAAAGGATCAAGTGAACTGTTAGGTTATGTTTATTACCGTCACTGAGCGCGCCGAAAATTATTTGAATGTATAAACTTGAGATTTGAGCGCTGATTGTTGGCGAAAATAGGAAGGAAAATTTTACGAGCTCTGATGGTAATGGTCACCATCATTGATTATTGGAGTTATCGCTATGATTTTAACAGTTATTATTCAGATATTCAATTTCATAATAGTTGATAGTTAAGGTTACAATCGTATGGTAACATAACAGATAGTAAAAATCAATATACAGCTGGTAAATTTTATTATTCATATCGTATTTATAATAATAATAAATAGTATTCGTTACCATTGAAACATGTTAGTCATTTTTACAATACTTAGATGATAGTATTCACCATAATATTCTTTCCGTGTAGTGCGTCCATTCTATTGTGCCTGTGATGAAAACGTGCTAAAAAATTTATTCCAGTGTTTTTATTATTTTTCTAAAGGACACAGGAGAAAATATATCATATGAAAAGTGGTTGCACTACTTGATCAATCTACGAGGCTTGAGGAGTCATCCAAAGAGTTTTGTTATCACTACTATTTACATACCTATGTAACATACTATCGGATAAATAAAGAGTATAATCAAATGAAAATTAATGATATGTTGAGAATGGAAGAAATTTACGAATATTTTTGTCGATGAATCGAGTATTCGATATTTATTGGACCGATATATCGACTTTCATTCGATATTTCAGTATTTATTTTATATTTTTTTTATCGATATTTTTTGCGTATCGCCCATCTCTATGCTAGGTCTACACCTGATGATTATGTTGGTATGATAATCAAGGTACGATTATCACAGAGCATCATAAAGCGAGCAGTCGACTACACGCTCTGATTGAACTTCGATAAATGGTCGATACTCGACGCAACCGCGAAACATAAACTTATACGATGGAACTTGACGAAAATATTCAGATATTTGCCCAAGTTTTACAATCATACCAATCATGGTGTGAAAGACGATCACGATGTCGAAAATCTCTGCTTGAAAAACAAATCGTACTTCTGAAACTACGAAAATAGTACCGGGGTGCGATTGCTATTTTACTCCGACGTCGTAGACGCAGAAATTTTGAACGAATGTTCTGGATACAACCAGAGCTACGACTAAATGTGAACAATAAATTTTGGGAGACAACAGTTCCTCAATATAATGGTATAATATGAGTTGTTTTGTGAAATATCCTTCTTACATAAGGGTCGCACAATTGGACTGAGAATTCGGGTGGATTGATCGTCATTGTACATTGCATGAATTTCATACCAGTAATTAAACTTTGACCTGCTACAGATGAACGGTTTCAAAAAAAATTTCGGATAACAAGGGCGTCATTTGAATTGCTGTGTACAGCATTAGCTCCATATCTTCAAAAACAGGACACCGTTCTGAGAGAGGCTATATCATTGCCAAAAAGATTCGCAGTAGCTATAGAAGTACTAAAAGGCAATGCCGATTTCTGGACAGTAGCAGATCTCTACGGTATTGGAAGGAGCACAGTAGGATATCTCCGTCATGAGTTTTGTGCCGCAATGATGCAACACTTTTACGAGGATACCATAAGATTTCCGAAAACTGAAGACGACAGGTTGGCGCTAGTTGACGGATTCTTGACAAAGTGGCAATTTCCAGATTGCTTTGGAGCAATGGATGGCACGCATATACCTATACGAGCTCCTCCAGACACTCCTGAAAACTACTTCAATTACAAGTCATTTCATTCGCTAGTTGCCCTCGTCGCGGTGGATCATAATTATCGTTTCATGTAAATATTGTTACCATCAATTTCCGACGCCAGTAACAGGACTGATTTGAATGATCGAACAAATAAATTTGCTGATACGCAAATGTAGGAGCACCCGGAAGATGTGATGATGCATGACTCTGCCGAAGGAGTGGGTTGTTTAGGAAATTTTCTCATGAAAATCCACTGCTATAGATGAAGACTAACCTCCACATAATATCAGATGCAGCATTTCCACTATTGCCATGGGTTATGAAACCCTATCCAATCACAAATGACATGAGCCTTCTTCAGAAAAATTTTAATTTTCGATTTAGTCGTGCAAGGATGACTGTGGAAAATGCCTCCGGACGGTTAAAGGGTCGCTAGAGGATACTATTGAAAAGAGCGGATCTAAGTCTGGAAAATATGAAACGGGTCATCAAGGTCTGCTAGATTATGCACAATATTTGTCAATCAGGAAACGCAATTTTCTGTCGTGAGTGGGCTCAAACCGCTGCACTATTCGATGCAGCCTATGCTGTACCTAACATACCGTTTCCAGAAAATCGGGCGCCAGCTGTTGTAAAAGTTAAACGTGATATGTTAGCTGGAAGACTTATGACAGATGGTGTATCTATAATTGACGATTAATCATCACAATGAGATACTGGAATTATGAAATAATATTGTAAACATTTTTGCAATAAACTTTGTTATACAAACTGCGTATCTGAATATTGGGCAGAATGAAAACACCTCTTTCAATAGCGGGCCCGGTACGTCACTTGTACAACTAAATAAGACTAATTAGTCTTGTGAGCTTATTAAAGTTATGTATTATTGAATAACAATTGACAAATCTTATAATACAGTAGGGACTCCCAATAAGAGCGCTACGGGGCTGTAGGAGAAGGAATTTCCGAGAAATGTGGTACTCCCACTCTCTATTGAAAAGCTCGCTCGCTCGGAACGTAAACCGGTCTTTCAATAAACAAGCACGGTAGTGGGGGTACTGCTCGGCCACAGATTAGGGGAAGCGCTCTTATTGAGAGCCCTCTTATTGGGAGTCCCGACTGTATAATGGATATCTGAATAGAAGATCACGAAACACGCGAAAACTTATGTCATTTACGACGCGAATATGGCATTTTCCAACAATTGCAGTCAATCTTTTTGTGCATTCCTGCCTGGTCCGAAATAATGCGATGGTTGGGTCCGAGGAGTGAACCACAACGACTGATCAATTCGATGAGTCTGAATAGGCTGAGATCCAAGTTTCGCTGACGAGAATGTGCCGCGCTTTTTAAACAAATCGATGGGCTGTGAATCTGTATCGTTATTAGGTGTGTGGCTTTTTTCAATGTCTACTTTGTCAGTGAAACCTGAGTTTCGCTCAGATTTGTCGAATAAACGCGAAAAGGAAGCACAAGTTTTTGTGACATTCTGGTCAGATTCTGAGCCATTGCCCCCCTCATTCTCAACTTCGACACACGTGAATTCTTCAAAATTATCTATCTCATCGAAATTGGATTCTATGTTACCCAGTACTTGAAAGTCTATTGCATATGTTTCGAAGTCTTTTGGTCGGTTATTGATTTGACACGATGCACCGGACTTACTACGCATTTGAGTACGGGTATTTGTAACCGTTGTACGAACGTTTTCACGCTGATTACTAGCAATATTTAACTTAGAGGCTGTGCTTGTAGGTTCCGTGTTCTTCAACATTTTTTTCTTTTATAGTATGTTCAGCGATACTAGCATATGCATTTAAAAACCTTGACATCGATTTTGCCATCACATCATCCCGTTCGTCATTGCGCTTCTCTTGTTGCTAGATGGCCACAAGTCGTTGTTCAAAAACTTTTTCAGAAGCAATCATTGACTGTACAAGACGATTGTCATTGGATCGTATTCGACTTGGTCGATTGCTACGTCCTAGGCTGAAAGCCGAATATTTAGCCTATGGGTACAACAGTTGCCGTAGTTAGTAACATAGGTATGAGAATACCGACATGCAATTACCATCAGAGTTTTAATAATACTCTATCAATGTAATTCCATTCATAATTTTTTCCTCCAATTCTTTTATATTATTTTACTCGTAGATATAAGTCAATACTTTTAAAGGGAACAATCTTAACTATAATATAGACAATTTCATCTCATTTTCTCACGAAACGAATATGTTTGGAAACACTCGAAATACCATAAAACTAAAAGCCTCAACTTCAAGTAAACTTTGAACGTTAGAAAATCTCCTTATTGAGGAAACATAAATCTTGCAGATCCTTCAGATTTTGACGACCCAAAGCGGAAAAGTCTGAAGACAGCTCTGTTTAAAAGGAGAGAGATCATAGATGCTCACAGCATCCCTTCTTGGCGTCTCGACGCTTGGGCCTCTGACCCAATCGCCTCGCGCTAATGATCTCTCAGCCAACTAGATTTTTTCCCGCTTTTGTTTTGATGAGCTTTTTACCAATAGAAAAAACCTCGCCTTCCCGCGAGTTTTTAAGAACCTCCCCTTCGCGTACCCGCGAGAAGAGATCCTTTTTCTTCATTATCAGTTAGTTAGTCACGAAATCTCAAACAGTAAAGATCAAACTTATAGAATCACAGAACTTAGAATAATCAACTCAAAGTGTTTGGTGAAACAGTTAATTAATAAGTGAATACTAAATAAACTATAGAAACTACAAACTGAAGTTAATCAGAACTTATGTGAAGATTAACAACCTAACTTGTGCAGATTTTTATAAACTGATTGTTGAATAAAAATTGTTATAGAATTGAAAAGTGAAATCTTTAAACATTTATTTCACCCACGCATAGTGGTGGCTGATAAAACCCATTTACCTTAACAGGTACGAGCTAAACGACGTCTCGAAGAACTAGTTATCTAAGACTCGATAAGAAACATGGAACTCTACCTTATTCAGATCAGAACCTCATAGAATCTAACTAGTGATTCGCATCTCCTAAATAATAATTGTTCAGAACGTAACAGATTGGATCCGAAAGGTAAGTACGTATCATCGTCAGACTTCAACAATCACGAAAACTCATATTAAGATAAGTTAAACTTAACTAGAAAACACTCAACACACTGATAACTATGATACGTACACAATTTGGAATCGTTTCGCAGTGGAAGCAGGTGGAGCTCCGTGAAGTGGGCACCCCACCTTGATGGATTTCAATTCTCCAATGTGTTTTCGATAGACTTATAGCCGTAGATGACTGTAGTAGGCTTTTTTTTTGTAGTCGATCAATGAGTGTGTAATTCGTTTTCGAATAACAGTTAGGAACTAATTTATAATTACAGCTGAAATGACGTCAGATTCTTATTAACGATCGTTTGTACTTGATTGTAGATATTAAATTTTTTCCGTAAAAAAAAAAAATGAACACGCAATCGAATATTTGATGATTTCATGAGTTAACTCGAGTTGAAAACTCGAAAAAGATTAGTTGTTCAGTGAAATTCGTTTGTAGTTGTTTGTAGTGCCAGGATTCTGAGCGGGGAATTCGAAACAAGCGTATTATCAATCGCTCATGAATAATTGACTATCATTCGTTTTATCATAATTACCCACGAAATAAATAAAACCCAATCGTCGATCTTTGATCCGCTCAATTCAGGCGTTTCCCGTTAGCCTACCTTTAGGCGCGTGATTTTCCACACAATCGCACTGTATGAGGCTTCCAAATCAATAAGCGATGATACGTTGCATATAATTGTTCGTAGTAAACTGTAGTGGTCATTATTTTTTTAGTAGTTGACAAATTGTCACGGTATCGAATATTGAATGACAAGTGAGGATCATTCCATAGATACAGTTGAAATGACATTGGATCCATATATACACAATTGCTTGTAGTTGATTGTAGAATTACGGATGGAGATTCATTTCGAGTGACAACTTGTATCAAATTTGATCCATTTATTCAATTGTTTCTAGTTGATTGTAGAATCATAAAAAAAATTCCGAAAATAAAGAGAAATAGTTTGTCAATTTTTTAATAAGACTCGGCAGTCGATCGGTCTTAAGATTACACACGGAATTGAATTTTCATTCGCATTCGTTTGTAGTATTTCGTAGGGATAGAATTGTGGTTCGCAGTTGATAAAATAAGGATGTTGTTAATTATTTGGTACCGGTTCAAACTTCATGAGCGTCCAGAGCTCAAATGCCAGGACATTTCTATTTCAATTTGTGTCTAGTTGTTTATAGTCGCGGAATTTCGATTTATAGCCTTGAAATAAGTATATCATGAAGTAATGCTGTCGATAATCAACAGCCAAATCCATGTACTCTAGGGTGGTCGTTTGAAACAAAATTTCCGGGCCGCCCCCCAAGTCAACTCCAAATAAATCGAAACTCATCCTGTAATTTTTTTAGATTTTTATTCCAACGCTTGACCCTTGACCACAGAAGATGAACTTCTGCATTTGAAATACACGGGGTGTCGCAGTCTTTCCAATGATTATTTCACTGTGGGTCTAATTATGGATATAGAAATCTGAAATTCTCACAGATTGGTCCGAGGAAATGCTGCTCTGTGGAAAAAAATCGCCGCGCCCCCCCCCCCCCCCCCCCCCCCCCTTCCCGGCAATTTTTTTTTTTTTTAACGGATACAAATTGCAGTCTGTTTGTAATTATGATAAAACGAATGATAGTCAATTATCGACGAGCGATTAATAATATGCTTGTTTCGAATTTCCCTCCCAGAATCCTGGCACTACAAACAACTAATCTTTTCCGAGTTTTCAACTCGAATTAACTCCTGAAATAATCAAATATTCGATGCGTGTTCATTTTTTTTCTTGCGGAAAAAATTTAATATCTACAATCAACTACAAACGATCGTTGATAAGAATCTGACGTCATTTCAGCTGTAATTATAAATTAGTTCCTAACTGTCATTCGAAAACGAATTACACACTCATCGATCGACTACAAAAAGAAAAAAAGCCTACTACCCAGATGACAATTGTGAGACTCACAATACTCGCATAGTGTGCGGGGGCACGATATGCGTGCAAAATAGTATGACTCTTGCGAGCACGGAATGATGTGGTATAACGTACGTGCACACCGAGTGGCATTTCGTCATCACGCGTGCAATCATATAGTATGTGATTATGCGACACATATGTGCAGTTACTTTGAGCGCACTATGCAGTCGTCGCGTCGTGGATTAATATATAACTGAAATAAATATGATTTTGCAAATATATATGATTCAAGCTTTTCCCCAAAAATGTATTTTTTTATCCCACATGCGTCAAAATAACCCCATATCGAGCATGTCTTACGGGACAGAAGACTCACATATCTCCCTCGGTCGTGATATGTTATTCGACGCATGCGCAGACACGCGATTTGGTTACTTATCAAACCTGGGGAGCAAAAGTGCGCGTCATAGGCATGATATGAACGCATTACATGAAGCTGTCAGGGAGACAGGCGCGATTTTGATTCGGGTGAAGCTGCCCTCGCTTCGCTCGGGCAGCAAACTTCACCCGAATCAAAATCGCGTACGTCACCCCAACAGCATCGTGTACTAATGCGTTCATATTATCATGCCTATGCGCACGTTTGCTTCTTAGGCTTCATACCTAACCAAATCGCGTGAAAGCGCATGCAACGACTACATATCACGGCCGAATGAGATATGTGAGTCTTCTCTCTCGTAAAACACGCTTGAAATCGGGTTAGTTTGATGCATGTATGAGAAAAAATATCGTATGTCGTTCGGGAGAGAGGCGCGATTTTGATTCGGGTGAAACTGCCCTCGCTTCGCTCGCGCAGCAAACTTCACCCTCATCAAAATCGCTCACCTCTCTCCCTAACAGCATAATCTACTATTTTTCTCATAGCCTATCGTTTACTTATAGTTTCCGCAATAAAAATTAAAAAATTTGAACATCGTAAGAAAAAAAAAACTATATGAACAGGTGAACCTCTGGGGTGTTAATTTTATTTTATTTATTCATTTAATTTAATTTAATTTAATTTTTTTTTTTTTTTTTTTTAAATTTGGGAGATGCGGTTTCACAGTCCTACCCAACTACTTTATTATACATTTATTGTTTGCCGACAGTTCACAATTTCTGGGGAAATCGCAGAATGGGGGCCTAGAATGTATGGGTATGAATGTATGTATGTATGAATGTATAGGTGGATTGCCGGAGAGCAGGGGGGGCTGTTGATTCAGTTCCCGCCTCACAGAGGCGCTGAATACCGTATACGCAAAAATACATGCCCGCCATAATCGGCAGCTGGCAGCCATTTCTGTGTAGTCGACTACGATTGGGACAGATTGGGATTCTTCCGAGCTATTCATCGAACAAATCGGTTGAGGTGAGTTGAAAAAACAATATCTGGTGTATTATTATAGTGTTCATACAATTTTGATTCGACTGGGAGTATTCGGAACTGCGGCTTGTAAAGTTCATAACTTACGGTAAGTATATGCACGAATATGATCCGAAATCGGCATTCTAACCTCACTTTCATAACAATGGAATAGACTCCCTTAGGGAAAAAACCCTTGAAGTTTGAGGGTGAAACTTCAACTTTCAGGGTGAAACCCTCCATTCTGAAGGTAAAACCCTGAAATTTCAGGGATTAACCTCCAATCTTCAGGGTTATACCTTCAATTTGTATGGTTAAACCATCAATTGAAGGGTCATCCCTGAAAAGTTGGTGAATTTCCCTGAAATTTGAGGAAAAACCCCTAAGAATTGAGGAATATCCCTCAAACATCGAGGGAGAACCTCCAACAATTGAGGGATAACCCTGAGACGTTCTTGGACGACTCTGAAAATTGGGGGATGACCTTGAATAGTTAGGGGTCAACCCTGAGAAGTGGCAGCTCACTTCAAAAAGTCTTGGTGGGTGGCCTCACAATTAAGAGTGATGACTCGAAATATTAACGGTTAATACCTGCAAGCGTATATTGAGAGTTGAGTCTTAAGATTTAGAGCTATATTAATTCTTCAAGTCTACGGGTTCTGAAATTCATACCCTCAAATAGAGGGCAATCCTCAATTTAGGGGTTACCCTCATTTAATGGTTCACCCTGAAGTTGAAGGGACCCCCATTTGACGGTTGCTCCTCAAGTTGAAGGTATCCCCCAATTCAGGTTTAACCCTTAAGTTGAGGGTACGGAATCACCCTGAAAGTTGAGGGCTCAGTTGAAAGTGATATTTTGAGGGTTTTTTTCTATAAGGGTACCAAATGAAATATCATTGGTTTGCCCCTAAACTACATTCATACAGAATATTTTCTACAAATTAGAAGGAATTTCATGCAACGCAGCAACCTGTACCCTACGACAACTACTTTTTCTTAGATGGAATGAATTTTTGTTCATCGGTGGACATAAAATCTGTAAAAATCATGAACTATGTATCAAAAGCACTAATCATTTATTCGCGGTTCGGCTGCCGAAATTATATAATTGTTATTGAAAAAATTGAAAGCGCCAAAGTGTGAAAAAAATAAAAAAAATTAAATTGATCTTTCATACTTCAGAACGTATAAAAATGGTCGCGCTTACGTTCTAAATATACTGAAACGTTTTTATATTCTCCTACTTATATTCGTATGTTAATATCGATGTTAATAGCAATTAGGACACTTCATGACGGACAAGGCATTACTTTTCCACATTTGAACGGTTATAACTTCAATGAATTATTAAAATATGTAATTTAATACGGTAGTACTTACATTTCGATCACCGCTCGTTGGCTTCGTATACAATTGTGAGAAGGACGACTTTCTTTTCTATGTGCATGTGTTTTATCATTGTTTTTTTTTTTTGTTTCAATAAATGAATTCTGAAGGATATTCATTTGAAATGTTTATACCGCGTAATTCATGACAATGGCGAGCCCAGCACAGTCACTCAGTGGCGTAGCTAGCACGGGTGGCACCCGGTGCGGATATCGATGGTGTCACCCCAAGAATGAAATTAATAAAGCGGTAGTCTCATTTGATGGAATTTTTGTGAGTTCTTAGTCTTATTTTTTTCGCGGTTGGGTGTCACCCCCAATCGGGTGGCACCCGGTGCGGATCGCCCCCACCACCCCCACATAGCTACGCCACTGCAGTCACTACACCCATGAAAGAGATTTATTCGAATGATGAACCTAATAGATCATTTATTTGACAGGAATGAAATTCATTGGTGAGTAATTGGCATATTTTCAAGAACTATGTTATAATCCGAATAATGAATATGAATATTCTTCATTTATTTATTTATTTAGTTCTTTATTGACGGGTTGCCCCTATACATAGTAAAATAGAAAATAGAGAGAAATATTAATGAATATGAATAACTGTTCCGTAGATATGCCTATATTTATTCACACGTAAATTATTCTAATATGATACGAATGACATTTATTTATTTATTTACAATCAAATCATTTTATATAAGACGAATTTTTTATAATTTATCGAATTTGACGTGTGGCATGTATTCTATCGGCCGCAAAGACCGCGAGTGACATGTATTCTATCGGCCGCAAAGGCCGCGAGCGACATGTATTCTATCGGCCGCAAAGGCCGCGAATGACATATAATATTCTATCGGCCGCAAAGGCCGCGAGTGACATGTATTCGATCGGCCGCAAAGGCCGCGAGTGCCTTGTATTCGATCGGCTGCAAAGGCCGCGAGTGACATGTATTCGATCGGCCGCAAAGGCCGCGAGTGCCATGTACTCGATCTATGTATTCTTATACAATTTTTAGTACGACAAATTAATAAAAAAATATTAAAAATTATTACTATGACTTCAACGAAGGTTATCCAGCTTGTTTTGTGTTTTTTTTTCAAATTTCCGATGAAAAGAGTGATACATCTATTAAATTCCCGATCAAAAGGCTTCATTCTTGACGGAATTTTCGTCAACAGCTTTCAAATGATTGTCCCTTTCAATATGAATAGCTTGAATTGTGGTGGGCTTCAAAATATTACAAGGTATCCACGGCTGTGTTGCAAAACTTTACTCTAGTGATCCGAGTATGTTGTATCTTTCTCTATTGTCATGTGTAAAGAAAGGAATATGACTAATAATTTAACTATAACTTCAACTATATTCATACGAATAGATTATCAGAATTATGATTTCAACGTACGTTATCCAGCGTGTTTTGTGCTTATTTTCAAATTTCAAATAAAAAGAGTGATACATTTATTAAATTTATGATCAGTAAGCTGCATTTTTGACGGAATTTTCGTCATCATATATTCTGTAATTTTTATTCAAAAAATGCGCATGAGAGTTTAAAATATTTGTAGTTGAATAAATTTTAAATAAATGAAAAAAATTTTACAAAGAATAATAATAAATAATAATAATAAATTTGCAGTAGCTAGTCAATGAAAAGTTGATGATTTTAACTAACTTACTTTTAATATATTTAACAACATTTATTGAGGCAGCTCTCCCATTCCTCCCATTTAGAGTCATTTCTTTCAACGCTTGTCTGCCAACCAATTTTAATAACAATTGTGTTACCATTTATCGAGGATTATTTGAATATTTTCTATTGATGGCGTCAAGTGTGGCAGTTTGAATAAAAATGCTGCTTCCTTGCAGGAGTTCGGTTTTTTCGGTGTCATCGACATTATCATCATCATCATTATCATGATCATGATCATCATTATCATCTTCATGATCATCATTGTCATCATCATCATTATCCTGCCCCTCAACATGACGTAGGACGTTATCATGCTGATGATCATCGCTGCCAGCATCAGCAACAACGTCACCATCTGTATCATTTGACTCATCGACGACGCCTTCATTGCCACCATCATCATCATCATTATCAGCGACATCGCTATCTATACCGTCATCATCCACAACACCGACGACGACATTTTCATCATTTTCATCTTCGCCATTATCATCAACGACATCATCGACATTGCCATCACCACTATCAATACTCTCATCGTCAGAAGCAGACTTGATTGACAATCCGGTTACTATACCGTCAGTATTGACAATCATTTTTTTTAGAAATTCAATATCAGCTAGAAAATATATGGACACCGAATAAATATGTACTTTTGTTGACATAATAGCTCGTTATGATCGTTAGATAGGATATAAAAATAAAAATAAAATTTATCACTTTCTGCGATTATTCTTGCAGCGTGGAAATTGCGGCCCATCGAACAGTTACCCAATTATCACGAAACCGTTTATTTATATCAGCAGACCTTACCACGCTCACCGTTCTTTCCTTCTTCCAAATTAGTAAATAATGCATTTTTCAATATCAATATAGCAAATATATTAATAAACTTATTCTTATGTAGAAGAAGTAGAAATTCTGGATGAGTTGACAGTTGTAGCCAGTTTCTTCTTAAACAAATGAGCTATACTCCCTGTACATACAAGGGTGACCCAGAACTCCAGCACCAAACTGAACAGGCAGATTCCTTGTGGAATTCTAAGACGAAAGTAACTTTTCATAACACGGGCACGAAATGGGCCTCCTTTCATGCTCGTCGAGAGGGAGGGAAATCACGTGTTTCTAACGTGAGCACGAAATATCCGGCTCAGCGGGAGGGAATGATTCCCTCCCGCTCGAGCCGGGAGGGAATCATTCCCTCCCGCTCCAACGGCAAATCTTGGATCTTTCGTTTTTTATATGATAAATTATTATTAATTAATAACAATTTTTTTTTCAATTTTTTTTTTTAATTTTTTTTTCGATTTTTTTTTTTTAATTGAAAAAAAAAAATTTTTTTTTTTCAATTTTTTTTTTTTCAATTTTTTTTTAATTTCAATTTTTTTTGCAATTTCAACTTTTTTCTGTTCAATTAAAAATTATAAAATTATTAAATAAATTATTATTAGTTATTAACAATTTTTGTTTTTCATTTTTTTTTCATTTTTTTGTTAATTTTATTTTTAAGTTGAAAAATATCTATAAGTGTGTGGTGCACGACTCAACACGCGCTATCCCCGATCCGATCGACGCGCATCAAAGTCGGCCCATTCCGTGCCCTTATTATAAAAAGTACAGTGTGCATCTCGGGAGGGATGGCCATTTTACTTCGGGTGGGACGTTTTTAGCACTCGTCTTTGTCTCGGGCGCCTTCGGCGCCCTCGACTACGACTCGCGCTAAAAACGTCTCGCCCTCGCTGGAAATGGCCATTTTCCCTCCCTAGATACACAATATACTATTATGCACCTAGGGAATAAAGTGCGTACTTTATTCCCGGCTGCGCGCATAAACAACGTCCTTTCTGCCCTTGGATGCATGAAATATCGTATGCACGATGGTGTGAAGTGTTCTTCTAGACGAGTGTGAAGGTCACCCTCGCTTCGCTCGGGAGACAAACCTCACACTCGTCAAAAAGAACACTTTATTCCCTAGGTGCATAATATACTATTCCGAAAACTCTTAGGCCAACAGTTCTCGAGTTATTACAAACCGATTGACCAATCCGAGCGTCTTTCTAGTCAACCGCTTTGAACTAGTAGCTTTTGTTTCGCATCTAATGTTTCAAAGGCAACTCAAAACTGTTTTCATTTACTTGCATTTTGCTTACAAAATACAAGTACATAAAATACAAAAAATACAAATACAAATACAAATACTATTGAAAATTAATAAGAATAACATTTTTATTTCTTTGATTTACTTGTCACATATTCATTGAAAATGGATCATGACCAAGCCGCATTTGCTGCAAAGTGTGAACGAATCCGTGACGCACTGGATATCGAACATAGAGTATTTCAGGCAATGATTCAATATTTCTTTATGAAAAAAGGCTTGCTTGAACCAAGAAAGTATGTAGGAACACCCAAATTGTCTTAGGCGATGTAAAAACTTAATTGAACCAAGTAATTTTTTGTTGGTTAAAAATAAATTTCACTCTGTCAAAGATAATTTCAGTCTTCATGAATACTTTCTTGAATCAATAATATGTTTACTACAGCCAAGATTTTCAATCTTCAGGTGTATTTTTTAAGTATAATTCTAAAAAAATTTGTATTGCACCTCCGGGTCATGGATCTTGACCGAACTTGTATAGGTGTTTTTATTTATCTACTGGATAACTCTCCGGAATGGGCATTTATTCTATCAATTCACCTAATGTTGGGATGTTATGAAGGAAAGAAATAAGATTAGACCCGTGTTCAGGAATAGGTTCTTTATGATATCTGCATCTCATCGCTCCGGATGAAGAACAGAACACTCTCACTGAAAAAGAGATTTTTTGGCTTGTTCTAGTTTAAATCTAGGTGTGCGATATGTTTATTCAACAGAACCTTTCTTATAAGTCTAGTGACATCTATAATCGGTAGTACCCATCGCTAAGTTATTTAGTCAGGTGGTGTGAGCGAGGCTATTTTAAATTTAAATTTCCAACAAAAACTATAAACCATAAGCGATACCACTTGTATGTTTTCAATTTAAGTTCTAAAACTGTATCCAATTCTAGACGAATTATTTTTGTTATTTTAGGTCTGCGTCGGTCATGTGCGTTGTTCATTATGCTGCTGCGTTATTCGTACAGTTTATACGGCAAAAATTAGACGTCATATTGAAACGGAGAAACATTTGATAGCTGTTGAACTGCGTAATGCTCCCGAAGGTCCGTCAGAAGCTTCGTGGCAATCCTGTACAGATCGTGAAAATCCATTTTTCAAAGAACTTGCTGAAGTTCTCATGGTCAGCGACATTCCAATCGATAAATTGAAGAACCTTGCTTTTCGACAATTCATGGAACATTATTGTCGTCGGCCTCTTCCTGATGCTCGTACTCTTCGAGAAACGTATGTTCCTAAAATTCACGACAACGTCGTCACACAGATTCGGGAAGAAGTTGGCGATAACTCTGTTTCAGTTTCCATCGATGAAACTACGCATGCGGAAAAGCGGTGTGTTTTCCATGCGATTGTTTCCCCGTTATGCTTAGATCACCCTGGAAGACCGCAACTCATAAATGAAGATTTTTACGATGTTGGAAATGGTGATAACGTGGTTGATTTCTTCAATAACAGCTTGGGAGTTTTATGGCCGAATGGGATTCAGTATGATGAAGTGCTTCTTTTTGTCACTGACGCAGCACCCTACATGGTACGAGCAGGGAATATGTTGCAAGCAACTTATCCGAAGCTCAAACATGTGACTTGCTTTGCACATGGGCTGCATCGAGTCGCAGAAACTGTGCGGGAATGTTTTCCAGATGTTAACGGTATCATCGTTAATACTAAATTTGTGTTCAGTAAAGCCCCATTAAGAGTACGGCAGTTTAATCGTATGTGCCCTAACCTCACGTTACCTCCAGCTCCAATTATCACCCGTTGGGGTACGTGGATAAATGCAGCTTCATACTATCATGATCATTTCAACGAAGTAAAACGCGTACTTGACGCACTTGAACCTGACTCACAAACAGTTCGCAATGTGAAAGTATATTTTCAAAGACATGAAAATCATCAGGATTTCATAAACATTCACACGAATTACTGCATCATTGCGAATTCGATTACAAAGTTGGAAGCCCAGGGTCTTCAACTGCATGCATCATGCTAAATTGTCCGTGATGTATGCAACAATTTGTTACGGAATCCATTAGTTCAGGATCGTATCAAAGAAAAGTTACTTGAAGTTATGACGAGAAACAGTTCCTCTCACGAAGTGATAGCCGTAGCTGAAAGGTGCCTACTGACGAATGAATACGAAAACCTCCCCGCTAATTGGGACATTGGTGACGTCAGACGTATGGCGTTTGCGTCAATTACGTCATGTGACGTCGAACGATCCTTCAATCACTACAAAAACATTTTCAGGTCCAATCGAAGAGGTTTTACAATGGAAAATTTAGGAAAATTCGTTGCGGTACATTACAATAACATGTGATATCCCGGATGAACCCGCATGACAGAAGTACGCCATCAACAATATCCTGCTGACGTCCTGGCGTACTAAAAATTGTATATGAATACATAGATCGAGTATATGGCAATCGCGGCCTTTGCGGCCGATCGAATACATGTCACTCGCGGCCTTTGCGGCCGATCGAATATCACTTATTTTTTGGTGAGTGGAAAACATTTCATTCTATAATATTTTGTTAGTTACAGATAGTGGAATCAATGCCAGCAGCCGTATTGATAGGCATATGAATAAAAGGCATTGAATCTTTTTTTTTTCAATTTAGAATATGATAAATATATATTTATGAATTTCATAAAACAAATAAGTATTTAAAAATTGATAATTGTTGATTATTTATTCATAACCAAAGAAGCAGTATTTTTATCAAAACCGCCAGGCTTAACACCATCACTGACAAATATTCAAATTATATATATGTAATATAAAATTCATAATAATAATAGTAAGAGATATTAGTATAATAGTATATATATGAGGGTGTCCGTTAAAAAACCTAATTTTGAATCGGACCAGACGCACCCCCTACAATGATTTAAAAAAAAATAAGAAAATTTTCAAACGCAATTTGATCCTTCTATCTCAATTGAAAGGCGTGCCTAAGTGTCTGAATAATTTTCCATTTGAATAACATTCATTTTTGTCATTTTTTTTCAATTCCAATTTTTCACGTAGTCAATAGAAGGGAAAAAAATTCATTAATTCAGACAAATCTATTGTAGATATTTTCACGGCGATTAATAAACCGTGACGTGCAACACCAGTCTGATGGAATCCGTACTTCCTTGCCCATTGCGTTATTGAAAGAATCAGTTCTTCATTTCATTTGAAAATTTATTTTTCCGTACATACGAGACAATCGGCAAGGAAGATTTTTTTCTATGTACTTTTACTTATATGAGGGAGATTTCAACTATCGCATGATTTTTTCTACCTTCTTTTGGCTACGTATAAAATTGAAATTGAAAAAAATGACAGAAATGAATGTTATTCAAATGCAAAATTATTTGGACACTCAGGCACGCCTTCCAATTGAGATAGAAGGATCAAATTGCGCTTTAAAATCTTTTCATTTTTTTTTAAATCATTGTAGGGGGTGCGTCTAGTCCGATTAAGAATTGTGTTTTTTAACGGACACCCTAATATATATATTTATTAGTTATAACCCCATGAAAAGCACCTCCGGTGCAAAAATTTTTCGCCAAGTACATGAATGTGATGTGATTATTACCCACAAAAAATACTTTTTCATGCTGAAAGATTTACCTATACAATATTTTTTATTTCATACGAAAATTCCTTCCTTGTGAAAAAAAGATGTTACTGCCAAGTACCCACACCACAGCTACTGTTTCCCAGATTGATAATTAGCCCATGAAACATTGAAATAAAGATAAAAAAAAATTTGGAGGTAGTGGTACTTGGCGGGCCTTGTTAGACGCAATTAAATATACAACGTTAACTGATCGCGAATTTTAACATCCGATTTCGATCAACGCCATACAAGCTTGAGTAACTATAAAATTTACAGTGATTCGATTATATTACAACTTCTGAAGTTGTACCTAGATAATATAATAATAATGAGTAGAGCCGTTATGTGTATAATATTATAATAATAAATATATACATTCGTGTTGGAGAGTTCCGGTAACTGTCAAGCGAGGCAAACGTATGTCAAGCGCGCCACAGTAAAATCGCGAAAAATCGGGGAAAGGAAAGAAAAAGTGACCATAGAAGTGTGAGAAAGGTGCACGAAGTGACAGTGCAGCAGTGTGAGAAGTGAAAAGGTAGAGGGTAACGTAAAACAAGCGAAAAAGTAAAGGATAATCAACAGAAAAACAAAGGACCACGTGACACGTGCGAACAGAGTGAAGTACACGGCGGCAGCAAGAGGAAGGGAGCACGCAAGTGAGCGTCACGATACAGAAAGGCGAGCACGCAACGGACGCAGCGGTGACGTCACAAGCGGAGCGCCACTGATACCTAGAAGAAATACGCATGGAGAAAAAGACCGCAGAGAAACCGGAGGGAAACACGACAAAGAAAGAAAAGGAAGAAGAAAAGGAAGTGTGGGGAACACCGACGGGCGGAAAAGCGGAGAAAAAAAAAGACAAAGCCGGAAGACCGCAAAAGGCTGAAACCTGGGAAAGAGCAAGGTCCGCCTCAGACGGGTCGCTACTACAGTGCTGGAAGAGAAAACAACCGGACGCAGGGGGGGACGAGACAAGCGAAGGAGCAAAAGAAACCCCGGAACAGCTAGAAGAAAGAAACCGTAAGAAGAGCAACAAAACGGTAAGAACCCCGGAGAGAACTAGACAAACAGAGAGCACAGAACAGCCGAAACCATCACACACAATGGAAAACAGGAACGAAGAGACGACCGAGAGAACAGATGGGGAGTGGGTGAAGCAAACACTCAGCGACATAATGAGCGGAATGAAAAGTATGAACAATGAGTTGAAGAAAATGAGGGAAGAAGCCGAAGAAGGAAGAAAAGCAGGAAGAGAAGAGAGAGAAAAGATGAGAAAAGAGATAAATGAAGTAAGAATCAGAGGAGAGGAAGAGAGGAGCAAGCTCGGAGAAATGATAGAAAAGATAGAAAGAGAAAGACAAGTGAAGGAAGCAGAAAACGAAAGAAAAAGAGCACAAGAAGAGAGGGAGAGAGAACGAAGAGAAAGAGAGATAACAAGAAGAATCGACCAGGACAGAAAGGATAACATAAGCAGACTGAAAAAACTGGAGCTAGAGCTGGAAAGAAGAGAAAGAGCAGAAAGAAGCATGAATATAGTCATAAGAGGAATAGAAAAAAAAGAGGGGGAAGGATGGGAGCCCACAATAAAGAAAGTAATAGAGAAGGTGACGTCGACACCAGTACCGGTAGCAGAAACGAAGGAGATAGGAAAAGACGGAAAAACCGTGCTGGTAAAACTTAAAGTATGGGAGGACAAGAAAAGGATAATGGCAATGAAAGGGAAGCTAAAAGGGTCAAAAGTGGTCATAGCAGCAGACCTGACCAGGAAAGAGATGGAGATCCAGGATAAAATCTGGACAAGAGCCAAAGAAGAGAGAAGAAACGGGAATCAAACGAAAGTAGGATACAGAAAGTTAACCATAGGAAATGAAGTATGGGTGTAGGACGAAGAAGCAGACGAGCTGAAACACAGAGGAGACGTTGAAGACAGCACAGCCGCAGATCGACACCACTGGGCCGAAAGAGGAAGAGGAAGAGGAAGAGGAAGAGGAAGAGGAAGAGGAAGAGGAAGGGGAACGGAATAGGACAAAGAAGAAACAAAACAGATAAAAATAGGATTCTGGAACATAGCAGGAATAAAAGGAAAAGATGAAGAATTCTGGGACGAGATAAAAGAGTGGGACGTAGTAGGCCTCACAGAAACCTGGGGAGAAAGCAAAGACAGCGAAAAAACGATGTCAAGACTACCAAGCAGCCACACATGGAAATTACAAGGGGCAAGAAGAGAACGCAAAAGAGGAAGAGCAAGCGGGGGGATGGCGCTAGGGGTCAGGATAGGCGCAAGCAAGATAAAAGACGAAAGAGACAACAAAGAAGAAACAGAAGGAATAATGGAAAGCACGCTAGAAATAGAAGGAAGAGAATGGAGAGTGTTCGCGGTATACTCGAACCAGGAAATAAAAGCGAAGACGAAAGAGTTATCAGAGAGAACTGGTAAGGGAAGACGCGATACCCCCATAATAATAGGAGGGGACATGAATGCCAGAACAGCAAGAGAAGGAGGAATAGCAGAAACAGAAGAAGACGGGAAAGAAACAGGCAGCGAAAGAAGATCGAGAGACAACACAATGAACAGTGAAGGAAAAGCACTAATAAGCTGACTTGAAGAAGAAGGACTAGAAATATTCAACGGACGGTGCGCAGGAGACGAAGAGGGGGAGATAACGCACGTTGGCCCCAGGGGTGAGTCCGTAATAGACTACATAATAGGCAACACAGAGGCATGGGAAAGAACGAAGAGAATAAAAGTAAAAAGCAGAGTAGAATCGGATCATCACCCGGTACTACTCACGCTAAAGATAGACAGCGAAGAAACTGAGAAGAGAAAAGAGGAAGAAAGAAAGAAACACAAGGAAGTAATGGATTGGTCATCAGAAGGATCGATCGCATACAGGGAAAAGATCAAAGGGTTAAAAACGACAGGAAACAACCCTGAGGAAATACTAACAGAACTGAAAGAAAAAATAAAGGAAGCCGCGAAATGGAAGAAACAAGGGAATAATGGACCACGCAACAGCAAATGGTGGGACGAAGAATGCAAAGAAAGGAAGGCAACAGCATAGAAAGCGCTAAAGGACTGGAAAAGAGGAGAAGGAGAGGTGGAAAAATTCAGAGAGGAAAGAAAAAAGTTCAGAGAGACATGCGCAAAGAAAAAAGAAGAAGAAGCGGACAAGATCATAGAAGAAATGAAGAACGCAAAGTCGGAAGGAGAAATGTGGAGAGTATTAAACAAAGTAAGAAACAAGAGGACAAAGATACCAGAAGAGATCAAAATGGAAGAATGGGCAGAGCACTTTAAAGCGATACTGCAAGGAACAGACAAAAAGCAAGACACAGAGGAAGAAGAGGAAAACGCAGAAGAAGAAGAAACAAGAGACAGTATAAAAGAAGAAGAAGTAGAAAAAGTAATAGGGAGACTAAAGACCAAAAAAGCGACGGGCGCAGACGGGATAGCAAACGAAGCCTGGAAGCTCGGTGGAAAAGACATGACAAGAGAGGTTACGAAACTGATGAACAAAGTATGGGAAGGAAAAGGCCTCCCGGATGAATGGAAAGAAGGAATAATAATCCCCATCCACAAAAAAAGGGAAAAGAGAAGAAGTAAAAAACTATAGAGGAGTGACACTGATGACGACAGCCTATAAAATATACGCGGCGATAATAGCAAATAGGCTGGAAAAAGAGATAGAAGAGAAGGCGATAATACTCGAGAACCAAGTAGGCTTCAGAAAAGGCAGGGGGACTACAGAGTCGATGTACGTGCTGAACCACGCAATAGGAAGAGAAACGAAAAAGAAAAGAGGGAAAGTAATAGCCACTTTCATCGACCTAAGAGCCGCATTCGACTCAATAGACAGACGAAAACTGTGGGAAACAATGAAGAAAAAAAGAATAGGAAAGCAAATAAGAGACAGAGTTAAGGAAATATACAACGAGACAAGAAACAGAGTAAGAGTGAGAGACGACACAAGCGAAAGATTCTGGACAGTGAAAGGGGTGAGACAGGGGTGCCCGCTGAGCTCATACCTTTTCAACATCTACCTCGCAGACTGGGAAGAAACGCTAAGAAAGGGCCAGGACGAAGGTATAGTAGTAGGCGGAATAAAGATATGGTCCCTGGCATACGCGGACGACGTAGTGCTGTTAGCAAAAGACGAGAGAGGGATGAACGAAATGCTGAAGAGAACGGAAAGGTACCTAGACAAGAAAGGACTAGAACTAAATGCCGAAAAAACGAAAATCATGAGATTCAGAAAGGGGGGAGGCAGAGAAAGAGAAGAAAGATGGCAATGGAAAGGGTGCGAGATTGAAGAAGTAAAGACATTCAAATACCTCGGATTCACGCTACAGAAAAACGGAAGCATGAAAGAACACACGAGAGAAAGGGCAAAGAAAGCAACGATGGCAATGGGCCAAGTATGGGGGATAGGAAAAAGACTAATGAGCGGGGACTGGCACAAGAGGATGAGAATATTTGAAGCGCTGGTCGAAAGCATTGCCATGTATGGAGCCGAGATCTGGGGGTGGACGGAAAGAGAGGAATTGCAAAGAATGCACGAAAAATATATCAGATGGACTCTAGGCCTGGACGGAAGAACACCGGGATACATGATCAGAGAAGAGACAAAAAGGTACAAAATAAGAACAAAAGCAGGCAAAAGAGCGATGAAATATGAAGAAAAGCTGAGAGAAGGAGGAGGCAATGATCTAGCTAGAAGATGCTGGAATGAAATAAAGACAGGAAAGAAGGAGACCAGATCAAGCTGGGAAGAAGAAAGAAGAAAATTCTACGAAGAGCGAGGATATAGTGCAGAAGAGGTAGAAAGAAGGAGAGAAAGAGGCGAAGACATGAAAGAAGTAGTGACGGAAAGAGACAAAGAGATACAAGAACAAGAAAGAGGGAATAGAATAATGAAGTCAAGGTACAACGGCATATACAAGGACATAACCACACTAGATAAGCCGAGATACCTGAGGACAAAGAGGAAAGAAAAAGAAATGATAATGATAGCAAGATTCAGACTGGGAAACGAAATGAAAGGTAGCAACTACTGGGAAGCAGACGAAGACAAGAGGAAATGCAGAATATGCGACGCAGAGGAGGAAAACTGGGAACATGTGACAGAAAGGTGCAGAGGAGGTGGAAGGCAAGGGGGAGTAGACGAGATACTACAAATACTAAAAGGCGATGGAAGCGGAGCAACGAAAATGAGAGAAATAATAGAGACAAGAAAGAGAGCAAGAGCAGAGAGAGAAGGAGAGCTAGCAGATAACAGCTGATGAGAGAGGGAGATAACAAGAGAAGCAACAATGAAGGCAGTCGAAAAGAGGGAAGAAAACCACGGTGGACGAAAGCAGAACAAAACAATCAAGGTAATAAACGAGAACAGAGAGAAAGCTAGAAAAGAGAGAGAAGGAGCAACACAAAGACCAGGATAGGGACATAAATAAACATGCAGTATCTCACTTCCTGGAAGGGGCCGAGGGGTTGACCCCCCCCCTCCCAGGAAAACGGAGAGATCGCAGGGGAACCAACAAAAACAGCGAACCCGAACAACAAGTAGGTAAAACAGGACAAAGAATGGAGTCCAATATAAGTAGATAGGCGAAGCAGCGCAAACTAGTGAGACAGAGTAGGCTAGACGTGCTGGCGACAACGACGATGAGAAGACGCCAGAAGGCAGAGCATCGTGGAGGGAGTAGGCGCACGAGGGGAGAGGCGAACAACCAGGGAGCGTAACAGCAGTAGAACGCAAGTAACGTGTCGGGCAATATCAAACAGCCGAATAAACGCACGCAAGAATGGAAGAAATCCAGGAACTAGAAATGATGGAAGAAACAATAGAACTGATGGCCACAGAGATAAGAATGATGAAGAAAGAAGCCAGAGAGGTGAAGAACAAAGTGAAAGATCTGACGGAGGAGACAAAGGAGCTGAGAGAAAAAATTCGCGAACTAGAAGAGAAAGAAAATATGAGAGCAGAAAGAGAAATCAACAGGAACAGGGAGTGTGAAGAAGAGGAAAAAACAAGACGCAAGACGAAAGAAGAAGAAGAGGAAGAAGGCGAAAAAATCGCAAAAGAAAAGAAGAAAAACAACATCGTTATAAAAGGAGTAGGAGGACACCCAAGATGGAGGGAAGACGTCAGAAGAGTCGCAGAAATGGCTGCCGGAAAGAGAGTCCAGGTCGTCAGAGAGTGGGAGTGCGGCGGCGTAAACCTAAGCAAAGAGGTAGGCATAGCCATAGCAGAATTATGGAGCCTCGAAGAAAAAGAAGCGGTCATGAAAGGAAGGATAAAGGCCGAGATAGCTGAAGAAGTAAAAATCGAAGAGGACATGACGATAAAGGAGAGAGAAAGAAGATGGAAGGAGAAAGCAAAAGAGGCGGAGAGAAGGTACAGAAACGACTGTGAAAGAAGAGAGAGAGTTCGCAAAGAGTGGCAAGGAAGGGAAAAAACAATCCCCGAGATATCAAATAAAAATCAGTCGGAAAACATAGAAGATAAAGACGAAACGGTGAAAAAAGAAGAGGCAGGAGAAACAGCAGACAAGAGAGTGGAGAGGAGAGAGGCATTAAAGATCAAACTAAGAGAAGTCCTGGAAGATCTGAGGCTGGACGAAAGAGAAGAGGTAACGGCACAAGAAGCAAAGTAGACAGAGAGAGACAACAAGACAATCTAGAATAAGTTAACATAAGTTACTGGAATTACAAACACAACAAATAAGAGTAAAAGCAAGAGATGTATTACAGGTTGTAAAGGTCGAAAGACATATACAAATAAAACACTTACTACCACTATATACATCCGTGTTAATAATAATCGCAATATAATGTATACAATACTTTCTTAGATTTAAGAAAATTTGAAAGTTTTACGTCTTAAAAATCCAAGACTGAAGTTCCTTTACCAAAACTTCGAGGGACAAATAGTTTCGGAGCTACAGAAGATCTTAGTTTTAGTCGTCTAGGTCCTCCGCGCTGTAGCTATACTTCGAGGGGCTCATAGTTTCGGAGCTACAGAAGATCTTAGTCGACGAATCACAGGGCTTATGAGTGACCAGGCAGGGCCGGTTCAAGAGTGTTAGTCGAGCAGTGCCCACGGCGGATCGATTCTTATCGTACGACATTTCAGTCCGATTTCTGGATGAGTATGACGGCGTCGTCTTCTGAAGATGTCTTCGTATGGCATACGCATCCGTTCTCGTCGTCCTGATCATCGGAGTCGTAGTTTCAGTCACCAGGTCCTTCGCTTCGTAGTTTCAGTCAGTCTAGGTCCTAAGCTTCGTAGATCTCATAGTCTAGGTCCGTCGCTTTGTAGTTCTCGTAGTCTAGGTCCTTGTTCTCGTAATTATCATGATTACAATCATATCACCATAGGAATATTGATATGGTTCGATTTCTGTTTCTCGTATACTTGTCTACAAAAGGCCCGCCAAGTACCACTACCTCCAAATTTTTTTTCATCTTGATTTTAATGTTTTATGGGATAATTATCAATCTGGGAAACAGTAGCTGTGGTGTGGGTACTTGGCAGTAACATCTGATTTCGTATCGTTTCTTTCACAAGGAAGGAATTTTTGTATGATATAAAAAATATTGTATAGGTATATCTTTCAGCATGAGAAAGTATTTTCCGTGGGTAATAATCACATCACATTAAGGGGGTATATACACCTTTAAATGGGTTGAATTTCTGAAAAACGATTTTTCTTTTTTTTTCGCCTTGAAGACTCTGATAAAATTGAAAAAAATCATCATGTTTGGGGAGGGTTTGACCTTCATTATCCATATCTTACATCATGTATTACTTCCAGTCTAATAGTGGCTGCGCTGAAGACAGGAAAATACAAAATCACTCGGTTGCCGTAAAGAATCAGATCCAGCGTTGGACCAATCTTGGAATTTTTGGTTCTCAATTGTTCATAAGACATGCCTCTATCAGATGAACATAGAACTTTTTGATATTGCAAGAATTACTTGAGTTATTGAATTTTTTCTATTTTTTTTCTGAATTTGAAAAAAAATTTTGCTTATTTTTCTAATATTTCAACTAAAAATGGGTTTATTAAAAAGTTCTATGTTCATCTGATAGAGGTTTCGATTCTACAAATTTGAAGACCACAAACACCAGAATCGGTCCAGCGATGCTCCTGATTCTTTACGACAACCGTTCAAAATATTCATTCTCCAGAAATCAACTTTTAAACTTTTTTATCAAAAATTTTTTTTTTATTTCATACTTTTCCAAGAGAAGAAAATGTAGTTACAGGAAATTAAGTTTTAAGATTTTGCTTGTGACTAATATGCTGGATCCGCAGCTGCTCTCGTATCGATGAGTTATGAGTCGAGTCGAGTCTAGACACATGTGCCAGGGGGAGGTTCGTAGTGAGTTTTGACCTGTTCTGTACAACAGCAGTGTCCGTTAGGTGTCCGGTGAGGCTGTTAGAAAAATAATTAATTGCTTTAGAAAAAATCTGATCAAAATTTTTCAACATAAAAATTCTCTACAATTTTTGATTTTCAATATTTTTGAGATTCAGAAGATGCTAGCACAATTTTGTCAATACTACGAAAATTCTTTCATCTTTCATCAATCATACCTTTTTTCTTATAATATTTATTAAACTCTTGCAATTAATATATGTATTGTAGAAATACTCATCTTTTTAGAAATCCAAATGTGTAGTTTCCTGGCATCGATTTCAAACGCACTTTTTGATGGATCATCTTCTTTCGATTCCGAAGTCTCATGTCAGATATATAAACACTGTGTTCATTCGATAATGGAAATTACCAGTAGTTTGAATTCGTAATGAAAGCACGATAATATTTACAAACAAGTGGACACCTAACCTCGAAAAAATGTAGATCGCAGCCATGTGTTCTGTCAATGATCACAATTCAAAAGAATATTGAAAATTAAATATGTGTAAGAATGATAATTACGAAGAATTAAAAGATCACAGAATCAAATTCAAAATCGAAATATATAAAAACGTCATAAAATTAAGGAGTGGTGTAAGTGGTGTTGGCGGTGTTGTACAATACTTATGGCACCAATTTGAGGGTTCGCGCGCCGCGCCGCGGCGCTTTTTCGCAATCTGGCACTGTCATGGCTGTAACTTTTCAAATCCTCTAGATATTTTGACACCGATTTATTTGCAGGTAGAGTAGGTCACTAGCATTCCAAATAAATTATAAAAAAAAAAACGATTTTTTGAAAATTCAAAGGTGTAGATACCCCCTTAATGTACTTGGCGAAAGTTTTCTGCACCGGAGGTGCTTTTTATGGGGATATCAGTGCTTTTTGTAGATTTTGATGATTTAGCATGAGAATGTATGTCTTGTGGGTAATAATTGCATTCATGTATTTGGCGAAAGTGTCTTGCACCGGATTTGATTAAGTTATTATTCTCGTTCGTAATGAATTGTATAAATTGTCCACCGCTCTTAATGTGGAAGATGAAAATATAGTAGGTATAATCGAAACACGAATATTATCTGTGTCAATAAGCAATATCTTCAATACCTCTTGCTAATTGCTCAGTGGTGCGTCCAACCTGAATCACCGTACAAATTTTGACAGGAATAAGCTGATGTTGACGACGATGACGGACGCGACAAATTCATCGTGGAGATTGCCTAATCAATTTCGTAAGTTATCATAAATCGGCTTTCTGTTGATAGTCCAGTCAATATAGCATGAAAAGTAGGTGTTTAGTGTTTTAACTTTAGCACACGATGCGACATAGCTCGTTTTGTCGGGAAAAATGTGTAGAACAACATGAGATGCGAGCGGACAATCGGAATTGGTCGGAACATTGTTTATTATGCGAATTAATCAAAAATTACAGGAAAAATGCCCATTTTGGCGTGATTTTTCAAGAATAACTCCGTAAATATCGATGTTATCGCATATGTCTATACGTAAAGATTGGTTCAGAATGAGTTTATCTTCGAAGTTCAAGTATTACAAAACTCAATTTTTTAATATTTTACTTTTGATTGCAAAAATATTGCGAAATTAACTTGTCAATATCGAGGGTGCTGAATTTATAGGATCAAAACATCCGATCGACTTGAAATTTTATAATCAACGACTTTTTGATAACTCAAGAACGTATGCAAAATTTGGTAGCGATATCTCCAACAGTTATCGCATAATTCATTCAACAACTTAAAAATTCGCTTATTTTGCAAGAACGATTTCGAGTCCCCGCCGAACTCTACACGGTTCCTGATTTTTTTACACATAGACCAAATCCTAAACTTTCATAAACAACCGTTATATCGAATTTTTTTGCAATAACACGCGGTACAGGATTTTTTAAACGATAAAATGCATTTTTCGCTTAAATGTTGATTGAATATCTCGATGAATTTTCATCGAAATGATGCGTTTCATGGAGCAATCGATAGGTCTTCTCAAGACCTTCAATTGGAAAAAAAAGACCCCTCTTCATCCATTACTTTCCGAGATATTCAACTTCGACTTTGGTATCGAATTGTAAATAAACAAATCAACATTTCGTGGTTTTTCCAACGCGAATTTTCTCGCTTGGCCATCCACTTTTCATGTGTTTTATGCCGATCAGTTGAATATTGTTATTAACGAACATATAAGTCGATAAAGTGAGCGCGGCGCTCGCAAAAACGAGTCAGAAAGCAGCCACCTGTGCGCGGGGAGTGGTGGGGGGGCCGGCCAGCGGAGAGCGTGAAGATGAAGTCAATCGATTTTATAAAAATCGCAGCGCTCTCAAAATATGCTCTATCTCCGGTTCTATTGGGTGTATTTGAACGTGTTTTTTTTTTTAAATTGGGGTATCAAAGCGAGAAAAATCCAATGGGAGTACTTAACTTTTCCAATTTTCTAAATTTTCCGCTCTACGGACGTCTGAAAAAAAAATTCTTCAGACATGCAACAACTTAGGCATGCAATTATCGATCAGTTATCATTTCACATGAATAAACAAAATTGATATTTCGAGAATACATGATTTTTATTTTTATAACATAGCAAGATGTATACATACATACATATGATTTACTTATTACTAAAATTACTCATTAATACTAAAATTCTTTCCGCAAGGATTATACACAGAAAACATCACAATCAATTCGCTCGAAAATCAAATCTTGATCGTTTTGATGGAGTTTCATAACTCTCATCAAGCGATTCGCTATCCCTAAAACATTCGTTACTCGCTATTTCTAAATCTATCTGCGGCTCAGATTCATCGATAGCATACAGATCCTCTTGATCCTCTATTTCGATCTCTTGCGAATTTATGTGTAAGATATTATTGTCGCATGATTCTCCGTGACAACCACTACAAAATGCGGAGCATCTAAAACCGTATCTGACGCATGTGCAAGTTCTCCCACAACCTTTCTTACATTTACAACTAATGTCTTTCATTAAATTTACCGGAATCACTTCTTGCTCAGAATATATTGGTTTTAGTTCTTCATTCTTCTGTCTCCATCCCCATTCTCTCTCATCAATTTCTCGGCCTAGCCATTTTTCAATTTGGCAGAAAACTCGCCTGCTATGTTGAGCAGCAGCAGATCGAGTTGAGGGGAGGGAAGACAGGTTGAATGCCTTTTCAGTTGAGCACGCTCTAAAACCAATATATCTAAGCTCATTCAGATCTCTATTTTTTCCTTTTTTCCCGAAGTACAGCGCGCCAATAATTTTTTCACCCGCCTCATCAATAATTGATTGGTTAGCAACGCGTGAATAAAAACTCTCCGCCTCTCTTCTTAAATCGGAATTCGCGATTAAAATTTTTAATATCTTATTCTTCCCTTGTTTATGAAAAGCCGATGTTGTATCGCAACCGCAAAACGCGTGTATGAAACAAATTAAATGTTTCAAATTAGGCGTATTGAAAATAACCAGAACATCAACATCTTCCGCAAGTATTACTGTTGGTCTATTGCTATCACAGACTTCCAGAGCAGTTTCAAAAATCAAGGTGTCTGCATCTTCGTACGCTTGATTACTTAAAACACCATGTCCTCCAATTTTTCTTTAAGTTTCACAATAAAATTCTTCGTGTTCTTATCATCAGAGAAAAATTTTTCCTGCTTGACGTTCGGAGTCATTTCTAAATCAACGTTTATTTCGCTACAGAACTGTTTTGTCTTCCTTCGTCCTCTCTCTACACGGAGAGAAAAAAATAGGTATTTTTCCTATTTTCACACAGGTATATTTTCGATGTTAGCCTAGGAAAATTTACTAAGCCAACGTAGGAATAATTCCTATAAGACATATTATTTATTCCCATGTAACATAGTCAAAATTTCGATGTAACACAGTAATTATGTCAATGTTAACATAGCGATTTTTCCTTTGCAATTTAATGAAAATACCAATGTAACATAGGAAAAATAGCTATGTTTTTATTGGAACTATTAACACATCAACGTAGTGATTGTACCTAAGTTCAACATAGGTATAATTCCAATGTTAAAATAGCATTAATCACTATCATACGTAGGAATGATCCCTATGTAAAACATGGGTACAATCGCTATGTTGTTATAGGAATAATCACTATTATGATATAGAATTAGAAACTATGTTCTTAAAAATCTGTCAACAATAGTTTTATAATTATAAAATGATCACATAGATATTTATTATAGGAATTATTATTATGTCAACATAGATATTACACCTATGTTACACATACGTATTGTTCCAATGTTTCTATAGAAATTATTCATATGTTAACATAAGAATTATACCTATGTCAAACATAAGTATAATAGCTATGTTATTATAGGAATAATTTCTTTGATACATACTCATTTTTGCTATGTTTGACAAAGGTATAATTCCTATGTTTTTAATGGAAGATCCACTATGTTAACATTGAAATCACTGCCATGGTATTATAGGAAATATTCCAATGTAAACATAGAAGGAATCGCTATTTTTTATAGGAAATAATCCTACAAAAAATAGGTATTTTTCCTTTTTTTACATAGTTATAATTGCTATATTGACATATTAAATATCTCTTTGGTAACATAGAAATAATTCCTGTGTGAAAATAGGAAAAATGCCTATTTTTTTCTCTCCGTGTACATTCTTGGTACTCTTATTACTATCCGGATAACCATCAAAACCAATTGCGCTATCTAATGAAAAATGTTGTTGTATATATTCTACGTATCTATCGAATATATTATTGAATGTTCCTTTCTGAGGCCATACAACTTTGTAAAGCAGAAGACCCCCGTCAATTACGTACTTACAATCGTGTATGCGCATGAAATCATCAACGGAAGTGAAACAGCTATATAATGATGATTTTCCATTCTTTCTCATAGAACTGTTATCAAAGATCGAAACAGGAAAAGGTGCCAGTTCGTAAGCAAGATATTCAGATAATTTTGCTTTTCCTTCGACTGCTACAGATATTCTTTGAAAAATTGAGGTTGCATCAACTATTACTTCTTTCTCTTGAATCTTAATTGAGTTCATTTTTTGTAAAGGTATAACTCGCGTATTTCTTTGGAATGTAATTTCGCTTACGCTCTTATCTATATTTTTTTTCAATAATAGTTCACCTCTCTCCAATGCTTCATAGCAATCAACCGATTTATCTCTTTGCAAGCCAGAAGCAATACACAATATTTTTTCAGAAAGGAAAAAGGGATTATGTTTGTTGAAAGATTCTACTAATTTACTCAAATCGAGCGAATCACGAGTTATTCTGGAAACTCTTGCATCGACATATTGCTCGGAGGATGAAAAATGTAAATTGCAAAAGCTCTGCATACAATTCGTCAGATCTGCTAAACCTGGCATAGTTAAAATCCACTTCGACAGAACTGATTCCGTTATTCCCCTCCCTCTAGTTAATCCTCCTCTAGTCTTCATCGTGCGCATTAAAATTTGCTCAATCGCCATATCTGCCCAAACGCCGCACCAAAATTTCTCTGTTCGTCTAACGGTAAAATAACCATCATTGATAAATTTCTTATATTCAACTGAATTCATTTCACCCGGTAACTGAAGCATATCCTGTAAATAAATGGTAGCAGACTTTGCATATAAGTTATGACCACTCGAATGGAAATACGGTAGCATTCTTCTAACGGATTGTAAATGTAAATTCCAATTTCCACTCCTCTCTGCTTCTAGGAACTGCTTCAGAATGGTCACCATATGAAAGTATTGCAACCATAATTGACTTGTAGGACCGTTTGTCTGTAAATCGTTTATGTGTACTAAAAATCGGTTATAAATCGCTTGAAAATCGTTCCTGTTAATTCCTTCCAAAGAATGATTATTCAAATGAAGTAATTCTAAAACCACTCGTTCTTCTTCTTTTGACATTTCGAATGTAGATAACATCAATTGACCTATAGCTAAATGACATGAAATATGACCCCTTACGGCTCTCACGTACGCGTGACCATTCAAAATTTTTTCAACCGAGTTCTCAGCGTATATCTCATCGAACACTTCCCTTAAGGGAGGACAGTACTGAGAATTAGTAAAAAAAACATTTTTTTATTTTTTCCACTACTCAAAATGGTTCAATCATAAATCGCCTCCAGCAGTTTTTAGATATTGGTAGTATGTGTATTTGAAAAAAATATAAACCTTCTGCGATGAAAGTGTATGCGCAAGGAACCTTTCGCAGAAGATTTCCTTCGAACCACTGCATGTATGCGCAAGCAACCTTTCGCAGTGGTTCGAAGGAAATCTTCTGCGAAAGGTTCCTTGCGCATACACTTTCATCGCAGAAGGTTTATATTTTTTTCCAATATACATATCGATACCCACGTTCTAATACGTCGTAACCCACAAGATTTCAGAAATTGACTTTTTTTGAAAAATTGAATGATAATAATGTTGTGCAGCTTATGTTCAAGTTTTAGTGGTCAAATCGTTGATTTACTATTTTTGAATAAATATTCCATCCCGTCAAGTCCTATCTTTTCAATGATAATAGTGAAGCGTTTTCATGGCCTCCTGAACAATTTTACAAATGTGGGTTACGACATATTAGAACGTGGAAATCGATATTATTAATATCTAAAAACTGCTGGAGGCGATTTTTGATTGAAGCATTTTGAGTAGTGGAAAAATAAAATATGTTTTTTTTTTTTAATTTTCAGTACTGTCCCCCCTTAAGCCACTCCCGTCCATGATGTAGCCCATTGCCCTCATGTACACTAAGCGTAATGGATTCTGATCCGGAAGCGTTCGTTGGACAAATCAATTATGTTGGTAATTGAAATAATCGCCAGCGCCCTACGGAGTCGGCTGTCGATGCAAACTCAGCATAGTCTAGGTCGAAAATCGAAAATCACGTAAATATACGCGATGACACGTAACCTTACATAATCGAATAAAATAATAAACAAATATAGTGAATAAAATATATTAAACAAACCAAGTAAATAAAGTTAAATATACGAAAAATTTAAGGTTCGACTACATGCTCTAACGAGCGTTGAGTCATTGAAGGAGCAATAAGAAGAAGATGACACGTAACCTTAAGGATAACTAAAACTCATAAGGTTCAAATAAAGAACTTTAATTACTAATAAAGAAATTTAAAATTAATACGGATATTATAAAAAATAAAATTAACTATACGAATTATTGAGGATAGCGATTACATGCCCTAACGGGCGTTAAATCATTCAAACGACGAAGAAGAAGAAGATGACACGTAACCCTGAAATGCGACCGCGGAGTGAAATAGCAGTGCCCGTGAGGTTCCCTATGAATGATTCTCTCAACTTATTGTCAAACATTGCGGAAAAAAACGGAAATAATATCGGGAGTCTTGCGGTGAGAATTCTCTTGTGAATATATAATTTTAATAACGAAAATCTGCTTGTGGAACAAGATTCTTTGTAGGTTATTCACTGATCTTATATAGGATAGCAGCTGAGGAAGGTCCTCTCGGGGTGGACGTAGGTGAATGGTGTCTGAGCGATGAGCAGTGTGGCTCTAGAACTTACCTGCGAAACCCATGACGACTTTTTCCTGACTGATGCAAAAATCCCCCGATTTCTATGGGATCTTCACGATTTCAACGTATATTTTCAAACCTCGGCCGAGGCACAGATTACAGGACTCCTCCAGGTTTTACCTGTTTCCCCCATGCCACTCTGGAAGAACTATTTAGATGAGAATGAAAAAGACTACGAATCACCACCGCAGCGTGTCCAGCCTGTCAGATCACCTGGCTGAAAACGAGTTGTTTCCCAGATTTGAATTAAAATACGTTATTTTCTTTTAATTAAAAGTCATTTATTATGAGGATATGAAATTAAAATGAAGATAGTGAACAACGTAGATAAGGTTCTGATGGAAATATATTTGTATATTTTTATTTGAGACGTAGGATACAGTACAAATTCTGAGCCATGAAACGACTAGACGGAGAAGCATAATTATTATCTATAATTGCAATGGCTATATACACCCTGTATTGACTATCTTTGTCAGAAGAGAAGACTTTCTCGTCCTTGAAAATTAGAGTCAAACGAGTGATGCCGGACGATGCTAAGTCAATAAAGCCCCGGCCATCAACATAATGTCCTCATCTTCCGTCGTCGATCTGGCTAGTCCATTGTCTGCCCATCTGTCTACCACTGCACGTATCCCGCCGTCTGTAAACTTTTCCACAAATCTCACACATGTGGATTTTGAGAGGCCCATTTGTGCTGCAATCGACGTATACATGAAATTAACTCTCAATTTCTATTTTTTATTAGAACATGATTATCCATCTGAATGAATCGCGTTTTGAATGTGAGTTTTTCATACATATTTCTTTAAATCAATCTAAGTTGAGGGTATCCCTTTATTTCAGTTTTCTGATTTATCAATATAATTGAGTTCATGAGCCCTTTTTTGAAAGGATGGCTCATGAAACCTGATTATTTTTGAATATATTTTACATATTTCAAATGTTTTTTCAGCTATAACATTGGGATTACGCATGAATCCATGAAAGATGTTTTAATATATATTAAATGTTTTATATATATGAATACATTATGGGCGATCGCGATGCAGGAATGCCCGGACTCCCATAGCCCAATCACTTCGTCTCGCTGCTGATCTGTGATCTTTTGCATTTCGTAGACTTTAAGTGAAATCAGTGTTGGGCGAATTTGTAATTAGGAGAAATTTAATTACTAATCACATTTGTAATTTGTAATCAGGAAAATTTTAGTTACTAATCACATTTGTAATTTTTAATTAGGAAAATTTTAGTTACTAATTACATTTGTAATTTGTAATTGGAAAAAATTCAATTACTAATTACATTTGTAATTTGTAATTAGTAATTGATTTTTTTCTAATTACGATAACAAATTTGATTAGTCACTGAAATTTGTCTAATTACAAATTACGAATGTAATTAGTAATTTCAATGTAATTAGTCATTTCAATGTAATTAGTAATTTCAATGTAATGAATTACAATTTGTAATTAGTGGTGCCCAACTCTAAATGAAATATAATCACAATGAATACATTTTTAAAAACTGAATTTTAACGACTTTCATAAAATAATAAATAGAAAATTAAATAGACTCACTCTTTAACAATTATTTTCCATTTTATTTCTATTATATCTCAGGTTATTTAATATAATAGATTATGTATAGTATACACTGTAAAATGCGCCAGTGTTTCGTCATTGTTTATAAACCGCAATCTATTATATTAAATAATTCAAAAAACTGGCGCATTCTACAGTGTCTTGTCATTGTTTATAAAAGACAATCTATCATATTAAATAACCTCTGATACAATTGAAAAAACTGGCGCCTTTTACAATGTTTCGTCATTGTTTATAAAAGACAATATATTATACTCATAATAAATAACCTTTGATATAATAGAAAAAAAATAGAAAATAATTGAAAAGAGTGAGTATATTTAATTTCCTATTTATTATTTTATGAAAATCGTTGAAATTGACTTCAATTCAATTTTTTGAAAATGTATTCATTGTAATTATATCTCACTCATAGTCTACGGAATGCAAAGGATCACAGATCAGCAGCGAGGACAAGTGATTGGGCTATGGGAGTCTGGGCTTTCCTGCGCCGCGATCGCCGGTATTATATTTAATATATATTGAAACATCTTTCATGGATTTATGCGTAATCCCAATGTTGTAGCTGAAAAAACATTCAGAATATGTGAAATATATTGAAATAGTATATTATGCAACAAGTGCGTAAAAATTTTACGCACGAGTTTCATACGAAATTTTACGCACGAGTTTCATACGATATTTTTCGACACAGTGTGCGTAAAATGAAATTTTACGCATACTATATCGAAAAATATTCAGGTTTTATGAGCCATCCTTTCGAAAAAGGGCTCATGAACTCAATTATATCGATAGATCAGACAACTGAAATGAAAGGATACCCTCAACTTGGATTGATTTGAAGAAATATCTATGAAAAACTCACATTCAAAACGCGATTAATTTAAATGGATAATCATGTTCCAATAAAAAATATAAATTGAGAATTAATTTCATGTATTTGTCGATTGCAGCAGAAACGGGCCTCTCAAAAGCCACATGTGTGAGGTATGTCAAAAAGTTTAGAGACGGCGGGATAGGTGCGGTGGTAGATAGACGGGCTGCGAATGGACCGGCCAAATCGACGACGGAAGATGAGGACATCGTGTTGGTGGCCGATGCTTTATTAAATAAGCATCGTCCGGCATCACTCGTTCCAGGTCGCGTGGGAGCAGACGTATCAGCCTATATAGTCCGTAAGAGATTGAGGGAGAACGACTTCCAATGCCGGCGTTCGCTAAAAACTATTCATCGCACCGAACGGCATTGTGAACAACGAGTTGGCTTCGCCTTGGAATGCCTCCCGATGACCGCTGAGGAGTGGTCCACCGTTATATTCATGGATGAGAAAGTGTTCTCATCCGATAAGGATAGCAGATTCAGAGTGTGGAGAGAAGATGGTGGACGCAACAACCCGGACAATTGTAGACCCAATTGCAGCAGCGGACACGTTACCACAACGTTTCATGGGTGGATCGCCAAAGGAGGTGTTGGTGAACTCACCGAAACCACCCGGAGAATGGATTCGGCGGAATACATTGACATTCTCGAAAGCAGTGTAGTGCCATCGGTAAGAGCGGTGTATCCGCGAGATGAAATGCCCATTATTAGAATCGTAGCGGACAATAGTCCAGTGCATACTGCAGGAATTGTCCGTGAATGGTACGCTGAGCAGCCTGACGTGGTCCGTTTCAATTGGCCAGCCAAATCTCCGGACCTGAATCCGATTGAAAATGTTTGGTCGGAGGTGGTCCGGGGATTTGAGCCAGTCCATGGCGAAACGGTCCAGGAGCTGCGAATTCGTACCCGGGCAGCCTGGGAAGCGCTGAGAGCGAAGCCAGGATATTTAGAAAATGTCGTTCGATCAATGCCACGACGAATGCATATGATGATAGCCGCCAATGGGCATCGCATACCATATTGAAAATTGATAGTTCTTATTCATGAACATTTTATAATAGCTGCATTAGTCAGATAATAAAATGTTTATGAATAAGGCCTAACAATCATTGGTATGATTCTTAATTTTTCGTATTACTGTAATTTTGTAAAGTTATTCACAGATATTTTATGAAGATGGTTAAAAATGATTTTTCAAAAATGTATTCATTGTAATTATATCACACTTATGGGAGTCCGGGCTCATTTAATAATAACAGTTTAATAATCATTAAATAATAATTCATTAATCATTCGTGCTGTATGCACCGGACTATTCCCCTCGTTAATGCGAATAATGGGCATTTCATTTAATATTCAAATATATTTATTATATATTATTATATTATTATATTATTATTATATTTATTATATTTTTTTATTATATTTTATATTTTTATTATATTTTATTATATTTTTTTATTATATTTTGTTACATATTTTATCATATAGTTTAGTTTATATAGTTTATTACCAGATAGAATACAGATATTACATAACAAATAGACATATCTGTCATATAATTATATTTATTATTTATTTATATTTTATATTTACTATTTAATATTTAATATTCAATATTTTACTCGAGGAGTTGTGAAAATCACACTGAGTGAAGTGAATTCTTTTAATTAATTGAACCACAGCTAATGGCCGATCTCACCAACGACAAATAACTTTTATTCGTCGATTAAGTTCATTTGCTGATATCGGAATTGCATTTTTTCAATGAAAACATAGTTTGATCGGGCTAATTATGTTATAAAACTTTTTTTTTATCCATAGAATTCGTCGTTCATTAAATCGGCCATAAGTCTTTTAATAATAACTTTAATTGATTAAAGTTCAATACATTTTATTTCATTTTCGACTATGTCTAGTCCTCGCAATGCCTAAGAGTTCATTTTGTGTTCCAAGTCGAGTCGTTAAAATTATAGATATTGATAATGTAAACTCTGTCTAGTCGTTACAAGTTGCACAACGGGCATTTAACTTGACTAATTGTAATTGTTTCCGTTTGTTGAGAGTAGAGTCATTATTTTGTTAGAGAGATTATATTTAGAGTAGAATCCTTTGATAGCATATTTAGAGTCCTTTATTTCTTATAGTTCATTTATTCTCATCTTTAATTACTCAGTTCATAACACAAAATAGCGGTGCAGTAAGCCGAAGCCAGGTGATAGGCTGCTCAAATTAGTATCACCTTTTTTTTTTTCTTTTTAATAAATACCTAATCTTTTTAAATATATTTCCTGTGTGTTAAGTATTTTCATTTCTCATACCCCTCTACCGACAGCTAGCTAGAGCGAGAGAGAGAGAGAGGACTTCGAGCCCGAAGCTTGGCGCCCAACAATCACCGTTGCTAGTCGGAGGAGAATACAACGTTGGTGTCTTATTTGTTGATAGAAGGTAGTTCCTGCGGGTAACACCCGAACTCACAGGAATCGCTGTTACAATAGATATTGATAATGTAAACTCTGTCTAGTCGTCACATGCCTAAGAGTTCATTTTGTGTTCTAAGTCTATAGTCGTTACAAGTATAGATATTGATAATGTCAAGTCATCGCATGTCTGAGAGTTGATTTCATGTAATACGTCTAGTCATAACGAACCTAGATATTAATAAGGTCAGCTCCGTATAATTATAGCATACCTAAGTGTATATTGTGTATATCCTGGCCATTGCATGAGAGGATAATAATTAAGTTAGAGGTTGCTAGTTGTGAAAATTGTATTATTTATTTTCCGCTGTCCTCACAAGCCTACAAATGTATTTCCGTCAGAACCTTATCTACGTTGTTTACTATCTTCATTTTAATTTCATATCCTCATAATAAATGACTTTTAATTAAAAGAAAAATAACGTATTTTAATTCAAATCTGGGAAACAACTCGTTTTCAGCCAGGTGATCTGACAGGCTGGACACGCTGCGGTGGCGATTCGTAGTCTTTTTCATTCTCATCTAAATAGTTCTTCCAGAGTGGCATGGGGGAAACAGGTAAAACCTGGAGGAGTCCTGTGATCTGTGCCTCGGCTGAGGTTTGAAAATATACGTTGAAATCGTAAAGATTCCATAGAAATCGGGGGATTTTTGCGTCAGTCAGGAAAAAGTCGTCATGGGTTTCGCAGGTAAGTTCTAGAGCCACCCTGCTCATCGCTCAGACACCATTCACCTACGTCCACCCCGAGAGGACCTTCCTCAGCTGCTATCCTATATAAGAACAGTGAATAACCTACAAAGAATCTTGTTCCACAAGCAGATTTTCGTTATTAAAATTATATATTCACAAGAGAATTCTCACCGCAAGACTCCCGATATTATTTCCGTTTTTTTCCGCAATGTTTGACAATAAGTTGAGAGAATCATTCATAGGGAACCTCACGGGCACTGCTATTTCACTCCGCGGTCGCATTTCAGGGTTACGTGTCATCTTCTTCTTCTTCTTCGTCCTTTGAATGATTTAACGCCCGTTAGGGCATGAAATCGCTATCCTTAATAATTTGTATAGTTAATTTTATTTTTTATAAGTTCCGTATTAATTTTAAATTTCCTTATTAGTAATTAAAGTTCTTTATTTAGTTATCCTTAAGGTTACGTGTCATCGTCGTATATTTATGTGATTTTCGATTTTCGACAAAGACTATGCTGAGTTTGAATCAAATTTGTTTTCTTGACCTCGGTGTGAGTGGATTGAAGGATTTCTTGGAAATGTAGGTCGTTAAATAAAAGTCAGAATTTTGACGTTTCGGCCGGAGTGGGGGCCCTCCTCAGAACATAACATTTAATAATCTGTGTGAAGAAAACAGACTTCCACTCACACCATCCCAGGTCGTACAAGATAGGCACGATTTCTAACTTGGTGGATCGCGCTGTCAGACTCTCTAACTGTGAGTTTCACAAAAAGAATTTGGATCTTATTTTCGATGTTCTACGTACTAATGATTACCCTGCATTACTTTTAAAAAAACACATCCATAGGCGATACAACTTGTTGTTACGCTCTGATGTTAACAACAATGCGAACAACCTAACGGCTATCATTGACGAACATCAAAAAAAGTACGTATCGATTCCTTACGTAGCGGGATTATTTGAACCTCTCAATAGAATCTTTAAGAAGTATAATATACAATTCGTCGGTAAAAATAATAATGATCTGAATTCCTTGTTCGATTCTGGTAAAGACCTGCTCTCTCGGGATAAACGATCGAGTGTAATTTATAAAATCCCCTGCAAAGATTGTGACAAGGTTTACATTGGCCAAACAGGTAGGCAATTGCAGACTAGAATCAAAGAACATAAAAAAAACATCCATGAAACTGTAGATAGACATACTGCGTTAACCAAGCATACCTTGGACAACGATCATCGTTTTGACTATGACCACACTCACATCTTGGATGAAGAGCCGTTTTACTATAAAAGATTGTTGCTAGAAATGTGTAATATCGTAGGACATGATAACTCTGTTAATTTAAGACAAGATGTCGAACATCTCAGTAGCATCTATTCTACGGTTATCCCTAAACATAAGTAGTCCAATTAACATAACTACATCTAAGTAGTCGCTTTTTACCTTGTATGTCTAGTAACTAGACTGACTTGTTACCAGTCTTTAGTCTTACGTTTTCTATGTCCAACTGTAATGATTCGCTTAACTCTTGTGACGGACGGTATGGGTAGAGTGTTATTAATCCCTATGGTTTATTCACAAGAGAACCCGAGAATAGAATTGGTCATCCCGTCACATCCACATATAAATAATTATAAAGAGATCTATTATGAAATAGATCAGTAAATAGGATTCGTTGCCGCCTAGTCCTATACAGGTCTCAATTGATTTGTTTAAATTGTGTTGAGGCTAAATGATATAGAAATAATAATATAATTAAAGAAAGATAATAACTATGAAGTAAATAAATGAAAGGTAATTCAAATGATAATGGGAAATTGACTGGTAAAATCAAATATATATTCTTTAACGATTATGGATATGAATTATATAGTTCAAGCGACTAACAAATGATTGTCGGTTGAACAAATGAATAGCATAAAATAATGAATTCACAAAATAATGAAACAATATGATAATATAATGATCTCCGACGTGGGGATCGTGAAGGCTTGTCACTATATAAGAATTATTCATGAAAAATAATAACGAATTTAATAAAAGGCTCTTCACGATTCACACGCGTTGATATGAAGAATATGATGAAATACTGAAATAGGAACTCTCTCTCTCTCTGACAGGAATAATATAAATTGAGTCAAGATCAGCGACTACTTATTGGAGTAAAGTCTCGATACTATTTAGAGGAAATCTTGCACTGGAATTAGGATGGTACCCGAAATTCTAGGAATTATTCCGTGGCGATTTATTGAATTAGCAATGATTCTGATCTTGGCTCAAAATGAAAGAATAATAATTTAATTTTCCCATAAGGAAATTGAATATAGATAAATATATGCGTGTATATATATTGTTCTGAATTATAGTAATATTATAACGAGATACATGATTCAAGATCGGTAGTCAGGATCTTATTGAGTCTTATGCATCTAATAATAAAAAGAAAGAAACCCAATGGGATTAGGGTGGTACCCGAAATTCTATAGAATTATCACAGTAGGTTTTCCAATTTATTATTATACCAATCTTGACCTATTATTATAGTGTAATCCCTAACTATATATTAAATGGTTATTTGGTAAAGAGATATAAAATTTAGAATTGGAACAATGAGTAATAGTGCAAGCTCGACGGGTGGTCTCGTTAATAAGCAAGGGGATATCCCCGAAATACCTGTGAGTATTAGCTTAGAACGATATTCCCGTTCCCTTATTACTCATTCAATTTATTCAATATATTTATAGCCGTGCAAAATCCTTATAATTAGAGAATTCTGGAAAACGATATAACAATTATTTTATGTAAGATAATTTATCAGTGAGTAAATTTGTGAGCGATCGTGGTTACTTAGCCTTGGTTGATCTGGAGTAGCATGGGACTACCTTGATTAGCCTCCCTCACCTTAAGAACCTCGAAGCCTTTTTCTAGCGTAGAATTTAAATTTTTTGCTTTTAATGTTTATAACTGTTTTAAGCGTCCTGAACTGAAGCTAATGTTATTTGCTCAAATGTCTATTGTTCGTAAACGGATCGATGCACAGATTTGAGTGACTCTAGATTTATAAATAAGTGAAATTTTAGATCAGTGAATGAAGTTGCTAGGAGTCAGTGTGAAATAGTAATGATGAAAGTGAAATTGATTCGTTTCTTAGAGAGTTGAAGTTATCTTAATATTACAAATACTCAGAGTGAGTATAAGGCAGAACGTGAGACTACGGTTTTAATATTGAAGACAATAAATTGTTCAAAGATGATTAATAAAGATAATCAACTTGTGTCTCTGCACTGAATTTAAGGATGGATAATCAGACCACCACGCTGTGGATTATGTCGCGATTATCACTTTAGGTTTAACGGGTGTAGAGTCCTTTGTATTACCACTTGACTTTAGATTTGGATTTTAAGAGAAGATTGAATACAACCCGTGGCTCGAATTTACACACGGTTCTTTACGACCACGCACTTCGCGACTTGACGGAAGAAAGACGTTATAAAATATGTTGAAGTAAACTAGTTTAAAACAATGAAGTTAATCGTTGTCTCAAAAGTGCATAGATCTTGAAGAGATTTATGGCTTGAATTTATTAACGGGTACAGAGTCCTTTGTGCTACCACTTTAATTAAAAGAAAGAAAAGATTGAACACAACTCGTGGCTCGATTATTGCACACGGTTCTTTACGTCCACGCACCTCGCGATTTACCAGAAGAAAGACGTTATAAAATATGTTGAAGTAAACTAGTTTAAAACAATGAAGTTAATCGTTGTCTCAAAAGTGCATAGATCTTGAAGAGATTTATGGCTTGAATTTATTAACGGGTATAGAGTCCTTTGTGCTACCACTTTAATTAAAAGAAAGAAAAGATTGAACACAACTCGTGGCTCGATTATTGCACACGGGTCCTTGCGACTACGCACCTCGCGATTTACCAGAAGAAAGACAGTCGTTCAAGTTCAAAGGCGACGAGGTCCCCGTGGTTGCAACAAAGTATGTATTGCTACGCGTGTGGCTTAGCCAATTAGGATTTAACTTAAAGGCTAATCGTCGCCTGATTGGTTTGAGGGACTACTTGCAGTTAGGCGTAGGAGTGGGGCCCTGGTGACGTTACGCGGTCCCATGCTACTCCATGCCTCACCTATAGCTCACTCACACTAACTTGGTTTGAATATCTTCAAACCATGTTAATAATTCGAACTTACATTTGAATTATGAACCGTTAAATGGCTTTTTAGTTTTCCATCATTCTTGCTTTTGAAATCTTATTATTCTACTTCTAGTTACCTTAATTTCCTTATTTCTTTGAAAATTAGAGAGAAAGCAAAATTACATCTACGCGCTAGCCTATAGTAGTGTGAGGTTGGCGGGTCAGCAAGACTGGGGTTCCAGTGTTGCTTCGCCGTTATCAACACCTACGTGACTTACGAGCCGTTTTAAGAAGGGAATAAACATCCGATGCAGTTAATATTATATTTCAGTGTGGTTACTTTCTACGCGGTTGAAAAATGAGACAAACAAATTGTTAAGCGTTCAAAGAATTATTGTTGGAAAGAGTTTATGAAATCAAACTAAGAAAAAGGAATTTAGGATTCCGGGATATGTATATACGTATAAAGATATATACCGAAATCTACGCACGTAACACTCTCTTCCTTCCTGTGGCTCGGTCTGTTAGGACCTGTCTTTCTTGTCTAAGAGACCTCACTGCTGTCAATTTTTTTTTTTTTTTCTTTTTGCTCCTCCTTCAAGTATTTCTTTAATGGAGCAGTGGAAGTTAAGGATTGCTTTTGCATCCTTGATCTAGTCGTTATGACTAATCCTTTTTTTTCTCGTCTTTTGTTCTTTCATCTTTTATATTCAAGGTATGGTACTTCTCTTCAATCTTTCTTTGCTCTACTTTTAGGTTATGTAAAGCACATGGTCCTTTTAGGCTTAAAACTTCTTTGCAACTTTTGCTCCTTATATTCAATTCTCATTATGCAACAAAATTGGTAGCTTCTTTAATTTAATTTAATTCACTCTTATGAGTGTTATGTAACTTAGTTCTTAGAACAACCTTACTGTTTCTGTTTTCTTCACACAGATTATTAAATGTTATGTTCTGAGGAGGGCCCCCACTCGGGCCGAAACGTCAAAATTCTGACTTTTATTTAACGACCTACATTTCCAAGAAATCCTTCAATCTATGCTGAGTTTGTATAGACAGCCGACTCCGTAGGGCGCTGGCGATTATTTCCATTATCAACTTAATTGATTTGTCCAACGAACGCTTCCGGATCAGAATCCATTACGCTTAGTGTACAACATCAATAAATGAAACCCTCCCAAACTGACAAATATATTTGAAAGTTCTGGCAAATATTCAACTATCTCCCGAGCCTTATGATAAAGGGATTAATCGAAGGTAACGAAACAATGTTCTTGCCTTAGTCTTTTTCGTTCATCATCCGCCATAAGAAAAGAAGTCAATATGGATTGAATTTCCTTTCAAAATATGTAAAAAACAAAATATTTTCATCACTTTGAACTTTGACGCACTTTGGCGACCTTGAGATGACGACCTAAAATCTTTTTCTTTTGCACACATTTTTTTGATATTGCCAAGAATAATATTTTCGGTATTATTCATCTCATTTCGAAACAAGCGGATTTTCGGCCCAACCTACTATATTATCAATACGCTCAAAAATTGACATAAAGAATTTTGTAAATCTGGCAATATCGTCAGCTACTCAATGTTTGCCAGACTAAGACCTTTTTGGATAGTGGCCCCAAAAATAACAGACCGCGATACTTGCACGTGTACTACACACAGCAACATACAATTAGTTGTTACTGCTCTTAATACTGCAAAAATTTTAAAAATCACAAACTACCAAAATTTATTACCATCTTTGAGCTGTGACAGATATAATGAAAGATGCTCAGAGAGAACTTGCGATACATGACACAAAAAGACTTCAATGACACAAAATCAGTTACCTGTTACCAAAACAGTGGCTTTCTTCCAAAGAAATTTTTATTGACCTGAAGATAAAAAAGAGAGAACTGTAAACAAACAAAAGAAAGAAATTTTCGTGACGACTGCTCGAGAATTAAAACTTAAACTAGAGAACGATATGGTCAAGTTTTTCAAGCATCAATTGAATATTGTTCACCAGTATCAGTCAGTAAACAGGATGAAGGAATCTTCAACTGCAAAGGACGTTATAGTTCATATGGATTTTTCCGAGAACTATTGCACCAAACACAATGAAGAAATTCAAGCATTTCACTTTGGAGGCTCCCGCACGCAACTATCGCTTCACACAGTTGTTGTTTATACGAAGGGGTCCACCAGATCATATTGCACAGTTTCTTCAAACTTATCCCACAACGTGTACAATATTTGGGCCCATCTCAGACCAATTTTAGAGGATTTACCACCAAACGTTGAAAATATGCACTGTGTAAGTAACGGGCCTGTGACACAGTACAGAAATAAACTAATGTTTCATATTTTGGCATGCAAAATTCAAGATTTGTGCCCGAAAATCATAAACTGGACCTGGAATTACACTGAAGCAGGCCACGGCCAAGGTGCACCCGATGGCATTGGAGCCGTTTGTGAAAGCACAGCGGATGATATAGTGGCCTGCGGAGGTGATGTAACTGATCTCAACGAGTTTTGTGGAGCAATCCAAAGTAGATGTCCCAATATAACACTTTTTGTTGTAAGTGACAGCGAAATAGATGATGTTTCGAGAATGATTTCAGAAGATCAACCAAGTTTGATTTCTTTTTGTGGCACATTGAAAGTTCATCAAGTACAAGGAAACGTTTTTATACCAAAACAAACTCACAATGAAGTCTCTTAGTTGTTTCTGCAAAAATAACGGATTTAAACATTACCGATCGGGTTTCGTAAAATACACTTCAGAATCAAGGCCATTGAGTGTCGATGATGTCTTTATAAATTCACACCTCGCTCGATCTGAAACTGATGGTCCTGACATTATGGAGAATGATGGTTGGGTACACAATAAAAGATCAGAATTAGATGACCGATCTGATGTCATAAGTGCATCAAGTAGTCTCTCTCTGAATCTGGAGGATGAATAAATTTCGAATGACGTACCAGACTTGAACATTGACCCCAGTGTTCTCTTCCCGGACCACATCATCAATAGTCCACCATAAGATCAAAATTCTAAGAAATCGGCTAATTCACTAGATAAATTAAACACGGACACTAGGGAAAGGAAGATAACTAGATAAGATTTTTCAGAAGTTTATGTCACAAAGAAAATGACAAAACTTAGTATCGAGAAAACGAATAAAGATGTCAAGATAAACGCAAATCTAAATAAAACACCAGCCACAAAAAATAATAAAAAGAGTTCGAAAACTAGAAAAGTGAAGAGAGCAATAAAAAATGACAAAGAATCGGATGATTGTTCCTACCTCATTTGTGGTGCTTTATATAGTGAAGATACCACGGAAAACGATTTGGTCCAATGTATTTTGTGTCATCAGTGGGCACCAAGTGGTTGCATCAAAAGTGACCTTACCTCATTCACATGTCCCGATTGCTTGTCGGACTGATTAGAAATTATCATACTCTAGAAACGAAAGAATATCAAGTACTTTTTTCGAATGAGGTGTTGATAAGATTTTAATTCAATTAAAATATTGAAAACTTTGATATGTGGTTGTTGCTATGTTATGATTGTTTCGAAAAATGTGATTTCATTATTTAAAACTGACTTCCTAATTTGACGAAGAGACTGATTAAGTACTTGCAATTGTTATAGTTTTTGATGAAACTGAACTTTGATGAGGCTGAAGTTCATAACGTTAATGTAACACGAGATTTTAAAAACAAATGAGGCTTGGCCACCGTGGAAGTTTACCCACACCTGATATGACGGTAATAGTTGATATATTTTGATCTGCAGAATTATTCACCGGTGAACGGAGAGTAGGATAATTCCGAAACTCTGGCATAGTCTTTCTGAGACCACTACCCCTTCGTGAAAAATTCGATCAAAATCGAATCCCCGAATCGAATCGAATTGATGTATTTTAATATGACAGAATCATTAACTGGTGAAGAGAGAGTTAGATAATTCCTAGACTTGGAAATGGTCTTTCTGAGACCACTACCCCTTCGTAAAAAAATAGCGATGGAAATTCGATCCCCGGAAGCCACCCTTAACGGGGATAATTGATGTTTTTAAATCTTAAAAATTATTAACTGATGAACGGAGAGTTAGATAATTCCTGGACTTCGACATAGTCTTTCTGAGACCACTGCCTCTTCGTAAAAAAAAAGCGATCAAAATCGAATGCTCGGAACCCACCCTTAACGGGAATAGTTTCTATATTTTATTCAAAAAAAAATATAACTGGTGAAAGGAGAGTTAGATAATTCCTGGACGTTGACATAGTCTTTCTGAGACCACTACCCCTTCGTAAAAAAATAGCGATCGAAATCCAATCCCCGGAAGCCACCCTTAACGGGGATAATTGATGTTTTTAGATCTTAAAAATTATTAACTGATGAACGGAGAGTTAGATAATTCCTGGACTTCGACATAGTCTTTCTGAGACCACTGCCTCTTCGTAAAAAAAAAGCGATCAAAATCGAATCCTCGGAACCCACCCTTAACGGGGATAGTTTCTATATTTTATTCAAAAAAAAATATAACTGGTTAAAGGAGGGTTAGATAATTCCTGGACTTTGACATGGTCTTTCTGAGACCACTACCCCTTCGTAAAAAAATAGCGATCGAAATCCAATCCCCGGAAGCCACCCTTAACGGGGATAAATGATGTTCTTAAATCTTAAAAATTATTAACTGGTGAACGGAGAGTTAGATGATTCCTGGACTTTGACAAAGTCTTGATGTGACCCCTACCCCTTCGTAAAAAAATGGCGATCAAAATCGAATCCTCCGAACTCACCCTTAACGGGGATAGTTTCTGTATTTTGATCAAAAAAAATTATAACTGGTGAACGGAGAGTTAGATAATTACGAGACATTAGTATAGTCTTTCTGAGACCCCTACCCCTTCGTAAAATAAAAGCGATCAAAATCGAATCCCCGGATGCCACCCTTAACTGGGATAGTTTCTATATTTTGATGAAAAAAAATATAACTGGTGAAAGGAGGGTTAGATAATTCCTGGACTTCAACACAGTCTTTCTGAGACCACTACTCCATCGTAAAAAAATACCGATCGAAATCGAATCCCCGGAAGCCACCCTTAACGGGGATAATTGATGTTTTTAAATCTAAAAAATTATTAACTGGTGAACGGAGAGTTAGATAATTCCTGGACTTTGACAAAGTTTTGATATGACCCCTACCCCTTCGTAAAAAAATATCGATCAAAATCGAATTCTCGGAACCCACCCTTAACGGGGATAGTTTCTATATTTTGATAAAAAAAAATTATAACTGGTGAACGAAGAGTTAGATAATTACGAGACTTCAGTATAGTCGTTCTGAGACCCCTACCCCTTCGTAAAAAAATAGCGATCAAAATCGAATCCCCGAAAGCCACCCTTGACGGGGATAGTTTCTATATTTAAATCAAAAAAAAATATAACTGGTGAAAGGAGAGTTAGATGATTCCTGGACTCCGACATAGTCTTTCTGAGACCACTACCTCTTCGTTACAAAATAGCGATCGAAATCGAATCCCCGGAAGTCACCCTTAACGGGGATAGTTTCTATATTTTAATGTAAAAAAATTATTAACTGGTGAACGGAGAGTTAGATAATTCCTGGACTCCGACACAGTCTTTCTGAGACCACTACTCCTTCGTGAAAGAATAGCGATCGAAATCGAATCCCCGGAAGTCACCCTCAACGGGGATAGTTTCTATATTTTATTAAAAAAAAAATATAACTGGTGAAAGGAGAGTTAGATAATTCCTGGACTTCGACACAGTCTTTCTGAGACCACTACTCCTTCGTAGAAAAATAGCGATCGAAATCGAATCCCCGGAAGCCACCCTTAACGGGGATAATTGATGTTTTTAAATCTAAAAAATTATTAATTGATGAACGGAGAGTAAGATGATTCCTGGACTTCGACTAAGTCTTGATGTGACCCCTACCCCTTCGTAAAAAATAGCGATCAAAATCGAATCCTCGGAACCCACCCTTAACGGGGATAGTTTCTATATTTTGATCAAAAAAAATTATAACTGGTGAACGGAGAGTTAGATAATTACGAGACTTTAGTATAGTCTTTCTGAGACCCCTACCCCTTCGTAAAAAAATAGCGATCAAAATCGAATCCCCGGAAGCCACCCTTAACGGGGATAGTTTCTATATTTTGATGAAAAAAAATATAACTGGTGGAAGGAGAGTTAGATAATTCCTGGACTTCGACACAGTCTTTCTGAGACCACTACTCCTTCGTCAAAAAATAGCGATCGAAATCGAATCCCCGGAAGCCACCCTTAACGGGGATAATTGATGTTTTCAAATCTTAAAAAATTATTAACTGGTGAACGGAGAGTTAGATAATTCCTGGACTTTGACAAAGTCTTGATGTGACCCCTACCCCTCCGTAAAAACATTGCGATCAAAATCGAATCCTCGGAACCCACCCTTAACGGGGATAGTTTCTATATTTTAATGTAAAAAAATTATTCACTGATGAACGGAGAGTTAGATAATTCCTGCACTTTGACATAGTTTTTCCGGGACCCCTACCCCTTCGTAAAAAAATAGCGATCAAAATCGAATCCTTGGAACCCACCCTTAACGGGGATAGTTTCTATATTTTAATCAAAAAAAAATATAACTGGTGAAAGGACAGTTAGATAATTCCTGGACTTCGACATAGTCTTCCTGAGACCACTACCTCTTCGTCAAAAAATAGCGATCGAAATCGAATCCCCAGAAGCCATCCTTAACGGGGATAGTTTCTATATTTTGATCCAAAAAAAATATAACTGGTGAAAGAAGGGTTAGATAATTCCTGGACTCCGACATAGTCTTTCTGAGACCACTACCTCTTCGTAAAAAAAATAGCGATCGAAATCGAATCCCCGGAAGCCACCCTTAACGGGGATAGTTTCTATATTTTGATAAAAAAAAAAATATAACTGGTGAACGGAGAGTTAGATAATTCCTGGACTTCGACACAGTCTTTCTGAGACCACTACTCCTTCCTAAAAAAATAGCGATTGAAATCGAATCCCCGGAAGCCACCCTTAACGGGGATAGTTTTTATATTTTAATAAAAAAAAAAATATATCTGGTGAACGGAGAGTTAGATAATTCCTGGACTTTGACATAGTCTTTCTGAGACCACTACCTCTTCGTAAAAAAAATAGCGATCGGAAACGAATCCCCGGACGTCACCCTTAACGGGGATAGTTTCTATATTTTAATAAATAAAAAAATATAACTGATGAACGGAGAGTTAGATAATTGCTGGACTTTGACAAAGTCTTGATGTGACCCCTACCCCTTCGTAGAAGAATATCAATCAAAATCGAAGCCTCGGAACCCACCCTTAACGGGGATAGTTTCTATATTTTGATCTAAAAACATTATAACTGGTGAACGGAGAGTTAGATAATTCATGGACTTCGACAAAGTCTTGATGTGACCCCTACCCCTTCGTAAAAAAATATCGATCAAAATCGAATCCTCGCAACCCACCCTTAACGGGGATAGTTTCTATATTTTGATGTAAAAACATTATAACTGGTGAACGTAGAGTTAGATAATTCCTAGACTTCGACATAGTCTTCCTGAGACCACTACCTTTTCGTAAAGAAAAATAGCGATCGAAATCGAATCCCCGGAAGCCACCCTTAACGGGGATAGTTTCTATATTTTGATAAAAAAAAAAAATATAACTGGTCAACGGAGAGTTACATAATTCCTGGACTCCGACACAGTCTTTCTGAGACCACTACTCCTTCGTAAAAAAATAGCGATCGAAATCGAATCCCCGGAAGCCACCCTTAACGGGGATAGTTTTCATATTTTAATCCAAAAAAAATATAACTGGTGAAAGAAGGGTTAGATAATTGCTGGACTTTGACATAGTCTTTCTGAGACCACTACTCCTTCGTCAAAGAATAGCGATCGAAATCCAATCCCCGGAAGCCACCCTTAACGGGGATAGTTTCTATATTTTGATCAAAAAAAAATATAACTGGTGAAAGGAGAGTTAGATAATTCCTGGACTTTGACATAGTCTTTCTGAGACCACTTTCCCTTTATAAAAAAATTTCGTTCGAAATCGAATCCCAGGAAGCCACCCTCAACGGGGATAATTGATGTTTTCAAATCTAAAAAATTAATAACTGGTGAACGGAGAGTTAGATAATTCCTGGACTTTGACATAGTCCTTCTGAGACCACTACCTTTCCGTAAAAATATAGCGATCGAAATCGAATCCCCGGAAGCCACCCTCAACGGGGATAATTGATGTTCTCAAATATTAAAAATTAATCACTGGTGAACGGAGAGTTAGATAATTCCTGGACTCCGACATAGTCTTTCTGAGACCACTACTTCTTCGTAAAAAAAGAGCGATCGAAATCGAATTCCCGGAACTCACCCTTAACTCCAACAGTTTATATATTTTGATCACGATTTCGATGATATAGAAAAATAATAAATGATTCCTAAACTTTGGCATACTGAGCCTAGAAAAGCATGAGCCTCGCCTATTGTTAGTTGTGGGCTACGGCCAACCCGCGATGATCACATGTGCACATATGAGTGCGTGTGTTGGTGTCGCGTAACTAACAACTGAACGCACAGGCCATAGCAGTATAATTGGCGATACATCTCTATGCAAATTGAGTTAAGAGATTATTGAATTCAAACTGTGAATCTATAAAATGTCGCCAATAATAAAAAAAAAGGTAGAAACTGATAACGCTAAGTTTGCACAATTAATTACAAAATGCGTTCACTCATTGGAGGAAGTGAACTCCCACAAATCGACGTTCATCAATAAGGTGAGAAATATTTTTTCTCCATACATAAAGGCCACGCATATTTTCAACAAACGCGAATCTAAATGATCACCGCTCAAATTTGAGTGCGTTCTGAGCTTGCTCGTAAATTCAGCGCAACCTGACCTGTATAAAAGATAATAATTTACGCTGTATACTTACACCGCAATAGTGATCATTTATTGATTATATATATAATATATTCACATATTGATTTGTATTTACTTCACTTTTAATGCGTACTTATTAGTTTATTCTTCCAAAATCTGTTGGCTAACTTATAATTGACGAAGATCCGATGCAATCTCGTTTCGGTTGAGATATCGACTCGCTGTTTTATCGACATTGATTTTAAATGGCTAGGTATCAATAAATTCATCTAAAATAGTATATTATGCATCGAGTGCGTAAAATCTTACGCACGAGTTTCATACGATGTTGAAAAATTTACCAGGACTAGACTCCTTCAGAGGCCACTATGTGCGCTACCGAAGAATCAAACGAATCTCAATTAGATTAGCGTTTGTTGAGAGCTAGTATATTAAGTAGGCTATTATTATACTTTTCTCCAGTGTGACGTATACTATTTTTCACCACCCCCTGGCATAGGTAAGTACGATTTCCCGCTCACGCAATGGGCCGAAAGTCGTACGTAATTTCCGTGCAGGTCTGGTGAAAAATATTTTTTTAAAACAAGTGTGCGAAATTCGCTTTCTCGTGTATAATGTCCAATATTGTTCGTGTGCGAAGTGTACCATCCTATGTAAAAGTTTCTTCAACCACTTTTCGAACTTCTGGTGGTCTGTGCATATTTGTATTATTTATTCACCGAATACAATTTTTCATTCCGTTTTTCACAGCTTTCAAAAGAACTAAAGCAAAAGCCGGATACGAAGTTCAGATACAAGTGGAAATCATTGTGGACAAATAGTAATGCTTTACGGACAGAGGTTGCTAGAATTCTGGCAAGTAAAGCAAGTATATCTTCAATAAATTGTAACGCATTTGAAGATGACTGCGTAAAAAATAACAGTATCGTAAGTGATGTGCCTCATAGAGATATTTTGTGTACAGGTGTAGAAATTGAAAATAGGTGCGACACTCTGATTACGTCAGATGTCATCGGAGAAGGTGCGGTAATATCGATATTTCATGATTATCAGGGTATGACATCTGACGTCATCGAAGAGGATGTAGTAATATCGTCATTATATGATGATCAGGGTAATTTCTACACAGAGAACGTCGATGTTCAATGTGATAAGTTAGCAGTGACAAAAATTGATAATGTATGTAATGATGGCGCGTGCAGTTCGATTACCTTTACGCCTCTAATAAGTACAATTTCGAGTACTCATTCACACGCGATCGCGAAAAATGTAGCGACATCGTCAATATACGATTTCAGTGATAGAGAAAAAGAATTTTACGAAAATAATGGAAACGTCGATGTTGAAAGTGATAGCTCATCAGCGACGAAAATTGATAATGGATGTGATGACGGGGCGTGCAGTTCGATTACATTGACGCCGACAATAAGTATAATTTCGAGTACTCATTCACCCGCGACCGCGAAAAATGAAGCCACATCGTCAATATACGAATTTAGATATAGCGAAGAAGAAGTCTACGAAAATAAAGAGAACCTGTGTCCGAATACTTTGCCACCAAAGCCACAAAGTCGGAAGGAGATCTACGTCGTAGACCTTGGCGCTAAATATCCCTTCTCCGCAAGGTTTAAAGACCACAATGGAATCGTCACGAAAGATACCATTCGAAGAGGACTTAGAACTGTGCTAGCGATGGAGTGCGGCGGCACATGTTGTTTGAGATTTGGTACGATACGTTGCAATGAAACAGACTGGGTAGTATATGCAACGTTTTTGAGTGCTGAGCATAGACAATACTTCAAATTTGTTGTGATGGATTGGCAACAATTAGTAGCAACCGTTTTCGCAAAGAGTTCTGCAAAAATCTCGTTTAACCATGATAAAACTAGTTTTACCCAATTGAGAGGCACAGAGCGTGAAGTAGTGAAAAACGCTTTGCAAACCCGACCACCAAGAGATTATCAGATGGAAGTTGCTAGAAGTATCGATCCTGAGTTGGCTGCAAATGGTAACATGCAGGCCTTAAGAAGATTGTATGTTACCAGAAAGCTAAATCCGAAGAAGATTGTAAGAACGACTTACTTCTCAAATCTGGGGACTTGAGTGACCTAATGCAGCTGTGGTCGGTTCAAAATAATCTAAAAGATCCCTATTTAAGATATGTGTCGCTACCGTTGACTGTAATGATGTTTACGGAGGCTCAATTGAATCTTATAGATCATGCCAAAGGAGTCGTCTTGCATCTGGATGCTACAGGTTCAGTCGTTAGAAAACCACCGCAGTTGGATTGCAAAAGGATTTACTATTACGTTATTGTGACGAAGCATGAAGAATCTGTGATTCCGCTTGCAGAAATGGTTACTTCAGAGCACAATATTCGATCCATTGCTAATTTTTTGAAAGCTCACACATTTTTCGTTCAGGAAAAACGGAATAGTTGGCCATTTGTATCGGCTATAGTTGTTGACTGGAGTTGGGCATTATTGAATTCAATATTTTTAGAATGGAATCAAATGTCCATTGGTCAATACTTGAATATGGCGTACAGTTACGTCACACATGGCGACAGACCAAAAAATATCATAATTGTTCAAACTTGTTGCGCGCATTTCATGAAACGTATGTCGACAATCATAAAAAAAGACTTTTCTTAGTACGAGGATAAGAAGTCGTTTTTATTAGAATGCATAGCTGTAATGGTGCTATGTAGACATATGTCCGAACTCGATACTGTATTTGAACATTTTGTAAACGTAGTGTCGACACCGGACGAACATGATGCTCAAAGTAGTTTACTCGCTATAGGAAAAATTGTTAAACAGCGACAAGTAGAAATAGAAGGAATCACCAAGGAAAGCCAAGAGGAACATGATGGTGAAGAAGACACATCCGAAAAAATGAAACCTAGAACTGATCCCGCTACGCTCAAAAAAAGCAAATCTATATTTGCCAACTCTCCGTTCTTCATTCACTTTGAATCAGAACTGAATGAATTACAGAAAGAAATCGACGAAGGAAAGCCGATCACAAACAAGTACCATGTCCCTGGTTTCGCTAAACATATGACATGGAAGCATTTGCCATACGCTCCGCTATGGACTTCATTGATGTTGAATCTGGTTGATAGAAACATATCACGCCTCATCAATGCATATGTAGAGAGCTACCACAGAGTGATAAAACATCAAGTGCTTAACCATCAAAAAAATCTAAAAATTGGTCACTTTATACGAAAAACCGAATTGTATACGCAATCGTTGATGGCTGAGGCGAAGTTTTTTTTTTGTTAGGGTATTCGGCCAAGCCGCTTTACCGTTGAGGCGAAGTTAAACGTATCTTTAAAAACATGTGCCGCCACTAATAAACCGAAATACCCCAAAACGATTAGAACTAACCTTATCGCTGCTTCGAAATCTAAAGAATGCGATATCGTTGAGAAGGATATGGCAGTGGATGATCTTGATCGCGGAGATCCAATACAGAAAAATGATTCTGAAAAAAAATTCTTGGAAATGGAGATAGATTTCGAAAAAAACATGTGCAGATGAAGCATCTGATCCCTTGGTCAGCGAAATGTGGAAGGATTCCAAAAAAAGTGTACGTGCCAGAGGCCATTTCAAGGGTGATGTGATTGAACATCTGGTAGATCAGATAAACAAAAAAGACTCCAAGCAGAAAGCGATATGTACTAAGGTTTCCGAACTATTATTGAAGGTGATTGAACCAGAGCTGAAGACGTTGGAATGCAATGATTCTGCGAGCTGTAATTTTACCGAAAAAGAAAACAGCTTGGTCCCAAATTCTGATGTTTTTGAAAATGGACTATTCAAGGATGTTGACTACCACAAGCAGTCCAAGTCTCATAATGTGAGAATCGCGTATTTTTCTGCGGAAAAGAACCCTCCAATCAGATCGAACTGTTTCGAATTGACGGCAAGGCAATTCCATGCATTGACTCCGAACAGGTGGATCGATGGACTGACAATCGATTGCTATTCTATGACTCACATTGATGAGTGGTCGGATGGCATGTATTCATCTACAGACGATACAGCTAGCATTATGGGAAGCAATTGGGCTTATCGAAAACCATCGTATTGTGGAATATATAATATTTCACGCACGTTAAGCGGGAGGATTTTTATGCCATACATGTATCATGGTCACTGGCGTTTGTTCGTTGTCGACATAAATGATGATACCCTGACTTTGTTGGATCCTTATGAATTTACGGATGATCAGGACAGAGTTATTGAAGCATTCAAGCAGTTCATAGTCGCGAGCAACAAAAACTCTGCAGTGAATGCACTGAAGAAAATTCAGTGGTCAATCAAAGATGAAGAAAGACCTCGGCCGTATCAGCATCCTCATGATACTGTAAATTGCGGGGCGTACGTTATATATTACGTGGAATGTCTTGCGAAAAATGAGCCATTTCATCTAACGTTCGATCCGTTGGTATTTCGAGAACACGTGGCACTAACTTTGATTCAAAAACTGAAGTGTATAAAAGAAATGTGTCTGTATTGTTTCGGCAAGCGAAATGAACACGCCGTTACGGTTTGTGAAGTGTGTCGACATTGGTGTCACACAAGTTGTTTGGAAAAGGGAGAATACAACTCCGAGGAAGAAGAAGATGAGAATGATCAGCTGAATCGATTCAAAAAAAGGTCAAAAATCGCTGCGAAGGTAACAAAAAAAAAAGATACAGGCAATTGACATAAATCGGCATGTTACATACAAATGTAAATTATGCATACGGAATCGCAAATAGGATCTGACAGATGCATTGTAAAAATGATAATCTTCACATGTTCAATGAATAAAAAGATAGTATAAAGTTTAAAGCTATCTTCCCATGTTCAATAAAAAAAAAAAATATAGTATAAAGCTATCTTCCAATGTTCAATAAAAAAAAATATAGTTCAAAGCTATCTTCCCATGTCCAATAAAAAAAATATAGTATGAAGTTTAAAGCTATCTTCCCATGTTAGATGAAAAAGATGTAGTAAAAAGATTAAAGCTATCTTTCCATGTTCAATAAAAAAGATGTAGTATAAAGTTTAAAGCTATCTTCCCATGTTCAATAAAAAAAAATAGTAAAAAGTTTCAAGCTATCTTCCCATGTTCAATAAAAAAGATGTAGTATGAAGTTTGAAGCTATCTTCCCATGTCCAATAAAAAAAATATAGTTTAAATCTATCTTCCCATGTGCAATAAAAAAAAATATAGTTCAAAGCTATCTTCCCATGTCCAATAAAAAAAAATATAGTATAAAGCTTCCATGTTCAATAAAAAAAAATACAGTATAAAGCTATCTATGCCATGTTCAATAAAAAAAAAATATAGAATGAATTATGAAGCTATCTTGCGATGTTCAACAAAAAAAAATATAGTATAAAACTATCTATCCCATGTTCAATAAAAAAAATATAGTATGAAGTTTAAAGCTGAATGATTAACACCGCTTTTGTTATTCGTTACCACATCGGAAGTGTGGTTTTTACTTTCTATCGGTGTTAATTTTACACCAAAGAATTTAACTATTCAATCCATTTCAGTTCACACCATCGATTTTGTACAGTGTATTTTATACGGGTCTTTTCATACCTGTATATCCCCACCCATCCTGCCAAAATCAAAGAAATGGCTCTAAAAGGATTAGTGCCGGTGAATGGATTAAGTGGATCTACAGTGTTGGCTTTTGGCTTTATGGTGTGCCGAGCCATGATTTTCAGTCTATGAACGCGAGCACGTCATTAATATAAAATTTGGTGAGTGATACATGTTGGTAAAGAGTTATTATCAATTGGCGTGCACTAAAAAACAAATTAAAAAAAAATTATCAAAGCGATTCATTGACATCGGTTTCAAATCACAGTTCATTATTGGTTCAGAATATGTGACGTGTGAAAATTTCGAGCAGGCCTAATAGTCAGTGAGAGATCATAGTATACCGTTTCCACGAATAGTTGCATTATAGGGAAACCTGTCGTACAAACATGAAACAATTCAAAAATTCACTCGAGCGAGAAATAGTTGACTGATAGACCAAATCCAGCTCCGACTGGTATAATATAACATACGTCGTCAGTTTATATCATAATTAGTTTCCATTAAATGATATGAGCAATATTTCACTGTCTTACAATCGAATATGTTATATTGTCGTGTTCTGGGCGGAATTGAGTCAGTATAGCATCTACTTCTTTTGTATCGGTGAACAATAATTACATAGAACTGCGTACGGGCCGATTTGCTGCACTGGGATATTTATAATCAGATATACCCCCGTATTCATGAACGTCTGTTCAACGTTTAACCGCCGTGATATCTATAAAATCCGTGTAAATCTTTCGTTTAATGTATATATAGATATATTTGATACATATGAAACAGAATATTTTAACGGATATCTATTATGGCGGTCAAACGCTCAACGGACGTTGATGAGTACGGGCGATAATCTTTTTACATACCTGTGCGCAATTCGCCCGTTGATGTAAAGTGATATACAATAATGCTAAAGAATCTGATCCAACTACTTGTCTCTGGACATAGTAGTGTAACATTAAACTAAAAACAATTGAGTCCGTAAATTATCCGACCACCTAAAGTCAAGCTGTAATTACGATAATTCGTCGAATTACTTTGTGATTTGTTACACATCTTAAAATCTTTTTTATTGTAATATCCACTTTACAATCATTTTCGCAGCTTAATACAGTTACATTAGATTCTGAACCAATTATATCTAGTACAGAATTAATGGAGTATGAGTGAAAAATCACTACATAATCATAATTTGAACAATAACATAACGTAATGACTATCTGAAGTGTGTGAATAAATAACTGTGATATGAATACTGTATGCAAATTACATGAACGCCTGCCGAAATATTAAAAGATATTGTATTGAAAACATCTATCGAAATGTCCTATAGTATCAATGTAATTAAAGACCTGCAAAGAAAATCTGATACAGATTGTATAAAATTCAACCGTACAATTGGTATAACGTATGTTCCATACTTCCGTACCATTATTATACGTAAAAACTTTCGGCACAATACTTCCAATGTAATGCATTTGAAGATATTGTTATAATGGAGGCAACTCAAATATATCCAACTGAATACATGATACTTATTGACAAGATTGTATTATGCGACAGGTTTATCCTGTAATGTAACTATTCGATCTGGCGGTCAGTGTCGAACTCGAATTATTATGCATTACGGAGTGATAATTAATATAATTAATATAATTTGGTGGTGGCTTTTATTTTTATCACATTGTCGGGAGCCTGTAGGCTGGCGCCTACTGCGCCTACTGTTGAGTTCGGCACTGATGGCGGTATACTACGATCTTTCACAGTTGACTTGGATTACGATCCAACAACAAAATACATATATACATGCATCTGCTTCGAGGGCTGGTAAAATATTAAAAATTAACCGAAAGTTATAACGTTGCCACATTTAATTGCTCATCAGCAATACCCATCCTTGCACATTTGACAAAACTCGACCACATGTTTTCTACTTTTTTTTTTTAATGGTTTTTACTTTTATATCTATCATCTTTTACCTCTTGATGCATATAAATGGTTTACAGAATCATGTCATTTCTTGTTAAGGGGGTATTAGGGTCTAGCTGGCGAAAATAAGCGCTTTTTTATGATTTTTTAAAAATATATGGTTAAACTCAATTTATCGTCATATTTTACACGTTATAAAGCATCATTCGAAGATTTTGTGAATTTTTCAAAGAAAAATATTCAAAAATGAGCCGGTGACGAAGCATTATTATTTTATTATTAGTTTTGCACCGAATGACTTACAATTTTGACACAACATTTTTGGAATGATGTACTATATGAAAATGTGAAAAAAAAGTTTCCATTATGTTACAAGACCCTACTCTCCCCGTAATTTGATCAAGTCTTCTTCTCACCAACATGTTTAGATTTGTATTGAACGTTTCGGAACAGTTAGTTTAATATTTGCATTTCACGTATGTATCAAAACAAACAATATGTATACATGGAGAGGAAATAGTAGTTTTCGTATCAAGGGCGTAAAGTTTTACGCCCGTGATGCGAACAATATTTTTCGTCATAGTAGGCGGAAAGTATAACGCATTTTTAGCCTTGTTTTGCAAGCGTCAAGTTCGACTCTACGCCCGGTTTATGTAAACAAAAACTATTTCTACGCGCGACGCCCAATATATATTAGTTTTTGCTTACATAAACCAGGCGTAAAGTCAGACTTTACGCCCGCAAAACAGGGCGTGAAGTGCGTACTTTACGCCTACTATGACGAAAAAATATTAATCATTCATTTTCTTACAGGATCATAATCTATGCCTGCCGTAATAGTATTTTACATACCTAGGGCAGTAAAATAACGAAGGTCCCAGATCACATGTAATTGTCGTCCGAGGCGGAGCCGAGGTCGACAAACATGTGATCTGGGGCTTTCATATTTACTGCCCGAGGAGTGTATACGATTTTTCGCATCGACGGAGCCGAAAAACGGGAACTCGGCTCCGCCTCGGACGACAATTACATGTGATCTGGGACCTTCCTTATTTTACTGCCCTAGGTATGTAATATACTATTCTTCACAACGCATGCATGAACAAGTCGCTTGTTTGGGGCTCTTGAGCGGTAATATTATGGCACTTTACTGACATTTCCGTAGGCGATATCAACATGAAACAATATTGCATGCCGAACGTGCGCGTAACGTTCTGCACATGTCTAGCGTGCACAACAAGATTCATGTTACGCACACCGTGCAAACAAATCCCATTTATCCCTGCTGGGCAACCTGATATTTGTGGTATGGTTGTTGACATCGACAGCGGTGCCCCAAAACAATCAACTTTTTCATGCATTTGTTATAAACAATAGTGTTCGATACTCCCGCGAAGCAGGCGTTTAGGATTGTCCGATGTATTCGAAACATTGGACACACCGATAAACGCCTCACATCTCGCTATCGTATCGGAATATACTATTTCATAACTTCGGCTTCCAATGCCTATTCAGCGAGTCGAAACAAGCTAATTCCATGCTCATGCTGTGAAAAGCTGTGACGTGTGCTCCAATCGCGACTTCAATGTACTAGTGGTCTGAAATACGATTCAGCCTTTTTTCTTTTTGGTGCCTAAAATTTTTATCGCTTTCAGCGGAAACCCTCGGTATGGTGTTTTGTTTTACTCGCACTAATTCGAAAATACCATTAGGTCATTTTTTTTTTTTGGTGCCGGTTCTGCCCCCACTGCCGGCTTTGCCCCACCGTCCCCTATATATGTGTCGAATTCTCAAGACTAAGATAGATATTAGAGAATTACCTTAGCTGTATGAACTCAACACATCAATACTGCATATAATCAGATCTAGATACGTCTAATTCGCCAGACTAAGATGGGCATTAGAGGTCTACCTGAGCTGTATGAGTTATATTTAATATTTTTCTTATAGTCTTTGATTGGAATGGAATTTTTATTGTAACGCCGCTTTGGCTGAGACAATCGAGTTTTAGATTTTACGTTAATGGTATAATAGCCGCGTTGGCTAATTATCCTTGATAATTTTAATTTGTACTTTTTTTATACTATGTGGACACTTTGCTCATACCGAGACGTCAAATACGAGGAATTTAGTCTACAAATTGAGCCTCACTCACGTGACGCAGATATGTGAAATAAGTTTTAATGAAACACATGTGTATTTCTACAGGGGGCTTCCTCCCTGTATTTAATAATAGACGTATTAAAACAATAATTCACACGGAATTCGTTTCCTCGTTTGGGCTCAATTTGTCAACGACATTCCGCGTATTTTGCGACACTGACGTCACAAAATATATTGTAACGAATTTTATATTCGTTGTAGTATTAAGTTATTTAAAGTGAGTTCTCCAAGAGAAATAAAGTGATCGTAGTGAATTAATATAGATTTGCAATAAGTTTGTTGTATTCAGAAAATACAGGTCTGCTTCAGTAGCAAGCTAAAGACAGACTGATTTGTTTTACAATAATCGTTGTTGACGTAGCAACCGAGTTTCTTATATTTTAAAGGATGTCATTTATCATATGGGCTACTAGATGGTGTATATGAAATTAATAGGATATGGGTGATTTTACCCAATGTAACACTACCCCCCCTTTAGTAAAAGAGTCGTCCCGACTCTCGAGGTGAGTATAATTAAATTCGTAAGTGTGTAAAATCATCATATGGATCAACAAATTGTAAAATCAATGTATTCTATTTGGGAGAATTGGAGCTGTGGCTCAAGAAGTTAAAAGTTTCCCCAAATACTATCCGGCATTCGCCCTCTGCCTCAAGGTAAACCACAGAAAACCTTGAGGAGATAGTGAATCTAATCAAACCAAAGTGTATAATGTGATAAGTGTTAAATATTCTTCGGATCTTCAATGGAGGATCAGGAAACAAGAACAGGAAGAGTGATCAGGAACAAAGTGAAGAACTCTATGGTTGTCGTGTAGAAAGTCCTGGATATTGGAAGCGGTTGGAGGGATAAAGGACCAGGACGAGAGGACTCGAGGATTTCCAAGAAGTCCGAATCTAAACTCCAGTGAGGGTCCATCTCCAAACCTCTTCGAAATAAATCAAAACGACCTAGACAGGAGGACAAATGTTATTCTCTCGAAATAATAGGTCATAGTTAGAGTTTTTCTAAAACTCTTTCAAATTCTAAATCTCTTTTGAAATCTCTTTTGAATTAAAATATTGAATTAATCTTTTTAGATATGAATCGAATTATAAAGTTATAGAGTTCAAAATTAATGAATTAATAAATCAAATTATTCTATCGAATAAGTGAAATAAATAGAGATTGGAGTAGTCTTATCTGGGAGGTTGGGAAACCGGATTGATAGGTCAGGATGGGATAGGTCAGGCTTCCTTCATGTCGTCTCAGAATATTCGTATTGTTTTAATAGAGAATTCTACTATCAGAATACCAGGAGCTGAAAAACTTGGATTATTATTGGTTTACTACAATATAACCTATAATTAAAGTCTTCCGCTCGGATCCCTTTTATCTATACTCCATTATTAATTCAATTATACTACAGCGACTCCTATCGTGACTATTGTGAAATATAATTCGGCGGGATTCGACATTGAAATAAAAGAGGGTATTTTAAACGACCTTAATCGAAAAATTATATCGAAACAAATGAAGAATTGTTTAAACAAAAGAAAAGAACAAATGCTAGGGAGAGCATAAAGATAGCATCATTCGCTAAAATGGAGCCGTTGAACGAAGAAGCCATTCAACTTGCAATCCTAGTTTCCCAAATTGATTGGGGAAACATCTTAAAAAGAAGTGTAGAAGAAACCCAAAATTGGTTTTTGGAGGAATGGGGTAAGATAAAATGTGCCCAAGGATTAGCTGTAGAATTAATCAACTCTCGACGTCGAGCATGCGTGAACTGTTATATGACGAGGTTCGTTATTTCTTATTATAATTGTCTAATTTTTTTTTTTTTTTTTTTTTTTTTTTATTATTTGGATTTCAAAAGGGGATATTATTTAATTTTTAATATTTTTTTTTTTTTTTTTTTTTTTTTTTTTTTTTAGCATTCCCAAAGAGAGGGTTTCGAGGATGAAACCTCTCCATCGGTGCTTCGTGGGGGATTTGAACGTGGTGGGAGAATTCACTTCTTGTTACCGATGCGATATGCCGCTGTTGGAAGGAGTCGGCAACCCCGAGGAGTGCAAGGAGTGTGCAAAACTAAAAATCCTTCTCAAGCACGTCGTCGAAAAAATCGTTCTTAATCATTTCTAATAATAATTTCTAATCTAATAATTTCTTAAATTTTTTTTTTTTTTTTTTTTTTTTAATAAAAAGAAAATTGATTCTGTTCCCCTCTATATATGTGTTTTTATTTTATTGTCTTTTCATAATCGGATCCATTGTTTCTCGATCTGTTACGAATCTATCTAAATTATTCCGCATCGTTCCGAATTTATCCGAATCTACCCGAGTCATTCCGAGTTATATCGCATCGTTCCGAGCTCCCTCTGAGTCTAAACTAGAAATCATAAGGTTTCATAACCTCACAGAAGTTCATATATACATCTTCTGCGGAAGCTTCGGCGTCTAAGATCAAGACTGGTGCTGGAAGAGTCGCAAATTTTTTTTTAACTAGCCAGTCTTCGTGAACTTCGTGGAGGACTTTTGAATAATCTAAGGGACTACCGTCTTCCTCGGAACGAGCGCGTGAATTTACTCGCGAAAACGACTCTTCTGGAGATAACCTCAAATAGACAATAAGATCTACTTCATATGCCGGAGACTCGTTGGTTAAAACTCTAACATTTTCCATTAATAAGTGAGCTTCGAGATTCTCGAAATCTCCCATCCTCCGACGTGTCTCTACAAAGCAATTACAGCTATAAATGGATCTCTCCATTATTTTATTAGGTAACGCGGTTTTAATCAGATGTCTATTTCTCATTGTCATCGCGGCGTGGTGTTGGAAATGATATGCGTATTTATGAGGATCTTTATACATCATCTCCAGGAGATTCTCGCCAGCGACATTACGATATTCATCTAGGGGTTCAAGTAAAGTGAGAATATTCTTATCATTTAAAAATCTTTTAGTGAAAGTCGTTTTACCGCATCCGATATTTCCTTCTATAATTATAGTTAGGGGCCTGTAATTCCTTCGTTTTATTCCATAAGGCAGTTCCTTGGACCACCTGGAAGAATTCAACGAAAAGGTTTGATCATCTCTTTGAAGAGAAAAGTCATTATCTATGGGTTGGCTTTTATCTAAATTCAAGGAACGAAGGTTTTTGGTTTTATTATCATGGGTAAGTCCATCTGATTCATAAGGAGCCAGGCGATCCAAGTGAACCACCCTAGGGCTTGTACGTGTAGAGCGTTGGATACGATAAACTACGCTATTTATTTTATCAATTATCGTGTAAGGACCCTCCCAATTGGATTGTAATTTTGGACATCGTCCTTTTTCTCTTCTAGGTTGAAAGAGCCAAACTAAATCCCCTGTATCAAATGCTAGGTCTCTAGCTCTTATATCATAATGAGCCTTTGTTCTATCTGAAATGACTTGAATCCTTCCCCTTGCAAAATTATGAATCTGTTCTAATCTGTCCCTTAAAGTAGAGACGAAATCAGTTTGAAGAAAGTCTGGCGATGGAATGGGTCCCTTGTCTAAATCTGAAGGTAAACGAAGATCTCTTCCCATAAGCATCGAAGCTGGAGACTGTTTTGTCGTCTCATGAACAGCTGATCTATAAGAAAGAAGGAAAAGAGGAATCCACTCGTCCCAATCTCGTTGACTTTTGTCCACGAAGGAAGCTAAATAACTTAAAAGGGTTCTATTCAATCGTTCCACCATTCCATCAGACTGAGGATGAAGGGGGGTTGTATGCGTCTTTCTAATTCCTAGAACTTTAGATATTTCTGCCATTAAAATCGACTCAAAGTTTCGACCCTGATCCGTATGCAATTCAAGGGGAGTCCCATATCTACAAACAAAGTCTCTCACAAATGTTTCGGCAACAGTCTTTGCCTCCTGATTAGGTATGGGAATGACCTCGGGCCATTTAGTAAAGTAATCAGCAATAACTAGGGCATATTTATTTCCAGATCTAGAAAGAGGTAGCGGCCCAAGGACATCCATAGCCACTCTCTCAAAGGGTGCTCCGACGTTATATATTTGTAGGGGACTTCGACCCTTGCTACGTGGACCCTTTTTTGCTATGCAGACCTTACATAACCTACACCAATCATCCACATCCATCCTACTACGAGCCCAGAAGAATCGTTCCCTGATTCGATTTAAAGTTTTATTGGAAGCGAAATGACCACCTGAAGGAGTATCGTGATATTGTTTGAGGATCTCTTCCGTCCTACTCTTTGGTACTAATAATTGCCATCTAATTTCTTTCATATCTGGAGATTCCCATTTTCGATATAATATCCCTTTCATCAAAAAGAGGGAATCCCATTGAGTCCAATAAATTTTCAAATCTTGACTCTTAGCAGAAACATCTTGCCACTCAGGGCGTAATCCTGACTCTTTCCAAGTCTTTATTTGTAATAGAATCTCATCCTCTTGTTGAGCCTTTTTCCATGGCTCCAAATTTCCTTCGAAAGTAATCGAACGGATCTTAAAGGGTTCCTCCAATTGTTTATCTAACCTGGTGCATTGCCTACATTCTGTAGGTCCTTCGCAGGGTCTTCTGGATAAAGCATCTGCGTTTCCATGAAGTAATCCTGCGCGGTGTTGGATGTCAAAGTCATATTGGCCCAGCCTTTCTATCCATCTAGCCACCTGTCCTTCCGGAGATTTGAAAGAGAGTAACCACTTGAGAGAAGCATGATCTGTCCTAATCAAAAACTTTCTCCCATACAAATAATGATGGAAATGTGTTACCGTTTTTACTACAGCCAGGAGTTCCCTACGAGTAACGCAATAGTTTCTTTCTGTCTTACTAAGAACACGACTGTAATAGCTAACTACTCTTTCATTGCCGTCTTGGATTTGGGATAATACTCCACCTATTCCCGAGAGAGAAGCGTCTGAATCCAGAATGAAAGGATGCTCTACTTGAGGATAGGCCAGAATAGGGGAGGATGTTAAATAAGTTTTTAATTGAATAAAAGCGTCCTCGCATTCCTGAGACCACTCGAATTGAACCTTACTACCTGTCAGATGATGGAGAGGCCTAGCTATAGTGGCGAACCCTTTAACGAAACGACGATAATAAGTGCGGAGCCCTATAAAACTTTGAATTCCTTCTTTATCTACAGGACGGGGCCAATCTGACACTTTCTCTATTTTCGCAGGATCCGTCTTCACCCCTTCTGTGGAGACTATATGTCCAAGGAAGTGAACCTCACGCTGCAACAGATGGCATTTCTTTGGGCTCATTTTGAGTCCAGCTTGCTTCAGGCGTGAGAAGACCTCTTTCAAATTCTCTAGTTGTTCATCGAATGTCTTTCCAAAGACGATTATATCGTCCAAATACACCAGGCACTTCTTTTCTGTGATTCCTCGTAGAACGGTTTCCATTGTTCTTTCAAAAGTCGCAGGGGCGTTACATAACCCAAAAGGCATAACCTTAAAATGCCATAATCCTCCTAAACCAGTTACAAAAGCGGTCTTCTCTTTATCTCTTTCGTCCATTTCTACTTGCCAATATCCACTCTGTAGGTCAATAGTGCTGAACCATTCTGCTCCAGCTATCAAATCGAGTGTTTCTTCAATTCTTGGCAAGGGGTACGAATCTTTCTTGGTTATGTCGTTTAGCCTCCTGTAGTCGACACAAAATCTTTTGGTACCATCCTTCTTAGATACCAGTACGATAGGTGAAGCCCAAGGACTTGAAGATGGTTCTATTACGTTGATGGCGAGCATCTCGTCTACCATCTTCTCTACCTCTTCTCGACCGTTTAATGGCAGTCTTCTAGCTGCTTGTTTAATCGGAGCATTATCCCCTACATCTATGGTATGAGTTGTTAAGGTACTTCTCCCTTTATCGTTACTATTTTTAGCAAAAGTATCCTGATACTCCTCAATCACAGTTTTAAATTTTTCCTTTTGAATGGAATTTAAACTTGAAGAAGATCTTTCTAAAAGATTCTGCAAGTGTATAGGAAATGAATCTACTTCGTCGTTAGAAAGGTCAATTATCTGAATCTGAGGAAATTGAGAAACCTTTTTTCTGTTAGTTAGAAGAGTTATCTCGTGTCGACCCGATGTTAATAAATTCCCTTCAGTTGAAATTACACAATTATGCGCGGAAAGAAAGTCAATCCCTAAGATCCCTTCATCCTCAATATCTGCTACGTAAACTTTATGTGAAGAATCGATACACCCTATCACATTAATCTGTACTAAAACTTCTTTTAAAACTGGAGTTATTTCTCCTGTAGCAGTACGTAAAGAGGTAAATGGTTGAATAGGATCTATAGATTTTAAGAGATCCGAACGGACCACTGTGACTTCTGCCCCTGTGTCTATGACCCAGAGGCAGTTAATTCCGTTGACAGTCCCACGCGCATATAAGCCTGTTTGTCTTAGACTTCTTAAAAGGAAATGAGTTAAAATAGGGCTTTCGTTGGATCGAGCACTTGATGACTTTCGCCCCTCTAAATCATCAAAAACTAGTTTTTTTGGTTAGAAGAACTTTGCTGAGCTTCCGAGGATTTTGGAGGATTTTCAGTTTTGTTTTCGCTATTCTTCCTCCAGGAGGTTTGAGTATTTTGAGAATCTTCGTCGTTAGATCGGAATACTTTGTCTAGAGAGAAGCAGCGATTCGCGTCATGCCCGATTTTCTTACAATATTTGCAAATTAGCGGGGGTCTGTCTCCGTAATTTTGTCCCCTATTATTATTATTATTATAATTTCGGTTAGAGTTATTGTTATTATTCTTATTACCATTATTATTTCTATTATTATTATTATTGTTTGTCTGCTGCCTGGGAGTAGTTTTTTGGGTATCGGTAGTCTTAGTTGAGTCAGTAGTAGATGTCTCTGTCTCAATTTGTCGTACTTTTCCTACCCCTAGATGGTGCTTTGTCAAAGCTTCGATTTCCATTCCCTTTATTACGGCTTCTTGGACCGAAGAAGGTCCTGTTAAGCTTAGAGTATGTCTTAAATCGGGATCTGTTATGGCGTTAACAAATTTGTCGCAAGCTAACATGTCCCTAGTGGACTCATCACAATTTGGCAAAGCTATCCTAGCTAGTCTTTCAATTTCTACTCCGAGCGAAGGAAGACCTTCTTCTTTGCCCTGTTTCCTAAGTCCCAGTTGAGTTAAAGACAATTTAGAGATCAATTGATTACCGAATCTTAACCGCAAAGCCCCACTGAGTTTATCGTAATTCTCGATATCGGAATCGGCGAGAGTTGACAAGACGGCTAAGGCAGGACCCCTTAAACTTCCGGCGAGTTGCCCGGCTTTAGTAATAGAAGACCACGAGTTGACTTTGGCTATTATTTGAAATTGCCTTTCGTAATCTGCCCAGGGTATTGTCCCGTCAAAGAAATTTACTTTCAAGTTAGAAGATTTGGATACAGTCTCGTTATGTATGACAGTTGTGTTGTTTAATTGTTTGTCGCGACTACTCCCGGCGCACGACAAGTTAAGAGGCGCAGTAATATTAATAATTCTACTTTCTAATGTTGTATCGCCAGCCATGTGGTCAGCATGGTGTACATTTTGAGGAATCGTACGAGTGTGCGGCGTGAAAGTAGCCGCCCCACCCGTACGTGGTCTACGGATAGTTGGGGAGGGTTCTTCCTCCCTATAGTTTTGTACAGACCGATTGACAGTTGGCTCGACGACTTCCTCGATCCTCATCGGGGATCGTCTGGGGGTGGAAGTCTGCGAAATCTTCTCCTGAGGCTCAAGACGTCTCACGAGAAGGGAGAGGGTTGCTTGCTGGGCTGCCAAGTTTGCCTCACGGTCCGCTCGTTGAGCTGCCAAGTTTGCCTCACGGTCTGTTCGCTGAGCTGCTAGGTTGGCTTCTCTCTCTTCACGAAGACGAAGGGCCTCACGCTCTTCGCGTTCGCGTTGGGCTGCCAAGTTCGCCTCTCTCTCTTCGCGAAGTCGAAGAATTTCTGCCTCGCGTTCTGCTCGGCGTTCTTCCCGTTCTTCGCGACGAAGTTGGGCTTCCCGCTCATCTCGATCTTTTTGTGCCGCAATATTGGCTTCTTGTTGTGCCACTTGGGCAGCAAGGCTTGCCTGTTGTTGAGCGGTTTGAGCAGCTAGGCTTGCTTGTTGTTGAGCGGCCAAAGCTTGAAATAGTCGCTCCATTACGTCGACTTGAGGTGGTGGTATTTGCTGATTTCCAGCGGGTTCGTCAGTTGAAGCAGTAGCTCGTCGACGAGACATTTCTTTTTTTTTTGTTTGTAGTTGATTCACAAAATATCACTTTATCGGTCTCGGAAATTCCCGATTCTGACACCAGTGTAACGAATTTTATATTCGTTGTAGTATTAAGTTATTTAAAGTGAGTTCTCCAAGAGAAATAAAGTGATCGTAGTGAATTAATATAGATTTGCAATAAGTTTGTTGTATTCAGAAAATACAGGTCTGCTTCAGTAGCAAGCTAAAGACAGACTGATTTGTTTTACAATAATCGTTGTTGACGTAGCAACCGAGTTTCTTATATTTTAAAGGATGTCATTTATCATATGGGCTACTAGATGGTGTATATGAAATTAATAGGATATGGGTGATTTTACCCAATGTAACAATATATAGGACATTCAACTACTGTGGCACCTTAATAATAATTTGAGAAAGGAGGTCCTCAGTAATTTCACGGAAAATGTACCCAATGATCCAGGTACAGCTTTGAAAATCCATAACTTTGTTGTGAATAAAGATTAAAATATTCATTTTTGACTCAAAATATTGAAAAAAAATAATAAAAAATATCGACACTTATGTCATGATGAATCACCGTACAGTTTCGTTCATACAAACAATAATCAGTAAAAATTGACGAGAAACGTGAACCGAAATCGACATGGCAGCGTCTGCTCGATCAGCTGTTAATATTGATGACCTCTATAATTCATATTCATAATTTAGAAATGAATACAATAATTTTTACGAATTATTTGATTTATTTGAAAATGTAAGTATTGAAAGGAGAAGGATACCCATCAATTTTTTAATATTAATTTATATCATTCAATTACATATTTTGCCCGGATCACCTTCACCTTCCAGCACGTTCATTATTCATATTGAGTAAAATTATTTAAGAAAAGCCGAACCTGTGTCCGACCCCCTTCGATTCGGCTGATTTTTTGTAGGCTTGTTACTCACCTAGAGAGTAGTCAAGAGCCAAAATATTAGGCCCCGCAAAAATTTATTGGCTAAGCCAGAGCTATTTTTGTTTTTTTTTTCACATTTACGACTTGAATTTGGGTATTTTTGATTACGCAGGGGTTTTTTGTACTAAGTGGACAAAAATTGTTTTCTCATTGTAAAATTGACCAAGGAACAAGAATATAGCCACAGATTTGACCCACGACGAATACCTGCAGAAATATTTGCCAAAAACACTCAAAATTGACCAAAAAAGTCCCAAATCTTGGAGAAATGGTCAAAAAATCTGTTTTTTCACTACCCGAGGCGGCCATCTTGTAGAGAAAGAACCAACGAATACAATGAGCACACGACCAGATTTTTAGGACGAACCGTTTAGAAAATACGTGGAGTTAAAGTGGGAGGATTTCGATTTTCGTCAAAAATTGACATTTTTGACCTCGTGGGAGAATGTCCGACCTACAGGCCTATTCTGCGGCGTCCTCCCTGACTGTCTAAATGGTGTATTGATAGGTTATCTTTATTGAAAAAAAAAATTTTAAAAAAAAAAAAATTATACATTTTCGCCAGAACCTTACGAATCTCATTTAATATACCATTGAGACAGTCAGGGAGCACGCCGCAAAATAGGCCTATAGGTCGGAAATTCTCCCACGAGGTCAAAAACGCCAGTTTTTGACAAGAATCGAAATTCTCCGACTTTGACTCCGCGTATTTTCTAAACGGTTCGTCCTAAAAATCTGGTCGTGTGCTCATTGTATTCGTTGGTTCTTTCTCTACAAGATGGCCGCCTCGGGTAGTGAAAAAACAGATTTTTTGACCATTTCTCCAAGATTTGGGACTTTTTTGGTCAATTTTGAGTGTTTTTGGCAAATATTTCTGCGGGTATTCGTCGTGGGTCAAATCTGTGGCCATATTCTTGTTCCTTGGTCAATTTTATAATGAGAAACCAATTTTCGTCCACTCAGTACAAAAAACCTCTACGTAATCAAAAATACCCAAATTCAAGTCGTAAATGTGAAAAAAAACGAAAAATAGCTCTGGCTTAGCCAATAAATTTTTTCGGGGCCTAATATTTTGGCTCTTGACTACTCTCTAGGTGAGTAACAAGCCCACAAAAAATCAGCCGAATCGAAGGGGGTCGGACACAGGTCCGGCTTTTCTTAAATAATTTTACTCATTGCGTACGCTGCAAAGGATACACCTAAGTTAGTTTGAAATATTGGTATATCATTATATCGTTAGAAATTATTGATTGATATGTTCGTCTGGCTACAGAACTATTTCAAAGCTGTTAGCTATTGTATTATATTCAATTGTAGAATTATTTTGAGTTTATATTTCATGCAGAAGCCCAGATTATACTTAAAAATCATATTGCTTTTCAATGCAATTTTATACAATAATTATTTTCGGTCATGCACAAGAACTACTTATAGGTTGTACGATTTAACAAATTTGACGATTGTTCATTTATATAATACAATTCGTGTAAACTAGTATAAAAAATAACGTTGCATTGGCGTAGACCGGTATGAAGATGGATAGCGATCGTATCAAGACTTGTGATACCACTATCATCCGTCAACCATACGCCGATCGGAATATCCTGCGCCGGTTTATCGGATATGCAGATAGCAGTCACGAAATATGTGAGTTTATTCCAAATTTTCATGCACTTGCTGTGAGTTGTTGATAATTAATGGAATAATTGATTACTGCTGTTCGTATGAATTTGACAATATTGATAATTTCATATTCGTAACGAGTATTTAACATTATTAATATTTATTTTTATATCTTCTAGATTTCCAACATAAAAAGCATTATTTTGGCAAGATGTAGACTCATGCTCTGGTAAAGATTGAAAAATGCGAATTTCTTCTAGCACAGTAGCCCAGTCAATTTATAGTTGGCATATGAATATAAAATACAGGTTATGGAATATACCAAAATAGATAGCTCAAGGTCACCTTAGAATCATATTGATTTTTATCCGTTAAATTTTCACTAACGGATTATTAATTGATGAAAAACAATCTGAAATTTGAGCATAACCGACTTTGAACCTCTATTTCTACGATCTTATTCACTCAACAAATTAATTGAATTACCTATTAAAAATAATATAAAACAGTGTCGTGAATACGTACTATTTGATCGATCGGTACAAGCACAGGCGGGGTAAGGTGCGGAGTCGGATGAGTCGTGGGTTCCGGAGTCGGATGAGTCGTGGGTTCCGTAGTCGGATGCGTCGTGGGTTCCGGAGTCGGATGAGTCGTGGGTTCCGTAGTCGGATGAGTCGTGGGTTGCGGAGTCGTATTAAGCGTCGGATGAGAATGTGTCTGATAAGGTGGAGGAGACTGCGTGAATGAATGTGGCGGAGGAGGCTGCGTAAATGAATAAGGCGGAAGAGGTGGGGGAGGCGGAGGGCGCGATGCCAGTTCTTCCACAATCATATTCTCAGCAGCTATTTTTTCTGAATCAGCTGTAACAAAAATATAACAATTATAGATACTTATATCACACATAATATGAATTAATTTACACCGTGAATTTATGAAGCATATAAATTGACTCCCAAATGGAATAAATGAATCAAATAGGATGAATTGAAATCAAATTGAATAAAATAATCAACTCGTACTTACACATGTTACTGCTCCAACTGCAGAACGTAGAATGATGCGATGCTGCGATGTTCACAAAAATTATATAACAAACAATCACTGAGCGTCGCTGAGCAACGTAAACAATTATTATCAACAATCAACAATTGAACTCAAGTAAAACTCGACACTGTGATAACGCTGACTAGCGAATGGAATTACGGCCGTAGCCCGGAACGAATCGTTGGCGTTACCGCGGTCGCCAAAAAATCTCGTCAATAGTGCTCTCCGGTCACCAGTCAATAATTTTTTAGATTTAAAAACATCAACTATCCCCGTTAAGGGTGGCTTCCGAGGATTCGATTTTGATCGCTATTTTTTTACAAAGAGGTAGGGGTCACATCAAGACTTTGTCAAAGTCCAGGAATTATCTAACTCTCCGTTCACCAGTTATAATGTTTTTATATCAAAATATAGAAACTATCCCCGTTAAGCGTGGGTTCCGAGGATTCGATTTCAATGGCAATTTTTTTAGGAAGGGGTAGGGGTTACATAAAGACTTTGTCAAAGTCCAGGAATTATCTAACTCTCCGTTCACCAATTAATAATTTTTAAGATTTAAAAACATCAATTATCCCCGTTAAGGGTGGCTTCCGGGGATTCGATTTCGATCGCTATTTTTTTACGAAGGAGTAGTGGTCTCAGAAAGACTGTGTCGAAATCCAGGAATTATCTAACTCTCCTTTCACCAGTTATATTTTTTTTTTTTGATGAAAATATAGAAACTATCCCCGTTGAGGGTGGCTTCCGGGGATTCGATTTTGATCGCTATTTTTTTACGAAGGGGTAGTGATCTCAGAAAGACTATGTCAAAGTCCAGGAATTATCTAACTCTCCGTTCACCAGTTATAATTTTTTTTGATTAAAATATAGAAACTATTCCCGTTAAGGGTGGGTTCCGAGGATTCGATTTTGATCGCTATTTTTTGACGAAGAGGCAGTGGTCTCAGAAAGACTATGTCGAAGTCCAGGAATTATCTAACTCTCCGTTCATCAGTTGATAATTTTTAAGATCTAAAAACATCAATTATCCCCGTTAAGGGTGGCTTCCGGGGATTCGATTTCGATCGCTATTTTTTTACGAAGGAGGAATGGTCTCAGAAAGACTGTGTCAAAGTCCGGGAATTATCTAACTCTCCTTTTACCGGTTATATTTTTTTTTTTGATTAAAATATAGAAACTACCCGTGAAAAAATATTCTGATCAGACCTGATATGACCTGATAAGGCTATATCAAATTTTTTTATATATCCATATCTGGTCTGATATGATCTGATATGCCCATATATAAATTTTGATAGGTCCTGATATGGCCTGATATGGCCTGATATGAAAATTGGCCAGATCAGGCCAGATCAAGCCTTATCAACTTGATATGCCCATATCAAGCTTGATATGACTTGATAAGTTCATATATAATTTTTTTATATGTCCTGATATGGCCTGATATAGTCTGATAGGATATGTATATTTTGATGTACTTGTGGAAAAATATTTCTGATCAACCCTGATATAACTTGACAAGACCTGATATAGCCTGATAGAATATGTATATTTTGATGTACTTGTGGAAAAATATTTCTGATCAGGCTTGATATAATTTGATAAGCCTTGATATGGGCATATGTAACAGTTATTTTTGTGTTTCCTTTGTATAAAAATTTTCGTCTCTAGCCTGATCTAGACAGATACGGCCATATCTAGTCGAACATGTTCACATATAGTTCTTTGGTACGGCTTGATCAGTTCTGATATGAGCAATAATACTTTAATATAATGGTTTAGCGGATTTTACGAGAAAAAAATAGGAACAATAAATTTTAAATGATCATATATAATCATATATAATTAATAATTATGTATAAGTTTATATAATTAAATATAGTTTCATATAGTTATGTATAATGTTTATATAAAATTATATATATTTATATATAAATATGTATAAATATATATAAGTTTATATAATTATATAAAACTATATTAAACTTTATATAACAGCGTATCGCATGGCTTTATATTACGGTATAAAAAACCATACGTTGTTATACATTAAAATATATAATGATCATGGCCATATAATCATATAGTTTTTTTGTCATTACATATAAATACTTACAGTATATGAACGTGAATGGTGACAGATAATCGATGATTGTCAAGTCATCTTTTACTGAGGTGTATATTCTTTCTCTAATTTTGACGCAAAAATGTGCACTTTGTAAATAAATGCATTGAATAAATATTACAATTCGAAAATATTAAGTAAACTTGTTCGATTTTAAAACTTAACTTCTATATAGTTATACAAAATTTGTAAAAAAATGAAAAGTCACGCGTTGATCATTGAAGGTATACTTTATATTTATTATCATAGAAAAAGTAAATATATAATTTAAAAATTAAATCACAGAAGAACGTTTCTCCATGATTGTTTTTATGACTTGATTAATTTTCAGGTTCTAATGAAGGAAATGGAAGTTACCAAATATTGAATAATTTTGACATCGTTTTAATTGATAATTGTTACAGAAAATTTTTCTTTGAAAAAATGCACTTCCAGGAGATTAAAAAAATTACTAGTGCATTTTTGTCATGTTTTTTTTTTTTTTATTAACATAATTGACAATCAGCATTCATGTAAATTAACTCTGAATTCATCAAATTACTTGAATGCTCATTTAATAAATTTAATTTCGCTAACTCAATTTATATTTCACACAGAATATCATTTGATGATAACTGCGTGTTTGTTTCATTTAATTACCATAAAATTGATGATTAATACGTCAGATGTAGAATTTTGTTCAATAAGAATTGGAATATATGACATTTGTATATTTCATATTTGTTTAAGCACCCAATTTCAATAACAGATCTTGGGTCAGTCGGTAGCGGGCAGTGTTGGCGAGCGCACGGTTCACGGATCGATCCCTGGCGGGGAGTTTTTTTTTTTTTTTCCTTCTCTGGGCCGATATGTAAATCTAACTATATATAATCTGATATGCCCATATCAGGTCATATCGACGCCTCAACGTAGAACTATGATATCTCAAATTGTGGTAGAAAAACATGATATCTCAAATTGTGGTAGGAAAACATGATATCTCAAATTGTGGTAGAAAAACATGATATCTCGAGTTGAAGTCGAAAACTATGCTATCTCGCTAGCACAATTTTATTTTTTGATTTTAGGTTGGTAATAGCTCGAGATGATAGTATATAATTTCTGTTCAAACCCTTTACATGTGAAATTGGTGGAGGGTGGGTATTGCTTATGAGACTTATTCTGCAAAAATGAGGAAATATTTGAACAAGTCCATACACAAAAAATATATTTATTCAAACTATTTTAACACGTTGCCATTGCTACTGATAATAATAATAGTCACTGTAACGTAATAAGGTAACTCTCATGACATATCCGTCAAGCTTAGTTTTTACAGAACTAATTAAACTCAACCGATAAGGTCGTCATAGAAGGACCTGCAACGTTCTGGGATAAGTCCTTTTTCACAGAGAGCTAACAGGTCCTTTTTCTTATTTGCGTCCAACTGAATTTTTTCTTCATATGAGTCAGTCCACGTCAAACGGGACGGATTTGGCCAAAAATTTTCGACGATGTTTCAGATTCTTTCGTAATTTTTTTTATATATTCTCTGGGTAAAATGAATGCATGGAACATTTTTTTTGTTTTTTTACTCGAAGGGCTTAGAAGCTACAAGTAGTTGAATTTTCGAAAAAAGCACCATAAATCGGAATCGCGCTCTCCTTTAATATCTCCGGTTCCCTTAGTCGTAGAGACGTCAGCAAAAACTCATTTTAAAGCTCTTGAATTGTACTTTCGTGCTATTAATTTTAAATCCATGGAATAGATAATTTTCTATTTATTATGAACAATTGTATTATTCATACGCGATTTTCGAGATGAATGCCCTCTTCGAACAATACGAACAACAATACGGTGACGTATTCTATTTGATGGAATCCAAAAGTACGTTATAAATCTAAAGAAAATGTATGTCTTGTGAAGAATTTCTACAATTTCCTAAATTCGCTTCCAGTTTGATCGTCTGGGTAATCACACGTGTTTTCTCAATATTTTTTGTGTTTACAGTTTATTTACTTCAAAAACGTAATTAAATTCAAATTCCTATGAGAAATGTTTAGATGAAATGAAACTCTCTTCCATTATTATTAATATTATTATTATTATTATTATTATTATTAATATTACGCGTGTAGCTACTTGTTTCGGTGCTTGTTTGAAGCACCGAAACTCCGCGATAACACGTTGCGCTGCACTCGCCGCTCGTATTGTAAAATCGGTTGTTTCGAAATAACGTGCACGTCGTGCCCAGTCGGCATAACCTCCGAAATGGAGAATCTTCTGAACTCTGAAGGCAAGGAAAATAGGAATCTGAATGATTTGTTTAAAAATTTAACATTATTGACGGGTGTCATTTTTAATTTATTAAATTGTCCGCACATCACGATGAATTTTCTCTTGGAAAAAGCTCATAAAAATATTCTTTTCCATATCTTAATTCGAGGTTTTATCATTTATTATAGTGCCAAAGATATGATACAAAAAATTGAATTTAATGTGTTTTATGTATTTAAAATATATACAAAATTAAAATTGTTGATATGATTCATCTAAATTTTTTTTTTCTAATTACTCTTCAAAAAAAAATTTCAATGTCGGGGGGCTTCAAACTCCACACCGCCCCACCGGGGGTAATAAAATTAATTCATGTCTCTCAAAGCTTTTTGTATCTTATATTTCTCTCATGAAACTTTATTACATGTTATAGATTTAGATTGGTGGAGTCATGTTGCAAATGAACCCATTGCTGTTGACATCCTGCCATGCGAAGCTACAACCGACAATCGTATGAATCAAACACATTTTGTGCACATAGAATCGAATAACATGCGAATTTTTATTTTTATTTTAGAATTTCCGGAATATAGATGTTTAGATGCTGCGTCCCCACAACGGGAACGGCGTGAGTTCCTAGTTAGAAGTAGCACGTTTCAGAATTCTGACGAAAACTAGCACGTTCTAGATCTCACCGCGGCGAAAACTAACACGTTTCGATTTTCACCGCCAAAACTAGCACGTTTCGCGTCAATCAAAACCGAAAAGTGTTAAGTTTTCGTGAGAAATCTGAAACATGCTGTTCTTCATAAGTGTCGATATAGTTTGAAACATTAATTTAAAAAAAAAAATGTATAGTAAAATTGATTATTTTTATTCTATGGATTCAGAAGAGGTTACCCAAATATTGATATCAGTAATCGATGATTTATTTTTCAACCTTGATCCCGACATTCTGTTACGTCATGTGCCTGAATTGTAGATACTATTGACGTCGAAAGTACAACGCAAACTGTAGAGTCTGTGAATCCAGAATCGACAAGGGAGCGGTTAAGAAACGTTTGCCAGTGGAAGAGTAGTGTAGTGAAAAGAGCTCGAAATACTGGAAAAGCAGGTGTTACGAGAGCCGGAAAATCGTTCAACGCTAGAGAGATGGGTTCCGGGTGTAATAAAGACTGTCGGTTTCGTTGCTCAGACAAAATCACTCGTGAAGAGCGTACCGACATTTTCAATTATTTTTGGCAATTAGCTGATCATACGCGCCAGTGGGATTATATCGCAAGATACATGACCACAGGTCCTGTAAGTCAGAGGACGGTACAAGAAGATGATAATGCTCCACGCAGGAATGTATCTCATCAATTTAGGCTCGCAACAGCCTCAAAGGAAATAAAAGTGTGTCGCACGACATTTCTCGATACCTTAGGTAATTCATTCATTTAATAATCATCGTGTGGCTAATGGTATAAGATCGTATCCGCCAACATACGATCTCTGACTACTAGCTGCATACAAAAAAGGCAGCTAATTATCTAAGGTCGTATTCGCCAGATAATTATTCTTATTATTTCTATAGCTTGTTCATCTCCGAATAATTTGTCATATAGGTACGACCTTTACCACGAATAAGTATGACAAAAAAAATGTTGTAATGCTGAACGGGCGTATCCGCCAAAGATATACGATTTTCCACCTTTAGCTGTTTTCGACTGATTTCAATACATCTCTGCGTTTTGAGTATTTTTCTGGCGTATTGCTAAAGAAAAATTACACGACCTTTTACCACCAAAATCGCCTTTTTGGCACATACGACCTTGAATCATTAGACACGCGATATGTTCTAACAATCGCCAATTGTTTATCGACTTCAAACAGGTATTAGTCATCAATGGCTGACTACTGTTGATAAAAAAAAAAATAGTATGGCTAATGGTAGTTTCATACTGGCCGATAATCGTGGGAGGCATTCTAATAGGCCAAGAAAAATATCGGATTCTGTGACTGAGAGTGTTCATACACACATAAATCTTTTTCCGAAAGTCGAATCGCACTACTGTAGGCAATCGACGCGTAGGCAATATTTAGACGAAACTCTAAATATTGAAAAAATGTACAGGCTGTATAAAGATCATATGGCTGAAGCCGGTGATGGTGATATTGCATCAGCTTCTCAATACAGGAAAATTTTCAATACACGATATAATCTCAGCTTCCATAAGCCAAAGAAAGATGCTTGTGATGAGTGCACAGCTTATCGTCACCTGGACGAAGATCAAAAGAAAGATAAACAGGATACTTATGACACGCATCAGAAGAATAAAGATATTGCCAGAAGAATGATGAAAGCTGATAAAGAAGTAGCTTCAAAAGATAGTACCATATGCGTTTCATGCTTTGACTTGCAGAAAGTCTTGTCGACACCTCGCGCAGAAACATCAGCGTTATATTATAGACGAAAGCTGTCGATCTATAATTTTACTATATACGACATGGCAACCCATCATGGCATATGTAATGTCTGGAACGAGACAACAGCTAAACGAGGAGCCAACGAAATAGCTAGTTGTTTATGGAGATACATCTCTGAGAAGGCGATCAGGCATGAAACCAAAGAGTTCAGATTCTATAGCGACAATTGTGGCGGCCAAAACCGAAATAAAATTTTGTATTCAATGTATGTGAAAGCTGCCACAGAATTCAACGTGAAAATTACGCACAGGTATTTATAATAACGTAAAAATAAGTGATGAAGACAAAACCTTGTACAAACTAGATGGGGTTGACTCAAGATTTGGTTCAAAATTGATTTCAATGATTTTATGACAAAGAAATGGGTAAATCATTTCTTCTTAATTTTCTGGACAGATACTTGGAAAGAGGCCATACACAATCTGATGGTGACTCAATGCACGCTCGTATTGAGGTTGAGAGTAGACACAAAACCGTGTACACTCAAGCTGAATGGTGTAGAATTATGGAACAAGCAAGGATCACTAACCCGTACACGGTATACGAGGTTCAGCAAACTGAAATCTTTGCGTTTTCAGCTCTTGCAGCGAAACATAATTGGAAGATCATCAAAATATCTCAATTGCGAGAGATAACATTTAATCCTGGCAGTGAAATGGTTGAATTTAAGTATAATTACGATGAGCAACCACAAGCACGTTCCGTAACATGCGAAAAAGACGATTGTCAAAATCACGTTCTCACAGCTGCATATGGAGAAAAAATTCAGTTGGACGCAAATAAGAAAAAGGACCTGTTAGCTCTCTGTGAAAAAGGACTTATCCCAGAACGTTGCAGGTCCTTCTATGACGACCTTATCGGTTGAGTTTAATTAGTTCTGTAAAAACTAAGCTTGACGAATATGTCATGAGAGTTACCTTATTACGTTACAGTGACTATTATTATTATCAGTAGCAATGGCAACGTGTTAAAATAGTTTAAATAAATATATTTTTTGTGTATGGACTTGTTCAAATATTTCCTCATTTTTGCAGAATAAGTCTCATAAGCAATACCCACCCTCCACCAATTTCACATGTAAAGGGTTTGAACAGAAATACATACTATCATCTCGAGCTATTACCAACCTAAAATCAAAAAATAAAATTGTGCTAGCGAGATAGCATAGTTTTCGACTTCAACTCGAGATATCATGTTTTTCTACCACAATTTGAGATATCATGTTTTCCTACCACAATTTGAGATATCATGTTTTTCTACCACAATTTAAGATATCATAGTTCTACGTTGAGGCGTCGATATGTAGTCTGATATACTTATATCAAAGCATATATAGTCTGATATGGCCAATTTTTATATCAGGCCATATCAGGTCTGATATGGACAGTTTATATCAGGCCTGATATGGTCTGATCAGAATATTTTTTCACGGGTATCCCCGTTAAGGGTGGCTTCCGGGGATTCGATTTCGATCGCTATTTTTTTACGAAGGAGTAGTGGTCTCAGAAAGACTATGTCGAAGTCCAGGAATTATCTAACTCTCCGTTCACCAGTTAATAATTTTTAAGATTTAAAAACATCAATTATCCCCGTTAAGGGTGGCTTCCGGGGATTGGATTTCGATGGCTTTTTTTTACGAAGGGGTAGTGGTCTCAGAAAGACTATGTCAAAGTCCAGGAATTATCTAACTCTCCGTCCACCAGTTATAATGTTTTTAGATCAAAATATAGAAACTATCCCCGTTAAGCGTGGGTTCCGAGGATTCGATTTCGATGGCAATTTTTTTACGAAGGGGTAGGGGTCTCAGAAAGACTATGCTAAAGTCTCGTAATTATCTAACTCTCCGTTCACCAGTTATAATTTTTTTAGATTGAAATATAGAAACTATCCCCGTTAAGGGTGGATTCCGAGGATTCGATTTTGATCGCAATTGTTTTAAGAAGGGGTAGGGGTCCCAGAAAGACTATGTCAAAGTCCAGGAATTATCTAACTCTCCGTTCACCAGTTCATAATTTTTTTACATTAAAATATAGAAACTATCCCCGTTAAGGGTGGGTTCCGAGGATTCGATTTTTATCGCTATTTTTTTACGAAGCGGTAGGGGTCACATCAAGACTTCGTCAAAGTCCAGGAATTATTCAACTCTCCGTTCACCAGTTATAATGTTTTTAGATCAAAATATAGAAACTATCCCCGTTAAGGGTGGCTTCCGGGGATTCGATTTTTATCGCTATTTTTTTACGAAGGGGTAGGGGTCTCAGAAAGACTATACTAAAGTCTCGTAATTATCTAACTCTCCGTTCACCAGTTATAATTTTTTTTTGATCAAAATATAGAAACTATCTTCGTTAAGGATGGGTTCCGAGGATTCGATTTTAATTGCTATTTTTTTACGAAGAGGTAGTGGTCTCAGAAAGACTATGTCGAAGTCCAGGAATTATCTAACTCTCCGTTCACCAGTTAATAATTTTTAAAATTTAAAAACATCAATCATCCCCGTTAAGGGTGGCTTCCGGGAATTGGATTTTGATCACTATTTTTTTACGAAGGGGTAGTGGTCTCAGAAAGACTATGTCAAAGTCCAGGAATTTTCTAACTCTCCGTCCACCAGTTAATAATTTTTAAGATTCAAAAACATCAATTATCCCCGTTGAGGGTGGCTTCCGGGGATTGTATTTCGATCGCTATATTTTTACGCAGGGGTAGTGGTTTCAGAAAGACTATGTCGAAGTCCATGAATTATCTAACTCTCCGTTCACCAGTTATAATTTTTTTTGATCACAATATAGAAACTATCCCCGTTAAGGGTGAATTCCGGGGATTCGATTTTGATCGCTATTTCTTGACGAAGGCGTAGTGGTCTCAGAAAGACTATGTCCAAGTCTAGGAATCATCTAACTCTCTCTTCACCAGTTAATAATTTTGTCATATTAAAATACATCAATTCGATTCGATTCGGGGATTCGATTTTGATCGAATTTTTTTACGAAGGGGTAGTGGTCTCAGAAAGACTATGCCAGAGTTTCGGAATTATCCTACTCTCCGTTCACCGGTGAATAATTTTGCAGATCAAAATATATCAACTATTACCGTCAGGGGTGGGTACACTTCCACGGTGGGCAAGCCTCATTTGTTTTCAAAATCTCGTGTTACATTAACGTTATGAACTTCAGCCTCATGAACTTTGAGCTTTCTGAATAAAGGATATGGAGAATAATTTCTAATAAAGTTGCATATTGTAACGAGCAATTTTCCTACCCGGTGGAAAATGAGTAGCAAAATAAATCCCGCTCAAAAAGGTCCCAACGTATTCTAACGAAAAGATACTGAACGGTACGATACAAAAAAGAAAAGAAAAATAGAAATAAGCAAAAGCTAGGGTTGGGCGCCAGGCACACGAATGTGCCAGATAAAGTGAATTGAAAGAAAGAGAAGAAGAAAGGCAATAAGAATCAGCTAAATTCAAAATTCAAAAGAAAAGTTGATCAGGAAAAGAAAATACTAAGGGAACAGTTAAATTTAAAATTGAAAATACTAACCAGAAAGAGAAACACTACGAAATAGACAAATTCGAAAATCAAAATATACTCGGCTAGTAGACGGAGAGGGGAACGTGGGGGCGTAGGAATAACACACTTACTCGGCACAGATAAACGGTAACAGAAATATAATTTAAAGGCAAAGCAACGATACAATAAAAAAAGAATAAATAAAGAGTATAAGACGGCAGCGCCAGGTAGGCCGAATACAGGCAAATATAAATTAGGCAAACAAAACTCAGCTAGTAAGGCAAAATAGAGAGAAATTAACAAAATATACGCGAATACAAAGTCAAGCCAAAAAGAAATCTAATTTAAAAAAAAAAACGTTAGCGGCGGAATCTGATTCCGACGTCGCAAGTTGTAGGTAACGTGGGCGATACGATACGGCACGGGGATTCTTCCCCGCGCAGCGCAAGTCCAGAAAATATAGGTGATTTAGGTCTAATTATCCTACAATTAGCCTAGAAAAATCATAGACCACGACGATCCGTCGATGGCGGAATTTGAATATGAATCGTTAATCGGCAACGCCGCAAAATCGCTTAAGGACGGATGATCGAGGTCTGTATGATCAGAAAGCCTACCTCGGTGAAGGGTCGCAGCCCAGGCGGCGTCAAAGAAAAAGGCACACACAAAACCAAAAAGAATTAGATCACACAAAAAAAACTAAGAAAAACCCCAAAAAGAAAGTAACTAAAGAGAAACCCCAAAAGAAAAAGATAAGAAAAAAAACAACCCAAGATAAAGATAAGATAAACGATATAAAGTACGGTAACTCGACGTAGATTCGACGGTGGTCGGCAACGGAGTGATTCCAAAATCCGCTGATCGGCGATCGAAAAAGTGGTGGGGGAATCCTTTTCACACACGGCATGTTCGCCGCACCCATAACGGCGATCATGTTCAAAATTCTGGCCGGGAGGTAACGGATGGTGGCTTCATCAGGCTGGGAGGTGCAGCCCTCTCCCGGCCGGCAGGTGACGAGGCTGCGTTGACGATGGCTGATGACGTAGGTGCGGGTACTAATGCCGAGGCTTCCAGGACATCCCCCAGACGATCCAGCGGCGATCGGCGGATCCCACGAAGTCCTGGCGTCGGTGTACCTGCTGTTTACATAAAAAAAACTCACGGCAGATACACTATTCTAATAGATAACGGTTGGACTTGCGCTTCGGTGAAGAATTCGCGGTACGGCAGCGGCATGGTCGCTCACGTTTGCGAGTGGAGGCGCGGTCAGCGGCAGATGTAAAATCTGCCACGTTACAATATAAAAAAACTATTGAAGACTTATTAAGCTCCGTGAAGTGGGCACCCCACCTTGATGGATTTCGATTCTCCAATGTGTTTTCGATAGACTTATAGCCGTAGATGACTGTAGTAGACTTTTTTCTTTTTGTAGTCGATCAATGAGTGTGTAATTCGTTTTTGAATGACAGTTAGGAACTAATTTATAATCACAGCTGGAATGACATCAGATTCTTATCAACGATCGTTTGTAGTTGATTGTAGATATTAAATTTTTTCCGTAAGAAAAAAAATGAACACGCAATCGAATATTTGATGATTTCAGGAGTTAATTCGAGTTGAAAACTCGAAAAAGATTAGTTGCTCAGTGAAATTCGTTCGTAGTTGTTTGTAGTGCCAGGATTCTGAACGGGGAAATCGAAACAAGCGTATTATCTGTTGAGAATTGTTACTCAACATTCCAATACATTTCGTAAATTGACTACCATTAATAATTAAGCAAGGCGTGACCTTTGAGGAAAATCATCCGACTCGCCCCCATATCACCTAGTCGGCGGATTCTCGGACGGAATTCATACATTTTTTTTGTAAGGGCCCCAGTCTCGTTTTATATTATGAAAAAAAAAAAATAATAATTCGGTCACTCCAATTCTCCGAAAATTTTTGCGTCACTCTTGCGTGACTTTTGCGTGACTCTATCAGAGTCACTCTACCTTGCGAATAGCCACAACAATTTTTTCATGTTTATGTGACAGAAACGCACATACATTTTTTATTCATTTTTGCACTCGTGAATCTACTTTCAACATTTTATTGGTATAAATAACAATTTGCAACACAAGCCTAAATGGCATTAATCTGTATCAAACAGACGTAGGTACAGTCGGTTCGGTAACAGAAGAACGTATCTACACAAGGCTAATTATGGATAATGGCTATTTTCATTTATCCAAGAATTTCCAATGTGGAGAACAATTTTTTTGGAGATACGTCTGTCTGACCTGTAAATAGGCCATTTTTGGCACTCATGTGACTATGTTATTAGGCTGTCGATATAATATTGTGATGAAACTGATATCTAAGTGATCAGTGCGAAGAGGTCTTCAAATTCACCAAATGAATGGTGTACGAGTGATAAACAACGACAAGCAATACTACGTTAATAGGCAAAGAATAAAGTGATTCTCTTTACTAGGACCATAAATTTCAACAATCTTGTGTGCAACAATGACTTCATTTAATGCATAAATATTCATTGTAATGTAGAATTTCATAACGTCAAGCGAAAACTGGTCATTCCAGGGCAACATGCAAAACCATGCGACAGTGATTTCTATTGGATATTTAAGTGTGAGAAATATTGCCTAGATAGATATAGAATGAAGATGTATATAGAGTTTTCTTCACCCACCACGCTGTACTGCGTAAGGAGGCCCTCCTGTTCTGTTATCTATCATAAGCAATGAGATGCGGATCTAGATAACGAATTTTTTTTAAAACACGAGTCTAATCTTATTTCTTGCTTTCAGAACATCCCATCACGATTCCACCGTGCGAGTTAATACTTCAATACTATATCATACGCATGATAAATGAAAGAAAAGAGAGATGTGAATCGTTTAAAATTTGATAGACAATAAGTGAGTTTTAACGTTTTTAAAAATTTATGCATGAATGACAGATCAGTATATACTTGTCAATTTTGTTGATTTTTCATTTTGATACTAACAGTGCTGGCGAGGAAGTTGCACTTAAAATTAGCGGAGATAGAGTGCTATTTCATATCGAGATGCCAATTGAACCTTACCAAGCAGGTGTAGTATGGGTTTTAATTTCTTGTGTACACAAACCAAAATAAGAAAAATGAAAGCCACGAAAATTAGTAACATTTGCTATTGCTATACTGCTCTAGAATGATCTAAATCACCTCAGTAATTCAGACAGTAATCGAATGCACGGCACTAATCACTCTCCGAACTACCCATCAGAGTCTTGTTTATTAGAGTTCTTCGTACAAGACAGCATCATACTGTAGCAGTATAGCAAAGCGAATCTTAGTCATGAACTGATTTGATTTCACAGTTAAGAGTACAATGGATGCCGAAGAGTGGAGAGTATTATGCATGATGAAAAATTACTTAAAGGAGATGAGTGCAGAGATGAGAATAGCAGAGATGAGGAAAAGAGGAAAGCGCAGAAAGAAGAAAATGAGATGAAAAAGAATGTGACAATTCATACGGATCAGGTTCGTGTAGGCAAAAAATTTACAATTCACGCTAAGCCGCAGTGACCCTAGCCGTATTTGAAGTGCTGCCGTGTTGACCCTATCATTCGGGATGACTTATTTAAAATCAGAGTATCAGTTTGAACCTTCTGAAATGTGTAAATATCGATATTATATCGAAATCGAATTTTATGATGTAGGAAAAAAATGGTGCTGCGAAATGGTTCAACTAGACCATACAAAAGACGGTAAGAGCGTATATGATGAATTCCACGCGAACCGGACAAGAAAAAAAAACTTTTCCTCTCATTTTTGCATGAGCTTTAGTACCCTCAAAATTAGAATTTTTCATGTATACAAGACATGTAGCTATTTTTACCTATGGTGTACGAGCTCTTCTAGTTTCCGGTTGATTACGCTCTTTGATGTCTTTGGAGGGAAATATCTCAGAAACGGTATGTCGAATGAAAAAAGTAATGGAGTGGTGATTTGTAGTATTCTTCACCCTCTTTCACCTGAGTCCATGATCTTGCCCCTGACTATCGGAAACATGTCGAAAAATCACTTTCCAATCCAAAACTCTATTTTTATCCACCTACATCATTTTTAGGATTTTTTTAGTATTTTTTTTCGAAAAGCTCGGGAAATTTCCCATCGAATCACGTTTGTTTCGGAATGGACCACGGCTTCGTTTGGGAGCTACAATACAATACGTACGAGTCGTTCGTTTCGCCTTCGGAAAAAAATTGTAGTTCCCAAACGAAGCCGTGGTCCATTCCAAAACAAACGTGATTCGATGGGAAATTTCCCGAGCTATTCGAAAAAAAATACGAAAAAAATCATAAAAATGACATAAGTGGATAAAAATAGAGTTTCGGATTGAAAAATGATTTTTCGACATGTTTTCCGATAGTCACGCGCAAGATCATGGACTCAGGTGAAAGAGGGTGAAGAATACTACAAATCACCATCCTATCACTTTTTTTATTCGACATGCCGTTTCTGAGATATTTGCCTCCAAAGACATCAAAGAGCGTAATCAACCGGAAACTAGAAATGAGGCTGAAGCTAGCAGCGGGATCCAGCAGCGGGATGCTATAATCCAGGAAGTAATAGGGTGCGGGGCCCCTGGACTAAAATTTTCAAACGCATGCTCGGAAAATTATCAAAAAATTTATTTATGAACGTTTTTAATCCTATAACACTATTCCGTTTCAACTTTTCAGTGGACGGACTCGGTTGTTTATTTATTGATTAATTAATTAATTAACAATCAGCGCGGCTAAGTTGGAAATCACACGCATGTCGGTAAAAATCTGGAAAAATTCAGAAATATTGCCTTTCGATCCCAGATCACGATCCCGTTTCAACTTTTCAGTGGACGGACTCGGTTGTTTATTGATTGATTAATTAATTAATTAACAATCAGCGCGGCTAAGTTGGAAATCACACGCATGTCGGTAAAAATCTGGAAAAATTCAGAAATATTGCCTTTCGATCTCAGATCACGATCCCGTTTCAACTTTTCAGTGGACGGACTCGGTTGTTTATTTATTGATTAATTAATTCATTAACAATCAGCGCCGCTAAGTTGGAAATCACACGCATGTCGGTAAAAATCTGGAAAAATTCAGAAATATTGCCTTTCGATCCCAGATCACGATCCCGTTTCAACTTTTCAGTGGACGGACTCGGTTGTTTATTTATTGATTAATTAATTAATTAACAATCAGCGCGGCTAAGTTGGAAATCACACGCATGTCGGTAAAAATCTGGAAAAATTCAGAAATATTGCCTTTCGATCCCAGATCACGATCCCGTTTCAACTTTTCAGTGGACGGACTCGGTTGTTTATTTATTGATTAATTAATTAATTAACAATCAGCGCGGCTAAGTTGGAAATCACACGCATGTCGGTAAAAATCTGGAAAAATTCAGAAATATTGCCTTTCGATCCCAGATCACGATCCCGTTTCAACTTTTCAGTGGACGGACTCGGTTGTTTATTTATTGATTAATTAATTAATTAACAATCAGCGCGGCTAAGTTGGAAATCACACGCATGTCGGTAAAAATCTGGAAAAATTCAGAAATATTGCCTTTCGATCCCAGATCACGATCCCGTTTCAACTTTTCAGTGGACGGACTCGGTTGTTTATTTATTGATTAATTAATTAATTAACAATCAGCGCGGCTAAGTTGGAAATCACACGCATGTCGGTAAAAATCTGTAAAAACTCAGAAATATTGCCTTTCGATCCCAGATCACGATCCCGTTTCAACTTTTCAGTGGACGGACTCGGTTGTTTATTTATTGATTAATTAATTAATTAACAATCAGCGCGGCTAAGTTGGAAATCACACGCATGTCGGTAAAAATCTGGAAAAATTCAGAAATATTGCCTTTCGATCCCAGATTACGATCCCGTTTCAACTTTTCAGTGGACGGACTCGGTTGTTTATTTATTGATTAATTAATTAATTAACAATCAGCGCGGCTAAGTTGGAAATCACACGCATGTCGGTAAAAATCTGGAAAATTGGATCATCGGGATCGTCGCCACTATTGTTTTCCACATCGTGATCCACATTATCTTCCAGATCTTTCAGGATTTTATCAAGATTTGCCGGTTCCGTTTCGAACGCAAACACCTAAACCAAGGATTTGTAGATCTGAGATGCAGAAGCTACGCTGTCACAGTGCATCAGTTTGTTGACGAATAATTATACAACTCGTCGTTGGTGACCTTGTGTTTTTTTGTTTGGATAAGACTTTTTAGCCTTGTTCAGCACCGTTTTGATCAGGTGTGATGAACAAATGTGTAGAATTACCAAACCGTCTCCCGACCCAATTTCTTTATCATAGATGTCGTAAAGTGTTTGGATGTATTGGGATAAGGTCATATAATTGAATCCCCACGTTGCTGCGTGCAATAATGCCAAACTAAAATCAGTTTCGATTTTATGGATTTTTTTAGTTGCTGATACCTTTTTTATCATGCTCGCAAAGGTTCGGTATAGTCCCCCTGTTGTGACAGCGTCGTGCCGCCCCAATAATATAAAGCAGATGGATAACGGACCAAAACCGTCCCACACCACCTTTTACTGGCTGCAGTACCAACTTGTGCCATTCGAATTCGAGAACACAGTAGGGGAGACCGGGGTAAAATGATCCCGCGGGGCAAAACGATCATGTTAGGTTCTGAGCTAATCAGCGTTACTGGACGACTCGGTATCGGGCAGATAATATGCACGGTAGTTGTAGAATACAGTGCTTGTTAGCAGAAGAACGCCAACTTAAGTATTACGTGTTGTGCTTATAAAAAAACTACTCCGGAGACGTCGCGATCTAAGGTAACTGCCGAGTAACTGCCGTACGTTGATCGCTCTAAACATTGTATCCTATTTATAAACAAAATATCGACTACATGGTCTAAGGTGATACACTTATAGCTTTAATTCGGTAAAAAAAAACTCTTTTCATTCGGGACTTCTTCGCGCCGAAAACTTGCATTCAGTTCAGGTTATGGCGCTTGGGGCAAAATGATCATATATCATTATACGGCCTTTTTTACTTTTTTAAAACTAAAAACTAACTGTAAAAAGTACATGCTTCTGCAGGAAAAATAAGTCGATTGAAACACAGTTTAGTACTAAATATTGAACTTTTAAACCTACCTGTACATAGTTTTCTATAACATTCATTGAGAGATCATTTTGCCCCACCCCATGGGGCAAAACGATCTTTTGACACTAGTGCAATTCTTCAAAATTTGTCGCAATCACAGCAACTCATAAAATCTGGAAAAATTCAACAATGTGGCCGAAGGATGGTACAATCCATCGCTCCTATCTTTAGATTCATGAAGCAAACAGTTTACTCTTTATAATCATGTTTCCCTTAGGGGGATCATTTTGCCCCGGTCTCCCCTACGGGTACACATTTTCGAAGAATGCATTAAAAGCGTCCGTCCATCCACGTTTCAATGTTTGCGTCGAATCGTAGAAATTTTCCCAAAAATCTTTAGGGGCGCTGACTGATTTCCCTTCGGTCCAATCTGGATATACTTTCTTTCGGGTACTATTTGTGCCATCATCAATCCTATCAGCACTATTTTTGCCACCATCAAGCCAATCAGCTGCAACTTCACGACTACATGTTGAATCGTCGCGTTTTTTTCTGATCTTGTCATGCTCATCATATTGCTTCTCTGCAGTTGAAGACTGGTCAGAAGCATCACTACTGATGTCATTGAACTGAACACAAGTTTCCACTTGTTCTGTGGCAGTAACTTCTGGGGGTAGTGGGTGCGGGTCCTGGAACCACATGTTATCTTCGAATACATACTCCTCTGCTTTTTCGGATGGAGTAGCATTTATCGGGTGGGTCCTCATTTCAGCGTTTACAGTATCAACGAAAAGAATTTCTGAATCCGTTTGACCAGCAGTAACTTCACGCCTAGATACGGCGTATTCCGAAATACAACCGCGCTTGCGGTTGTATCGTTTCATCCTTATTTATTAAATGCGATGAAAAAGACACCATATCTAACCGTAACCATGGTTGCATTCCAGAAAACGCTGTTGATTACCAAACACATAATTTGTTCAATACATCCGCGCGCAAGTTGTTTTCAAGTTTGTTGACTGTCAGTTCTTATATTATAAAGTTATGTACTATTTCTACGTATGCAAATAAACATAGCATTTGAATAAAGAAATAAAACTTAAATAGAAATGAGTTGGTTAAGAAATGAAAGTGTTGCCATTGCAGCACTGGACGTTTTCCGGACAAGTCAATTAGATTTCGAAACATTTAATCGAGATTTAAAACATTTTCGCAAAGCCACGTGGGCAAATATTTGCCGTAAGATTCTCAAAGGTTCGGTTGATGAAAGAACCATAAAGAAGCACACACGACGATGCTTCGACTTCTTCAAGAGCCGTTTCGAAAGCATCGCTGCAATCATGGTTGATGAGGTCAAAACGGATACAGGAATTCTTTCCGTTGATACTGTAAACGCTGGAACGAGGACCCACCCAATAGATGCTACTCCTTCCAAAACAGCAGAGAAGCATGTATTCGAAGATAATATGTCGTTCCAGGACTCGTACCCACTACCCCCAGAAATTACTGCCACAGAACAAGTGGAAACTTGTGTTCAATTGAATGAAATCAGGAGTAATGCTTCTGAGCAGTCTTCAACTGCAGATAAGGAATATGATGAGCATGACAAGAGCAGAAAAAATCGCGATGATTCAGTATGTAGTCGTGAAGTTGCTGCTGGTCAAACGGATTCAGGAATTCTTTCCGTTGATACTGTAAACGCTGAAATGAGGACCCACCCGATAAATGCTACTCCATCCGAAACAGCAGAGGAGTATGTATTCGAAGATACCATGTGGTTCCAGGACCCGTACCCACTACCCCCAGAAGTTACTGCCACAGAACAAGTGGAAACTTGTGTTCAGTTCAATGACATCAGTAGTGATGCTTCTGACCAGTCTTCAACTGCAGAGAAGCAATATGATGAGCATGACAAGATCAGAAAAAAACGCGACGATTCAACATGTAGTCGTGAAGTTGCAGCTGATTGGCTTGATGGTGGCAAAAATAGTGCTGATAGGATTGATGATGGCACAAATAGTACCCGAAAGAAAGTATATCCAGATTGGACCGAAGGGAAATCAGTCAGCGCCCCTAAAGATTTTTGGGAAAATTTCTACGATTCGACGCAAACATTGAAACGTGGATGGACGGACGGTTTTAATGCATTCTTCGAAAATGTGTACCCATACTGTGTTCTCAAATTCGAATGGCACAAGTTGGTACTGCAGCCAGTAAAAGGTGGTGTGGGCTTTCAGGCAATAGCTACGTGCAAGCACCCTACGTGCACAAAGTATAGGTTTGTTTTTGTTGAGCCGGTAAGCAATCCTCACGTTGATCGTACGATAAAAGTATGGTACGAAAGAACTTACAACCACAGTGCTAATGAAAACCACCGTCGGCATGTCTGTGGCGTCACGAGAGAAATGTACGCAGAAAAATTGAAACAAATGCCCCCACTTGTCCTCAAGGCGGAATTGTTGAACAATACATTGGATGAAGTTCTGAAAGAGGGCAATCTGAATTCAGCGTTATCTGATACTGTATTACAAAAAATATCAATCGGCAATCATTGTAAGAATGACCTTCATAAAGCATTTGTAACTTTCATGGCGATGCTGGACGAACACTACATGACAACTATACGGGGAGAGGTATTCGACGGGTATATACAAGTATTCTCAGTGAAACCATTCGCAGTCATGTTGTTTTGCGAAGAACAAGTGCGTTATCTCTTGTCGTTGAAACAACGATTTGTGCATATCGATGCAACAGGATCATTAATAGCAGTACCTAGTATTATTAACCTGCATTCACAAACAATTTACTTGTATTCGTTGATAGTACCAGGCGGGGATGGTTTTGGTCCGTTATCCATCTGCGATATATTATTGGGGCAGCACGACGCTGTCACAACAGGTGGACTATACCGAACCTTTGCGAGCATGATAAAAAAGGTATCAGCAACTAAAAAAATCCATAAAATCGAAACTGATTTTAGTTTGGCATTATTGCACGCAGCAACGTGGGGATTCAATAATATGACCTTATCCCAATACATCCAAACACTTTACGACATCTATGATAAAGGAATCGGGTCGGGAGACGGTTTGGTGATTGTACACATTTGTTCATCACACCTGATCAAAACAGTGCTGAACAAGGCTAAAAAGTGTTATCCCAACAAAAAAACACAAGGTTACCAACGACGAGTTGTAGGATTATTCGTCAACAAACTGATGCACTGTGACAGCGTAGCTTCTGCATCTCAGATCTATAAATCCTTGGTTCAGGTGTTTGCGTTCGAAACGGAACCAGCAAATCTTGATAAAATCCTAAAAGATCTCGAAGATAATGTGGATCACGATGTGGAGAACAATAGTGACGACGATCCCGATGATGAGCCAGTGGGTGATGTAATCGAGCATTTCACTATTCCAGCTGTATCGCAAGAAAAATCGACGGCTGTCACTAAAAACTCACCATATTACGAAGTTTTTAAATCGATCGAAACCGCAGTCTTGAGCGACCGCGAATGCACTAACACAGAAAACAAGTTTCATTCAAAAAATTTTGTAAAGTACGTAGCTGATTTCCTGATGCCATACTATCCGCTGTGGTCGGCGATTAACATCACACAGGTAGGTTTATTCCGTGACAGCAATGCACCGATAGAGAACCATTTCAAAATCCGCAAACACTCTAAATTTAAAAACCAGAAGAAAATATCGGCCCCGAGATTCATTAGGCGAAATTTTGAATTTATCAAAGCGGGTCTGAAAGAACGGAATTTCCAATTGAAGACTACCAGACAAGTAAAACGACGAGCCAAAGACAACGACAACCCATCGGAACGCTGGAAGAGACAAAATACGGGGCGACCACATGTCAATAGGTATCTAACGCATGAAAAATTTGTTGATAGTTCGAATATACCACCAGAGATTTTGAAGCTTGCCGCTGCTGCAGAAGGTCTCGACAGTTTCAACGATGCAGATACCGAAGTAGATTTCGATACATCCTACTCGAAAACTAGCCAAAGAAGTCGCAAAACAACGAGCCAAACGTCAAAATTGGTGAAAAAGGATATTGAGGTTGCGACAGGATCCAAAGTCGACGATGTCGAATTAAACAATATTGAGAATTTGGAAACTCCGGAAGTAGACATAATATCACAAGATACCGTCAACTGTCCGAATGTTTCACCACAACGCTCGAGTGGCTTATCTCTCACAAGTTTCGAAGAACCTCCGTGGCGTGATACCAATGACTACCCTGGGAAATGGACGGATACGAATTTCTATCTAGATGGGATGTTAATCAACAATCAGTGTCTGGCGACACTGCTTCCCGATGAATATGTGGATGACAACATCATAAACGCATTTCTGAAGATCATGAGTACAGACACACAAGGTGACAATAAGCCACTCGTCTTCGACGTCCATTTCTGTTTCAGTTTGCTGGCGTGCACTGACGGTCGGGTCGGATTTTTGAATTGGGCCAATAAAGTGAAGGCCTTTACTCACACGATTTGGCTGTTACCTATATGTCGGGCGAAGCACTGGACACTATTTGTGATTGTCTTTCCCCACAAGTGCATCGTGTATTTGGATTCATTGTGGGGAACACCAGATAGTGACATTGTGCGAAGGTTGTGCGCTTTCGTAGAGAAGCTGCACATGCGAAAGGATACGCCAAAGTTTGATTGGTCCGAATGGAAATTATACTGTCCAAAGGATGTACCGTCACAGGTGACGGCAGCGGGAGTCGGCTGCAACTGTGGTGTTCACTTGTGTGCGTGGGCGTACGTAATATGCAAGAGTGCATACCTACATTTTTCAGAAAAAGAAATGTTGACCATACGTAAATGGATCATGACGAAAGTGGTGGGTGCCAAAAAGGAGAAAGTATCAAGCGATAAAGCAGGCAATACGACGGATAATGAGGTACTTCTACCGACGGAACGGTCCGCAGGTTCCGATAGGACAACTAGTCGCATAGTATTTCGCAATACGCAAAGCCATAAGATGGAATTGTGCCGTGGACCACCAATGGGCTCGCAGAGTACGAGGGAATATTGCTCCTCGCTACAACTCCTGGCGCGTTACAATTGAGGATAGTTGGATTGACAGGTAGTAACAGATAGACTTTCTACGATAGCTCGGACAAAAATTTCATCACCTCAATTTCCAAAACCTTTAACACATATCGTAGCCTACTCATGAGAACACAAGAAAACGAAACCAAATATTTTATAAGTTATACCAGTACCATACTCTACTAGTTTTAAGATTAAATAAGTGTAATTATAATGATTGATTCACAACAATTTGTTTTAATCTTCACAGTATATCATGATGTGTGCAATTACGTGAAACTTGTGTGTGCTATGTGAACAAATAAATAAAAATTGACTAAAATTATAGCGAAAAAAAGAGATTGAAAGAAATGAAAAAGAGAAAAAAAAATAATAATCTAATCCATTTTTCCAGATTTTTACCGACATGCGTGTGATTTCCAACTTAGCCGCGCTGATTGTTAATTAATTAATTAATCAATAAATGAACAACCGAGTCCGTCCACTGAAAAGTTGAAACGGGATCGTGATCTGGGATCGAAAGGCAATATTTCTGAATTTTTCCAGATTTTTGCCGACATGCGTGTGATTTCCAACTTAGCCGCGCTGATTGTTAATTAATTAAATAATCAATAAATAAACAACCGAGTCCGTCCACTGAAAAGTTGAAACGGGATCGTGATCTGGGATCGAAAGGCGAAATTTCTGAATTTTTCCAGATTTTTACCGACATGCGTGTGATTTCCAACTTAGCCGCGCTGATTGTTAATTAATTAAATAATCAATAAATAAACAACCGAGTCCGTCCACTGAAAAGTTGAAACGGGATCGTGATCTGGGATCGAAAGGCAATATTTCTGAATTTTTCCAGATTTTTACCGACGTGCGTGTGATTTCCAACTTAGCCGCGCTGATTGTTAATTAATTAAATAATCAATAAATAAACAACCGAGTCCGTCCACTGAAAAGTTGAAACGGGATCGTGATCTGGGATCGAAAGGCAATATTTCTGAATTTTTCAGATTTTTACCGACATGCGTGTGATTTCCAACTTAGCCGCGCTGATTGTTAATTAATTAATTAATCAATAAATAAACAACCGAGTCCGTCCACTGAAAAGTTGAAACGGAATCGTGATCTGGGATCGAAAGGCAATATTTCTGAATTTTTCCAGATTTTTACCGACATGCGTGTGATTTCCAACTTAGCCGCGCTGATTGTTAATTAATTAATTAATCAATAAATAAACAACCGAGTCCGTCCACTGAAAAGTTGAAACGGAATAGTGTTATAGGATTAAAAACGTTCATAAATAAATTTTTTGATAATTTTCCGAGCATGCGTTTGAAAATTTTAGTCCAGGGGCCCCGCACCCTATTCCTTCCTGGATTATAGCATCCCGCTGCTGGATCCCGCTGCTAGCTTCAGCCTCATAAACTAGAAGAGCTCGTACACCATAGGTAAAAATAGCTACATATGTCTTATATACATGAAAAATTCTAATTTTGAGGGTACTAAAGCTCATGCAAAAATGAGAGAAAAAGTTGTTTTTTTTTTGTCCGGTTCGCGTGGAATTCATCATATGTACGATGCAAAATTGCCAGGAAATATATGTGATCTTGCTCTGAGTGCAGCAGTGTACGCGTATAATAGAACAGCAAATACATCAAAGGACATGATTATGCCAATGCAAAGGTTTGCCCCAGATCATAGTTATTACATGAATCAGCCGAAACATTTTAGGTGCGTAGCTTATATTATACGGAGACAACTGATACAAATAAAATCAATTATACCAGCTTTCCTGATATGATAAGAGATGAGAAAGCGAGAACTAACATATTACCTGCAATGCAGCTGAATAATGAAAATGACAAAGAGATGAGTGAAACTGAGGATAAGATTCATCATGCAATGATTGCACAGATTGATCAAGTCCCAGTGTCACATAGAGATGCAATGCGAAAAAAACAGCCTGAACTTTGGCAGAGAGCAGTGATCGATGATTTAAATTCAATCAATAAAAATAACGTGTGTACATCAATCGACAGACCGACCGTGATAAGAGATAGTCGAAAAGTGCACATAATAGATTCTGGATGGGTTTTAGAAAAGAAAATATAAAATGGTAATCAAACAAAACATGAAGCACATCTTGTAATAAGAGGTTTCAAAGGTAAAAACCTATAGGGAATTCCACGCCAACTCACTGAGCCCGTGACCCTAACCAATTTTGATTTTTATTATTATTTTTCATATGATCGACCTTTCTCCAAAAACCACGAAAAAGGGTTTTTTTTTTTTTTAGATCCTTTTTTGTTATTCGTTATTGAATCTATCTCAGAAACGCCATTTTTTTTCCAAAAAATACACAAAAATTCCTTGGATTGTATCGATGATTTTAAGCACAGAATGGGAATGTGATTTTTCTTTCTAGTTTTCGGAGCGATTCGAACATTTCATTTCAACAAAAAAATGGTACAACTTGCGTTGAAATTGTTGAAATGAAATGTTTGAATCGCTCTGGAAACTAGAAAAACCGGAATCACATTCCCATTCTGTGCTTGAAATCATCGTTTCACTCCAATGAATTTTTGTGAATTCAAAAAAAAAATGGCGTTTCTGAGATAGCTTCAATAACGAATAAAAAAAAGGGTATGTGAACAACAAAAAAAACATTTGTCATGGAGGTCGATCATATAAAAAATAATCAGAAAGATCAAAATTGGTCAGGGTCATGGGCTCGGTGAGTTGGCGTGGAATTCCCTATGTACGATCTAATAGAAACCTGTGTCTCGATTGCCTCTGACAAAATCGGTTTTTGCTGTCACAATTTAGAAATGTGTCAATTAGATGTAAAACCTACTATTTTCACAAAAGGTGAGTATCTGATATCTTCAAAAGTGTTTGTGGCTAGACGTAATTGATCAAGGTTCCTGATTTAAACGTAACAAATCAAAATTAAAATCAATCTCGTTGTGGAGTTACATAACTGGTACACTGACGGTATAAGGCAGAGGTCGGCAGGCTTGGCGCAATGCGCCAACCTGGCTCTAAGTGTCAATTACTACGGCTGTAAGTCCCCTCGGTCTACCTGAGAACGGTCAGTTGTCCTTACCTGAAAGTTCGATGGTAGGGGCAGCGTTCAGGAGAAATAAAAGGAACTAAGGGGTGTGCGGTCTATTTGGGACGGCAAAAACTGCGTCTGACCGTCCAAGTCTTTTCATACCTGCATATTCCTACCCATACTTGCCAAATTCCTAGATACGGCGTTAAAAGGATTAGTGCCGGTGAATGGGTTAAGTGGATTTACGGCTTTGGCTCCTTGGCCTGATGAGTGTGCCGACCCCTGGTATAAGGAACAGAAATACTTCATTATATTGAAATACCTTTAGTCATTTAAGATGTGATATCACTTATGTAAGCTACTCATTACACTATGTTGAAGTAACAGCGATTTTTTATTTCACTCTCGGCGTGCCCGAAAAAATCGGGAATGATGATGAAACTAGGAATAAGCGAGAGAATCACGAGAAGGATAGAAGAGATATACAGAGACACCTGGAACGAGGTAAGAGTAAATGGGAGGACATGCGGAAGCTTCAGGACAACAAGAGGGGTTAGGCAGGGATGACCATGAAGTCCAGCGCTGTTTAACATATACACGGCGGACCGAGAAGAGTACATGAAGAAAGGACAGGATGGAGGGCTAGTAATAGGGAAGAAAAAGATATGGTCTCTACTATACTGCCGTGCTAAGCACAACAGTGGTAACTTACTTTTTTGTCAAGAATGATTTACGACTCTTAGATGGTATATAAGCGAACGATGAATATTTATGTGCCTGAAGTTCAGAACGTTCATTTCAACGAAAATTCGAAAATGCCAAGCTTACCACGATTGTTAATCGACAAAAAATATCTACAAATTTGAGATAGATTGAAAATCTAAGGTCAGTTCTATAGATTTCGAAATTTATAAATTGTGACGTGGATTTTATTTAGACCTCGGATCTGGACCGGATAGCCAGCCTCCGAGAGTCATCCACTCGACAATTGGGGTCGGTTCAGAGTACCGAATCTTCAAAGCTCCGAACGGTAAAAATTCCGAATTTATTATGAACGATTTCGTAATTTCCAGAAAGACTAGGGTTCAGAAAATTAAAATTTCGAATGGTCTAAATGCAGAAAGCTCAAGGCTCCGACAGTCCAATGTTCCGAAAGTCCAAAATTCCGAAAGTTTAAAATTCCGAAAGATCGAACGTGTTCTTAACGTGTCGATCAAACGACGCGTGACGGCTTGATGTTCAATAGTTTCGAAGTTTTGGCCTTTCGGATATTGAGCTTTCGGAGTCTTGACTTTTCGGAATTTTGAACCTTCGGTGCAGAGTTGGGCACCACTAATTACAAATTGTAATTAATTACATTGAAATGACTAATTACATTCGTAATTTGTAGTGAGAAATAAATCAAATGCTAATTACATTCGTAATTTGTAATTGGAAAAAATTTAATTACTAATTACATTTGTAATTTGTAATTAGAAAGAATTTAATTACCAATTACATTTGTAATTTGTAATTTGAAAAAATTCAATTACTAATTACATTTGTAATTTGTAGTTAGAAAAGAATCAATTACTAATTACATTTGTAATTTTTAACTAGGAAAATTTTAGTTACTAATTATATTTGTTATTTGTAATTCGGAACATTTTAGTTACTAATTACATTTGCAATTTGTAATTGAAAGAAGTTCAATTACTAATTAGATTTGTAATTTGTAATTATAAAAATTTTAGTTACTAATTACATTTGCAATTTGTAATTAGAAAAAGTTTGGTTACTAAATACATTTGTAATTAGAAAAAAATCAATCCCTAATTACAATTGCGGAAAGTAATTAGCAGCTATTTTTCTTCTAATTACAATTTTTCAAAGTAATCAAAAGAATTATTCAATCCATTCACAGTTTTTAGATGTAATTATATCTCGGTATATACTCTTATATCTAGGTATATACATCCATATAGCGACATATTCAGGTACATCTTGGTATATACCCCTATATCTGGGTATATACAACTATATAGCGACATATTCAGGTATATATCGGTATTTACCCCTATATCTGGGTATATACAACTATATAGCGACATATGTAGGTATATATCGGTATATACCGACATATCTAGGTATATATGACTATATATCAACGGAATCAGGTATATCTCGGTAAATACGCCTATATCTGGATATATACAACTATATAGCGACATATTCAGGTATATATCGGTATATACCCCTATATCTGGGTATATATAACTATATAGCGACATATTCAGGTATATATCGGTATATACCCCTATATCTCTGCCTGTCTGCCTGTGAGTATCAGCTGTCACGAATCATTTCGCTCTGCCTATCTGTGTCCATTTTTCTGCCTCAAGGTGCCTTCGGGCCCACTTTTTTTGCAGATACTTGCACGCCTTTTGTTGCATTACACTTCCACTAATTATCCATGGTGGATTGTATCGGTATTCAGCGGTGAATTGGTATTTTTACTTCTAACTTCTCTTCTGGATTCCTGCCTGCTGTCCATTTACTTCTGCGCATGCGCTCCTACCAACGGCGATCTCAGCCGCCGCCTCTGTTTACATCTGACATCAACAGCCGCTGTTTACAACTGTACAACTGTGTGACAGGCAACTGTCTTTTCGTATGACTCGGCTATGCTCCAGGTGTCGTCGTCAAATTGTTGGAAAAGCGCTCACCTGTTCGGACTGTAACAGTGAGTTTCACCCGGGCTGTGGTGCTGCATATTTACTTTACAAAACAACTAACCCCTGCTGCAAGGCAAGTTTAACTAGTCTACTGCATCGCGACCACTGCGAACCGGAATTGCACGCCATGGACAAATCCACGATTGATAAGTTAGTCAGTGCTATCAACGCTTCGAATAATACGAACAGGGAGCTGGCTGCTTCGATTGCGCGTCAGACTGCTATTAACGCTGAAATAGTTGATAAGCTCAGCTGCCTCCCTCAATTAGTGGCGAAAGTTGACAGGCACGATGATATGATCGCTCGCTTGGACGTTAGCAATACCCAGATCTTGCGCGAACTAGAGGCTATTAAAGCTTTGTCCTCCTCAGATCATCCCCAACAATCTGCTGAAATTATATTATCTGGGATCCCTTTGTCAATTACTGATTCGCCCAGATCTATAGTACAAAAAGTTTTCGCGGCTTTAAACATTCCTGAGCTGTTCGGTGATGTCTTGGACGTTCGGCCTATGGTCAGAAGAACCCCATCTGCAGTGGGAGATGGTCCTGTAGCTTCAACCTCCTCTTCTTTGCCTGCCGCGGCACCATCTAACACCATCAAATCATTCATTGTTGTCCTGAGATCTTCTATTTTGCGGGAGCATGTTATTTCGATGAAGCGCGCGAAGCCTACCCTGACTGTCTGTGAGGTTTTCCCGGCGCATCGCGGGCCTGGAAGAGTTTATGTTAATGAATTCCTTCCACCTGCGATTCATGTGCTGTTACTTCGCACCAAGGCCAGGGCAGCCGAACTGCACTACAAGTACGTATGGGTGAGGTCTGGTGTCATTCGGGTCCGTAAAGCTGATGGTGGGCCCGTCCTAACTATTAAATCTGAGAATGATCTGGCCAAGCTCACCTGACAACCATCTCTACCGCCAGCTTCTCGTGTTCCTGCATCGCAGTGTATCAAAATTGCTCATTTTAACGCGAACTCGCTGTCTTGTCACCTCAGTTTAATCAAAGCCCACCTGTCCGATAACTTCTATCATGTCATCTCGATTTCTGAGACATGGCTCCACCCTTGCAAGTCTGACAGTCTGCTTCAGCTTGACAACTATAATCTCATCAGAAACGACAGGGTGGGCAAGTTAGGAGGGGGTGTTGCGTGCTATGTGCACAACTCCCTCAAAGTAAAACTGCTGGCAGCCTCTCCTAGCCAGTTTTCAAACGCGCCGGAGTTTTTAATCTTAGACTTACGTTATGGCAACGAGCGACCGCTTTTATTTGTTTCAATGTACAGAAGGCCCAAGGGTCGACTCTTTAATGATTTTATTCTATCGTTTACTAGGTTTGCTTTTGCATACGATAATATTGTCATAAGTGGCGACCTAAACTGTAATCTCCTCAGCTCCAATGTTGAGGCAACGTTCCTGCGTGAACTTGTTTCGGCTCAAGCATTGCATATCGTGGAGTCTCAGGCGACCTACCATACCCAGACTGCTGACTCATTGCTAGATGTTTTTATTGTAGATAACCCTGATAAGATTTGCGGCTTTTTAAAGTCAGATGCACCTTTCATAGCGGGTCATGATTTCATCGAGCTCTCTTATAGATTTGATATCAACTGTGCCAAGAAAAAAGTCCTAACACGTCGTAATTTCAAGCATTTTAATTCTGTAGACTTCTTAAGCGAGCTCGCTAGCAGGCTCTCCACTGGTGACTTTGCTACGCAGGCTCTTAGTCTAACAGCAGATAACATCGACCGCTTTGCGGATTTTATAAATACCGCATTAGACGTAGCCACCGAACACCATGCACCCTTGCAAACTTTTCAAGTTACCAGATCCCATGCGCCTTGGCTCACTGATGAGCTGAGGGTCAGAATCCGCAAGAGAAATGCCCTTTACAAGCAGGCGAAGCGCTCCGGCTGTGTGTTGAGTTACGCCGTCTACAGACATTTTCGCAACCAGCTCGCGGATGATATGCGTAGCGCTGCTGATGAACATGTTCGTCGAAAGCTTTCCGTTGTCACTGACCCTGCCAAACTGTGGGTTCAATTGGCTCGGTTGGGTTTTGTTCGACCTCGCCTAACGTCTCCTCTCATGTTCTTTACCTCTGAAGAGCTAAATACGGCGTTCGTCGCGATCTCCAACGCATCTCCTGCCTGTGATCCTGTAGATTTTGCTGAATTCTTGACTTCCGAGCGACACTCGCCGCTGACAAGTGCCTCATTTGATTTCTCTCTAGTCAGCGCTGATCACATCGTCAACTTGATCAGGTCCACTACCAAGCCTTCTCATGGAGCAGGCCCTGATGGTGTGTCTCTCTACATTATTCACCAGGCGCTTCCGTGTCTTGCCTTTGATCTGTCAGCTCTATTCAATAGCTGCCTAGTTCACAGTTATTTTCCTTCGTGCTGGAAACGGGCCTTCATTCGTCCTCTCCTCAAGGTAAACCCACCTCAGTCACCTTCCGACACCCGGCCGATAGCTAACTTATGTGAGCTTTCCAAAATATTCGAACGCGTTGTTCATACTCAGATCCTAAGTTACATCAAGGCGAACAACCTGTTTGACCCGCGGCAGTCAGGATATCGACAGGGCTTCAGCACCCAATCTGCGTTATTGAGGCTGTGCCATGATGTTAGGCAGGGCGTGGATGATAGGCGCGTCACAATTTTAGTTCTGTTTGATTTCAGTAAAGCCTTTGACACGGTAGGTCACCTCCGGCTTCTTGTTAAACTGAGAAATTTTGGTTTTTCCGACCGCGTTCTACGTTGGATTTTTTCTTACCTCGTGGGTCGTTCCCAAGCGGTTGTTGATGAGCACGGTGCCTGCTCACCCTGGCTGAGCGCGTCCTCGGGCGTTCCGCAAGGATCAGTTCTCGGGCCGTTGCTCTTCTCCCTATTTATTAATGATATCGCCACCAACCTGTCGTACACTCAACACCTTATATTTGCTGACGACACTCAAATCTATCTCTCATGCCCGCCGTCTGAGCTCGAAAACGGTCTCGCCAGGATGACCCACGACGTCAATGTTATCGCGAACTATGCGGCATCAAACGGACTCAAACTCAACCTGAGTAAATCCAAGGTCCTCATACTCGGCACCGGAACCTTTGTCAATCGCATTGACTTACTCAATCTACCGCCTATTTTAGTAAATGGCACTGCACTTCCTTACGTAGGTGAGGCGCGTAACCTGGGTGTCACTATTAACTCGCATCTCTCGTGGCGCCCCCACGTTATGTCTATTTCTAATAGGGTCAACTTCGCGTTGCATAGGCTTAAATATCACCGGCATGCGCTGTCTCGTGAGTTGAAGACCTCGCTAGTTGTATCCCTCATCTTCCCTCTGCTGGATTACTGCAGCTTAGTATACAATGACTTATCGGGTAAGCTCAACCTTGTTCTCCAACGTCTCCTAAATCAGGCCATCAGGTTTATCTTTAATTTGCGTTGGGACGAGCATATAACCCCTTACCGAAGGCAATTCGGCTGGTTGTCTGTTAGAGCCAGACGGCTATACTTTATGGGAATAATGATTTTTAACATTAATTGTGGTGTTGCGCCGGTATACCTATCCGAGCTTTTCATTCGAGATGAGCCCGCGGTGGGTCGCTCGTTGCGTCGGGGCTCCAGAGGCTTTTTCCGCATTCCCCCACACCGTACGTCCACGTTTCGTAACTCTTTTTACCTGTCTGCGGTATACTTCTGGAATTCGTTACCCTTAGACATAGTCTCCTCCCCCTCCATCGGAGTTCTTAAGCGTAGACTCTTCTCTCATCTTTTAGCCTCTGATACCGACTCAGTCTAATCTTTTATTCTGTGCTCTACTTAGTCGATCTTATGCTTTTTATTAATTCTTAACGTAGTGTTTCACTAGCTGGCCGTGTAATATTTGTTTTACTTTTATTATCACCTTATCCTTATTTCAGTGTAGGTTAGGTTAGTTATTTTATTTAGGCTACGTACTATGTATTCTCTGCTTACTTTATTTTATTTTACTACACTACTGTTACCTATATTTTATATTTATTTTTTAATTCCTCACTTGTGTCTCTCTGGCCTGTCTGGACTACTGCATACATACTCACTACTGTATTATTATTTATACTTACTATTATTTTACTTACTTACCTTTTTACCCTATTGTTATTTCTATCTCGCTTCTATTAGACACTGTGTCTTTCATCACTAGCACTGGTGCTCATTCACTTATTACCACCTGCTATGCTTGCAGGTTATTTACTTCGAATTTATTCGTGTCCCTCCAATTATTACTATTGTTCACTCCTACCTACTATCTTCTTACTGTACTTATTCTACTCTGTTTCAAATGTGCTATGTATAATTTAATTGCTAAGTATGTACTTTTTTCTCAATTGCCCCAAAGGTTTCTAGGGCATAAATATATGAATCAATCAATCAATCAATCATATATCTGGGTATATACAACTATATAGCGACATATTCGGGCATATATCGGTATATAGCAACATATTCGGGTATATATCGGTATATACCGATATATACTTGAATATGTCGCTATATATTGTATATACCCGGATATAGGGGTATATACCGAGATATACCTAAATATGTGGCTATATAGTTGTATATATCCAGACATAGGGGTATATACCGGATATACCTGATTTTGTTGATATACAGCCATATATATCTAGATATGTCGGTATATACCGAGATACACCTAAATATGTCGCTATATGGTTGTATATACCCAGATATAAGTGTATATACCGAGATATAATTACATCTAAAAACTGTAAATGAATTGAATAATTCTTCTAATTACTTTGAAAAATTGTAATTAGAAGAAAAATAGCTGCCAATTACTTTCCGCAATTGTGATTGTGGATTGATTTTTTTCTAATTACAAATTACCAATGTAATTAGTAACCAAACTTTTTCTAATTACAAATTACAAATGTAATTAGTAACTCAAATTTTTCTAATTACAAATTACGAATGAAATTAGTAATTGAACTTATTCCAATTACAAATTACAAATGTAATTAGTATATAAAATTTTACTAATTACAAATTACAAATGTAATTAGTAATTGATTTTTTCCTAATGACAAATTACAAATATAATGAGTAATTGATTCTTCTCTAATTACAAATTACAAATGTAATTGGTAATTGAATTTTTCCTAATTACAAATTACAAATGTAATTAGTAATTATATTTTTTCTAATTACAAATTTGCCCAACACTGCTTCGGTGTGCTGTGATTCGGAATTTTTTGAATCGGTTACATAGACTTTCGGTGAAATACCCTGTCTCAAAACTGTGAATTCGTTGCATTAAAATTCGGAAATTTGACTGTTCGGAGCTTTGAAGATTCGGAAATTCGAACCGGCCTCGTGAGCAGTTGTCGGGTACAGATTGTACGAATAGAATTATGTAGCAATTATTAGCGTTCCTATTAATTCGTATGCGAGATTTTTGAGTAAATATTGTTAATATTCATGATTTCAACGATTATACACACCTCATTCCCTCCTGCACGAGCCTGACGGACGCGGTGCGCGCCTGTGTTGGTTTTGTCGTAGAAAGGTGACTGGCTATGTTCACCGAATATTCTCTGTATGCGAATAAATATAAAAAAAAAAAAAATTATTACAAATGAATTCATGTTTATATTTATTTCACCGAAATGACATATTCCGGATTGGTACTATAATGCCGGATTTATTTGTATGATCAACTCAGTTCGTAACAATATTCGTTGTTATGCTCAAATTCTGGCCGTTGTGGACTTCTACGAGCAATGCGCCGTACCGTGGCCTTAGATACTCTGACTTCTTGAGCCACTCTCGACGCTGTTTTTTTTTACGTTTTCTTCGAGTACTCGTAGAACTTCGACGCCGATCACTCACTCCAGTTTCCTTCTACGACAATATGATATTCCGCACGGCTTCCATCGCCGGACTCGTACGTTCCGGATTCTCAGCTGAGAAATCATCTGCGATGGTCCGAAAGCTAGGACCCGCCGCGTGTTTCAAAACCATGCCATCGAGTTACAGTGCAACCTCTCAATAAAGCCGCTCACGGGCTGTGAGGGAAATACATTTCTTATTTCTTGTCTTATTTTTTGTCCTAGTTTTTATCTTACATTTCGTATTGATTTGTGTCTCATTTTCTATTTTGATTGTTATCTTATTTTCTGTTTTGATTTTTATTTTATATTTCGTCTTGATTTTTATCTTATTTTTTGTATTGATTTTTATCTCATTTCTTGTCTTATTTTCTGTCTTGATATTCATCTTATTTCTTGTCTTATTTCTTATCTTATTTTCTGTCTTATTTTTTGTCTTGATTTTTGTCTTCATTTTTGTCTTCATTTTTGTCTTGATTTGTGTCTCGATGTTTGTCTTGATTTTTGTCTAATTTTTTTTCTTGATTTCGATTTTATTTTCGGTATTGATTTTTATCTTATTTGTTATTTTATTTTCTGTCTTGATTTTTATCTTATTTTTTGTCTCGATTTTTGTCTTGATTTTTGTCTTGTTCTGTGTCTTGATTTTTGTCTTATTTTTGTCTCGATTTTTGTCTTGATTTTTTTTTCATTTTTGTCTTTTTTTTTTCTTGATTTTGATCTTATTTTCGGTATTGATTTTCATCTTATTTCTTGTCTTATTTTTATCTTATTTTCTGTCTTATTTTTTGTTTCGATTTTTGTCTTGATTTTTGTCTTATTTTTTTTCTTGATTTCGATCTTATTTTCGGTATTGATTTTCATCTTATTTCTTGTTTTATTTTCTGTCTTGATTTCAATCTCATTTTTTGTCTTATTTCTCGTCTTATTTTCTGTACTGATTTTCATCTTATTAAGCGTAGGCTCGCAAATCACAGTTGCCCCAGAAATCAGCACAGATATGTCCGTGTGGGTCACATATCCTCAAATTTTCGACAGCACAGTCATTTTCAACTTCAATTCACTAAGTTATGGCGAGCTGCCCGTTTTCCTATAGGGCATTTTTTCATTCACTTCTCGCAGCAGCTGCCGATATGAGTCGAAACTCATCTGACTCAGTGCAGCCAGATCGTGCGATATTTTCACCCCTTCCCTAGCGCCGCTAGCTAGCTAGCTAGATCTGACTATGTAACAACGACAAAAATTTTTTATAGTGGCTCCAATTTATATAAAATATTTTAATTTTATATATTTTTTCCATACCTGAAGCTGCCTGTTTTTTCTGTGCTTGAATATGCACAGATGGGCTCAGAAATCTGAGAAGCCGCAAAAATCAGCTTCAACATGTCCAACCCTGGTTAAAATGCCGTATAGGATTTTATAGGAACGTATAGAATTTCGTATAAAATTCAGTATTTATGTCCGACACCAGTTTATGCGGTTCTATCCGCATCCTATCGCATCGACAGAATGTACTCGGGCCGCTGGAGGACCTATCCGGATTATGTTCGGGACCGAAAACGCAAGCTCGGTGATGTATACGATTCTATACGGTCAGCGTTGGTCATTAAAATCGCGCCTGAAATATTTTAAAGTACGTCACGGGGCTATATCCGTCCCTATCTGGTTTCGGTTGCGCATTTTCTAACATCAGAGTCCGACGCGGCGCTCTGTCCGTCCCTATCAGGAATATATTCGGGACCGAAAACCCAAGTCCGGTGATGTATACGATTCTATACGGTCAGCGTTCATCATTAAAATCGCGTCTAAGATATTTTAAAGTACGTCACGGGGCTATACCCATCCCTATCTGGTTTCGTTCGCTCATTTTCTAACATCAAAGTCCCACGCGGCGCTCTATCCGTCCCTATCAGGAATATATTCGGGACCGAAAACTCGAGCTCAGTGATGTATTCGGCTCTATCCGGTCAGCGTTCGTCATCAAAATCGCGTCTATAATATTTTAAAGTACGTCACGGGGCTATATCCGTTACCGTCGGGCTTGAATGCTGCGCATTGCAAGGCCATAGAAATATTTGCTGTTTGTGTCATTATTTCTAAGTCCCAATCGGGGCTCTGTCCGAACCTATTCGGGTTCTATCCCGCGATTCATGATGTGATTATTCACACAAAATTTTCTAAGTTGGGATCGGGGTTCTATCCGTACCTATCCGGTTTCCATGTAATGTACATTACTTCAATATTTTCTCGTAAGGTGGCGACCACCGCTTTCGATATTCTCGCGAGTGCCACTTATAGGAGTTGGTGAGTATATATAGAGGCGGAGAATATCATCTACAAGCGTCGTCTAATTCCTGTATTGGTCATGTGTTATCAGTATGTATGTTGTCGATATATGGGTTCCCCCCTGAAGCGCTGATGCTTGAAGATAAAAAAAAAAAAAGGACTGCGATGATACTCCATGCTATGTTAATTGATGTAATTTTTGTACGTTCCGGATAGGACAGTATCCCGAACATACTTTTATGTGCGCGTACATTACAGATTGAACCGAATACGCTCCGTATAGAACCGCATACGCAGGGGGCATCCTACACTCCGTATAAAACCGTATAAGAGGCGCACCGATATTTTTAAAAATCGCGGTTCTGTCACGCATAGACCCGAATAGGGACACCGAAGGGGCGTCCGAATAGAATGGCATAAAACCGTAAGGAATTGGCATTCAAAATACGACACTTTGCCGTATCGGGCCGTATAGAATTTGGACTCCGGATTCTTATCCGGCATTTTATACAGGGAAGTGCGTCTCATCTTCTGAAATTTCGGATAGGATAATTATCTTAATTTTAATTGCTTTTTTTTTCATATACACACGGGCACTCTTGAATACGCCCAGTGGCTTCGCATGCTGCGTCGAAGAACCGCGTTGTAACCGAGCGAAGCGAGGTTAGAATAGTGGTTTTCAATACGCAGTGACATAAATAGCTATTGCCATATCTACTGCAGAAGTTACGGAGAGCTGCTCGTTATCCACACACGGGCAGTCTTGAACTTGCATGTATACTTAAATGTATACTACATACCACTTGCATGATCTACACTTTTCGGACTGGTCAAGAGGGTCAAGTTCAACATTTTATTCTTCTCTTTATTTCTGCCATCTGAACTTTGTCACTGTTAAACGAATTAAGATATACCTTCAGGTTGGTCAGAACCGAAGGAGAACTGCACTGCCCTACTCATAACGTTAACTTCAAATTCGGGTCTGAACAGAAGGAATCAAAATATATAGAATTGAGCCTTTTCATGCGTGACTAGCGTAGAGCATAAAATGGAAGTTTATGAAGTTAAACATTCGCATTCTGCTCTCTTCCTCTGACTCTTGCAGTTTTTCGTATCGAATCTCACTATCCCATTACTTTGCAACCCAAGCATTTTCTCTCATCATCCTTTCGTCCTATACGGCGACCCGCTACAAAATTAAACAATATATGAAAAGAGGTTTTTTTCCAATAATTACATTTATAAATTATACGCTAATTCTACAATGAATAAATAAATATAAACGAGAATCTCTACCATCTGAGAAAGAGGGAGCCGATCGATCATTTCTTTGAATAGGGAATGAGTACCCGTGAAAAAATATTCTGATCAGACCATATCAGGCCTGATACAAACTGTCCATATCAGACCTGATATGGCCTGGTATAAAAATTGGCCATATCAGACTATATATGCTTTGATATAAGTATATCAGACTACATATGACCTGATATGGGCATATCAGATTATATATAGTTAGATTTACATATCGGCCCAGAGAAGGAAAAAAAAAAAAAAACTCCCCGCCAGGGATCGATCCGTGAACCGTGCGCTCGCCAACACTGCCCGCTACCGACTGACCCAAGATCTGTTATTGAAATTAGGTGCTGAAACGAATATGGAATATACAAATGTCATATATTCCAATTCTTATTGAACAAAATTCTACATCTGACGTATTAATTATCAATTTTATGGCAATTAAATGCAACAAACACGCAGTTATCATTAAATGATATTCTGTGTGAAATATAAATTGAGTTAGCGAAATTAAATTTATTAAATGAGCATTCAAGTAATTTGATGAATTCAGAGTTAATTTACATGAATGCTGATTATCAATTATGTTAATAAAAAAAAAAAAACATGACAAAAATGCACTAGTAATTTTTTTAATCTCCTGGAAGTGCATTTTTTCAAAGAAAAATTTTCTGTAACAATTATCAATTAAAACGATGTCAAAATTATTCAATATTTGGTAACTTCCATTTCCTTCATTAGAACCTGAAAATTAATCAAGTCATAAAAACAATCATGGAGAAACGTTCTTCTGTGATTTAATTTTTAAATTATATATTTACTTTTTCTATGATAATAAATATAAAGTATACCTTCAATGATCAACGCGTGACTTTTCATTTTTTTACAAATTTTGTATAACTATATAAGAGTTAAGTTTTAAAATCGATCAAGTTTACTTAATATTTTCGAATTGTAATATTTATTCAATGCATTTATTTACAAAGTGCACATTTTTGCGTCAAAATTAGAGAAAGAATATACACCTCAGTAAAAGATGACTTGACAATCATCGATTATCTGTCACCATTCACGTTCATATACTGTAAGTATTTATATGTAATGACAAAAAAACTATATGATTATATGGCAATAATCATTATATATTTTAATGTATAACAACGTATGGTTTTTTATACCGTAATATAAAGCCATGCGATACGCTGTTATATAAAGTTTAATATAGTTTTATATAATTATATAAACTTATATATATTTATACATATTTATATATAAATATATATAATTTTATATAAACATTATACATAACTATATGAAACTATATTTAATTATATAAACTTATACATAATTATTAATTATATATGATTATATATGATCATTTAAAATTTATTGTTCCTATTTTTTTCTCGTAAAATCCGCTAAACCATTATATTAAAGTATTATTGCTCATATCAGAACTGATCAAGCCGTACCAAAGAACTATATGTGAACATGTTAGACTAGATATGGCCGTATCTGTCTAGATCAGGCTAGAGACGAAAATTTTTATACAAAGGAAACACAAAAATAACTGTTACATATGCCCATATCAAGGCTTATCAAATTATATCAAGCCTGATCAGAAATATTTTTCCACAAGTACATCAAAATATACATATCCTATCAGACTATATCAGGCCATATCAGGACATATAAAAAAATTATATATGAACTTATCAAGTCATATCAAGCTTGATATGGGCATATCAAGTTGATAAGGCTTGATCTGGCCTGATCTGGCCAATTTTCATATCAGGCCATATCAGGCCATATCAGGACCTATCAAAATTTATATATGGGCATATCAGATCATATCAGACCAGATATGGATATATAAAAAAAATTTGATATAGCCTTATCAGGTCATATCAGGTCTGATCAGAATATTTTTTCACGGGTATTCTCATTCTATTTGTCGTCATAGCACTAATCTGGATTTGAAAAAGCTTAAGATAGACGAACATACAGACAGAGGTTGCATACCAAAATCTAACAAATTTATTGAAATTTGACATTATATTATGAATATATAGTTTGTACTATTAATTTAGATGTAATCATAGATATTTGTCCAGACTTTGAGATAGTTCTGAACGGAAAATCTGAGCCATTTGTAAAACAAGAATTAAAAAATTATCTGCACCAAAGGTCAAGGCACTATGTTGACGTAGAATGTAGAACAAAGCCTATCGGAGTCTAACACACAACGTTGACTGACAGTGTCGTTCTGACTAGATGATACGGAGTTAGATTATAAAACTCGTCGGAATCCTACGCATAACGTTGACTCACAATTTGAGTCTGAGCAGACGAGCCTTCGGAGATGAGCTCGACATGGAGTTCGAAGTGGAATTCGTTGCAATCCAACGCTTGAACTCTCCTTTATTGGTCTGGCTTCCTGCCGTTCCATATATAAAATTATGCTATCCTCATATTTTTCAACTTCAACATTTTCTCTTGATTTTCTCTTGTCAGACTTCCTCAGGCGATAACTTGCTAAATAATTGAACCGAAAAAACCGTTTCTTCCGATAATTGTATTCATAAATGAACATAAGCCATGTCTACAATATATAGGTGAATAAAATTTAGAGGTAATGGTCAGTTAATAGTCATCTGACAGTCTTGTCCGTTCACAATTGTTATTTGATTGATCACCATGAATTTCACACGTCAGCTGATTCGCATAACCTCAAAAGCTCGATATCGTAGGATTTAAGATTAACCTATCGAAACATTTTTATTGGTGACTATCACATTATTGTACACTAAACGTAATGGATTCTGAGCCGGATGTGTAATCTAGATAGAAGAAACAGCCAATCAGCGCTCTGGACTACAAAAATCCAGAGCGCCGATTGGCTGTTTCTTCGATTGTCGAACACATCCGGCTTAGAATCCATTACGTTTAGTGTACTTGGCGTAAGTTTTTCGCACCCGAGGGGTTTTCGGTGGGTATTCACTAGTTTTTGTACGTTCAAATTTTGTATTAAGCATTACTCGTTCTTTCTCTTATTTCCTTAATTGGGATTCAAAAACATAAAATGACAACCCGCGTCTGCTAGTGTATCAGACGGTTTCTCTCTGCGATACTGGCGCTAACTATGTCCTGACTTCCGTACTTACGCCACTCTATACAACTTTTGTGTGGTTTATACGTCTAGTGATTCATATGGGAATGGGTTTAATGTGAATCTTGGTCTGAAGAACACTAAGGAGAAGGAAAAACATTGTACGAGGAAACGGGGTATCAGGATTTGTAGTTAATCATATATCAGCACTCCGGACACCGATTTAATTGATCTAAGGCTCAAATGAAAGCTTTTCATGCCCACATTGTAGATTAAATTAGTTTCAATTCGTGTCTGTTGTGAGGTGGAAGAAAACGAACATACTAGTTCGCGGTATAGGTGAGGGTAGTTGCCTCTCGGGTATATAGACTCGTTGAGTCTCGCGCTTGAAAAAAAAAAATTTTTCAATGTACTTGGCGCGAGACTCTACCGAGTCTCTTGATGATATAATTAATATATTGTTACGTTTCGGTAGTTCCGCGACTCGCGAAACTACCTCTTACTGTGAGTCTTTTGCTCTGAAATGATTTTAGGACCTCTCTATCTAGTTCTGTCTAATTACGGACTTTGAACGCCGTGCGTTCGCAGCCGTCTCCCCTGGTTCACGGACCTTGTGCACGTAGTGCACGCAGCCGTATACTATCCCGAGCACCGGACTTTGTGCACTCAGTGCACGCAGCCGTATCCCGTCTATCCACGGACCTTGAACGCAAGGCGTTCGCAGCCGTATTCCTAACTAATGAATTTAATAGGACCGTGAAATGGCGGAGAAGGGAACCAGCACTGAATCCGAGCAATTCTATTAAACATAAGAAAACATTTATTTAAATCAAATTATATCAAATGTGGTTGCAACCAAACTAAACTACTATTTACAATGTTGCTTAAAGTGCTACTCATTTAAGGTTATGAGTCTGGTGCGTGAAACCTCTGTTTCACGACTTTTATGTAATAATTTTTGAATAATAATAAATCGAAAAATCTAAAGAATTTATAACAAAAATAATAGCTAATTAAACGAAGTTGTATGAATTCTGAATTTTCTATAATATGAAAGCTAAATAGCTAGGTAGATCACCAGGCGCTTTGCCTATGTCTAGTAGTCTAGTGAGTCAACTCAGCGCTTTGCTCGAGATTGCTCGTTCCAAGAGTGTGTGTGATAAGCAGTGAGTCAACCTGGCGCTTTGCCTACGATTGCTGCTGAGCTGAGTGACGACCCGACTTATATACGCGTCGTGACGTCACCCAAACTCATGCTGTTGTGTCGAATGTTCTAGACTCTCATCGGATTGCCTGCCGTTGATTGGCTAAATCGTAACAGCTGACTGTTTGAATGGTAACGATCAGGCCTACCTGCCTGTTACGTTACAATATATACTTTTCTGACGATATACCCTGCATAAAATGCCGGATAAGAATCCGCAGTCCAAATTCTATACGGCCCGATACGGCAAAGTGTCGTATTTTGAATGCCAATTCCTTACGGTTTTATGCCATTCTATTCGGACGCCCCTTCGGTGTCCCTATTCGGGTCTATGCGTGACAGAACTGCGATTTTTAAAAATATCGGTACGCCTCTTATACGGTTTTATACGGAGTGTAGGATGCCCCCTGCGTATTCGGTTCTATACGGAGCGTAGTCGGTTCAATCTGTAATGTACGCGCACATAAAAGTATGTTCGGGATACTGTCCTATCCGAAACGTACAAAAATTACATCAATCAACATAGCATGGAGCATCATCGCAGTCCTTTTTTTTTTTTATCTTCAAGCATCAGCGCTTCAGGGGGGAGCCCATATATCGACAACATACATACTGATAACACATGACCAATACAGGAATTAGACGACGCTTGTAGATGATATTCTCCGCCTCTATATATACTCGCCAACTCCTATAAGTGGCACTCGCGAGAATATCAAAAGCGGTGGTCGCTACCTTACGAGAAAATATTGAAGTAATGTACATTACATGGAAACCGGATAGGTACGGATAGAACCCCGATCCCAACTTAGAAAAGTTTGTGTGAATAATCACATCATGAATCGCGGGATAGAACCCGGATAGGTACGGACAGAGCCCCAATTGGGACTCAGAAATAATGACACAAACAGCAAATATTTCTACGGCCTTGCAATGCGCAGCATCCAAGCCCGACGGTAACGGATATAGCCCCGTGACGTACTTTAAAATATTATAGACGCGATTTTGATGACGAACGCTGACCGGATAGAGCCGAATACATCACTGAGCTCGAGTTTTCGGTCCCGAATATATTCCTGATAGGGACGGACAGAGCGCCGCGTCGGACTCTGATGTTAGAAAATGCGCAACCGAAACCAGATAGGGACGGATATAGCCCCGTGACGTACTTTAAAATATTTCAGGCGCGATTTTAATGACGAACGCTGACCGTATAGAATTGTATACATCACCGAGCTTGCGTTTCCGGTCCCGAACATAATCCGGATAGGTCCTCCAGCGGCCCGAGTACATTCTGTCGATGCGATAGGATGCGGATAGAACCGCATGAACTGGTGTCGGACATAAATACTGAATTCTATACGAAATTCTATACGTTCCTACAAAATCCTATACGGCATTTTAACCAGGGTAATCAATCATCTGCTGATATTTCATTACCTAAATCTGTCAAGTCGAATTAAAGCATGAATGTGTAGGACCTATGTGCAATATTGGCATTACATTGCACCATGATATTCCAGCAATATTGCAAATGAAATGCAATGAAGGCGGACATAACAACGTTGCTGCAACAATGCAGTAATGTTGCAGCAATATTTCTGAACATTACCGCAATATTGTCTTTATTACCGTGGGACATTGCGAAAATATTGCTGCAACGTTGCACTGCTGTATGCGGATGTCTAATATTGTTATAAAAATCTTCAAAACTCCCTAACTTCCGGAACACACCCCTAACGGGGGGTAAAATCTTCGAATTTTTGAATCACCCAACGCGCTGACATTGCATAAAATTTTATTTTTTAGAATTACTTCTCTTCGAAAAAGTATGAAAATTAATTGAGATATAGTTCATTTGAGTGTCAAGTATTCTTGATAACTCACAGTATGGGTATAAATTAAACCCCAAAAGCACCTCTGGTGCAAAAACCTTTCGCCAAGTACAATAATGTGATCACTACCCCCAAAATAATCTACCAATGAAAATTCCTCCTTGACGATAGTCATACTATAAAAATGTCTACCTACAAAATGATTGAAATCAGATACAATTGCCAAGTGCATGTCCGCCATACAATTATAAAACAGAAGATAAAAGAAAATAAAAATTTGGAGTACGTGGTACTTGGCGGGCCGATGTTTCATATCACTTCAGGGTTGCGATTCTGTAACTTTTTTCGCTAACTCGCTAACTCGCTAACTCGCTAACTTTTCGTTAAGACCGTTGGTTGTCTGAGCAGCATCGAATCAGAGATCGTTTCGGGTTGAAACGATCTCCGATTCGACGCTCATCAGCCAACCAGCGGTCTTAACGAAAAGTTAGCGAGTTAGCGAGTTAGCGAGTTAGCGAAAAAAGTTACAGAATCGCAACCCAGGATTATTGACATAGTTTAATGGCTATTTCCTCGTACTTATCTCTAAGAGGCCCGCCAAGTACCACTACCTCCAAATTTTTATTTTTTTATATCTTCTGTTTTATAATTGTATGGCGGACATGCACTTGGCAATTGTATCTGATTTCAATCATTTTGTAGGTAGACATTTTCATAGTATCACTTTTGTTAAGGAAGATTTTCATTGGTAGATTATTTTGGGGGTAGTGATCACATTATTGTACTTGGCGAAAGGTTTTTGCACCAGAGGTGCTTTTGGGGTTGATATCACCACTTTTTGTACAATTTTGCTTGACCACCTAATAATTATGCTCGTTCGCTACGCTCGCTCGTTTGGGTATTCCTATATCCTCGCTCGCTTGTCAACGTTCTGCCAATTTTGTCGATGAGTAGCTCAATGCACGTACGCTATACATTTCATACCATCTAACACCCGGGACGTCCAACATATTGTTGGCTACGCTGCCAATGGCGGCCTCTCTGGCCTGGCTGGCCCCACTGGCCCCCGTGACTGCGGTGGCCATGGTGGCTTGTGCTTGGGCCGCGTTGGCCATGATGGCTTGTGGTTGGGCCACGAAAATGTGGAGCGGCCAGATGTGTAGCCAGGCACTCGCGAATTACTTCCATTCACAAAAAATTGCCACACTTCATTCATAATATTGATAGCAAAATGATTATAAATTTTTTTTTCCCACATGGCCAGGAAGGCCGATTTCCTTACCCGCTGAGAGGTAGGGAACTCCAGTTTTACCGACCAGGGGAGTTTTGCCTCCCATGGGAGGGAAGGCCGTGAGTAATGAATTTTCCTCCCAGTCCGCTGCGTATGTTTCCGGTAACAGCGCCATCGGACGAAACAAAATGATGGAAAAAAAGCGCGTCGTTCATGATCGTTTGTTTGTTCGTTGCGAAGCAGAAAGTGAAATAATAAAAAGCAAAATAGCATAACTTGAATAAAATAGTCCACAATAAAATAATTTTTCCCACGAACCGCAGAATAATTCAAATCATGAATTTAAAAAAAAATATAGATAATAGTGTCGTGGGTACGTACTATTTCTTCCAATGGCACCATCGGGCTTCCAGCTGCCGGATGAGGGTGCGGAGTAGACTGCGCAGTAGGCTGCGAAGAAGGCTGCGGAGTAAACGGAGGCGGTGTGGGAAACGGAGGCGGTGTGGGAAAAGGAGCGCGTGTGGATGGCAGCACCCCTTCTTCAATTCCAATCATTTTTTGAGCATCAGCTATAACAAAAATATATCAATTATAGCAGCTAGTCAATTTGGATAGATTTTGAAAATGAAATGATAGTATTTTTGTTAGATATATGGGGGCTGTCCACGTCAACTCGACACGGCTCCAGACCTCATTATCCCCGATTTAAGTTTTTGATTCTACATGTTATCATTTGATGTCTGTAGAACCTGAATTTTCAAATCAAAAGCTTCGGAGCTATAAATTTTTTACCCTCAAAAAATGACCTTTTTAAAAAATTCGAGAAAAATCACAAAAATCCTGATGATGATATAGAATAACCTCCAACTCGCAGAAAGGTGTGCATAATTTTTCTTATATTTTCTGGGTCCATTTGAAAGAAAAAAAAAATTTGCCCACGTTTCTGTGAGTGGGAGGTTGTTCTAGATCATCATCATGATTTTTGTGATTTCTTTCGGAATTTTCAAGAGGGTCTTTTTTTGAAGGATGAAGAAATTCATAGCTCTGAAAGAGTTGATTTGGAGAATCCAAAAAAAAAATTTAGAAAGTTCTCCAGACATCAAATGATTGCATATCGAATTTTTTAAAATCAAATCGGAGATGATGAGGTCTGGAGCCGTGTCGAGTTGACGTGGACAGCCCCGTATAAAATAATAGTATTTCATCCGATATTTTATGGTACAGTAGGCGTAAAATTCGTTAAAAAATGTTGTAATATACACGAATATCAATAAGAATAATCAGACATAACTTGATGAAAAAAAAGAAGATAAAAAAAATAAAATATCGAAGCTCTAAAATGTCATACGTAAACACATCCTCAATTCATTTGAAACAAAAGTAGACGCATATTATGTATATCTTTGATTCCATTATTTGTTATTCTTTATACGCACACGTATGCTTGAAATTGCATTTTACGCCGGCGAATCAAGGCGTAAAATCGAATTGTATGCACACTGCATTAAGGGGGTCTTCTGGTCTAGAGGCCTGAATTTTAGTCGTTTTTCCAAGTAGGATAAAAAGAAGATTGAAAACATTTTCACCATCCATTTTTCTATAAGTTGTTTATTCATCTTCAAAGCTCCCGGAAAAAAATCACATAGCGTAGGGATCGAAAATTGCAAAAGTTATTGGCTCCCAAAGTGGGGGCGGTAAAAAAAACGGTCCTTGCTGGTTGTCACGATTCCGGCCCGTGTAGTGTTCTGAAACGAAAAAACCAAAAATATTCTGGATCAGCAAAGACGTCGCTATGGTCCGTACCTCGGACAAAAAATTAAAAAATTTTCTCGCGAAATGGCGACGTTTTGAAGAATTTTTTTTTTTTACCCTGTTTTTTGACCTGTCCCAATTTTTTAAGAATAGAAAAAATTTTTTTTTCATAACATTCGTGCTACTTACCATAGAGGAATATACAAAGAATATGTAAACCAAATTTGAAGTAAATCGGTCAAGTAGAACTTGAGATATCATGCCAACCAGATCGAAAAACGTAGTTTCGAGAAAAACGCGTTTAAAGTTTGAGATAAAGTTTCGGGCAGCGTAACTCAGATAATGATACTTAATACTCACATTTGGTTATTCGGCGATCCCTGATCCATACATTGGGCCTTACAACAAAATCCGTGACAATGACCTTCGGTTAATAGATTTTTAAGTATACGCCCACTGCGTATCGTGGTTCGCCTGCCGTGGCGCCGTCTAGCGGATAAATGGCCGCATAACGTAGACGCGCGGCTGCTTGGGATCCGTACTGTGGAGCACGGCAAATGTAGGCCCCGTTACAATTATTCAATAAACTTTCGATCGATATTACCGAAATGAGCTTGGCGTACATACAATGTGGCTTCCAAAGCATCGATATTAATATTTTTCGTGGAAAATCCGTATCAAAAGGTAAGTAAATCGTCTCAAATAATGAAAGTTTGCGAAGATACCAAACTGCATCTTTACTTGCTCACGCATTCAAAATATCGCACAGATAATGATATGATTTTCGATCCATTTTTGAATCAAATTCAGGCAAAAAACTGTTCGAGAGCCGTCATATCACGGAAGTCCAAGAAATTTTAAATTCAGAGGGCCAACGAGTTGTGACCGGTAAAGTAATCCCGCAAACTAGGGTGAATAATTCTCCGCATAACGTAAGAATAGAGGTATTCATAATGAAATTAAAATTGTACTATTAAAATCTAATCCCAAAAAACGATTAATTAACAAATGTTTATAGTTTATTGCTATATGTGAAAGATATGAAAGAACACACACCAACAATGAAAACTACAGGAATAAGTATTTTAAACATAGGCTTGTATCCACCTATTTCTTCGGTCGATCTCGTAACTTTTTTTCGGAAACGAGTGAAATTTTAGATGTCGACTATTCTGTTCGGTATTATTGCAACCAATGATGCAACAATATCTACTAGCTGGCATTATTTATCTATTTTCAAGCGATTTTGAATCACAAAACCCCGGATTCGTGTGGTAACGCCGTACAGTTGACGACGCTTGAGCGTCTGCAAAGTTTCTGATTTGGTCGGCAGGGCGGCGCCACTAGAGTTAAGCAGCAGGCGTATATAATATGTGGTATAAACGAGTTTCTCGAGGGGACTCGTCCTCATGTAGTGGCCGACCGGTTTAGTCGCCACGTCACAAAAGTCGCTGTAACTCCGAAAATAATTCGAATTTCGAAAAATCCTTTGAAGGACATATTCTTAAAGGTCTGAACTTTGAAAATATCGAAAAAGAAAGAAATCGAATTTTCCAAATTTCTAAACCAGAAGATCCCCTTAAGAATTAATTATCAGTTCATACATAATTAATAGACTATCAGAGTATAAGGGCTTTTTGACTGATCGAAGATGAAATATAGTAACTAGCTTTGTTTCACGAAATATGGACGATCTGAGCTACTTATTTAATTATTCAATTGAATGAATATTTAAAATTTTTTTGTAATACATACGCGATTGTTGCGTTTTTTTGACCCATTAGGCGGGCCTGAAGTGACAGTCTTCAGACCAGCGGCGTTTGTATTATATGAGCGCCCGCTACGCCGAGCAGCGGGCGTTTTTATTATATGAGCGCCCGCTACTCGAGTATAAGCAGGCGCTAATAACCTGAACACGCTCGCTGAAATATTTTTCAATATTATAATAATTTTCAATATATAAAATCATGATTCATGAAGAAAACACGCGAAAATCGTGCCGTCACAAAAAATATGGTGTGCACCAAGGGCTGAGTAGGCCCTTTGACCTTGTGTGGTTGCAGTACTCGTCTTCGGCTCGCAGACGCACTCGTCTTCGACTCCTGCTACCTCGCATCTGACTCATACTGCAAACTCCACACTCGGTGTACAAAAGCCCACTTTACGCCCTTGGTACACAATATAGTAATTTGTGAAAGCTTTTGAGGACGCGACACAATTTATTTCAGAAAAATAGACTCACGCGCTAATAATTATTTCACTCTATTTTGGAGTATAACAGTAAGAAGTGGATGAATGCCCTTATACGATTTCACATTTAAGATGTAGGTATAGGTTAAGGGGGGACAGTACTGAAACTTTGTCAAAAACCAATTTTTTTTTTTCCCACGACTCAAAATGGTCCAATCAAAAATCCCCCCCACCAATTTTTAGATATTAGTAGTATGTGTAGTTCGAAGTGGTTCGAAGGAAATCTTCTGCGATAGGTCTCCTGCGCATACACTTTCATCGCAGAAGGTTGATATTTTTATCCAATACACATACTGCTAATATCTAAAAATTGCTGGAGGGGATTTTTGATTGAACCATTTTGAGTGGTGGAAAAAAAAAATTGTTTTTGACAAAGTTTCAGTACTGCCCACATAGCAAACGTACATTCTACGTATATCGTGTGTATATCATATTTGGTACATCGCACATTCTGTGTATATGCTTATAATGTATATCGGGTATGTGTCGAGTATGTTTGGAATACATACCAGTAACGTTCAACACGTCATGTGTGTGACACATACTGAGATTTGGGCATATTATATTACCGTATGTATGTGTTGAGTATCTCTCTAGTACATACATATTTTTGTCCCACGGATGTATCAACTATGTGTATTCAGCATCTACAACGGTATTATCGATATGTGTAGCACATAGGTGGTACATCTATAAAATTCCAAATTCGGTACATGCTCGCCCGGGGTACATATACCGTGAATATTTGGTGAAAGTTAAAGATCCCCTTCCTACGGCAAAACCAGCACAGCCGCGCACCGCGTGCGTGAGGCTTGTTCGGGAGGGGATGCAATGCTACTGGCACCTCATTCCCTTCCGAACGAGCCTCACGCACGCGGTGCGCGCCTGTGTTGGTTTTGCCGTAGGAAGGGGATCGTTAACTTTCACCGAATATTCTCGATATATCAGGGTGGTCGTTAATTTCAAACATATACTTGTCACCCCCTGAATCGACAGATAATGACCCAAAATCACCGCGTGAATTTTTCAAGATTTTCAGCTTGATCGGAAAGCGTGCCGAAATCAATTGGAAGTTGGAAAATTTGGAGAAAAATGAAAAAAAAAATTTATTTTTTCCTTTCTAGGATTTAGTATGAAAGCAGGAAATAAATGTAGCATGACGAAAAACGAAAACTTTCCAACAAAATAATGTATTTATGGTAATCTTATAATATTACAACGTTATAAAGACTATATTGAAAAAATGAATTAGGAAAAAAAAAATTAGAACCAAAAAAAATAAGAAATTAAAATTAAAAAAAAAAAAAATATAGTCTAACGTGAAGATGATATTACAAATATGATAAGTTTACAATAAAATACATTTTTCGTGGAAAAGTTTTTTGTCATTCTACATTTATTTACCGCTATTTTACTCGAAAATTAGAGAAAAAAAATGTATTTATTTTTCTGATTTTTTCAACTTATAATTGATTTCGGCACGCTTTCCAATCAAACTAAAAATCTTACAAAATTACAGTGTTTTTGGGTCATTATTTGTCGATTCAGGGGGCGGCAAGTATATGTTAGAAATTAACGACCACCCTCATATATATACAGGGGTGTCCATGAATGTTGCAAATTCTCTATCATATTGGTCGTTCCACCCCTTGTGGAAGCGTGAACTGCAAAAAGTATTTTTGTTAGATTTTCAACCGTCCCTCAAGAATTTTAATATTTTCCATTTAAATAACATGGAAGAGTTACATCAATGTGTTTGTACTCCAATTTTGAAGTCTAGCTCACCAGAACCAATACCAATGCTATTGAAGCTGGTTCAAATACGATGTAGAATGCACAAAAAATGTGTGAAAAAATATCTTCGTTGCATCATTCCATTTATCTGAATGAGAATGATCAATATTCTGAAAAAGTCGTTTGGAACTGGAGAAACAAATTTTTCAGCGGTTCAAACTCAACTCTGTAGATAAGAAACAGATCTGAGGCGTAGAACGACCACAATAAAAAAATTGCCAAATTAAGGTACACCTTAGTATGCATTAGGGTGGTCGTTAATACAGCTATTTCGGGATTGGATTTATTCATACCCTTCATTCGAAAGTAAAAAAAAAAAAAAAAAATTTGACCCCAAATTGAACCCTTTATCTCAAATTCCTCGGAATATACATACGACGCATGTACATGGAATATAGTATGTATCTGCACGAGCGCATGTACATGCAGGTAGCGCCGTTGCATACACACACGAATGTCCATCAATGTATATACACTACATATTTTTTCGTGATATTTTATGTATATCCATATCTCAAATTCCTCGGGATATACATGCGACGCATGTACATGGAATATATTATGTATCTGCACGAGCGTATGTACATGCAGGTAGCGCCGTTGCATATACACACGAATGTCCATCAATGTATGTACACTACATATTTTTTCGTGATATTTTATGTATATCCATATCTCAAATTCCTCGGGATATACATGCGACGCATGTACATGGAATATAGTATGTATCTGCACGAGCGCATGTACATGCAGGTAGCGCCGTTGCATATACACACGAATGTCCATCAATGTATGTACACTACATATTTTTTCGTGATATTTTATGTATATCCATATCTCAAATTCCTCGGGATATACATGCGATGCATGTACATGGAATATAGTATGTATCTGCACGAGCGCATGTACATGCAAGTAGCACCGTTGCATATACATTGAACATACATGACGTTATTTTCACATCATGGATATTTGATGTATATTCAGATGATATCGGATGCTATGTGGGTGTCCCCCCTTAATCAGCCTGATAAAATGTTTGAAGAAAAATAATTAATTCGGACTTACCCATCTTACTCCTCGAGAAGCAAACCGTCGAATGATGCTCCAATGTTAATGTTGAGGAAAGACGAAGTAACACATGACCTCGCAACGATTCCACCGCGCCCTAGAGAGTAGACGGAATTCAAATAGTTCAGTAGATAACGCGACGTCTTAGAGAGACGAACTGTAAGATCGATGTAATCATACCCGTGAAAAAATATTCTGATCTGGTCTGATATGATCTGATATGCCCATATATAAATTTTGATAAGTCCTGATATGGCCTGATATGGCCTGATATGAAAATTGGCCAGATCAGGCCAGATCAAGCCTTATCAACTTGATATGCCCATATCAAGCTTGATATGACTTGATAAGTTCATATATAATTTTTTTATATGTCCTGATATGGCCTGATATAGTCTGATAGGATATGTATATTTTGATGTACTTGTGGAAAAATATTTCTGATCAACCCTGATATAACTTGATAAGACCTGATATAGCCTGATAGGATATGTATATTTTGATGTACTTGTGGAAAAATATTTCTGATCAGGCTTGATATAATTTGATAAGCCTTGATATGGGCATATGTAACAGTTATTTTTGTGTTTCCTTTGTATAAAAATTTTCGTCTCTAGCCTGATCTAGACAGATACGGCCATATCTAGTCTAACATGTTCACATATAGTTCTTTGGTACGGCTTGATCAGTTCTGATATGAGCAATAATACTTTAATATAATGGTTTAGCGGATTTTACGAGAAAAAAATAGGAACAATAAATTTTATATGATCATATATAATCATACATAATTAATAATTATGTATAAGTTTATATAATTAAATATAGTTTCATATAGTTATGTATAATGTTTATATAAAATTATACATATTTATATATAAATATGTCTAAATATATATAAGTTTATATCATTATATTAAACTATATTAAACTTTATATAACAGCGTATCGCATGGCTTTATATTACGGTATAAAAAACCATACGTTGTTATACATTAAAATATATAATGATTATTGCCATATAATCATATAGTTTATTTGTCATTACATATAAATACTTACAGTATATGAACGTGAATGGTGACAGATAATCGATGATTGTCAAGTCATCTTTTACTGAGGTGTATATTCTTTCTCTAATTTTGACGCAAAAATGTGCACTTTGTAAATAAATGCATTGAATAAATATTACAATTCGAAAATATTAAGTAAACTTGATCGATTTTAAAACTTAACTCTTATATAGTTATACAAAATTTGTAAAAAAATGAAAAGTCACGCGTTGATCATTGAAGGTATACTTTATATTTATTATCATAGAAAAAGTAAATATATAATTTAAAAATTAAATCACAGAAGAACGTTTCTCTATGATTGTTTTTATGACTTGATTAATTTTCAGGTTCTAATGAAGGAAATGGAAGTTACCAAATATTGAATAATTTTGACATCGTTTCAATTGATAATTGTTACAGAAAATTTTTCTTTGAAAAAATGCACTTCCAGGAGATTAAAAAAATTACTAGTGCATTTTTGTCATGTTATTTTTTTTTTTATCAACATAATTGATAATCAGCATTCATGTACATTGACTCTGAATTCATCAAATTACTTGAATGCTCATTTGATAAATTCAATTTCGCTAACTCAATTTATATTTCACACAGAATATCATTTAATGATAACTGCGTGTTTGTTGCATTTAATTACCATAAAATTGATAATTAATACGTCAGATGTAGAATTTTGTTCAATAAGAATTGGAATATATGACATTTGTATATTTCATATTCGTTTAAGCACCTAATTTCAATAACAGATCTTGGGTCAGTCGGTAGCGGGCAGTGTTGGCGAGCGCACGGTTCACGGATCGATCCCTGGCGGGGAGTTTTTTTTTTTTTTTCCTTCTCTGGGCCGATATGTAAATCTAACTATATATAATCTGATATGCCCATATCAGGTCATATGTAGTCTGATATACTTATATCAAAGCATATATAGTCTGATATGGCCAATTTTTATATCAGGCCATATCAGGTCTGATATGGACAGTTTATATTAGGCCTGATATGGTCTGATCAGAATATTTTTTCACGGGTATACAATACTCTAAATATAGACATCACATTTCGCGAAAACGCGAAAGCAACGAATGTCGGAAAAGGAAATTTTAACAGCCATATTAGAGAAAAGGACCAGCTGGATATACAAACTTGATAAGCCGGGTATAGTTAGTTGGATAAAAAGACTGACTGGGAAAGAAGGGAATTGGCGGGAAGTGTCAATCGAAGCGCTCCGGAATGAGCTAAAACAGATTGTGACAAAAGAAGAAGAAGGAAAACAAGGACAGCAACAAGAGAATAAACAAAACGGTGAAGAAATGGCATCGTTCCTAAATTCCTTGGAACAATTCGATAGGAAAAATACCGACATAGCGGAATATTTAGAGCGACTGGACCTATACCTGGTAGCAGCGAATATAGGAGACAACAAGCAGAGGGCAGCAATACTATTGACAAAACTAGACCCAGAAACATATTCGGCGGTCAGAGCGGAGTGTCAAGCACCAGAAGACGTTACAAAAAAAACGTACGAGCAACTTATATGTATCCTGAAAGAAAAAATCTTCCCACCGACGAACTACCTAAACGAACGGAGCAGATTCCGGAAAGTGAAACAAGCGCTGACACAAGACGTACGAGACTTCGCGGCTTAAATTAAACGAGAAGCACTCAAATGCAAGTTCGCGAGTGAAAATGAAGCATGTTTGGACCAATTTATTAATGGCTTGGCAAACGAACAAACGCGTTTCGAAGTATTAAAAGCGAAGCCGAAAACATTCGAGGAAGCTTGTACAACTGCCATCGATACCGAAGACGCACGAGCAAACGCGAAAGGAGAGGCACAAGAAGAGAACAAGGAGGGCAAGTTGTGGAAAATTTCAAATCTCGATAGTCGGTCATCCCAGGGAAGAAACGTCAACAATCGAGATAAGAGAAGAAGTGGGAGCTCAAGAACAGTCCTCGGAGCGGGACGTGAGAATACCGGCGGACCGAGCACATGTTATTGTTGTGGTCGGAGAGGACATTTTGCACGAGAGTGCCACTACAACATGACGAACTGCGAGACCTGCGGACGTCGTGGGCATATGAAGCAGATGTGCCGCGGGGGAACAAATACAGCTAAACCAAGACGACAACACTTTATGTGGAATGACAAAGAACAGCAAGAGACCGACACCGAGAGCGAAGAAGATGGAAACGACCGGCGAGCAGAGGAGGTCTTCACACGACTACACATGTTAAAGGCAAAAACAACAGATAACAATAGTACGTTGCGAGCGAAAATAGGTGAGCAGATATTAAATATAGAAGTTGATACAGGGGCGTACTATACCGTAATACCCGTAAAAGAAAAAGAAAAATTATTCCCGTCTAACGAAATGACAGAGACTAGCGTATGTATGAAGTTTTATGATCACTCACTATGTAAACCGATAGGGAAATTAAGTAAGATGAGAGTAGAAATAGGATCAGACGTACGATACCTAGATATTTACGTAACACAAGAGGGGTACGGATTATTAATGGGAAGGGAATGGCTGGAGGCATTTGAGCGATGGCCACCAGCATTCCCGAAACAATCAAAAACAATAGCAAGACAAAACAAAATAGAAAGGGAAGATCAGGATTTGCATACACTGCTACAGAAAAGAGCGTCGATGTTTAGACCGGAATTAGGTACTGTTAAATTCGGAGAATTAAGATTACAATTAGAACCAGGAGCAAAAGCGATATATAAGAAGGCTAGACCGCTACCGTTCGCACTCAAGGATAAGGTCGAGCACGAGATAAATCACTTGATTAAAGAGGGAGTATTAACACCGGTAAAATTCAGTGAGTGGGCGACTCCGATCGTTCCAATTATTAAAAACAATGGGGGGGTACGGTTGTGCGGCGACTTTAAAATAACGGTAAATCGAGTGCTAAAAATCGACCGGTACCGTCTACCGAGAATCGAAGATATACTGGCAACCTTACACGGGGGAGTCACGTTTTCAAAACTAGATTTATCAAGGGCGTATGCGCAAATCCCTTTGGACCCGGACTCGAGAAAAATTGTTACAATAAACACACATATCGGCCTTTTTGAATATAACAGGCTTCCATATGGAGTATCCACTGGTCCGGGATCTTTCCAACGAATAATGGAGCAAGCAATATATATGGGTGATTCTCTGTAAGGATGTTTGTTTGCTGTCCTGGGTTTTTTTTTTAGAAAAATTGTTATTTTGTAATTAAAAAAAATTTATTACGAAAGTAAAAGACTATTTCTACTTGGTGCATTGATTACTAAAATGAAATAAATTTTGGTGTTTTTGTTATAAATTCCTAAACCACCGAAATCTCGGTCCCCTGGGCTGTCCCTTTCCCAAAATTGAATCTTTAAGATTAAATTTTAAGTTATTCGTCTGTAATATATAATTTTGTCCATAATGTTCATAAACTCAATTAGTTAACTAACAATTATGTTCAGTAAAAAGTACCGAAAATTTATTTATTTCATTCAATTCATTAAACTAAAGTTTGTCCTCGCGTTCTAAGAACAGTCCCCTGTTATTTTATTCAGTGTCAAAACACCGTTTGTGTTGGAAATATGTGTCTGGGCCACTTCGATACTCAGTCCCCTGGTAATTATTTTTATTTATAATTCATTTATAAAATTGGATTCATAAGTCATCATATCATACTACTCATTGTACATGTTCATTGAGAACTTGGAAAGTTGAATGGATTGAAATAGTTTGCTTCATTTTTCTGAATTTGATCAAAATCTACAGTCCCCTGGCAACAGTCCCCTGCCATGTTATGTGGCAGGGGGTTGTTTTTTTTCCAGGGGACTGCGTAGATTTGACAATGGTAATTCTTTTGAATTTTATTACGTTATTTATACTTTAATAGTTATAATAATTTGTTGTAGGCTTGTTGTGATTGTTCAGCCATGTCACACCAAAATAAAAAATTATCTGAAGCGAATTTATTAGAAAAAAAGAGAAATGCAGAACGTTTGAGGTATCAACTTCTAAAAAATAATCCAGAGAAATGGGAAGAGCAGCAAGCTGAAGAAAGGTTGAAATATCAGAGAAAGAAAGAAAAAGGAGAGAGAAAACTTGTGAAAGATATGTCTCCACGTGGCACAGAGTTGCTAAAAAAGTTTGGCACCGACACAATGAGGCTTACCGGACCAGAACAAAGTCAACAATTAGTAATAATGCATTGAATCGTGAAAACATACTGATAAAATAATACGCAGTCGTTTTTATAATTATATTTATGGTATTTATTTAGTGAAAAGAAACAAGGTTTTATACAGTGTCCAACAGCACGCTTGAAGTAAGAAGTGTAACTACTTAAGTTAAGGAGGTTAGAGTCATGCGCAAAAGTGTGTGCGCATGAACTGAGTATTACAATGATACGTGTCGCAGTCAAGTTTTATTGCCAACAAACCCCCTCTCGACGCGTGTATCTTTTACCCCCATTCCCTGAGTAAATTTCTTGTGGCTTGGACCACAGAGACTCTTCGTTAATACGTCTGCAATCATCTCGTTCGTTGGTAGGTATTCTACGTTGATATCTCCTCGTTTGAATACTTGCCGGACGTAATGATAGCGCACGTCAATATGCTTAGTGCGTGCATGATGAATCGGGTTTTTCATCAAGTCTCTTGCACCTTGACTATCGCAGTGCAAGGTGATTGCTGCGTCTTCATCTTCTCCCAGTTCGATTTGCTTCAAGTAGTTTTTTAGGTATACTGCTTCTTTTGCAGATTCTGAGAGAGCCATGTACTCTGCTTCTACGCTGGATAGCGCCACGCTTTTCTGTTTGCGCGACTCATAGGTGATGGCTGCTCCGCTGAGTTTGAAGACGTAGCCGGTTTGCGAAATTCTATCGTCTATGTTGCTTCCCCAGTCAGAATCGACAAATCCTTCTAACCTTCCATCGGGTTCGTTGAAGGTTAGTCCATGGTGACTGGTGCCTTTAAGGTATCGTAGTACTCTCCGTGCTGAGTTCCAGTGTTCCATCGCTGGGTTAATGTTGAACCGACTCAGCATACTAACGCTGTATGCTATATCCGGCCTCGTAGCCACAGCTGTGTACATTAATGCTCCGATTAACGATTAGTATGCCTGTGACGTTATCTTGGTTTCTGCATCATCGTTGTTCTTGCTTAGCTTTATTTTAGGTTCCAGGGGCGTTGGTGACGGTTTTGCTTCCGTCATTTCATAACGTTCAAGCATGTCTTCAATGTACTTGTGTTGTGTCATCGTAACCAGCCGTCTGTCTGAATCTTGGTAGAATTCAATTCCCAGGCAGTATCGCAATCTTCCCAAGTCCTTCATGGTAAAGTTTTGGTTGAGGCGATCCCTGAGGTTGTTGAACTGCCCCGAGTTGTTCGTTGCGATTATTAAATCATCGACATAGACCAGTACGAGTAAGATGTCTTTGCCGTTCTTTAGCTTGTACAAGCATTGATCTGCGTTGGTGCATTGGAGTCCCAGCTGTTCTAGTGTCTGGCTCAGCTTGATATACCACTGTCTGCTGGCTTGTTTTAACCCGTACAATGATTTTTTCAGCTTGTAGACAATCTCTTCTGGGTTTCCAATCTCGAAGTCTTCTGCTTGCTCCATATATATTTCTTCTTCTAGTTCGCCGTTAATGAATGCCATAACGACGTCGAGTTGATACAGTTGCAAGTTCCACTTGACGGCTAGGGCGATGAGAATTCTAATAGAACTCATTCTTGCAACGGGTGCGAAAGTTTCTCTGTAATCGGTTCCAACCTGCTGATTGAATCCTTTTGCAACAAGTCTTGCCTTTCTCCGTTCCACGGCGCCATCTTCATGGTACTTCGTTCGTAATACCCATCTGCATCCTATCACAGTTTTGTTTTTTGGTCGTTTGACTAGTTCCCAGGTATCTCCCCTCTTCAGTTCGTCTAGTTCAGTTTTCATGGCTCGTTTCCATTCTTCGGAGTGTGGTCCCGCCAGTGCTTCTGCAACGCTTGGATTGGTTAGTTCTTCATAGGCTAGTTGGGCTTGATGCGAGTAGTGTGGCACTGTTGAGTAAAGTTTTTTTGGTGCTCCTCGCTTTTCCGTGCGTATTAGTCTTGGTCTTCCCGCCCCTCTTTTGAATGTTATCGTTCCTTGTTGAGGTTCAGGAGTCCTTTCCGGCGATCTTAATTCCTTCTTGGTGTTCTCCGGTGTTTCGAATTCAGGTGAGTGTTTTTCCATAGCGGCATCTTCATAGTCTGAATTCTCGCTTTTCTCCGCTTCTGAATCTTCTTGTTTCTTCAGTCCTTCTTGTTTAGAGTCGATCGCTTCCCGTGATGGAAGATCTCTTTCTTTCACGAGTTCCAGGAAGTTGTCTTCAGTTCTTTCCTTGTGTTGCTCCAAGTTCTCTATGAACTTTGCATCTCTGCTTTTGATTATTTTCTTTGTTTCACAGTTCCAGAGTCGGTACGCTTTCGACTCGTCTGAGTATCCAATGAAAACACATTCTTCGGATCTTGGTGCAAATTTATCTTTCCCAGGCTTTTTGTTTAGAGCATATGCCCGGCAACCGAAGACTCGAAGGTGTGAGACTTTTGGTTTCTTACTTGACCAGGCTTCATACGGCGTAATATCCGGTAGATTTCTCGTCGGACATCTGTTTCGCAATTACGCAGCGGTTGATACCGCTTCCGCCCAAAAACTGACTCGGGTATTCGAGTGTAGGAGCATACACCTCGCCATTTCAACTAAGGTGCGGTTCATTCGTTCCGCAACTCCATTTTGTTGTGGAGTGTATGCTACAGTACGTTGTCTTCGGATCCCACAGTTTTCAAGCTCCTTGTCGAAATCCTTGTCACAGTACTCCAAACCGTTATCTGTCCTGAGAATTTTTATTTTTCTTCCCTTTAAATTCTCAACTAAGGCTTTGTATTTCATAAAAGCTTGCCTAACTTCAGCTGTTGTTTTAAGGAAGTACACTTGGACAAAGCGTGATGCGTCGTCGATGAAGGTGGCAAAGTAACTTGCTCCACCGACAGATCTGACTCGCATGGGTCCACAGACGTCAGAGTGGATCAGGTCCAAAGTGTTTTCTGCTCTCGTATCTGAGTGTTTAAATGGTGTTGAAGTCTGTTTGCCTTGAATACAAACTTCACAGGTGGCTAACCGATCTTTTTGATTGAATGTTATTCCAGTTGCCATAGATTTAGTTACTAATCTTTTTATGTCAGTCTCATTTAGGTGGCCATAGCGTAGATGCCATGTCTCCAGTTTCCTTGAATCAGACTTTGCTATCGCTGCTTTCTCGTTTACCGGCTTGATGAAGTATAGATCGTTTCTTTTTGGCGCCACAGCTATAGTTTTTCCCAGATGATTCTTCATTACAGCTTGCTCCGCAGTAAAAACAACATCCTTCCCATTCGTGACAGCCTTGGAGACCGATAACAGATTCGTCTTTAATCCTGGAACGCATAGTGTGTTTTCAAGTCGTACAGAGCAGGTTTTACTTCCATTCCAGACTGTAAGGTTGACAGTTCCCACTCCTTCGACGTCAGTTGTTTCGTCTATCGCCAGCTTTACTTTTCGATTCTTGACTGGTCTTAGACTTGAAAATTGTTCTTTGTCGTTACACATGTGCGAGGTCGCCCCGCTGTCCACACACCATTCGTCCTTGTATGTAGTTGTCGCGCTGAGGGCATCAGCTATCATAGCTTCCTCGCTGGATTCTTCTTCGGTGCTACAGACTTGATTTGCTCTGTCTGCAGTCTTTTTCCAGCAGTCCGAGGCCTTGTGTCCGTGTCTATTGCAGTAATTACATTTATAGCGTCTCATACTAGAAACAGAATTATCAGTTACCGTTCTGTCTGAGGATCCATTGTAAGTTTCAGGTTTCTTCCAACCTTGTTTTCTGCGTGGCTTTCTAGAACTACTTCCAGACCTGACGGTGAACGCTTCTTGTGCTTCTTGTCCTTTTCTGATTTCCTTTCTTGTTTCAGCTTCTTCCATCAGCTTTATTTTGAGAACTTCGGGCGTGGGTAAGTTGTCACGCGTTTCAATTGCGCAACGAAAATTTTCATAGCTCCCGGGTATACTGTATAACAAAAGGATTGTTAATAGATCTTCTACAACAGTTATTTGAATTTCAGACAGCTTATCTACAGTTGTGAAAAAACTATTTAAATGCTCGTTCATGTCACCGTCTTCAGCCATCTTTGTGAATAAGAGTTGTTTTAGAAGTGTTGCTTTTCTGGCAGGTCCCTTTGGCATGTGAATTTCTTCAAGTTTCACCCATACGTCCCGTGAAGTGTGACAATGACGAATGTGGCACAATTCAGGTGGATTCATAGCAAGCACTATGTCAGCCTTTGCATGTTGGTCAGCCTTTGCCCACACAAGTGCCTCCGCTGCTTCGCTAGGCCTAGGCTTCGATCCATTGACATACTCCCAGCAATCGTTTTTGACGAGTATTGCTTCCATATGTATTCGCCACGTATCATAATTGTCTTTAGAAAGTTTTTCGATTCTAACACTTAGTCCAGCAGCCATTTTTGACCTGCTTGTTTTTTTTTTTTATTGAGCAAGAGGAAATAAGAATTTTCTTCAGAACACGTGCTTGACACCTTTTTGGTTAGTTTTCACTTAAAAGTTATTTCTCGAGTTAAAAGGTAAGGTACTCGCGAACAAACCTTATCTGCCAACTCTGGGCCCATAACCTGATAAAATAATACGCAGTCATTTTTATAATTATATTTATGGTATTTATTTAGTGAAAAGAAACAAGGTTTTATACAGTGTCCAACAGCACGCTTGAAGTAAGAAGTGTAACTACTTAAGTTAAGGAGGTTAGAGTCATGCGCAAAAGTGTGTGCGCATGAACTGAGTATTACAATGATACGTGTCGCAGTCAAGTTTTATTGCCAACACATACCATTTGTAGATTCTGAAAGACCCATACTAGTTTCAGGAAACTTAACACCAACTACTTCTAGACGCACCACACGAGCTTCAGGATCCATGACACCAGCTTCAGGATCTGTGACACCAGCTTCAGAATCTATGACACCAGCTTCAGGATCTGTGACACCAGCTTCACAATCTGTGACACCAGCTTCAGAATACATTACACCAGTTTCCGTAAGAAATTCTCTTGCTTCAAGTTCCACCGTATCTAATTCAGTTTTAAGACGTAGAAGAAATGCAAAAAAACGAAGAGACAAATTGAACAGAGAAAACCGTGAAAGGATTGCATTTTTGGAACACAGTGTTGAAAAGTATAAAAAACGGCTTCATAGGCGTAAGAGAAAGACCAGTATCGACGATACACCAAATACTAAGATGCAAAAATTGTTGAAGAAACCTGGTGGGAGAGAAGAAGTAGTCAAAAAGGCATCGTTTGGTGATGGTCTCAATGAACAACTGACAGAAAATTTTTCACGGGTAAAACGTAACGATAATAAAAAAATATTCAAAAAATCAGTATCTGGACAGATCATGAAGAAACATAAGCACTGTATTCCTAGAGATAGTTCTGTTATTTTTAGTAGGGCAAAAAAATCTCACGCGCACAATACTTTATCTGTACCTAAGTTACGAAGAGAGAAAATTTCTAAAAGTTTGATACAAGCTGTTCGAAATTTTTATGAAGACGACAGTAATAGCTGAATGGGAGCTGGAAAGAAAGAATTTATCACTAAGAATAAGCTTAAAAAACAAAAAAGGTATCTTCTTGATACAGTGCGTAATTTACACAAGAAATTTCTGACTACAAATTTTACAATTAGTTATCAAACTTTTTGTCGATTACGTCCATTTTGGGTAGTAAAACCTGATGGTTCCAATCGTGATACATGTCTCTGTATAATTCACAGCAATTTGGACATGAAGTTAAGTGCTTCATATGATGTTAAAATATTGCCTCATAATAGTCACCAAAAATTATTAGAAGACTTGTGCTGTGATCACTATAGCGTAGAATGTTTATCGAGGAATCGTACGGAGTACAATGATAAAACTCCAAATTATAAAGAGTTTGATAACAGCAAAACCATTGAATACAAAATGTGGGTCGTTGAAAGACAAGAGTATAGAGATTTAAAAACTAAAAAATTACGAACAGTAACAAAGTATTCGAAGAAATCTTTTGATATTCAACCGCGTGACTTTATACTACAATTGCATCAGAATTTGAAAAATTTCTTTGCTCATGAGAGGAATATTGTTCACCAGTTTAAGGCTATAAAGTATTTAAAAGAAAATCTTCAAGATGATGCAGTCCTTATTCATATGGATGTCAGCGAAAATTATTGTACGAAATATACAGAAGAAATACAAGCGATTCGTTTTGGTGCATCGAGAGCTCAGCTAAGTCTACATACAGTAGTACCCTTACGGAAAAAACTCCGAATAATTGGGGGTGTACCCTGAAAGTTGGGTGTTTACTGACAAATTTCAAGGTAAACACTGAAATTTGAGGGTGAACCCCGTAATTTGAGGATTTTACCCCTTCGAGTTTGAAGTAAACTTTCAGCGATCGAGGGTCACCCCCACGAGTTGAAGGTTCACCTTCAGGATTGAGTGTTACCCTCAAGAGTTGAAGGTTCGTCTGTCTCAAGAGTACCCTTACGGAAAAAACCCCGACATTCACCCCGAAATTTACTTCCAAATTCAACCTCAAAATTACACTCAACCGGGATAGGGTAAATCCGTACCGCTTGATCGAGGGTTTACCTCCAAGTTCGGGGTTAACCCCGTATATATATACACGGGTTTACCTCCAAGTTCAGGGTTAACCCCCGTGTATATATTGTGACGTTGCAGATTAGCTGCCGTCACAAAGATTCCGAAAATCGCATATTTTATTAGTCATATCGCGAGAGAGAGTTTTTACCGCCGTCTAGACCCTCGGGATACAAGTGACACACCTAGAATAAGCAATAGAGCTAGACTAATTTGAAGTGTTTTTCTGGTAATGTACCGCGAGAGAGAGAGAGAAAGAAGATAAAGAAGACGACGATCCTGAACTTCCGCTACCAGAACTTCCGCCACTAGAACTGTTGTTAAAGAGACGACCACGCAGTATGCAATCCAGTAATCGTACTAGGATGGTACCGAATCAACCGGAGGGAGGACTGCTGACCTTGGTCCAATATCACTAGGCGGTGAATAGGGCTGTGATGCAACCTCCTGCCAGCAGATGAATCTTACCACCCAGCATCTGGTTGATGCCTTGCACAACCAGCTCCATCACCCGCTCCAGCTGCCATCACCGACGTCACGCAGAGTCCGGCATAAGGACCAGTGACGTAACGTTATCGCTACCGGATGTAAAACGTGAGAGTGGACAAGTATAGTGTCCCGCGTTCTCTGGCTAGACCGGAAGAGGTGGAGATCCAGTTGGAACACCTAGGTCTGCCAGAAGTTTGCAGCGTGTCATCTACAGAAGAGATCGCACCTGTAAAGTGCATCCCATGCGGTTGGTATCGCTGTTACGGTATCGCTTCGCAAGAACCAAGGTCGCAGCTTCCCGAAGATCCTCTCGCCACCGAAGTTCAGCAGAACGGCTGATCTAACGCAACGAAGTTCTGAGACCTAACGCCCAACGTCAGGCAACAAGTTGACGCCTTGGGCCGAGCAGCTGACGAGCTGCTCGTTCATGGAACGTTTTTCACAGGGCCAATCAGCTCATTAGCTGGTCCTGATAGGCTCTTGATTTTCAAAATCAGGAAGGATCGTCGAGACGTACCGAGGTATCGCCTAGCCTCATCACTTCTACGTTTCGCTCTGTCCAAACTAGACGTGCCAAAACTCCTCTCTCGCCTGTTGTAAAATTTATACGTATCAAATTTAGTTAAAGTTGTAAAGTTAGTTAAGTGTGTGCTTCAAAGCAGCTCAAAAAAATATTCCGACTTTCGCTATATTACATTATAATAAGATTACTACCGCTAAGTAGTATCTTTGATCTGATTTCTCAATTATTTTAGTATAAATCTGTTATTAATTTAGCTTATCGCATCTCTCAGCTTTTCTGAAATTATTTATTGAGTCATTATATCGTCTAACAATTAATTAATAACGCTAGTGTGCCGCATTAGAAAAGTTGGTGTTGAGTATCGTATCGCTCGGTGATACGTAGTCTGGAAAGTAGTGTAGCTTGCATTATATCGCTTCTACGGCACAGCTAGCTAACCGGGGTGTTTACGCTCTTTTGTACCGCTACATCGCGGTAAGGCTCAATAATATAATATTCATTCCTTTGTTAAATTCAGTATTTTTCTAAGCATTATTCCAAACGTTATTATTCGAGTATTATTTGTGACTATTATTTTGATAACTAATTCTGCATAATTTAACACTTCCGATTATAGTCGAATCTTTAGTTATCGCTAATAAATTTGTTACCGCTAAGATCTGTTATCACATTTACTTAAAGAACAATATACGAAATCGTAGATTTCACTGAAGGAAATTTATATCTGGTATTTTATATTTTATTTAATTAGTTAAAAAGGTGAATCCACCCACTCTACCACTACCTTAGCAAATCTGAGCTAACCTAGCTTCAAGGCCGTCGTTCCGGCAATATATTAGTTCGTTGAGTACCGCTGTCTTCTATTAGATTTCTGTGAAAACGACACTTACGTGTCTGGCGCCCAACACTCTCGTAGCTTTTGTTTATTAATTAGTACTTCATCGAAGGAACGCCGTACGGTGCGGAGTTGTACTCTGAATCTCCGTTACAATATATATACGGGGTTACCTCCAAGTTCAGGGTTAACTCCCGTGTATATATATACGGGGTTAACCCCGAACTTGGAGGTAAGCCCTGGATCAAGGGGTACGAATTTACCCCATCCTGGTTGAGTGTAATTTTGGGTTGAATTTGGGAGTAAATTTAGGGGTAAATGTCGGGGTTTTTTCCGTGAGGGTAGTTTACTTACAAGGATCAAAACAATCGTATCGTACTGTCTCCAAGAATATCACCCATTCATCTGCTGCTATTTGGGCACATTCACAGCCAATTTTTAAAAGCTTACCAGATAATATTAGGCGTGTACACTTCTTGAGTGATGGCCCTGTTACGCAGTATCGTAACAAAACAATATTTTTTATCATGGCGACCAAACTCTCCGAAGAAGTCCCAGGTGTGAAAACATTTACATGGAATTATACAGAGAGTGGACATGGGAAGGGGGCCCCAGATGGTGTTGGAGCAACGTGCAAGAGAAGTGCAGATTTCGTTGTGAATGCTGGTTCCGACGTAAATGATATTGATCAATTCGTTCAGTCCATCCAAGAACATTTCCCGAGCATGAAATGCATCCGAATTGACGTTGACGTTATCCAAAATATGATTGCGAAAATTGATAAAGAGGCGACAAAGCAAAAGAGTTTCAAAGGTACCTTGCATGTGCATCAAGTTACTGGTGTAATTCTAACTCTAACACTGATCCAGTCGACTGTACAACTCTGACAATGAAAAGTCTTAGCTGCTTTTGTAATGACGACTTGTAATGAGTTTAAAATAGGCGAAATGACCTATAAACTAAAACCTAAATTAATCGTAGATAAAGTGTTCACCGAATCTGAATCAGAAGAGGACCTCGATTTATCTCAAACTACGCAAAATGAACTACCTGAAACATCGATAGAAAATCATGCTGAAGCTGAGCCCATTGATCAACAGCAGTCATGTTATAAGACCAGAGACTACATTCTTGTAAGATTCCCAGTAAGAAAAGTAGAGTATCGATATATAGCTGTGAATAATGAAATTGATGAAAAAGATGATGATTTGCGAGTTACATTTTTAAAGATTTGTAATAAGAAAGAACAAACCTTTAGAATCGATGAAAAATATACTTCTCATGTGTCCTCTAACCAAATACTTTATAAGTTGGCTAACCCTGATGTGATACTTAGAAGTAGGAGAGTATTTTATAAATTCTCAGTATTAGTAGACGTCTTAGAGCGTTAATTCTCTTGTTCTGAGAGAAATTTTTGATTCAGTAGTATTTTATTATTGTGGTAATTATTTGCTGTGATTTCATGTGCCTTATTTAAATTTGAGATGAAAATCGTGCTAATTTATCTCTAAGACCTAAGTTATGTTAAAATAGAAATAAAAAGCTGTTACAAAGAATTACTTACCAAAAAGTACTAAATTAAAATTAAAAAGTTATAAACTGATGTATGAATAATACATTAACTTTAAGTAAACCATACATAATTATCAATCTCAGGTTGAATTTAAAATTTTACAGCAAATTACGTCGATTTCATTTTAAAAACTCATTATTTAATGAAAATGTTTTAATAAATAGTTCAATAAATTTAGTAATAATGAGAATATTTTAACAAAAATGTTATTGGTGTGTGTAATATGAAAATAAATGATTATAATAAGTTATTATTGTGGTTTTAATGCATTTATAACAGTCCCCTGTCAAACTGAACAGTCCCCTGTCACCAGTTTCGGGAAACATACTAAAATCTCGAAAAAAAAAAATTCAATTGGCTGTGTATTATTTATCATTCAGATGATAGTTTTGTAGCCCTTGGTAATTTTTGTTCTTCATAAAATCAAAAATAATTTGGTCGGACAGTTTTATATAGATTTAAGACGTCCTTACAGAGAATCACCCATATGTTAAACACACATACCATAGAGCCTTATATACCCATGTGAACGAAATGTATTTCTTATTTGAATATTGCCGCGTTCCCTCCCGCGCCAGTACAATAGATCGAGACACATACGGTAGAGAGCAGCAGATGTAGAGAACGAGACATGTAAACACGTGAAGAATGATCCAAAGGATCACGATTACTTTATTAATTCAATAACCAATAGATTTACTAATTCAGGAGTTGACACCGTAATTATTAACATTAAATGTCGTTTCTCTATTACAGGTAGGGACATTGATGAATAAGTCAATAAGTAAACGAAATGTATTTCTAAACGTTAATATAAGATATATGTCAACACGATGTGAAATGATGAAAATATAACCTCTATTACAGAGAAACTCAGATTTCTCTAAATTAATTGGAGTCAAATTTCCTGAGCAAATAACAAACGCATTATACCCATATAATCCTAACAAGTTATGGGCCTAGGTATTCGCGGTAGTTAAGTGCACGTACCTGAAACCTAAAGAAAGACGAGCGAAAAACTTGTCGGGTGAATAATGGCCGCGTAGTGAGTGAGTTCGACGGGAAACCGGTGGTGTATGAAAAATATTGAGAAAAATGGCTGCGTCATTCAAAATCGTCAGTTAACTGGGGACAATTACGATACATGGAAGATCCATATGAAAGCCATTCTGAAAAAGAATAATCTGTGGGGGTATGTTACGGGAGACATCCTAAAACCTACGGCATCAGGCGATGCACTTGTGGCATGGATCAGAAACGATGGAAAGGCCGAGTCGGATATACTGTTGGCGGTTAGTTCAAGTGAACTGATTGCATTAGATGGTCTGAATACGTCTAAGGAGATCTGGGATAAGTTGAAGTCCCTGTATTAATCGAGTGGTCCCGCACGAAAGGTGACCCTTCTGAAAAAGTTGGCCCTAACACGGATGCAGGAAGCGATGACATCAAAAAATACATCACGGAATTTTTCAGGGCAGATTAAAAACTCAAAGAAATTGGGTTGATAGTTCCAGATGAGCTTTTGGCAATTTTTTTGTTATATAGCTTGCCTGATTCGTTTGGAATGTTCCGAACAGCGATGGAATCTCGCGACGACCTACCAGCAACATACCTTTTGAAGGTCAAGATACTAGAAGATCATGAGAGTAGGAAAACGCGAGATCAAGGAACAGAAAAGGGAGCTATGTACGTGAGAAATAAGAGGTACAGAAATCCACAGACGAAAGGGAACGACAAGGAGGAGAAATGCCGAGATCGTGAAGAGTCAAAATATAAAAACAAACTTGAGTGTTTCCGGTGTCGACGATTAGGACATACAGCCGGGAACTGTCGATCGAAGTTTGTCTCAAATCGTAAATAAAGTGCGCGCCAGCTGGAAAAAAGAAAAAACAAAACTGACTAGGAGTCGATCAGGCTTCCGGGTCATGGATCTTGACCAAACTTGTAGGGGTGTTTTGTTGAGCCAAAATATGAAGTACCTGCTGAATGACTCTCCGGAATAGGCCTTTACGCTATCAATTTACCTAAATGTACAATAGAAATCAGCGTAACCTGGGTTTTCCCCAATTGCCATGAAATAATTAGTTTTTGTGCTGCGTTATGAGATTCTACATTGCACTGGATATTTATACATTGAATACAGTCATTATTGTACATCAAATTGTTAAAATTTAACATCCCAGCTATGAAAAATCACTTCATTCTGCGCCTGTTGACACATTGCTCCCTGTCGATTATCGCTCGTACAACATTCATTTGGTGAATTTGACTTTCACTGGCAGCACACAAGGTTCTGTAATTCGCCATAAAGCATCAATTTCATTGCGATATTATATTTATCATTTCAGAAGGCTATATTATATAAGCTAGAAGACTTAAAATTTTTGACGAGAAAAATTTATCCGGTGTCTCGGGAATCGAACCCGAGCCTACTGGCTGCCAATCCGGGGGCTTACACCCACTAGACCACCTGGCCACCTTCAAATTTCACTCGTCAATTTTCAAGTCTAGTTCGTGTGCTAGGGTTGAAGGTGGCCAGGTGGTCTAGTGGGTGTAAGCCCCCGGATTGGCAGCCAGTAGGCTCGGGTTCGATTCCCGAGACACCGGATAAATTTTTCTCGTCAAAAATTTTAAGTCTTCTAGCTTAAAATCATTCTTCGACGAATTACACCACGTTCTGTGGCATTGGTTATATTTAATTAAATATAACCAATAAAATTATAGGTAAAAAGACATAAGTCTTACCTTACAAATGTTAGTGAGCCCGTGTGCTCACTCACTCATTCAAAGTCAATATGTGCTCATTCGACTAAAATTCATAACGCTATATTATATACTGTGACGAGCAGAGCCGACGGTGGGGGTTCACTCCGACGGGTTACACGATTTACAAAGATTCGGCACCTTCCTTGGTTTATGTTATATTTTAGTTTCAAATTAGGGTATTGGTGAAGGAACTCACTAGTTGTCTTCTCTTTTGTTTTATATCCTTTAATATATTGTTTTTCCTTCTTATACATAAACAAGCTTACACTCTTTGTCTTGATACATAAAACCTAACTCGAGCTCTTTATCCTACCCTCTATGGCGGTTGCGCTGCTTCTTTTCTGCTCGGCGCATACATGTGGCTCCTCTCCGCTTTCAAAACCAACGCGCTTTCTTTTTCCACCGCGCGCTTACGCCAGCTCGCGCATCATGAATCACATTTCCAACACTCCCTCCTGATTGGAATGCGCACACTAAACTCTAATGTTCTTTAGTAATAACAATTTGAATAAAAGTAAGAAAAGTAAAAATAACTATTCGAGAGCTAATTTAGTATTACAGTTTGTTGTTTTTTTTTTTTTCTTTCTTTGATCCCTGGCTTTTACTGCGTTGCTCTGCTACTTCTGGACTCTTTCTTATTCATTACTGTCTTGGTTTTCTTTTTGTTTTTCGTGTTCCGCCAATGCTGCTTTTGCTGCTGCCAGTGCTACTTGAGTTAGTTTGCTGTTTTTATTGTAGCCTCCTCTACCTCTTTTGAATATTTTCCCTCTGGAATTTCCCCCTCTTCCTCTGAAGTTCCCCCCAGAGGTTCCTCTCATGTTTCCTCTGAAAATGCCTCTATGGTCTCCCCCATTCATTCCTCTACCGCTCCCTCTATTCGCATTAGGGTTTATTTTCTTTTGTTGCACATACCCTTGTTTTAGGGGGCAGGGTCCTATTCTCTTATGTATAGAGTTGCATGGGAAGTGGTACCATTCGTCTTCTGGTACACTACATTCACTCTCCCAGTTGCCCTCCTTGGCACACCTATGACATGTGTTCTTCAACCCCTTCGCACTCCTCGCCTCGGGGACACTCGTACTCGTACTCATCGTTTGTTTTACAGCATTTCTCTGTGCCTCGAGCTGTAATAAAAAACTCTTAATATCGGGCAAGGTTATGTCTCTTTTGTTAGATTGCTGGTAGGAGATACAGTGAGGCGTAAGCTCCGGTACCGCATTACTAACAGCTTGAATAAATGCTGAACGCTTCTCTTCATCCGTCAGCGGGATTGCACCTATGCAACACTCATATTCTGGTACAATGTTATCAAATTGTTGACAAAATTTTGCAACTACTTCACTCTTACTCATTTGCAGTTGGTAAAGCTTTCATCTGACGGATGTGTGACTTACGTTGTTTTCTACTCTCTTACTCTCTTTTATTGTAATTATTATTTCTCTCGGTCCTATAATTTGTAAGATCATTTTATAGTATTTGTCATCTAGGTGACCTTTCATGATATCTCTTACGGCTGATTTTCTCTTTGAGCGTTTATTGTCATCTAAGTCAACCGGTTCTGATATATCGGGGTCAATTACATCAAGTAATTCTTTGGAGGCTAACTCTGAATTTAGTTTGTCCAACCAAATTTGTAAATCAGATTTGTCATTTAGTACGTAGTTTCTAGGGACGTGATTTTCACTTTTAGTAGATTCGATTGAATCTTTTAAACTCGTAATGGTCTCTGTGAGTTTGTTTGTTAGGTCTTGGTTAAGAGTTAGATTATTTTGACCTATTGCAGAAGCATCAAACTCTTGTTGGGTTTGTTGCGAGTTTAGAGCGGTAGAATTATGAATGGCTTTTACCCTTTTTTGCAGATCAGCTATTTGGTTGTCTCTTATTTTTAGTGCTGATTTTTATGTCTCTTCTCGTGCTTGTTGGGTTTCCAGTTCAGCTTTGTACTCCCTCTATTTCTCTTTCAAGTTATGCTGCAACTCTGCTATTCTCAATTTGAGTTGAGCTAACTCTCTGTTTTCATTTTCTACCTGGGCTCGTTGTTGTTGTTCCTTCATTGCTAATTTTCTCGACTTCTCCTTTCGGGCTTTTCTTGCAGGTGAGTCTTGGCCTATGTAAATTTTAATATCTTACATTACTTTTCTCTTCTCTCTTACTCTTTTATGATAAATAATTTCCTAGGTTTGAATTATTTATATTCCTCTTTATGGATATCCAATATATATTTTTGACTATTTTACCCGCTGCCTGAGTCGCTCGGCTCTTTGTCGCTCTATTTTATTTTAAGATTTTCTTTTCTTTCGGGTCTGAAAACAAATTCAATTTTCTTATTTCAATTCTGAGGCACTTAATACAACATTTTTTAACCATCTTTTAAACCGCACCGCAAGTTCGAAACAAATTTGTCAAAAATCAGGTGAATCTCTCGCTCACGCCGTACATGCAACATGCAGGCTCTCCTACTCTTTTGTTTTCGGGCACTGCAAACGAAAACTATCCGAGGAGAGGCGTACGCGCACGTGCCGCATACACCAGCTGCTCGCTCGAAGAAAACACCCGACACTGAGCGAACGCTACACCTGTACCACAGGTTTCACTCAAGCCCCATGTATTTCGTTATTTTCTTTAAATTTTATAATTCTCTATTCTCTGTCTTTTTTTTTTTTTCTACGCACGCTTCTCCGAATGCACCAAGCGCCTTGTCTCGTATATGATGCAAGTTTTATCCAGCGTGTATATATCTATCATATATGACTCGTGCGGGTCTCGACGTGCACGCTGTTTTCTACCTTTCAAGTCGCGGCATGCTCTCTTATTCTCTTTTTTGTTCCCACTCCTCCTCTCATGAATAATGTACCTTTCATCTATTTTCTTCTCTTTTGTAACACTTTTCACACTGCAGTTTTTATGCAACACACTTTTTCTCTTTAATTATAGCTCTATACTTACTCGTTTTCCTCGTATTGTTTTTTTTTTTTTTTTTTTCTCATTACGTGTTGGCCCGTAACCTGTTATATTTTAGTTTCAAATTAGGGTATTGGTGAAGGAACTCACTCGTTGTCTTCTCTTTTGTTTTATATCCTTTAATATATTGTTTTTCCTTCTTATATATAAAACAAGCTTACACTTTTTGTCTTGATACATAAAACCTAACTCGAGCTCTTTATCCTACCCTCTATGGCGGTTGCGCTGCTTCTTTTCTTCTCAGCGCATACATGTGGCTCCTCTCCGCTTTCAAAACCAACGCGCGTTCTTTTTCCACCGCGCGCTTACGCCCTCTCGCGCATCTTTCATCACATTTCTAACAGTTTACTTGAAGGTTGGGCGCCAGGGTACCTAGGGGGACCGCGGTAAAATATAACGAAATAAAGGAACGGGAACGAAACGATAACATATAAAATAATAAATGAAATGAAATAATAATAATGATTGAAGTAAAATGAAATAAATAATAGTATCAATGAAATTGAATCAAATATATTATAATAAAAGAAATAAAATAAAAGGATTGAATAACACTAACGATACAACACGGTTGGCTCAGCGTGAGGGGCACATGGGGGCGAAATAATATAGGGTAGACTTATATACTTTTCATGGTTTATGGATAAAATCACAAAGAAACCAGCTTTATTCGGAACAATAATTAACAATAAATATTTAGAATAATTAAACACAAGATAAAACAAATATAACAATCAAAGCCGATACCTTAGATCGGAACTAACACAAGTTAAACGATTCAAACAAAAATAATTCGGAACAGCTTACTGACTAGGTCACAAATGGAAAGTGGGAAAGATAACAATATAGAATATGAGGTAATGTAGAAGAAGATAAACTAGGACAATTTACACAAAAGAAAGAAAACAAATATCTTATGGTACGGTAGGAATCAATCTCACTAAAATATTAGTTCATAATAAATAGGTCGGTAACATAGGGGGATCGGAAATCTATAAAATCAATAAATTGCGGACTTCTCGTAACTAATGGGACAAGTCGGTATGACAGAATTTTCTATAGTACATGCAAGGCGTCTTTCTATAGGAAGTGCAAGGCGTCGGGACTCGATTCAAATAAATTCGTACAAAGATGGCCACCGGCAACTTTACACGAGACACGCCATGCAACTACGTAGCAACAAATTAACACAAAGGGGACGCGAAAATCTAATATAATTATTAATTCGAAATAACGATACTCATAGCAGCTCAAGGTTTTAATGAGGGTTTACTGACTACTTTCAACGACCGGGGTTTACTGAAAGGGGATTATTTTATATTATCTAATCTATAGCCTGTAGACCGATTTTCCCAGAGACACGTGGCTCAACAAGCCGTCGAGATTACTTGTCGTATTTGACTACGAAACTAATTTTTCCACGCGGGGATATATTTTCTGGGAGTTTAACGAAGAACAATTATAGGTAATTCAGATCAACAATCAATAATACTTTCAAGGAAAAAGACACGGAAATATTCAACAAACAATTTAAGACAAATAATTTACGATACGATAACTATTAATTATACGAGAAATAATGAAGACACGATAAACAAGGTTTAGACGATAAGTAATAAAAATACGATAACTAATGACGATACGATAAGTAATAAAAACACGATCAATAATAACGATACGACAAATAGGGACGGTACGACAATTATTGGTGCTATGATTATATGGACGGTATTTTCTCGAAAAATCGATCGATAAGGCACACTTATATATCAGGGGAACACAATAATCAATAATACAATCAATAGTCGATAGGTGAACAAATCTAAAGCACGACAATTCGATGATATGTTAATGGCGTCACCCTCCTCGAGGCCTGACCCAACTACGCAAGAAGAAACGAATTTCTTTTCAATCTATCTAATATCAATCGAAGAGTCGTTTCAAGTCGGAATCCTACCTTTTACAAGGTTCAACACTCACTAACTGAGTTTAACAAATTAATATTTATGGCTTTAGGCTTTTAATCAAGTAGCTTCGAACGAACGAAACAATTTTAGGTATTTCCAATAACAGGACTATACGTGACTGATTCTAAGCAAGAAGTGGAGCGTCTCGGTCTGTCTCTATCGAGAAGCGTTTCGGGGGTGTAAGGGGGTGTTGCGACTAAAATTAATGGGCGTGTTGACTTCTTCCGCCGGGTTGTGTCGTGGGCCTGACAGGGCCTTTTGGCACTTCAAGCTTTCGCCAGGGGGTTGTTAGATGTCTCGTCATGTTCTATTTGTTTCGATATCCTGGAAGGCGGAATTCTTCTTCTTTTGGGTTGGATATATCCCCCTAGTGCCAGGCACGGGGTAATTACCAATTTTGAGGAAGGCGGAATTCTGCATATTGCACCGGTGGACCAGGCCGGTGCGAGACAGGTAGAGGGAGGGAGGGAGCTACTCCATGTGACAGATTCGTATTGCAGCGCTCTTCCAGGCATATCTCGGGATACGATGACTCGTTTTTCCCCCGGTTAATCACTCGAAGGCCGGGTGGCCTGCCAGGCCGGATGAGATTGAGGGATGATCTCCCTCGATGATTTCGGCAGGAATGGTACGGGAATATAAGATATAGGGAACGGGAAAAGTATTAGTACATGAACTTATAATTACTACAATGGACCTTGGGCACTTCAGCTGGGACTTCCCGCTTTGAATTCGGTTTATCAACTAAGGGGGTGACTTCGGTCTGAGGAAGAGAAGATGGTTCATTTACGAGGCTGAACAAATCTGCCTCGTTACAATACTTATCCCATGGAATGGCATTATGTCACCATACGTGAGGTTAAATTGTCCGGCCGATAAAACCAGCACAGGCGACTGCCCGATTCGAAAAGATTCTGATGCAAAAAAACTTTTCCTAATACGAATTGGCAACTACTCTTTACCATATATTACTCTATAATTATTCATTCTTGAATATTTTCACCAGCACTTACAGCCCTCGACTCTATAGTACTCTACATATTCGACAAATCTCAATCAATCAGATCCTTCAATGGCCGAAACCCTATCCGGTAAGTAGGGTAAGTAGCCTCATTTGACAGATCTCGATCGATAAACGATGTCGGTACAGTAATGTTCATTAATGTGTTCGCGGTGGCTAACTGTTTTTTTCGGACTTTTTCGGAACCAAGACCCCATTCTAGTCGTATTTCATGTGCCGATAGCCTAAATTATAATAATAATAATTATGACCCCTTATAAAAATAATATAATATTATTTTATTGATGGTATCCGACAAAGTCCGAAAAAAATAGTTAGCCACCAGGTCTATACAATTTAAGTCGGCGGAAGATGCACTAACGTAAACTGAACGAATACTGACTTTCCATTGGTCCCGGCTTGGACAATTCGTATCAACAGCCAATGGGAATTCGACATTCCATTCGATTGATTTTCGATTAACGATTCAAATTTACGAAAAATCGTTCATTCTGTGCCTCTGCGACTACTCGATTGCCCTTCGAATCATTACGAATTTTGTTAATTTATTGTTGTTAATTGGATAAACTTGTTATTATTATTGTCATTATTGTTATTATTGTTGTTATTTTTTCATTGTTCTGTTATTGTTGACGTTTTATTGGTTATTTCTCGTATATCGAGAAAGATGGCTAGTGGGCCAAGCGCTGGCCCTTCAAATGAAGATTTGAATGAATATTCAAAAAAATTGCGCAGCGAAATTCTATACGCTTGCATCGAAATCCTTAAGCCTAAGGGAATTATCACCGACAAAGTTGTAACTTATATTTCTGATGAAGCTTGGCTTTTGGGGGATGAGATGGCGAACTCATTAATTGAGATAGTCGAGGACCATAAGCTGGTCGACGTAGAAGAATTGTTTCGGGAGGAGGAATCTATGGAAGCTGTCTCTCAGGATTGCGGAAGTGTTGAAAGTCAAGGATGTAGTCAAGAAACATCTCTGTCAGGTAAAAATTCAGAATCCATTTCATCTATTTTCTGAATACAATGGAAATAGAAAACAATAATCAAACTAAAATCAATCAATAGACCCCTAACTTAACTCAACTAACAGGAAAACGGAAAAAAAAACGAATTAACAGACGCTCAATGTGTGAAAATAGTATATTGTGCAGCAAGGGAGCAGACAACGTTTTCGCTCCCCGAGTGTCTAGCTTGCTGCCCGAGCGAGAGCGAGGACTCGGCGAGCCGAAGGCTCACCGAGACGAGCGAAGGCGAGGGCGGCAAACTAGACCGAGGGGAGCGAAGACGTTGCTCCCGTGGTACACACGATATTTTCTTTCACACATGAACGAAGGCCGATTTTGCTATCTGTTTGAGGAAAAATCGGTTTTACCGATTAATTTTCAATAAATCAATGAAAGTTATGATTGATTTATTTGGTTGCTGCTTTAAGCAAAACAGTATAGGTATGAAGTAGGTCCCACTGTCGTGTGTTCGTTTCATGAAGGAAAACAGAGGATTGATGAATCTAGTGCAACTTCATATCGGGGAGCAAAGACCGCTGTCTCTAGGGAGCGAAGATTTTCAGGGAGGAAAAGCCGGGAGCAAAGACTTTCGGGGAGCAAAGACTTTTCGAGCGTCAAAACCGCTCTTTGCTCCCCGAAAACAGAGAGCAAAATCGGCCTTTCGGTTCATGTGTAAAAAAAATAATTGATGAATAAAAAATAAATAAATATGTCGGGAAAGGGAGGGTTAGACATCGCAGCTGCACTAGTCCCTTTTTAACAATTTATTTGGGTAACACCTTACAACGGTAAACGAAAAATAAGAGTCCGTAACAAGGAACAAAAAAAAACTCAAAAGGCGATGACAGGTGAGCCAGAGGGGCAACGAGAGACGTAGCGATCCGATTTTGCGTGTTTACACGACAAAGGCTATCAACGGACTGCCTTTTCGGTTCTTCACGCTTATCGTTCCGCTAGAGCGATTGATACGCCCTCGTCTCTGCTCGGCCGAAATCAGAACTGTTGTCCGTTTTCAGAAATCCTGACAGTTATAGCCGCCGGACGTTACTCATGATGCCGACGCCGTCACGGCCATTCTGACAGACGCACGTCCTCGGGCGTTAGTTCATTTTGAAATAATCTGAAACATAGAACAATCTCGGAAGCATATGCAGCATCTATGCCTATATCTTTGCATCACATTTATCAGAGTGCGGGGTCAATTTTCTAACGCAATACTACAATCAACCTCTGCATTTCGCAGAACCTAGACACTATCGACCAGGGGACCCAAGACCATTTAGGTCAAAGGCAAGCCTGTCAGGTGTAGTCAACTTCCGTGCAGTATCTGCACACCCTACGGCTCCGCACCACCGCACAGGGGACCAACACTCATATAGCGTGAAGGTAGGCTTGACGGCTTGAAGCCCGCAGATGAGTACAGATTTATACCGACCTTCGAACTTCAACAGCGCTTGTTGAAGCTCCATTCGTGTTCACACAGTTTGGTTGCTCATTTGTTGTCTCTTCATCGGAATCGTTCTCGTCTTTCGCCGTCACGGCTTCGTTGCTCATGGCTTCGGCCATCTCGGTTAAGCCTGCTCGCCCTTGCGGTACCGCGCGCAGATCTTCGTGAGAATACTTATAAACTCTATTCGATCCGTTGATACTCCGTAGCTCGTATCTGTCGTGCTCTAGTACTTCTGTAATTCGAAACGGGCCCTTGAACTTCCGATCTAGCTTCGTTTGGTTTCGCTCGCAACATTTAAGGAGAACAAAGTCCCCGGCTTTGAATGGTTTCACCGTGGCTTTGTTTTTATTGAATCTGCTAGTCTCTTTCTTGGCTAGGCGCTCCATGTTTTTCTTGGCTGAGTCTCTGATACTCGCTAGATCCGACCGAGCTGGGTCTTCTACATCGTGAGAGATCTTAGCTATCCCCAGTGGTTGTGCTTGAATCCCGAACATCAACTCGGTTGGAGTATAACCCGTAACCCTGCAGCGCGTGCTGTTGAGGACTAGTTGAACGTCACCTAACTCATCCCTCCATCTATTGTTCGTGTTGTTTTCGATTATCGTCAAAAGATTTTTCAAGGTTTGCATGACCCTTTCTACCTGACCGTTTGCTCTACTAGCCCCGGTAGCTACGAGTAGTAACGCTATGCTATGCTCTCCGCAGAATTGTTTAAAACTAGAGCTGATGAAGCAGCGGCCTTGATCGTCTATTATGCGTTTAGGCGTTCCGAAGAGATGTACAGCGTGTTTTATAGCTTCGACCGCACCAGCAGAATCGAGTGTCTCTGTATGCTTAAGCTGCACGTATTTCGTGAAAGCATCAATGATCACGTAAACGTATTCCTTCCTTTTGCTTTCACCGGTTAGTTTACCGCTTATATCCACGTGAATGGTATGCCATGGGAGAGCTACCTTAGGAATCGGATGCAGCTGAATTTGTCGTGACCCGGATGCACTCTTGCAAGCTTTACAGACTAAGCAAGCGTCTACAAATTTTCGCACGATTTTTGACATACGTGGGAACCAGTATTTCTCGTAAATTTTATCGAGCGTTTTACCAAAACCTAAATGTTTTACTTCTAAATGAACATGGCTTATCAGTGACCAAATAAGCGTACGCGGAACCACTGGAAGCCATGCAGTGGTTTTATTACGATCTACTCTTTTTAGTAAAATGCCATTCTTGACATCGTATGTGCGAGCCGCGTCATTGGGAAGTTCTTTCTTCTTCCATTTTGAGATAGTCTCAACGATCTCGGGGTCTCGTTGTTGTTCTACAGCTAACCAATTCTGTTGGAGCTCAACTATTTTAACCGTTTGAGAGCTTGCCGGCTTCGGCTCCGCTGGTACCACGCTTCCAAGTTCGGGCAGGTGGTTCCGTTATAAAAAATCCGCGTGCGCCATATTTCGACCCTCGCGGTATATGATGTCAAAATCATATGACTGTAACACAGCCCACCATCTATGAACACGGGGGGTCAGATCGCGTTTAGTGCGCGAAGCTTTTAGGGCATTACAGTCTGTATGGACTGTGAAGCGTCGACTTAAGAGGTAATGTCGAAAATTCTCTATTGCACGAACAACCGCTAGCGTCTCCAGTTCGTAAGAATGATAGCGAGATTCCGCGTCGGTTGCTCGTCGGCTGAAGTAGGCCACCACGTGAGGGAGCTTATCCCGACGTTGAAGAAGAATCGCTCCGTAACCTTCAGAACTGGCGTCAGCGTGTAACTCCGGGTTTATATCAGGGTCAAATATTGCTAGTACCGGTTCGGATGTCAGGATTTGGACTATTTTCTTGTGAATCTGATCGTGCTTTTCAGTCCATTTTATTTCACCCTTCGCACTGGTGAGAGTATACAGTGGCCCCATTATTCGTGCGAAGTCTGGAACAAATTGCCTGAAATAAGAGGCGAGGCCAATGAACTGACGGACCTGAGTTGCTGTTCGCGGTCTAGGCGCCTCTGCCAATGCTAGTATTTTGCGCGGATTTGGTAGAATTTCACCAGCCTTTATCTCGTAACCCAAGTAGTCAACTTCGCTCTTCATAAACCGGCATTTCATCATGTTTAAAGAGAACCCCGCTCTCGATAGGGCTTCCAACACGGTCTCGAGGCGTTCAAGTCCCTCGGTGACGGTTCTTGACGGGCTCAAAACGTCGTCCATGTAGACGAGGACGCCCTCGCAATCCTTTAAAGCTTTGTTTATAGATCTCTGGAACACCGATGGGGCATTTTTGAGCCCAAAAGGCATGGTCAGATACTCGTATTGGCCGTCTGGGGTCACAAATGCCGTTCGTTCCACAGATTCAGGGTGCACTGGGATCTGGTGGAAGCCAGAAGCCATGTCCAAGGATGTAAAGTATGATGCACCATGCAGTCTGTCAATCTGGTCACTAATTCTAGGTAATGGGTAATTGTCAGGCCGGGTATTTGCGTTCAGCTCCCTGTAATCCACGCATAGCCGGTCAGAGCCGTCTTTTTTTTTAACTAGGAAGATGGGGCTAGCGAACGGGGAGCTACTTTCCCGTATGATATTGGCGTCCAGAAGATCCTGGACTATATTCTTGGCTACCAATCGTTCGGAAGGAGACAACCTATACGGCCGCCGCTGAACAGTTTTGTGAGGATCTACTAGATCGATACGGATCATACCGGTCGTTACCCGAGTTGTTGGGGTACCGTTCACGAAGTGTCCAGAGTATCTTCTCAAAATATTTAGCAATTCTACCTTATCAGAGCCCGTCAAATCGGTATATACCTGGGAAAGATTAACGTACTCGTCGGCTCTGCTGCACGAGTTTATAGCCTTGCATCTGGCGAATACTAGACCCCGCGGGCCGATTTCCACTGACACCCCCAAGGCAAGAACATCATGGCCTAAAAGAACGGGCTCACGTAGGAAATCGTCGGGAACGGCGTGAAATAAAATTTGGAGAGTTATGTTCTGAAGTCTGGCCGTAGCCAACACCTGGGTCGCACACCTAACATTACTCCCACCGATACCCATAAGAAGAATAGTGTCGTGTGATACTGTGCCAACGAAGTCCACTGCGAAGCTCTCTTTACAGAGAGAGCATTCGGAACCTGAATCGAAAATAAAGAGGAGAGATTTACCTGAGACATCCAAATTACCTTGCGCAATCTTCCTGCTACAGATGTTCACCTCCTTCTTCTTGGCGAGTTTCTCCTGGTCTGCCTTCCTTTCGGGACAAGAGCTGGCGATGTGCCCGGTTTGGTTGCACGCAAAACAGGTGATGGGGCGCCTTTCGTCGCGACGATCGGGTGACTTCGGTCCTGTTTGTGATATAGGAGTCCCTACACGGTTTTTAGGGCAGCTGGCGAACCTATAGCCTACTTCCCCACAACGATGACACGTTCCGCGGAACAATGATGATGTCGGTCCATGGGAGCGTGAGCGTTTATTGTCAGCATGAACCTCGTCGTCTTCACGACGTCGCTTCAGCGTGGTTCCCCTCAAAATGCGGCACAGCTGAGCGCGAGATGTGACGCTGTGGTCGTTCAACTCACGACGTACCGTCGGGTCGCATTGAGACAGCACGGATACAGCAAATCCAGTGGATACATCTTCAGGCATCTCTAACCTTGTGGTATACCCTCGATTAGTCCCCAGAGCCGCGTCGCGGCTTCGGGCGCGGTTTCCTTAGGACCTAGCTGGAACTTTATAATGCGATCGAAATAATCCTGCATCATCATAGGTTCCGCAAACTTCGCTATCAGGAGTTCCTTCACATACTGCCAAGTAAATTGGTCATTCCTCAATTTTGTCAGGCTAGAAGCGGCACGCCCACGCAAAGCGTGCGTAAGGGCCAAGAGCAGATCAGTACCTTCCAATTTTTTTTCTTTGATGATCATTTCATTTACTCTGCACCAATTTTCGATATTGACATCGGGCTCGTCGGGGTCGGAGCGAACGAGGCTCGGCAGCCTCTGTTGAGACTCCTTGGGTGTAGCAATACGCATCAAGTGAGCGAGGAAAGCATCCATATTGCCAGCCATCATATTCGGCCCTTGATGATCGCTTGACGTATCACGATCAGCGTTCCTTGACTCGGCATTGTCATTGTTTCGTTCAGTAATCCCACTTCTGATGTCGGGAAGGGGAGGGTTAGACATCGCATTTGCACTAGTCCCTTTTTAACAATTTATTTGGGTAACACCTTAAAACGGTAAACGAAAAATAAGAGTCCGTAACAAGGAACAAAAAAAAACTCAAAAGGCGATGACAGGTGAGCCAGAGGGGCAACGAGAGACGTAGCGATCCGATTTTGCGTGTTTACACGACAAAGGCTATCAACGGACTGCCTTTTCGGTTCTTCACGCTTATCGTTCCGCTAGAGCGATTGATACGCCCTCGTCTCTGCTCGGCCGAAATCAGAACTGTTGTCCGTTTTCAGAAATCCTGACAGTTATAGCCGCCGGACGTTACTCATGATGCCGACGCCGTCAAATAAATGAATAAATGAATAAATAAATAAATACATGTACTCTTAACTAACGATGAATAGCTAAAATATTGTGAAATCGGTTTTTTCAATAGGATCATCCACATCGATCACCCAGCCGATGTCAAGTGATTACGAGCCGGAAGAGAAGAAAGCTGAATATCAGACCGTTGACCTGGAAAAAAAAAAAAAAGTTGTAAATCTTTCTCGAGAACACCCCAAGTGGTCATTTAAAACTTTGAAAGCTGAGGGCGCTGCTTGTTTGTCAAGAATGAATGAACTGTCGAGATGGAAGAAAGAAATTCTGAAAGGGGGGACACATTTTGATAAAAGCAGTGCGATAAAAAAATGGACCTACAAAAGATTTTGTGAAGCTCGTGAAAAACATTTACCTGTCACCACTAGAAACATACAGGAGTGGGCTATGCACGCTGCTATGCAGTACAGGTCTGAAGATTTTAATTTCACCGCCTTAAGGGGGGACAGTACTGAAAAATTCGTCCAAAATTACCGAAGAATCGATTTTTCGTTGTTGACGGAAAAATTGCCTGGAAACCTTCCTCTATATATAAAGAATTACATGGTGGTAAAACGATTTTTTTTAAGGTGACTTTGAGCCCCATAAACAAACAAAAGCGTTTTTCGCGTCATATTTGCTATACTAGCGCCCCCATCGGGCGTGGGGGTCGTGGATAATTTGTGTAACAATCAGTTTGTGATATAGTTGTTCCATCTGTAATCTGCTTTAACATAGGTCGTCGTTTGCCGCGAATTTTACGCGCCATATTGCTTTTATCAAAAGATACACGCTTGATACACGACTTCTGTCCAAGTTTGTTCTTACGATTCGAATAACTATTTCCGTGCGTTTTGAAGAGATCTGCCTCTCAAAATGGATAAAGACAGTTCTTGCTGGCGCTCTCGCAAGAGGCGCTCAAATAAAAGAATGAAATACTGTGTGAAAAATCTATGTCCCAATAACCCACCTGTACCTAACCTAATTCCCGCATTCAACCAAATTCCCGTACCTAACCTGCCCATACCAAATCGCACCCCAACAACAGTTCAAAATGAAGGGATCGAACCAGTGGCTGGACCATCTGGAGTACAATCGAGACGTCAAATTCCTGGACCAGCGGAAGTGCAAGAAGTATCGACTCGTAATCGGCATACGACTATTGAAGCAATGGAGAGCTTTGGAAAACTCAGTCTGTTCGACATAATGTGCACACCGGAAGAAGAAGGAGCTCAGAAGGAAGCCAAGGATCAGTTTTTCCTTGTACATTCCACCTGCTGGACGGAATTATTAAAGAACACCGCATGTAGTGAATGCACAGAAAATTCCCTTGTCGTACAGGTGAGAGAGCAGCTTGGATTATGTTCAAAACTCATTCTGAAATGCCTAGCGTGTGGCTATAAAATGGGAGAGAGCTATACGAGCCCCCGAACCAAAGATGTCACCACAACGAGACCACCATTCGAAGTAAATAGACGAACAGCTGATGCTATGATCACTTTGGGACAAGGACACTCAGGGATGGAAAAATTCTGCACTGCAATGAGTATGAGAGGCATGAGCAGTCGCACTCACAAAAAACACATGGATAAGTTAGCTGCGGAAAGTACAAAACTGGAGGTAGGGATTCTGGAAAAAGCAAGAAATCTGTACGAAAAGCTCACGAAGCAATAGATCCTACTCTAAAGAATAAAGAAGTACTTGACATTGCAGTATCGTATGACGGGACTTGGCACAAACGAGGCTTTACATCCATGTATGGAGTGGGAATAGTCATTGATATCATTACTGGATTGGCTATTGACTACCAGGTCCTCTCAAAATACTGCCAAATGTGTGTCGTTGCTGCAGCTGAACTAGACGCTAACTCACCTGAATTCGGGATATGGCAAGAAGGCCACAAAACAAGCATCCATCGACAAGCGACAGTCGATAAAAACAAAATGAGATATATCACGGTATTATCCGATAGTGATGCGAAAACATCCACTCACCTCAAGAGTATCGCTCCATATGGAGACGATATGCCTGTCTCAAAAGAAGAATGTGTAAATCACATTGCGAAACGGATGGGCACAGGACTCCGTAAGCTCGTCAAAGAGTGGAAAACGAAAGGAGTAGTACTAGGGGGCCGTGGTCAAGGTACACTGAAGGAGACGACGATTGTTACTACAGAAATGCCATTGCGAAGAATATTCCAAACGTGCCTGCTATGAAACAGGCGATATATGCCACTCTCGACCACTGTATGTCCACCAACGAAAATCCACAACATTCGAAATGCCCCACTGGTCGAGACTCGTGGTGTTTTTTCAACAGAAGTGTAGCGAAGAAAGAAAAGCCCGCGGGCCAAGAAAAAATGCAGTTGAGACTCAATGCAAATGTGGTCGAGAAGATGAGGCCTCTCTACGAACGTCTGGCAAATGACGAACTGCTGGCCCGGTGTGCGAGAGGAGCTACGCAGAATGCTAACGAAAGCCTCCACGCTCTGATTTGGCGAAAATGCCCAAAAGAGACCTTCGTATCCAAAAAGAAGGTAGATTTGGCGGTAGTAACTGCAGTGGCTGAGTTTAATATGGGTGAACTCCATGCCCAGAAGGCAAGCCTGTTAGTCCGGTCCAGGAAACTACCAGATATTGCCAAAAAGATCACCGAACAACGAGATGCCAGGCGAAAGCGAAAGGGTGAATGGAAAGGGACAACGGAGAATAAAAGAAGTCGACGTATAGCCAAAACAAGCAAAACTAGAGCTGAGGAGGCGGAGAAGCAGGTTGAAGGAACGTCATACAGCGGCGGAGGATTTTAACATTTTTCTACAGGTGATCTCAGCGCTGAAGGAGTCTGATGAATCTGGAGCTGAGGAGATGAAGAAGCAGGTTGGACGAATGACGTACAGCGCGGGAGAATTTTAACATTTTTCTATAGGTGATCCCAGCGCTGGAGGAATCTGATGGATCTTCTGGCAGGCCAGTCTCCGAGCCCTGAGCGCCAAAGTTGAATTCAGGTGCGTTATTTCACAGTAGACTCGTATGGGCTGGATGAATATCGCAGATCCAATCGTTTTTTCAAAATATTATCAAGATATTTATCTGGCCCTAATAATTACTCCACAAGAAAATTAATGCATTTTTGGTTTCATTTTGTTTTTATGACCGAGCACTTCCAAAACTCCAAAACTCACTATATATAATGGGTGAAAAAAGTGAACTCGGAGCTGGAACGGAGGAGCGAACTTGGAAGTAGATTGGAGCAGCGGAGGAGATCGACCAATAACTGAGAAGATCACTCACTAAATACTTTTTTACATCAAGATATTGATCTCAGATTCATGCTAAATAATTCATGTTTTGAATTTTTCTGAGTTGTACAATTTTTCCACTTGTGATAATTCGTAATGGCCATAAATAACTTTCAATATCAACTACTTATTGTCACGAATTTTTACAAAACAAAGTTCATCCTTTCTCATTCACTTTTTGCTTATTAGGAATTATTCGAACAAAATTTTATTGAATCGCGTTTATCTCAGAACTGTATTTTTGGATATTCACAAAATCTCTTGCGCATTGATTTCAGTCGGATCACTTTCAACTTTGAAACACATATTCTAGGGCACATTATCTTCAAATTGCTGGAGGGAATTTGGCGTAGTGTGAAAAGAACTCATTTTCTGGTACATAATGTACGAAAATTTATCATAAAAAAAAATACCTCTACGGTGAAAATAGTTTCAATAGGCAAGAAAGGTCTATTTGAAAATTCCCTCCAGCAATTTTTAGATTATGGTAGTATATGTGTGGAGTCCAAATTTCAACCCTCTGCGATAACACTGTATGCGCAAGGAGCGTTTCGAAGAAGTATACTTTAGAATTAGAAAAATAGCCATAACTTCCAAAGTATTTGACCTATATATCCTGAATATTGGCTAGTTTCTAGTTGAAAAGTTTCATAAAAGTTGTCAACATTTGAGAAATATCCATACACGAACAAAGAAAATTCCAATTTCAGTACCGTCCCCCCTTAACACCTTGGACGACTAGATTCAAACGAGAATCTCGCATTAGTCAGCGAAAAGTGACCAGACTTGTCAAATCTACGGAGAATCGATCGTTGGAGGAATTGCTACAGTCAGCGGAGCAATTTCAGACTGACTTCGTAAATTCGATCTGCGGAATTGATCCCAAGTATATATTAAATACAGATCAAATGGGCTGTGAGTACCGAACTGATGTGCATCGCACAATTGAGCACACTGGGCAAAAAAGTGTTGAGGTATATTCAGGCGATCTGAATAAAGTGACTCACACGTACACTGTCCAATACACGATTACTGCTGCTGGAAAATTGCTGCCAAAAGCGTTTATCTGTCTGCAGGAGCCCAAAGGCACATTTGGTCCCAGAGTCAGTCAACAGGTCGAGGCACTCACCAGTGAGTACAAGAATGTTCATGTGACTTGCTCTGAATCCGGAAAGATGACCACAGCTTTATTCGACTCCTACACGATCCACGTTCTGCAGCCGTATGTAGAAAGCAATAACTTTTGTCCCATAGTAGACAGCTGGGGTGGTCAAATCCCATCGGAATTTGTTCAGAAAATTCGAGGATCAGTATGGGGAATCGACCTGTAATTTGCAAGTGATTCCACCTGTCTGCACACCATATTGTCAGCCTCTAGATGTTTACTTCCACAGTTAAGCCAAAATTCTGATCAAGGAGCTTCAAAACAGCACGTACTTATTACACGAGCAACGGCAAATTAACAGCCGGGAAGATGCCATCAAAATTCAGTCCCTCGTGGTGAACCAACTCTGTGCTCCTATTTTCAATCAGATGATAGAGTACGCCTGGTTTGCCTCCAAGTTGATCCAAAACAGAGACGTCTTCATGAACGTCAAGGAGGTGTGTTTTCCAGAAAAGCCCTTCAAAAGCAGGTGCAAGTGTCCGTTAGCTACAGGCGATTGCAGTGGAAAGTACGTTATTTCATCAAGTGTTCTTGGTGTCGGGAATACTTGTGCTTCCACTGCTTTCACGAGTTGTATCATCCTGGTCAATGCACAAAATATTTCACTAACGTGTGAAAATTGACAATATAGTAATAATAATAATAACAATCACATAATAACTACAATGATATAATAATAACTGTCAGTGGTATAAAAACATGGCGCCAAAAATAATCAGCACTTTTCAGAGCTACCAAGAACCTTTCACAAGAACGTATCAATCATAAGCCAATTCGTACACAGAGCGTATTTGATTCTTTCGGCCCCACGGTCTTCTGGAAATACAACTTCTAGTTGTTTATCAGTTTACCAATCCGTCGATATCTAGAGCGTGATTCGATACGTACCATCAGCTTCTTCTTCTGTTTCATTTCTTCTTATTCTGTCGTTCTGTCTTTCTTCTTCAACTGAACTTTAGGCTCACATATCATTGTTTTCATAACCAACACTTTGTTTCTCATCTAATTTGCACATGTTCGGATTCGCTGAGCTATAACCATGCTAATCTCTGAGGCTGCGGTTTTGCACTGGCTTGCACTAGATTCTAGTTTCGCGACGTGCTCTTCAGGAGGCGCAGCGACTCAAAAATTCTCAGCGTTAAATAGACAAATTGATTTCTTTTGGTAATCTGTTTTTTTTTCTCTTATTTCTCAAATCTCACAGCGAACACGCGATTTGTAATTTTCTAGACAACGTCTTGAGTGTTTCGTTACAAAGTGAGGTTAGAGAACACGATAAATTTGAAAATACATTGGGTTTGTTTGAGGTAGCTGCACTTTTTACACTCGTCCAATAGGAGGTGCATTTCTAGTACTCTAGAAAGTGTAAAATCTGGTGAAAGTGTAGCTAGCTCGTACAAACCTGGTATACAATCCTTTTTGCTTCTTTGCCACCAGGGATTTCGAGTCGCTGCGCCCTCTGAACGGCACGGTGCAAAACTAGAATCTAGTGCAAGCAAGTGCAGCAAAAATCGTCCTAACCGAAAACGCTATTAGTGTTTGATCCTCGGTTTTTCGGCGAACGACGCGTGTGTTTCGCAAGAGCGATAAGTCGTGAATGGAAGATAGATAGATAGATAGATAGATAGATAGATAGATAGTTTATTTATATCCATGGCAATAGTGGATAACATACAATTCAACATGATCATATGAGGAGCAAGAAAAAAACAGAAAACATAGTGTATAAAAATAAATGCGAAACATACAGAGGTAGATAATTAATAACTAATTTAGTACAATAGTTACAATAAACAAAGAGAGCAAGAAGGTGTAAGTACATAGAGACCTTAGGCTAAAACTTAACGACTAGGAGTGGATAAGAGAAAGTAATAGAGAGTAAATTAAAATTAATAGAGAGAATAAAGAAAGAGAGAGAGAGGGAGAGAGAGATTAGAGCTAGAGAGACAGGCGATAAGAGGGGATGAGCTAGCCTAGGACGCGCGGGCAGCCTCGGAGTCGAAAAGAAACTGCCGCAGACGGGACCTAAAGACTGGGTACGAGTGGGCAACCCGGACGTCGGCCGGGAGGGATTCCCAAAGGTACAGAGCAGAGACAGAGAAGGACCTCCTAAAGGCCCTCAGTAGAGAACCGGGGGATGACAAAATCGCCCCGTCGACGCCGGGAGGGGCCTGATACAGCCCGCACAGGACCCTCGAAGCGGGCTCTAAGGTAGGCGGGTTTACCGGAGCGGATGGTTGAAGCGAATAAGCAGCCAAGAAAATGCAGCCGACGATCGCACGCGGTAAGCAGACACAGCTCACGCCGGAAAGGAGTGATATGCTCGTCACGAGCACACCCACAGACAAAGCGAATACAGCAGTTGAAGAGCCGCTGCAGCCGGAGATCGAGGGTGTCAGAGATACTGTGATAGACAATCGAGCAGTAGTCTAGCAGTGGGAAAATGAGAAAAGTGACCGGTAACCGACGCAGAGAAGGAAAAAGCAGAGAGAGAGAGAGAGAGAGAGAATAGAATAGAATGAATTTTTATTTGTCCATAACGATACTGGACAAGATTACCTTGCATTTACAAAAGAGAGAGAATAGAATAGAATAGAATATCGTTTATTATGCCAAAACTCGAATAGAGCCAAAAGGCAAGAATACAGTAAGCCGAATAAATGTATATAGCACAATTTGATAAAATGGCAGATAAAGATAGAGCTAAAGCAGTAAGATAAGTACACATATATAACACAGTTTGATAAAATAACAGATAAAGGTAGAGGTAAGAGTGCACAACCAAAGGCCAGAACAGCTTAGAGGTGAAAAACTTAACCTAACTTAAGAGAAAGAACTAAAGAGAAAAACTTAGGGGTGAGTAATTAACCTGACTTAGGAGACAAAAACATTTACAGAGAAAAAGTAAATGAAAAAACTAGAAAAATCAATCACTAAGGAAAAAAGTAATTTACTTAGGCAGACTCAAAACCTAGCTTGAAGAGACACAAAAAGGAAATATAGCAAGTACTAAAATAAGGATAAATAGATCGCATCAACCTAAGGAAGATTAGACTATGCCAGAGCCAATACCGCAAAACCTATGGTTCTGATACAACGCCATTTACTTCCCTGGCGAGCAGGTGCTCTAACAGCCTAGCCTTAAATACATTCACTGAAGACGAAGCTTTTATAGCCAGTGGTAGGCTATGCCAAAAATAAATCGCAGATAATGCAAAAGAGTTGCGATAAGTAGCTGTCCTGTAATTCGGGATATGGAAGGACATACCCTGCTCCCCAGGGTTCGCCAGGCGAGAGGAACGGCGAATGTCCGCATCAGGTTCAACGAACGACTCACGCAAATAAGGAGGGGAGGATGACAGGAGAACACGATAGAGTAGTGTGCCAAGAAAGTACAGACGGCGGTTCACGACTGACAACCAACGCAATTTGCGCCGATAAGGAGAGATGTGAACATCTCGTCTAAGACCAAAAATAAAACGAATACCACAATTTATAAGGCGCTGCAGTTTCTGATTCGAGTAGTCAGTAGGATCATGATACACCAAACAGCAATAATCGATGTGAGGTGTAACAAGAGCCGCGACAAGAAGCTTTCTCACCTCAGAGGTGAGAGAGCCACCTTGGTGCTTTAGCCTATGTAAGATAGCATGAACCTTCCGCGAGATTTGAGCCACATGCTTATTCCAGGAAAGGTCGGCAGACAAATAAACCCCCAAATTTCGAGCAGTATCAACATATGGTACGGATTGACCATCAATAGTGATGTTCGGCAGCTTGCGCTCACGAAGCTCCTTAACAAAGACCGCACTGCCCAAGATCATGGCTTTAGTTTTGCCAACATTGAGCTTAAGACCATTTGCTGTCGCCCAATCGGAAATGGCACCCGCGTCTATACTAATCAAGTCTAGCGCCTGAGATATGTTATCAGGGGGCGCGTGCAAGTAAACTTGAAGATCGTTAGCAAAAACCACATGTCTGGAATTTCTCAGCACTAGACCAACATCGTTGATAAAGATTAGGAAAAGGAGCGGCCCGAGGACTGAGCCCTGAGGAACACCAGACCGATTGCCCAGAAAACTAGAGTGTCCACCAGTAGAATCCTGCACAGCTTGAGTTCTACCCGTCAAATAAGAGTGAAACCACGAGATAACTGCAGAGGCAAAACCGTAACGTTTAAGTTTGGACAAAAGCAGTCGATGATTGATGCTGTCGAACGCCTTACTAAAATCAAACAGAATCAGAATAGTGATGCATCTGTCATCGACCGCTTTCTTGACGTCGTCAAGCACTCTTAATAAAGCGGTCTGAGTACTGTGTCCTTTACGGAAACCCGCCTGAGCAGGGTCTAAGATACCATTTGAGTTTAGGTATGAATATATTTGAGTGGCGACAATTTTTTCAAGAACCTTGGATAGGTGTGAGAGGTTAGCTACCGGTCTGGTGTCAGAGACAGAGGAAGGTGGACTGCATTTATTGAGCGGAACAATGTAAGCTCGTTTCCAAATTTCCGGGAAAACACACTGACGCAGGGATAAGTTAAAAAGGGTGGTTATATGCGACGCTAGCACCGGTAGGACAGACTTGAGGTGCATCAGCTGTAGGCCATCCGGACTACGTCCCCGCGACTTAGACAGATAAGATGCTAGGATAGACAGGACCTGATGGGACTCAACAGGAGAGAACGTGAAATTTGACTGCACAATCGGGAGCTGATCAGTGAGGATTTGTGCAAGCTCCTCATTCGAGCAAGGTTGGTGGACAGCAGTGATGGACACGTAGTAGGCATTCAGCTCGTTCGGTGAAAAGTGATGCAGCGGCGATGACTCCGAGACAGTAACAATGCCTAGACGTCTAAGCTCTGCCCAGACACCCGACATGTCCCGGAGGCCACCAAGGCGTTCTTTGACATATTCGCTTTTTGCTAACTTGACCTTAGATTTAATAGCCCGACGGAGCGTGCGATACTGGTCGTAAATATCAGATGACCCCAGACGCTTAGCCGCCTTATACAATTTATTGCGCTGCTTAATATCTAGTTTAATCCCGGGAACAAACCACGGAGCACAAGGCTTGCTCCGCTTTCTCGATACGAGAGAGAGAGAGAGAGAGAGAGACGACCCGTGCCAATCTTTCCCGGCGGGGAGTGATCCGTCTAATATATCAACAAACGATTGGGACCGAGAAAGCACATAACGAAGAAACCCAGATGATGATATGTATCGAAAAATATTTGCCAAGCCCAAGCCTTATTACGGACGGCTCTTTCTGTAGCAGTTTGATTCTAAATGGGGCACTAGCCTGAAAATGTCTCATCTTACTGTCATCATCTACATCTTACCCCGACCTAACGTTGTTTCATTAGATGAGTATAATATACTACATACATATTCTTCTGAAATAATAACTTCAGTATTATGGTGAAATTAATATTATGTTGTAATTTACAGGATTTGTAAGCTGCCAGTATTAGTATTGAAACTGACTATATATTCAACATCTTTCAAGTGGAAAGAAGTCTTCAAATTCACCAAATGAATGTTGTACGAGCGATAACCGACGAGAAGCAATGTGTCAATAGGCGCGGAATAAAGTGATTTTTCATAGCTGGGATGTTAAATTTCAACAATTTGATGTACAATAATGACTGTATTCAATGTATAAATATCCAGTGCAATGTAGAATCTCATAACGCAGCACAAAAACTAATTATTTCATGGCGATTGGGGAAAACCCAGGTTAAGCTGATTTCTATTGTACATTTAAGTAAATTGATAGCGTGAAGGCCTATTCCGGAGAGTTATTCAGCAGGTACTTCATATTTTGGCTGAACAAAACACCCCTACAAGTTTGGTCAAGATCCATGACCCGGAAGCCTGATCGGCTCCTAGTGAGTCCGAACCGAAGGACAGAAACAGAGGTTCGATGTTGATGACTAATAGCGAAGAAGTAATGTACGGGAGTCAAAACAACAACATCCAGTGGTGCATAGACAGTGAATGCACAAGTCATATGTGTGAAGAGCGGGACATATTCGAAGAGTTTACGCGTGTGGAAAGTCAGCTAAATTTGGCTAACAACGAGAGCATAAGAATCACTGGTGTGGGTAAACTGAGTATTTTTGTGGACACGGGTGAAAACAAGCGTGAGGTAGATATCGAAAAGGTATTTTATGTGAACGATTCAAGAACAAATTTACTGTCGGTGTCAAAGATAACTGACCATGATTCCAAAGTGCGGCTTAGGCAGAAGGACGCGATCGTGGTGGACAAAGATAATGAAGCAGTGTTGTGGGCAGACCGCATCGGTAACTTGTATTACGTGACACAGAGCCGAAACAGTGCCAACATTGTTGAACCGAAACGAAATAAAACAAAAGCGATCGATGATCGGCACGAGAGATGAGGCCACGTGAACGAGCGCAACTTAAAGTCCATGTCTAAGAATGAGTTAGTATTCGGTCTCAAGATCAAGGACAACGAGAAACTATTCGAGTGTGAAGTATGTGCAAGTGAGAAACAAACAAGCACCCCCTTTCCAAAAGGGAGTGAAGATCGCACACGTGAGTTACTAGCAATCGTACACACGGATGTGTGTGGGCCGATGAAGCATCCCTCATGGTCAGGTAAAAAATACTTCGTGACTTTCATAGACGATAAATCGCGATGGTGCGAGGTATATTTTGTGAAGAATAAAAGTGACGTGTTCAGTGTTTTTGAAGAGTACAAAGCTGAAGTGAAAAATTACACGGGAAAGACAATCAAAATGTTGCAATCGGACAACGGGAAAGAGTATATAAACAATGAGTTTAATGCATATCTGAAGCAAGATGGGATTAAGAGACGATTAACTGTGCCATACACTCCGCAGCAAAATGGGGTCGCGGAAAGAAAACACAGGACCTTACTGGAAATGTCGCGGTGTATGATGCGCCAAGCCGGCGTTTTTCCGGTTTTTTGGGCAGAAGCCGTTCAACACGGCTTGTTATGTGCGTAATCGATGTCCTACAACAGCCCTGAAGGGACAAATACCGTTTACGGCATGGAAGGGAAAGACCTTCACGGTGGTCTATATGCAAGCGTTCGGATCAAAAGTGTTTGTGAAAACCGCCGGAACTAAGAAAGGCATACAAGAATCTCCTTCCGAGGAAGAAATCTTTGTGGGTTATGATGTGATATCCAAAGCGTATCGTGTACATCTACCAAAAACGAGAGAAACAATAGTGAGTCGCAACGTGAAGTTCATGAACGGTTCAGCGTTTTCCCATGAGTATAGTGAGATTTACGAAGAAGAAGAAAGTGTTCGCGATAAAATTGTTATCGATTCAAACTTACCGAGCACCAGCGGCGAGAGAGGTTCTGGTACACGTGAAACGCAACCAGAGAATAACGCTAAAAAACAGTGTTCGATAGTGCCCTCACGCGCAAAGAAGAGAGGTGCTACAGTGTCATGGGGAGAAATGATACCCCCCTCGAAAAGAGGAACAGGCCGTCCGAAACTAGTTCGAACCGGATCGCGTGAAAGACTACGCGAACAGTATGCTTCAGCGCCGGTCGAAATAGACGAAAGTGACAAAGACGATGAAGATGAACATGTGGCGTTGGAGGACGACGTATTCAGTGCAAACATTGCGATTCAAGATCCATTGACCTGGCAAGAAGCGATGGAAACAAAAGATACGGCTGCGTGGAGATTCGCCATGAAGAATGAATATCTAGCGCAGATAAAGAATTGCACATGGGAAATCGTGCCGCGACCGAAGAATCGGAAGGTAATAGGAAGCCGATTCGTTTTTTGCAGAAAAACCATGGGCGATGAAGAGAAAAAGAAAGTGAGACTAGTCGCAAAAGGGTGCTCGCAACGACCAGGGGAGGACTTCTACGAGACATACTCACCTGTGGTAAGATCAACATCAATCAGACTGCTAGCAGCAATATCGGCAGAGCTCGGACTGGATATCCACCAGATGGATGTGGTTACGGCGTATCTGAGCGGCGTACTGGAAGAAGAAGTGTACATGGAAGAGCCGGACCAGTTGCGCCAAGTGCTGGGAAAAATAAATTCAGCCGAGAAAGTTGGTTCAAGTGATAAAGTTTATACTAATGAAAAGGCTATGAGCGAGACAGCTCAGCGCTGGTATAAAGATCTTAATACAAAGAGAGACAGTGTATGTTTATTGAAGAAATCTCTGTATGGTTTACGACAGTCAGGCGTGCAATGGCACAAGAAGTTAATTGAAAAATTGAAAGAAATAGGTTTAGTGCAAGATCAATGTATGTTTATGTCGCGGAAACATGACAAAATCATGTTGATCGCGACTTATGTAGACAATATGATAATTGCTACGAATGATAATAAATGGATGGATGAAATAAAAAAGGAATTGTCAAAAACTTTTGAAATGAAAGACTTGGTGAAAATGGATAGATGTTTAGGTATCGAGTTTTCCCGAGACGAAAACCAATGCGTAGATCTCAATCAAAGAATGTATGTAGAAAAGGTTTTGGAGCGATTTAACATGAGTGAATGCAAAGCACCACCGACACCAATCGATGCGAACAGCAAACTGGCAAAACCTGAAAAGGTAAATAAAGTCGCAATGGATAAATACCCATATCAAAGTTTGATAGGTGCGCTGATGTATTGAGCTGTATCCACGCGACCGGACATTGCATACGCTGTAAATTACCTAAGTCAGTTCAATACAAACTACTATGAAGATCATTGGACAGCCGCAAAGAGGGTGCTAAGGTATTTGTAAGGATTTGGAATAATAACGCAAGTTTAAGTTATTATTTCAAGAAAGTAACACGATTCCTTGGTTCACACGCGGTAAAAAATAGGAAAAGAATAGAAGGTATGAATATCACAAGCTACAAATTGGTCAGTACTTGTAAAAATGCCTTTTGAAAATTGGTGAATTTTTTTAATAAAATCAAAATGGTCTAAGTTGAAAATTTTTTGAAAATTCATCGTGTTTGAACGGGTTGAGACGAAAATTTGAAAAAAATCAGAAAATTTTCTTTCGGTAGGTACAAAAAAATATAAAATTTTCAACAAAATCAAAAATGGTCGGGGTTACGGATTGGTTGGTTTCGTATGGAATTCCCCATATATATTTCGGTTTATTACTAGGGGATGCAGGTTACCGTCTTTCGAAGGTAGGGATTATGACGGGACAGTCTGCGGACTCGGAGGTGACCATCGTTATGATTCATGAAAAAAGGACACTTGTTTATGGTTTCAGCTCGTGTTTATTCATGCAGATAAATTCAAATACAGACAACATAGGTTTAAATCTAACTAAAACGAGACATATATCGCTAATTGACTATCGTATAATAATGTAATCGGATTATTACTAGTGAACAGAGAATACTTATTTCTAACGATGATACAGAAAAAAAAAATGAAAGAGGCATATACATGACGAACGTTTAGCCTTTCTGACGGCGACAACACTGGATACAGTTCACACGGTTAATACTGTTTTGTAATCTACGTTTGAGCTTGGTCAGTCTCAAGCGTCTATAAAATGAACTGACTATTCTATCGTTTTTCTTCAAATTCTCAGAAAATATACTTTTGAACTGCTCGAGAGTAAAGCCCTGCGTCATATAATACAAAAACATGATGCAGAACTGACCACATACCAGGGAGGAGGAGCTCTGTAGATGTTTATCGTTCCAACGGTAGGCTATACAGTTCCGACGCAGAGCCCTGATGTGATGGGGTATAACGGGAGGTAGACCAAAACTATCGAAATATACGACTTGTCCGGTGACTGTCACATGGAAACCAACCCAGTGTGTCCCGGAGCGTGTATGGATATCCGTATTCGCTACGATAGCGGTAGGGTATGTCCAGTGCAGCGGGATCTGATCGGCTGGGTAAACTCCCTTCGTCCGAGCAGGTGCTTGTTCCAGTGCACTCACAATTTGAAGAGTATCCATTCTCTTTGCTTCTCGTGGACTCACTGATAAATTTGGTGAAAAATCTGTGGAATCCTCAGTCACAGGCTCCAGCAGGCAGTCTTCATGCGTGCAGATATCTCTTCTATACCGTTGGGACCACACTGATCCTTTGCTTGCTCGAGCGGATTGTTCGGGCTTTCTTTCTCGATATCAGCAGGTTGTTCGAGCAAGTTTAGCAAACTAGTGCGGAAAGGGATCGAAGACAAGCTTTTTTCGGACAGCCCATGTGCCTGCAGCCACTTCTTCAGTTTCATAGCGTTACGCAGTGCACAGTTGAAGTTCTTACGAGCACCGGTGTGTAGAAGACATGACTTGTCCAATGACAGGTTTCTGAACGCCGGGCACGCACACTCACCACGTTCCAGGTTGACGATTTCTCGTGCCATCACCTCTTGAAGAAATTTAGCTTTCTGCACCCCGCGACAGAAGATGTTCTTTGCTATATGCGTGATACCCCACAAATTCGCATTCAGTTGTTTATGCGTCACATTGCCCTCAAACCATTCTATACTCTGGTGGTTACTTGTCAGCCAATTGTTCTGCGAACGCCTTGATGAGGATAGCTCGCTGATGGAGTGAGGAGGTGTGATGATCCAGTGGGCCAGAGCCTTATTGTCGTAGACGACGACGGCAACCTCTTTCGGCATGAACTGCCCGCTCTCAGTGCAGAAGGCTTGTATATCGATGATGTAGTTGATGGTTGCTTGAAAAACTGAACGACTGTTACTCAAGAAGGTTTGAATCACTACTGGTAGACTGTGGCGAGGGTAAGACTGGCTCAGGTATTCAAGCATCCCTGTTTTATGGTCTTAACTAGCCCTCTCCGTATTTGCCGAGATGGAAGGGATCAGCAGGGTCTAGCAGGTTTTACAATGCCCACAGGCCGTCCCCCGCAAGGGATGGTCCAACTGCAGGTTTATGGTGTTCAGGTTCCAACAGGATTCCGTGACCTGACGTAGCTAACACTCTCGTTCAATTACCAAAGTCTGTAATGACCTGTCGCATGGACTCAATCTCAATTACGTTATCGAATTCCGTGTACACGATACAGTTCGTAGTCGTAGTCAGAGGATTTTCAAAACGTGTTTCGATTCTAATACTGTCATGCTTGATGAGGTTCCAGTGTCCGTCATCACTGGCTGAGAGGTCAGGAGTAAGATCGAATGCTGTGAGACAGTATTCGTCCGCATAATCCTGACGAGAAATCGAGTTCCCTTCGTTTAGGAAATGTATACCGGTTCCCGTGTACAGGGTGTTGTAGGAATCCACAAATAATTTGTTCGTGAAATCCGGCTGTAACGGCTTCGACGGAATCTGGGTGCCCTCGATATATAAGGATAGGTGGGTCAGTCCGGAAGTTGCGAAATTGAACGGATTACGTTTTCTGTCTCCGTTGTACGCTTTGTTATCGACAAATCCGATGAATCAACGTGTCGGTAGTTGACCAAGGAAAGCATTATCGAGTGTCTCGGCTTGCACACCGCTATGTATCGTCATTGTCTTGACCTCAACGCGCGTCATTGGGTATTTCGCAGTTGTTTTGGCAAGGGTTCGTGCATGTGCCAACAGAATACCGGGACTGATTTTGACACGTCGTATAAGTAAGGTCACGTCCGTAACTTCCAATTGATCATAATCGCCAGCTTCCATCATGCAAAAGGCATCCCTGGATCTGAAGAGTCTCAATCGGAGTTCCACACCGTTTAACAGAAATTTTTCCTGATTGAAGACATCGCAATGCAAACGCCCGAGCATATCGACAGGTTTGTTTTCAGCGAAATATTTATTTCTACTCCTAAATCCCTCATTGATGCTGACCGTGGTGTCGTCAAAGTGGCCTGGTGTATCAGAATACCATAAGCCCGAAGTGAGATGCGAATTCTTAGCTGCGTCGCCATAATTCAGCAAAGTCTCGATGTAGGCTCTGTATGCGTATGAATTGTTTCTCGGTGAAACCAGTTTTTGATTGAAATACACATCCGCTTGATTAAACATACTATGCAAGAAATTGTTCACAGGGGCTACACCTGAAGAATCTTCAACGATTGCGTCGACCCGCATTCTCCTTGCACGTGCACATACCCGGAGCATCGTGTGTGAGAGATCTAAGTACTCATCTCCCTGTCCCGGTACAGCGAATTCAATAGGTGAGTGCAGACACAGGTTTGTACTGCACCCATTGACCACCTTCGATAGATGTCTGTGTAGGAGGTAGAGTGAAGAGGTCCAGTTCGGATTTGAAGCATTCACAGGAGCGGGCATGTAGGTGGGCCATTTTTGCAGTGTGCACCAGTAAGACTATTCACTTAAGGTTTTGTCCTTACGCAGCTCCGAAAATATCCGTAACGGGTCTTTTCTTGCAACACTTTTTCTTTCTACCTTTCCTAGCAGATCCTTTGGTGCTTGGTGTCTTCTTCTTCGAAGTGAACTTGGTCGTCTTCCTCTTCCTTGTCTTAGTAGGGGTTTTACGTCTTCTGAGCAATTTAGAACTCGTAGCTGGTACGGATAGCATCGGTGGAAGGGCAAGGCCAGACTGACCCAACGCTCCCCCGTACCTGAGTTTATAGCCCTCTCCTTTCATAATCTTTTCAAGTCGATCCTGGGCCTTCCGCTTCAAGTTCTGGCCTGTCTCGCTGGCACGTGTCTGAAACGCCTGTTTCAACGGTACGTCATGGTCCAGGTCCGACATGAAATTCATACCACTACGCAGAACTTCTTTACCGAGTACGTGTGCTCCTCTTTTCAACAGCGGAATAGCCCGTCTGAATAGACCACCCAGAAAACTACCGATACCATGACCCCGTTGATCGAGTGCTTCGACAAAAACGAGATCAATCCCCCCGCCTATTTGCGAGTCGTAATACTCTATGTACTGTGCCATGATATTAACCCGTTTTTCCTGTTATTCTCAATACCGGCATCAAACTAGTATATTTTCTTGAAGTGTAGTGTGGCTGTCAAGGTTCCGTGGTCAAATGGTATAGATTGACCCTGGTGGTCTCTCATAGATATTTCGATCGTCCGGAAACTCGAAAGAAGTAAAGGAATATAGTGCGGTGGTGAAAATGTTTTGACTTCCACACCCGCGGTGTCGCCCCTTTGTCTCAGTTGTAGTATACGCAGAAGCGGCGCATAGACATCTCCTACGATACGTGGTTCTACGATGTCACAATAGACGAACATGAGTGATGGGGGCTCTTGGTCATCTTTACCGGGTTCCAACGGTAACATGCGAGCCTCTGGTGTAGGGAGCGGCTCTTCGTCCTCTTTACCGGATTTCAACGGTAACATGCGAACCTCTGGTGTAATGCCGGGTTGCAAAGCTTCGTCTCCGGCCGTAATCCTGTCGTCACCAGCATTTGTACTAGATACAGTCTCGCCTAGTTTACGGTTTAACTCCTCTTTCTCGCTGGTTAGGTACGTCAAGGGATACTGTATCTCAACGATAGCGACTTTCCACTCGCCAGAGAGTTCGATCGTCCGTGGTAGCTGGGTGATAAAGCAACAGGTCCTGTTATCGGGAAAAACCCGCATCGAGCTATTGCTAGGTAGGGTTAGGTAGAACTGCGACTTCATTGTGATGCAATATCTTGAAGACCGGCGGCCGGAATCCAGCTGTTGAACTTTTCTGGGTAACCTTTCCAGCTGACAAGAACTTTCTTACCGGGTCCCCGACCCTTGCTGCGAATGATTTTATCAATTTGGAACTCGGCGTTTTCAAGGTCCTTGGTCACGCGTTGTAGCTCAGGTTCATAGAAATATCCGTCGATTTCCTCTCCCGAAAGGTCATCTAATTCGTAAACGTTCGGTAAACCTGTTACAACTCGTCGAATCTTGAACAGTTCCTCGCTCCAATTAGCCTCGTACCCCTTCGCGAAGGTTCCCTTCGTCTTACTTATACGCACAAGATCGTCCTTGCAGAATTTTGACTTCCGCGCCATGCGTGGCTGATGGTTACGTTGAATGTTTGCGCGTGCCTCCGCTGCGTTGAAGAGGGTCACGGCAGAAGGAGCCATTTTGATACTCGAGTGTACGGTGTCATTATACGAGCTAACGAGCTTTTGCAGGACATCGATGTAACGGTGGGTGTTTTTATGAGTAAAATATCTCCACATTCGATCCTTCAGAGTACGGTTGAATCGCTCGACAACGGCCGCTTTTATATCAGGGTTACGAGTCACGCGAAAACGTATATCATTCTCGCTGAGGAGTTTTTGAAACGCTCCACCCACGAACTCTTTACCCTTGTCGCTCTGTAGGGATACCGGTCGACGCTCCGTAGAAGACAATATTTGTTCGAAGCCAGCAGATACGTCGCTGGTCGATTTACGATATAGAGGGATCACCCATACAAATTTACTCAGAACATCGATGACAACCAGTAGGTAACGGAAATCGTCATTATGCTCGTTTATAGAACCAAGTTCTACCAAATCAGCTTCCCAGAGATCGTCTATATTCAAAACGTTGTACCACAGTCTCTGGAACTTTCGTCGTACCGGTTTGTGTGAAGTATAGGGATCCTGAATACCTAGCCAGTTTTCTATGGCACCAGCCTTTACATTCCGAACAGCCCTCTTCAACTTCCCAGCCCCGGCATAACCAGCTGGATGGAAGGGATCGTAGTATATCCGTTCTAACTCTCTCATAGTCAGCGTGCGAGCCGCTCATCTAGACTATGCGCCTAAGCTAGCTAATTTTGCGCATTTAAAAACGTAAGAAATATGAAAACTTACTGGACGGCTGGCCGATTATGACCAAGCCAGGCTAGCCCTTGTAACAACTCAGCGACTGTTCAACTAACTGGAATCAACGAGGTTTTGAGATTTATTCCACTCGTTTTATTTTTAAATATATTTTTAGTTATCTTATTTCATTTATAGATAAAATACTTTTAACAGGTTCTATTTCCAATCTAGGCTCGTTTTCTGTAAGCTGGGCACAGCTATTTCGAGGAAGGTGATAATAAAAGGTATACAGAGACACAGAAATAATAGTTAATTTCGTAATAGTTTTATTCAGGGTCGAGATCCAGGTAACAGAGGGTATGTGGGGAGGGTTCACCAAGTGAAATTGATAGATTTTACTTCATAGATTCTTTTATTACGAAGACCACAGTTGTCGTTAATTATGTATACTGTGTATATTACCTGAGCAGAGACTAGACCATGTTCAACCGTTCTGGTGTACATACATTCTCTTATTGCTAATAGTACTTTTATTCTTCACAGAGCACGCACTCAATAGTATAGTATTACATACTAGACTAGACTAGATTATTGTACTCCTAATATCACTGGTATACGGAATAGCTCAAAGTCCTAATTATAAGATAAATTTACAAAAGTTGTACAACTAAAATACAGTAAAAACTAACTCAAACCTAAACTGGATGTAGGGTGCTGTTTCCTGGTTTCTTTCGTTTATTGTTACATATGGACCAGGGACGGAGGCGGTTACGCCTCTGTATGCCCGTATTGGAGGGTATCAAAACTATCCCTGCAACAACGTCTTTTGACAAAAACCGGACGACATGTTTTCGTCTGATCGCGAGTCACCACATCATGCATTGCGGTTCGTCGGATCGCGCGATACCTAAGATGGATACTTTCCCCCTCCTCAACTACCATTTCCCGTATAGAATTGAAATTTATTTTAAGTCGCGTCGTATAATTGAGGGTTATGCCCTTGACCTAGCAAATCTTTATTTCCCTCTCATCCGGGCATACTACTATAAAATCGTAAGACTTTGCCCCGCCGGATACAAAGGCCCGTATGTAACTGCCTTCGCCGTATTGTTCTAGCTCGTCGGTCAGGTCACCCAGAAAACTGCCTACTGGCGGCTCGTACTCTCCGGCTGCACCCGACCGCACATAGATGACTGAGTCCGTGTCATAATATAATACCCTACGATCCAGTTCCTCCAAATAACTATACAATTTGAGCCGCGCCTGTGCCGTAGTATACGCAGCTATGACCACGTTCGCAAGACTCGAGGCCTCCACACTCTCGTCCTTGTATGACCAGCGAGCGTACAGAACGTCATCGTTCACGGCTACTAGGTCCTCCAGCAGAATCGACGGGCTTGTCACCAGACCTAGCAGCTCCTCTCTGGTCTTGACCACACTGGTTTTTGAGAGGTTGTCTCGCTGGCCAAACTTACCCCAAAAGGAATTGAGACATAGCTTCGACACAGAACGCAGCCCTGGATTCTTTTCTATTTTAAACTTATCCAGTTTGATTCCCTCTACCCGGGAGTACTCTTCGATATAGCGAGACCGGCTCTCTTCGCTACTACAGGCAGAGGGCCAGCCGCTAGCCTCCTGTTTTATTTTTAAAAAAGTATCAATATATCGAGCAAAATGTCCGCCTTCCCGGGTAGAGGGATCAAACACCGTCACCTCGTACTGCCAGATCTCTGACACCGATATCACCCTATAACCCATTGCCACAGCCTTTTTCACCTCGTCTGAAACCCATGTCCCACTTATATACCTCTCACGGACGTCGTTGTGAGGACATGGACCTTGCTCCATGTCTCGGCAACATGAGTTACAGAGAGGGAACATTACTTTGCCGTGCATACGCAGAGGTAATACCGGATGATAAAGATTCCGGGGCGGCAGTACTTTACATTTAATCAAACCCTCGACTCTAAACAGATCTACTCCTCTGGCCCCGGTCAGATTTTCACATTCCATGCCTACTAGTACTACGGCATGACCCAACGGGAATTTTCCGGTTTTAAAGATGTAAGGGTATAAGGAGCAAACATCCACATAACGGATCTCCTCACCAAGTCTGTGGTTTACCTCGCGAAACCTCAACGTGTTACCCGTCCGGCCACCGTAGAATGCATCACGCGGGTTCAGTTTAGCATTCTCCACACTCGGTAGAAAGCCGCTACGTTCGAGATGTGCCCGCACTTCTACCCTTGCATCCACTAAACCTGAAAACTCGCACTCCCACATTTCCTCTACCGCGATACCGTGGGCGAGCATACGTCGCATCTTGGCCTGAGTTTCCTTAAGTCGCCTATCCATGTTCACGCCACCCACAATTTCCTTATTCCTATTTACGCGATAACAGCGGGGACAGCCGTGCCAATAACAACCATGAAATTCTAATACGTGGCGTGTTCCGTCCGCCGACTGGTAGTAGCCGTCTACTCTACGTCCTAGCACGCGTTGCTCACGAGCCCTGCCCGCGTGTAAGATCTCCTGACCTATCTCATGTTCCCTCCAGACCAACCACTGGATGGCCTTGGAGGATTGTTTATCGGCTAGTCGGTAGCCGGCGGGCGGAATAATCCCTATGCTGTTATCGCGAAGGAAATTTTTCCGGTATAGCATTGAACATGCGGAGGCGATTGTTGTACTCTCCGTGAACGGGCAGACATCGCCGGTACGAAGAAATACCGAGAAGATTCGGTGAGAGTAGACAACCCCCTTCCCACGCCAAAACTAACACAGGCGCGCACCGCGTGCGTGAGGCTCGGCGGGCGGGGCTAAGCGACCAGTGGTGCTTCTACCGAATCTTCCGCGCTAGGCCGAATCCGTATAGCCCATCCATGCTAACTCGATAAATACTATAGCCCATCCGCGCTAACTCGATAAATACTTAACTTAATAAGCAATCATCACACTGAACACGGAAAAGAATGAGCGCGAATAAAATGAATTCGCCTGACGTGAACATTTATTTTAAGATTTATCAACTAATAACAACTAAATATCAATTAATTGAATTCAAGTATTGATTATCAGTGTTTAGGAGCGATATTTGAGACAAAGTGGAACAGGTAAGTGGAGGGTGAATCATTGAAGACAACATGGTCAAAAATTGGTTTATCTATTGATTTATTTATTGATTCATTTATTTTCAGATCTAGATTTTATTCAAAACATCTGTTCGGAATACTAGTATTCAATCTAATGAAAATTAAGAATTCGTGAGAAGGTTTTCGGTGTTTGTGTCAACTTTAGTTTAATAATGACATAATGAATCATTTGATCAGAGTACAATGCAGAGAATGAAGTCATCGAGGATAAGGCTGCCACCCACAGGCCACGTCCTTAGGTCTGAAACAGAAAAACGAAATTTATCAACGATTATTGGTTAATCGAGGGATCCATTGCTGTTGAATTATGGTGTACGCACAAACTTATCAGAGATTGAATGCTTGGGAATCGAAGAAAGGCTACCGATGAGCCACTGTCGAACGTAGTATACTTTCACTGAAACCAGTTTCGTCTCTCAACGACTACTTCTATCGGAGACCTGAGTGCTGACATGTACCTCAGCGAGACTTCATAGCGTACGGAGGGGCTTTGTCGCAGAAGTTTGTAGTTCGTCGTAAATCAGGTGTCTGAGAAGAATAAACTCATACTCGTTGAAGAAGATGTTGCCATCCCAGGACATCGTTACTTCCTCTGAAACAGCAAGGTGAGAGTATAACTGACTATCATGAGAATTTATAAGTCTTGTAAGTCTTTTGATGTCCGTCAACTTTGTATCCTACGTACCCAATGACTGATCGCCCGCTAACTCTTGAGGAGAAATATCGCCGGCATTGTTGTCCACACTGACCTCAGACAACAGACTGCGAAGAGGAGGACAAGCAGGGATCGAAGAAGCGAGAGCTAGCAACAGCGTCGGCGAGGCTTGGCAGCGTACGGAGTAGCTTCGTTGCAAGGGTTCGTAGCCCGTCGACGATATTCATCGAATATTTCTTACTCGTGTAACGACCATTCAACGTTCATGTCTCGTAGCAGGCGAAGAAGCCTCGTCGCAGATGTTCCCAGTACGACGAGGCAGCGTACGAGGAGCTTTGTTGCAAGGGTTCGTCGCACATCGGCGAAATTCATCGAACATTTCTTACTTGTCCAACGAGCATTCGACGTTCATGTCTTGTCGCAGGCGGAGGAGATTCGTCGCAGATGTTCGCAGTGCGATGAGGCAGCATACAAGGAGCTTCGCAGCCAGAGTTCGCAGTGCGTCGACGAGCATTTTCTATCAAATTTTTGTGCGGCAAGGCTTGGCCAGAGTCCAGAGAAGGACTGCATATCATCGACGTGCTACGAACCCTTGCAACAAAGCTCCTCGTACACTGCCTCATCGCACTACGAACATCTGAGACGGAGCTTCTCCGCCTGCTACGAGACATGAACGTTGAATGCTCATTGGACGAGCAAGAAATGTTCGATGAATATCGTGGACGTGCTACAAACGCTTGCAACGAAGCTCCTCGAAAGCTACCTCATCGCACTACAAACTCCTGCGACAAAGCCCCTCCGCACGCTATGAAGCCTCGCTGAGGTACATGCCAGCACTCCAGTCTTCGATAGAAGTAGTCGTTGAGAAACAAAAAGGGTTTGAGTAAAAGTCTACTACGTTCGACAGTGGCTCATCGGTAGCCTCTCTTCGATTCCCAAGCATTCAATCTCCGATAACTTTGGACGTACGCCATAATTCAACAGCAATGGATCCCTCGATTAACCAATAATCGTTGATGAATTTCATTTTTCTGTTAATAAATAAATAAATCAATAAATCAATAAATAAACCAATCCTTGACCATGCTGTCTTCGATGATTTACCCTCCACTTACCTGTTACATTTCGTCTCAAATATCGATCCTAAACACTGATAATCAATACTTAAATCCAATTAATTGATATTTGATTTTAAATTCGTTCATAAATTTCGAAAATGAATGTTCACATCAGGCAAATTCATTTTATTTGCATTCATTCTTTTCCGTGTTCAGTGCGATGATTGCTTTTTGGGTTAAGTATCAAGGTGGGCTATGCGGACTCGGCCTAGCGCGGAAGATTCGGTAGAAGCACCACTGGTCGCTTAGCCCCGCCCGCCGAGCCTCACGCACGCGGTGCGCGCCTGTGTTAGTCTTGGCGTAGGAAGGGGGCTGTCTACTCTCACCGAATCTTCTCGGTATATCACGGAATGCTGGGCAGGCTAACCGTAAAATCGTGACGTCTGACCGGCAGTACTCAACGATTTCCCTACTAAAATCAAAAACATAACCTTCTCTTACGGCCCCTTCATACCACGCGTAGAAACGGGCCCTACCCTCCACCGTCATGGAGTCTGGCGCGTAAAACTCAGCCGCAGGTAATACTCCCACATACCGCTCGTTAGCCGGGATATTAGAGAGGTGCGGAAATACACCTTTTTGCGTAGCCTCCGGTAGGCCAAAAGCCTTTGGCAACGCCGCTAAAGCCATCGGCATGTAGGCGAGAGAGTCTAAAAAACGTACATTGGATGTCTCTAGCAAGACTATTTTGTTACCGTTTAGTATTACCTGCGGAACCTCACCGCCTTTCTCCACTAGGTAACGGAGAATAAACTGCCCGTCGAAACCCTTCGCGTTATGCGCGATACAAATAACCTTCCGGTGGCCTTCCTTCAGCGAGTTCTACCAATTCACGGACCGGGTCATCCCCAAAAACAAATTCGCGTTGTGCACCACACCCGAGGCAGGGGTCGGTAATACTCGCGGCTAGACAACGTGTACAGGTCCGTTGCGCCACACAAAAATTTGGCACGTGTATATTTATCGTCTCATCACCGTCTACAGTCTCGTCCTGTCGTGTCTCAATGTCGTAAAAAATGAAAATGTGATTAGCTACCTCCTCCGTGTTCCGCTTTACAGGCCTCATGTAACAGCGATGATTAATTTCTTGGCTCGAGCGGCAGGTCCTGCAGTATGTCCACCCGCAGATATGCTTTCCCTTCGAAATATCCGTGAAGATATCGCAGGTTCCACATACCCGTGGGGTACTACAGAACGTTCGTTTACCGCTAAACGAGCCCTGCAGAGTGTGTCGTCTATAACACTCTGCCCCGTAAAAATCGCGATTACAGAGCTCACACTCAACTTTTGCAACTCCCCGGTCACATGCAGGGGTCGAGAGACAGCGATTGCATCTGTTTGAGCACCTGTGCTCGTTACCGTGAGCGTAGGCCACATTACACGGCTGGCAAAAAAAATCAGAGGCCGCGGCTCCTCTCATGTTTAAAATAGTGTCATAGTGACCAAGACGCGAATAATAAAGAACATTCAGTCTAAGTACTGGACCGCGGTAGCCCATACCCAGCACAATATCTTCTCCGTTGAAAAACGGCCGGCCGCCTTTACCTATCGTCTCGCTGTTGTAAACTAGAAATGCAAACCCTTCCCGTGCCACATATTGCTGAAACTGCGCAACTTCCTCGATACCGCAACCCTCCTCGGGTATGATGACACCCGCTTCTACTACCAGCTGACGAGCTTTCTCAGTCTGGTATTTTTTCCCTGACGCCCGAGCCCTGTTCCACTCCACCTGTAGGGGTCCATCCCGTACAGAACCTCTCCTCGCATGCACTCCAGCGACGAACAACGCCCTCGGTAAACATAAATTATAACTGTTTGTTATAGTCAGGATAGAGCGTTTACCAACTAGTTGCTCCCCGTTCAGGGCTAAGCGTCTTCCCTGACCTGCCGGAACAGCGATAGTTGTTATGTTTACCGTGAACGGCTGATCGATTGAAAATTCAATCGCGCTCTGTGTAACCCGAAATACAAGTCCCCATAAATCCTCAAAGCGAAAATCGCGAGCCGGCCGAAAGCTTAGCCCCGCAGAACCCCTCGTGAAACCCCCTGTGATGAAACTAATGCCCATGATATCGTTTGGAGTGCAGAGCGAGGAGAAATATCTGTAAAGCTCGCGGAAGGCCTCTTCTAACCAGGCGATTGAATTCGCAGATTCGGGTGGAACACCGATTCTTACGGTTACCTGGCACCCTCCTAGACCGAAACGCTGGTATCGGCGATTTACCCGCTGCGTGATTTGGAATCGGTGTCCCACCTCTGCCTGCACCACCCATTCGTCGTCTTCGTCGATGTTTTCATCCTGGTGCTCAGCCTCGTCAGCGGGAGGATCAGCCACACAAGTACCGGTGTTCGTCGACGAAGCCCCGCCCGTCTGCGTCCTCGAGGTACTGGCGCCGTTGTTCACCCCGAATAGCCAGCTAGACGAGCGAACCCTAAGGGTTGGTTGAGCACCTGCGGAGATCGAGTAAAAACGTGAAATTATCTTTTCTCGTTGAAACAATATACATCAAACTATGCGCTAGAGTAAGGAGGCGTACAATCAGAACTACTCTTCCTCGGAAGCTGGGAGAAATCCTGCAGGAAGTTCCCCACGCGGGGATGGTATTATTAAAGTCTCCAACGAATCGAAATCCGATTGAAGATTTTGCCGGATAACTTCCGAGCTGGTGTTTGCAACCATGGAGATTTGATACTCCTCAGCAGAGTTCTCTATTGCAGCCGCTGTTACAGATTGAGAAGGATTTTGCAGAGATGATCTGGAAAAAGGAACTGGAGAATTATTATTCCAAGTTAAGAATACCTACATTCCTGCAGCTGGCTAAAGAGTTCGGGATCGGCGGGTGGTGAGAGATCCCATACCTGGCCATCTTGCTCCCACGGTTCATTCTCCACCGCTGTTATGAGATAAAATGCAGAAAATAAGAGGTTAGGAAACATTTATAAAGCCTATCAGAATAAGCGACCTCGCAATAACATCGTTAGCCAGGGTTACGAAATTATTATTACTCACCTTCTACAGAGCTAAAGACGGGGGAAGCGGGCAATGACTCGTCCGATTCGGATTCTTCGATAACCCGGGCCCGTGAACGCTCCGTTTCGCTCCGCGACGCTTGTATCGGCGAATCCGTCACTTCGATGATCGAGACCTGGGAGAGACGCTCGATCTTCTTGCTATCCTCCTCGCTACCCGCCGGGATTTCACCCTGGGATGCTGAGCGGCGTAGCAGGAGAGGCTCACCGGATACCGCACGCGTGACCGTCGTGTCCACCACGCAATCACCTGCGACCGTTTCCGCGCTCGCTACAATATTATGATTCTGTTATTATACCCAGCTCCGAGATACGGACAAGGAATTTTTAACGCGAAAGAGGCACTTACAGGTGGAAGCAGCTCCATTGCTAGTCACTGACGGGTCATACGCTTCGGCCGCCTCGAGAAGCTTCCCATCATCAACATCCCCCTGCCGGAACATAGCTAGCTCTGGAAATAACAGATCTAGATGAGATACGATTATAACATCGTCGTAGTATAATATGAAAGTCAATTAGCTGATTTTTACTTACCGGGGACAGCGGAACGAGCCTCCTTCTCTAAAACTCTGACGCTTTGGGGCACGGCTGCATCAACGCATCTTCCTCGTCCCTCCAAAATCGCACCTGATCCACCATCACTCGCATGCAGTCTAAGCTGCCACTTCAACAGTTCTCGCGGTGAATCGTGGCGAGCACTTCCACCGAACACAGATTTATTATTCGACGGAACATCATCAATAACGCCTCGACATCGGTTGCACGCGGTATAACTTTTATAAGGGCTGCTATCTGCCTGTTAACGATAGCCGAGTGGTGGCGGATCAGGTGCCGCAACACCGCCAAGGAGCCTCTCCTGATTCCGGCTACGGTTCGCGACATTTTCACGTAGTGAAAATAGGTAAAAAAGACCGAAGTAAAAATCCAAAATGCACTTCAAAGAACGAACGAAGTTTTCGGCTCTGAGGAATTTACAGTTCTGGTACAAGTTTGCATTTGACACTCCTCTTTATGCAGCCTATCGGCAAGTTCCACCACCACCACCCACAAGCAGTTGGAGGGAGTGGGTGGTCGACGGTTTCACCCCTGAGCTACCCTCAACTGTTTTCTGCGCTCTATTGTCTCAATCGTGACTAAGGTGGCCTAGTAAAACCTACGAAGTAAGTACAGTAGACCCTCGTTTATCCGAGGTAATGCGAGGAGGAGGTACCTCGAATGAGCGAAAACTCGGATAACACAAAAGAAGTGAAAAATTCGAAAATTTCAATCATTTTTTATGTATTTGAAAGGGTAGAATGAAATTCAATCACAAAAGTATTTACATAACTATAACCGTCATAGCAACGAACTCAAGATACTTCGCGCGTACGACATAGGTATAGCGGCTTTATCGGTTTTATCCGAGTTTTTCCGTATTTTCCGAGCATATTCCTCTGTTAATGCGGAGTGCTCGGATGAGTCCGCTGCCTTGGATAACACGGAGACTCAGTTGATCGAAGGCCTGATAATCGAGGTTCTACTGTAATCATTTACAAACTATTTTCTTTTTGAGCACATAGAAATGGCTTTAATTAGCGAGCCTCGTACACCTCGGTGCCACGGCCCAGAGGTAATCCCTATTGTTCAAGGTGCAAAATAGCTCTGTCTCGCATGGGCGAGTGTAAACCCCTACCCCGTGACACACTCGCTGTACGTAAGCGATTCCCAGGTATACGACACTTCATTGAACAGCGCGGTTACCTGTGAGGCGAGCGTATAAAACTCCAGCCACACCATTGCAGGATAGTTGTAAACTGTATCCTCCTTTTCACCTAGCGACTTGTCTATGCACGTTCATTAAACACGACGAGACTTGCACGCTGAGACCTTCTTGCTTATAGTGGCGAGTTTCTTTTTCGACACGATGGGGGGTTAGTTGTACGCTAGACCTTTTTTTTCCAATCAGTTGAAGTTTTAAAAAGGTCATAAACAGGCGTTGGTTATTCAGAGACTGATTACATTTTATTGTCTTAGGGTGGACTCTTTTTTCAATCAGTCGAAATTTTGAAAAGGTCATAAACAGGCGTTGGTTATTCAGAGTCTAATTACATTTCATTGTCTAAGAGTGGACTCACTTACTCCGCACTGTTCTGTACAACACGGTGTCTAGGAGCAGTTCGCTCCATTTTTTATGGCCGAGATAAGATTGCTAGAATACGGTAACCCGGGCGGGTGGCAGACAGGACAGGACTTGTCGTCGTAGCTTTCCCGGTTTGTTCTTCGGTACTATAAGGATCAGCTCTGTCTTGACCCTCTTTTTACCTGGCCAGAATTCTCGAAATCCGTCAAACACACGGAGTATTCAGCGGTAATTGCATTTTATTGCCCCGGAAGGCCTCCGCTCTCGCTATTCTGCAAAGTACCTATTTCACGATCGGCCTAAAATCCTACTTTCTGTACCTGGGATGGTATTGTCGAGACAAGTATTCTCTGAAGACTCTCTGGCAGGATAGGAATTGTTTCAGATTCTCTGGAGGCTCTCTGGCAGGATAGGACTTGTCCCAGTACCTTCTTTCGGAAAGCTGGCACCGCAGATCAGACCTCGGACCCGGAGGAAACCGTCGGAAAAACTACCACCTCTCCGGCCCAGCGGATTCGTACTGGAGCCTGGAGGTGGAAACCCTTCAAATAAGACCCTATTTTCTCTTCCGTTACCCAAAAACATCTCGAACTTCGAGAGGCAAACAAGTATCTCTGAACCTGTGTGCTACGTTACGTGTAATAATCATGGCTTGTGTTAAGTGTCCATCTATAGTTAGAAGGAAGAAGCTAGTCAGATAATTTAGATCAGAAGTCAAGGAAGAGGGAGAGTTTCTTTGGTGCGTCGGCTAACGCCGTATTAACTGAAGTTAAAAAAAAAAAAATAATCATGGCTGCGAACGTATCCCTACTCGGAAGCACCGACCCCACCGAGACATCCTCTAAACGGCTGAGAGAGCGTAGAGCACTACTACAGTCAACTGCGTGTGGATTGAATAATTCCTTCTCTAAAACGGCGTTGGTCGGGTATAAATTAACCAGTGATTACAACTTTGAAGTTGTTGTACAATTTAACGGAACTGGTGTTAACTGTGTTACCCTGCGAATGCCGACATGGCTGAATTTAAAAAGGAATTTCGAAAACATCTTTGCATACTTCGAATCTGCGGAGTGTACCCGTGAGGAAGGCTCAAAGAACGAACGACTGGACCTGGGCGGATCACACATAGCGTTTACAACCTCTTTCGGCTTGAAAACAATTGTTCTGACAGAGCCAGAGGGATTATGGCGCGAACACGTGCGGGACGAACCCTTGCCTAAGAAGTCGAAATCAACATCATCCCCCGGTATCCTGATGCAGCAGGCGACATTTGAAGGTCTTGTGGCTGTTGCACCCTGCATAACCGAGTATCTGACCACTCTCTTGAATCGCTCTTCTACAACGAATCTGTGTAAAAAAGAGTTGGTTAAAGAACTCGCCTCGCTAGCCAACTCCCGCGACCTCTTAGACGCACCGCTCGAGCAGTACTTGGATCTGGTGTCAACGGAATTCGACGAGACGCTAGGGACCATCAAGAAGGCCGTCGAAGCAAGTTTTGTGAAAAAGTATTTCAAACTGACCATGCTCGAAACGAAGGTCTTGTGCCCCCGTGCTCTTGCCGAGGAGATTCAAAGTGTTTTAAAGTGTACCAGGGTTTTGAAAAAATAGGATTCTTATATCTATTTCCTGTTTGCTATAAGTAATAATCTGATTTCATTATTATACGATATTCAATTAGCGATATATCTCTCGTTTCAGTTAGATTTAAACCTATGTTGTCTGTATTCGGATTTATCTGCATGAATAAACACGAGCTGAAACCATAAACAAGTATCCTTTTTTCATGAATCATAACCATGGTCACCTCCGAGTCCGCAGACTGTCCCGTCATAATCACTACTTTCGAAAGACGGTAACCCTGATACCTGCATCCCCTAGTAATAAACCGAAATATATATATATTGTAACGATTTTTAATAATCGTTGAGTTAATAAGACATTACGTAGGTTCTCCAAGAGAAATGAAGTGAGTCTTTGTGGAATTATATATGTTTTGCAATGAGATTATGAATTCAGAAAATACAGGTCTGCTTCAGTGGCAAGCTGAAGACAGACTGATTTGTTTTACAATAATCGTTGTTGACGCAGCAACCAAGGTTCTTATATTTTAAAGGATGTCATTTATCATATAGGCTACTAGATGGTGATTTATGAATTGAATAGAATATGGGTGATTTTACCCAATGTAACACTACCCCCCCCCTTAGTAAAAGAGTCGTCCCGACTCTCGAGGTGAGTATAATTAAATTCGTAAGTGTGTAAAATCATCATATAGATCAACAAGTTGTAAATCAAAGTATTCTATTTGGGGGAATTGGAGCTGTGGCTCAAGAAGTTGAAAGTTACCCCAAATACTATCCGGCATTCGCCCTCTGCCTCAAGGTAAACCACAGAAGACCTTGAGGAGATAGTGAATCTAATCAAACCAAAAGTGTATAATGTGATAAGTGTGAAATATTCTTCGGATCTTAAATGGAGGATCAGGAATCAGGAACCAGGAACCAGGAACAAGAAGGATGATCCGGAACAAGAAGAAGAATTCCTTAGTTACTGCGTAGAGAGTCCTGCGTATTGGAAGTGGTTGGAGGGGTAAAGGACCAGGATAGAAGAATTCAAGGATTCCCGAAAAGTCCAAAAGGGGTCCAACTCCATACCTCTTCGAAATAAATTAAAAACGACCTAGACAGGAGGACAAATATTATTCTCACGAAATATTAGGTCATAAATTAGAGTTCTTCAAAACTCTTTCAAATTCTAAATTTCATTCAAAATCTCTTTCGAATTATAATAATAAATTGATTCTTTTGGATATAAACTGAATAGTTTCGAGATTAGTAAATTATTAAATTAAATTATTATATTGAATAAATATAAGGAAAATAAATTGGAGCAGCCTTATCTGGGAGGAAGTGGGAAACCGAATTGATAAGTCAGGATGGGATGGGTTAGGCTTCCTTCGTGTCATCTCAGAATTATTTTCATCATTTTAATAGAAAATCCTACTCTCAGAATATCGGGAGCTGAAAAACTTGGGTTATTATTTGTTTACTACAATATGACCTATAACCAAAGTTTTCCGCTCGGATCCCTTTTATCTACACTACATTATTAATTGATCATATCACAGCGACGCCTAGTGAGATTTTTGCGAAACATTTTCGGCGGGAATCGATATTGAAATAAAAGAGGATCTTTCAAACGACATATATCGAATATTTTAATAAAATTATTCCTAGACCAATAAAAAAATTTGTTTAAACAAATGAAGAAATAAACAATCGCTACGAAGAAGAAACATAAAGATTGCGTCATTCGTTAACATGGCTGAATTACATGAAGATGTTTTGTGAAAAGTAAAAATCATCTCCCAATTAAATTGGGAAAATGTGGAAGACATGGATCTAAAGATCTGGTTTCCTCGAGAATGGAACAGAATAAAGTGCGTTAGAGGAAAGTGTGTACTTTTAAAACACCGACCTCAATTGAGGTGTTTGAACTGCGCCTTTTATTAGTAAGTGAGATCTTTTGAAATTATTAATAATGTAAAGGAAATTGTTGAAATTATAAATGATAAAATTACAAATGATGAAATTTCATAATAAGTGATGGCATTCTTTCATTTTTTTTTTTTTTTTTAGCACTCAAGAACCTATTTATCCAAACATCGTAAGGATCCACCAGCCCCGCGTGGGTAAGCCACATTTACGAGATTCTTTGCTTCAATGTGATAGATGCGACGTCTCTGTGATTTATGAGAAGCCTAAGGAACAATGCAGGAAGTGCAGAAATCTAGCTAATATGATCAAATATGTAGTCGAGGAACGTATTTACAATCCAGCTCAATTTACTTGATTGTACTCATATTAATAATAATAATAAATATATATTCTATGTAATTTATCTATTCGTATCATTTTTTCGTTATTCTGAGTTTATTAATCGATTTTCTCGTCATAATTGTTCCTTTTGTCCGACTTGATCTAAACAATTTCGCGCTCAATGAAGCCATCTTTAATTCAACCGAATCGTTCCGAGTTTATCCGAATCGTTCCGAACCATCCTGAATCGTTCCGAGCTCCCTCTGAGTCTAACCTAAAAATCGTAAGGTTTTATAACCTCACAAAAAATTCATATACACGTCATCTGCGGAAGCTTCGGCGTCTAAGATCAAGACTGGTGCTGGAAGAGTCGCAAATTTCTTTTTAACCAACCAATCATCGTGAACTTCATGAAGAACTTCCAAATAATCTAAGGGAATACCCTCTTCTTCGGAACGAGCGCGTGAATTTACTCGCGAGAACGACTCTTCTGGAGATAACCTCAAATAAACAATGAGATCTACTTCGTGAGCCGGAGACTCGTTAGTTAAAACCCTAACGTTTTCCATTAATAAATGAGCTTCGAAGTTCTCGAAATCTCCCATTCTCCGACGTGTCTTTACAAAGCAATTACAGCTATAAATGGACCTCTCCATTATTTTATTGGGTAACGCGGTTTTGATCAAATGCCTATTTCTCATTGTCATCGCGGCGTGATGTTGGAAATGGTACGCGTATTTATGAGGATCTTTATACATCATCTCCAGGAGATTCTCGCCAGCGACATTACGATATTCTTCTAAGGGTTCAAGTAAAGTGAGGATATTCTTATCATTTAAAAATCTTTTAGTGAAAGTCGTTTTACCACATCCGATATTCCCCTCTATGATCATCGTTGAAGGTCTATAATTTCTTCGTTTAATCCCGTAAGGCAGTTCCTCGGACCACCTGGAAGAATCCAATGAAAAGGTTTGATCATCCCTTTGGAGAGAGAAATCATTATCTATAGGTTGACTTTTATCTAGATTTAGAGAACGAAGGTTTTTGATTTTATTATCATGGGTAAGTCCATCTGATTCATATGGAGCCAGGTGATCCAAGTGAACCACCCTAAGGCTAGTGCGTGAAGAACGTTGAATGCGATAAACCACGCTATTTATTTTATCAATTATCGTGTAAGGGCCCTCCCGATTTGATTGTAATTTCGGACATCGTCCTTTTTCCCTTCTGGGTTGAAAGAGCCAGACTAAATCTCCTATATCAAATGCTAGATTCCTAGCTCTGATGTCATAATGGGCCTTTGTTCTATCTGAAATGACTTGTATTCTTCCCCGTGCAAAATTATGTATTTGTTCCAATCTGTCTCTTGAAGTAGAGACAAAATCAGTTTGAAGAGGATCTGGTGATGGAATGGGTCCCTTATCTAGATCTGGAGGTAAACGAAGATCTCTCCCCATCAGCATAGAAGCTGGAGACTGTTTTGTCGTCTCGTGGACAGCTGATCTATATGAAAGAAGAAAAAGAGGGATCCACTCGTCCCAATCTCGTTGACTTTTGTCAACGAAAGAAGCTAAGTAACTCAAAAGGGTTCTGTTCAAACGTTCTACCATTCCATCAGACTGAGAATGAAGGGGGGTTGTATGAGTCTTTCTAATACCTAGAACCTTAGATATTTCCGCCATTAGAATCGACTCAAAGTTTCGACCCTGATCCGTATGCAATTCAAGGGGAGTTCCATATCTACAAACAAAGTCTCTTACAAATGTTTCGGCAACAGTCCTAGCCTCCTGATTAGGTATGGGAATGACCTCGGGCCATTTAGTGAAGTAATCAGCAATAATTAGGGCATATTCATTTCCAGATCTAGAAAGAGGCAACGGCCCAAGGACATCCATAGCCACTCTCTCGAAGGGTGCTCCGACGTTGTATATTTGTAGGGGACTTCGACCCTTGTTGCGTGGACCCTTTTTCGCTATGCAGACCTCACATAACCTACACCAATCGTCCACATCCATCCTACTACGAGCCCAGAAGAATCGTTCCCTGATTCGATTTAAAGTTTTATTGGAAGCGAAATGACCACCTGAAGGAGTATCATGATATTGTTTGAGGATCTCTTACGCTCTGCTCTTTGGAACTAATAATTGCCATCTTATTTCTTTCAAACCTGGAGATTCCCATTTTCGATATAATACTCCATTCATTAGAAAGAGGGAATCCCATTGAGTCCAATAGATTTTCAAATCTTGACTCTTAGCAGAAACATCTTGCCACTCAGGGCGTAATCCAGACTCTTTCCAAGTCTTAATTTGTAATAGAACCTCATCTTCTTGTTGAGCCTTTCTCCAAGGCTCCAAATTTCCTTCAAAAGTAATCGAACGGATCTTAAAGGGTTTGTCAAGTTGTTTGTCTAACCTGGTGCATTGTTTACATTCTATAGGTCCTTCGCAGGGTCTTCTGGATAAAGCATCCGCGTTTCCATGAAGTAATCCTGCGCGGTGTTGGATGTCAAAGTCATATTGGCCCAGCCTTTCTATCCATCCAGCCACCTGTCCTTCTGGAGATTTAAAAGAGAGCAACCACTTGAGAGAAACATGATCTGTCCTAATCAAAAACTTTCTCCCGTACAAATAATGATGGCAATGTGTTACTGTTTTTACCACAGCTAGAAGTTCCCTACGAGTAACGCAGTAGTTTCTTTCTGTTTTACTAAGAACACGACTGAAATAACTAACTACCCTTCCATTCCCATCTTGGATCTGAGATAATACTTCACCTATTCCGGAAAGAGAAGCGTCTGAATCCAGAATGAAAGGATGCTCTACTTGAGGATAAGCAAGAATAGAAGAAGATGTTAAGTGAGTTTTTAATTGGATAAAAGCATCCTCGCATTCTTGAGACCATTTGAATTGAACCTTACTACCCGTCAGATGATGAAGAGGTCTAGCTATGGTGGCAAACCCTTTAACAAAACGACGATAATAAGTGCAGAGCCCTATAAAACTTCGAATTCCTTCTTTATCTACAGGACGGGGCCAATCTGACACTTTCTCTATTTTTGTAGAGTCTGTCTTCATCCCTTCCGCGGAGACTATATGTCCAAGGAAATGAATCTCTCTTTGTAATAGATGACACTTCTTTGGACTCATTTTGAGTCCAGCTTGTTGTAAGCGAGAGAAGACTTCTTTAAGGTTTTCTAGTTGTTCGTCGAAGGTCTTTCCAAAAACGATTATATCGTCCAAATACACCAGGCACTTCTTTTCTGTGATTTCTCGTAGACTGGTTTGCATTGTTCTTACAAAAGTCGCAGAGGCGTTACATAATCCGAAAGGCATAACCTTAAAATGCCATAATCCTGCTAAACCAGTTACAAAAGCGGTCTTTTCTTCATATTTTTCGTCCATTTCCACTTGCCAGTATCCACTTTCTAAGTCGATGGTGCTGAACCATTCTGCTCCAGCTATCAAATCAAGAGTTTCTTCAATTCTTGGCAAGCGGTAAGAATCTTTCTTGGTCATGTCGTTTAGCTTCCTGTAGTCGATGCAAAATCTTTTGGTACCATCTTTCTTGGAAACCAATACGATAGGTGAAGCCTAAGGACTTGAAGATGGTTCTATTACGTTGATGGCGAGCATCTCGTCTACCATCTTCTCTACTTCTTCTCGACCGTTTAATGACAGTCTTCTGGCTGCTGGTTTAATTGGAGCATTATCCCCTACATCTATAGTATGAGTCGTAAGAGTACTTCTCCCTTTATCATCACTATTTTTAGCAAACGTATCCTGATACTCCTCAATCAAAGTTTTAAATTATTCTTTTTGGATGGAATCTAAACACGAAGAAGATCTTTCGAAGAGATTTTGCAAGTGTATAGGAAATGAATCTACTTCGTCGCTAGAAAGTTCAATTATTTGAACCTGAGAAAATTCAGAAGCTCTTTTTCTGTTAGTTAGAAGAGTTATCTCGTGTCGACCCGATTTTAATAAATTCCCTTCAGTTGAAATTACACAATTATGCGCGGAAAGAAAGTCAATCCCTAAGATCCCTTCATTTTCAATATCTGCTACATGGACTTTATGTGAAGAATCGATACACCCTATCACATTAATTTGTACTAATACTTCTTTTGAAACTGGAGTTATTTCTCCTGTAACAGTGCGTAAAGAGGTAAATGGTTGAATAGGGTCAATAAATTTGAGGAGATCCGAACGGACCACTGTAACTTCTGCCCCAGTGTCTATGACCCAGAGGCAGTTAATTCCGTTGACAGTCCCACGCGCATATAAGCCTGTTTGTCTTAGACTTCTTAAAAGCAAATGAGTTAAAATAGGGCTTTCTTCGGATCGAACACTTCATGACTTCCGCCCTTCTAAATCATAAATAATTAGTTTTTTTGGTTAGAAGAACCTTGTTGAGCTTCTGAGGATTTTGAAGAATTATCAGTTTTATCTTCGTTATTTTTTCGCCAAGAAGTATTTATTTGATTATTTTGAGAACTACCCTCGTTAGATCGAAATACTTTTTCCAGAGAATAGCAACGATTCGCGTCATGCCAGATTTTCTTACAATATTTGCATATTAGCGGGGGTCTGTCTCCGTAATTTTGTCCTCTGTTATAACTATTATTCTTGTTATAATTATTATTGTTATTGTTATTATTATTATTATCATTTGTCTGCTGCCTGGGAGTAGTTTTTTGTGTATAGCTAGTTTTAGTCGAGTCAGTAGTAGGCGTCTTTGTCTCGATTTGACGTAGTTTTGCTACCCCCAAATGGTGTTTTGTCAAGGCTTCGATTTCTAGACCCTTAATGACTGCTTCCTGAACAGAGGAAGGTCCTGTCAGTCTAAGAGTGTGTCTCAAATCTGGATCTGTTATTGCATTAATGAATTTATTACAGGCCAACATGTTTCTAGTTGGCTCATCGCAACTGGGTAGTGCTATTCTAGCTAATCTTTCTATCTCCACTCCCAGTGAGGCAAGACCCTCTTCTTTAGCCTGTTTTTTAAGGTCTAATTGTGTTAGGGATAGTTTTGATATTAGTTGATTCCCGAATCTTAATTGCAAAGCTGTGCTGAGTTTATCATAGTTTTTAATATCAGAATTAGAAAGTGATCAGAGAACAGCCAAAGCAGGACCTCTTGAACTACCAGCAAGTTGTCCGGCCTCAACTATGGAAGACCAAGAGTTTATTTCAGCAATAATCAAGAATTGACGTTCATAATCTGCCCATGAAATAGAACCGTCAAAGAAATTTACTTCTAGATCAAAGGATTTTTGGGTCTGTCCCGAACAACCTTCTTTGCAGGTGGTTATTGTTGTGTCATTTACGTGTTTGTCGCGACTACTCCCGGCGCATGACAAATTAAGTGGCGCAGTATTAATAATAATTCTATCTTCCACCGTATTATCGCCAGCCATGTGGTCAGTATGGTGTACAATGTTTGCGTCCCGAATTGAGTGTTCAATTCGGTCGCTTTGAGGGATGGTCCGAGTGTGCGGCGTGAAAGTCGCCGCTCCACCCGTACGTGGTCTACGAATAGTTGGGGAGGGTTCTTCCTCCCCATAGTTTTGTACAGACCGAATGACAGCTGGCTCGACGATTTCCTCGATCCTCATCGGGGAACGTCTGGGAGTCGAGGTCTGCGAGATCGTTTCGTGGGGTTCCAGGCGTCTCATGAGGAGGGATAGGGTAGCTTGTTGGGCTGCGTGGTTCGCCTCGCGTTCAGCTCGGCGTTCCTCCCGTTCCTTACGATGACGTCTTTCTTTCCGTTCTTCGCGTTCTCGCTGTGCTTCTCGTTCCTCCCTTTGTTTGGTGATTTCGCGTTCTTCTCGTTCGCGTATTCGTCGATCTTCTCGCTCTTCGCGCTCTTTTTGTGCTGATAGGTCGGCCTCTTGTTGTGCTGTTTGAGCAGCTAAACTTGCCTGTTGTTGGGCGGCCAGAGCTTGAAATAGTCGCTCTATCATGTCGACTTGAGGTGGTATTTGCTGGTTTCCAGCGGGTTCGTCAATAGAAGCAGTAGCTCGTCGACGTGACATTTCGTTTTTCAGTTTTAGTTGATTCACAGTTGATTCACAAAATATTCATTTTATCGGTCTCGGAAATTCCCGATTCTGACATCAATGTAACGATTTTTAATAATCGTTGAGTTAATAAGTTATTACGTAGGTTCTCCAAGAGAAATAAAGTGAGTCTTCGTGGAATTATATATGTTTTGCAATGAGATTATGTATTCAGAAAATACAGGTCTGCTTCAGTGGCAAGCTAAAGACAGACTGATTTGTTTTACAATAATCGTTGTTGACGCAGCAACCGAGGTTCTTATATTTTAAAGGATGTCATTCATCATATAGGCTACTAGATGGTGTTTCATGAATTGAATAGAATATGGGTGATTTCACCCAATGTAACAATATATATAGTCAAAGCGACGGATCCATACTGCCGAAGCAAAAATAACCATAGGACTATATCTATATATACCTGACCAAAGAAACGGACCCATACTGCCGAAGCAAAATAACCATGGGACTATATCTATATATACCTGACCAAAGAAACGGACCCATACTGCCGAAGCAAAGAGAAGCATGGGTCTCTATGTCTATATATATACCAGACCAGCGAATCAGAACTTAGACTAGAATCGACAGAGTTCACGTAGGTTACAATATAAAAACTTACTTAGGGTTGAATCCATAGGTTGGTTTACTTTTGGAAGAAAAAATAAAAAAAATAAAAAAATGGCGGCTGCAAGAACCGGCGACCCCCCCCCCTTTCCCCTCCCAGCGGGGGGCCGTTTTATGTGGGGCAACAAATTAGGAGCCATACTCCACCCTATCTAATACAATAGACTGTTTCAGAAAAACAAAGTTTTTCTTTTCACCTGCCATCGATGAGGCAACTGGAGACGGACATAGCGAAGAATTTGCACCCAAGCAGGTGTTGAAATGATTTTTGTTGGGCTAGCGCCAAGCATTTTCATTATTTCCATTCATTTAACATGGGAATTATTTTCTTCTCCGCTTTTCTTCGACTGCACCATTTAAAAAAATGTCCGAAACTGCTATAATTTGGGCAACGGATGAAGAAATGTTACAAACATATTTCTGTGTGAAGATGCATGAAAAAAAATACCCATGAGGACAAAAAGACGTTTATTTCAAATCATGTGAACGTTACATTGAAATTCTCGTGAAATTTCGCTCGAATCATATTTTGATATGACGATTGTTATTATTATTAATTATAAATATTGAATAATAATAATAATAATAATGATAATATTAATAATACCTAAATAAATATTCATTAATTTCATTATGACTATTATTATTATTATTATTATTATTGTTTTCAGTATTATTCAATGTTTATAAAATATGATTCAAGCGAAATTTCACGAGAATTTCAATGTAACGTTCGCATGATTTGAAATAAACGTCTTTTTGTCCTCATGAGTATTTTTTTTTTCATGCATCTTTACATAGAAATGTGTTTGTAACATCGCTCCATACGTTCCCCAAATTATAGCAGTTTGGGACATTTTTTGAATGGTGCAGTCGAAGAAAAGCGGAGAAGAAAAAAATTCCCATGTTAAATGAATGGAAAAAATGAAAATGAAAATGCTTGGCGCCAGCCCAAAAAAAATCATTCCAACACCTGATTGGGTGCGAATTCTTCGCTTTGTCCGCCTCCAGTTACCTCATCGATGGGAGGTGAAAAAAAAAACTGTGTTTTTTTTTAAACAGTCTAATATACAATACTCTAAATATACACATATATGTTAAAGACATATGCCACAGAGCCTTATTTACCCATATAATCCCAACAGTTAATAACAATCCTAACAATGCTATAAAAATGACAGGCGTGAAATTGGAGACAACGAGAAGTTGTCCATCTATTATCTATCTACTGTCAGCCAATGGCCAGAGAGTGAGATGAACGATCTCACTATTCATGGGTATAAGAACACGATGCGAAAAACTAGGGGTAGCTAAGTGTATATATACTTCGTGTGAATAAAGAACATTTTCACTTACCTGCCTCAGTTGGTTGAGACTGGCACTTAATAATCACCTTTTATATTTGATTCGAAATTTAGTTTGTCAATAAATCATTCCAAGATAAGATTTTTATCAATGTTTTTCATTTTAATCAAATCCTCCGTTGTGCCGTTGACTGAGTATTCTAGAGACAGCTCACCCTGGGTTATTCCGTGAGCCGACCAAGTAGGCTTGAAGTGGGGTTGGGGATTGAAGATAGCCCGAATTTACCGACCGAACTACCATTGCAGTATATCTATATATTCGCACACTATAGATATACTGCAATGCTAATTCGGTCGGTAACTTCGGGCACTTAAGATGTTATTTTTCTTTTTTCTGAAGATTATTTCCGATTTTTTTCAAGACCCGGACGGCACCCCTAGTCCCACCCTTACGATCTAGAAATTCACCTCAACGTCTTGAAAAAAATTGTAAAAAATCTTAATGATTGTATTTGAATTTTCTACTAATATTCCGATTTAACGACGAAGAAATTCAAAGATTTCACCCCCCGTTAGGGGTGTGTTCCGGAAGTGGGGAGTTTTGACAATTTCTATAATCATTTTGGAGATGAAGAAAAGTAATTCTGAAAAATAAAATTTTATGCAATGTCAGCGCGTTGGATTACACAGAAGTTCGAAGATTTCACCCCCCGTTAGGGGTGTGTTTCGGGAATCGGGGAGTTTTTACGATTCTTATAACAATATTGGATATTGTACGAAATTCGCCATCGGCTAACATAAATAGTTGGGCGAGGCTCAATACAGAGGCGCACTTGAGACTACGGCGCCGTACCCTGGGATGTACAACGGGCCTTAGGCCCAGTTCTAAGGATGTGACTGTGACGTAAACCAGGCCACTGCCTGTACCAAGCATTGCTAGGGCTAGCGATGCAACGGAGGGCAGAAGGGCGACACTCCTAGTCTAACCGAGACACGGACCGCATCTTGGCTTACGCTTCTCTTCTATACATATTTGATTACACGCCTATATCGGCTGATTGTATCTATAATAACGTACCAATATCATCTCATATCCCTGGCACATATATCAATCTGCCAGACGTGCTGTGATTATCTCCTATTGTTTTGACTTTTGTGCCGCTTTCTTTTTATGCTTACGGCTCGAATTTGGTATGGGTGCCATCACTGCTTTTCGCCGCTAGTTTCCTGTGCCTCTGTCTCCTTTTTATCGGCCCGCGTTGCTTTCTTTAAGCCTTTAAAACTTTCTCAAATCGGCTGTGGTCTCTTCCTGAGTGTGTGTGTGTCAACATCGGCTTTGGACTCTGCTGATCTATGTCGGTGTAGTGCGTCGGTGTGCTGCGGGGTTTTGCTTGTGTTCGGTATCAACATACGAGTGTCCGTTCTGTGTTCTGCCGATCTAGTCGTTGCTATGGCTAGCCAGGCAGGCTCTGGCTCGAGCTCTACCGCCTGCGCCATATGTGCTGGCTGCTCCAAGGCTGTAGTCAACCCCATCTCATGCTGCAAGTGCAACCTAGCTTTCCACCCGAGCTGTGCTTCTAAGCAAAAGGTGTTGGACAGCTCCCGTTCTCGTCTTACCTGCTGCTCCTCTTCTCCTATTCTGCCCTCTTCCGTTATCACTGATATGAATGCTATGATGCTTGAGTTAGAAGATTTTATCCGACAAGAAATGAAAACGATCAAGTCGGAGGTTGGGAGCCTCAGTCGTCAAATCTTGGAATATCGCACTGAAATCACAGCTGTTGTTGCCAAACTTGACTCTCTTCGCTCTGACTTCGTATCATGCCGTGCTGATGTTGATGTTGTTATTGATAAGCAGCACGCTCTCGAGGTCTCCCTTTCGCAAGCTGTCACTACGATTGCTGACATTTCGGGTCAGCTGACTGCTTCGAAGCTGCCTGCGGCATCCCCACCTTCTGAACCTTCGCGCGATGTCCGAAATCTTGCAGCTGAGCTTAATGATCGTCATTTGAGGGTTGCTAATGTCATGATCTTCGGACTTGTTGAGTCTACGACTGCTACCCCGGTTGCGCAGCGCACAGAGGACCTTACTGCTGTGACTAACCTAATAAACCATGTTGCTCCGTCCCTCAAACTGGATGGCCTGCGCTTCTTCAGAGTCGGGAAATCTTTTCTCCCTGGTACCAAGCCTCGCCCCTTGAAGGTGATTTTCACGTCATCCGCGGACGCGTCTACTGTGTTGCGATCCGCCAGCCGGCTGAGGAACTCTGCTTCGTTCGATCGTATTTACATCTCCCCTGATAGGACACCGATGCAACAGCAAGACTACGCAAATGCTAAGCGTATCCTTGATGCCAGGAAATCTGCTGGTTAGACGGGTCTCGTCATTCGCTTTCACCATGGATCCCCGCGGATTGTGTGTGTCAAGGAGCAGCAGGCTTCTACGGCTTTTTTAAACTAACGAGGTGCGGTGGCGCCCCTCGTGTCTGCTCCGCTGCCCATTCGTTACATTGCTTCTATCAAAATGCTCGGGGTCTGAATACCAAGACCAAGGACCTCCTGTGCGCCACCGCTGACCAGGAGTATGACGTCATTTCCCTCACTGGAATCTGGCTTAAGCCCTCAGTCAAGAGCTCTGAATACATAGACTTGAACGTCTATCGGGTCTTCCGATCCGACCGTCCCGTTAGAAAAGGGGGTGGGGCTCTCATTGCGCTGAAACTGGGCTTTCGTGCTACTCTGCTGGACTTCACGGACATCGCTTCTGCCGTTCCCGATGCTAGCGTTGTGGGTGTCAACTTGTGTGATAATGACTCTAAGCTTACTTTTATTGTTGTGTATCTCCCTCCGGACCTTTGTGTTGACATGTTCTGTACCTTTTTTCACAAGCTGGAATCGTACCAGGTGTTCTTTGGCCGTGATGTCCTAATATTGGGTGATTATAATGTTCCCTGCTTCGCTGATTCCGCTGTCTCCGACTCAGGTGTTGGCTCGAGCCGCAAAAGTTGCCGCCTGCTCGCTTTTGTCAACTTCTTTGATTTTGCGCACGTCAACTCTGTTGTGAATGGTCGTGGCGGTATGCTTGACTTGGTGTTTTCTAACCTTAATACTCGTGTTGACCGCTGCTCGATCCCACTTGTCAAAGAGGACGAGTATCATCCTGCGCTCGTGCTGTCTGTTAGTTTTACTCGGCCACCGGCGCGTTGTACCTTATTCAGCTCCGACTTGCCGCGATATAACGCGTGACTAATGCCATAAGGTCGTCAGCGCGAAAAATTTTTTTTTTTGCGGATACGCCCAAAAGATGTAATATTGCATGAAAAAGATTTTGCCACCAAAAAAACGAATTTTTTTTTTTTGGCGATTACGACCTTTTGCCATTAGACACGCGATAATTTTGAGAAAGTTGATTTTAACTCACTTTACGATGCCATCAGTAAACTTGACTGGGCCGATTTATATTTATTCACCGACGCGAACCGTGCTTGCGAGCACCTTTACTCTCAGCTATATTCCGCGGTCGACCTCGCCGTGCCTAAAGTCAAACTCGTTCGGAAGTCGTGCAATTTCCCAGCATGGTTCACCCCGGAGCTCATTCGTGGCGTGAAGGCTAAAAACAATATGAGGGCGAAGTTCTTGCGCACCGGTTCCGTGACTCACCTTGAGCTTTATAAGGCTTGTCGAGCTTCACTCGAAATCCGCATTGATGGTGCTTATGCTGCGTATATTGCCTCCCGGGAGAGATCGGCCTCTGAAGACCCCTCTACCTTTTGGTCTTACGTCAATAGCCTGGATGGTGGCTCACGCATCCCCGCTGTCATGTCGCGCGGTGACGTTATATTTGACAAGCCTGAGGATATTGTCAATGCGTTTGCCGATTACTTTAGTAGTGTTTTTTGTGCGGCGGTGCCTGGTCGTTGCTTTACTGGCGATAATGCCTCTCGGGTGTTCTTTGGTCCACCGGCGCCTTAAGTTACGGTGGCCGACGTCACGCTTGCTATTAAATCGCTTAAGCCAAAGCTGTCCTCTGGTACTGATCAGATACCCAATCTTGTAGTGCGTGACTGTGCGTATGCCTTTGCCAGGCCACTGTGCTTTTCATTTAACCTCTCGCTTAGGCTTGGTGTCTTTCCGGACCGCTGGAAGTCCGCCAAGATTTCCCCGGTTCATAAGAGTGGTGATAAATCGCAGCTCGGGAATTACCGTCCTATCGCGCTTATATCTGCGTTCGCTGAGGTGTTTGAGTCCTGCCTGTATAGCTACATTTTGAGGCGGGTGTCCAGTACTATAACCCCCCTTCAACATGGATTTATGCCGGGTCGCTCAACGATCACTAATATTGCCGTGTTTACTCATGCAGTGTGCGGTGCACTTGATGGCGGGGAGCAAGTGGATGTCATCTACACGGACTTTGCAAAAGCCTTCGATACGATTGACCACGGGGTCCTTATCAGTAAGCTTTCGGCCTGTGGCTTGCATGCCTCCGTAGTTGCCCTCCTGTCCTTATATCTCTTAATCGAGTGCATATTGTGGAGCTTCATGGTCATTGTTCCAGGCCGTTCACACCCACTTCGGGTGTGCCACAAGGGTCCAACCTCGGTCCGCTTCTTTTCAATATCTTCATTAACGATATCGTACACTCCCTGAGTTGCGATGCTCTCCTGTATGCCGATGACCTGAAGCTCTACCATGCTGTGCGTTGTCCTGCTGACTGCTTGTTGCTCCAGGCTGATATTGGCCGTGTTGAGCTCTGGTGCGCGCGTAATCGTCTGTACCTCAACGCAGCCAAGTGTAAGGTGCTTTCTTTTTGTCGCAGTGTTAGACCACTTATCTTTAGCTACGCTGTGGGTACCGCGAATCGAAACAGGGTCTACACTGCCGTTGACCTGGGGATCACCTTTAAGCGCAATCTTAGGTTCTCCCTCCACATTTCTCAGGTTGTTGCCTCCGCCGCCAGGATGCTCGGTTTCATTTTCCGAACTTGTAAAGCCTTCAATAGCCTGGTTGCGCTGAAATCTCTGGACTATGCGTTTGTCCGTTCCAAGCTTGAATATGGATCTTTAATCTGGTATCAGTCCACCGCAAGAGATGTGAAGCAGTCACTTGCGTCGAGACGTGATATCTCCGCTGTTATGGTGCCGTCCCATGTAGGCCCGGATCGCCGGAATCCGGAATCACGGAACGGAATGGACGGGAAAGTAACTAGAATCCGCGTTCCGTTAATTTCATTCCGTCGTATTTTTACGCAATGGTGGATCCGTCCGGTATCCGCAATTTATAACATTCTGTTCACGGCGTCTGCAGGAGGTTATTTACAGCAAAGAATCTTTGATCCACAGTGCGATTATTAATCATGAGTACTAACGAATGCCGTCCCGTAAGTATTTTTACGATTATATTTCAATAATTGCTGAATGTTTGGACGTATTAGAAGCTTGGCTGGGTTTTTGATTCTTGTATGTTCGTAACTGTGAATGAGTGGTTATAATACATTTGCGGTTATAACTTCTGAAAATGTTATGGATGTCTTGATCTTTGTTAATATTCAGGTAAAAACTTAGGTAAAACATCATAAATATAAGAGTTTAGTCTGAATTTTCATAAGTAAAATTTTTCAGGTTATGTCTTCAGTACTTGTTTATCTCAGCTGTGTACAGTCATGGCTCTGAAAAATCGTGGAATTTCATGTATATCCATATATGCTATATATATCATCTATATATATGCCTTCAGCAATCCAAATGTGGATATTGCGGCTGGATTCTATTTGGCACGCAGTTCCAGCAGCATGAGTGCTTCGCCTCATTCAACGAGCTCGAAAATGTGATTGTGGTCGATGATAATGGTATCATGACAATGAGTAAGTTTAATAATTTCAAAAAGCCATGTTTTGAGAGATAATTTCATTGATGATACTTTATTTATGGAATGCACAGATACAATAACCAACGACAGTATTCAGGATGAGAGTCTCGAACCGGTAACGGAGGACGAATTATTGATAGATGCCGTTTGTGCAAGAAAGCCACTATGGGACCATACGGTAGCTGTGAGCGAGCGAACAAAGCTGAAAAAAGATGCGTTGTGGATCCAAATATCCAACACAATGGGCGGTAAATATATTTTACATTTATGGTTTATTCCTTTATCTCTAGTTTACACAAGAAATCAAAATGCAATGTATAGAATGACAACGTTTTCTTTGTTAAAATTATAGGTCGCAAGACCCCCACAGAATTAAAAAAAAGATGGCAATACCTCCGTGACTGCTTTGGCAAAGCGAAAAAAAAAATGCAGACATATGTGCCGAGTGGTTCGGGCAGAGAAGCAGGCCGGCCGACTCAAAGCACTTTCAGACATTATGAGCGAATGCAGTTTTTACAGCCGATCTTACTCCCCCAAGAGTAAACATTTTTTATTTCAAAATACTTATTAATATTATTAATTTCAAACAATAAAAATATATTTTTAATTTATATATGAATGTGGAACTGCTTACAGTACTATCAACTCGTTACCAGAGACAATTCGCCAACCAAATAGGCAGAACATTTCTGTAGACACTGAACCGCAGTCAGGCTGCAGTTACGCTGAAACTGAGCGAGACTGTGAATCACCGTCCGAGCCATCGACTTCACGTAACGTCAGAATTCGAACAAGTTCGTCAAGCTCATCCAGTACGTCAGAAAAGTCGAAGAAAAGATGTGAGTGCATTTTATAATATCTACCTTATTTTATGGTGCTGACCGTGCATCTTGAAATTTGTCATTTTCAGTTCTGTATTTAATAATATACTGATGTTTATTATTGCAGCTGCTGATACTTCTGAGCTAGAAGCTGAATTTTTGAAATACTTCAAGGAAGCCCAACCAAAGCGTGATGCTACTGACAGCTTCCTCGAACAGTTGGGAGATATTCTCCGACGATTACCATATATTCAGAGGAGAAATTTCCAATTGAGGATAATGACTCAAGCGATTGTAGAAGAAGATAAAGTTATAGGATCGAATAACTGAAGATTTTAATATAACGCTCTATTTTTTATTTCATCAGTATTATTAATTCATCATAGTGACCTGACTGCCTTATAACGTACTTATTACATTAGATTTAGAATCACGTTCATACTTAGATAATTAAGTTCATACATGCTTTTTATTCCATGAGTATTAATAATTTATCATAGAGACTTGACTGTCTTTTGATTAAGATACTTATTGGATTAGATTTAAATTTAGGTTCATATATACTTTTTATTTCATAAGTATTAATAGTTTATCATAGAGACTCGACTGCCTTTTAACGTACTCATCGTATTAGATTTGGATTCAAGTTCATATATATACTATTTTATAATATAATATATACAATAAAAGCTATATTTTGTAATATTCAGACTTATACATGATTATTTATTAGGTATATAAATATTTCAATTGAGTTATACTATCATAATTTGACTAATCACTAGTTCAATATTTGATCCATATTGTTATGTTACATTTTTTCGTTATAGTAATCAGTCGAACAATATTTTATGACCATCGACTATCGGGCAGGTAGGTGAAGATATGTTTAGAAATGAGGTTGAAGATCAATATTTAGTTAATGTTACCAATTTAGTCGTTTATAGTAAACAATGAAATGATAATAGTCATGGTCGAAAAATATTGTATTTTGTAAGGAGGAAATTTCTAACAATTGTATAGAGTATCTGGTATTCTATCTCCTACTTATTCTCTTGCCACAAAAAATTACTCAAAAGTCATTGTTCAGCACTTTTTCCCACTGCCACGGTAATGGGTTCACATGTTCAAAATATTCAGCATATGCATCTCTAAGCCTAACTGCTTCAACCTGACGAGATCTGCTTCTGATGTTGTTGTTGTCTCTAAGTCCTGCAATAACTAAGTTCTCCTGATTGTTTATTGTACAATATTGTCTATCTTGTGACAGCAACTTTTCTTCGCATTGTATTATAAAATTGTGCAACGCAGTTGCTGCTTGAATGATTTTTTTAGCTGTTGATGTCGAAGCAATAATTGGCTTACGAAAAATCCTCCACTTTGCCGCAAGGATTCCAAATGCATTTTCAACAACTCTTCTTGCACGACTCAATCGGTAGTTGAAGATTTTCTTCGTCATATTTAAGTTTCCACTTCGAGGGTACGGTCTCATTAGGTATGTTGTCAATGGAAATGCCTCGTCTCCTACTAATACGTACGGAAATTCTCTGGTGCTGTTTTCGAGACGTCTAGCAGGTGGCAACTTGAGAGAGTTTTCTCCAAAAAGATCGGGTAGACCACTATCCGCAAACACACCTGCATCACTTTGCCTTCCTCCAGCTCCTATGTTAACAATAGTGAAACAATAGTTTGCGTCACTGATAGCGAGAAGATTTATGCTGTGAGTTCCCTTGTAGTTATAAAATGAAGAGCCACTGTTACTTGGAGCCTTGAACAAAGAACAGAGACATCGGATGTCAACACAACAATGTAATCAGACCTTTACTTATGACCTGATAAAATAATAATTCATAAAACAGTGCAGTTCTTTTACCTGGATCACAACGTGCTTTCCGTCAATGGCTCCAATGCAATTCGGGAAATTCCACTTGCTTTCAAAATCCGCAGCAATTTTCTGCCAACTTGCTTCGCTTGCCTGGAGAAAGACTCGATCCTTCAAGACATTCCATATCTCTTCACACGTTTCTGAGATTATTTTAGACACAGTATTAGGTCCGATCCGGAATGCATATGCTGAGGATGCCATGCTGTCCCCTGATGCCAAATATCTCACGGTGACTTCTAATCTTGTGCGAGGTGGTATGGGATTTCTAAACCTTCGCTGTTTTGTTATTCGAGGCCCGACCAGATTAAGTATTTCTTCGAAAGTTGTTGATGACATACGAAAGTAATTAATGTAATGGTCCATATCTGAGAATTGCAGCTCTGCGATCAGGTTATCGCTTGCACCTTGTAAGCGTCTCATTTCTTCACGAAATATTGGACGGACCCAGTACTTGCGTTTTTTCCTTTCTTCCCGTTTTTTCAGCAAGCGGTAGATGAAATACATTTTTGATATTCTGTCGTGAATAATTTCTCTTTGAGAAATTGATGCATCTGTGGAATCCTTGAGTGAACGAATCATCATCAATAAGCACACTTTAGGATCCATGATCAAATTTTGTATTTATGTCTTCTTCTTCTTCTTCTATGGCTATATATTGTATTTATGTCGCACACGCGTCTTTTTACAATTTGTAGGGTTATGTTTATGTAGGAGTATACAACAAGTTCCGTGTTCCGTTCCGTCTATTTGGATTTCCCTGCGTCCCATGTACCCAAATTCCGGAACGGAGTGCTGGAGGGTCAACTTTGATTTGATGAAATAATCAATTATAGTTACAGAACTTATTCTTACATAGAAGCTAATGAAATAAATTACATATATTGATACAAAAATTGTATCTAAACAGACAAATAAAGCCGAATAGCACAAATATGAATCGGCTCCGTTCCGTCGTTCCGTGCGAATTTCGTACATGGGACGGGAGGGTCTTTCAAGACCCGGAACGGATTCGGAAATCCACTAGATTTCGTCTGCGTTCCGTTCCGTGATTCCGGATTCCGGCGATCCGGGCCTACATGGGACGGCACCATTACTCTTCTCTACAAGCTGCGTGTTGGTGTTGTCGACTGTGCGTGCTTGCTGTGCCAAATCCCGTTCCTTGTACCCAGGCCTTCTGCACGGCGTCACGAAGCTTTTTATCTTGTTCGGGGGTGCACAAACATATCAGATCGCTCCCCGATTTTGATCATGTGCCGTAATTTTAATCTTGTCGCCGACTTCTGTGATGTTGGCTCTATGCGCTTCACTGAGTTTGCTAGGGTTGTGCGGGCGCGTCTCGCTGACCAATGAAATTCGTGTCATTATGCCTGGCCAGTGGCTGTGTCTCGTGCGCGCTTCTCCTGGCGCTTCGCTTGCTCTGTCTGAGCTCCTTTTCTCAAGTATCTACATCTCCATGTTTTATTATTTTTATTTGTTTTTTCCTACACTTTGTTCTCTTATCTTCTTTGACGCCTTATTATCTTTTGTGATTGTATTTTATACCTTTTTCGTTGCAGTGGGCGTAAAATCCGATTTTACGAATTGTTCTGCTGGGATAAAATCGAATGTTACGCCAATTGCATCAAAAAATATCGTTCGCAACACGGGCGTAATACTTTATACCCTCGTGTGATGCCGTAATCACTCAGGCCGGCTTCGCCGACCCTCGTGCACGGCGATCACACGCGGCTATGAAATTTTACGCCCTTGATACGAAAAATACTATTTGCTGTCTCTGTATTTTTTGTACCTTGCTATATCTGTGTATTTTTCTCCAGTATGGGTTCGCTTGTTGGGCTCAACATGCTCAAATATATAAATAAATAAATGAATCAATAAATCTTGTATAATAAACATTGCTCACTGGCAATTCTGGCGTGTTGAGTTCTTTACAGATCAGAAGATGCATCTGACTCCTCATGTCTAACCGCGACGCAATCGGAGTACGGAGAGTGCGTGAATCACATGTTCAATAGTGTTAGTGTTTGACACTATATTCCATTATCAGAGCGAAGTGTGTTGTTGCAAAGTGCAAGTTAACGTGAACTTCTACATGCGTATGATGATGGAACGCAAGAGCGTTACATAATGTACACGAATCGGATTGGCAAGACGAATCTATGGATAATCGTGTTTTATTGGGAGCGATGTAGCTCCAAATCGGTTTCAGCAATGGTACTGGGTCAGGAGTACGAGCAGCAGGTCATCTTCGAATGCGCGACAAGCCTGTCAGTAGCAGATCAAAGGCTCAAATATCGCCGTCGGAAGCCCGCTTACGAGAGCTTGGAACAGCCGCGTCCCGGCTGTGTGGATGCATTGCCTATGGCATAACCACGGGCACGTTGAGCGAATACTCAACACCTGATCATCCTTCGAAATCGAGGAATTAGTCAGTCGGATCTACCGCCAACTGGCTGGATCTACGAGGTACAACGAAGATCGTATCCCTAGCGCAAACCTCAATATCAACCTGATGGAGGGATTGAGAGGTGCATACGTGGCGTTGAATGAATTTCCCGATGCTATATTGGTTGGCAATCCGACACCTATGTACCTGGTATCATGACGGTCAGCACGGATGGATAATGCCACTGTTCGGTGATTCCTTATCGGCATTGCGGAATAAGAAGCTGAGCCATGAAGGTTGGACAGTGAGCCGCAGAGTCGACGGTCGCCCAGCACAGCCGTGCGGCGGACACAATAGTCGGAAAGACGGATAATGATACATGAGCGGGTGATGTATTCTGCTAAGTTAGCTCATAAGAAGGAGCAGGTAGTGAGTATCCTGTAGCCCTCGCTATGCCTTGCCATATCGTCGGAACTACTATGGGTAATAAATTTGTCAGACAAACCCTTGTGCACACATTGCTGAAGAAGAAGTGGTCGTCAAAAGCTAGAAGGGGAAAATCTCGTTTTAACTTGAAGTGCGAATTAGTCGCTCTTGTGATAGTATCAGATCCGATGCCCTTATGGGATCCCAGTAGCAGTAATTCACATTTACAAACACGTGATAGAAATATGGTTAAGGGGACCCGTACAGTTTGAAATTTCGCAAAAATCGTTTTTTCGTTTATTGCGGTATATGCTATCTCAGGGTCATATCTATCTCCAAAAAAATTGGCGTCGACGAATTCGTAAAAGTGACAGAGTTATCGACCGAGATTCATAATTGAGCTTTGGCGAACTGGCGCAATTGGCGCTGTCGCCTTATTTACATGTCACTCACATGTTTTGTGACTGGCCATTGTTTCCTGAACGCTTTCTGAAATCGTGTCAATGTTCCCGCTTCCTAAATCTGTTCCGATTAGAATAAATAAAAAAACAGTACTTTTGAGTAATAAAAAATCCGTGATTCAATCGTGCTAAAATTTACTTCTGCTACTTGTGTGTGTGACATCAAGTGACAGTGTATGTGAGGTTTATTTATGGGAAACGTCCGACTAACCTCAAAGTAAGTATCGTATATACGCGTGTGTGCGGTGGAAGTTTTTTTTTTTTTTTGTTCGCAGATCTAATAAATTACATCTAAAAGGAGAAAATCATTACAATAGACGGAAATATGAAACGGAGAGAGCGTGTTGCCGGCGAGGGCCGCAAAAGATCGCATGGCCGGCCAGCGAAAAGAGCAAAGACTTTTCATCGCCCTGCAACGGCCGACAACGAAGTTCCAAATACTTGAACAGCTTGCGACGAAAAGATAACTGGCGACTACATAGCCAGCCAATCTGCCGGCTATAGATTGTTCCACCTCGAAACCTTGTTCCGAAGTCTTCAAGAGAATCTGTGCTGCAAAACGTGTAGTGGATCGATAACTATGTCAGAAGTCAGTTTGAGAGGTCTGGGAGGTACGTACGGCATCAGTTGTGAAAACTGCGTACAGCTGAAAACGTTCAAGAGTGGTTCAAAAATTGACAATGCAAAGTCTGCGTTTGAAATAAAGTACATACTGTAGGATAGCTGATAGTTCATGCAGGCTATTTGCAAGGGTTGATCGAGAATTTCCTTATAATAACCAGACAACTCACACACTCAATAATAATAGTAGTTGTGAGAAAGGCCAAGAGCAATAGAAGGCCATGGGCAAAATTCTAGGCACAGGTAGAATCCCAAATCAGTACTAGTGCTGTATAAGCAGAAGGAAATTTAGTCACGGTTTGTCAGTTACCAATTAGTTGTCAGAGTTATGTTCATCGGCGGGCAGCATATCAGCCGACGACGAAATTGATAAGGTGGACGGCTCTATACGCAACCACAACAAAATTACTATAACATGTTATGAGAGGTGGCCGCAGAAAGCTCGACAAATTTTCGTATCATTAAATCGTTACGTGATACCAGAGGAAATAAGCCACGAAAACCCTTAGCTGAGTACGAGCGTGCTTAGAATGCCTGCTCAAACTGTTAGTGACAGGGATATAGCACATTCATCTCACACGTTTCCACGAGTTTTGAGAAAAAAAAACTGGAGTATATGTTTCACCACATGGGTCATAACGAGTTGGCGGTTGGTCAAACTCTATAGGCAGTAAAAGAGGCAGCCGACAAGGTGCTCGTACTCACTGATGCCTTGTAGACTGCAGGCCTTCCAGCAAAGATGCCTACTGGGATCTGCATGGAATTCTCCTGGCATAAGCCGCCGTACCCGAGCTCGGAGGAAGGATTTGTAAGGCTCTGAAGCTGCTAGACCTATCTGAGAACTTAACGTAGCAGGGGTTCTTTGCGATGGTGCTGACGAGACGGTTATCAGTGCGTGTTCTCAGAGGGAGACGCTGCTATTGCAGGATGGACATGAGGGTGGTTCAAAAGAGAGATAAGTTCTCAGATGTTGCTGCTCATTCGTAAATATGTTGTTTGTGATTTTTTGAAAATATTTTATTTTTTTTAGCTCTATAGGACAATATTTACTACTGCCTCATTGAAGTTCAAATTTCGAAATTTTGCCATTTTTGGCAATTTCAAAGTTCTCACATGAAAGTGCTCATCCAGCTACCTCTAGCTTCTCATTTAATGAGCATTTTGGTTCCAGACGAGATTCGTACGATAATATTTAGTACTGCCTCAGAGACATTGGAGTTTTTTCGAAATTTATCGTTTTTCTAGAGATTCGATCGCCGGGTGTTCCTCATGGGACAGTTTTTGCTTACCGTTATAAGGAAGAAGTACAAGCAGTTTGGAGTCTGCGGGACCATTTTTACTACTGCCTCATTGAGGGCGACTTTCCTTCGAGTGAAATTAGCAACATGAGGCAGTAGTAAAAATGGTCCCGCAGACTGCAAACTGCTTGTCCTTCTTCCTTGAAATGGTAAAAAAAAAACTGTCTCATGAGCAACACCCGGCGATCGAATCTCTAGAAAAACGATAAATTTCGCAAAAACTCCAATGTCTCCGAGGCAATACTAAATATTATCGTACAAATCTCGTCTTGAACCAAAATGCTCAATGAATGAGAAGCTAGAGGTAGCTGGATGAGCACTTTGATCTGAGAACTTTGAAATTGCCAAAAATGGAAAAATTTCGAAATTTCAACTTCAATGAGGCAGTAGTAAATATTGTCCTATGGAGCTCAAAAAAATGGAATATTTTTCAATAATCACAAACAACATATTCACGAATGAGCAGCAACATCTGAGAATATAGGACTTTTTTGAACCACCCTAATGGACATGGATGAGAAATACCGACGATGCTGTCTGTGCACTGAAACCTTAACTTCTGCAAGGTGACCTGATGGATATGCAATGTAGCAGAGTCTGTGGACGTGCTGCCGAAGGCTTCTGAAGGGTACAGCCAGATTAGGTCATCACATGACGTCACCGCGTGTTCCCTGAACTGGTCGAAGACGAGGATGCTCTGGCACAACCCCGATAAACAAGTGCGTGTGCAAGGGGTCCTGCAGTGAGGCTTAAGTCACGGGTGAACCATAGGGTCACGTATAAGCCGAGGTACCGAGAGATAATGCTGGGTCTTAGGATGTGTGGTTCTGGACAACAGTCATGTGACCGATCATTAAGATCGGGCGATGACTGGCGCCTTGAGCGTGTTACGTTACAACTATGCAGAGAAACTGCGAAGATCGTGGATTCGATCAAGCGCTCATTGGCGGTTGCTTGCATAGGTTGTGAAGTAACCAGACCATATCCGGGCCGTAACAGTATAACTGGTACATGGTGGGTAAGGTAACCACAAGGCGATATCGTTTACAACAGTCATCGTGAACAACAGATGATGGATGTAGCATGGAGTCACATAGGCTCAGCTTATTGAAGTAAGGATTGCATGGAAGCATAAATTTTACAATTGACGCATGCTTGACTAAATAATGAAACACAACCGTCACAGACGTGCAGGGGTGCTGAGGCGAGTTCAGAGATCCACTAATGACTCCGTAGGATAAGTCCATCGAATTACGATGCGGTACCAGACCTGATGGGTAATTAGTCAGGAGACCGAGCGAAGCCTGAGTGAAATAACAAGAGATTCATTATCAGAGGAGGGGCTCTATCAATCAAGTCGAGTCAGTCAATTAAATGTGTTGGCCTGACGTTTCGGCAGTGGTGTGCTGCCCGCATCAGAGGCTATTTATCAAACAAAAATTGAAGAAATATAGTCAATCATTTGACAAACAATTGGATTTACAAACGAAAAGGGGAACAAAGTGTATATGAAAAGTTGAAGTCGAAAGTCAGCAGATTGACCCGCATACAGACAATAATATTTACGGTGTCCAGGAAGTTAAGTAAAAAAATGCAGTCAAAACAAATACAATGGTAGTCAAAATAGAAATACAACGTAAACACATAGAATAACTTATAGTATGCTAGTCAGAAGGAACTTAAATTACCTCATTATAATTGGTGATATGTGAAAAAACTTGGTGTCAATGAACACCATTGCTACACTGCAAGATGAGCGATGTGTCATCTTGTGCTCGTGAAGACGTTTGATAAAGCTTAGGGGTGTGACCACTCACTTCAAATACGCTTATAAGTTGAGGCTCGTCTATTGTTGACACTCGAACCTATGACGTCAATGCCTACGATTGACGTCAAAGACTGACGTCAATGAATGTTTATGTTGAGCTAGTGTCTGAGCCCAAGCCTTTTCACGCACACAAAAGTAATCAGAAATAAATACATCTAGGAACAACTTTTTGATCTTAACCGATGTAACATATTAGAGTACGGCAAGTGTAATTTCTTAGTGTCTTCCTTCTTGTTAAGGCTGTTCGGTTGTAAATTAATTCGTAGCATATCTGAGGTGATACGTTTAGACCAGACTGATTCTCTATCAAGAACAATTGCATTACCCCAATCAAATGTGTGGTTAGACTCTATCTGGTGTATACAAACGACGGAATGTGCTTACGGATTTTTCTTCAAGTTATCTTTCTGCTCTTTTAATCTGGTCTTAAGTTCACGTATAGTTTCACCTACATATGACGCCGAACAATCATTACACTGAATCTTATATACTACGTTACATTTATCATGTTCATCCATACGGTCTTTACCTTTGGTAACTACAGATCTTAGGTTACTGTTCACATTAAACACGGGTGTCAGGTCAAATTTTCTCAGTGAGCAACATAGTCTCTCTGAGAAACCCTCAATGTAAGGAATAGGTACTATCTTGCGTTTAGAGGTGGATGGACCGTTCACTACCATGATAACTGAGGTGTTACCCTCTGGGTCGGTCACCGTGATAACCGTATTGGTGGTTTTAATATGTGTTGTAACTAATTGCAACTGTTTCACCAGCTGAAGAGAGTTTACAATTGAAAGATCAACAAAATGCCAGAATTATCTCAGCCACCATCTCTTAGACTTTCGATCTGTTTTATACGTTGATATCAAGTGATCAGCCTTATCGACGAATCCCATATATTTGATGTAATCAGAACACATAACTGGGCAATCAATGAGTTTCAGTGAACCATCTTTTTGCCTTCGATTTACTGTTGTCATTTCACAGGGATCATGATAATTCGATGAAAAATGAACTCCTTTTTTGTCCATCCATTTGATAAAGCGCATTCCAGTTTTAGAGGTTTGAAAGTCATATTCCCCATGTTTCATTTGTTTATCAGGAATTACAGCTTTTGGTAAACCCTTACGATTAGAACGCACAGTTCCACAAGCGAATATATTTTCTTCTTTCAACGTACTCAAAAGATCAATACCGGTAAACAAATTATCAAAATACACATGATGATTCTTACCAACGAGTTCACGTGTCAAATCTTTGACAACTCGTGTCCCTAAATTCGTTTAACGGTTATCTGACTAACCTGTATAAACTTGGAATTCGCAAACGTAACCAGATTCATCTGCGTCAACCCACATTTTGTAACCACGTTTTACTGGTTTAGCTGGCATGTATTGTTTGAGGCTACTTCGACCTTTAAATTTTACCATAGATTCGTCTATGGACTGATATTTGCTTGGTTTCCAGTATTTTTTAAAAGTTTCTTGTAATCTATCTAGAAGTGGCCGTATTTTATACAACTTATCGTAATTTGGCTCACCCCTTTTTGGTTCAGTGCTATTATCAGAAATATGAAGATTAGCTAAAATAAATCCAAAACGATTTACAATCATCAATGAACTTACGAATGGATCATGCAATTTCGGATCCGACGACCAATAATCCCGATACGAAGGAAATTTCTTCATCCCCATCAAAATATTAATCCCCAACAAAAATTTTAGTTCATCTTCAGTTATGGGTGTATAATTCTTATTCTTTTGTTGAATGTAAATGTTTGTTTGTTCAACTATTAGATCCAAAAGGTCTCCAGGAAAGAGACTTAAGCATATGTCCAGAGGAGATCGTACATTATCTGGGATATGGAAACCAAAATCAGCAGTAAAAGGACAGTCTGCCATATTGAGTGGATTTTTCGTCCATTCTTCGTTATCAGAATCAGCTTCATCTTCACTTATATCTTCATTATCATCTTCATTTGTATTTTTAGCTTCTACGCCCTTCTTATCCTCTTCGTCACTTGAATTCACAAGTCCATCGACAGACTCGGAATCACTCAAAATATCAGCAGTTTCCATCTCGCACAAATTATAATATGTTATAAATATTGTGTCTGTACGTGCTTCAACAATACTCCAAATAATAATGGAAAGTAGTATGAATATAATAAGTAATATGATGTATATGCGAAATGTAATCGAAAACAGAATTGAGGATAAAGGATTTATTTCATATGAAAATAAGATACTTTTACGAATTATATTTTATGAATATTCCGTATATTTTTTACGAATACTTCAAATATTACTGAATCAGTGTAAAATTTAGTTTCAAAATGATAACAATTACTTATTATATAAATCTAGATATGATTGAAAATATAATAAATTAAAAGATTTATTTTACACGAAAAGATACCTGAACAAAAACAGAAAAATTCGAGTTGTAAACGTTACATTGTAATTTTAATTTTATTTTATAAATTGTAGCCTAATGGTAGCTATTGTACTTGCGATATTACGATTATTTTATATTATTTTTCTCAATTTACAAGAGACTTTGTATATTCTCTGCACGATAAATTTGTATATTCTTACGACCATAAATTCGTAATCAGGGACCCCGAAATCCTTTGTATAAGAAAAATCGTAAGAATTCAATGAAAATTTTCATAAAAATTTCTTATATAGCGGTTTTCGGGGTCCCTGATTACGAATTTATGGTCATAAGAACCCAGCAAACACATAACCATCTGGTTATATAAATGAGTCCCACAAAGCAACCTAACGTCGGTAACGTTGCTGCAATGTTATTGTAATGTAACATTTGTTAGTATCTCTTAACTAACGAATGCAATGTAACTGTAATGTACCCGGAGCCCCACTAAATAACATGACATCGGTTACGTTGCATCAACAATAATGTAAAATGACATTTGCTGCTAATGCAATTCTAAGTTTATATGAGCGCGGCGGTTCGTAGCAGTTGCTCTTGGTACCGCGTCCCGGCGTGGTAGAGAGAGTTTTCGTAGTGAAGAGACTGAAATTTGTGCCGTCGTGGTCAGTCTGAAAAACAATACTCAAAAATTGTAGGTTATATATTATACGTACAAATTATCAATAATAGCGTCCGAACTAGTAGTATACGAAATATTAGTTACTGGACGAATAATGAAAAACCCCAAAAAGCACCTTCGGTGCAAAAACCTTCCGCCAAGTCCATTAATGTGTAGATCACTCCACCAAAAAATAATCAAAGGTCGTGCTCGCTCACTCGATTGGTTAATGATTATCAACATACAAAATCATTGGGATCAGATACAACTGCCAAGTACCTGTAGAATGATAAAAGTTTGGAATTGAAAAATTTGTTCAAACTAAATAACGTTGTACTCGTTCGCTCGCTGCGCTCGCTCACTCCATTGGCTTATGATTATGGGTTGAAAAAATAATTCGGATGAAGAAATTGAAGATGTGAACATTTATCAAAAAATATTCATAACGAAAAAATAATTTGAAAAAAATTTGAAAAAAAAAATTTGGAGTCCGTGGTACGTTGGCGGGCCAATGTTTGAATATCTATCGGATGACATTGACATGGTTCGCGATCGATATTTTATATTTCTTTTTCTACAAAAGGCCCCCCAAGTACCACTACCTCCGGATTTTTTTTTCAAATTTTTTTTTAATTATTTTTTCGTTAAGAGTATTTTTTGATAAATGTTGACATCTTCAGTTTCTTCATCTGAATTGTTTTTTCAACCCATAATCATAAGCCAATAGAGTGAGCGAGCGCAGCGAGCGAACGAGTACAACGTTATTCAGTTTGAACAAATTTTTCAATTCCAAACTTTCATCATTTTACAGGTACTTGGCAGTTGTATCTGATTTCAATGCTTTTGTATGTTGATAATCATCAATCAATCGAGTGAGCGAGCACAACCTTTGATTATTTTTTGGTGGGGTGATCTACACATTAATGGACTTGGCGGAAGGTTTTTGCACCGAAGGTGCTTTTTGGGGTTGATTTCACTACTTTTTGTAAAATTTTGCTTGACCAACTAATAATTGTGCTCGCTCGCTACGCTCGCTCGGTTGTTTTGTGCTATTTCATACCGCCCGAAGTCCCTCGATGAGCAGGAACGTCAACAGCAACGAGCACGCGTGTGCTCATAATTTTCCCCAAGTCTCAAATTTGTAGAGTGACGCGTAATGTACTTTCATAGCGTTTACAAATTGTTCCACTACAATAATTTTTTATACCTACAACATCTTACCCTGCGTGCCGCCCTCCTCCTGTCTCATCTGGGCCTGGGACCGGCAATGGCGTAGTGACTTGCACGCAGGGTTATACTTGCTGCTCATGACTAAATATATATAAATATCAGATATATGTATTGCAACCTCTGCAAAAAGAACATGTACGCGTCCCGGACTCATAACGTCAACTTCCAATTCGGGTCTGAACAGAAGGTATCAAAATATTTGGAATTGAGCCTATTCATGCAAGACTAGCGTAGAGCATAAAATGGAAGTTTATGAAGTCAAACACTCGCATTCCGCTCTCTTCGTCTGACTCTTGCCGTTTCTCCTATCGAATCACACTTTACCGATACTTTGCAACCCAAGCGTTTTCTTTCATCATCCTCACGTCTTATACGACAACCCGCTACAAAATTAAACAATCCATAAGAAAGATTTTTCTTCAATAATTCCATTCATGAATGATTATACGCTGAGTCTACAAATAATAAATAAATATAAATCAGAATCTCTATCATCTGAGAAAGAGGAAGTCGATCGATCATTTCTTTAATATTGAATAAGTATTTTTATTCTCGCCATTTGTCGTGATAGCACTAATCTGAATTTGATTGAGCTTCTGAGCGGAGAATCTAAGCTTATTGTAGAACATGGATTGAAAAATTATCTTCACCGAAGATCAAGGCATTACGTTGACGTGGAGTGTAGAATAAAGCCTATCGTAGTCCAACGGACAGCGTCGACTTACAGTCTCGTTTGGACTAGAAGATACCGAGATAAAATATAGAATTCGTTGAAATCCTACACATAACGTTGGCTCGCAGTTTAGGCCCGAGCAGACGAGCCTCTAGAAATGAGCCTAACATCGAGCTTGAAGTGGAATTTGTTGCAATCCAACGCTTGAACTCGGCTTTGTTGGTCTGGCTCCTTGCCGTTCCTTATATCAAATCATGCTATCCTGATATTTTTCAACTTCAACATTTTTTCTTGATTTTCTATTGTCAGACTTTCTCAGGCGGTGACTTGCTAGAAAATTGAATCCCCAAAACACCGTTTCCTCCGATAATTGCATTCATGAATGGAAATAAGCCAAATCTACAATGTATAAGTGAATAAAATTCAGAGGTCATAGTCAGTCTTGTGTCATACAAGGTAAACCTAATCGTGAAATTATCCGTTCACAATTATTATTCTATTTATCACTATGAATTTTACACGTCAGTCGATTCGCATAACCTCAAAAGCTCAAGATCGTAGGATTTAAGATAATTAACCTATCGAAACATTTTTGTTGGCGGCTATCACTTAAATGTACTTGGTGTGAGGTTTTCGCACCTAAGTAGCTTTTGGGAGGTATTCGCTAGTTTTTGTACGTTCAAATTTTGCATTAAGCATTGCTCGTACTTTCTTTTATTTCCTTTATTTGGATTTGAAAATATGAAATGACAACACGCGTCTGCTAGTGTAGCGGACGGTTTCTGTCTGCAATACTGGCGCTATCTACGTCGGAACTATGTCGTATACTGACGTCACTCTATACAACTTTTGTGTGGTTTCCCGCCTAGTGATTTTATATGGGAATGGTTTGAATTGGCTGAATCTTGGTCTGAAGAACACTAAGGAGAAGAACGAACATTGTACGTGGAAACGGGATATCAGAATCTGTAGTTAATAATATCTCAGCACTCCGGACACCGATTTAATCGATCTAAGGCTCAAATGAAAGCTTTTCATGTCCACATCCTAGATTAAATTAGTTTCATTTGTGTATGTTGTGAGGTGAAAGAAACCGAAGATACTAGTTCGCGGTATAGGTTAGGGTAGTTGCCTCTTGGGCATAAAGACTCGTTGAGTCTCGCGCTTGAAAAATTTTTTTTCTAATGTACTTGGCGCGAGACTCTACCGAGTCTCTTGATTCTAACCTTACTTTTGGTTGTGCTCATACACGTGTGCCTCACAATACAAATTATTTTCATACATCTTTACGCCCTTGTTGTAATCTTGCTCACAAGTGATTAAAAATGCCTAAATACATTCGGTATTTATTGTAGAATAGATATAGTGGTAATTAACATATCGAATACCTAAATGGCGAAATAAAGTCGTCAGCTTCTAATAAACATATGGAAATATATTATGGCTATTTAACGAAATCTCAACTCGAATCTATTGAGAAGAATCCGTGTACAAAAGTTCAGTGAATATATCGAATCTTTTGGCATATCCACTGTTCTTTCGTGCGTGGATTCTTCGAAATGGATTCGAGTTGAGATTTGAAGCCTATATGGCGCGTACTAACATATTTATCACAACGCTATATAACGTGTTGCCATCTGCTACCTAACTATAATGCTACTGTCAGGTATTGGAAATATTACACGGTTACATGTATGTTATGTACCTGCCACCTTAAACTGAGCGGGAAATTACCACTAACCCAGCGGTAGCAGGCAACTAACCAGCTATGTAACGTGTTATATTGAGTTAGATGTAAGTTACCTTACGTTTACATAACTGTGTTCGCTGGGAATATACAAATTTATCGTGCAAAGAATATACAAAGTCTCTTGGAAATTGAAAAAAATAATATAAAATAATCGTAATATCGCAAGTACAATAGCTACCATTAGGCTAAAATTTATAAAATAAAATTAAAATTACAATGTAACGTTTACAACTCGAATTTTTCTGTTTTTGTTCAGGTATCTTTTCGTGTAAAATAAATCTTTGAATTTATTATATTTTCAATCATATCTAGATTTATATAATAAGTAATTGTTATCATTTTGAAACTAAAGTTATGTGTTCTGATTACAACAAATATATGGGATTCGTCGATAAGGTTGATCACTTGATATCAACGTATAAAATAGATCGAAAGTCTAAGAGATGCTGGCTGAGATTATTCTGGCATTTTGTTGATCTGTCAATTGTAAACTCTTATATTATTTTCACAAAAATAAACAAAGATGAGACTATGACCTTGAAGAAGTTGCGATTGGCTTTAGTTGATCAATTGGTTAGTCACGGAAAATCGCCTGAAAAAGGAAGAAAGCGTCAACCTACGCCTATCAGTACGCACAAACTCCAAGTGTCTATTGAAAAGAGACGTTCTCAGGCAGCTCACATGCCAGCATATGTTGAAAAAAAAAAAACGATGTGTACTTTGCAGTACAGAACAGAACGAAAAAAAAAAGTCAATGGATGTGCAGTACGTGTAACGTTAGTTTGTGTTTACAGCCACAAAGAAACTGTTCACCAAAATATCATGCATAAAAAAAAATAAATACAAAAATACAAAACAAGACCAAAAAAAAAAAAAATGGAGACCATAACCGCCACGTTCTCGTTCGTGTCTCCGGGTTCGGCAAAGAGCGGCACTTTTTCTTCGTCAATTCATTTATGAAAATATAGGATTTGATAGCAGATTCAAACTCAGCGACCCCAAAAACTCCCGAGTACTTATTTCCAGTCATAAATGTTCGATTTTTAATATTTTTATCCGCCATCTTGTATTTGAAACAATCGAAACTTCGATGATAAATTTAAACTCAGCGACCCCAAAAACCCAAATTTGAACTCAGCGGCCCCAAAAAGACAAATTTCACTTTCATCAAGTAACTTTTTGTACTTTTGTCCGCCATATTGGAACTGCCATTTTGAATTTTGAAATTCTGAGCTCACATTCGTCATTAGCGGCCCCAAAAACCCCTATCCAAGAAATATTGTGAAAATTCAATCAAAAATTTATTCAACAATGAATTGTTTTCGAAAAAAAGGTGATTTTTTTGTATTTGTTTATTTCTGTAAACAAATTAACGAAAATAATAAATAATTATTACATAAATTAGGATTGTATAACATATCAAGATCCCAAAATCACAAAAAAAACCTAAGTAAATTGTATAAAAACTACTTTAAAATAGCGAAAAAGTTTGTGAGAAAAGGTGGGTCCTTGGAGACCCGCTGTGCCGGAAAAGGTTAACTAACTCTGTCGGTACATTGGTAAATAACGCGGTGACGTCTAGAGACATCAAAATAACGTCCAGAGAGCCCTTTGCTATACCTGCAGCACCACCCGCTAAAGCACCTGTGGCGCTAAGGGCCGCAAAGATTGGGATGAGGAACGGTAATAAACCACCAAGTTTCTGGGGGACAGGTAAAATGCGAGGCATGCACACTTTTCCTTTAGACACGGCCGAACGGGCACCAGTCAAAGCCGACTCAATAGCTTGTAACGTATCCAGCACTAAGCAGAGCTGGATCACATAGACGACACACCAACATCAACATGCGATCACCAGACACCACGTAACACCGAATATACGGTATATAAAGGGCGACGCTGCGGCATATCTTCAGCGTTAGTCGAGCCAAAGCGGCCGTCACGTCTCATCATTATTATCTTCGTCGCCAGTTAGCCAAAACGGCGGCTGAGCAGTTAGCTTCTCATAACCAATGAATTCTATTCGCCAAAGCGGCATTAGATTAAATTTCAATATAAAAGATAAAACTTGTATAATTTGTAAAGTACAATTATAACGTAGAAATCAATTCAATTCAAAAATTCAATTTCAAACATTCTTCCCATTCCTCACTATAATAAAATCAAGCTCGAATCCAAATCAAAAACAAAACAAATCGGAACGCTCATAACGTTAAGGTTAGAATTAAGACTATTTGTAAGTATGAAAATTTCCTCGTTTGATATAAAGTTTGTTGAAATCAAATAGAATTCTTGTTATTCGATAAATTTATGAAATTCTTTGTTCATTGATAATTTCTTTGAGATCATAAAATATAAATTTAGTTTATGACCAGATGGTCAAACCTATCATAAGAAGCCAGGAATCTCATTTCTATTTCCCATTTTCCTTGCTTTGCTTCTTTTAAACCTTTATCTTCTTCATAAACTCGTTTCAGCTAGTGACAGCATTGGTGCCGTAATTCATACAGCTACGATAGAGCTTTCATAGCTATCGTAGTCTGGGAATTTCCAATCTCATGTCTGAAGTGCAGCCGGGGTGCGTTTGGTTGAATCAGCTATCATAGAGCTTTAATAGCTATTATAGTCTGTGAGATTGAAACATACCCAAGGTCTGTACGGATGCAGCTAGTGTAGAATAAAATCTACAATAGTCTGTATTAGGGTTTTATGGGTTTTTTCAACTTTCCCCAGGAGGAGCTCCAAAAATCACACCCGTGACAAACAACTCACGCGGACTTGCATAATTTCACCAGCCTTCAGCTGGTGAAACAGTTGCAGTAAGTTACAAGCTGTGGGACCAGATTTCATGGATTTCTTTGTCGCTAGTATAATAAATTTCAATGTTCTTTTCTTGTTATTGGGTGATGTCTGCATCTCGATTCCCCGCATACCCATACCCAGTTTGGATTTTGCTTTCATGGTATTGGTGACTGCCCAGGCGACAGCTGTTTCAGCTACACTTGCGTCTTTAGCCAAAACCCGATTCCAAGCCCTCTCAGCAAGCACGTTATCCGCCTTATGACTCTCCGCAATATTATCGTGATTTTTGGAGTATGCGATATCGTGCTGCTTGCATGCAGCGTCTGGAGCGTTGATACCACGATCACCACGAGCTAACCTCTTCACCAATTTTGTGCCACGTCCGCAGTATTGATAGCCGGGGACATGCAATTCGACGGGGAGATTGTTGATGATTTTATTTATCAATCCACAACCGCTTGTTTGTCTACGTGTGTATCCAACCATGACTAATCATGAACTGACACAAATCCTATAAAAGCCTGTATTTTATACGCAAATATATTAGTTCTCATTGCGACGTTTGCCAAGCATCATGAAATTTCAAGATCAAACGATAGAACTACCCATAGCCAATTTCGATAATTTGGTCAAGCAAAAAAAGAAGAAGGGGAAACGACACGGGGCTCTACTACCAAATGGTGTGAGGGCTGTCTTTTGCGGGCCTTCGGATTGCGGTAAAACTAATGCCCTTCTCACGCTACTAACCCATGCGAATGGTCTACGGTTTGAGAATGTGTACGTCTATTCAAAATCCCTCAATCAGCCAAAGTATGAGTTCTTGAAGAGATTGTTGGAGCCGGTTGAGGGGCTGGGTTATTTTCCGTTTGATGAGCACAAGGAGGTTGTAGAACCAAAAGATGCGCATCCCAACTCGATTATGATCTTCGATGACGTGGATTGTGAGAAGCAAGATAATATTAGGGCATATTTCTGTATGGGGCGGCACAGGGATGTCGATAGTTTTTATCTTTGTCAAACGTATGCCCGAATTCTGAAACATTTGGTGCGTGATAATGCAAACTTATTGGTTCTTTTTCGTCAAGATGAAATGAATTTGAAACACATCTATGCTGATCATGTGAACACCGATATGACCTATCAGCAATTCAAAGATTTGTCCTTCGCATGCTGAGATGACGGTAGATATAGTTTCGTAACCATCGACAAAGACAGTCAGATTAACGCTGGACGATATAGGAGAGGTTTTGACTGCTTTATAAGTCTGAATCACGAATAAACCACGTGCAGTTACAACACATCGATCAAACTAGCAGCATGGCGAGCTCCAAGATACGTAAGCAGAACGATGTGTTGCAAGAAATAGCTAGGGCTAGCGATATCATTCGACGTAAACACGAAATGATAAAACTGGGGAAAGACACTAGCGAGCAGGCTATCAGTGAAATCTTCAAACCTCTGGTTACACCGCTGCATGAATTGGTAGATTCATCGAAGCAGCAACAGCGGCTACTAATGAAGCGAGAAGTAAAAATGGAGCCGAGTTCGATCGAAAAAATAGAGTAGACAGCAGATTTTGTGAAAACAGAAGATTATAAGAATGTTGATGATGATGATGATGATGATGACGACGATAATGATGCATATAAAAGTGCGATTGAGGGCAGCTTGTCAACTAACATTGCTATTGGCAACAATACCACAACAGTCGCCGCTATGGATGATGATGCGAATGATATCCTTGATGATGATAACCAGGATGACGCACCTGCAATCGCCTCTACAAGCACACCGATGATCAAAAAAGAAGTCAAGACGATGCGCTATTCAAACATGTTCAACTCGACCAAAGAGCAAGAGAACTTGGATATGAAATATGACGTTCGAAAGTTAAAACTCGGCGGAATGAAGATTGGTGATTCTGATATCGTATTTGAAGATGATCAGATATATTGTAACGTTTTAAGATAAACGTTGAGTTAATAAGTTATTATGTGAGTTCTCGTAGAGAAATAAAGTGAATCGTAGAGGGATTATATATGTTTTGCAATGAGATTATGTATTCAGAAAATACAGGTCTGCTTCAGTGGCAAGCTAAAGACAGACTGATTTGTTTTACAATAATCGTTGTTGACGCAGCAACCGAGTTTCTTATATTTTAAAGGATGTCATTTATCATATAGGCTACTAGATGGTGTTTTATAAATTAAATAGAATATGGGTGATTTTACCCAATGTAACACTACCCCCCCCTTAGTAAAAGAGTCGTCCCGACTCTCGAGGTGAGTATCAAAGTGTTCCATTTGGGAGAATTGGAGCTGTGGCTCAAGAAGTTAAAAGTTTCCCCAAATACTATCCGGCATTCGCCCTCTGCCTCAAGGTAAACCACAGAAAACCTTGAGGAGATAGTGAATCTAATCGAACCAAAAGTGTATAATGTGATAAATGTGAAATATTCTTCGGATCTTGAATGGAGAATCAGGAACCGGGAACCAGGAACCAGGAACCAGGAACAAGAAGGATGATCCGGAACAAGAAGAAGGATTCCCTAGTTACTGCGTAGAGAGTCCTGCATATTGGAAGTGGTTGGAGGGGTAAAGGACCAGGATAGAAAGACTCAAGGATTCCCAAGAAGTCCAAAAGGGGTCCAACTCCATACCTCTTCGAAATAAATCAAAAACGACCTAGACAGGAGGACAAATATTATTCTCACGAAATATTAGGTCATAAATTATTCCAAATTTCTTTGAAAATCTTTTTTTTTTTTTTTTTGGATCGTCATAATTAATTAAACTTTTTTGATGAAATAATAAATAGATTATCAAATATAATAAATAATTGAGTTAATAGATTCTATTGAATAAGTGGAGTAAATATAAATTGGAGCAGTCTTATCTGGGAGGTAGTTTGGAAACCGGATTAATAGGTCAGAATGGGATGGGTTAGGCTTCCTTCGTGTCGTCTCAGAAATATTTTCATTATTTTAATAGAAAATCCTACTCTCAGAATATCGGGAGCTGAAAAACTGGGGTTATTATCTGTTTACTACAATATAACCTATAACTAAAGTTTTCCGCTCGGATCTCTTTCGATCTATACTCCATTATAAATCGATTATACTACAGCGTCGCCTATCGTGATTTTTGTGCATTATATTTCGGCGCGATTCGATATTGAACAAAAGCGGATCAATCAAACGACATTTATCGAATATTTTAATAAAATTATCCCTCGACCAATAGGAAAATTGTTTAAACAAATGAAGAAATAAACAATCGCTACGAAGGGGAAGCATAAAGATAGCGTCATTCGTAAACATGGAGTCATTCAATACAGACGCTATACAATTAGGTATAATAATTTGCCAATTGGGCTGGCAAGGGGTCCCAGAAACGAATATCGCGGAGATTAAATCGTGGTTCACGTCCGAATGGGGACGGGTAAGGTGTGCAAAAGGGACGGGGGTGAGAGTCGTGGATTCCGAATTATACTCCTGCATTAACTGCTACGTAATGAAGTAAGTTAAACATTCATAAATATAATAATCCATCATAATTATTGATTTCTACATAGACCTAAATTATTTTTCTTATCTATATCAGAATCCCGAAAGAAAATTCCCGTGGGATGGTGCCGTTGCACTGAAATTTCGTCGGCGACCTCGACGTTCGAGGAGGCTTCGCCGCGTGCTATATGTGCAAAAGTCCGTTGCTGGAAATAATGGACGGCATCGATTGCAAGAAGTGCCTAGAAATGGAGGTTCTAGCTAAGCACGTAGTGGAGAAGATAGTTAAAAACCGTTTCTAAATCGTTTGACTACGCATGTCAAAAAAAAAAAAAAAAAAATATGTTCTTTCTTTTTCTTCAATAAATACATTTGTTCCAATTAATTCTTTAAAAAGTAAATTTTCGCATTATTATTTATTTCTCTTTTGATATCTCTTCGTTGGTGTTTTATTTCTGAATCTTTCCGCGCTTAATGAAGCCATCTTTAATTCGTCCGAGTCGTTCCGAGTTTGACCGAGTCGTTCCAAACTATTCTCAATCGTACCGAGCTCCCTCTGAGTCTAAACTAAAAATCATAAGGTTTCATACCCTCACAAAAATTCATATATACGTCGTCTGCGGAAGCTTCGGCGTCTAAGATCAAGACTGGTGCTGGAAGAGTCGCAAATTTCTTTCTAACCAACCAATCTTCGTGAACTTCGTGAAGAACTTTCAAATAATCTAAGGGAATACCGTCTTCCTCGGAACGAGCGCGTGAATTTACTCGCGAAAACGACTCTTCTGGGGATAACCTCAAATAAACGATGAGATCTACTTCGTCTGCTGGAGACTCGTTAGTTAAAACCCTAACGTTTTCCATTAATAAATGAGCTTCGAGATTCTCGAAATCTCCCATTCTCCGACGTGTCTCTACAAAGCAATTACAGCTATGAATGGACCTCTCCATTATTTTATTAGGTAACGCGGTTTTAATCAAATGTCTATTTCTCATTGTCATCGCGGCGTGATGTTGGAAATGGTACGCGTATTTATGAGGATCTTTATACATCATCTCCAGGAGATTCTCACCAGCGACATTACGATATTCATCTAAGGGTTCAAGTAAAGTGAGGATATTCTTATCATTTAAAAATCTTTTAGTGAAAGTCGTTTTACCACATCCGATATTCCCTTCTATGATTATCGTTAAAGGTCTATAATTTCTTCGTTTAATCCCGTAAGGCAGTTCCTCGGACCACCTGGAAGAATCCAATGAAAAGGTTTGATCATCCGTTTGGAGAGAGAAGTCATTATCTATAGGTTGGCTCTTATCTAGATTCAAAGAACGAAGGTTTTTGATTTTATTATCATGGGTAAGTCCATTCGATTCATAAGGGGCCGGACAATCCAAGTGAACCACCTTAGGGCTAGTGCGAGTAGAGCGTTGGATGCGATAAACCACGCTATTTATTTTATCAATTATCGTGTAAGGGCCCTCCCAATTTGATTGTAATTTCGGACATCGTCCTTTTTCCCTTCTGGGTTGAAAGAGCCAGACTGAATCTCCTGTATCAAATGCAAGATCCCTAGCTCTAATGTCATAATGGGCCTTCGTTCTATCTGAAATGACTTATATTCTTCCCCGTGCAAAATTATGTATTTGTTCCAATCTGTCTCTTAAAGTAGAGACAAAATCAGTTTGAAGAGGATCTGGTGATGGAATGGGTCCCTTATCTAGACCTGAAGGTGAACGAAGATCTCTTCCCATAAGCATAGAAGCTGGAGACTGCTTTGTCGTCTCGTGAACAGCTGATCTATAAGAAAGGAGAAATAGAGGAATCCACTCGTCCCAATCTCGTTGACTTTTGTCAACGAAAGAAGCTAAGTAACTCAAAAGGGTTCTGTTCAAACGTTCTACCATTCCATCAGACTGAGGATGGAGGGGGGTTGTATGAGTCTTTCTTATTCCTAGAACTTTAGATATTTCTGCCATTAAAATCGACTCAAAGTTTCGACCCTGATCCGTATGCAATTCAAGGGGAGTCCCATATCTACAAACAAAGTCTCTTACAAACGTTTCGGCAACAGTCCTTGCCTCCTGATTAGGTATGGGAATGACTTCGGGCCATTTAGTAAAATAATCAGCAATAACTAGGGCATATTTATTTCCAGATCTAGAAAGAGGCAACGGCCCAAGGACATCCATAGCCACTCTCTCAAAGGGTGCTCCGACGTTGTATAGTTGTAGGGGACTTCGACCCTTGCTGCGTGGACCCTTTTTTCGCTATACAGACCTTACATAACCTACACCAATCATCCACGTCCATCCTAGTACGAGCCCAGAAGAATCGTTCTCTAATCCGATTTAAGGTTTTATTAGAAGCGAAATGACCACCCGAAGGAGTATCATGATATTGTTTGAGGATTTCTTCCGTCCTGCTCTTTGGTACTAGTAATTGCCATCTGATTTCTTTCATATCTGGAGATTCCCATTTTCGATACAATATCCCATTCATCAAAAAGAGGGAATCCCATTGAGTCCAATAAATTTTTAATTCTTGACTCTTGGCAGAAACATCTTGCCACTCAGGGCGTAATACAGACTCTTTCCAAGTCTTCACTTGTAACAGAACCTCATCTTCTTGTTGAGCCTTTTTCCATGGCTCCAAATTTCCTTCAAAAGTTAACGAACGGATCTTAAAGGGTTCGTCTAGTTGTTTGTCTAACCTGGTGCATTGTTTACATTCTATTGGTCCTTCGCAGGGTCTTCTGGATAAAGCATCTGCGTTTCCATGAAGTAATCCTGCGCGGTGTTGGATGTCAAAGTCATATTGGCCCAGTCTTTCTATCCACCTAGCTACCTGTCCTTCTGGAGATTTGAAAGAAAGCAACCATTTGAGAGAAGCATGATCTGTCCTAATCAAAATCTTTCTCCCGTATGAATAATGATGGAAATGTGTTACTGTTTCTACCACAGCAAGAAGTTCCCTACGAGTAAGGCAGTAGTTCCTTTCTGTTTTACTAAGAACACGACTGAAATAGCTAACTACCCTTTCGTTCCCGTCCTGGATCTGAGACAATACTCCACCTATTCCCGAAAGAGAAGCGTCTGAATCCAGAATGAAAGGATGTTCTACTTGGGGATAAGCGAGAATAGGAGAAGATATTAAGTAATTTTTTAATTGGATAAAAGCATCCTCGCATTCCTGAGACCATTCGAATTGAACCTTACCACCTGTTAGATGATGAAGAGGTCTAGCTATGGTGGCGAACCCTTTAACAAAACGACGATAATAAGTGCAGAGCCCTATAAAACTTTGAATTCCTTCTTTATCTATAGGACGGGGCCAATCTGACACTTTCTCTATCTTTGCAGGGTCCGTCTTCACCCCTTCTGCGGAGACTATATGTCCAAGGAAGTGAACCTCGCGCTGTAACAGATGACATTTCTTTGGACTCATTTTGAGTCCAGCTTGTTGTAGGCGAGAGAAGACTTCTTCAAGGTTTTCAAGTTGTTCGTCGAACGTCTTTCCATAAACGATTATGTCGTCCAAATACACCAGGCACTTCTTTTCTGTTATTCCTTGTAGAATGGTTTCCATTGTTCTTCCAAAAGTCGCAGGGGCGTTACATAACCCAAAAGGCATAACCTTAAAATGCCATAATCCTCGTAAACCAGTTACAAAAGCGGTCTTTTCTTTATCTCTTTCGTCCATTTCTACTTGCCAATACCCGCTCTGTAGGTCAATAGTGCTGAACCATTCTGCTCCAGCTATCAAATCGAGAGTTTCTTCAATTCTCGGCAAGGGGTACGAATCTTCCTTGGTTATGTCGTTTAGCCTCCTGTAGTCGACGCAAAATCTTTTTGGTACCATCCTTCTTAGAAACCAGTACGATAGGTGAAGCCCAAGGACTTGAAGATGGTTCTTTTACGTTGATGGCGAGCATCTCATCTACCATCTTCTCTACCTCTTTTCGACCGTTTAATGGCAGTCTTCTAGCTGCTTGTTTAATCGGAGCATTATCCCCTACATCTATGGTATGAGTTGTTAAGGTGCTTCTCCCTTTATCGTTACTATTTTCAGCAAAAGTATCCTGATACTCCTCAATCAAAGTTTTAAATTTTTCCTTTTGAATGGAATCCAAGCACGAAGAAGATCTTTCTAAAAGATTCTGCAAGTGTGTAGGAAATGAATCTACTTCGTGGCTAGAAAGGTCAATTATCTGAACCTGAGGAAATTGAGAAGCCTTTTTTTTGTTAGTTAGAAGAGTTATCTCGTGTTGACCCGACGTTAATAAATTCCCTTCAGTTGAAATTACACAATTATGCGCGGAAAGAAAGTCAATCCCTAAGATCCCTTCATCCTCAATATCGGCTACATAGACTTTATGTGAAGAATCGATACACCCTATCACATTAATTTGTACTAATACTTCTTTTAAAACTGAAGTTATTTCTCCTGTAGCAGTGCGTAAAGAGGTAAATGGTTGAATAGGGTCAATAGATTTTAAGAGATCCGAACGGACCACTGTAACTTCTACCCCAGTGTCTATGACCCAGAGGCAGTTAATTCCGTTGACAGTCCCACGCGCATATAAGCCTGTTTGTCTTAGACTTCTTAAATGGAAATGAGTTAAAATAGGGCTTTTTTCGGATCGAACACTTGATGACTTCCGCCCTTCTAAATCATCAATAATTAGTTTTTTTGGTTAGAAGAACCTTGCTGAGCTTCTGAGGATTTTGAAGAATTGTCAATTTTATTTTCAGTATCTTTCCTCCAAGAAGTTTGACTATTTTGAGAGTTACCGTCATTAGATCGAAATACCTTTTCCAGAGAATAGCAACGATTCGCGTCGTGCCCGATTTTTTTACAATATTTGCATATTAGCGGGGGTCTGTCTCCGTAATTCTGTCCCCTATTATAACTATTATTCCTGTTAAAATTATTATTGTTACTCTTATTATTATTATTATTATTTGTCCGCTGCCTGGGAGTAGTTTTTTGTGTATAGCCAGTCTTAGTTGAGTCAGTAGTAGGCGTCTTTGTCTCGCTTTGACGTAGTTTTCCTACTCCTAAATGGTGTTTCGTCAAGGCTTCGATTTCTAGACCTTTAATGACTGCTTCTTGAACAGAGGAAGGTCCCGTCAGACTAAGAGTATGTCTCAACTCTGGATCTGTTATCGCGTTAATGAATTTATTACAAGCTAATAAATTTCTAGTTGGTTCGTCGCAACTGGGTAATGCTATCCTAGCTAGTCTTTCTATTTCGACTCCCAGTAAGGCAAGACCTTCCTCTTTATTCTGTCTTTTAAGATCTAGTTGTGTTAGGGACAGTTTCGATATTAATTGATTTCCAAATCTTAATTGTAAGGCTGTGCTGAGTTTATCATAATTCTTAATATCTGAATTCGAAAGAGATGAAAGAACAGCCAAGGCAGGACCTCTTAAACTACCAGCAAGTTGTCCGGCCTTAACTATGGGAGACCAAGAGTTTAATTCAGCAATGATCAAGAATTGTCGTTCGTAATCGGCCCATGAAATAGATCCGTCAACGAAATTTACTTTTAGGTTAGAGGATTTTTGTGTTTGTCCCGTACAACCTTCTTGACAAGTATTCAACGTTGTATTATTTATTTGTCTGTCGCGACTACTCCCGGCGCATGACAAATTAAGTGGCGCAGTATTATTAATAATTCTATTTTCTACTGTATTATCGCCAGCCATGTGGTCAGCATGGTGTACATTACTTGCGTCCCGAATTGAGTGCTCAATTCGGTCGCTTTGAGGAATGGTACGAGTGTGCGGCGTGAAAGTCGCCGCTCCACCCGTACGTGGTCTACGAATAGTTGGGGAGGGTTCTTCCTCCCCATAGTTATGTACAGACCGAATGACAGTAGGCTCAACGACTTCCTCGATCCTCATCGGGGAACGTCTGGGTGTCGAGGTCTGCGAGATCATCTCCTGAGGTTCCAGGCGTCTCACGAGAAGGGAGAGGATAGCTTGTTGGGCTGCCAAATTTGCCTCTCTTTCCTCTCTCAGACGAAGAGTCTCGCGTTCCTCTCGTTCCCGTTGAGCCATCAGATTTGCTTCACGTTCTTCACGAAGACGAGTCGTCTCCCGCTCTTCGCGTTCGCGCTGAGCTGTCAAATTTGCCTCGCGTTCTGCTCGGCGCTCTTCTCTTTCTTCGCGTCGAAGTTGGGCTTCTCGCTCTTCTCTTTCTTTCTGAGCCGCGATATTGGCCTCTCGCTCTTCTCTTTTAGCGATCAAATTGGCTTCTTGTTGTGCTGCCTGAGCAGCTAGACTTGCCTGTTGTTGGGCGGTTTGAGCCGCTAGGCTTGCCTGTTGTTGGGCGGCCAGAGCTGGAAATAGTCGCTCCATCATGTCGACTTGAGGTGGTATTTGTTGGTTTCCAGCGGGTTCGTCAGTAGAAGCAGTAGCTCGTCGACGAGACATTTCGTTTTTCAGTTAAAGTTGATTCACAGTTGATTCACAAAATATTCACTTTATCGGTCTCGGAAAATCCCGATTCTGACACCAATGTAACGTTTTAAGTTAAACGTTGAGTTAATAAGTTATTATGTGAGTTCTCCTAGAGAAATAAAGTGAATCGTAGAGGAATTATATATGTTTTGCAATGAGATTATGTATTCAGAACATACAGGTCTGCTTCAGTGGCAAGCTAAAGACAGACTGATTTGTTTTACAATAATCGTTGTTGACGCAGCAACCGAGTTTCTTATATTTTAAAGGATGTCATTTATCATATAGGCTACTAGATGGTGTTTTATAAATTGAATAGAATATGGGTGATTTTACCCAATGTAACAATATAAAGGCGATAAGAGCTATGAGAACACACCAGGATTGCTCGAATTGTTATTCAAAAAGTTGCCCAATCCTGCAATTGTGGATAAAAACGATGGATTGAATTATGCCAGAATCGTGAAAAAAACGAATGCACATCGGAAATATTACAATGCTGGCAAAAGCTTCCGTTCTGATAGAGGAAAAAATTCAAAGTACGAAGATTTTATTGCCCCATACATCGACTCACCTGTGAAAAACCCCAGGCAAAGATCCGGTAAAGGTTTATTGACCACCCATAAAATCGCGCGAGGACAAGGCATGGATTATGTATATTGGGATGATCCTAATAAGCTCGTTGACCGTCTTCGACTACTCATGGCATCTCAAGCAGCTGCTAATACTAGCCACAACAATGAAATATCCTCCATTATTCAGGAGTGACGCGAGGCGAGAATCATTTATTAGCATTAGATTGATCATAAAATGATCATTCGGTCACAGATCGTTGAAAAATGAGCATAGACATATTCGGACGACCGCTGACGAGCAGCAGTCGCGAAGAAGGTGTTATTCGAGGCCTTCAAGGTGTTGGATTCAAATTCACCGCTAATAAGCAGTACGAACTGGACAGCAAACGATTATGTGATATCGCGGATCCGCAGAAGCCAAACGACGCTGTTTCTCTGGGTGTCCTCAATAGATGTATACAGACACGAGAGGCTTGACGATCTCCATAGCGTTTTCGTGAATATGATTTATCTCATCAAAATCAAAATCGATAATAATGATAAGCAAATTCGTGAACTTATAACAAGCATTTCGAGGGATATTGCGCAATTGAAGAGCACGGTGGATTCGTTGGGAAAAACTTTCAGCAACACAAGATTGGTGTACGCTGATCCAAGGGTTGCTGAAGTAGAAACGAATGAAGTGTACATTAGGGTGGTTCAAAAAAGACCTAAGTTCACACATGTTGCTGCTCATTCGTGAATATGTTGTTTGTGATTTTTAAAAAAATATTCCATTTTTTTCAACTCCTAGGACAATATTTACTACTGCCTCATTGAAGTTCAAATTTCGAAATTTTGCCATTTTTGGCAATTTCAAAGTTCTCAGATCAAAGTGCTCATCCAGCTACCTCTAGCTTCTCATCCAATAAGTATTTTGATTCAAGATGAGACTCGTACGATAATATTTATTACTACCTCGGAGACATTGGAGTTTTCTCGAAATTTAGCGTTTTTCTAGAGATTCGATCGCCGGTTGTTGCTCATGAGACAGTTTTTTCTTACCAATATAAGGAAGAAGTACAAGCAGTTTGCAGTCTGTGGGACCATTTTTACTACTGCCTCATGTTGCTAATTTCACTTGAAGGAAAGTCGCCCTAATGAGGCAGTAGTAAAAATGGTCCCGCAGACTCCAAACTGCTTGTACTTCTTCCTTATAACGGTAAGCAAAAACTGTCCCATGAGCAACACCCGGCGATCGAATCTCTAGAAAAACGATAAATTTCGAAAAAACTCCAATGTCTCCGAGGCAGTACTAAATATTATCGTACGAATCTCGTCTTGAACCAAAATGCTCATTGAATGAGAAGCTAGAGGTAGCTGGATGAGCTCTTTGATCTGAGAACTTTGAAATTGCCAATAATGGAAAAATTTCGAAATTTGAACTTCAATGAGGCAGTAGTAAATATTGTCCTATGTAGCTCAAAAAAATGGAATATTTTTTGAAAATCACAAACAACATATTCACGAATGAGCAGCAACATCTAAGAACTTATGTCTCTTTTGAACCACCCTAGAGTACATCGAACCTTAAACATTCGAATGGTAAGCAGCAGCAACAGCATGCAGAGAACAATAGCGGGTGAACTTCATAGACCCACCCGGCGTAATTCGTCGCGCTTGACAGCGGAGAGCAAGTAAACACCATAGGGTGAATGCACCAGTGAATGAACGGTTAAGGAACGTCACCAGTGAATGAACAGCCATGTTAAAATCACTGTATATAGATATACTTTGCGTAAAAACGTTCATTCACTGGTGCGTGTTTATTCACTGGTGCATTTACCCTATATACTGACTTCTCGAAGGCGTTCGACAAAATTGATCACAACATCCTGCTGCGTAAACTGTCGGCCTCCGGTTTGCATAATTGCTTGGTCGTGCTTCTCAGATCCTACCTCATCGATCAGCGTCACGCCGTTGAGCTTGCGGGCCATAGATCTCGTTCTTTTATTCCCTCATCGGGTGTGCCGCAGGGCTCCAATCTTGGTCCCCTGCTTTTTAATCTGTTTGTTAACGATATCGTGTCCTCGCTGAACTGTGACGCGCTCCTCTACGCCGACGACCTCAAGCTCTATCGAGTCATTCGTAATCTCGCTGACTGCAGTGCCCTACAAAGTGACCTGGATCGCATCCAGGATTGGAGTGCGCGTAACCGCTTGCTATTAAATACTCGTGAGTGTAAAATTCTGTCCTTCTCCCGTGCCAATAGCACGGTGTTCTTCGACTATGGTGTAGGCGGCACCGTTCTCACCAGGGTTCGAGCCACATCCGATTTGGGCGTCACCTTCGACTCCGAGCTTTTGTTCTATCAGTACATTCAGTGCGTAGTATCTCGAGCTACCAGAATGCTTGGCTTCCTTCTGAGGACCTGTAGAGCCTTCAACTCGCCGTTGGCCTTTAAGACCCTCTACTATTCGTTTGTCCGTTCCAAGTTCGAATATGGCTCGATCGTCTGGCGACCTGTACTGATTCATGACATAAAAATGGTTGAAAGTGTCCAGCGCAGGTTTCTGAAGTGCCTTGCGTTCAGAGCTGACTCCGTCTACCCGGCGCGTGGCTGTGATGGTGCTGCCTTATGTGCGAGATTTGGGGTTCCGCTCCTGTCGGCGAGGCGCGATGTTACCTCCGTCTCCTTCCTATTTAAGCTTCTCACTGGTCTCGTGGACTGCCCTGACCTTCTTGTGTGCCTCGATTTCCGCGTTCCTAGGCTCACGGCCCGCCATTATGTGCCCTTTCACCTCAGCCGCGCGCGTGGTAACATCGGACTCCGTTGCCCCCTGCGAACGATGTGCAGTCTATTTAACGATCTCCCACAATTCTGTGATCCCGGCTCTCTTCGCCTCGCGGCTTTTATTACTATAGTCCGTGCAATATTTTTCTGTGTGACGTAGTCCTCGTTTTTAACTAGTCTTTAAGCAACCTAGTCTATAAGCTCACTTGTAAATAATTAAGTCTGCTCCTGTATCAATATGCAATGAACTGTTCACTGTTGCCCTCTCTGGGTTCGCCTGTTGGGCTTGCCTCCAAATAAATAAATAAATAATTATCCTTGACGTTATGTCGATATACGCAACCTGGATGAAACCTGGCAAGCCGATCTCGTCGATATGTCTGCATACTCATTCGTCAAAAAGGGCTCAAAATTTTTGCTCACAGTGATTGATATATTCTCAAAATTTGCGTGGGCCGTACCGATCAAGAGTAAAAATGCCAAACATGTGACTGCTGCGATGAAATCTGTGCTAACTCTGAGTCGCATACCGAAACATCTACACCTCGATCAGGGCAAGGAATTTTACAACAAAGAATTCGAAACTCTTATGAGACATAATGGGATCGATATGTACTCGACATTTAGCAACTTGAAGGCGTCGATATGCGAACGCTTCAATCGTACACTGAAAAATAAAATGTGGAAGCAATTCACACTTCAAGGTTCTCATAAGTGGACTAACATTATATCAGATTTAATTGCATCGTATAATAATACCAAACATAGCACGATCAAAATGAAACCGAAAGATGTAACTACAATTAATGAAAAACAACTGTATCGAAGTGTGTATAAGCCGCGTCAAATCAAAAGAATCAAACGTAAACGTAAATTTAAGGTTGGCGATAAAGTTCGAATTAGCAAATATAAAAATGTGTTCGAAAAGGGTTATACGCCGAATTGGATAACGGAAATATTTACAGTTGATGAGGTGAAAAATACTAACCCTCCAACTTACAAACTCACCGACTACCTGAATCAGCCCATTGAAGGCGGTTTTTATGAGGAGGAGCTCAGCAGGGTGCAATATCCCGATGGCTATCTTGTAGGAAAGGTCTTGCGAAGGCGTGGTGATCAACTCTATGTAAAATGGTTGGGTTCCGATGGTTCACATAATAGTTGGATAAATAAATCGGAGATGTAGTATGATTTTCGTGAATAAAATTTATTATCAACATATCGCACCTTGGCGACGAAAGTGACACAACTCAAAATATGTCATTCTTCGATACGGACAAATACAGAAAATCGAAGAGTTTGGAAAATCATCCCATTGACTTCCGGAGGAAACTATTCATGGCACGCCATTAGTTGAATCCCTTTAGGATTACGCGAATGAAAGTTTGGATTTGTTAGACTTTACTAGGGAGTCCTTGATCACCGCAACTAAGGGTGCATTCGATTGTGTAACTTTTTCTTTTTCTTTCTCTTTCCAGGCGACTCTGGCTACTACAGAAATTACATTTTGATGGGTTATAGAATCGAACCTTGCCAGTTTGAATATGGCATCATCTGAAAAACGCAATATTTTGAGTTGTGTCACTTTCGTCGCCAAGGTGCGATATTTACATTTGTTTCTTCACTCTCCTCAATCTTAATGCTAGCTTACATGATCATCAAGAAAAAGAAATGTTTTCTCAGATTTTCTCAGATTTTCTCACATTTTTTAACATTTTCCAACATTTTGTAACATTTTCTCACATTTTCTAACATTTTCTCACATTTACATGTAAAGTAAATGGGAAATTATTCTTTTCTGTTTTAGAAAATGTTAGAAAATGTTAGAAAATGTTCAAAATGTTAGGGAATGTGAAAAAATCTTAGAAATTTACAAGTTTGCAGAATCTTGGTAACCCCAAGGTAAAGTATCAGTTTTACCAGGTATCAACTTTCGCTTATCGTCACACCAGCTTAGAGCTAACTTATTCTGTATAATAGTGCTGACTGTATGTCGACTGCTTTTTATAATACACTGTTGCTCAACCAAATTATGATAGCTGAAAAGACATCGTTTGTGATCATCAAACGTGATGGATTTTAATGTCAAGCCTTTTACTCCCTTCGCGCGTTTTTTATCAGTATCGCCACGAGTTCTGAATGTATAGAGTTTTGCCCGCAGCCCGATGAATTTGGTCATAATTTTTACATTATTCTGATCCTTCATCAGGCCAAGGCGTTTTTTATTTAACAGAGGAATGCCATAGGTATTATTCGGCGGATAGTCTGATGTATCAAACATTGTCGCAACATCGCGCTAAATGATTTCATAGATATTTGGAATGGTGAATTGATATATCAGACTGTCTGTATCGGTATACATTAATTGCAATTTAGTACTTGAAAAATTATTCTTCACATAATCCTAGTGGAAGTTGTATAGAAATATTTTCGAAAGATCGAGAATAGCAGCACCAATGTAGATAGGTTTATTGAAATACAACTTGGTTCGACTTAGCTCGATAATCACCATATCTTCATCAAATATGGTACAGCTATGAAATGTTGGTCCTGTAATGAGAGCACGTGCATCGCCCCTACCCTCCCATTTCGTGATTAGTTTCACGGTTTTATGGTTACGCACATTCTCCATGGTCTTGCCGAATACAGCGTTATTCATGAGCTTGTAGAAATTTTTCTCAAACTCGTTTTTTGACTGCTTTCGCATATTTGTGTTGAGATCGATGTATGACTTTAACCATGGCGATTGTGCGAACCTTAGAATCCTATGAAATTTCGCCAGCTTCAAACCAAATTTGTTGCATTGTTTCAAATTGCGATAGTGCAGAACATATTTTTTCTTGGGTAGAAGCGTTGTCCCAAGTCTTCTAATTTCACTACCTGGCGGTGTGAAATGCTCGGGGCAGAGAGGTGAGTCGGCATGTTGTTTATGGAGCTCTGTGGGATAATCTAAATCCACCTCGAGAATATAACCGATTGGTGCGTCATCCGGATGGGACATCACATCAATGGCATCATTTTCCCACTCGAATGATTAGATCATTTCAACTTGCTTGGATCAAAATCTTCATCCATGAATCGATTATTTGCTCTAGCATAGCGATTTGAGCACTGTACCACACCACCTCTCATGCTTTCCTAAATGAATAATATCATTTCTGGATCGTCCAAAAGGTGAAGATTAATTGTCGTCTGCTCAAGCGTAGCATCAAAAGCAAGCCCCGGCGCTGTAAAATAATGCAGAGGATCCAAGTTGTACGTTTTGAAGCAGCTATCGCGAAAATTTTGAAATATATCGGCTAATAAAAGTACATCGGTTTTCAGATACAAATCGGAATACTCGCCTGACGTTTTCAAATCAAACTTGGCCCAAATATCTTTCGCGTGTTCGTAATCTGCATTGGTAATACCCGCGGCACTGAGTTTCGAATAGAAATCTTTTTAATCGGGTAATTTCATTTCGTCGAGTTTTTCCCAAGAATCAATATACTCATACGGAAAGACACCTTTACGAATCATCGAACTGAATTCATTCTGATCGCTGTAAAATTTTCGCGTTATTTGCTTATCGGCATCATCGATGTATGATGCTAATTTCTCTATACTGCTAGCCATGAATCGAAGTGAATCTATGAACCTCAAACTAATCACAGTACCGTCGACTTTCTTTGTGAATGATATGTATTTTTCATTATTGATGAGTAGCAATGTAATATCACCGGGAAAAGTTGTGGCCAGAGATTTAATGATAAAGTGAGAATCGTAGCCTGATAAATTGTGAAAAACCACCGCAATCGTGTGCGACTCTTGAAAATTCAGATTGCATCGATTGTCTGCAGCCCCGCGATATTTACCCGTGAAATGACAGTGATCGCGACATTTTTTCTCCTCAGGTAAAAATGGCTTCTCACAGATATAGCAATTCTTCGCGCGCATGTGACGATCGCGTTGCGTCTGATTCAACACCTTTATTGGAATTACATTTTTTATACGCGACTCTACTTTTACGGCTAATTCACGAAGCTCCTCGATTAACCATTTAATGCAATCAGATCCACGGTGACCCTTGTATTCCGATAATGCATCATCGTACACGCAGTGTGTATAATACGCCGCACTATGCAGAATATGCTGTTGAGATTCTTTCACCCCTGGTTTCATCATGCATTGAAGATCGGCATATACGACGAAGGGTACAGTGCTCTGATTTTCAAAATTGGAAAATCCCAAAGTGTTCTCCTTGGGAAATTGCATACGCACTTGAGTCAACCGCAGACAATCTTGTCTATGATTTTCATAGACATTCTGTACGTTAAAGTGACACAAGCATCTATGGCACAAAAATTGTGCACATTTATGATTTGACAATTGCATGCTAACCAAACGTGAGAGATTCTTGATCCAAGCAAAGTGGAATCGTGGTTTGAAATTATCTGAATTACCATTATCTAGTTCGCTCCCACTTTCAATCATGCGCAGGTGAATTGTATTGTCCTCTGTTACATTTTTACTCGGAAATAACCGGGTAATTACACTATTATTCGACTTTTTTTCGCTTTCAAAAGTTTCTGACTCGATTCCATATACGTGAATACTCGAATTATTCAACTTCTCGAATTTTTCTACACTATGCAGGGTTGCGGGGAATTCGATACCTGTACAATCTAGCTCCGATATGTACTGTCGATAGCTGTGTGTCTTAGTTGCGTTAACGTCTACGGGGTGGAGGGCTGCGGCAACAGACCACAGCAAACATCGATCATCGTTGTTTTGCACGTTGACCACCGCCTTCTTCCGCTGAATATCCTCGGGTAGCGGTGCGAATGTCGAGAGTCCACCGCGAAGAGGCTCGTATCGGTTGATGCAGATCACAGCATTTATGATCTCAATCATGCTCCAACCAGAATCACGCTGCTCGAAATCCTCCACCATGGTTAGCAGAGGATGCGTTACGTAGTCGTTAAACCAGGTTTCCAGGTCTGTCGATGGAAGAATCGTGGCGTTGCGTGTATTGAAGTTCTTCACTTTCACACTGATCTCATCGTTTTTGACGTTCTCAAATTTACACGAAACCCCCAGATTCACTTTAATACTTCCTTCTTCGCGTAGCACATTTTTCAGACGTTCGATCGTCACCACTTCAGCGTCAGTCAAAAATCTTGCCAAATCTTCATGTTGGAGATTTGTCACGGCTCCAGTGCGTACGGCACTTGAAGGCACTCTCCACATCATCCCATCGAACACGCTTATGAATATCATCGCCAATATTACCTCGAACGATAGCCGCACGGTATCGTTCAAATTTTACCACCCACGATTGGAGGAGTAAAATTATATGTTGCAGTCGTTGTTTTTTCACTCACACTCGGTTTAGATTGTGTCAAAATATTGTTCAAGAATTCAATATTTTCGATGGCGATGTCACGCCAATGAATAAAAATATCTTCATTCGCCTGTTCTGGGGGTAGTGTACACAGTAACTTGTATGTATCTTCCATCATCTCAACGAGATTCATATACATAGCGTTGTCGATTTGTTTTTTCTTATGTGAATTTCACAACCGGGTAGTCAAACTGACACTGTACGAATGTGCACACCCACCGTGGGCTTTGGGGTTTTAGATGGACACGCCCCCCACCCTCACCGACGTTCAAATACCATGAAAATTAAAACGTTTCGAATCATCGGTCGGAGATTTTGTACCTGGGAGGCTTACATCTTTTGCACCTTTATGCAGAAAAAATATTAGCCAAGTGTGCCAATGGTCAACGCCTCTAATATTGTGGGCGTATTTCGAGTTTCTAGTTGGGTAAAAAAGTGCGAGTTTGCTTCCAGTTCTACACATTCCGCAACCAGTAAATTCAAGAGAACAAAATTCAAGAGAAACTGAGCCGGTTGAAGTTTAAAAGAAGAAGTAAGTATCGTTATTCCTCGATATCATAGTTCTTATGATGGGTTTAGCTTGTAATTGAAATTTCATATCACAGAAATGGGACCATTATGAAATTAATGACTTCGAGCTGGGAGACGATCATTGGAGCTCCGACGATGATGGTGGCTATGAAAGCTGCCATGAGGTGGTGGTCGATGGGGTGCTCTATGAAACAATTCGTCACGATGACGGCGAGCCCCTATGGATTAAGATGCCACCACCGAAGCGGCATGGGGAGGACGAGGTTCCAGAGGAGGAAGAGGAGCCCATGGTGAAGGAAAATTGGGATGAGGAGGAGGTTCCGAAGGTGTCGACGGTTGTAGAAAAGAATGAGGAGGGGGAGGAGGTGGAGAAGGAGGAAAATCATTCATGGTAAGTACACGTCATTTTCATTATATATCGTTCGGTCATTGAAATACCTGTATGCTTCAGATACGTGTGTAAACCTTGGTGTGTGCAATGCCACCTAGTTGTGAATATATTATACTTGCGTCTCGTTCTCGATGATTATATAATTGATTACTTGTAGTACTGTCAAGTACGTGTCAACTACACAACTTTTAGCGTTTAAATTTAAAAGTTCGCCTGCCATCAGGTCCCGCTACGCGGTGCGCAACGTAATGGCGTCATATTGTTTTGTTGTGTCAACAGCAACGGACGCGTGGAGCTGAGATTACTATTATTAATCAAGTAAATAGTACAAATAATACCTGACCGTGATGGGAAAATCGAGAAAAAGGTCTCGTTCAAGTTCAAGAGAACGCAGCAGATCACCCAAAATATCTAAAAGAGTCTTGCAGGAGCAAATCAACGCGATCTCAAAATCTATTGCGGAACTTATCGAGGTACAGAAATTGGCCAATAAGGCACCTGATGCAGTTACCGAGTCAGAAAAAGGTAAGATCTGCCCACCCATGCCTATGAAGATTTCAAAAATCTCATGTACGAATTTTCCACACGAAGATCGTACGGTTGGTTCCACACGAACCTAACCTAGTTCCATACGAACAAATGAGGCATGTTAATTCAGATAGCATTATTCCACACGAATAATAGCTAGCCTACAAGGCAAAAACGAGTATCAAGGTATTAAGGATCACATCCCTTCTATTACAGATGCTACTGGTAAATCCGATAAAAGCGATACTGGAAAAGCAGTAACAACTCCCTCGGGAGCTGGGTCGGGTGACAATAAGTCTACCGAGAAAAATGTTAATCTAGTTGAGGTGGAAGAAGGTGAAGTTGTAACGGAGAATGAAGATTATCAAGAGCTAGACGAAGAGCTGTTAGAAGTGCTGGGAGAAGAGGCCCCAGCCTCGAACTCGCAGGTAAAAGTTAATGAGAAGCTTAAGAAATGGTGGAAAGGCTGGATGGAAAAAGGCCTCTCGGAAGAAGTCAGGAAAGGACTACTGAAAAGATATCCCAGAGACGGGGAGCTTGTAACTGAGGCACCAAAAATAAATCTTGAGGTTCAACGTCACCTCACCGATATTGCCAAGAGACGAGATGAGCACTTCACCCAAACACAAAACTGTTTGGAAACAGCTATTTCATCTCTGAGTGCGGCAGTTTCCATGCTGACTGAAACTTCAACAGCACCAATTGACCAGACTATCCTATTGAAGTATCTCTGGGATACGGGAAAAATATTAACAGATATTTTCCACCAACAGTCGGAGGGTAGAAAATCCTTTATCACCCCAACGCTAGACAAGGATCTAAAACCAACTCTCGATGCTAGTATTTCAGACGAGTGGCTGTACGGTAAAAAATTAAACGAACAAATTATGGAAGCTAAGGCTATAATAAAAGCTGCCGCTACATTGAAGCCGCGAGACAGACCAGCGATGAGAAAACCGGCTCAAAAAAGCTTTAATCAGGGAAACGGGAGGGGCCCACCTGTGAAACACAGACAGGTGGGCAATTACTTCCCTAGAAGGTTCACAGGTCCAAATCACAGGTACAGAGCCCCAGCAACGTCATCGAGGCCAGGTCAGAGAACCAGCAACGAGAAGACCCAAGCATCGAGAAAGAAGTAGATGCAGAGCGTAACGAGGATCCTCATAAAGTAAAAGAAATGGCGGGCAGGCTAAAATTTTTTATCAAACATTGGAGAGAGGTAACAGACGATAGATTTATCTTGGACTGCCTCAAAGGCTATAATATTCCTTTCGAGGACGTTCCCGTCCAAGCTTGCGAGCCTAGGGAACATACAGGGTCACCTGAAGAGCATATTAGAATTGAGACCGCAATACAAAGGTTAATTTCGAAACAAGCTATCGAAACTTGTGTTGAATCTGAGGGTCAATTTGTTTCAACGTATTTCGTAGTCCCAAAGCCAGATGGATCGGATAGGTTCATAATTAATCTCAAGAAACTTAACGATTTTATTCAAGCGCCACATTTTAAGATGGAGGATCTGAGATCAGCAAAAAATCTACTTGATAAAGATGCCTTTATGGCAAGCATTGATATAGAAGACGCTTATCTTTCAGTACCAGTAAATAGAGATAGTAGGAAACTACTTAGGTTTAGATTCATGGGCCAATTGTATCAGTTCACCTGTCTACCGTTTGGTCTGTCAATCAGCCCATATATTTTTACAAAGATTATGAAGCCCGTCGTTAATAAGCTCAGATCCCGTGGTTTGCTATCAGTTATCTACTTGGACGATTTTCTGTGTATAGGGAATTCCTTTGAATCTTGTAAAGCTAACGTAGAATACACAATCAAGTTTCTAGAATCTTTAGGATTTATTATAAACTATTCAAAGAGTCAGACAATTCCTAGTCAAAGGTGCAAGTACCTCGGGTTTGTCCTAGATTCACAAGAATACCGAGTGGAACCAACACCTAAGAAGAGAACTCAGGTTATGACGCTGCTAGACAGCGTAGAACCGCATAAAAACTATAAAATTAGGACTATTGCTCATGTAATAGGGACCTTAGTTGCGTGCTGTCCAGGAGTTGAGTATGGCAAAGTTTTCTGCAAAAGACTTGAGAGAGCGAAATGGTTAGCACTCTTAGTAAATAATAATGAGTTTGAGGGCTATATGAAACTAAATGAGCATACCTTTGAAGAAATCCTTTGGTGGAAAAGGAATATAGTAGGAGCCAATAATAGAATAAAGACACAAAACTATAGCTTAGTTATAAGCTCCGACGCTTCCAGGACTGGTTGGGGTGCTGTGTCGGAGGGAAGAGTGACACACGGGTTCTGGAGTCAAGAAGACCAGAAATTACACATTAATCACCTAGAGCTCCTGGCAGCCTTTTTTGCGGTTAGGTGTTTTGCTTCGGAAGTCCGTGACAGCGAAATCTTACTCCGGATTGATAATACAACAGCAGTAGCGTATATTAATAAAGCTGGGGGTATTAAATACCCAGGACTTAGTCAGCTCGCGAGAGATATCTGGCAGTGGTGTGAGAGTAGAAACATTTGGGTGGTCGCTTCTTATATTCCATCAAAATTAAATGTAGAAGCAGATCGAGCTTCCAGAAAGGTAAATTCGGATACAGAATGGGAATTAGCACAAGCCGCCTTTCAAAAGATCGTAAGAGCTTATGGTTCCGTTTCAATTGACCTCTTTGCCTCGCGTATCAATAAAAAATGCTCAAGATTTTGTTCGCGCTTCCCAGACCCGGAAGCCGAGTTGGTAGACGCTTTTACCTTCTCATGGAGAAACGAAAAGTTTTATGCATTCCCGCCTTTTGCCCTGATTTTACGAACGATAAGAAAAATAATTAACGATGAAGCATCAGGAGTTTTAGTTGTACCACTCTGGCCTGCTCAACCGTGGTATCCGTTGTTTACCTCTCTCTTATGTCAACCACCACTAATTCTCAAACCAAGAATAAACTTATTACAATCCCCTTGCAGGCAAAAGATCCATCCACTAGCCCTCAAACTGTCGCTAGTGGTCGGCAAATTATCAGGCAAGCTTTTCTCAAAAAAGGAATTTCAAACGAAGCAGCGGAGATAATGTTGGACTCCATAACAGAATCAACAGTAAAACAGTACGAAGGCTGCCTGAAAAGATGGTTGATTTTTGCAGACCAAGAAGAAATTGATGCCTTTAATCCCCAAAACACCGATGTCATCAAATTTCTAACAAATAGATTCAACGAAGGAGCAAAATACGGGACCATAAACTCCACCAGGGCGGCAATCTCTCTGATTTCAAAAAACAGTCTTTCAAAAGATGCTCTAATTCCGCGATTCATCAGGGGTACCTTTAAAAGAAGACCAGCAAGACCAAAGTATTCTGAGACTTGGAATACGGAGCAGGTCCTCACCGATGTTGAAAATATAAAAGACCTCAATAATTTAGTGCTAAAAGAGGTCTCGGAAATAACAGTAACTCTACTCGCTCTAATCACTGCGCATAGAATGCAAACACTAGCTCTTATTAACATCAAGAATATAAAAAAGTCAGTCACGGGCTTAAGCATAAAAATACCAGATCTAATTAAAACTTCAAGACCGGGAAAGGACCAGCCAGTCCTAACTATACCATTCTTCAAGGAAAGAAAAAAGCTCTGTGTGGCATCAATCATATTGCTGTATTTGAAGATAACGGAGAATCTGAGATCCGAGTCAGATAATCTATTTATCTCAACAATAAAACCGCACAAACCAGCGAGTGCACAGACCATTAGTCATTGGATAAAATCGTTACTAAAAAAGGCAGGAGTAGATATCACCACCTTTTCTGCATATAGTGTGAAACACGCAGCAGTTTCTAAGGCTTCTGACCAAGGCTTGGATGTGGACACTATCAGAAGAACGGCCGGTTGGTCTACCGGATCTGGCGTGTTCGCACGCTTCTACAATCGGCCGATACAAACCACAAGTGATACCTTTGCTCGGACGGTAGTTGAGGAAAATACATAGTTCCTCTGTATTTAAGTACAATAAAATGTTATCTATTTCTCTAAACTTCTACAAGTAATCAATTATATGATCATCGAGAACGAGACGCAAGTATAATTGAGAGATCAAGCGAGCCCGCCGAAGGCGGGCGAAGCTCGATCATCATTATACGTAGCGTCTCGTTCGAAGATGATTACTTCCCTCCCGATAGATATTGAACCCACTGTTAATGAACCCAGTAATCATCTTTTACTAGAGACAACATTTTAAAATAACAGAAGAAATAACACTCTAAAATTATGACGCCATTACGTTGCGCGCCGCGTAGCGGGACCTGATGGCAGGCGAAATTTTAAATTTAAACGCTAAAAGTTGTGTAGTTGACACGTACTTGACAGTACTACAAGTAATCAATTATATAATCATCTTCGAACGAGACGCTACGTATAATTATGATCGAGCTTCGCCCGCCTTCGGCGGGCTCGCTTGATCTCTCAATAGTTTGAGTTTAAGTTAAGAATAATGTACATATATAGTTTAGGTTATTTTTGACGAAAATTGTAAAATAAACATAGTTTTAAGTTAGTTTTAAGATAATAGTCACGTTTATGATAGGTTAGACTTAAGTAGTAGCAAATAAACACAAACATGTCATTATCAGATGATCCGAGTCATTGATTGCATAATTAAACACCCTGTCACACATTTCAGCTGGTATAATTCGTATATAAGCGAAGAATTCGGAATTTTACCCATCTCGGGTCGATTTCGGTAAGGGTGAAAAAAAAGATCCGTAATCGTTCCCATGATCCGAATCGCTAGTGGTGCCATCGCACGACGGATAATTGCAGGTAAATTGCAGCCGTCCGATTATCGGTAACAGGAAATCGGCATTCATGATTCAGAATCGTTACCATCAGACTATCGATAGCTAAAGATCGACGATCCATAGTGGCGCCGCCGCATGGCGAAAAATCGCAATCATCAGATTGTCGGTAAGCTGAGATCGGCAATGCAGGGTTGTCAATCGTTATTATCGGACCATCGGTAACAATCGATAGTGGCGCTATCGCACGACGGAAAATTGCAGCCATCCGATTGTCAGTAACAAAGATCGACGATCTTTACCCAAATCGTTACCATCCGACTGTCGGTAACTTACCTGCACGGTCGGTAACTTACTCTCACAACTCGGCCGGTAAAGAAGTTGGATTCAGAACCCCCTCATTATATCTACTCCCCAGATGAAAAAAAAGGCGGCTCGGTGCGTGCGCACTGAGCTTAGATCAGGGGTTGACAATTTAGACTAGATCAGTATTGAATTTACCTTGGTACAGACAAGACGTGAGCGAACTTTCTTAGCGTGCTATATGCACAAGTGACACCATATCGACGCTGCTAACGAAGACTAGCACGTTTCGGCTATCGCGGCGAAAACTAGCACGTTTCAGATTTCACCACGAAGACTAGCACGTTTCGATATTCACCACGAAGACTAGCACGTTTCAGTTATATCCGCAAAAACCACGATGCTTTGATTATTGTAACAACGATTTTCTGAAGATTCGTGCGGTGTGCGATGGTCGAAATGAAAGTCAATTTGCGGATGTAGAAGTGCGTTTTTTTTCATCAAAATGAACTCATAAATATTCTCAAAATTGTATTGTCGTGGAGGGATTAGGAAAATTGATGCTGTTTTCACAGGTTCCTTACACATGTTTTGAATTTCTGATTGATTCATTAGGGAGCACCCGAAAAAATTATTCGAACATTTGTTAAATAACTTCTGTTACGTCCTACTCCACGCTCCTCTCTCCAACCTTACTATCGTATCTCCTTATACCCTGTTTTCCTACCTCGCTACTTTTCTCACGCTGTCCTGCTGCATCGGTCAGCAATCCTCTGATCCCCACCTTGCCTACAATCGTCCTCTTTACTTACGAAGACTAGCACGTTTCGATATTCACCACGAAGACTAGCACGTTTCAGTTATCTCCGCAAAAACCACGATGCTTTGATTATTGTAACAACGATTTTCTGAAGATTCGTGCGGTGTGCGATGGTCGAAATGAAAGTCAATTTGCGGATGTAGAAGTGCGTTTTTTTTCATCAAAATGAACTCATAAATATTCTCAAAATTGTATTGTCGTGGAGGGATTAGGAAAATTGATGCTGTTTTCACAGGTTCCTTACACATGTTTTAAATTTCTGATTGATTCATTATGGAGCACCCGAAAAAATTATTCGAACATTTGTTAAATAACTTCTGTTACGTCCTACTCCACGCTCCTCTCTCCAACCTTACCATCGTATCTCCTTACACCCTGTTTTCCTACTTCGCTACTTTTCTCACGCTGACCTGCTGCATCGGTCAGCAATCCTCCGATCCCCACCTCGCCTACAATCGTCCTCTTTACTGACAATCCTCATTATGCTATTCTAATAGCGAACTCACTTTCCAGTCAACCTCCATCTCCTTCACTTCTACTCTCCTTTTTTATCACACATTCTTCACTTCTCAACGATCCTCTTTACTGACAACAAGGAACTCCAAAATTTACTTTACCTATCCCACCTACAGTACTTATTCATAGATATTAGTTGGTTAACCGAGTTACTTTTGTTCTAACCATCAACAAATCCCTCAGTTATATTGTGATATCTAGAACAGGGGACAAGACCACGAATAAAGACGTCACACTGGTGGCAGCGGCGGTCCCCCTGTTACTGAGGGTATTTGAAAGAAAAGTGAACGAACGAAACCAATACCACGACAATATAAACTTCAAACTAAATGAATTGTGACATAAACCAGTGAACTAGTGAAAAAAAAGAGAAAACAAGTGGTGTCAACCTATAACCTGTTCCCGACTGAAAGATCTCGAAAGATGCAAAACTGATATAAAAATCCAACTACGACAGACACATCAACCTACAACTTGTGAAACAAAATATAGTTATCAAATATCGAGATACTGCACCACTGAAAACCTAGACGGACACGGAGGGCTACTACACACCGCGTTACGATCAGTGACCATCATCAACCTGCCGAAAATAGATTCCTGCCTAAAACTAAAACAGACACGAAGGGTTACTGTACTTCGCGTTACTATCAGTGATTATTATCGACCTGCCGATAATAAATTGCTGCTAAAACAAAGAGCAGAAATCGAATATCATCGACTTACTTCAAAGGCACCTTGCCCCCTAAAGGCTCATCTGAGCCCCACAAAGAGCGAACTCGCTCCAACGAGGTATTCCAGTTACGACTTCACGACAACTATGTACCGATGAAGAACCGCCTGGATCACACTCCTCGAGATGTTACCTTTTCACCATTTCAACAAATTACTATAACAGGAAAGCTATGCAGACCGGAAATACTACTCACCCTACAACTTTCACAACATTCTTCGGGTTGTAAGCCCACTAAATGTAACTCAATCACTTGACTTTATCACATAATTAGTTGTAAGCCTCAACTTGTGAAATGCCTGACTCAAAGGAAGCTAACGTTCCGTACCTACCGTGGGAAGTCATTATTGACATGATTCCAACATTCAATGGATCTAATGTAACGATAAGATCCTTCATTTCGAAAGTAGAAAACGCGGAGAAATCGATAAATCCGCGAGATCTGCTTACTCTGACAGTACATGGAGAGAAAAGACGTGCAGTGAGTCCCCCGCGACGGAAAGAGATTGTCATTTTTGTAGTAGCGCCGCTATCCGTTCTTTCGGGGGAGCCACTACTCCTCAAAGAGTACTGACTGCCTCGCAGGCGGGTTTTCACTGTACCGACGGCGTGAGTCCCACTTTTTCGTGTAACGTCTGCAGCAGCCCCTCGAACTTTCGGGAGAGCTGCTGCCCCGAAAGCGTGTTGCTACTCCGCGAATTCGTGGTACAGCAGCGCCACTACCGTTCGTACAGTGACTGCACGTCTTTTCTCTCCGTGTAATCGTACGTTCGAAAATTGAGGGTCGTGCCGAACGAGCATTATCACGACGTAACCTTGATTCTATACAAACAATTATCAATGATCTGAAAAGATACTATGAGCCTAAACGACGATTACCAGACGTACAATCAGCAATATATAACGCGTACCACGAACAAAACGAAAACGCACTAAATTACGGTACTAGAATGGAAGAATTAGTAGAAGAAGCTTACGAAATAATAGAATACGAAGAAACCAGCGAACAATCAAAAATTCTGACCGAATATATCAACGAAAATGAATTACGATCATTTATAAAAGGCCTATCCGATGATTGAGAACAAAGAGTAGCTAACGAATAACCCCATACGTTACGCGAAGCAATGGATACCGCAGTAAGCGCGGAAAGAATAGTGCTAGAAAGACGGAAGTTGAGAGAACAAACATATAATGACTTACATGACGATGACAGTTACTCGAAACTGACACCGCCTTACGATCCGTCGCCGACCTGCAGCTACTGTGAGCGAGCTGGCCACTCGTTAAATTGCTGTGAACGCAACCAACAATCCCAGATTTACCTCGATCAAAACTACCCAAATGAAAGATACGAACCAATTGACAGATTTCAATCATATAACGGTAGAAGTGAGTACACAAACGTTGATCACGCGAATAACGATGATTTTCATATAAACTATGAACAATCCTACGACACACAACTTTCAAACCTTACGGACGATTTATTCGCCCCTCCTACGGATCCTCATGAAAATCCTGTATTAATTCTTATGATGAACGCCATAGGACCAGAACCAAAAACGAAAACTTCACCTAAAGAGACGAATGATAAATACACTATCACTACCACTACCAACAAACAAACTACAAATACTGCCACACCAACACCCTCGAATAGTTCAATTATCGAAACGATCCACAAAAACACACATGACCAACGTCACGACGATTCACTATCACCAGGTAACCCAACACCGCGATGCAGGTCAACGGTAGATAATCTGCACTCGGACTACACAGACGACTCGGACAATCACTTACACAGTTGTCAGAAGTATAGTGCTACGGTCTCATCTAACGTAAACAAAATGATCGGGAAAGAGACACACACCAAAGAAAAAAAACGCTATATCAACGAATGCAAAATCGGAACATAAACCCCCGAGACTTGACTATAAAACAAATTTCCGATACAAATCAACCGACATCCGAGGTAAAACCTGCAACGAATACACTTTTTTAGGGATAAGGGGTAACCCGGTAATCCGTGCACTTCGGCGTCAATATACGTGAGAAATGAATTAATTAAAGAAATAAGACCAAAAACTAGAGTTGGGCGCCAGACGTGACAACGTCACTTAAAATATAATAAATATAACAAATACCAGACGATTGACGGCGGAACTTGCCAGTTAGCTCAGAATATATTCAACTAATTACAGTAGAGGGGCGGGGTGCCAAATTAGACAAGAATGTTCAACATTTCATATCTGATTGCTTTATTAACAAATTTGCCGTATTTTACGGGATATAGAACTCGATTTACAGAATTATCGTTATGCCTCAGACAGTTTCAAGAATATCGGGATGAGATCGTGAATAATATTGACGATAATATACTATTCAGTTGAACGGGAAAAGATATCAAACGATAATATTATAATATAATAATCATGCGGAATAAATCAAACAGAATATTAATAACTAAGAACTATAAATTAGATAACAAATGCTTGCTTCTACACTCGCTATCTCCAGAAATTATTTGTCTACAGGTCGATCGCTATCATTTTATTCGCTACTAAGAAAAGAATAAGCCACTAAACTCTACGGCATGCGTTAAGCAGCGTAAGAGAAAGAATAGAATAGAATAAAGGAAGAAAGCCCACAAAGACATGCTAAGCACGAGTCAGCTCGTGAATCCGTCCTTAATCAGACTACTAAAATACTAAAAACTCGGGACGAAGTCGAAGACTTATGTTCCGTTATTTCGTGACCTACGTCACACCAAATATATAATATACAGAATATAACAGACTAGATAACTAGACGGGATTCGTGAACTAGCTCGTGGTTTTACAGAAAATTAGGTCTCACCTTATTGACGAAATAAAGGCTGCCACGTACGAATACGGGATTTGAACAAAGGCACTTGGTGTTCTTTTAAACCGAATTTAACTATAATATAAGACTAAAGATGACAGAATAGCGAAGAAAGAATGAAAGTATAGAATAGAAAAAATATAAAACACTATGAAACTCGGTATAGTCGGGATTGTCGGGATATCACTGCTGTCGGGATATTGCTGGTGATCTTGACGTGAAGACGGACGAGCGTAGAAGTAGATCGAGTCCCGTGTCGTCCTACATTTTATAGCTTCGGGATTTCCATGCCATGAGCCGATCCTCGCACGTAGCTTAGGCGACCAATCAGGCGCCGAGTACGATTGGACGTACTTTCGGGAATACGTTGTCCTATTTCGCCTGAGTTTTGAATATTTGTCCAGGCGTGTAGTTAGCTACACGGTACGGCGGGATATTTCGAATGCAGTAGACTCGACTTCGACGGTTTCTCTCCTCGTCTCTTCTCTTTTCTGCTCTGGTCTCTCGTCTCGGGACTCCTCGAGATCATCGTCGGGATGAAGTGCACCCTAGTTGCGCTTTAACTAGAAAACTGATCAATTAGAGGATCTGGCGGAAGTTCTGATACCCCTATAACCGGATCTGCATCCAGAATTCCCCATGGGCGGTATGGAAGGCTTACGGACAGGCCTGCATCACACGATTGCAGTTCTACTATCGGGACCTTTCTTGGGTAACCCCACGATAGCGTGACGATGACGAGAAAGTCGATGACATGGTCTAGCTCGACTCCAGGTCGATAAGTCTTCGGCAACGGAAAGCTTTGGTCGGTTTACTTTTGGGTGTTCGCCCTGCTCTATTCAACCATTGCCGAGACGTCCAGGAATAGTTGACGGGAAGTGGTCCAGCAGCAGGCTGAGGAGTCTGCGGGAACGGGAGGAGGGACTCAGTGAGTCGCCCTTATTCGACCTTTCCTGCGGCATCCACGACTGAGAGCGTTGGAGAGAAAGACGGGAACCAATAATTCGGAAAGGACCTTGATTTAGACGTCGGATGAATCCCTCGACGTCCTGGCGTAGTCCTCCGAGCGTCGACATTTCACAGAATTCCATAGAATAGAAGGGAAGAAATGATAAATAATATAAGCGATAATTAACTAAATTCTGACCTGAGACCTTGGCTACTTTCTGAAGTTGTCCGTCCTCACGTCGTCACAGATCTTAGTGGCCCGACTGTGACAGTTGCAAAATGCAACGTCACAACACCATCCTCCCAGGGGAGGGGACTCGATTGACTCTTCTTTGAGTGGAACTGTAGACCTGTTTCTTGTCAACCCTAGCGATCTTTTTGTGGTTTGTTTTTGAACGCGTAGGTGTTATCTTAAGAATGGTTGACTTGAAAACAATATTTTCTCTGCGAGTAGGCGAGGTAGAAAAACTACTGAATGAAGCTAGATTTTGTTTCTTAGTCTAATGAGAAAGAACTGAAGTTACGCTGAGATCTTTTAGCGTACGGAATCTCGAAGTATTTTATCTTCGGTAAAGTTATTCTAATTTGGATCTGAACAAATCCTGGTAACACCATTTCGCAAATTAAATTTGACAAAGTTATCTAAATAACAAGATGAAGATGACAATAAAATAAGCTAAACTAAAGAAATGACGAGATTTTTCAGGCTGGTTCACAGAGGCATTGTTAAGATTCTCAAGCGAATCATTCTAGAAATCAACTCAATATCAAACATGTGAGGGATTGTTTAATGTGAAATGCAATGTTAGGTTGGTCAGGTTTTCAATACGGGAAACAGATAACGAGTTATCTTATTATAATTGCATGTTTAACAATCGAAACGATACGGTATAATAAATGACATTTTCAACGATAGTAGTACGGTATAATATATTTTCATTTGAAGAAATAACGGGATCGAAACGGAATTTAGAATTAATTGGCCGAATCAGATTTTAATGAATTTTTCGCAGCTTCTCAGCTATGCTGGCGGGAGATAATGCGGTCGCATTCAAGTTTTCCGCTTATGGAGGTCGGTATATTAATTCTAAGTTAAAGCTAATAAATGAGATAGAGTACGAAAGAGAACAGCGATAGGATAGATAGAATACAGTTAGAATAAAAAGAGTAAGTTTAGCGAAGAAAAGGCGATTTCAAGGTGGTCGGAACGTAAATGCATCGTCCGGAGCGTAGTAGGGATCCGTGATCCTGGCAGCTAATCGTGCGGCACGTCGTCTAGCTACGTTCGGTAGAATTTGGTCGGGAGAATACGTAGGCGCACAATTTGGGCAGTGGTTCACCGCAACACCCTTTCTGCCACAACGATGACAAACAAGCAGTTTTGGTTTGGGGCACTCGGGACTTTCGTGCCCTGGTTGGTCACAATTGCAACATAGTGGTTCGCTCGTGGTAGATTGCGCGGAAGCTACCGTAGGGGTTTCCGAATACCGCTTCGAATATGCGCTTTGAGTAGCATATCGTTGCGAGCTCCCAGAAGTCGACGGTGTCGTCGGGTACGTCTTCCGAGGAATAGCTGTGGAGGCGTGTCGGGATGCATTCGCGTATCGGGAGTTGGCAGCGTAATACGCGTCTCGGGATGTTGATGGGTTTTCGTATCGGGATGTGGATGGGATAGCGTCATCTTCGGAATCTGACCAGATTGTAGCTGGTGGCGAGTAGTCTATCCTGTCATTAAATGTGACACTACGCCAATTCGTTTGCGTACCACGAGTATCCTTTCTTCGAGGGACGTTAAGCTGAGTGCTTTGATCGCACCTTTCCGGGGTACATTGGGTTCCCTGACTAATTTGTACGAGAGGTCCGCTCTGCGTACACTGGTCGCGCGTCTCGGGAAGGTCCGTTTGGCTGCCCTGAGTAGCAGTGACGGGATCATCCGTCTGCATACTCTGATCGCGACTCGGAAGCATCTCATGTATTCGGCCAGGTCGTTCGGCTAGGATGGCACGTATCTCGCGTTCTTCTCTGACTGCGATTAGACCTGCAGTCAGATTGCGTTCTATGTCGCGATTTTCCCTAAGAAATTCGCGGATCTTCCGTTCATGTCGTTGGATATACGGCCATGCAACCGCAAGATCCTCCTCTGACGCGAAGAACATCTCGGGATACGGGAATACGAAGCTACGTACGGGACAAATCAGTCATTGTTATGATAGAATTTCAAATCTTTTACATGCACAATTTCCACTACTTTTCTACCTTCCACCTCAGAAAGTTCGCATACAACGGGAGATAGCAATCGACTAATCTTGAATGGTCCATGAAACTTTTTCGCAAGTTTGGCTGCAACATGTTGTGTCGCGGACGATAGAACATGCTGTCGCTTCAGAACGAGATTTCCTTGAGCGAAGCGTTCAGGCTTTTTGCGGAGGTTATAATATCCAGCTTGTCTCGTGTGAGCGTTCTCTGAATTTCCGGTGATTCAATCTCGGAGTAGTTGCATACGTTGCTTTCGCTCAGCCCATAGTTTTGGAGCTTGGGGCTCGATTTCGGGATCTCCCTCAATACGGGATTTTGAAGAGTTTACGGCTCTCGGGACTCTGCCGAAGTTCAAAAATGCGGGACTGGTTTCAAAGGACGAATGGTTAGCTGTATTGTAAGCGAATCGAAAATCAGATAAGTGAAGATCCCATTCGCGGTGATCAAATTCGAGAGAAGCGATTATCATAGTTTTTAATATCAAGAGACTTGGTAGAGTCTCGCGCCAAGTACATTAAAAAAAAAATTTTTTCAAGCGCGAGACTCAACGAGTCTATATACCCGAGAGGCAACTACCCTAACCTATAACGCGAACTAGTATCTTCGTTTTCTTTCACCTCACAACATACACGAATTAAAACTGATTTAATCTAGGATGTGGGCATGAAAAGCTTTCATTTGAGCCCTAGATCGATTAAATCGGTGTCCGGAGTGCTGAGATATAATTAACTTCAGATTCTGATACCCCGTTTCCTCGTCCAATGTTTCTCTTTAGTGTTCTTCAGACCAAGATTCACATTCAAACCATTCCCATGCAATCACTAGACGGGAAAATCCACACAAAAGTTGTAGAGTGACGTCAGTACGAGATAGTTCCGACGTAGATAGCGCCAGTATCGCAGACAGAAACCGTCTCCTACATAGACATAGAGCATGGACTGCGCATTCCCTATACAGCCTATGGTAACGCCGAAAGTGAGAGAGAAGGGTAACACACGCGGCCAAATCTGTCTCTCTATGCATTTGACGTTGTTGGTTAGAAAGAAACAGATTTGGCCGCGTGTATATGCTGTCTCTTTCTACCGACCGAGCGATTTTCGGCCCGAATGCGCAGTCCATGCTCTATGTCTATGGTCTCCTACACTAGCAGACGCGTATTGTTATTTCATGTTTTTAAATCCCAATAATAAAGGAAATAAGAGAAATACGAGCAATGCTTAATACAAAATTTGAACGTACAAAAACTAGTGAATACCCACCGCAAGCCCCTCGAGTGCCAAAACCTTACGCCAAGTACATTAATGTGATAGTCACCAATAAAAATGTTTCGATAGGTTAATCTTAAATCCTAAGATCTCGAGCTTTTGAGGTTATGCGAATCGGCTGACGTGTAAAATTCATGGGGATAAATAAAATAACAATTATAAACGGACAAGACTGTCAGATGAATATTAACTGATTTATGAATGCAATTATCAGAAGAAACAGTTTTTTTCGGTTCAATTGTTTAGCAAGTTATCGCCCGAGGAAGTCTGACAAGAGAAAATCAAGAGAAAATGTTGAAGTAGAAAAATATGAGGATAGCATTATTCGATATAGGGAACGGCAAGGAGCCAGACCAATAAAGCCGAGTTCAAGCGTTGGATTGCAACGAATTTTACTTCAAGCTCCATGTTAAGCTTATCTCCGAAGGCTCGTCTGCTGAGACTCAAATTGCGAGTCAACGTTATACGTAGGATTCCGACGAGTCCTATAATCTAACTCCGTATCATCTAGTCAAAATGAGATTTTCAGTCAATGTTGTTTGTTGGACTCCGATAGGCTTTATTCTACACTCCACGTCAACGTAGTGCCTTGACCTTCGGTGGAGATAATTTTTTAATCCATAATGTATATTAATAATTTAATGTCAAATTTCAATAAATTTGTTACATTTTGGTATGCAACCTGTGTCTATATGTTCGACTCTATTAAGGGGGTATCCCCACCTTTAAATGGGTTAAAATTCTGAGAAAGAGATTGATATTTTACAGCGAATTTAAGAGTCCGATCAAATCTAAAAAAATCACGAAGTTTAGGGAGGGTTTGACCCTCATTATCCATACTTAACATTGAATATTACTTTGAGTCTAATAGTAGTTACGCTGAAAATAGAAAAATACAAAATTACTCGGTTGTCGCAAAGAATCAGTAGTACCGTCGGATCGATTCTTGAATTTTTGGTCTTCAATTGTTCAGAAGAGATGCCTCTATCATATGAACATAGAACTTTTTGATTTGACTATTTTTGGTAGAGATAATAGAAAAAGTAGAGAAGAAAAATTGAAGAATTAGAAAAATCTCAGTAAAAACTTAGCGACTCAGGCAATTTTCGCGATATCAAAAAGTTCTATGTTCATATGATAGAGGCATCTCTTCTGAACAATTGAAGACGAAAAACTTGAGAATCGATCCAACGGTACTACTGATTCTTTGCGACAACCGAGTAATATTGTATTTTTCTATATTCAGCGTAACTACTATTAGACTCAAAGTAATATTCAATGTTAAGTATGGATAATGAGGGTCAAACCCTCCCTAAACTTCATGATTTTTTTGGATTTGATCAGACTCTCAAATTCGCTGTAAAATATCAATCTCTTTCTCAGAATGTTAACCCATTTAAAGGTGGGGATACCCCCTTAAGCTTTCTGCAAATTAAGATTAGTGCTATCACGACAAATGGAATGAAATTACTTATTTATGGATTATTTAATTTTGTAGCGGGTCGCCATATAAGACGAGAGGATGATAAGAGAAAACGCTTGGGTTGCAAAGTATCAGGATAGTGTTATTTGATACGAGAAACGGCGAAAGTCAGACGAAGAGAGCAGAATGCGGGTGTTTGACTTCATAAATTTCCATTTTATGCTCTACGCTAGTCTTGCATGAATAGGCTCAATTCTAAATATTTTGATACCTTCTGTTCAGACCCGAATTGGAAGTTGACGTTATGAGTACGGGACGCGTACATGTTCTTTTTGTAGAGGACCTAGTTGCATTAAAAAAAAAAACTACCTACGAAATGCAATACATATATCTGATATCCATACATATTTAGTCATGAGCAGCAACTATAACCCTGCGTGCAAGTAACTCCGTCATTGCCGGTCCCAGGCCCAGATGAGACAGAAGGAGGGCTGCACGCAGGGTTAGATGTTGTACGTATAAAAAATTATTGTAGTGGAACAATTTGTAAACGCTATGAAAGTACATTACGCGTCACTCTACAAATTTGAGACTTGGGGAAAATTATGAGCACACGCGTGCTCGTTGCTGTTGACGTTCCTGCTTATCGAGGGACTTCGGGCAGTATGAAATAGCACAAAACAACCGAGCGAGCGTAGCGAGCGAGCACAATTATTAGGTGGTCAAGCAAAATTTTACAAAAAGTAGTGAAATCAACCCCAAAAAGCACCTTTGGTGCAAAAACCTTCCGCCAAGTCCATTAATGTGTAGATCACTCCACCAAAAAATAATCAAAGGTTGTGCTCGCTCACTCGATTGGTTGATGATTATCAACATACAAAAGCATTGAAATCAGATACAACTGCCAAGTACCTGTAGAATGATAAAAGTTTGGAATTGAAAAATTTGTTCAAACTAAATAACGTTGTACTCGTTCGCTCGCTGCGCTCGCTCACTCTATTGGCTTATGATTATGGGTTGAAAAAACAATTCGGATGAAGAGATTGAAGATGTCAACATTTATCTAAAAATATTCATAACGAAAAAATAATCCTAGAGTCAGGATTGATGAATAATTGTTGGATAACGTGAGATCAAGTCATTTTCCTTATCGAAACGGACTTCTGACTGCCCATGAGATGTTGACAGGTAGGCGCACAGCGGAGAAGTGAGGTGACAGGAAATTAGTTCAAAGATCTAGGGTCGATATTTGAACGAGTCAATTCTGAAGTCGATATGTGACGACAAAGCATGATCGATACTCAATGTGTTTGGCGGTCAAGATTTAAAATAAGGGAAACGTACCGAAATTCTCACGTTACCCAACCTTATAAGAACAACGGAGCGTACAAATTACTAAAATTATCTATGTCTGATATTCTGTTTACTGTGTCATTTTTCTGAATATGCATTATCTCTTTGTGAGTGCGGTGATGTGAATTTGATTCACATGCTAGGATTTTGACTTGGTCAAAATCAAACTTATGTCCATAAGAGAGACTATGATTAGCTAAAGCTGATTTTCCCATGTCTTGACATTTTATGCTGTACTTGTGTCCGTACAACCGTTTGTGAAGGTGCTGCGATGTTTGACCTATATATCCTTTGTTGCAGCCAAGGCAGGAGATGTGGTAAACGACGTTTGATTTTTCTAATAAGGGAACTTCGTCCTTCAGGCGTGAGAACAGATTTTGTGTTAGATTACTTTTTTTATGAACCAACAAAATATTGTGTTTTTTAAGGATCTTTTGTATTTGCTCCGAAAGGCCTTTTACGTAAGGGATCGCAGCGACTCCCTGTGTGACGTCAGAGTCAATTTTGCATTTTCCTTCAAATTCCAGACTATTATAGAGTTTGTCAACCCTTGACGAGATAACTTGGTTTATTAGAGATGTTGGATAACCATTGTTAATTAATGTGTTCGAAATTAAGGACAGATTGTCCGGTCTGAAAATTGGTTCAGCCAACCTGAGACCCCTATCTACTAGACCCACGATGACACTCCTTTTATATATCTGCGGTTGATGTAAAGAAAAATGCAAGAACCGACCCGACCAGGTTGGTTTTCGGAACCAATCAATGGATAACGTACAATTATTGTTGTTAATGACAGCAATATCTAAAAAGCTCAGCTTTCCTTGGTTTTCCAATTCATACGTGAAGTTTAAGTTAGGATGAAAACTGTTAAAATGGTCTACCAGTTCATTGATACGGTTGGGATGTACCGCTGTAATAATGTCGTCAACATAGCGTTTATAGAACGGAAGGCTAAACCCTAAGCTGTTAATGACTGAGTTTTCTAGAGTTTCCATAACTAAGTTGGCCAACGCAGGACTAATAGGCGAACCCATCGCAACACCTTCGACTTGTTGGTAAAACTTATTCGTAAAGACAAAATACGTGGAATCTAAGCACAGTTTGACCCCCTTGACAAATTCATCTTGAGGAAGTAACGTGTGAGCCTGAATCTCTGGCCATCTACTAGTGATGCACTCCAAGATTAAGTGAGTCGGGATGTTGGTGAACAATGACGCGACGTCCAACGAAATCAGTTTAAATTCTGGTGGAATACTACTTTTCTTAATCGAGTTTGCGAAGGACCAGGAGTCTTTTGTGTGATATTGTGACTTCCCCAAAATTTGTGACAAGGGAATCGAACAGTACTTAGCTAACTTATACGTAGGTGCTCCAATGTTAGAAACAATAGGTCGGTAAGGAACATTAGGTTTATGAATCTTTGGTAAAAAGTAAATTTTAGGTGCTACAGAATTAAGAGTTTTCAAACTAGAGCCTAATCTGTCAGAGACATGATTCGATTTGATCCACTGATTAACTAACATGTTGTTTCTTCGTTCAAAAATTTTGGTTGGATCATTTTTTAAGATTTTATATGTATTTGAGTCCTCTAACATGAGATTGACTTTGGTAAGGTAATCGTTAGTGTTAACCACTACTGTTTTGTTGCCTTTATCAGATTTTGTGACAGTTAGCTCAGGATGACGTAATAAAAAGTCCCTAGTGATACTGAAATCACTTAGAATCTGTTTTTGTGCTTTGTCTAACACTACGTTACGTTTGTGTGCCAAGATTTTATTAGTGACTTCATTTCGGATAACATCCTTCGTTTGTTTGTCTGATTTTTTTAAACTAGACTCAACTCCACAAACAATGTCATCGGTAGGTATTCTATTTGGTCTGTATGGTATACCATGTTTTGGACCTAGAGCTAACGTATTGCTCACAGTGGGTGGTAAGGCAGTGTCTGACAGATTTACTAGCCATTCCTTGGAAACTTTCTTTCCACCTTCACAAACGGTTGTACGGACACAAGTACAGCATAAAATGTCAAGACATGGAAAAATCAGCTTTAGCTAATCATAGTCTCTCTTATGGACATAAGTTTGATTTTGACCAAGTCAAAATCCTAGCATGTGAATCAAATTCACATCACCGCACTATCAAAGAGATGATGCATATTCAGAAAAATGACACAGTAAACAGAATATCAGACATAGATAATTTTAGTAATTTGTACGCCCCGTTGTTCTTATAAGGTTGGGTAACGTGAGAATTTCGGTACGTTTCCCTTATTTTAAATCTTGACCGCCAAACACATTGAGTATCGATCATGCTTTGTCGTCACATATCGACTTCAGAATTGACTCGTTCAAATATCGACCCTAGATCTTTGAATTAATTTCCTGTCACCTCACTTCTCCGCTGTGCGCCTACCTGTCAACATCTCATGGGCAGTCAGAAGTCCGTTTCGGTAAGGAAAATGACTTGATCTCACGTTATCGAACAATTATTCATCAATCCTGACTCTAGGAACTATTGTGTTACTTTGAAAACTTTATTCATCTTCGGATCTACGTTGTTTCTTATATATTTTAGTATATTTATTACATAACCTAATAATTTTGATATGTCATTGGCCACGTGTTGGCAGTTTTGGTTTCATAACTTTTAGAATAGGTATCAAATCAAAATGTTCCATTAGTTACTACATATATATTAAATAAACTGTGCAATTTCACAGCTCTGATGATGGTCGACCATGTCTCGACCGAAACGTCAAATAATAAAGATTTTTTCAAATCCAACGACCGTCTACACCCGAGAATTCATTTTCCTACTTTAGTTAATAAAGATTTTAATTCCGCCGATTGCGAATCGGTTAGCGTTACAATACCGTTGCAATGTGAAATAGACGTAGATGGGGAAGTTTCAAACTCAAATTCTTTGAACGGATTGTCTCGAAAATGCCTAGTGGAAGTATTGAAATCAGCTGTGATTTGAAAAAGCTTAATAAAGTCTAATCCGAGGATGCATGGAAAATTTAAATCGGGAATGATTCGCGCGGAAATTTCGCGTGTTATTCCTTGCAATTTTACGGGAATTATCACTTGACCTGTGATTTCGGCTTTGTGTCCTGCAGCCATTAATACGGGAGTAGAACGGGATGTGGTCGTAGTGACAAAGCCTAATCGTTTTAATAGATTTTCACTTCCCGCGTTTAAAAACGTGCGGGAAGAACCACAGTCAAATAGCGATTTTAATGGAGTTCCATGAATTGATATTGTTAGCAATAAAAGGGAAATTTTATTACGCGAGTCTACCGAACTACAGAATTCAAGATCGTTATTATGCAATTGTATTTCTTGGCTATTGCCTTTATCGTTTCTTTCGGGCGTTACTTGGGAGACCGTAGTAGCCCGTGAGAACGGCTACTTTAGACGTTTCCCGAACAACGAGGACATGTCAGTTTTGTGACGTCATCTCGTCCACATCTATAGCAGAAGATGCGTCGAGGCTCGGTGCACTCAGGCCAACGATGACCGGGTTTTCGGCAATTGTAACACATTGTGTTACGAGCAATTGTACCTGTTACGGGAGTCGGTAAAAACGGATTGCTAGCGGCTTGTGAAGCAGCACGGGAAACAATCGCTAAATCGGGATTATTGATAGCGGCGGTAGCCGGACGATTTTTCGAATTCTTATTTTCGTTTTTCGTTTCCTTTCGTGACGAATTACGGGAAGATTTCTTACACGCGTCGGTATTTTTCTCGGTGGGTGGTTGTACTGCGTTTAAAGTTTCGGGAGACTCATCGGATGATCCGTTATCACCTAAGTCTAGATAAGCTAACGTGATACGATTTTGACGGACTGGAGTTCTCGGTCCACGATAGGCGAGGTCTGACATCAGAACACGATCGGGAGTTGAGGGCGCCTGGAAGTTACTGGCAGCTTGAAAACTGCGTTCCAGACGACGAGCGAGATGCTCGAGTTCATCTAACGTCATTAAATCATCGCGATTAATCAAAACTTGATAACGCGGAAGAAGATTCCGATATGCGTAATCTAACTGTCCATCTTCTGCCCAACCGGGACTTAGACGAACGAAATACGCTCTCATGAACGTAAGGTAATCGGCAACTGATTCTTGTTCGCCTTGAGTACGTCGTCTAATCTCTTCGCGTAACGCGAATTGTAAATTAGGCTTACCGAATCTATCACGCCAAGTAAATTCAAAATCCCTAAACGTATACCAGGTGTGGCGTTTGGTACGGAACCAATATAAAGCAACACCGGTTAGAAAGAAAGGGATCTAACTTAGAATATCGATATCGCGAATATTAAATAACTGTTTGCCCTCTTGTAATCGTTGGAGAAAAGCTTCAGAATCCTTGGTACAAGCACCGGAAAATTTTATATTCCATTCACGCATGGCTTCATACGCGGCGTGTGGGGAAGTAGTTTGATTCGACCATTGCGGTGAACTAAACTGTTGCACAGGTGGCTGGAAGTTACCATGCAGGAATTCTTGCTGTCGGGAATTTAATCGGGAAAAACTAGTTTCTTGACGAAAATCTTGTTCCGTGAAATTTTGAAATTCCGAATTTTGTTGATTAAAGAATCGAGGATCTTGATAGAAGTGTCGATTACCGGGATTGATTGGTGGCATATTATCGCGAATCGGTAAAGAGTTGTTATGATTAGATCGAAAGCCGTTAAAATTATTATTAGGTAATTGCATAGTAACAATTCGGGAATTATTAGCGTTGACATGCTGTTGATTGTCATTGAGCAGGGGTTGACCTCCGCTCGTCCCTTGGATCGTTATGGTCTCTAACGCGTGTGTTGTGTTTTCTCTGTCGTCAGGCGGGATTACATTCGTTGATTGCGGACTATCATACGCATCGTTATTTATTTGGAGTCGGAAAAGATTATTGTTTTCGGGAGGCTCTCTTGTAGGAGTTGGAGGCTTATCGGTATTTTCTCCTCGTTGAGACATGAGGAATCGCAATAATCGGTACCTTAAAGTAGGTACTGTTCCTTCGGATGATAAAGAACGATCGTTGAGTTCAGCACGTAGCTGTTCCGCAAGAAGTAAATAAATCCACGCGTCTTTAGAAGACGGTTGTAGCATATAATAGTCAAATTTAAATTTGAACCAAGCTAGTTATTATTTAGCTTGACAACACGGAATATTCAACACACGGGTAAAAGAAAGTGAACAAACTATTCTATAGCGGTTAGGATTGTTATTGTTCGTTAATCCTTTTTCGAAATCGTTAATACTTTAAATGCTATTTTCGGTATTACCTATTGTTAGATGTAGTTAATACCGTATTTGTGATATTCGATATTACCTATTGTTAAATAGTTGAATATAAGAGAATAGATTATTCGGAATAATAAACGCTTATTGTGAACCTTTGTGAAAATTCTTTTGTCTGACTCTTATTCTAGGGGCCGGGATCTTTGTTCTTCTGCTGTTGTCGAACGTATCGAGACTGCTTATAACTTTGAACTTAACTGAATTTCCGACAATTTATCTGAGTCATTAGATGATTTTATGAAGATTTTTATTGGCAATTAACCCCTTTATGATGGCGTGGCCCCACGTTGGGCGCCAATTTGCAACGAATACACTTTTTCAGGGATAAGGGGTGACCCGGTAATCCGTGCACTTCGGCGTCAATATACGTGAGAAATGAATTAATTAAAGAAATAAGACCAAAAACTAGAGTTGGGCGCCAGACGTGAAAACGTCACTTGAAATATAATAAATATAACAAATACCAGACGATTGACGGCGGAACTTGCCAGTTAGCTCAGAATATATTCAACTAATTACAGTAGAGGGGCGGGGTGCCAAATTGGACAAGAATGTTCAACATTTCATATCTGATTGATTTATTAACAAATTTGCCGTATTTTACGGGATATAGAACTCGATTTACAAAATTATCGTTATGCCTCAGACAGTTTCAAGAATATCGGGATTAGATCGTAAATAATATTCACAGAAAATACAATAGAATAATAGCAAAAATATCAAAGCCATGCGGTTCGATATAATACGGAATATACTATTCAGTTGAACGTGAAAAGATATCAGACGATAATATTATAATATAATAATCATGCGGAATAAATCAAACAGAATATTAATAACTAAGAACTATAAATTAAATAACAAATGCTTGCTTCTACACTCGCTATCTCCAGAAATTATTTGTCTACAGGTCGATCGCTATCATTTTATTCGCTACTAAGAAAAGAATAAGCCACTAAACTCTACGGCATGCGTTAAGCAGCGTAAGAGAAAGAATAGAATAGAATGCAGGAAGAAAGCCCACAAAGAGATGCTAAGCACGAGTCAGCTCGTGAATCCGTCCTTAATCAGACTACTAAAATACTAAAAACTCGGGACGAAGTCGAAGACTTATGTTCCGTTATTTCGTGACCTACGTCACACCAAATATATAATATACAGAATATAACAGACTGGATAACTAGACGGGATTCGTGAACTAGCTCGTGGTTTTACAGAAAATTAGGTCTCACCTTTTTGACGAAATAAAGGCTGCCACGTACGAATACGGGATTTAAACAAAGGCACTTAGTGTTCTTTTAAACTGAATTTAACTATAATATAAGACTAAAGATGACAGAATAGCGAAGAAAGAATGAAAGTACAGAATAGAAGAAATATAAAACACTATGAAACTCGGTATAGTCGGGATTGTCGGGATATCACTGCTGTCGGGATATTGCTGGTGATCTTGACGTGAAGACGGACTAGCGTAGAAGTAGATCGAGTCCTGTGTCGTCCTACATTTTATAGCTTCGGGATTTCCATGCCATGAGCCGATCTTCGCACGTAGCTTAGGCGACCAATCAGGCGCCGAGTACGGTTGTACGTACTTTCGGGAACACGTTGTCCTATTCCGCCTGAGTTTTGAATATTTGTCCAGGCGTGTAGTTAGCTACACGGTACGGCGGGATATTTCAAATGCAGTAGACTGGACTTCGACGGTTTTTCTTCTCGTCTCTTCTCTTTTCTGCTCTGCTCTGGTCTCTCGTCTCGGGACTTCTCGGGATCATCGTCGGGATGAAGTGCACCCTAGTTGCGCTTTAACTAGAAAACTGATCAATTAGAGGATCTGGCGGAAGTTCTGATGCCCCAATAACCGGATCTGCATCCAGAATTCCCCATGGGCGGTATGGAAGGCTTACGGACAGGCCTGCATCACACGATTGCAGTTCTACTATCGGGACCTTTCTTGGGTAACCCCACGATAGCGTGACGATGACGAGAAAGTCGATGACATGGTCTAGCTCGACTCCAGGTCGATAAGTCTTCGGCAACGGGAAGCTTCATTCGGGTGACTTTTGGGTGTTCGCTCTGCTCTATTCAACCATTGCCGAGACGTCCAGAAATAGTTGACGGAAAGTGATCCAGCACCAGGCTGAGGAGTCTGCGGAAACGGGAGGAGGAACTCAGTGAGTCGCCCTTATTCGACCTTTCCTGCGGCATCCACGACTGAGAGCGTTGGAGAGAAAGACGGAAACCAATAATTCGGAAAGGACCTCGATTTAGACGTCGGATGAATCCCTCGACGTCCTGGCGTAGTCCTCCGAGCGTCGACATTTCACAGAATTTCATAGAATAGAAGGGAAGAAATGATAAATAATATGAGCGATAATTAACCAAATTCTGACCTGAGACCTTGGCTACTTTCTGGAGTTGTCCGTCCTCACGTCGTCACTGATCTTAGTGGCCCGACTGTGACAGTTGCAAAATGCAACGTCACAAACCTCAATAAATAATAACACAAGACCTAAACCATATCGCGTTCACTCGACAATCAGTGAAACTGCAAATCTCACACGAACGAGTCTACCACTCTTATTATTAAGGAAATCAGAAGTTCCGGCGGCCGAAGATCCACAAAATCGCCCACCACCTCATCCTCCACCTTTTCCTGATTGAACAATCGCGACTGACACTGCCCAATACGACGAAAAATACATGAATATCTCCATTCTTGACCTAATAACGTGCACGACATGAACCCAAAAGAAGCAGAATTGGGAGACAAAAACTTACTTATCAGAGGTTATCACTACGCTCATTAATTTTAACGATAGATTTCAAGTCAAACCATTACCAATGTTTTTCAACACTTACTTAGACTTAAGCCTTTATAATATAATTCAAACTCTACATAACATTCGGATAGCACATCTTTGTACACGTATGTACACATATTATACTTCTCACCATTACTATACTATCATACGCATTACTGTACGCTGAGGCATAATATTGTATTTCTTCTAGATCTCATACCTACACGCTATCTCATTGACAAATAACCGAAAATTTACGGATGACTTAACCACATACCTACTGGTACTATAAAACTGTAATTCCGCATACTAGCAATATCATCGAGATGCAACCCTAAATTTAAGTATAATACATAAGACTGGTCGAACCATATTCATCACACTATCATTTGTACTATCGGACTTAATAAAGGCTTATGCCACACTACTTAGTCCACTCACCACACACATACATCCATCCATACGTCACAAATATTTATTTACAACTATACCCATCTAACTACGTTCGATAGAAACATATTTCTTGTACCCAATCAATATGTTTCCTCTAACGGGGGGTGGGGTGTTACGTCCTACTCCACGATCCTCTCTCCAACCTTACTATCATATTTCCTTACACCCTGTCTTCCTACCTCGCTACCTTTCTCACGCTGACCTGCTTCATCGGTCAGCAATCCTCTAATCCCCACCTTGCCTACAATCGTCCTCTCTACTGACAATCCTCATTATGCTATTCTAATAGCGAACTCACTTTCCAGTCAACCCCGAGTCGAAATTTCAGCCCTCCTTTGAATCCACTAGAACCTATTTTTCTTTGTAATGCACGAGCCGCCACCCTCCGTTGAACTTACTAGGCCCTATTTGCAGAATTCAGTGCTGTCGGTGAACCTCCTTTCGCTCTACTTCACCCTCCGATGACCCTCCTAGACCTCTTTTAGATCGAAAATATCCCGCGGACATGAACCTACGTAGCCTCATTTGAATCCGAAGATCCCTGTCTTCACCCTACGTAGCCTCCTTTGGATCTAAAGACTCCTACTCTGACCCTCCATAGCCTACTTTGGATCCAATGCTGGCCAAGAACAAGCAGGATCAAAAACTTTGGATCCAAAGGAGGCTATGTAGGGTCAAGGCAGGAGACTGGATTCAAAGGAGGTTACGTAGGGTCAAGGCAGTAATCTGCAACGGAACCTCGTAAGCGTGCGCTCGACGCTAAAGCCTTGACAACACAAAAGCCCCTATCAAAATCAGTTGTGGATTCTACAATAATAGATCTCTATGTCATTGCTCGATCGGTTTACCGGATTTGTAAAATATGGAATATATAGTTAGACTAGGGTGGCCTTCAAGAATCAAATTTTTTTTAACCGCCCCTAAAAAGTTTCCTTCTTGTGTAAAAAAACGAGGAAAATTTGTTTTTTGCTGAAAAGATGAAAAGAACATGTGCCGCAGACGATCAAAGTTTCTGTTTCAGGGAATCTGCAGTTTTTTTGAAATGTGTCACAAAATATGCAGATTTGACAACAAAAAATAAAAAAAAAATTTGAAACAATTGAATTTTTTTTCTACGGTCTTCTGTCAAATCTGCATATTTTGTGACACATTTTTGAAAAACTACAAATTTATCACAACACAAACTTTGATCGTCTGCCGGCACGTGTTTTTTTTTTCCATTTTTTTAACGAAAAACAAATATCCCTCATGTTTTTACACGAAAAAGGGAACTTTTTAGGGGGGGTATCAAAAAATTCAATTTTTAAAGGCGAACCTAAAGTACACCGTTAGAAAACAAAAATGTTCTAGGAGGTCCACTAAAATTTTGAGGATAATTTCAACACTGTTTCAACATAAACAAAAAAATTGTAGTTAACCACCTGGACCTTTTTTTCTAACAAAATGTCATATTTCATTCGGATAAACAGATAACCGCGTAAACGGAAGATCCATGGTATAATATTTAGTGATTATTCGTAATACTAATAATCAGGGCCTGGAAGTTGGGGCCAACAATCAGACGTGACAAGAAAGCGTAATACATGTAATAATCACGAGAAAAAAAGACGATTCACTATACGTCGAATGTCGAAATCGAGTGAAGTAAGCAGCATAACACGTGGATGAAGGGGTTTTGAGCGCTCTGCTGTTTTACCGACGGGGTAGCATGAGACTACCCTATAGATGTAGTCATTTCGATAGAGTTCTTCAGCTGTGCGCTAGATGCGCTCTTCGGAACAAGGAGAGTTGTCGGAGCTCGCTCAAATGCCCTTAAGGGCGTTGACCAGGCCTCGCCAAGCGCGCGTAAATAGACGGTCGGCATTTACCTTCTCATTTCCTCATTTTTCAAGATAACGGAGTTCTCGATGAAGATTCTCACAGATAAAGGCTGTATCCGTGTCATGGCTTTGGCCTAATTTGCGATTTCACGTGTAGCTTCGCAAAAAAAAATCTCGAAAGTACGATCGAATAAATGTAGAGATATGAGAATTAATAAATATGCAGCGGTATTTTTATGATGTTTCACATACTTGAAATAATTTCCTAAGTCTAGCTGAACCTTAGGTTATTATTTTCAATGTTAAACTTAAGCCTCCTCACCAGTTCGATAAGTGTAGACCATGCAAGAGTATGCAGTATACATGTAAGTATACATGCAAGTTCAAGACTGCCCGTGTGTGGATAACGGGCAGCTCTCCGTGACTGATGCAGTAGATATATAAAATACATGTATATGTCACTGCGTACTGAAAATCACTATTCTAATATCGGATCGCTCGGTTAGAACGCGGTTCTTCGATGCAGCATGCGAAGTTACTGTGCATATTCAAGCATGACCGTGTGTGAAAAAACAGGCAGCTTTGGGTACAACGAAAAAAATAATATGTAAAGACAAGACATTTGATATGAAATATAGTAAGTATGAAAATTTTTTCGTTGTTTCAACACAGTCAGATGTGTTTCGACTCATATCGGCAACTGCTGCGAGAAGTGGATGAAACGGTTCGCCAAAACTTATTTAATTGAAGTCGAAACTGATTGTCCTGTCGGAAATTTAAGTATATGTGACCCGCTCGGACATATCTGTGCTGATTTTTGGGGCAACTGTGATTTGCGAGCCCACCCTTGCATATTCAAGAGTTTTCGTGTGTGAAAAAATGGGCAGTCCTCCGTCACTCGTGCAATGATGAAAGAAAATACTTGCTCTCTTGAAATTACCTGATGATATGACACTTTCAGACGCGCTTCCGCCTAGTTTGGAAGCAACTACAATTGGAAAGCCCATGAAAAACTAAATAAAATTGAAAAGAAGCGTCTAATTAGCGTTAAAGTCGAATTTAACAAAAAATAAAACAGAAATCAAGACAAAAAATAAGACGAAAATTGAGATAAAAATCAATACAGGAGATAAGGATAAAAATCAATACAGAAATCAATTCAAAAAATGAGATAGGAATCAATACAGAAATGAAGACAAAGAATAATATACAATAAAGACAAGAAATCAAGACAGAAAATTAGACAAAGAATAAGATAAAAATCGAGACGAAAAATAAGACAAAAATCAAGACAAAAGTAAATACAAAAAATAAGATAAAAATCAATACAGGAGTCAGGACAAAGAATAAGATAAAAATCAATATAGACATCAAGACAAAGAATAAGATAAAAATCAATACAGAAATCAAGACAAAAAATGAGATAAAAATCAAGACAAAAAATAAGATAAGAATCAAGACGAAAGTCTAGGCAAAAAATGCGAGTAAATAATAAAATCAATAGATATACAATAGGAATACAATTATAAAGATTGCTATTTCTTTACTGTCATTGACGATTTGATAACCTCACTGTATTTTTTCTAATCAAAAATAACTAATCTATAGTAATGAAACGAATTTTTATTTCATTAATCTCGGTCCAGCTTCAAGAAACACGAATTCATTTCTAACAATATATATTTTTTCTCAAATATTTATTCACATATGTATAATCAGTGAAATCATCAATATTAACAATATTTACTTGAAAATAACAAAAAAACAAGCTAATGTTATAATCTTCCTTATTCAGTGAGGTATGCTTTCACTGTGCTTTTACAATGGGCTCCTAGTGAGTCCGTAGGCAGTCATACATGAGTATAAATTTATGTCAACTGTAATATAATAAGAAAAAATTCAACACTATCAGATGAATTAGTGCTGTTCTACGATTATACCTGTGGTTTTTCTTAAATCTATACATGTCTTTAAGTAGAAAGGGTCAGCTCGGTTAATACATGCTCAGTTTTTCGTTTTAACTATTCTGTGATCTGCCCATCTATTTGTTTTTGTCTTGAGAGTCTGCTTCGGCGCAGATGTCCAGCTTCATGTCTATTGGCAACTCCTAAAAGACCTTTGCTGCCGCGTCGTGATAACTTCTTCTGTCAGTTTGCTCAGTTTGCAGGACAACATGTTAATTTGCATCCTTGCTCTATCGTCCCTCTCTAGGTTGGTTGCTTTCGAGCTGTCTCATTGCTGTGTTTCATACAGCTCCCCATGCAAGTATTCCATAGTTCCCATTCTTCCACCACGAGGAAGAGGGCGCAAGTATCATCTACATACGCCAGAATCTCGCAATTTGTCTAGATTTCGGACATAATTTCCAGTATGACAGTAAGATGATGGGGCCCCATAATCGATGACTTCACTCTTGAAGACAGTGGCTCCTATTCTCACTCGATGTCGCTTGTCGACCAAGTAGCTGGACCGCAAGTCATGCGCTGTTCCTCTGAATCATTTCTTCTTCAGCTTCTCTGTCAGCAGTGGTATACGTAGGGTATCTAACACTTTCTTCAGGTCTATGAGAGTGCCCAAGCAGGGCCGAATCTGCAATATTGTTATGCGTGGTCAGTGAAGATTGCTGTCTTGTGCCCTGGTAGAAGCTGGTTATCCTCGACTATAGGCATTTCACCACCACTTTCGCTCGTTGACGAGGTGGGTAGGTTTTCAGGACGCTAACTGATCTTCCTTTGTATTTTCAACTCCGTAGCCGGCCAAAGTACCGTCGAGTTCTGAGGCCCTGCTGCTTTTGAATTCATATAGACAGGATCCTTTCTTTATTTGTTTGAGCAATTTTTGTTCGCTTGAGTCACTGGCGTACATCAGCTGTAGCTTTAGCATTGCTCGAAATAGTCATTGCATTTTTTTAACAATAAAAACAACAGCAGGGTGTCCAGCAACTGAGCATTTCGAAATTCCCTGAGAATTCCAGGTTTTCCAGGGCAATATTCGTCGTTTTTCCAGGGTAAAAAGCCTAATATATACAGAGCGATTCTGTGGAAAGTGACGTGCCTAAAAAGTAGGCAAACGGGAAATGCCTGCATTGAGCAGATCAAACATCGACGATTGGATTTTATTTATTACGTAATAATCTGCTCAATTCAGGCGTTTTCCGTTTGCTTACCTTTCGGGCGCGTGATTGTCCACATAATCGCGCTGTATAACCATTCTCAGTGTTAGATCAGCGCGTGCGAGAAATTGATTTTTGATTTTCGAATTTAAACACAAAACTTTGAATTCCCAGAACTTTAGCAAAATTCCCTGAGAATTCCCTGTCCAACGAAATTCCCTGAGAATTCCAGGTTTTCTAGGTTTACCCTGTCGCTGGACACCCTGAACAGGTATCATTGTAGAACAGCACTAATGTAGCTAAAATCTAAGCACGTCTGAATGTGTATAATAAAATATAGCACATGCATAAATAACTCATAGGTGAACATGAGTCTCATTGGGATGGCATATATTTTCTTAAAATTAACTGGTTATAGGTTCCCTTGATGTGGTTTAGATCATCTTTGTCAAATAATACGTAGGCATTGTTACTGAAAATTCGGATAATGCTGTAGGGGCCTATGTTACGGATTATTAACGAAAAAATAAAATCGTGATTCCTCGAGCAAAATAAGGAGACTTTTATGACACTACTAAATTAGTCTCAACGAATTAGTTATATTTGGAAATACAAGTGCTCGAGTTAATATCTGGAGCAAGACTGATTTGTTTTTAACAAGAGTAGTTATTAGTAGAAGAGTCGTCCCGACTCTCAAGTAAATATAGAATTGACGAAAGTTTAACAGGTGTATTTGCTCTAATAGGGAAAGTTTGAGCTGTGGCTGGAAAATTAAATAGTTTGATTTTCCTAACATTATCCGGTCTAACCTTTCGTCTCATGGGTAAACCACAGAAAGCCACAAGAGGATAGTCGAGCTCAATCAAATGTCACAACATAGGTTTTTACAAAAATCCTCCGGGGGCAGGAACCAGTAACAAGTGTAGGAATCAGGAATTAGGAATGAAGAATCAGGATGTTGTTGGTTAAATCCTGCGTACTGCAACAGGAAGCGGTTGGAGGGATGAAGGGACCAAGGACTAGTAGGCCGAGCTGCAAACCTCTTCGAAAACTTGATAAAACGACCTAGATTGGAGGACAAATATTACCGTCTTGAAATAATAATAAAGTCGTAAATCAAAGTATCAGATGTTAACTCGATAGAATGTTTTTTTAAGATATTTGATAAAAATAATTAAAAATTACGAATTAAATAATTATAGAAAATCTGAATGATCTTATCTGATGGGACGGAGAATCAGGATAGTTTGAGGATAGTTGCTGGGTTCTTGGTCTCGTCTGTGAAAGGTTGTTGAGCTCGTCTTCCTCTGAGGCTGGTTTTTCACGAGCGAATTATTCGCTGAAAATCAAGCGAAATATCTTCACGTGACCCTGGTTCGCTAATTATTCGCTAACCAGCCAATAATAAGCGAGTAACCAGGGTCACGTGACGATATTTCGCTTGATTTTCAGCGAATAATTCGCTCGTGTAAAGCCAGCCTTAAGGGTTGGAGATACTGAAAACTGCCAATTTATTGCTATTTTCAAATCACATAAACCAATAGATATTTTCAAATGAAATTTAACACACATGGTGGCCATCTCAAAACATAGACATTGTGTAAATTTAAAGTCAATTGAAACAATAAGTACAGAGTTACTCCGCATAATGCTTCTGAAATAGCCTTTATTCAAAAACCTCCCATGCGTCTGAGTTATTCTTGAATTTTGCTGGGCTTGCACACACATATTTTAAGATGCGTAAGTAAATATACAATCGACGAAAGTTTAACAGGTGTATTTGCCATCATAGGGAAAGTTTGCGCTGTGGCTCGAAAATTAAATAGTTTGATTTCCCTAACATTATCCGGTCTAACCTTCCGTCTCCTGGGTAAACCACAAAAAGCCACAAGAAGATAGTCGAGCTCAATCAAATATCACAACATAGGTTTTTACAAAAATCCTCCGAGGGCAGGAACCAGTAACAAGTGTAGGAATCAGGAATCAGGAATGAAGAATCAGGATGGTGTTGGTTAAATCCTGCGTACTGCAACAGGAAGCCGTTGGAGGGATGAAGGGACCAAGGACTAGTAGGCCGAGCTCCAAACCTCTTCGAAAACTTGATAAAATGACCTAGGTAGGAGGACAAATGTTAGCTTCTCGAAATAATAATAAAGTCGTGAATCAAAGTATCAGATGTTAACTCGATAGAATGTTTTTTTTAAGATATTTGATCAAAATCATGAAAAATGACGAATCAAATAATTATAGAAAGTCTGAATGATCTTATCTGATTGGACGGAGAATCGGGATAGTTTTAGGATAGTTGCTGGGTTCTTGGTCTCGTCTGTGAAAGGTTGTTGAGCTCGTTTTCCTCTTAAGGGTAGGAAATACTGAAAACTGCCAATTCATTGCTATTTTCAAATCACATAAACGAATAGATATTTTCAAATGAAATTTAACATACATGGTGGCCATCTCAAAACATAGACATTGCGCAAATTTCGAGTCAATTGAAACAATAAGTACAGAGTTACTCCTCATAATGCTTCTGAAATAGGCTTTATTCGAAAACCTCCCATGCGTCTGAGTTATTCTTGAATCTTGCTGGGCTTGCACACTAGGGCGGTTTAAAAAAACGCTACTTTTTTTCCCAGTGTTGCTCATCGATATTTTTGTTCCTCTTCATAGAAAAATGGCTGTCGCACAAGCTGAGGCCCGTACGATTTTTTTTACTACTGCCGCATCGATGTTGAAATTTCGTGAAAATGCAGGTTTTCGGGCATTTCAAAGTTCGATTATCGGAGCGCTCTTCGGGGTTCTCGTTCATCTCAACGTGCAAATAAATCCTGTGCAAGCGGGGATCTGGCGGATGATATTTAGTACTGCCGCATTGATATCGAAATTTCAAAAATCGTAAAACTAAGTTCGTTAATAATTGAGATGCGCAGCTGCTCATTGAATTCCTCGTTGAATTTGTCTCAAGTATACGTCACGTGAAAGCGGAGAGTTGCTGGACAATATTTAGTGCTGCCGCAGCTGGAATAAAGTTTTCGAAATTTCAAATTCATACAATATATGTTGTTATTGAAATATCTGCTTACTCATCGATTGTATGGCTCCTCCTACGCAAAAAATCTAACACGCGAAATTTGGAGCACTCACGATATCAATTACTACTGCCGCATGAATTACATTTTCGTGCCAAGGAAATGACCGTTTCAACGATGCGCCCTATTGCACACACATATTTTAGGATGCGTAAGCCATAAACCCACGTCGGTTTCTATAGATAGCTACGATACTTTGATTTTGACATTTTTTTTATGAAAAAAAAAATATATTTTCAATTATTTTTCATCAAATTTTTTTTTTTGTCTTGATTTCCAAAATCTGACGTGGGTTTGTAGCTAGTGTGTGTAGGAACGTACCCTGAAAATTTGAAGAGTCTTCGACAAAAACTGAGACGCATGGGACTTTTTCAATTGCCAAAAACCTAGTTCTGAAATAAATCGCTTTGAAGTTTTTTTTTTTCAAATGATTCACAAAATTCAAGAAATTCAAGATATAAATTATCACAACTTGAAGAAAATCCAACATATATAGTTTAGCAGTTCTGTTGATATGAACATGGTCTTGTCGAGTCTAAGCAATTTGTCCTGCGGGCAGCGAATCATGCGGTTGATAACGTGTAAATCTGGTTCTGTAAAATGAATACAAACATTTGGAAGAATATTGATTCGCTATATAAATTTGAATGCTCATCTCTGGTGTAGTGTGTGACCAAAAACTTCAATATGATTTCCAACCGTAGAAAAACACATTTGGAGTTGTTGTCTTATGGGGGTATACACACCTTGAAAAGGATTTTTTCCAAATCACTGCTACGCTCTGTGAAAACATTCTAGTGACCTAGTTCTTTCACAGTTGATTAGTGCCATTTTGATACATAGTTCATGATTTTCACAGATTTTATGTACAGTAGGACGAGCAATTCAATACCTTCATATACATGTGCCGACAGCGCTGTCAGTGATTAGCTGGTGCGCATCGTTCGGTCAAAGTAAGATCCTGCGTAATATCTGTATTTATTTAAACGATGTGCCTATTCGCACGACAGATTGACTCCAAGACAGACACTCCAGACACTCCAGAGACACTCTAATAGAGTCACGCAAGAGTCACACAAAAATTTTAGGAGAATTGGAGTGATTGAATTATTAATTTTTTTTCATAATATGAAACGAGACTGGGGCACTTACAAAAAAAATTATTAATTCCGTCTGAGAATCCGCCCACTAGGTGGTATGAGTGCGAGAGGGATGATCTCCCTTAATTGTGAGCCTGGGTCACGACGCGAAGCCACTCACCCGTTGGTTCAGCAGTTCAAAAAAAAGCAGTTCAACATTTTTGCGTGACTCTTGCGTGACTTTGTTAGAGTCACTTCACCTGTCTGAAGTGTCTCTCTTGGAGTCAATCTGTCGTGCGAATAGGCACAGTGTTATTTAAAATATCATTATTAGTTATATATGTTCCTGATTTCAGCCTTATGATCTTTATTTTTCCTTTGATAAAATGTGAAAAAAACGCCGGGATTCTCTTCTCGCCTCGTGCCAAGAATTACAGGCAGACTCCTTCCCATGCGGATTCAGCCATGTCCATTATCAGCACGTGTTGGCTGATTGTTGGCCCGATTAATTCATCAATTGAATCTTCAGGCATCTCCTATATTTAACAGCCATATAACTCCTGACTAATTCCGGACTTTTTCTGATTTTCTGATTTATATATTTTTTTTACTTCGATCTTTATTTTCGTTCCTTTTTATTCATTTTACGTAAACTTATAGCATTGTAGCGAACAACTGCCTGACGGTGCAGGACGGCGAAACTGTATGATTTGATGCACTTGCTTATTTAATTAAGTACACCACACACACACACACACACTTATTTTCGTTTGCCATTAAAATTACCCCATTGCGAATCTCAAACAATCCTGTTTAAGATTCGAACGTATCAGCGATATACCCATCGCCTAAGTAGTACCATGCGAAGATTGATAGGTTAGGGTTAGCGTAAAGTTATCATCTATCATGTATCACAGTCAGAGAAATAGTTTCGTTATACATTTTCTAAAAACGGTTGTAAATTAATATGCTATTGAAAATTATCATACAAGCAAACAATCTGACAATGGTTGCTCGGGGTTAACATTATGGGTTAGGACGGACTACGACCATGGCGGTGCGCGTCTGCAAGGAAGACGGACGTTGCGACATTGCCGTTCGTTCTCGCGTGGCTGCGCGCCAACACCGCCAAATCAAGACAGAAAATAAGACAATAAATGAGATAAAAATCAAGACAGAAAATAAGACAAGGAATAAGACAAGAATCAAGATAAAAATTAAGATACAAATCAAGACATAAAATAAGACAAGACAAAAAATAAGATGAAAATCAAGACAAAAAATAAGACAAAAATCAAGACAAAAATCAAGACAAAAAATAAGACGAAAATCAAGACAGAGAATAAGACAAGAAATAAGAAATGTATTCCCCTCACAGCCCGTGAGAGGCTTTATTGAGAGGTTGCACTGCAACTCAATGGCGGGTCCTAGCTTTCGGACCATCGCAGATGATTTCTCAGCTGAGACTCCGGAACGTCCGATAGAAGCTGTGCGGAATATCATATTGTCGTAGAAGGAAACTGGAGTGAGTGATCGGCGTCAAAGTCCTACGAGTACTCGAAGAAAACGGGAAAAAAACAGCGTCGAGAGCGGCTCAATAAGTCGGATTATCTAAGGCCACGGTGCATTGCTCGTAGAAGTCCACAACGGACAGAATTTGAGCATAATAACGAATATTGTCACGAAATGAGTTAATCATACAAATAAATCCGACATTATAGTACCAATCCGGAATAGGTCAGTTCGGTGAAATAATTATAAACATGAATTCATTTGAATTCATTTGAAACCATTTTTTCTTTTTTTAATATATTTATTCACATACCGATAATATTCGGTGAACGTAGCCAGTCACCTCCCCACGACAAAACCAACACAGGCGCGCACCGCGTGCGTCAGGCTCGTGCAGGAGGGAATGAGGTACGTATAATCGTTGAAATCACCCAGGCAGAAATTGCCAAGCTTCGACAATTGGCTTGAGGTTGGCTCAGCCTTGACTTGCCTAGGCTGGATAGACAAACCTGGACCAAGGCTCAGTCAGCATTGAAACCAGTCAGAGCCAATGCTCGGAGTCCGAGGTTCGGAAACCGAGCTTGGACCAGTGTTGGACCAACACTGTCCATCAACGATCGGTTTACCGCGGTTCAACCGGATTCGGCCCGATACTGGATGCCAGTCTGTAACCAGAAGTGGCAGACGTACAGACGTCGAGATTTGGAAACCAAGCTCGGACCAGTGTTGGACCAACACTGTCCACCAACGATTGGTTTACCGTGGGTCAACCGAATTTGGCCCGATACTGGATGCCAGTCTGTAACCAGAAGTGGCAGACGTACAGACGTCGAGATTTGGAAACCAAGCTCGGACCAGTGTTGGACCAACACTGTCCACCAACGATTGGTTTACCGCGGGTCAACCGGATTTGGCCCGATACTGGATGCCAGTCTGTAACCAGAAGTGGCAGACGTACAGACGTCGAGATTTGGAAACCAAGCTCGGACCAGTGTTGGACCAACACTGCCATCAACGATTGGTTTATCGCGGGTCAACCAGATTTGGCCCGATACTGAATTCCAGTCTGTAACCAGAAGTGGCAGACGTTCAGACGTCGAGCTTAGTTATCAAGCTCGGTCCAACATTGGTTGAAGACTGTCTTCCAAGACTAGGTTTTACTGAACCTCGTTCAGCATTGACCCGAGTTTGATCGCGAAGTTAGAAATCAATAATTGTAATTTTGAAAGAAATGAAAATTGAACCTCAAAAGAATATCGCCATCTTTCTTATAACCGAAAAATGTTCGTCGTATTTTTTAGAAATGATGAAAAAATTGATCACGGCGCTATTTTGAGTTGTCAAAAATTCATAATCAAAAACAGTTCGATGAATTAATTTTTTTCAATCAAAGCTGTGTGTTGGACTGAGAACCATCATAATTGTATGAAACCGCTAATCAAATCGGATCGCTAATCAAGGTTTTTGATTCAACGAGTTCACATGGAATTCTTCATATGAAGTTGTAATATAAATAGGAAAAGATCGGATTCTTTACCAACAAGTAGTTTGGCGTAGTGGATAGGGCGTGCGACTAGTAATATATGCGAGCGAGCGGACGTGGGTTCAAATCCCGGTTAGGAGATAAATATCGGTGTCGGTTTTTTCAGCGAAAATGCGTTTTCATTCACATGCGGTAAATTTGCAAGCAAATTTGATGATACAATGGTTTGTCAGTAATTTGTTTTATCATTTTTTATCGTTGAAATGATAAATACCAATCGGCTGATCTAGTTAGGGGTTTGGTAGGGTAACCATGGTTGCCGTTCTTGGGCCAATCTCAGTTTCCAGATTTGGACCGATTCTGTATATTAGGCTTGGGCCATTCTTGGCTGTCGGGGAAGGTCCCAGTCCTGGCGGTCGAGGTTGGCTCGGCATTATCATTCCTGTGCTCAGCCACTCTTGGACCAGCCCTGAACGCCAGTCTTGGGCCGCGACTAGCCAAGGGCGAGCCGATCTAGAACAAAGCTCGAGCCTATTGTTATATCGCGCCTGGGCATCAATATTACCAATATTTACTCAAAAATCTCGCATATGAATTTATAGGAACGCTAATAATTACTACATAATTCTATACGTACAATCTGTACCCGACAACTGCTCAAACAGATTATATGGGTGTGGGTCGAAAAACCGAAAGACCGGAATTCGTAATGACAGAAATCCCGAAAATCTTATACCGGAATACCGTTACTGCCGAACAGTCATCAATCCTAATTTAAATATTCCAAGAGACCAAATTATGAAGCTTTTGTATGAGGCTCATTTGTATTGAAAGTTTTCTCAACTTTGAAATTTCGGAATTTCGCTAATTAATAATGTTGGTCATTCGGTTTTTCTCCACCAACCCGAATGTGTATAACCTTTTATATATAATAAAATATAGCAAATTTATAAATAACTTATAGGTGAACATGAGTATCATTGGGATGGCACATATTTTCTTAAAATTGACTGGTTATAGGTCCACTCAATGTGGTCTATATCATCCTCGTCAGATGATACGTAGCCATTGTTATTGAAAATTTGGATAATGCTGCAAGGCCCATTGCATGAATGTAATAATTTGTGCATAATTTCAAAGATGGCATATGGCGGGTAAGGTATTTTTAATAACACGTGCACTGAAACGTTGATCGCGAAATAGATTTTTGACTTAGTAATCGAGCAATGCCAGATATAGAGTGAGCAAATGAAGAAGAAGGATAAAGAAGCTGTGAGTATTCTTGCATGTGTTTGCCGACTGTGTGAGTATGTGCGATGAGATGACCAGACTTGATCATTCAGAGGAAGTAAAAGTCGTAAAAAGGTTTATAGTAGATTACCATACAATTGCGCGAAGTAAGTGATTCTCGAACGAGTGTAGTTTAACACGAGTGCGAGGATCACGTACGCGCACGTGTGTCGTATACTATTTTTCATGACTCAATGTGCGAATTTCAATTTCTAAAATATATATCAATATAAACGTCTTTTCATCAGTAACCGAAAATCGGCTTACAACGTACATATAGTATTTCTCTCTCAATTATATTCTGTTGTCTGTGAATAATTATATCTAACTTCTTCCTTAACCACCTGTTCTAGTAAAGCGGATGATTGATTAATGTATTGTATAAATTTATGTGATTTGTGCATAAACTTGACTAATCTAAAGTGACCCATCGAAAAAAAAATTTACCATTGATCACGGACGTGACTGAGCAAAACTAGGAAACCTGATATACGAGGTGGAGTTGAGCGATGATCGGATATGGAAACGGCACATGAACCAAATACGCGCAATCGGCCAGTAACACGCCTTCGAAAAGAAGCCTCGAACAACCCTACGACGTAAGATACGAATAAACACGAGCAAAACCATATCCTCGCCAGGAAATCAGGACAGTCGGGCCACTGGAACCAACAGAGAACTATAGAAGTAAACTATTTGTACAGGGAACGGAGAGAGAGCTGATCGGAATCTAGCGCCCGAAGCCCCCTGCACAACAGAAAAAAAATTGAAAAATAAAATTAAAGCCGAAAGCGGGCTGGTAAAGAACAATGAAGGAATAAAGTCATATCCCTTGAACTTGCGCAGATGGCTGAGGAATCGCAGGGAACCTGCACGGCTGCAATCACGGTCGCCACCTCAGGCCGAACTGAACCGGAGATTGGCAGGCGAAAGGGAGGGGGGGGTGTAAAAATGAAAATTTCAACGCTTTTTATTAGAAATCACAATAAAACTACTTAGAAACGTTTGTATGGTTGATCGACTAGTTATAAATACGCAAGATTTTCACTACAAGTAAATTACAAGTAACTCCACAAAGCGAACGAAAATTATGATCAATTTTGGTTAATAGCTTTGAATTTGAAAATATATTCCGAATTTGCTGATACACTTTTCAACAAAGGAGTCTGGTCTGGATGACAAATAATGGGTCATACGTTTCACCCGGAGATTTAGTTTTTAACCCGGAACCTGGAGTAAAGTAACCACAACCCGGAGTCTCCGGGTGAAACCCGGAGTGGTGGCAACCCTGGCTGCAATACACGTGGGGTTATACTCTATTCCAACGAGAGAGAGAGATATGCCTGCTATATATACGGCGTAAAGACACATTCAAATCCGACCGCCGGTAAGAGAACGAGGATGCGCAGGCGTCGCAGCGCTGCGAGATATACGCCATTAGACATAACCCGAGCAGAAATTTCACGACGGCGCGATATTAGTCCAACGCTGCAGCCGCTCGAAAAATCTTGGCCCGCGATTGCTATTCAATATTGGTCCGTGATTGAAATGTAACGCTGTTCCGTATTGGCCCGATAACACCGAAAGAAAGTCGGACCAAGCTTGGGTGCCGGCACCGGACCAAGATTCGATGTTACGGTGGCCCAATATTGCCTGACGTGCTTGGGTAAATGGTGCGTTTCTGATTCGGGCAGATATTGGCATCCATCCACGGCCCTATATAGTCTTGCGTTATTGGGCCAGTATATCATGCCCCGTATTTATTTTATAGAATTGACGGTACGCCGTGCGAGCACTGCCAGTAGTAACAAAAAATGGTAATAATATTACTATTTATAATCAGAAAAATTAGAACTTTGAAAATCTCAGTTTCGGTTCGCTCGGTATTGTATACACCAAGGCTATGTTTCCCTACTGGAATTTACATTAACCGATTATGTTTGTCCCGCATTCCGTTTGTACACCGTGTGTACCCCAACTGATTATCAACTAACCCGCCTACATTATTCGTTACGCATGACCCTTTTCTGAGAAAACTTCGAGTTTTTCTCTAACTGCGAGGGGATTTGAACCCAAGAACGCACGGTCTCTCATATTACGGATCGCTCGCTCTAGCCACTGCGCCAATTCGTCGCATGAGTATCAATACTACTCTTTGTTAGTTGTGACATACCGCGCATTTGAAATAGGTGTTTTGAGGCCAGTCTTGTTCCGAGATTCCGGGCCGTGGTATGACCGTTGCATGGGCTGCTGGTTCAAGTTCGACCTCAGACCAAGATTGTCAACCACGGTATAACTTCTGCAACGGCTGCTAGCTCAGGTTCGATCTCAGACCGAGATTGTGAACTACAGTATGACCGTTGCGTAGGCTGCTGGTTCAAGTTCGACTTCGGACCGAGATTGTCAACCACGGTATAACTTCCGCAACGGCTGCCAGCTCAAGTTCGACCTCGGACCGAGATTGTCAACCACGGTATAACTTCTGCAGCGGTTGCCAGCCAGAGGCCAATGTTGGGTGCTTATCCGACGTTGGCGACTAACCACCGCAATGATTGCCAGCCAATGGCCAATATTGGGTGTACATCCGACGTTGACGACTGACCACTCCAACTGTTGCGCCGCGATGGCCAATATTGGGTGAACATACTACGTGGATATATTTGAACGATCTATTGGCAACCAATATGGAGCCAGCACTGGCCCAATCTAGTGCAATAACATGTAGCCGTTGTCGCGGTTCATGATATTGTGCCAAACTCGGGCCAGCTGGAATTAACAATGCAAAGCCGTTACATTAGAACATTAGAATGCCAATATTGGTTCGACGTTGGTACGTTCAATAAGAACAACCGCGGTTCATCAATTTCTGCACGGAATGGCGATTGATCCATGACCAACGTTGGGTGGGTCTCTCGTGTGGAGCCACGGCCGTCGTATCGGGGGTCATTGTGGATCCGATATTGGACAGATATCGGACGCCGATGTTCAACCGCTGTCCCGGGGGTTCAATCGGAACGAACGTCGGATGGATATCTCATGCCGAGGTACACCCGCTGTATTCGGTGCCAATCTGATACCAATATTGGGCCGAGGTAGTGGGCCAGGGTATAACCATTAAATTAATTCTCGATATTGGGACAGGGTCGGGCCGCTAAAAACTTTCGATATTAGGCCGTCACATCGGAATGCCGATATCGTTTTCACGTTGGCCCGTTCTATAAGAACCGCCGCCGTGCTAGGATTTCTGCTCGGGAAGTCAGATATACGAGTCACCCAGGTCACAGCGTGTGAGGAGACACCAACGAATAAAGTTATAAACGATTTATTGAACCCAAGGTCAGGGCTAGTGTTCTATTCCGCACCTTATTTGTATTTTCTTATTGTATTTCGGCCGACGATGATAATGACTATGGTGAATATCGTAGATTCTAAAACCGAATTAAGCCAAAAAAAAATCTACGACTATATTCCATGGGGAATACTTCATGGAACTGTTTTGAATTTAAATTTATAATAAACACTTTTTTGTTGATTTTTTTGTCATTTTAATTTTCTGTGTTTTTGTGCAAATTTGTCGTTGTGACATCGATACTGTAAGACTTACTGAAATATGTGAAAAAAAAGAGATACTTTGACGAACTGCTTTCTAACTTGGAGAGTGAATTCATATTCATATTCTACACGTTTCGTAGCATGATAAACGGGGTCGACAAAAGGAAAGAAAAAGTAATAAGCCTGTACTCCCTGATAGTACAAGTTTCCAAAAATCCATCTAAAACTTGGGCAACACAAATCGAACGATATTCCTGGGTAATGCGAGTGCTTTTCGGCTATTTAGATTTGGAATAAAAAAACACGAATGCTAAACAACTTTTTGGCCTGTATTATATACGAAACTGTACATAAAACTACAGAATTGACTAATTGTTTACGTAAATTAAAAACAGATTACTATCCAATGAATATGAAAAATCTAGTGGAATGGAATCTTGAACATTCTGACGTGGTCGCATCCTTCCAAACGTTGGCACGCTATTTACCGACTCTGAAATCTGTAACGCTTTTCGATTATGTGATACACCTCACAATCGGCAATGTCGAATATCTCTAGGAGAATAGTTCAACTGTATACTCTAATGCCTACTTTGACGAAATCTCAACAGCAAATCTGATTCGCAAGCATCTCTGCAAATTTTGTACAAGCATTTCATGACTACGTAATAAAAATATCACGGTAAGACCAGGACTCGACGAGAGACCCCTGCACTAGAGCAGCAAAGCACCCAACAGCAACGAAATTTGAATCCGACCATGCCTAAAGAACTGAATAACTTACACCAGATGACAATCGAGCTAACGGAGCAGGACATAGTAAGCGAATCGTGGCATACTACAAGCCCAACCCTATTATTATCAAAAGACCACCAGGTGTTCGACAGCCTAGCTATAAAATCAGCAGCCGGAGGTTGCGCCAGCGGAGGATTGATTATTGCAAGAAACAAAAAATACTATAAAAATATACGGAGGACATATACAAGACCGACGAGTGCATCTCTGTCATAACTGAGCATAGGAACAGGAAAATAATCTTCGTATCTAAACCAAATAAATAAACAAAACACTAATAATAACAGGCACATAGACCCTGAGCAATTACCATGAATTATTCACAATAAAAACCAGATATTCAACGCGAGAGGACGAGACCTCATAGAGTTAACATTAAGGTACTAAGCTCATTGTTATTATCTAACCATCTGCCGGTGAAAGTCAGTTCGAAGTTGATTTTGGAGTACAATAACAGCATGCCGGTTAAGTCTATTAAATGTACAACATGTAAAACTTAGAAGCGGTAATCGAGGTGAGCCTAGGTACAGTAGGGTGGCCGTTAGAACGTGAAAAAACATGAATTTCCCGTGCCGCCCCCCAAATCGACTCCAAATGAATCAAGACTCATCCCGTAATTTTTTAAGATTTTTATTTTAACGCTTGACTTTTGGCCAGAGAGGATAAACTTCTCCATTTGAAATACACGGGGTCTTTTCAGTTATTATTTCACTGTGGGTCTAATTATGGACGTAAAAATCTGAAATTCTTACAGATTGGTCTACGGAAATGCTGCTATGTGGAAAATAAGTAGCCACCCCCCTGCCCTCAAGATTGATTATGAGTCATCCCATGCCAATGTGATGGTTATTTTTTTCCCAATTTCATGAGTTTAGATTTATTTGGAGTCGATTTGGGGGACGGCCCGTAAATTTTGTTCCTAACGACAAGCCTAAGGTACAGATGGCATGGCCTTCAACATAGTAAATTCAATCAAAGTTGTAGCCACAAGCCCAAAAGTGGTTTATATAAATACAAAATCTCAACATGTAATTTTTAAAATGTGTATCACGAAAGAGTGATAAAGTATAAAGTATTTCGCCCATTGAGACTTTTGATCAGAACGACCGTATCTCGAAAGTGTTTCGACATTTTTCAAATCCACCGGAAGCCAATTCCCATAAGATTAGTGCAGGGCTCTCTATGTAATTAGGCAATCAAGGAATAAATCTAATCTAATCTCATCTGGCAATGCTGTGAGTATTCTTGAATAAAAAATTCATTATAGATTGCTTGACGAAATTGAACATGAGAATTGATTTAAGTTTTACCAGCGTCATACCAAAGCTTAGCTGTACCTTTCATAGCAGTTTAAGTCCAAACCAGTTTCGCAATTTCAGGTACATTTTTAATATCAATATTTTTATGTCGGTGCCTGATAAAAATACTGGTGGATTCCATCTTTGAATTGTGGTATTTTGATATCAATGTTATTTATGTGCCATCGCAAAGAACACTCACCTCCACCCACAGTTTACGTGGACTGTATAGGCCTAGCTGTGTTGATTTTTTCGGATAACATTATTCTCGAGTCGTCTGCAGCCTGTGCTTTTAGACTAAGGATTATGCTCCGGACTTTGTGAATCATTCTGGCGTGATACATCACTTGATGAACAGTAGAACTATGATTCTTTGTCGTGTTGATCTATCGTAGTCAATGAATCTGAGTATAAAAACGAAAATCTGAATCGTGACAATCAGATATATTCTATAATTTTATAATAAAGTAGGACGAGCAATTCAATACCTTCAGATACATGTGCCGACAGAGCTATCAGTGATTAGCCGGCGCGTACAATATTTTCCACTACCTTGAGTATTGAAGCCGCTGCTTCGTTTCTGACTTTAGAGTTTTCTTATATAAAAAAGATAAAAAGGATTGCTATAAATCAATTTTGAACAGTTATACATCCCAAAGACAAAAATGTTCATCCGAATTTTTCATGATTACAGTAAAAATAAATGATAATTATTCACCTTGTTTTCCATTTCTAATAGAAATATCCCCATATTCACTTCTAATGATCGAATCGTTCATTATTTTCACAGCAGATTTAGATGATGCATTTGATGATCCGGCAGTTGCAATAACGTAATTGTTATTTAGATCGTCTCGTTGCAGGCTCACTCAGCTTTTTTCCAATCCTTTTACCTGTGTTTTTTGTCACAGATCTATTACGTTTCTTTCAACTGACCTATCCGAGCTATACATTTCGTCAGAGTCTGTTGCAACATTTTTAATTTTATTACCCACGGTCCTGGTGCGATCACATGATTTGGACGGTCGTTAATCCGTTGGATAATGATTTACTGTTAGTATTGGACAACATTGTGCTGATATCCAATCGTGATTTATACGTTGTAACGTGGCAGATTTTACATCTGTCACTGACCGCGCCTCCACTCGCAAACGTGAGCGACCATGCCGCTGCCGTACCGCGAATTCTTCACCGAAGCGCAAGTCCACCCTTTATCTAGTAGAATTTTGTCTGCCTTAAGTTTTTCTTATTGTGAGACGCAGGTATCACCGCCAGGACATCGCGGGATTCACCTGCATCCGTCGATCGACGCTGGATCATCTGGGGGATGTCCTGGAAGCCGCGGCACTAGTACCCGCACCTACGTCATCTTCTGCAGCCTCGTCACCTGCCGTCCGGGAGAGGGCTGCACCTCCCAGCCTCATGAAGCCGCCAACACGTACCTCCCGGCCAGAATTTTGGAAAATGTTCGCCGTTTAGGTGCGGCGAACATGCCGTGCGTGGAATGGCCTGCCCCACCCTTTTTGGATCGCCGATCGACGGACAATCCGTTGCCGACCACCATCGCATCAACCTCGAGATACCTATAATCGTACCTTTATCTTTTTCTATTCTGGGTTTCCTTTATCTTTATCTTTCCTTTTTCTTTGGGGGTTTTTCTTAGTTTTCTTGCACACTTTTCTTAAGTTTTTTTTTGTGATTTAGCTTCATTATTTTGTGAGTGTGTGTTATGTTTTTGGAGCCGCCTGGGCTGCGTCCCACCTTAAAGGTAAGCTCTTTTCTGTAAGACCTCGACCATCCGTCCTCTAGCTGCCTTCTTGCGTTACCGACTAACGGCCGTAATTCAAAATTCGCCAGTGACGGGTAGTCGTGGTCTAGAATTTCTCTAGGCTAATTTCAGGCCAAATAGACCTAATTTCTTTATATTTTTTTCCTTTGGAGTTGCGCTGCTCGGGGAAGAATCCCCGTGCCGTATCGTTCCCTAGCAAATTTCTTGGATTCTTTTCTTGTTGCGAGCGTTAATTTAAGGATAATTTAGCGTTACCTCGTATTTCTTTTTGTTGTATTTATTTCTTTATTTCTTTTCGCGGCCTAACCGCCTTCTACCTTGGCGACGTCGGACTTAGATTCCGCCGCTACTTTATTTTGTTACTTTATTTTTTTTCATTTTTGATTATTACCTATCTTCGCTTGTATTTGGCTCGATTTAATTTCATTGTATTCAGCCTAACTGGCCTTACCGTCCTGTATTATTTATTTATTATTTTTTTGTACCGTTTGCTTTGCCTTTGAATTATATTTTCTCTCACCGTTACCTGTACCGAGTAAGTGTGTTATTTCTACGCCCCCACGTTCCCCTCTCCGTCTACTAGCCGAGTATATTTTGAGTTTTGAATTTATCTATTTCGTAGTGTTTCTCTTTCTGATTAGTATTTTGACTTTTGAATTTAACTGTTTCCTTAGTATTTTCTTTTTCTGATTAACTTTTCGTTTGAATTTTGGATTTAGCTGATCTTTATTGCCTCTCTTCTTCTCTGTCTTTCAATTCACTTCATCTGGCACATTCGTGTGCCTGGCGCCCAACTTTAGCTTTTGTTTATTTCTATTTTTCTTTTCCTTTTTGTATCGTACCGTTCAGTATCTTTTCGTGAGAATACGTTGGGACCTTTTTGAGCGGGATTTATTTTACTACTTATTTTCCTCCGGGTAGGAAAATTGCTCGTTACAACGTTTCCTCATTCTTTTCAGATTTTGCCCGTCCTCGAGATTCTCAGTCAGTGGTGAAAGCCCGACTTTCAAGTACACGTAATTTGTTCGTATCTTCTTTATATGTTGATATGAAAAAGAATAAAAAAAAGTCACAAATGTCTCACGCACAACAAAACAATGCATCATGTATATATGTACCCCCGAATTTTTTCAAGGGTACCCCCTGAAAAGTTTCAGTACGATGAAAACAGATATTTTCCGTTCTGGCTCATGGGAGCATTGAAATCCGAAATAAGGGTGAAAAAGTATAGATCTTGATAAACTAAGATGAATACATTAAAAATCATGCCAGCTGTAATTTTTTTGGAAATTAGGTGAAAATCACTCGCCAAGTGGGAAATATCTTTTTTACTCGTACTCATTCTCTTCAGATGATGCACCTGAAAAAAGGGGGGGTCGGATTATTTTGAACCACCCAAATTATCGCGCTTCAGATAACCGAATCATTTTTTTAATCACCTTTGAACTCTATGGGATATTGTGGCCAACTTTCGGGAGATGGTGCGCATCGTTCGATGAGTTCCTTAGTCAAAGTAAGATCCTCGCCGAAATAGTACCATGCCAAGATTGATAGGTTAGGTTTAGCGTAAGGTTGTAATCTATTAAGTATCACAGTCACAGAAATAGTCTCGTTATACATTCACTGACAACGGTTGTGAATTAATATGATATTCAAAATTATCATACAAGCAAACAATCTGACAATGGTTGCGCGTGGTTAACGGGCTACGACTATTGCGGTGCGCGTCCGCAAGGAAGACGGACGTTGCGACGTTGCCCTTCGTTACTCGCGTGGCTGCGCGCCAACACCGGCGCGGCCGAACCCTGCAACACGTGTTTCAGACAAACTCGCCGGTTCTGAGCCAGCATATTGACGAGTAAAATAATTTATTAATAATTGTGTGTGAAAAAGTGTAATCCGACGATAATTCCGTACAAGCAAGACTACGAGGTACGTACTACATGCACACGTAAGCAATATGTATAAATATTCATAGATATTGTGTTGGGACATCAGCTTTCATATCCTTAGTCTCAACTTTTTTAAAATTTGTATTATAATTATTTTTTTTATTTCTTTTTATTATATCCCAATAACGGTTTTCGATCGATAACTCCCCTGCTGGAAGTCAACGGATAGAATCTTTATCCACTTGAATCACTTTGGATCCTTTGGATAGAAAGGGATTAAGATAATTAATCTAACCCTATCAACGGTCTATCTTTGCGAATCTCTTGCTATCTTCTTTTGAGTCCAAACTAGAGCCTATCCTTTCCAATCCCTAATTTCCTATCTAATGATATCCATCGCCAATCCACGTGAATATCTACGATGGGCTACGACTATTACGGTGCGCGTCCGCAAGGAAGACGGAGTTGCGACGTTGCCGTTCGTTACTCGCGTGGCTGCGCGCCAACACCGGCGCGGCCGAACCCTGCAACACGTGTTGAAATATAAATAAATATAAATAATATATGTATAAATATTCATAGATATTGTGTTGGGACATCAGCTTTCATATCCTTAGTCTCAACTTTTTACAAATTTTTATTTTAATTTTTTTCATAATGATGATATATTTTCTCCGTGGGACAATTAATATATTTTAACCCCCATTTTTTATACAATTTTTTTTTCTCATGATAACGATTGATTAAAACCATGTCTGGAATGCAATGACCGGTAATACATTTCCAAAAAAAAAAATACATCCCCAACAACGTGTGCAAATTATTACAGAATGTTCGGAGACCTCAAGTGAAATGGGTGTCTGAGTTGACAGAGACTACTTCATATATAACAGTGTTATACAGTATTTTATTGTAATTTCAATTTTATTTTAAATTTATTCATTCGGGTGATTATTCCTTCTACTACGCTGATAAAAATACATTGCTACTCAGAACAGGGTGTCTTCTCTTCTTCTTTAATGAACAGCACTGCTATACGTAAATCCAGTGAATGAACGATATGAAAATGAGATGTTATTTCAATTAAAATGTTTCTTTATAATACTAACTATAACTACCTACCGATTTATTTGATACCTACTGTTTATTCGGATTGGTCTGCTCATTTACTGGATCGAAGGCTGTTTATTGACTGGGTCCAAGTGTTCAATTACTGATGAAATTGCCATTTCAGTTTCGGATAGGTTCTTTCATATGGATTTCTGTTTGGATAACACGTTTCAACAAGCGATCCCAAATATTTAGGATACGATGTGTCGAATAGAACTGGTTTTGTAAGGCAACAACCATCTAGTATAAAGAAAACCTTCCTTAAAACTGACCGTACGCTTAATCGTTCATTCACTGGTGCACTCACCCTACTGCAAGTTTTAATATTCTGTCGATGAAAACAGGTGGGATGACTAATTTTGTGAGTGCCAATATAATACTAATGCTGTGGAGTACAGCATTCGACGTGGCAATGCGTGGCATAATAAGGGGCTCAAGGGTAGGAAGTACTGAAATTTGAGGATAAAATTTCAAAAAAATCGATTTTTGTTTTTATTTTTACGGAAAAGTGTTCTTTGAACCCTTATCTTCACGTACACAAATCCTTGAACCGAAAAAAAATTTATTTAGCTCAATAAAGCGTATAATGCGTATCAGCGTTCCAGCAGAAGTTTTCAATTTCCCTATATTTCGGTTATCGCTTTTTTAATCCGTGAAAAAAAGTAACTTCAGATGCAGTTTTCCATCAAGCTACAACACTCAAGTGATTTACGTGAGGTAAAAAAATTATAATAATAAAAAATAATTATTTTCAAATCACTGCTACACTCTGAGAAAACATTCTAGTGACTCAGTTTTTTTACAGTTAATTAGTGCTATTTTGATACATGGTACATGATTTTTCCAGATTTGGAAAAAACTATGAAACTAATCAACCGTAAAAGAACTAAGTCACTAGAATGTTTCCACAGAGCGTAGCAGTGATTCGGAAAAAATCATTCTCAAGGTGTGTATACCCCCATAAGACAACAACTCCAAAATGTGTTTTTCTACGGTTGGAAATCATATTGAAGTTTTTGGTCACACACTTCACCAGAGATGAGCATTCAAATTTATATAGCGAATCAATATTCTTCCAAATGTTTGTATTCATTTTACAGAACCAGATTTACAAGTTATCAACCGCATGATTCGCTGCCCGCAGGACAAATTGCTCAGACTCGACAAGACCAAGTTTGTATCAACCGAACTGCTGAAATATATGGGGAATTCCACGTGAACTCGGTAAATGTTTGACCCTGACACCTTCCGATTGGGGCCATGATTTTTTATGTTATCGTACCTGATCCAAGAGACGCTCCGAATTTTTTTCAGATTTTTTCGAAGAGCCGCCATTTTTTTAAAAATTCACCAAACGCCAACATGAGAGCCCCAATTTGAAAATCTGAAAAAATTCTGAAAAATCCTTTGCCAGATATCAAAATTTTTCAGCCTTGAGCCAAAGTTGGCAAACGTTTGCTTCCATTCTTTTTCGTACGTTTTTCGAAAAAAAATTATGAAAAAGAACAGCAGCAGTTGCCAGTTCACTGTGAACTGTTGCTTGAACGTTTTTATACGTCACGCGCGATTTTTGGAAATTTTATCAGATATTACCAATGCGATTTTTTTTCATCCGATCTGAATCCAAAAATATGAGAAGAAATATAATCGCTTCGGAAAAATCAGCAAAAATTCTCAAAAATCGTGCGTGACGTATAAAAACGTTCAAGCAATAGTTCACAGTGGACTGGCATCTGCTGCTATTCTTTTTCATAATTTTTTTCGAAAAAATCACGGAATAGAATGGAAGCAAACGTTTGCCCACTCTGACTCAAGGCTGGAAAATTTTGATATCTGACACAGGATTTTTGAGAATTTTTTCGGATTTTTAAATTGGGGCTCTTATGTTGGAGTTTTGTGCATTTTTACAAAAATGGCGGCGTTTCGAAAAAATCTGAAAAAAATTCGATGCGTCTCTTCGGTCAAGTATAATAACATAAAAAATCATGGCCCGAATCGGAAGGTGTCAGGGTCAAACATTTACCAAGTTCACGTGGAATTCCCCATATATATATGTTGAATTTTCTTCAAGTTGCTATAACTTATATCTTGAATTTCTTTAACTTTGTGAATAATTAAAAACAAAAAAAATTCAAAGCGATTCATCTCTGAACTAGGTTTCTGGCAGTTGAAAAAGTCCAATGAGTCTGAGTTTTTGTCGAAGGCGCTTCAAATTTTCATATAACGTTTCTACACACACTAGCTACAAACCCACGTCAGATTTTGTAAATCGAGACAAAATTACGGATTCAAGAAAAAATAATTGAAAATATATCGTTTTTTTTCCATCAAAAAAAATGTCAAAGTCGAAGTATCGTAGCTATTTCTGAAAACCGATGTGGGTTTGTGTCTCACGCATCTTAAAATATGTGTGTGCAAGCCCAGCAAGATTCAAGAATAACTCAGACGCATGGGAGGTTTTCGAATAAAGCCTATTTCAGAAGCATTACGAGGAGTTACTCTGTACTTCGTGGAATACCTTTTACACAATAATTATTGATAAAGCGCAAAGACCTGCAATATCATAGCTCAGGGAAAGATAGCTTCGAATTGTATAAAACTCATGAATGAACTTCTAGCACAATAACCCTAAATGAATAACCTCTCAAATCACTACACTCATTCAAGCTAGTTCTACTCCAAAAGATAAGCAAGAAACTGTTCAGACTTACAGAACTTGTTGAAAATAGTGTCACAAAGGAAGCAACAAAGTGAAATTCGAAGAGCAATTCCTCTTCTAATCATTCCGTCATTTGATTAATTACAATATTACAAATAATCTACGGAATACTATCAGAATTTTGCTGCGTTACTTATTTCGTAACACAAGTTCAGAGTTCTCTAAGTTTGAGGCTCTTCGGGTAACCTTTAGACCACAGCAAACCTTTCGAAGTCGCAATCATAGGCTCCGGGGGACTTCATCGTAGAGACTGCAGCATCATCGGAGGTTCAATAGTTCATCGGGCCCGCTCGAACGCGTATAATGATTACAACTGTAAAGAAAGTGGTCGTGCCAACGTCAGAATTGTGACAGTTAAATCGAAAATTTTTACTGCATAAAATTTCAAAATAGATTTTTCTCTACCTAGGTTTTCAGTTAGTTTGCGTAGGATTCTAAGAGTATCGGTACACCGAGTCAATCGAGTTGGTTCTTTGCTTTGGACAATACTCTTACGGTTAACTCTGCGAATGTTTTATAAAACAGTGCCGTCGCAGGATAATCGACGACATCTGGCTCGATTAGCATTCCAATTTCTCGACTTTCGGTATTCCTGATCCAACGAAGCTGAAAGATCCAATCTGTCCGAAGCACCGCCGTCTGAAATGCACTCGAATTTGATAAAACTGTTTCTACGAAGCGCGCGAACACGATTTAGATTTCACATTGGCAAAAATGAAAACACAATCAAATAGTGTGACTTCAGCGCTATGTAAGTTGACAAATTCTAATGTTACACGAGCCGAACGAACTTGATTGTTGTACCCAGCTTATTCTTCCTTTCTGACTTCGGCAATGACTGAGCTGTCGTGTGAGAAGAAAAGCTTTACAAGTAGACCAGTACTACAGTGATGAAAGACGAGGAGTCTTCGAGGAGGCGTACGGATACCTAAAGTCAGTCGGCCGGTGGCAGCATTTCAGCGCTGAGTACGAGGTGCTCTGTCAGCTTCTGAACTGCTCAGCCAGGCGGTGCTGCGAACTTCGTCATCTATGAAACCTTGCCCAGGATCACTCTTGGCATAGCGATGCGCATGAATGTCCAGTTTCTGTGAGTAAATAATATTTTCTCATTGCAACGCCAACTGTAAAATGTAAATTTAGATAGAACCCACAGCATGGCACCCGAATTCGAGCGACTATTTATTCGTCACTACTATTTCCGCATGCCCTTCAATCACATCTATTCGATGACTCTATGATTATATTGACCTATTCTGGAATTTTATCGTTATTTACATTTCCAAGAACAAATTATCACGTGCGATAATTGTGATTCACTTACCTCGGGGTAAAATCGGCCTCCCTTCGAGCTTAGTTTATCAGGAAAGCAGTTTACCTCGTTGATGTTCGGTTGTGGTCCAACGCTTTATTGGCACCAATGCCAGGCGCTCGCCGAGAAAAACTTTTGGTCATATAAATATATAATATATTATAATATAATTTCATAAATCAAAGACGACGAAAAGTATTTTTATTATCAAGTTACGCTTATCTCGGGCAAGACCGAGATGCGGTAATTTCATTGCTATACACTTTGGTGTACCGGGACCTCGCGAATGTGAACGGTTCGGGGCCTAATCCAGCCTAATCTCGCAGACAGGGTCGTCGCATCGGATTTTCGTGAGCGCGGTTCTACGGTCAGCGAGAGCCACTCTCCCCGACACGCGACGTCAATGGTAAACTGAGGCGCCGGGCCAGTGTTTCCATGCGCGCGCAGGCTCAAGGTTCCGCTATAGGCCGCGAAATTTGTTTTCTGGTTGGCGTGTATTCGTAGATTGTCTATTGTTGTTCGACAACTTAACGACAAGAAGGCGCCAAGAAAAGGAAAAAGAAAAAAGAAGACGACCGGGAAAGGAATTTACTCGCAGTAAGTACAATACATTTTTGCTAAATTGTACCTCAAGGTGATCCGTTTTTCATCTTCAATGTTCAATCCCATTCGTACTCCAAAAAATTTGCGAAAGTGAAGCAAAACAACTCGTAGAACCCGAATAAGCTCCATTATTATTTTTCGTCACAAGGCCGTAAAAAAAATATTATATCGCTTCCAGAGCTTTCCTTTATCATTTTTCACAAATTTTTTTATCGTTACTGTATTACTTCATAATTGGTATTGGAAGTACGAAGACATCAGTCAAGTACGAATAGGAGCACAGTCCTAGGAGTAACTGCTCATTATTCTACTATCCCTATTCCTCGTCTCTCGGCGTCGCTGAATCGTCTATACTTTGTACATGAGCAAGTCTGTCTGCCAATTCTAGACATCGGATCTGGCCTCACCCCCTCAGATATTCTCGCAAATTTTTGGAGCTGGAAGTTCTCATCGAAAAACAGCGTCCCTAATCTTGTCAAATTTTTATCCCGTATATAATGGTGAAGTAAAACAACTCGTGGAACCCAAATAAGCTCTAAAAATATTGTTGTTTGTCATTTTTCCAAAACTTTTCTGGTAACGAATATGGGCACTTTTAGGTCCTCAGATTAACTGCTCATTATTGTACTATCCCCACTCATCGGTGCCTCTCGCCGTCGCGGAATCAGTTACTCTGTGTATGAACATGGAAAACAAGCCAATAGACGCGTAGCCATGCGACGTTATATGAATATGCTTTTGGGCATCAGAGAAGTTTCAGGGGCATTTCTTTCTTCATCACTTTCACAATACCTATGCGAGGTGCCTTCGAACAATTGCGAAGTATTATGCATGACAAGATTCCGGAGTATCGAAATAAAATAATGTCAAACTCCAGTACAGAGACGGATGACTCTGATTACTTTCTCAACGATTATCCTCTCAATATCTTCGTCCACGCTCATCATTTTGCCGTCACAATATAAGGTCGTCCACGATTTTTTTTTTATTTCACATTCCAGTAGTTTGGAGAAAAATAATTTGAACGTATTTTTTCCTTCTTCGTTTAAACAAAAATGGCAGTATGTACAACGAATTGAAAACTACTGGTTTATGACGTCACCCATGTAAGCTTTATCCATGAGGTATTCTGCCCCAAGTAAGACCGGTCCGGTTCCTCACCCTTATCAATATTTCTCATAATTTATTCTTGTTATCAGCAACCCAAAAGGAACCTATAGGTGAATTTTTTCAATTTTTTTTTCGGAATACTTTCCGAGTTGGAAATTGTGAATTTTTCTAATAAAATAATTTCGAATTGAACCTAGAAATAATGATTAACAATGATATTTTTTTCGAAAACTACAAGTTCTGACAATCATTTTAATGTGTTTTTTTTTTCTGATTCGAATAACCCGGGCTGAGTTATAATTAATTGAAGATTACTTTACTAGAAAAATTCACAATTTCCAACTCGGTTCGTATTCCAAAAAAAAATTTGGAATAATTCACCTAGGTTTCTTTGGATTGCTGATAACAAAAATAAATTATTAAAAATATTGATTGGGGTGAGGAACAGTACCGGTCTCACTTGGGGCAGAATACCTTCTATACATATATATATATCAAAATCAGTAAAATTCAATTGCCTATAACATTCGCAATTTTAATTGGAAAAAAATAATGTTCTCACTATTTTGAGTTATTTTTCACTTCATGCGCCCCAAAAAGTAAAACAAATTTTTTTTTTGGACGACCCCATTCGAAAAATCTGTAGTTTACTGTCCCGCCAATCCGTTTGTATCCCTAACATCGCATTTACCTCTATACACAGTCTATCTATCTGAATCCCTCTGATAGTCTGTTTGAATTCAAAGTCCCGCCAATCCGTTTGTATCCCTAATTTCGTATCCACTTCTATCCACAGCCTATCTATCTGAATCACTGGCCAAACAGTACTACATGAAGGTACTGGCTTGTCAGTCGTAATTCGATGATTTGAACAAATAAACTGAATCACTGATTGAATTAGTGGAATTTTAACTGTTTCCTACCTAGAGAGTACATTGGATTTTTTAACTACGTATTACCGTAAATTGTTTCAACAATTTACGATATGGCGGCTGAGGATGGCCGTGTTGTTGTTTACCGCCGAATCTAGAGGGAATTACAACTGCCAAACGACCATTTTCGGCTCGAAGAAAACTGTGTTCGTTGTTTGTTATGTACAACGGCATTGGTCGTATTGAAGAGATACACATTCCAGCGTCACCTAGGATCCGCTAAACACTAAGCGGCTCTTCAGATACGGAATCAACCAGTTTTCCCGAATCCACAACATCTGACAAACTTGAACAGTCGACACTCTGCGTTTTTTAAAGACTTCACAAGCGCATGCATAAAATCAGATATTTGTTTCGACAAAGTCTGTCAACCTGCTTTTGCCACCTTTCTCCAAACTCATACACAACACACAATCCCAGATGCAACAACAATGAGCAAAACTTATGTGCCCATTATATATAACGAAACTTTAACGGCTATACGAGAAGAAATAGGAGATTGTCCTATTTGGGTTTCAGTGGACGAAACAATAGACTCTAAGGGTCGCTGCGTCACCAACGTTATTATCGGTGCATTATATCAAGACCGAGCTTCCACTGGACGGCAGATTAGATGTGGAGAAGTTGTGAGAGCAAACGCTGCAAACATGGCTGCGTATGTGATTGACAGCTTGAATAAGTTTGAGCCAGCAGGATTTGAGCCAAACAGAGTTTTGCTATACTTGACGGATGCTGCTCCGTACATGAAGGCGTCTGCAGGAATTCTCGCACAAACATACCCGAAACTCGTAACCGTGACATGTTTAGCACACGCATGTCACAATGTAGCTGAAAAAGTAAGAGAGTGTTATGAGGAGATTAATGATGTCGTCGCTAGCGCCAAAGAAGTTTTCTCTAAATCTAACACGCGTGCTGAAATCTTCAAAGCTGCGCTTCCAAATGTACCTCTACCACCAAGACCGGTGACGACACGATGGGGCACGTGGATCCAAGCTTGCCAGTATTATTGTTTACACTACAACGAGGTAAAAGCAGGTTTTATGGGCCTCGAAGAGAACAGTGAAGCTGTGAGAAATTCGAAAGCATGTTTGGGAAAAGATGAAAACCTAGGAGAGTTGGAAGACATTGCTGCCAAATTTTCGTGTCTAGTTTCAAGTATCAAGCAACTACAAAAAAGAGGATGTAGTCTAGCTCAAACGTGCGAAAGGATTGCTGAATTGAAACCAGAATTCCAAGAAGATCCGGAGATTCATCACGAAATCCGGGATAAAATTGTTCAGGTTTTCGGCGACAACGATGGATTCACGGCGATGATTAACATAAACAACTGTATAATCAATGGCAGAATGCAAAATTTGCCGGATAATTGGATTGATGATGACGCCCTTAGTATGAAATATGCACCGTTTACTTGCGCAGATGTGGAAAGATCGTTTACCATATATAAAGCGTACTATAGAACGAATAGGCAAAGTATGACATTCCAATCACTGTGTCAGCATATTGTAATCAACTACAATAAAGACATGGGACGCGAGAATGAGAATATAGAAGTGGATTCTGATGAAGATAAATCAAAGTTTTTTCCTTCAACGACGAGTTTTCCACAAATTACCAGCAAGATAGTTACACGTAAAACAAACTGTTACGGTCACGCGAGGGAGATGACCTGTTTTCAAACTACTCCCGATTTTCCCATCTTCTATGTTATTCTCATTTAGTCTTCTAATTCTTTAATATTATCAAAGTTCCTACGTTCCCAGGATCAAAGTCACGGTCACGCGAGGGAGATGACCTTTTTTCAAACTACTCCCGATTTTACCGTCTTTTCTCTCATTCTCATCTCTTCTCATTATATGAATCACAGTTCCTACGCTCCCAGGATTCAAGTCACGGTCACGCGAGGGAGATGACCTTTTTTCAAACTACTCCCGATTTTCCCATCTTCTATGTTATTCTCATTTAGTCTTCTAATTCTTTAATATTATCAAAGTTCCTACGTTCCCAGGATCAAAGTCACGGTCACGCGAGGGAGACGACCTTTTTTCAAACTACTCCCGATTTTCCCGTCTTTTCTCTCGTTCTCATCTCTTCTCATTATATGAATAACAGTTCCGTGTGAGATTATTAATTTTTTTTTTGCTTCGTTCGCAACTTTTCGGATCTGATCAAACGACTCGTCGCAGTTCCACATCTCTTTCACGAGGTGACTGAGCAAGTCGACTCGTCGCAGATTCACATCTCCTTCACGAGGTGACTCAGCAAGTCGACTCGTCGCAGATTCACATCTCCTTCACGAGGTGACTGAGCAAGTCGACTCGTCGCAGATTCACATCTCCTTCACGAGGTGACTGAGCAAGTCGACTCGTCGCAGATTCACATCTCCTTCACGCGGTGACTGAGCAAGTCGACTCGTCGCAGATTCACATCTCCTTCACGAGGTGACTGAGCAAGTCGACTCGTCGCAGATTCACATCTCTTTCACGAGGTGACTGAGCGAGTCGACTCGTCGCAGATTCACATCTCCTTCACGAGGTGACTGAGCAAGTCGACTCGTCGCAGATTCACATCTCCTTCACGAGGTTACTGAGCAAGTCGACTCGTCGCAGATTCACATCTCCTTCACGAGGTGACTGAGCAAGTCGACTCGTCGCAGATTCACATCTCCTTCACGAGGTGACTGAGCAAGTCGACTCGTCGCAGTTTCACATCTCCTTCACGAGGTGACTGAGCAGGTCGATGCAGGGGAAACCTTGTGGGAGACATCGTCAATTAGCCTCCTCGTGGCGTCTCCTGGAAATACTCGCGAATACCTGAGTAGCAAATAATTGACGTTCACACTGCACACATTGTGAAAATGATCATCGGAGTACAGTCTTCGTCTAATACAACTTTTGGTATAGATATAGGCCGGTATTCATAGTCAGGTCTTGTGACCGGAATTCGTCAAGATGGTTTAAGTCGGCCTCATACACGAATTGATTGGCGGAGAGCCGGTCTTGAAACCGTCTAGAACCACGCCGGTCTCAAGACCTGACTATGAATACCAGCCATAGAGCCAAAAATATAGCTTCATAAACCTTTATATTATGTTTCCGAATTGACAAAATACTGCGACTTTATTTTTATTACTATCAACAGATAATAACCCATTGGTATAACAGAGCTATATTTTCAATATAATTCAATTTCACCGCTGATAGCATAAGAAAGTGTTAATGAATATTATATTTTTTCTCATCCGGCCGGAAAGCGTCAACTTTCGGGCCGCTGCGCTAAACGAAGTTGCCGCTTTCCGGCTCCGTCGAACAGAAAAATAGTATACACTACTTTGCCGGTAAAAAAGAAATCCTCAGATCACATGTAACTGTCGGCCTAGGTACGTAGTATACTATTCTTATCCGGCATTTTCACATTTCATTCTCACACTTATAATCTGTTGGTTGTGACCTTCTTGTTTCTAAGAAGTCAAATCCTTTCTTCTAAGTTTTCACGATCAATTTTTTCAAGAGTATATTATGTCAAAATTTCAAATGGATCCGATGAAAAGTTCAATTGATACCCTACAGCAACTGTAGGGCCCTTTTATTATTCATAGGCAGCTGATCTCAGAAGGTAGAATGGTACGTAGACAGCAACAAATCGACGTTTTGGAAGCTCGCGCATCGGCAGAAGGTCTATTATATGGCCCAGGAGCAGATGACTCTATGTAAGTGATTTAATAGCTTATGCATTTGTATTCAATATAAGGGTTTAACTTTAAACGCGTTTTTCTCAAAACTATGGTTTCGGATGCGCTGTCCACTATATTGCAAAAACTACTCGATGGATTCAGATGAAATTTATACAGCATATTCTAGGCATTAAAAACTTAGGCCTGATCGAAGGATTTTTTCTTCTCACCAAAAATTCTATTTTTTATTAATAATTAACGAGCGATTTTTTACGAGGTGGAAATAACCCATTGAATTGACCTGCAATGGTCCGTAAATTGAAATAATCGAACTTAATGCGATCGAAGATCTATTCTGAATTGACATGAATTAATTCGCATTGGATAAATTCATTCGAATTGAGAACAATTGAAAATTTTTTGATGAAATTAACAAAATTAGACTTAAAACGTAGACTGAATTACCCAAAAATTAGAGCACAATTCAATTACAAGAACCAAATTAGATTGAGAAGGTTAATAGGAATTAATTGAAACTGAAAAACTGATCCGTCATTGGCCGCCATTTTGCGAAATTTAAAAAAAAAACCTGCGATCAGGCCCAAGATAAACTATCAAACTCACTGTTGTTTTCTTATTTTTATTTTAGATGAACCACAAGAAGTACGGATGGCCACCGCGAAGCACTTTTATAAGATAAAGGATCACAATCGAGTTGACAACTTAGTCCAGATGTAATTTTTTTTTTGTTGACATTTTTGTGAACCTTACTCAAAGATATAGTTTCAAAATTTCGTATTATGTATTGAATAAAACACACTATACAAAAGTTCATGACAAATCATTGAAAATGTCTATTTTTCACACCTCTGACTGCACGTAACCCCTTCACATAGCTATACATTCGGGTGGTCGTTAATTTCTAACATATACTTGCCAGCCCCTGAATCGATAGATAATGACCCAAAGTCACCGCGTAATTTTTTTAAGATTTTTATCTTGATGGGAAAGCGTGCCGAAATCAATTTGAAGTTGGAAAATTTGAAATTTTTTGTTCTTTGTTTTGTAATTTTTAGTATAAAAGCCGGAAATACAGTCCGACCTCCAAATAAGAAACCCGGCAATAAGAAACCTCCCCCAGTTTCTCACTCGAGCGCTTCCCCCACTCTAAGCTCGGATTGCACTTACGTGCGAATGAGAGAGAGAGACAGAGAGAGTGAGTTTGTGAAGAGCGCACGCATGGTGGGGGTACTCGAATTCTTGCAAAACCTCTTTCCCTTGGGGGCTTTTGGTTTCTTATTTGGAGGTCGGACTGTAAATGTAGAATGACGAAACAATTTATTTATGGTAATCTTATAATATTACAACGTTATAAAGACTATATTAAAAAAAATGAATTAATGGAAATGAATAAATAAATAAATAAATAAATTCGAACAAAAAAAAAAATGAAAAATAAGAAAAAAAAAACAATAAATAAATAAATAAATACAGTCTAACGTGATATTACAAATATGATAAATTTACAATAAAAGACATTTTTTGTGGAAAATTTTTTTGTCATTCTACATTTAATTACCGCTTTTTTACTCGAAAATTGGTGGAAAAAAAAAAAGTATTCATTTTTTTGATTTTTTGAACTTAAAATTGATTTCGGCACGCTTTCCCATCAAACTAAAAATCTGAAAAAAAATTACACAGTGTTTTTGGGTCACTATCTGTCGATTGAGGGGGTGGCAAATATATGTTAGAAATTAACGACTACCCTACTATACCGGGAAGAAATCTTGATAGTATACAGTCGACTGCCGTCGATTGCGCATGCGCCAAATAATTTGTTTTCATTGGTCGGTAAGGTCGTCCCGCAGCAGTATTATGACGTAGTCGGCCGCGGGACGATCTTACCGACCAATGTCAATAAATTATTTGGCGCATGCGCAATCGACTGTATACTATCAAGATTTCTTCCCGGTACATATATTACAAGTGATTTTTGTTCTGTAGGTTGCGAGTTGACGAAAAATTAGTAATAGGCCGCTGGCGATATTTACTGCGATACTTCTTCATCAAGTAAAGGATTATGAAAACAAAGGTAAAGTTGTGTCTCTCTAGTGTCTAACTTCTGCCTTCTACCTCTAGCATCTAACTTGTTTTCGCCGGCCGTCGTCGTACGTCGTCTGCCTGTGCCTGGCCTCTGTATTTCTTCCTTGCGTGTCCGCCCTTCTCTTGCCTACCTTTCTTCTGCTTACTTGCGTGTTCTCTTCCTCTCTAGTGAACCGGTCACGTGGTCACCGTTTGTTTACGTTTACTTATTTTTCTCTATTGCCTCAGTTTCTCTCACTTTTGCCACCTACTCGCTTTTTGTGCTTATGCACTTGCCTTTCACGCACTCTCTGCACTTCTTCTTTCGCCTTTTCTCTTACACTGTCTCTGTTCTTTGAACTATTTACACTCTCGTTGGAAAACTATTCTTCATATTTTTGCAGAATTTTTAAAAATAATCAATTCTGTCATTTTTGGGGGGGGGGGGGGGGGGGGGCAGTGCCGTATTTGTTGTAAAAAATAACATGGAGTAACAATGGAGAAGTGCACAAATAATGACAGAGTACACTCAACTTTCATTTAAACCGTAATTCTGACTTGGAGGTGAACAAGCGGAAAGTTTTCAGACACGATTTTCATCGCAAATTTTCGGAATCTTCCGAAAAAAACTCCGATTTACAAAAATCGATGGGCAACATCGTGAAATTAACATTTTAAGTTTTATTTTTTGAATTTCGCGCTCAAAATGTCAAGTGAGACGAAAATGATCATTTCCGAAACTTTCCGATCGACTACCGTATTTTTAATCTCGTTTTAAGGCATTTTATAAATCATTCAATTATATTGGAAAATTTCGCAGCAAAATCTAGTAATCACGGAAACCCCCATTAACTGAAGGGGTCTGTCTAGTAGCTCGCGCCGAAAAAAACGCGATTTTCGTGATTATTTCTTGGGATACTGGATAAAGGTAATGATATAAAAGTTATTAGGCTTAGTAAATACACTCTTGAAATACATAAAAAAGAATTTTTCTTTTATTTTATACATGTACTATGACCAAAAACGTCAGCCGTACGCAACACCTCGAAAAGTAGGTAGGTCCGCCTTGTTGATAAAATCTCGGAGCTGTGTTGTCTGAAACAAAAAAATCAAAGTGCTTTAGGTTTGGTATGACAATGGCTATGTCCCCTATGAATTTTATTCAATTATTTCAAAAAATAAAAAAATGGTGAAGAAAAAACAAAAAATTTTCAAAAAACCGGTTTTTTTTTCGCCGATTTTTGAAAAAAAAATATAGTAAAATTCAAAATTTTTTAAAAAAATTTATAGGGGACATAGCGATAGGTTTAAAGAATATGTGGTCCAAATTTCATAAGGATCGGTCGAGTAGTTTCGAAAATTTCATCAACAAGGCGAGTAAAAACGTTGTTTCCAGAAAAACGCGTTTAAAGTTTTTTGTACATGAAATTCTTAAAAAAAATTAACTTACACCTAGTCAGCGATGCCTGGACCGTACGAAATTCCTTCAGATTGTTCGAAGAGTTGACTTTCTTCCAATCTTTTCTGTCTCAGCATTGTTCTGCCCTCTTTGGAAGCTTCCGATGAACGGCGGTTGCCTACTTGGATACGCTGGCGGTCCCGCGTCGCGGCATATGCGACTGCAGTTTCGCCGATTCCAACGTGCATCGTTTCCATAATTTTCAATACTGTGCTGAAGCCTTCATTGAAAATACATGCTGCTGTAAGGCACGCAATTTTAACGATTTTTTTGCCAGAGAAAGTGTGTTTCGGTGCCATACTCCACACAGTAGCGTTGAAACTCTCATTGTTGTTTTGCATGTTGCCTCCTAAGCACCTCTCGAGCAATTCGTCTTTGGTCAGATCTTTGTAGATCGGCTTCAGCACTTCTTGCACGTCTTCAGAAAGGGCAGGTCGATGCTTGAAATCTTTTAGTGTCTGCTTTGCTTCTGCTTTCCGATATTTGCACCAGCTCGATTCTCCAGCTGGACAGTACTGATGTTGAGGCTTTGAGTCGGTCGAAATTTTATGGTAAAATCCAGCCCAAATTTCGTTGCGCATTCCTTCGACTGAATCCTTGTTTCTTTGAACTGCTAATCCATAATTAGTAGACAATTCCTTCATTAGCTTGATCGTCAAATCAACAGTTTTAACTTTAGGAACACTGTCAGTTTTCCTCTTCTTGGCAGCGGTTTTTTTTTCGAAGAAGTTTTTTCGACCTTCTCGGTCTGTTTTTCCTCGGCTTTCCTTTTAGCAGTTTCGGCTTTTCTTCGTTGTGTAAGGGTTTTTTTTGCTCCGCTAGCACGCTTGAATATTCTTTTTGCTACGTGCAACACGCATTCTAATTTTTTTACCGTAACGTTTTCTCCATACGGAAATGTTTCAAGCAGCATTTTGAAAGTTTTGGAGTCCCCATCACCAATATAAAAACCGTAGCGGACTGCGTACTTTGCCAGTGATCTAATGAACATTTTTACAATTCCATTGACCTCCATTTTACCGGAGCTACCTTCATGATTAGCGTTACAATTTTCCTTGTGTTTTTCATACCAAGCAGCAAAACCAATATCATCTTTCCTCTTTTTCCAGAATTCGCACGCTTTACAGTAGCTAGACAACACAACTGCATCAAGAACTTTTTTACTATACTTGCCGATTAAAGTTACAAGGCCAATAAGAGAACTGAAGCCTCTTTTTGCCCAGGAACCATCTCCCGAAACTGTTAAATCTTCGCCATTTCCTGCTTCAGCATTCAACTTTTTTTCTTCATCGATAGCTTTCCGTCTGACTACATCGAATACGGCTTTTACGGCAGTTTTAATGGTTTCGACAATTGAATAATGAGCGGCTTTATTTAATCCTGGGCCCGCTTCCAAAAGTCCACAAAATAAATTTAAACCTTGCAGTCCTACACCAAGTAATCGAAACACAAACACAAGCCGACGATTTATTTCAAAACCATTATTTATCATCGAGCATGATTCGATCAATTTTTCTCCGCACTTACATTCAAGATGTATCTTAAAACCAAAACCTTTCTGTCCAAATTTCGAAAAAGACACATCACCTTTACACACTTTACACGATAAATATTGTTCTAGAAGGCTAAACACGAAAAAAAACTGTATAATACTGTAGCCTGTATCTTTTTTTACACGTACATCAAAACTGTCGCCCATCGACTCTTTTAGCTTTTTTGCTGATGCACTTGTATTACTCCTGCTCCGATCACCACGTAAACTACGCTTTTTTGTCTTACTTCCTGCACGTCGCCAGGATTTAGTTTGATGTTTGCCTTTTTTATCCATTGCGAAAATACGACAATTTCACGTAGAAAGATGTTGCTCTAACGAATTTACAAACAGAACTGCCTCTTTTCGCTCCAAAAGCAGGTATATACATTTAGTAGATCAAAACAACGAAATATATACGACCTTTAGGATACCGACATATAATATATATACATTAGGGTGTGTTGAAAAAAAATTTTTTTTTTTTTTTTCACGAGCTACCTTTCGAAACGGCAGCGTATATCGCCTAGAAGATTCTCTCAAAATTTCATCCTAATCGATAAAGATTTGGAGGTGGCTCACACAGGTTTTGTATTTCCAATTTAAATAAAACGCTCAAAAATGTGAAAAAAAATTTGAAAAAATTAAATGAAAAAATAAGAAAATTTCTGACTTTTTTTTTTTTTTATACAAAAATATAGAGAAAGACATTTTACCTATATCTTCAAAGAATACTGAAATGAAAAGAGTATATACCGCGTGAATCCGTACAAAAATATAACTCAGGTGATAATTCATTTCCCTGTTTGACCGAGCGCGCTTCGTAACCCTAAAAACATTGACCCATCACAACAGTTAGTGGCGCTAGTCGTCTGCGAAAACAATCATTCGAAAACTCAAACTCGACGTTCTATTTCCAATTGATTATTGTATTTTGGAACTGAGATTCATTTGAGATTCATTTGTGTAAAGTTGAAGTAAAGTAATGTCGTCGGATGAACGGAATAGAAAGAAGCGAATTATCTACTTGATTGGAGAGGCAAAAGAATTCCTCTGCAGCCAGAAACTACCCACGAATCGACAAGTTCTTAGTGTTTTTTTTCATTATCACCATTTTTCGGCCCGAACAATTTGTGAATCGGCCACGAAGGTGATACGTATGGTTAGTGATAAGTGGGAGCAAACTGGAATTGCAATCGGTGAAGTGAAAAATTCGATTAAAAAACTAAAACGCCTTTTTTTGAAGTGGAAAAAAATACGAAAAAATAGAAAGAGAAAGTCTGTCGCTCAAAAAAAAAAAGAAGAAGTTTTCTCCAACAAATTGAATAGGCTGTTCGACATTTCCCGACATGACGTGACGGAGTCGTTGATAGAAGATCGACAATTGTTCCTTACGTCACAAAGAACAAAACATCGTCATGGCGTTTTACCTACAAGTAGTGATTCTTTCTCCGCTTCGACAACAGGCTCGACGTCGGTGATTAAGCTCAGCAATGAAAACAGAAAGAAAAGTTTCGAAGAAAGTGATACGAGAAATGCCGAAAAACGTGAGAAAGAACTCAAGGAAGAAATCTCTGAGGAAAATATTGAGACCGGTTTGTAAATTTTATACATTTTCTAATATTTACAAACCAATAAAATTTTCCTAGGAACTTAAAAAAAATCGATCTTTTTCAGCATACTTTAAATTTATCTTTTATGTTTCTTGTTGCAAATTCAATTCTCTACGGCTTAACTTTACGACAATTACTAGCCAAGTAATGATTTCATTCGATTTTTTTGAGTTTCAAGTCATGGATAATAAAAACTATGATAATTACAGTTAACAACTGCTTTGCAGATGTATCTGAAATCTGTAGCTAATCGCTCTCAAATCTCAGCCTGTCTGATGACAGATTGACTACAACTCCAACCAAATATGAGTTAAAGCGGAGTGACTCGAGTCTCGCATATGAACTCAGCTATAACCCTGAGGCACGGCATAAGTTGCAAAAAATCGACGTTATCACTCCAACGCTCGTTGCAGCTCTTGATCGGACTGGGACTAGTAGCCGAAATGCGGCACACATACTTAATGCAGCTGCTACAAGTATGGGTCTTGATCCGAATAATCTCAATTTGAGCAGCTCTACAATTCACGTCAAGAGGAGAATATAGAGACAACAGATTGTTGCACAATTGAGAGACAGGGCGAATTTTCCTGAGAATTTAGTCGTTCATTGGGATGGCAAATTATTGCCGGATCTCAATGGATCAGGGAGAATTGAGCGACTTCCTATAGTTGTTTCTCGCCCTAATATAGAGCAATTGCTTGGAGTGCCCAAACTCGATGCAGGCACAGGTGCTAACCAAGCTAGAGCCGTTATTCAAATCTCGCAGGAGTGGAATATTACAGACCGTATACGAGCTCTATGTTTCGATACGACAGCCGTCAACACGGGTAATTTACGTCTTATTCTGTTCGTTGGATCTCGGAAGGACTAAGAAAATAGTTCATCTTAAGGGTGAATCAGCGAAAATTCCAAGAGATCATCGAATAACACATTCAATGATAATAGGCATTTTTTAATGAAAGAAAATTATTCGTAGATATTTATTTTCCACTATATTTTTTCTTTAAGGTACCAAAAGTGGGGCGTGCATTTTAATTGAAAAACAAATAGCTAGAAATTTGATTTATTTGCCATGTCGCCACCACATTTTCGAGCTTCTTCTAAGATGCGTTGTGGAGACTTTCTGGCCGGAGACGAGTGGCCCCAACGTCGCGATCTTTAAACGTTTCCAGCAAAAATGGAATACATTCGACCACACTAAATATGAAACTGGCTTGGAGAACGAAGAGACTGCTACAATTCTTGAAGATACAACGATTGAAATACGGTGTTTTATATCTCACCAGTTTGAGGTATTTTTCGATTCGTTGCTCCCTTATCTTAATGAGAGTATTCCAACACTCTATAGTAAACAAAATCATTAAAAACCAGAGAGTGGTCCAACCTACTCTATTTCGTGAGAAATGAAGCATCTTTCCCTTTGAGGGATCTTGAAAATCCGTCATTTTGATGTGTTATAAACGATAAACTTTGTATTATTTCAGGTGTTTCACCCCCGAGACGACTATAAAGAGTTTTTAGAGTTGGTATACATTTTTCTCGGCAGTGAACCCCCCCATGGAGTAAAATTTAAAACTCCTGGTGCTATGCACCACGCGAGGTGGCTTTCTAAAGCTTTGTACTGTCTGAAAATGTTCATGTTCAAGAGTCAATTCCATCTCCAGGCTAAAACGATTCGCGACCTTCGTCATATATGTATTTTCATAGTAAAATTTTACGTGAGAGCATGGTTCAGCGCTCCGTCTGCTATTATGGCTCCAGCCCACGATTTGCGCCTACTTCGAGAGTTGATTGCATATAATTCTGTGAACGTAAATGTCTCAAAGGCGGCGAGTTCCAAACTTTCAGCACACTTGTGGTATTTATCTGAACATCTCGCACCATTAGCTTTTTTCGATACTACTGTGACAGCAAGTGTAAAAGCTAAAATGGCCGCAGCATTCAGAACACGCGAGAGTACAGGTGGCGAAAAAAAGCGTGTTCAAGTACAAATAAGCGATCCTGATTCATTCATTGACGTGAGCGATTTCATTACTGTGAAGTCCGTTTTTTTGTTTGAGCAATTTGGCTTGGCATACGATTTTCTAGATAAATCGCCCGAGTTGTGGGAAGATGATGTGGATTTTATAAAGTGCGTAGATTTCTTCAAAAGTTTAAAAGTCGTGAACGACATTGCGGAGAGAGCGGTTTCTTTAAGGGGGTATCTACACCTTTGAATTTTCAAAAAGTCGTTTTTTTTTTTATAATTTATTTGGAATGCTAGTGACCTACTCTACCTGCAAATAAATCGGTGTCAAAATATCTAGAGGATTTGAAAAGTTACAGCCATGACAGTGCCAGATTGCGAAAAAGCGCCGCAGCGCGGCGCGCGAACCCTCAGATTGGTGCCATAAGTATTGTACAACACCGCCAACACCACTTACACCACTGCTTAATTTTATGACGTTTTTATATATTTCGATTTTGAATTTGATTCTGTGATCTTTTGATTCTTCGTAATTATCATTCTTACACATATTTAATTTTCAATATTCTTTTGAATTGTGATCATTGACAGAACACATGGCTGCGATCTACATTTTTTCGAGGTTAGGTGTCCACTTGTTTGTAAATATTATCGTGCTTCCATTACGAATTCAAACTACTGGTAATTTCCATTATCGAATAAACACAGTGTTTATATATCTGACATGAGACTTCGGAATCGAAAGAAGATGATCCATCAAAAAGTGCGTTTGAAATCGATGCCAGGAAACTACACATTTGGATTTCTAATAAGATGAGTATTTCTACAATACATATATTAATTGCAAGAGTTCAATAAATATTATAAGAAAAAAGGTATGATTGATGAAAGATGAAAGAATTTTCGTAGTATTGACAAAAATTGTGCTAGCATCTTCTGAATCTCAAAAATATTGAAGATCAAAAATTTTAGAGAATTTTTATGTTGAAAAATTTTGATCAGATTTTTTCTAAAGCAATTAATTATTTTTCTAACAGCCTCACCGGACACCTAACGGATACTGTTGTTGTGCAGAACAGGTCAAAACTCACTACGAACCTCCCCCTGGCACATGTGTCTAGACTCGACTCGACTCATAACTCATCGATACGAGAGCAGCGGCGGATCCAGCATATTAGTCATAAGCAAAATCTTAAAACTTAATTTCCTGTAACTACATTTTCTTCTCTTGGAAAAGTATGAAATGAAAAAAAAAATTTTGATAAAAAAGTTTAAAAGATGATTTCTGGAGAATGAATATTTTGAACGGTTGTCGTAAAGAATCAGGAGCATCACTGGACCGATTCTGGTGTTTGTGGTCTTCAAATTTGTAGAATCGAAGCCTCTATCAGATGAACATAGAACTTTTTGATAAACCCATTTTTAGTTGAAATATTAGAAAAATAAGCAAAATTTTTTTTCAAATTCAGAAAAAAAATCGAAAAAATTCAATAACTCAAGTAATTCTTGCAATATCAAAAAGTTCTATGTTCATTTGATGGAGGCATGTCTTATGAACAATTGAGAACCAAAAATTCCAAGATTGGTCCAACGCTGGGTCTGATTTTTTACGGCAACCGAGTGATTTTGTACTTTCCTGTCTTCAGCGCAGCCACTATTAGACTGGAAGTAATACATGATGTAAGATATGGATAATGAAGGTCAAACCCTCCCCACACATGATGATTTTTTTCAATTTTATCAGAGTCTTCAAGTTGAAAAAAAAAAGAAAAATTGTTTTTCAGAAATTCAACCCATTTAAAGGTGTATATACCCCCTTAATTGAAAAGTACAACGAATGCTTGACAAAAGACGAAGAGCAGATGCAATATCTTCTCCAAGTTGTACAACATCATCGCCAACAATTCCCTACTTGTAGTAAGAAGGCCTTCGCTGAGGGGAAAAATGTATTCTGAAATGTCGATGGCAAAAAAACTGATTGTAATGAATAATCATTTTTGTGATAGTTTAAATTGTATAGATAGAAAAAATAATCAAAATGTGCATTTATTGAAAATGGTAAGAATAATTTGATTCATGTAACATGTGGATAATAAAAATCATCATTTTTGTGTTATTTTAAACAATAAAAATTATATATGTAAATAGTCGATCATAAACATCGTGTGCTTTTCGATTGGTGAAAATCATCGCATTTGTAGTACACATTTTCGGAAAATTTAGTGGTGTGATGTTCGAATTCGAAAGGGGACAGTACCTAATGTTCATTAATGGGTTCGCGGTGGCTAACTTCTTATTTCTGACTTTTTCGGAAACGAGGCTCCATTCTAGTCGTATTTCATGCGCCCATCGCTGAAATTAGATTAATAATAATTATGACCCCTTATAAAAGTAATATAATATCATTTGATTTGATTGTATATCCGAAAAATACGCCGTTATCGGCTACCGCAGCGCCCGGAAAGTAAAAGAGACTACCGCCTGGTGACAGTCCGACACGAGGTCTTGAAAAGTAATGTGACGACCGACGAAGTAAAATAAATCCTTGAGTATATTGACCACGTATGAATGTCCGTTTATCCGAAAAGCCCATGCCGTAGAATTCCTTACAGTATGAAATTTGATTATCCCATTAATTTTGGAAGATCAATCAAAAATTACAAAATTAGCTTCATTTATTCGCATTTTCTGATAATTCGAAAAAATTATTAAAAATTGCAAAAGTAACATTTCATATTCAATTTTGAGTGGCTTCTACGAAACTCCAACTTCTGATTAGAGTCACTGAAACAGTCTTATGTTGAACTAAAATAGAAGTTTTGCAGTCGCATAATGCGAAAATAAATTTGAGCGTTTTATTTCAATTGGAAATACAAAACCTGTGTGAGCCACCTCTAAATCTTTATCGATTGGGATGAAATTTTAAGAGAATTTTCTAGGCGATATACGCTGCCGTTTCGAGAGGTAGCTCGTGGAAAAAAAAAAAAAAAAAAAATTTCAACACACCCTAATATACATATATACAAGAGGATTCTGAAAGAGAGCAGCTGCGAGAGAAAACAATAGCAGGTAAGCGGCTGGGACGGCGCGCAAGGAAATTTGCGGTCAGCGCGCTAGAAGTACCTACCTTTGAAGCGTTCAAAAATAATGTTAGAGTTCTCGGATCGTTCTAAAATTTTTACACAATATTTCTTACTATATTTACTTTCGAAAAAAGTGAAAAAAAAAAAAACGATTTTTCAAAAGTGAGTTACTAGACAGACCCCTGAAGTCAGCGATCTTTCATACTTTGTGAATCTCTTCGTTGACACCTAAATAATACAAAGAAATAATTCAAAAAAAATAAAAATTTGGAGGCCGGATTTGCGTACAGGATTTGGGAGAATAGCCAATATACCTCTGCTGTGATAAGGCAGGCGTACGAGGGTGTACAGTAGGGTGCTTCAGAAAAGAAATTCAATTTTTTTTTCCAACTCTTACCCTCCCAAATGCTTGAGGTGGATAAGAAAAAAGTCCCCCCGAAAGTCGGTCGCTGTGGCTCAACTCTAAAAGGTCGCTATTTTCATTTTAGTTTCCTATTCATTTAACATGGGGATTTTCGTTTTTTTATTTAAACTGAAATTACACCTATTCATTTCAATTTTGTTCAAATAACCATTGCATATTCAGAAAGCTGGTTGTTCAAGCTTTCCAAACCTATATAATAAAAGTCGACTATCTCAATTAGAACATTAAATAAAGTCATTTAAAATCTCTAGATTTAAAAATTTCTAGATTTCAAATGACTCAGTTTAATCTTCTGATTGGGGTATTCGACTTTTATTATATAGGTCTGGAAAGCTTAAAAAACCAGCTTTCTGGATATACAATGGTAATTTCAAAAAAATTAGAATGAATAGGTGTAATTTCAGTTTGGATAAAAAAACGAAAATTCTCATGTTGAATGAATGGGAAACTAAAATAAAAATAGCGACCTCTTAGAGTTGAGCTACAGCGGCTGACGTTCGGGAGGAATTTTCTCTCATCCATCTCAAGCATTTGGAAGGGTAAGAGTTGAAAATAAAAATTAAAAAATTTTTATGAAGCACCCTAGTGTTACAGTAATGTTCATTGATGAGTTCCCAGTGGCTAACTGTTTTTTCGGACTTTTTCGGATACCATCAATAAAATAATATTATATTACTTTTATAAGGGGTCAGAATTATTATTATTATAATTTCGGCTATCGGCACATCAAATACGACTAGAATGGAGTCTCGTTTCCGAAAAATTCAGAAAAAAACAGTTAGCCACTGGGATCCCATTAATGAACATTACTGTACCTTTACAATTGAGACACGGCAAATAAAACGAAATAAAACGTGTATATCGGTAAATTTCTTTTATTAAATTAAAAATTTATGACAAGGTGGCATCCACCCTTGCCTCCCCTGCCACCCCAGCTACCACCCCAGCTACCCTTCTTCCCCTTGTCCTTCTTTCCCTCGTCCTTCTTTCCCTCGTCCTTCTTTCCCTCGTTCTTTCCCTTGTCCTTCTTTCCCTCTTCCTTTCCCTCGTCCCTCTTCCCGGCTCGACCCCTCGCGGTGTTGGAGCCGGGCGGACCAGTGGCAAATCTCCGGGCGCGCCAGTTCCAGCTGTAAGAGATATTATTCTCAATAATAGTAGAACAACCGCGGAAACCGAAAACCAATCAACCAAAATACGTTCAAATTATTTTTCTCCAAACTACTGGAATGTGAAATAAAAAAAAAATCGTGGACGACCTTATATTGTGACGGCAAAATGATGAGCGTGGACGAAGATATTGAGAGGATAATCGTTGAGAAAGTAATCAGAGTCATCCGTCTCTGTACTGGAGTTTGACATTATTTTATTTCGATACTCCGGAATCTTGTCATGCATAATACTTCGCAATTGTTCGAAGGCACCTCGCATAGGTATTGTGAAAGTGATGAAGAAAGAAATGCCCCTGAAACTTCTCTGATGCCCAAAAGCATATTCATATAACGTCGCATGGCTACGCGTCTATTGGCTTGTTTTCCATGTTCATACACAGAGTAACTGATTCCGCGACGGCGAGAGGCACCGATGAGTGGGGATAGTACAATAATGAGCAGTTAATCTGAGGACCTAAAAGTGCCCATATTCGTTACCAGAAAAGTTTTGGAAAAATGACAAACAACAATATTTTTAGAGCTTATTTGGGTTCCACGAGTTGTTTTACTTCACCATTATATACGGGATAAAAATTTGACAAGATTAGGGACGCTGTTTTTCGATGAGAACTTCCAGCTCCAAAAATTTGCGAGAATATCTGAGGGGGTGAGGCCAGATCCGATGTCTAGAATTGGCAGACAGACTTGCTCATGTACAAAGTATAAACGATTCAGCGACGCCGAGAGACGAGGAATAGGGATAGTAGAATAATGAGCAGTTACTCCTAGGACTGTGCTCCTATTCGTACTTGACTGATGTCTTCGTACTTCCAATACCAATTATGAAGTAATACAGTAACGATAAAAAAATTTGTGAAAAATGATAAAGGAAAGCTCTGGAAGCGATATAATATTTTTTTTACGGCCTTGTGACGAAAAATAATAATGGAGCTTATTCGGGTTCTACGAGTTGTTTTGCTTCACTTTCGCAAATTTTTTGGAGTACGAATGGGATTGAACATTGAAGATGAAAAACGGATCACCTTGAGGTACAATTTAGCAAAAATGTATTGTACTTACTGCGAGTAAATTCCTTTCCCGGTCGTCTTCTTTTTTCTTTTTCCTTTTCTTGGCGCCTTCTTGTCGTTAAGTTGTCGAACAACAATAGACAATCTACGAATACACGCCAACCAGAAAACAAATTTCGCGGCCTATAGCGGAACCTTGAGCCTGCGCGCGCATGGAAACACTGGCCCGGCGCCTCAGTTTACCATTGACGTCGCGTGTCGGGGAGAGTGGCTCTCGCTGACCGTAGAACCGCGCTCACGAAAATCCGATGCGACGACCCTGTCTGCGAGATTAGGCTGGATTAGGCCCCGAACCGTTCACATTCGCGAGGTCCCGGTACACCAAAGTGTATAGCAATGAAATTACCGCATCTCGGTCTTGCCCGAGATAAGCGTAACTTGATAATAAAAATACTTTTCGTCGTCTTTGATTTATGAAATTATATTATAATATATTATATATTTATATGACCAAAAGTTTTTCTCGGCGAGCGCCTGGCATTGGTGCCAATAAAGCGTTGGACCACAACCGAACATCAACGAGGTAAACTGCTTTCCTGATAAACTAAGCTCGAAGGGAGGCCGATTTTACCCCGAGGTAAGTGAATCACAATTATCGCACGTGATAATTTGTTCTTGGAAATGTAAATAACGATAAAATTCCAGAATAGGTCAATATAATCATAGAGTCATCGAATAGATGTGATTGAAGGGCATGCGGAAATAGTAGTGACGAATAAATAGTCGCTCGAATTCGGGTGCCATGCTGTGGGTTCTATCTAAATTTACATTTTACAGTTGGCGTTGCAATGAGAAAATATTATTTACTCACAGAAACTGGACATTCATGCGCATCGCTATGCCAAGAGTGATCCTGGGCAAGGTTTCATAGATGACGAAGTTCGCAGCACCGCCTGGCTGAGCAGTTCAGAAGCTGACAGAGCACCTCGTACTCAGCGCTGAAATGCTGCCACCGGCCGACTGACTTTAGGTATCCGTACGCCTCCTCGAAGACTCCTCGTCTTTCATCACTGTAGTACTGGTCTACTTGTAAAGCTTTTCTTCTCACACGACAGCTCAGTCATTGCCGAAGTCAGAAAGGAAGAATAAGCTGGGTACAACAATCAAGTTCGTTCGGCTCGTGTAACATTAGAATTTGTCAACTTACATAGCGCTGAAGTCACACTATTTGATTGTGTTTTCATTTTTGCCAATGTGAAATCTAAATCGTGTTCGCGCGCTTCGTAGAAACAGTTTTATCAAATTCGAGTGCATTTCAGACGGCGGTGCTTCGGACAGATTGGATCTTTCAGCTTCGTTGGATCAGGAATACCGAAAGTCGAGAAATTGGAATGCTAATCGAGCCAGATGTCGTCGATTATCCTGCGACGGCACTGTTTTATAAAACATTCGCAGAGTTAACCGTAAGAGTATTGTCCAAAGCAAAGAACCAACTCGATTGACTCGGTGTACCGATACTCTTAGAATCCTACGCAAACTAACTGAAAACCTAGGTAGAGAAAAATCTATTTTGAAATTTTATGCAGTAAAAATTTTCGATTTAACTGTCACAATTCTGACGTTGGCACGACCACTTTCTTTACAGTTGTAATCATTATACGCGTTCGAGCGGGCCCGATGAACTATTGAACCTCCGATGATGCTGCAGTCTCTACGATGAAGTCCCCCGGAGCCTATGATTGCGACTTCGAAAGGTTTGCTGTGGTCTAAAGGTTACCCGAAGAGCCTCAAACTTAGAGAACTCTGAACTTGTGTTACGAAATAAGTAACGCAGCAAAATTCTGATAGTATTCCCTAGATTATTTGTAATATTGTAATTAATCAAATGACGGAATGATTAGAAGAGGAATTGCTCTTCGAATTTCACTTTGTTGCTTCCTTTGTGACACTATTTTCAACAAGTTCTGTAAGTCTGAACAGTTTCTTGCTTATCTTTTGGAGTAGAACTAGCTTGAATGAGTGTAGTGATTTGAGAGGTTATTCATTTAGGGTTATTGTGCTAGAAGTTCATTCATGAGTTTTATACAATTCGAAGCTATCTTTCCCTGAGCTATGATATTGCAGGTCTTTGCGCTTTATCAATAATTATTGTGTAAAAGGTATTCCACGAAGTACAGAGTAACTCCTCGTAATGCTTCTGAAATAGGCTTTATTCGAAAACCTCCCATGCGTCTGAGTTATTCTTGAATCTTGCTGGGCTTGCACACACATATTTTAAGATGCGTGAGACACAAACCCACATCGGTTTTCAGAAATAGCTACGATACTTCGACTTTGACATTTTTTTTGATGGAAAAAAAACGATATATTTTCAATTATTTTTTCTTGAATCCGTAATTTTGTCTCGATTTACAAAATCTGACGTGGGTTTGTAGCTAGTGTGTGTAGAAACGTTATATGAAAATTTGAAGCGCCTTCGACAAAAACTCAGACTCATTGGACTTTTTCAACTGCCAGAAACCTAGTTCAGAGATGAATCGCTTTGAATTTTTTTTGTTTTTAATTATTCACAAAGTTAAAGAAATTCAAGATATAAGTTATAGCAACTTGAAGAAAATTCAACATATATATATGGGGAATTCCACGTGAACTTGGTAAATGTTTGACCCTGACACCTTCCGATTCGGGCCATGATTTTTTATGTTATTATACTTGACCGAAGAGACGCATCGAATTTTTTTCAGATTTTTTCGAAACGCCGCCATTTTTGTAAAAATGCACAAAACTCCAACATAAGAGCCCCAATTTAAAAATCCGAAAAAATTCTCAAAAATCCTGTGTCAGATATCAAAATTTTCCAGCCTTGAGTCAGAGTGGGCAAACGTTTGCTTCCATTCTATTCCGTGATTTTTTCGAAAAAAATTATGAAAAAGAATAGCAGCAGATGCCAGTCCACTGTGAACTATTGCTTGAACGTTTTTATACGTCACGCACGATTTTTGAGAATTTTTGCTGATTTTTCCGAAGCGATTATATTTCTTCTCATATTTTTGGATTCAGATCGGATGAAAAAAAATCGCATTGGTAATATCTGATAAAATTTCCAAAAATCGCGCGTGACGTATAAAAACGTTCAAGCAACAGTTCACAGTGAACTGGCAACTGCTGCTGTTCTTTTTCATAATTTTTTTTCGAAAAACGTACGAAAAAGAATGGAAGCAAACGTTTGCCAACTTTGGCTCAAGGCTGAAAAATTTTGATATCTGGCAAAGGATTTTTCAGAATTTTTTCAGATTTTCAAATTGGGGCTCTCATGTTGGCGTTTGGTGAATTTTTAAAAAAATGGCGGCTCTTCGAAAAAATCTGAAAAAAATTCGGAGCGTCTCTTGGATCAGGTACGATAACATAAAAAATCATGGCCCCAATCGGAAGGTGTCAGGGTCAAACATTTACCGAGTTCACGTGGAATTCCCCATATATTTCAGCAGTTCGGTTGATACAAACTTGGTCTTGTCGAGTCTGAGCAATTTGTCCTGCGGGCAGCGAATCATGCGGTTGATAACTTGTAAATCTGGTTCTGTAAAATGAATACAAACATTTGGAAGAATATTGATTCGCTATATAAATTTGAATGCTCATCTCTGGTGAAGTGTGTGACCAAAAACTTCAATATGATTTCCAACCGTAGAAAAACACATTTTGGAGTTGTTGTCTTATGGGGGTATACACACCTTGAGAATGATTTTTTCCGAATCACTGCTACGCTCTGTGGAAACATTCTAGTGACTTAGTTCTTTTACGGTTGATTAGTTTCATAGTTTTTTCCAAATCTGGAAAAATCATGTACCATGTATCAAAATAGCACTAATTAACTGTAAAAAAACTGAGTCACTAGAATGTTTTCTCAGAGTGTAGCAGTGATTTGAAAATAATTATTTTTTATTATTATAATTTTTTTACCTCACGTAAATCACTTGAGTGTTGTAGCTTGATGGAAAACTGCATCTGAAGTTACTTTTTTTCACGGATTAAAAAAGCGATAACCGAAATATAGGGAAATTGAAAACTTCTGCTGGAACGCTGATACGCATTATACGCTTTATTGAGCTAAATAAATTTTTTTTCGGTTCAAGGATTTGTGTACGTGAAGATAAGGGTTCAAAGAACACTTTTCCGTAAAAATAAAAACAAAAATCGATTTTTTTGAAATTTTATCCTCAAATTTCAGTACTTCCTACCCTTGAGCCCCTTATTATGCCACGCATTGCCACGTCGAATGCTGTACTCCACAGCATTAGTATTATATTGGCACTCACAAAATTAGTCATCCCACCTGTTTTCATCGACAGAATATTAAAACTTGCAGTAGGGTGAGTGCACCAGTGAATGAACGATTAAGCGTACGGTCAGTTTTAAGGAAGGTTTTCTTTATACTAGATGGTTGTTGCCTTACAAAACCAGTTCTATTCGACACATCGTATCCTAAATATTTGGGATCGCTTGTTGAAACGTGTTATCCAAACAGAAATCCATATGAAAGAACCTATCCGAAACTGAAATGGCAATTTCATCAGTAATTGAACACTTGGACCCAGTCAATAAACAGCCTTCGATCCAGTAAATGAGCAGACCAATCCGAATAAACAGTAGGTATCAAATAAATCGGTAGGTAGTTATAGTTAGTATTATAAAGAAACATTTTAATTGAAATAACATCTCATTTTCATATCGTTCATTCACTGGATTTACGTATAGCAGTGCTGTTCATTAAAGAAGAAGAGAAGACACCCTGTTCTGAGTAGCAATGTATTTTTATCAGCGTAGTAGAAGGAATAATCACCCGAATGAATAAATTTAAAATAAAATTGAAATTACAATAAAATACTGTATAACACTGTTATATATGAAGTAGTCTCTGTCAACTCAGACACCCATTTCACTTGAGGTCTCCGAACATTCTGTAATAATTTGCACACGTTGTTGGGGATGTATTTTTTTTTTTGGAAATGTATTACCGGTCATTGCATTCCAGACATGGTTTTAATCAATCGTTATCATGAGAAAAAAAAATTGTATAAAAAATGGGGGTTAAAATATATTAATTGTCCCACGGAGAAAATATATCATCATTATGAAAAAAATTAAAATAAAAATTTGTAAAAAGTTGAGACTAAGGATATGAAAGCTGATGTCCCAACACAATATCTATGAATATTTATACATATATTATTTATATTTATTTATATTTCAACACGTGTTGCAGGGTTCGGCCGCGCCGGTGTTGGCGCGCAGCCACGCGAGTAACGAACGGCAACGTCGCAACTCCGTCTTCCTTGCGGACGCGCACCGTAATAGTCGTAGCCCATCGTAGATATTCACGTGGATTGGCGATGGATATCATTAGATAGGAAATTAGGGATTGGAAAGGATAGGCTCTAGTTTGGACTCAAAAGAAGATAGCAAGAGATTCGCAAAGATAGACCGTTGATAGGGTTAGATTAATTATCTTAATCCCTTTCTATCCAAAGGATCCAAAGTGATTCAAGTGGATAAAGATTCTATCCGTTGACTTCCAGCAGGGGAGTTATCGATCGAAAACCGTTATTGGGATATAATAAAAAGAAATAAAAAAAATAATTATAATACAAATTTTAAAAAAGTTGAGACTAAGGATATGAAAGCTGATGTCCCAACACAATATCTATGAATATTTATACATATTGCTTACGTGTGCATGTAGTACGTACCTCGTAGTCTTGCTTGTACGGAATTATCGTCGGATTACACTTTTTCACACACAATTATTAATAAATTATTTTACTCGTCAATATGCTGGCTCAGAACCGGCGAGTTTGTCTGAAACACGTGTTGCAGGGTTCGGCCGCGCCGGTGTTGGCGCGCAGCCACGCGAGTAACGAAGGGCAACGTCGCAACGTCCGTCTTCCTTGCGGACGCGCACCGCAATAGTCGTAGCCCGTTAACCACGCGCAACCATTGTCAGATTGTTTGCTTGTATGATAATTTTGAATATCATATTAATTCACAACCGTTGTCAGTGAATGTATAACGAGACTATTTCTGTGACTGTGATACTTAATAGATTACAACCTTACGCTAAACCTAACCTATCAATCTTGGCATGGTACTATTTCGGCGAGGATCTTACTTTGACTAAGGAACTCATCGAACGATGCGCACCATCTCCCGAAAGTTGGCCACAATATCCCATAGAGTTCAAAGGTGATTAAAAAAATGATTCGGTTATCTGAAGCGCGATAATTTGGGTGGTTCAAAATAATCCGACCCCCCCTTTTTTCAGGTGCATCATCTGAAGAGAATGAGTACGAGTAAAAAAGATATTTCCCACTTGGCGAGTGATTTTCACCTAATTTCCAAAAAAATTACAGCTGGCATGATTTTTAATGTATTCATCTTAGTTTATCAAGATCTATACTTTTTCACCCTTATTTCGGATTTCAATGCTCCCATGAGCCAGAACGGAAAATATCTGTTTTCATCGTACTGAAACTTTTCAGGGGGTACCCTTGAAAAAATTCGGGGGTACATATATACATGATGCATTGTTTTGTTGTGCGTGAGACATTTGTGACTTTTTTTTATTCTTTTTCATATCAACATATAAAGAAGATACGAACAAATTACGTGTACTTGAAAGTCGGGCTTTCACCACTGACTGAGAATCTCGAGGACGGGCAAAATCTGAAAAGAATGAGGAAACGTTGTAACGAGCAATTTTCCTACCCGGAGGAAAATAAGTAGTAAAATAAATCCCGCTCAAAAAGGTCCCAACGTATTCTCACGAAAAGATACTGAACGGTACGATACAAAAAGGAAAAGAAAAATAGAAATAAACAAAAGCTAAAGTTGGGCGCCAGGCACACGAATGTGCCAGATGAAGTGAATTGAAAGACAGAGAAGAAGAGAGGCAATAAAGATCAGCTAAATCCAAAATTCACACGAAAAGTTAATCAGAAAAAGAAAATACTAAGGAAACAGTTAAATTCAAAAGTCAAAATACTAATCAGAAAGAGAAACACTACGAAATAGATAAATTCAAAACTCAAAATATACTCGGCTAGTAGACGGAGAGGGGAACGTGGGGGCGTAGAAATAACACACTTACTCGGTACAGGTAACGGTGAGAGAAAATATAATTCAAAGGCAAAGCAAACGGTACAAAAAAATAATAAATAAATAATACAGGACGGTAAGGCCAGTTAGGCTGAATACAATGAAATTAAATCGAGCCAAATACAAGCGAAGATAGGTAATAATCAAAAATGAAAAAAAATAAAGTAACAAAATAAAGTAGCGGCGGAATCTAAGTCCGACGTCGCCAAGGTAGAAGGCGGTTAGGCCGCGAAAAGAAATAAAGAAATAAATACAACAAAAAGAAATACGAGGTAACGCTAAATTATCCTTAAATTAACGCTCGCAACAAGAAAAGAATCCAAGAAATTTGCTAGGGAACGATACGGCACGGGGATTCTTCCCCGAGCAGCGCAACTCCAAAGGAAAAAAATATAAAGAAATTAGGTCTATTTGGCCTGAAATTAGCCTAGAGAAATTCTAGACCACGACTACCCGTCACTGGCGAATTTTGAATTACGGCCGTTAGTCGGTAACGCAAGAAGGCAGCTAGAGGACGGATGGTCGAGGTCTTACAGAAAAGAGCTTACCTTTAAGGTGGGACGCAGCCCAGGCGGCTCCAAAAACATAACACACACTCACAAAATAATGAAGCTAAATCACAAAAAAAAACTTAAGAAAAGTGTGCAAGAAAACTAAGAAAAACCCCCAAAGAAAAAGGAAAGATAAAGATAAAGGAAACCCAGAATAGAAAAAGATAAAGGTACGATTATAGGTATCTCGAGGTTGATGCGATGGTGGTCGGCAACGGATTGTCCGTCGATCGGCGATCCAAAAAGGGTGGGGCAGGCCATTCCACGCACGGCATGTTCGCCGCACCTAAACGGCGAACATTTTCCAAAATTCTGGCCGGGAGGTACGTGTTGGCGGCTTCATGAGGCTGGGAGGTGCAGCCCTCTCCCGGACGGCAGGTGACGAGGCTGCAGAAGATGACGTAGGTGCGGGTACTAGTGCCGCGGCTTCCAGGACATCCCCCAGATGATCCAGCGTCGATCGACGGATGCAGGTGAATCCCGCGATGTCCTGGCGGTGATACCTGCGTCTCACAATAAGAAAAACTTAAGGCAGACAAAATTCTACTAGATAAAGGGTGGACTTGCGCTTCGGTGAAGAATTCGCGGTACGGCAGCGGCATGGTCGCTCACGTTTGCGAGTGGAGGCGCGGTCAGTGACAGATGTAAAATCTGCCACGTTACAACGTATAAATCACGATTGGATATCAGCACAATGTTGTCCAATACTAACAGTAAATCATTATCCAACGGATTAACGACCGTCCAAATCATGTGATCGCACCAGGACCGTGGGTAATAAAATTAAAAATGTTGCAACAGACTCTGACGAAATGTATAGCTCGGATAGGTCAGTTGAAAGAAACGTAATAGATCTGTGACAAAAAACACAGGTAAAAGGATTGGAAAAAAGCTGAGTGAGCCTGCAACGAGACGATCTAAATAACAATTACGTTATTGCAACTGCCGGATCATCAAATGCATCATCTAAATCTGCTGTGAAAATAATGAACGATTCGATCATTAGAAGTGAATATGGGGATATTTCTATTAGAAATGGAAAACAAGGTGAATAATTATCATTTATTTTTACTGTAATCATGAAAAATTCGGATGAACATTTTTGTCTTTGGGATGTATAACTGTTCAAAATTGATTTATAGCAATCCTTTTTATCTTTTTTATATAAGAAAACTCTAAAGTCAGAAACGAAGCAGCGGCTTCAATACTCAAGGTAGTGGAAAATATTGTACGCGCCGGCTAATCACTGATAGCTCTGTCGGCACATGTATCTGAAGGTATTGAATTGCTCGTCCTACTTTATTATAAAATTATAGAATATATCTGATTGTCACGATTCAGATTTTCGTTTTTATACTCAGATTCATTGACTACGATAGATCAACACGACAAAGAATCATAGTTCTACTGTTCATCAAGTGATGTATCACGCCAGAATGATTCACAAAGTCCGGAGCATAATCCTTAGTCTAAAAGCACAGGCTGCAGACGACTCGAGAATAATGTTATCCGAAAAAATCAACACAGCTAGGCCTATACAGTCCACGTAAACTGTGGGTGGAGGTGAGTGTTCTTTGCGATGGCACATAAATAACATTGATATCAAAATACCACAATTCAAAGATGGAATCCACCAGTATTTTTATCAGGCACCGACATAAAAATATTGATATTAAAAATGTACCTGAAATTGCGAAACTGGTTTGGACTTAAACTGCTATGAAAGGTACAGCTAAGCTTTGGTATGACGCTGGTAAAACTTAAATCAATTCTCATGTTCAATTTCGTCAAGCAATCTATAATGAATTTTTTATTCAAGAATACTCACAGCATTGCCAGATGAGATTAGATTAGATTTATTCCTTGATTGCCTAATTACATAGAGAGCCCTGCACTAATCTTATGGGAATTGGCTTCCGGTGGATTTGAAAAATGTCGAAACACTTTCGAGATACGGTCGTTCTGATCAAAAGTCTCAATGGGCGAAATACTTTATACTTTATCACTCTTTCGTGATACACATTTTAAAAATTACATGTTGAGATTTTGTATTTATATAAACCACTTTTGGGCTTGTGGCTACAACTTTGATTGAATTTACTATGTTGAAGGCCATGCCATCTGTACCTTAGGCTTGTCGTTAGGAACAAAATTTACGGGCCGTCCCCCAAATCGACTCCAAATAAATCTAAACTCATGAAATTGGGAAAAAAATAACCATCACATTGGCATGGGATGACTCATAATCAATCTTGAGGGCAGGGGGGTGGCTACTTATTTTCCACATAGCAGCATTTCCGTAGACCAATCTGTAAGAATTTCAGATTTTTACGTCCATAATTAGACCCACAGTGAAATAATAACTGAAAAGACCCCGTGTATTTCAAATGGAGAAGTTTATCCTCTCTGGCCAAAAGTCAAGCGTTAAAATAAAAATCTTAAAAAATTACGGGATGAGTCTTGATTCATTTGGAGTCGATTTGGGGGGCGGCACGGGAAATTCATGTTTTTTCACGTTCTAACGGCCACCCTACTGTACCTAGGCTCACCTCGATTACCGCTTCTAAGTTTTACATGTTGTACATTTAATAGACTTAACCGGCATGCTGTTATTGTACTCCAAAATCAACTTCGAACTGACTTTCACCGGCAGATGGTTAGATAATAACAATGAGCTTAGTACCTTAATGTTAACTCTATGAGGTCTCGTCCTCTCGCGTTGAATATCTGGTTTTTATTGTGAATAATTCATGGTAATTGCTCAGGGTCTATGTGCCTGTTATTATTAGTGTTTTGTTTATTTATTTGGTTTAGATACGAAGATTATTTTCCTGTTCCTATGCTCAGTTATGACAGAGATGCACTCGTCGGTCTTGTATATGTCCTCCGTATATTTTTATAGTATTTTTTGTTTCTTGCAATAATCAATCCTCCGCTGGCGCAACCTCCGGCTGCTGATTTTATAGCTAGGCTGTCGAACACCTGGTGGTCTTTTGATAATAATAGGGTTGGGCTTGTAGTATGCCACGATTCGCTTACTATGTCCTGCTCCGTTAGCTCGATTGTCATCTGGTGTAAGTTATTCAGTTCTTTAGGCATGGTCGGATTCAAATTTCGTTGCTGTTGGGTGCTTTGCTGCTCTAGTGCAGGGGTCTCTCGTCGAGTCCTGGTCTTACCGTGATATTTTTATTACGTAGTCATGAAATGCTTGTACAAAATTTGCAGAGATGCTTGCGAATCAGATTTGCTGTTGAGATTTCGTCAAAGTAGGCATTAGAGTATACAGTTGAACTATTCTCCTAGAGATATTCGACATTGCCGATTGTGAGGTGTATCACATAATCGAAAAGCGTTACAGATTTCAGAGTCGGTAAATAGCGTGCCAACGTTTGGAAGGATGCGACCACGTCAGAATGTTCAAGATTCCATTCCACTAGATTTTTCATATTCATTGGATAGTAATCTGTTTTTAATTTACGTAAACAATTAGTCAATTCTGTAGTTTTATGTACAGTTTCGTATATAATACAGGCCAAAAAGTTGTTTAGCATTCGTGTTTTTTTATTCCAAATCTAAATAGCCGAAAAGCACTCGCATTACCCAGGAATATCGTTCGATTTGTGTTGCCCAAGTTTTAGATGGATTTTTGGAAACTTGTACTATCAGGGAGTACAGGCTTATTACTTTTTCTTTCCTTTTGTCGACCCCGTTTATCATGCTACGAAACGTGTAGAATATGAATATGAATTCACTCTCCAAGTTAGAAAGCAGTTCGTCAAAGTATCTCTTTTTTTTCACATATTTCAGTAAGTCTTACAGTATCGATGTCACAACGACAAATTTGCACAAAAACACAGAAAATTAAAATGACAAAAAAATCAACAAAAAAGTGTTTATTATAAATTTAAATTCAAAACAGTTCCATGAAGTATTCCCCATGGAATATAGTCGTAGATTTTTTTTTGGCTTAATTCGGTTTTAGAATCTACGATATTCACCATAGTCATTATCATCGTCGGCCGAAATACAATAAGAAAATACAAATAAGGTGCGGAATAGAACACTAGCCCTGACCTTGGGTTCAATAAATCGTTTATAACTTTATTCGTTGGTGTCTCCTCACACGCTGTGACCTGGGTGACTCGTATATCTGACTTCCCGAGCAGAAATCCTAGCACGGCGGCGGTTCTTATAGAACGGGCCAACGTGAAAACGATATCGGCATTCCGATGTGACGGCCTAATATCGAAAGTTTTTAGCGGCCCGACCCTGTCCCAATATCGAGAATTAATTTAATGGTTATACCCTGGCCCACTACCTCGGCCCAATATTGGTATCAGATTGGCACCGAATACAGCGGGTGTACCTCGGCATGAGATATCCATCCGACGTTCGTTCCGATTGAACCCCCGGGACAGCGGTTGAACATCGGCGTCCGATATCTGTCCAATATCGGATCCACAATGACCCCCGATACGACGGCCGTGGCTCCACACGAGAGACCCACCCAACGTTGGTCATGGATCAATCGCCATTCCGTGCAGAAATTGATGAACCGCGGTTGTTCTTATTGAACGTACCAACGTCGAACCAATATTGGCATTCTAATGTTCTAATGTAACGGCTTTGCATTGTTAATTCCAGCTGGCCCGAGTTTGGCACAATATCATGAACCGCGACAACGGCTACATGTTATTGCACTAGATTGGGCCAGTGCTGGCTCCATATTGGTTGCCAATAGATCGTTCAAATATATCCACGTAGTATGTTCACCCAATATTGGCCATCGCGGCGCAACAGTTGGAGTGGTCAGTCGTCAACGTCGGATGTACACCCAATATTGGCCATTGGCTGGCAATCATTGCGGTGGTTAGTCGCCAACGTCGGATAAGCACCCAACATTGGCCTCTGGCTGGCAACCGCTGCAGAAGTTATACCGTGGTTGACAATCTCGGTCCGAGGTCGAACTTGAGCTGGCAGCCGTTGCGGAAGTTATACCGTGGTTGACAATCTCGGTCCGAAGTCGAACTTGAACCAGCAGCCTACGCAACGGTCATACTGTAGTTCACAATCTCGGTCTGAGATCGAACCTGAGCTAGCAGCCGTTGCAGAAGTTATACCGTGGTTGACAATCTTGGTCTGAGGTCGAACTTGAACCAGCAGCCCATGCAACGGTCATACCACGGCCCGGAATCTCGGAACAAGACTGGCCTCAAAACACCTATTTCAAATGCGCGGTATGTCACAACTAACAAAGAGTAGTATTGATACTCATGCGACGAATTGGCGCAGTGGCTAGAGCGAGCGATCCGTAATATGAGAGACCGTGCGTTCTTGGGTTCAAATCCCCTCGCAGTTAGAGAAAAACTCGAAGTTTTCTCAGAAAAGGGTCATGCGTAACGAATAATGTAGGCGGGTTAGTTGATAATCAGTTGGGGTACACACGGTGTACAAACGGAATGCGGGACAAACATAATCGGTTAATGTAAATTCCAGTAGGGAAACATAGCCTTGGTGTATACAATACCGAGCGAACCGAAACTGAGATTTTCAAAGTTCTAATTTTTCTGATTATAAATAGTAATATTATTACCATTTTTTGTTACTACTGGCAGTGCTCGCACGGCGTACCGTCAATTCTATAAAATAAATACGGGGCATGATATACTGGCCCAATAACGCAAGACTATATAGGGCCGTGGATGGATGCCAATATCTGCCCGAATCAGAAACGCACCATTTACCCAAGCACGTCAGGCAATATTGGGCCACCGTAACATCGAATCTTGGTCCGGTGCCGGCACCCAAGCTTGGTCCGACTTTCTTTCGGTGTTATCGGGCCAATACGGAACAGCGTTACATTTCAATCACGGACCAATATTGAATAGCAATCGCGGGCCAAGATTTTTCGAGCGGCTGCAGCGTTGGACTAATATCGCGCCGTCGTGAAATTTCTGCTCGGGTTATGTCTAATGGCGTATATCTCGCAGCGCTGCGACGCCTGCGCATCCTCGTTCTCTTACCGGCGGTCGGATTTGAATGTGTCTTTACGCCGTATATATAGCAGGCATATCTCTCTCTCTCGTTGGAATAGAGTATAACCCCACGTGTATTGCAGCCAGGGTTGCCACCACTCCGGGTTTCACCCGGAGACTCCGGGTTGTGGTTACTTTACTCCAGGTTCCGGGTTAAAAACTAAATCTCCGGGTGAAACGTATGACCCATTATTTGTCATCCAGACCAGACTCCTTTGTTGAAAAGTGTATCAGCAAATTCGGAATATATTTTCAAATTCAAAGCTATTAACCAAAATTGATCATAATTTTCGTTCGCTTTGTGGAGTTACTTGTAATTTACTTGTAGTGAAAATCTTGCGTATTTATAACTAGTCGATCAACCATACAAACGTTTCTAAGTAGTTTTATTGTGATTTCTAATAAAAAGCGTTGAAATTTTCATTTTTACACCCCCCCCTCCCTTTCGCCTGCCAATCTCCGGTTCAGTTCGGCCTGAGGTGGCGACCGTGATTGCAGCCGTGCAGGTTCCCTGCGATTCCTCAGCCATCTGCGCAAGTTCAAGGGATATGACTTTATTCCTTCATTGTTCTTTACCAGCCCGCTTTCGGCTTTAATTTTATTTTTCAATTTTTTTTCTGTTGTGCAGGGGGCTTCGGGCGCTAGATTCCGATCAGCTCTCTCTCCGTTCCCTGTACAAATAGTTTACTTCTATAGTTCTCTGTTGGTTCCAGTGGCCCGACTGTCCTGATTTCCTGGCGAGGATATGGTTTTGCTCGTGTTTATTCGTATCTTACGTGGTAGGGTTGTTCGAGGCTTCTTTTCGAAGGCGTGTTACTGGCCGATTGCGCGTATTTGGTTCATGTGCCGTTTCCATATCCGATCATCGCTCAACTCCACCTCGTATATCAGGTTTCCTAGTTTTGCTCAGTCACGTCCGTGATCAATGGTAAATTTTTTTTTCGATGGGTCACTTTAGATTAGTCAAGTTTATGCACAAATCACATAAATTTATACAATACATTAATCAATCATCCGCTTTACTAGAACAGGTGGTTAAGGAAGAAGTTAGATATAATTATTCACAGACAACAGAATATAATTGAGAGAGAAATACTATATGTACGTTGTAAGCCGATTTTCGGTTACTGATGAAAAGACGTTTATATTGATATATATTTTAGAAATTGAAATTCGCACATTGAGTCATGAAAAATAGTATACGACACACGTGCGCGTACGTGATCCTCGCACTCGTGTTAAACTACACTCGTTCGAGAATCACTTACTTCGCGCAATTGTATGGTAATCTACTATAAACCTTTTTACGACTTTTACTTCCTCTGAATGATCAAGTCTGGTCATCTCATCGCACATACTCACACAGTCGGCAAACACATGCAAGAATACTCACAGCTTCTTTATCCTTCTTCTTCATTTGCTCACTCTATATCTGGCATTGCTCGATTACTAAGTCAAAAATCTATTTCGCGATCAACGTTTCAGTGCACGTGTTATTAAAAATACCTTACCCGCCATATGCCATCTTTGAAATTATGCACAAATTATTACATTCATGCAATGGGCCTTGCAGCATTATCCAAATTTTCAATAACAATGGCTACGTATCATCTGACGAGGATGATATAGACCACATTGAGTGGACCTATAACCAGTCAATTTTAAGAAAATATGTGCCATCCCAATGATACTCATGTTCACCTATAAGTTATTTATAAATTTGCTATATTTTATTATATATAAAAGGTTATACACATTCGGGTTGGTGGAGAAAAACCGAATGACCAACATTATTAATTAGCGAAATTCCGAAATTTCAAAGTTGAGAAAACTTTCAATACAAATGAGCCTCATACAAAAGCTTCATAATTTGGTCTCTTGGAATATTTAAATTAGGATTGATGACTGTTCGGCAGTAACGGTATTCCGGTATAAGATTTTCGGGATTTCTGTCATTACGAATTCCGGTCTTTCGGTTTTTCGACCCACACCCATATAATCTGTTTGAGCAGTTGTCGGGTACAGATTGTACGTATAGAATTATGTAGTAATTATTAGCGTTCCTATAAATTCATATGCGAGATTTTTGAGTAAATATTGGTAATATTGATGCCCAGGCGCGATATAACAATAGGCTCGAGCTTTGTTCTAGATCGGCTCGCCCTTGGCTAGTCGCGGCCCAAGACTGGCGTTCAGGGCTGGTCCAAGAGTGGCTGAGCACAGGAATGATAATGCCGAGCCAACCTCGACCGCCAGGACTGGGACCTTCCCCGACAGCCAAGAATGGCCCAAGCCTAATATACAGAATCGGTCCAAATCTGGAAACTGAGATTGGCCCAAGAACGGCAACCATGGTTACCCTACCAAACCCCTAACTAGATCAGCCGATTGGTATTTATCATTTCAACGATAAAAAATGATAAAACAAATTACTGACAAACCATTGTATCATCAAATTTGCTTGCAAATTTACCGCATGTGAATGAAAACGCATTTTCGCTGAAAAAACCGACACCGATATTTATCTCCTAACCGGGATTTGAACCCACGTCCGCTCGCTCGCATATATTACTAGTCGCACGCCCTATCCACTACGCCAAACTACTTGTTGGTAAAGAATCCGATCTTTTCCTATTTATATTACAACTTCATATGAAGAATTCCATGTGAACTCGTTGAATCAAAAACCTTGATTAGCGATCCGATTTGATTAGCGGTTTCATACAATTATGATGGTTCTCAGTCCAACACACAGCTTTGATTGAAAAAAATTAATTCATCGAACTGTTTTTGATTATGAATTTTTGACAACTCAAAATAGCGCCGTGATCAATTTTTTCATCATTTCTAAAAAATACGACGAACATTTTTCGGTTATAAGAAAGATGGCGATATTCTTTTGAGGTTCAATTTTCATTTCTTTCAAAATTACAATTATTGATTTCTAACTTCGCGATCAAACTCGGGTCAATGCTGAACGAGGTTCAGTAAAACCTAGTCTTGGAAGACAGTCTTCAACCAATGTTGGACCGAGCTTGATAACTAAGCTCGACGTCTGAACGTCTGCCACTTCTGGTTACAGACTGGAATTCAGTATCGGGCCAAATCTGGTTGACCCGCGATAAACCAATCGTTGATGGCAGTGTTGGTCCAACACTGGTCCGAGCTTGGTTTCCAAATCTCGACGTCTGTACGTCTGCCACTTCTGGTTACAGACTGGCATCCAGTATCGGGCCAAATCCGGTTGACCCGCGGTAAACCAATCGTTGGTGGACAGTGTTGGTCCAACACTGGTCCGAGCTTGGTTTCCAAATCTCGACGTCTGTACGTCTGCCACTTCTGGTTACAGACTGGCATCCAGTATCGGGCCAAATTCGGTTGACCCACGGTAAACCAATCGTTGGTGGACAGTGTTGGTCCAACACTGGTCCGAGCTTGGTTTCCAAATCTCGACGTCTGTACGTCTGCCACTTCTGGTTACAGACTGGCATCCAGTATCGGGCCGAATCCGGTTGAACCGCGGTAAACCGATCGTTGATGGACAGTGTTGGTCCAACACTGGTCCAAGCTCGGTTTCCGAACCTCGGACTCCGAGCATTGGCTCTGACTGGTTTCAATGCTGACTGAGCCTTGGTCCAGGTTTGTCTATCCAGCCTAGGCAAGTCAAGGCTGAGCCAACCTCAAGCCAATTGTCGAAGCTTGGCAATTTCTGCCTGGGTGATTTCAACGATTATACGTACCTCATTCCCTCCTGCACGAGCCTGACGCACGCGGTGCGCGCCTGTGTTGGTTTTGTCGTGGGGAGGTGACTGGCTACGTTCACCGAATATTATCGGTATGTGAATAAATATATTAAAAAAAGAAAAAATGGTTTCAAATGAATTCAAATGAATTCATGTTTATAATTATTTCACCGAACTGACCTATTCCGGATTGGTACTATAATGTCGGATTTATTTGTATGATTAACTCATTTCGTGACAATATTCGTTATTATGCTCAAATTCTGTCCGTTGTGGACTTCTACGAGCAATGCACCGTGGCCTTAGATAATCCGACTTATTGAGCCGCTCTCGACGCTGTTTTTTTCCCGTTTTCTTCGAGTACTCGTAGGACTTTGACGCCGATCACTCACTCCAGTTTCCTTCTACGACAATATGATATTCCGCACAGCTTCTATCGGACGTTCCGGAGTCTCAGCTGAGAAATCATCTGCGATGGTCCGAAAGCTAGGACCCGCCATTGAGTTGCAGTGCAACCTCTCAATAAAGCCTCTCACGGGCTGTGAGGGGAATACATTTCTTATTTCTTGTCTTATTCTCTGTCTTGATTTTCGTCTTATTTTTTGTCTTGATTTTTGTCTTGATTTTTGTCTTATTTTTTGTCTTGATTTTCATCTTATTTTTTGTCTTGTCTTATTTTATGTCTTGATTTGTATCTTAATTTTTATCTTGATTCTTGTCTTATTCCTTGTCTTATTTTCTGTCTTGATTTTTATCTCATTTATTGTCTTATTTTCTGTCTTGATTTGGCGGTGTTGGCGCGCAGCCACGCGAGAACGAACGGCAATGTCGCAACGTCCGTCTTCCTTGCAGACGCGCACCGCCATGGTCGTAGTCCGTCCTAACCCATAATGTTAACCCCGAGCAACCATTGTCAGATTGTTTGCTTGTATGATAATTTTCAATAGCATATTAATTTACAACCGTTTTTAGAAAATGTATAACGAAACTATTTCTCTGACTGTGATACATGATAGATGATAACTTTACGCTAACCCTAACCTATCAATCTTCGCATGGTACTACTTAGGCGATGGGTATATCGCTGATACGTTCGAATCTTAAACAGGATTGTTTGAGATTCGCAATGGGGTAATTTTAATGGCAAACGAAAATAAGTGTGTGTGTGTGTGTGTGGTGTACTTAATTAAATAAGCAAGTGCATCAAATCATACAGTTTCGCCGTCCTGCACCGTCAGGCAGTTGTTCGCTACAATGCTATAAGTTTACGTAAAATGAATAAAAAGGAACGAAAATAAAGATCGAAGTAAAAAAAATATATAAATCAGAAAATCAGAAAAAGTCCGGAATTAGTCAGGAGTTATATGGCTGTTAAATATAGGAGATGCCTGAAGATTCAATTGATGAATTAATCGGGCCAACAATCAGCCAACACGTGCTGATAATGGACATGGCTGAATCCGCATGGGAAGGAGTCTGCCTGTAATTCTTGGCACGAGGCGAGAAGAGAATCCCGGCGTTTTTTTCACATTTTATCAAAGGAAAAATAAAGATCATAAGGCTGAAATCAGGAACATATATAACTAATAATGATATTTTAAATAACACTGTGCCTATTCGCACGACAGATTGACTCCAAGAGAGACACTTCAGACAGGTGAAGTGACTCTAACAAAGTCACGCAAGAGTCACGCAAAAATGTTGAACTGCTTTTTTTTGAACTGCTGAACCAACGGGTGAGTGGCTTCGCGTCGTGACCCAGGCTCACAATTAAGGGAGATCATCCCTCTCGCACTCATACCACCTAGTGGGCGGATTCTCAGACGGAATTAATAATTTTTTTTGTAAGTGCCCCAGTCTCGTTTCATATTATGAAAAAAAATTAATAATTCAATCACTCCAATTCTCCTAAAATTTTTGTGTGACTCTTGCGTGACTCTATTAGAGTGTCTCTGGAGTGTCTGGAGTGTCTGTCTTGGAGTCAATCTGTCGTGCGAATAGGCACATCGTTTAAATAAATACAGATATTACGCAGGATCTTACTTTGACCGAACGATGCGCACCAGCTAATCACTGACAGCGCTGTCGGCACATGTATATGAAGGTATTGAATTGCTCGTCCTACTGTACATAAAATCTGTGAAAATCATGAACTATGTATCAAAATGGCACTAATCAACTGTGAAAGAACTAGGTCACTAGAATGTTTTCACAGAGCGTAGCAGTGATTTGGAAAAAATCCTTTTCAAGGTGTGTATACCCCCATAAGACAACAACTCCAAATGTGTTTTTCTACGGTTGGAAATCATATTGAAGTTTTTGGTCACACACTACACCAGAGATGAGCATTCAAATTTATATAGCGAATCAATATTCTTCCAAATGTTTGTATTCATTTTACAGAACCAGATTTACACGTTATCAACCGCATGATTCGCTGCCCGCAGGACAAATTGCTTAGACTCGACAAGACCATGTTCATATCAACAGAACTGCTAAACTATATATGTTGGATTTTCTTCAAGTTGTGATAATTTATATCTTGAATTTCTTGAATTTTGTGAATCATTTGAAAAAAAAAAACTTCAAAGCGATTTATTTCAGAACTAGGTTTTTGGCAATTGAAAAAGTCCCATGCGTCTCAGTTTTTGTCGAAGACTCTTCAAATTTTCAGGGTACGTTCCTACACACACTAGCTACAAACCCACGTCAGATTTTGGAAATCAAGACAAAAAAAAAAATTTGATGAAAAATAATTGAAAATATATTTTTTTTTTCATAAAAAAAATGTCAAAATCAAAGTATCGTAGCTATCTATAGAAACCGACGTGGGTTTATGGCTTACGCATCCTAAAATATGTGTGTGCAATAGGGCGCATCGTTGAAACGGTCATTTCCTTGGCACGAAAATGTAATTCATGCGGCAGTAGTAATTGATATCGTGAGTGCTCCAAATTTCGCGTGTTAGATTTTTTGCGTAGGAGGAGCCATACAATCGATGAGTAAGCAGATATTTCAATAACAACATATATTGTATGAATTTGAAATTTCGAAAACTTTATTCCAGCTGCGGCAGCACTAAATATTGTCCAGCAACTCTCCGCTTTCACGTGACGTATACTTGAGACAAATTCAACGAGGAATTCAATGAGCAGCTGCGCATCTCAATTATTAACGAACTTAGTTTTACGATTTTTGAAATTTCGATATCAATGCGGCAGTACTAAATATCATCCGCCAGATCCCCGCTTGCACAGGATTTATTTGCACGTTGAGATGAACGAGAACCCCGAAGAGCGCTCCGATAATCGAACTTTGAAATGCCCGAAAACCTGCATTTTCACGAAATTTCAACATCGATGCGGCAGTAGTAAAAAAAATCGTACGGGCCTCAGCTTGTGCGACAGCCATTTTTCTATGAAGAGGAACAAAAATATCGATGAGCAACACTGGGAAAAAAAGTAGCGTTTTTTTAAACCGCCCTAGTGTGCAAGCCCAGCAAGATTCAAGAATAACTCAGACGCATGGGAGGTTTTCGAATAAAGCCTATTTCAGAAGCATTATGAGGAGTAACTCTGTACTTATTGTTTCAATTGACTCGAAATTTGCGCAATGTCTATGTTTTGAGATGGCCACCATGTATGTTAAATTTCATTTGAAAATATCTATTCGTTTATGTGATTTGAAAATAGCAATGAATTGGCAGTTTTCAGTATTTCCTACCCTTAAGAGGAAAACGAGCTCAACAACCTTTCACAGACGAGACCAAGAACCCAGCAACTATCCTAAAACTATCCCGATTCTCCGTCCAATCAGATAAGATCATTCAGACTTTCTATAATTATTTGATTCGTCATTTTTCATGATTTTGATCAAATATCTTAAAAAAAACATTCTATCGAGTTAACATCTGATACTTTGATTCACGACTTTATTATTATTTCGAGAAGCTAACATTTGTCCTCCTACCTAGGTCATTTTATCAAGTTTTCGAAGAGGTTTGGAGCTCGGCCTACTAGTCCTTGGTCCCTTCATCCCTCCAACGGCTTCCTGTTGCAGTACGCAGGATTTAACCAACACCATCCTGATTCTTCATTCCTGATTCCTGATTCCTACACTTGTTACTGGTTCCTGCCCTCGGAGGATTTTTGTAAAAACCTATGTTGTGATATTTGATTGAGCTCGACTATCTTCTTGTGGCTTTTTGTGGTTTACCCAGGAGACGGAAGGTTAGACCGGATAATGTTAGGGAAATCAAACTATTTAATTTTCGAGCCACAGCGCAAACTTTCCCTATGATGGCAAATACACCTGTTAAACTTTCGTCGATTGTATATTTACTTACGCATCTTAAAATATGTGTGTGCAAGCCCAGCAAAATTCAAGAATAACTCAGACGCATGGGAGGTTTTTGAATAAAGGCTATTTCAGAAGCATTATGCGGAGTAACTCTGTACTTATTGTTTCAATTGACTTTAAATTTACACAATGTCTATGTTTTGAGATGGCCACCATGTGTGTTAAATTTCATTTGAAAATATCTATTGGTTTATGTGATTTGAAAATAGCAATAAATTGGCAGTTTTCAGTATCTCCAACCCTTAAGGCTGGCTTTACACGAGCGAATTATTCGCTGAAAATCAAGCGAAATATCGTCACGTGACCCTGGTTACTCGCTTATTATTGGCTGGTTAGCGAATAATTAGCGAACCAGGGTCACGTGAAGATATTTCGCTTGATTTTCAGCGAATAATTCGCTCGTGAAAAACCAGCCTCAGAGGAAGACGAGCTCAACAACCTTTCACAGACGAGACCAAGAACCCAGCAACTATCCTCAAACTATCCTGATTCTCCGTCCCATCAGATAAGATCATTCAGATTTTCTATAATTATTTAATTCGTAATTTTTAATTATTTTTATCAAATATCTTAAAAAAACATTCTATCGAGTTAACATCTGATACTTTGATTTACGACTTTATTATTATTTCAAGACGGTAATATTTGTCCTCCAATCTAGGTCGTTTTATCAAGTTTTCGAAGAGGTTTGCAGCTCGGCCTACTAGTCCTTGGTCCCTTCATCCCTCCAACCGCTTCCTGTTGCAGTACGCAGGATTTAACCAACAACATCCTGATTCTTCATTCCTAATTCCTGATTCCTACACTTGTTACTGGTTCCTGCCCCCGGAGGATTTTTGTAAAAACCTATGTTGTGACATTTGATTGAGCTCGACTATCCTCTTGTGGCTTTCTGTGGTTTACCCATGAGACGAAAGGTTAGACCGGATAATGTTAGGAAAATCAAACTATTTAATTTTCCAGCCACAGCTCAAACTTTCCCTATTAGAGCAAATACACCTGTTAAACTTTCGTCAATTCTATATTTACTTGAGAGTCGGGACGACTCTTCTACTAATAACTACTCTTGTTAAAAACAAATCAGTCTTGCTCCAGATATTAACTCGAGCACTTGTATTTCCAAATATAACTAATTCGTTGAGACTAATTTAGTAGTGTCATAAAAGTCTCCTTATTTTGCTCGAGGAATCACGATTTTATTTTTTCGTTAATAATCCGTAACATAGGCCCCTACAGCATTATCCGAATTTTCAGTAACAATGCCTACGTATTATTTGACAAAGATGATCTAAACCACATCAAGGGAACCTATAACCAGTTAATTTTAAGAAAATATATGCCATCCCAATGAGACTCATGTTCACCTATGAGTTATTTATGCATGTGCTATATTTTATTATACACATTCAGACGTGCTTAGATTTTAGCTACATTAGTGCTGTTCTACAATGATACCTGTTCAGGGTGTCCAGCGACAGGGTAAACCTAGAAAACCTGGAATTCTCAGGGAATTTCGTTGGACAGGGAATTCTCAGGGAATTTTGCTAAAGTTCTGGGAATTCAAAGTTTTGTGTTTAAATTCGAAAATCAAAAATCAATTTCTCGCACGCGCTGATCTAACACTGAGAATGGTTATACAGCGCGATTATGTGGACAATCACGCGCCCGAAAGGTAAGCAAACGGAAAACGCCTGAATTGAGCAGATTATTACGTAATAAATAAAATCCAATCGTCGATGTTTGATCTGCTCAATGCAGGCATTTCCCGTTTGCCTACTTTTTAGGCACGTCACTTTCCACAGAATCGCTCTGTATATATTAGGCTTTTTACCCTGGAAAAACGACGAATATTGCCCTGGAAAACCTGGAATTCTCAGGGAATTTCGAAATGCTCAGTTGCTGGACACCCTGCTGTTGTTTTTATTGTTAAAAAAATGCAATGACTATTTCGAGCAATGCTAAAGCTACAGCTGATGTACGCCAGTGACTCAAGCGAACAAAAATTGCTCAAACAAATAAAGAAAGGATCCTGTCTATATGAATTCAAAAGCAGCAGGGCCTCAGAACTCGACGGTACTTTGGCCGGCTACGGAGTTGAAAATACAAAGGAAGATCAGTTAGCGTCCTGAAAACCTACCCACCTCGTCAACGAGCGAAAGTGGTGGTGAAATGCCTATAGTCGAGGATAACCAGCTTCTACCAGGGCACAAGACAGCAATCTTCACTGACCACGCATAACAATATTGCAGATTCGGCCCTGCTTGGGCACTCTCATAGACCTGAAGAAAGTGTTAGATACCCTACGTATACCACTGCTGACAGAGAAGCTGAAGAAGAAATGATTCAGAGGAACAGCGCATGACTTGCGGTCCAGCTACTTGGTCGACAAGCGACATCGAGTGAGAATAGGAGCCACTGTCTTCAAGAGTGAGGTCATCGATTATGGGGCCCCATCATCTTACTGTCATACTGGAAATTATGTCCGAAATCTAGACAAATTGCGAGATTCTGGCGTATGTAGATGATACTTGCGCCCTCTTCCTCGTGGTGGAAGAATGGGAACTATGGAATACTTGCATGGGGAGCTGTATGAAACACAGCAATGAGACAGCTCGAAAGCAACCAACCTAGAGAGGGACGATAGAGCAAGGATGCAAATTAACATGTTGTCCTGCAAACTGAGCAAACTGACAGAAGAAGTTATCACGACGCGGCAGCAAAGGTCTTTTAGGAGTTGCCAATAGACATGAAGCTGGACATCTGCGCCGAAGCAGACTCTCAAGACAAAAACAAATAGATGGGCAGATCACAGAATAGTTAAAACGAAAAACTGAGCATGTATTAACCGAGCTGACCCTTTCTACTTAAAGACATGTATAGATTTAAGAAAAACCACAGGTATAATCGTAGAACAGCACTAATTCATCTGATAGTGTTGAATTTTTTCTTATTATATTACAGTTGACATAAATTTATACTCATGTATGACTGCCTACGGACTCACTAGGAGCCCATTGTAAAAGCACAGTGAAAGCATACCTCACTGAATAAGGAAGATTATAACATTAGCTTGTTTTTTTGTTATTTTCAAGTAAATATTGTTAATATTGATGATTTCACTGATTATACATATGTGAATAAATATTTGAGAAAAAATATATATTGTTAGAAATGAATTCGTGTTTATTGAAGCTGGACCGAGATTAATGAAATAAAAATTCGTTCCATTACTATAGATTAGTTATTTTTGATTAGAAAAAATACAGTGAGGTTATCAAATCGTCAATGACAGTAAAGAAATAGCAATCTTTATAATTGTATTCCTATTGTATATCTATTGATTTTATTATTTACTCGCATTTTTTGCCTAGACTTTCGTCTTGATTCTTATCTTATTTTTTGTCTTGATTTTTATCTCATTTTTTGTCTTGATTTTTATCTCATTTTTTGTCTTGATTTCTGTATTTATTTTTATCTTATTCTTTGTCTTGATGTCTATATTGATTTTTATCTTATTCTTTGTCCTGACTCATGTATTGATTTTTATCTTATTTTTTGTATTTACTTTTGCCTTGATTTTTGTCTTATTCTTCGTCTCGATTCCTATCTTATTCTTTGTCTAATTTTCTGTCTTGATTTCTTGTCTTTATTGTATATTATTCTTTGTCTTCATTTCTGTATTGATTCCTATCTTATTTTTTGGATTGATTTCTGTATTGATTGTCATCCTTATCTCCTGTATTGATTTTTATCTCAATTTTTGTCTTATTTTTTGTCTTGATTTCTGTCTTATTTTTTGTTAAATTCGACTTTAACGCTAATTAGACGCTTCTTTTCAATTTTATTTAGTTTTTCATGGGCTTGCCAATCGTAGTTGCTTCCAAACTAGGCGGAAGCGCGTCTGAAAGTGTCATATCATCAGGTAATTTCAAGAGAGCAAGTCTTTTCTTTCATCATTGCACGAGTAACGGAGGACTGCCCATTTTATAAGCTACACGTGAAATCGCAAATTAGGCCAAAGCCATGACACGGATACAGCCTCTATCTGTGAGAATCGTTATCGAGAACTCCGTTATCTTGAAAAATGAGGAAATGAGAAGGTAAATGCCGACCGTCTATTTACGCGCGCTTGGCGAGGCCTGGTCAACGCCCTTAAGGCCATTTGAGCGAGCTCCGACAACTATCCTTGTTCCGAAGAACGCATCTAGCGCACAGCTGAAGAACCCTATCGAAATGACTACATCTATAGGGTAGTCTCATGCTACCCCGTCGGTAAAACAGCAGAGCGCTCAAAAGCCCTTCATCCACGTGTTTTGCTGCTCACTTCACTCGATTTCGACATTCGACTTATAGTGAATCGTCTTTTTTTCTAGTGATTATTACATGTATTACGCTTTCGTGTCACGTCTGATTGTTGCCCCCAACTTCCAGGCCCTGATGATCATGTATAATAACAATAACAGTTGGAGTTTCAAATGGACTGCAATTTGTATGTGATGATAACATTCTCACAGTGAACCTAATATTCTAGACTCTGATATAGTGATAAAAAATGCAACATCGATAATTATATACAATAGAAACAAAAGTTGAAGTTGTATATGGACTGCAATGTATACTATGAGTTTTTGTGGAAATGCAACATGGAACAATCAAACGAACTTTAGTTACTTGCGTGGCCAATAGGCTTGCGATATTTGTAATAGAAGCAGTGTTGTTTCAGGGCGTATCCAGAAAAACTCACAGTATGTGACTAGAACATTCTAATAGTAAACTCATTATTTCACATAACGTTATATTCATTGGTAATAAACCCTAAGGTAATCGAGCGAAAACGCTGATTCCGAGTAATGTACATAGACATACATCAAACGTTCAGTAGATTTCCAATCTCGATGCATGTAATTGTAATATTGCTATTAACACTGTTGAATTCGAATAAAATAATATCATGCTGCATTATGTCAAAGAGTTGCTAGCTCAAAGAATAGAATTGAATTCGAGTTTTTGCCACATTGAGATTGAAAATCTACTGTAACAACGCTTATCAAATCAAATAAATCTGTCATGTTCTATAAACATATGATGAATTCCACGCGAACCGGACAAAAAAAAAAAACTTTTTCTCTCATTTTTGCATGAGCTTTAGTACCCTCAAAATTAGAATTTTTCATGTATATAAGACATATGTAGCTATTTTTACCTATGGTGTACGAGCTCTTCTAGTTTCCGGTTGATTACGCTCTTTGATGTCTTTGGAGGCAAATATCTCAGAAACGGTATGTCGAATGAAAAAAGTAATAGGGTGGTGATTTGTAGTATTCTTCACCCTCTTTCACCTGAGTCCATGATCTTGCCCCTGACTATCGGAAAAAATGTCGAAAAATCACTTTCCAATCCAAAACTCTATTTTTATCCACTTACGTCATTTTTAGGATTTTTTTCGTATTTTTTTTCGAAAAGCTCGGGAAATTTCCCATCGAATCACGTTTGTTTCGGAATGGACCACGGCTTCGATTGGGAGCTACAATACAATACGTACGAGTCGTTCGTTTCGCCTTCGGAAAAAAATTGTAGCTCCCAAACGAAGCCGTAGTCCATTCTGAAACAAACGTGATTCGATCGGAAATTTCCCGAGCTTTTCGAAAAAAGAAACGAAAAAAATCCTTAAAATGACATAAGGAGATAAAAATAGAGTTTTGGATTGGAAAATGATTTTGCGACATGTTTTCCGATAGTCACGGGCAAGATCATGGACTTAGGTGAAAGAGGGTGAAGAATACTACAAATCATCACTCTATTACTTTTTTCATTCGACATACCGTTTCTGAGATATTTGCCTCCAAAGACATCAAAGAGCGTAATCAACCGGAAACTAGAAGAGCTCGTACACCATAGGCAAAAATAGATACATATGTCTTATATACATGAAAAATTCTAATTTTGAGGGTACTAAAGCTCATGCAAAAATAAGAAAAAAAGTTTTTTTTTTTTCGTCCGGTTCGCGTGGAATTCATCATATACAGACATTATTGATAGTCGATCTCCGTAAGCAATTATACGCACGATTGTTCCATCCAGTGTTGGGACGGATTTAATGACTAATTCTTAAACACTATAATATTTTAATAGTTTCCCTATAGCTATACTATGTTTCATGTGAATACACATACTAGTCGATATATGTGGATGTAGTGTGTAGTGTATATTAGTGTAGGCTTGAAGAATCGAAGTAGATAATATGGTTCATGATAATAGTTCAATCATTTCGAATAATACTGTATAATAAAAATGTATAATGATGGAAAGTCATATTTGAACCAACCAAGTTAACTACATTAAGAATGATTGAGTCTTGAAGCGAATAGAAAATGAAGTCGATTTTTCATGCCATTATTAAGATCAAGTGTCTTTGTTTGGGAAGCACTAGCTACTTATTCATTTATATTTGTTCGTGCACCCTCGGTCTGAGACGAATCCTATCACACTTTTATATTAAAACGTACAATTGCGTTAGGAATCTCAAAACTCCGTGATGTATATACTATGCGACGTTTACATGTTATTTATAAATTAAATTAAATTCATGCAGAACATAATATAATTCTATCAAAATTGAATGAGCCTTGCTTATCTGATAAAGATAACTTGTATGTCGAATTTGCGTTTCCATCGATGGACTACGAAAAGGGATATTTTGAAGTAGAAGAAAAACATTTTTGTTCATCTTTGATTTCCTCATTTCTTAGTTTCGAAGACTAATAGAATTTTATGCTATTGAAAGTCATTTTTAAAAGTATTTTGTTTTTAACCCCCCAGCAGGGGCTTCGCCCCCTGCACCCCTAGCAGGGGCTCAGCCCCTTGCATCCCCAGGGGGGGCTTCGCCCCCTGCACCCTGACCAGGCGCTCTGCCCTTGGATCCTGTCCTCACCCGGCCGTTGTCACTCATATTTCAATATATACTATACTTTCCTATCTTTCAGAGTTTTTTACAGGTAAAGAATTTCGCACACTGAGTTGAACAAAATAGTATACGACATGTGTGTACCTACTTATATCGTACTGTACTATTTGAACACTTCTACCCTACTGGAAAAGTTCATGTGATATATCATGTAGAAAAGTACATGATAAATCACATGGTAAATTGTATGTTGTTATGGAAGATATCAGTGCACAATTTACCATGTGAATTATTCTGTACTTTATTTTGTGATTTGTTACACGATTTATTGTATAGTTCGAATCCACATCATTTATTTTGTGATTTTTAACGAAGAAAAAAAAATTGAGGATTTCGTGCGGGATCGAACCCTCGTCCATCAGATTGTGAAGTAGTCTCGCTACCGCCTGGGCTACGCCACTTGTTAGTTTGGATTGACAATTTAAGGATCCTGAAGTCCACATGAAGTCCACCTGTGACCAAAATTTATTTCATTTTCTACCACCGAGTTGAGCTTTATTTTGATCCAACTATGAACTTTTTATAATAAGTTGCGTGGCCGAGGCGGTAGCAAGACTGCTTCAGGATCTGACGGACGTGGGTTCGATCCCGCACGAAGTCCTCAATTTTTTTTTTTTTTTTTTGGTAAACCCCGGCCATATGAAAAATCATATGGTAAATCACAAAATAAATGATGTGGATTCAAACTATACAATAAATCGTTTAACGAATCACAAAATAAAGTACACAATAATTCACATGGTAAATTGTGCACTGATATCTTCCATAACAACATACAATTTACCATGTGATTTATTATGTACTTTTCTACATGATATATCACATGAACTTTTTCAGTAGGGTAATGATCAGCAATTTCGAATATATTAGTCTGTCTGATAATTAGTTTGTGGTGCTGATGTGTAAGTAGGTGAAATTAGTGATTGGTAGGCTGGTCTAAGTTCTTTCATTTGAAGAAGATACTTAGAGTGTTATAACTTTGGAGCAGCTGTGGGCTACTTCTGTTATGGGACATCGTCTTGACGAAATGTTATGCTATTCTGTTCCGATGGATCAATAATGGGATAGAAATGGTCCAGGTGACTGTAAAAGATATAAAATAACGAAGAATTGAAGGAGAGATTTTAGTATATTAGTACTCATTTTCGTAGGATTGTTATCATTTCGGAGCCATGAACTGTGGGTTACCTTTGTCTTGGGACGCTGTTTTGCCGGAGTGTTATGTTCGCCATCTCAACGGATTAATAATCGGAACCTTCGTTCGGGACGTCGTTTTGTCAAAGCATTATCTCCGACTTTTCCAATGGATCGATGATCGGATAGGAAAAGGCCGGGTGACTGTGAAACATAGAAAATGACAAAGGATTCAATCAGACGTTTCGTATCACTACTAATTTTCCTAACATTGTTATTACGTTGGAGCTATGAGTTGTAGGCTACCTTCGTTTTGGGACGATGTTTCGCCGAAATGCTATCTTCCTCTATCTTAACTGATTGGTGATCGCAACCTTTTTTTTAGGACGTCGTTTCATCGAAGCATTATCTTCGACTATTTCAATAGATCGATGATAGTATAGGAAAAGGCCAGGTGACTGTGAAACATAGAAAATGACGAAAGATTAAATGAGAGGTTTCATATCCCGACTAATTTTCCTAACATTCTTATTACGTTGGAGCTATGAATTGTAGGCTACCTTCGTTGAACAGGTGAAGCAGGTAAACGCAAAGATGGCATGGGCGCTGAAAGTTAACGTCGGCGGTATGTTAACGCCAAGAGATCCGGAATTGCATCGCAAGTGATGGTAGGAAACATACAAATCAATAAACAAATAACGAGTCATGAATTTAGTGGAAATAAAGAAGTTGAGGCTGGTCTATTCATCTATTACATGTAAAATCTAGTAAAAATCAACGTACGTATATACCGTTTAATGTAAGTCATCATAACCTTCTTTTCACTTGCTTCGGTTTGAAGTGAAATAATATTTTGCCAGGTTCGTTGGTTTATTCTTTATCTATATTTGAACCCAGCTCAGAGGATCTGTTCCGTGCATCACAACAGGCCATCATGCAGATTCATTGAATAATAACGGTCATCGGCGTGAAACCACGGACGTCGCACATTTTCACTGTGATTATTGTTCACTGATTCACTGCATCACTGATTCACTGATATAAAACCATTAGCATGACCGATAACACCTGATATAATTATATAACATAAATATATAACCATATAATAAGATTATATATAAATGATGAATATTTTAACTGTCAATAGCGCGATCCGACAGCTGTCCGACAGCCATTTTGATTTCGTCGACCCTCTGTAGCTCACTTAGTAACTTCATTATCACATATCGACCGAGTGCGGATCCAGATTCATGCCAAAATCAATAGGGGGCGAGATTTCAATGGCTTATACCCACGTTTTAAATTTCAAGTCGATCCGTTTTACCGTTCGTTCAGAAGCGTGAGGACAAGCAAGCGTCTAGCGAAAATCTGAGCGGGAAGAAGAAGAAGAAGAAGAAGAAGATGCTTTTTCATCAACTTTCGTGACTGATATATCAGAAACCATTGTACCGATTCCGATCGAATTTATACAGCGAAGTCGTGTGGTGGGGGAATATCTGTTCTGTAAGTCTGATCGAAAAATATTAACGCGTTCCGAAGTTATGACCTCGTGTTTACAGGTATAAAGAGTTCCCCCGAGATAATAGAGTCCCGGCTAGCGCTCGCCTCCCTACGGGTACGTATACGGGTATATATACGGGTACGGGTACTTGGCGGCGATTCGCTGCCGCAAATCTTTATATTCTAGACTCTGATAGTGATAAAAAATGCAACATCGATAATTATATACAATAGGAACAAAAGTTGAAGTTGTATATGAACTGCAATGTATACTATGAGTTTTTGTGAAAATGCAACATGGAATAATCAAACGAACTTTTGTTACTTGCGTGGCCAATAGGCTTGCGATATTTGTAATAGAAGCAGTGTTGTTTCAGGGCGTATCCAGAAAAATTCACAGTATGTGACTAGAACATTCTGATAGTAAACTCATTATTTCACATAACGTTATATTTATTGGTAATAAACCCCATTGCAATGGAGTGAAAACGCTGATTCTGAGTGATGTACATAGACATACATCAAACGTTTACTAGACTTCCAATCTCAATGCATGTCATTGTAATGTTGCTATTAACACTGTTGAATTTGAATAAATTAATATCATGCCGCATGATGTCAAATAGTTGCTAGCTCAAAGAATAGAATTGAATTCGAGTTCTTGCCACATTGAGATTGAAAATCTACTGTAACAACGGTTATTAAATCAAAGAAGTGTGTCATGTTCTATCAACATATACAGACATTATTGATAGTCAATCTCCGTATGCAATTATACCCACGATTGTTCCACCCAGTGTTGGGACGGATTTAACGACTAATTCTTAAACACTATAAAATATTTTAATAGTTTCCCTATAGCTATACTATGCTTGATGTGAATACACAAACTAGTCGGTATATGTGGATGTAGTGTGTAGTGTATATTAGTGTAGGCTTGAAGAATCGAAGTAGATAATATGGTTCATGATAATAGTTTAATCATTTTGAATAATACTGTATAATAAAAATGTATAATGATGGAATAGTCATATTTGAACCAACCAAGTTAGTGTATTAAGAATGATTGAGTCGTGAAGCAAATAGAAAATAAAGTCGATTCTTCATGCCATTATTAAGATCAAGTGTCTTTGTTTGGGAAGCACTAACTACTTATTCATTTATATTTGTTCGTGCACCCTCGGTCTACGACGTATCCTATCACACTATTATATTGAAACGTACAATTGTGTTAGGAATCTCAAACTCCGTGATGTATATACTATGCGACGTTCCAACACTGGATGGTATCATAAAAATGGTTTGGGTCGTAATAATCCTGTAATAAAATAAGAGATTAGTAGATTAGTAGCACTATAACCTCCTATATGCATTCAGGTTGAAGTGTGAATCCGCATGACTTGCATGCGCATGGCTGTGTGGGACTCTAACTGAGTTACGTGATGTATGGTGAAAATATTAATTTTTTCATCCATCGTCAGCTGCTAAATGAAACGTTGGTAATTCTGACCGATCTAGCAGTAACTCTGTAGTGTTCCAGCCAATATTCGATATCAATGTTTTTCAATTCAAGTAGGTTTAATCACTATTTTACCAAACGAAATTGTGTATTACAATTTTGTCATACCTGAATGCATAAAAAGGTAGAGATATCGGTGCATAATACATGTTATCGTGTTGATCGATTATTTCATAATCATTTTTGCCGATAATCACCAATGAATTGTGGCAACATGTTTCTTGTTTCAAACTTTTTTTTTGCATAACCAGGTATTGTTGTTTCAGTGTTTGACTCAGGTCCAGTTCCACAATTGAAGGTTGAAATTTGTACTAGGTTTAAACTGCTGAAGATTGCCTGTCGTTGGCTAAATCCGTCGCTAAGCCAAGTTTAAACTGTAAACTTGTTTTAAAGTCAAGTTGTGGAACTGGGTCTTACATTTCAAACTAACTGTGAGAGATCATAGTACATTGCCGTGATGAATAGTTGAATTACAGAATAAATCTGCCATTGAAAATGTATGTGTCATGTTCAGTCTGTCTGAACTTATTGCCAAATTGTTTGTGCATAGGTATAGATATACGTTTGAATATATTTTATATTTGCTTTTGTTCATGACGATTCTTATATTGTTTGTACGTAATTATCTTGTGAATTCATTAGCAGTAATTTGATAGATATATTTTACATTTGCTTTCGTTTTTGACCATTCTTATATTGTTTGTACGTAATCATTTTGTGAATTATTGGCAATCATTTTTAGGTTTCAATTTCGTTTTCTTTTTGATGTTGGATATATTTCAGTTGCCTTCTTTATACTATAACTTTGCCATACCATGGTTAATTGTTTTTTTATTTTTTACGTTGTTGTATATATTTTAGTTGCCTCCTTTTTACTATACCTTTGCTATATCATGGTCAATTGTTTTTCATTTTTCACATTATTGGATATATTTTTAAGTTGCCTCCTTTTTACTATACTAGTGTTATATTATTCGCGCGCTCTGCGCGCGCTAAAACCGGAATTCAGAGTCTTTGTCGTGTATATTCTTCTATCCATGTAATCCTCCTATAGCTGTATTATAATTGATGATTGATTTGTATGTGAATATACCGTATGCCGTATAGGGTGCTTTTTTTAAAAATGAGACTATTTTTTGTTTCTAACTCCTCCTTGAAAATCTTGTTGTAGACGTTGAGAAAGGAATTCTGTCCAATTTTTAGCTCCTCATCCCGATTCTAAGTACTCGTTATAAACACGTTTCAATTATATACGTTTATATCACGAAAGGTTTTTAAAATAAAATAAAAAAATTAACAATTGTAAGAATATTCATGTCTTTTATAGGTCTCCCTTCCTCGAAGCGGAGATAGTAACGGATGTGAAGCTATGGTTTTTCCAATGGAAATTGCAAAAATTCTGATTACAAAGAACCATAACGATATTGGTTACAAAAATAAAAAAACAATAAAAATACCGATGGGAAGACAACATTTTTTTTATTTTTTGTCATTTTATCAACGGTAAAATTATGCGTCATAGTTGACTGAACCAATAAGTGAGGCAAGGTGGAACGATAGAAGTACATTTATCGAGGATATTCTCACGCAACCTCGTAACTCGAAAGACACTGATTTACAGAAGAAACAAAATAGTGATTTGAAAGTTTTATCGTTTTTTAAATATGTCGAATGACAATTATACTATAGAAAATATTTTAAGCTTAGTTTTTTGGTAAATTTGTGAGACACGAGTTAACCTTTAAAAGTCGAGTTACGAGGTTGCATCAGAATACCCTCGTTATCCGGTCCGGCGCTTGGTGGGATACACCTTGATGAACCGCTTCTTCAGTTCAACTTCGCCCGTTTCGTGGCCGTATCTTGGTTATTGGTGGATTTTGGAGCAAATGGCCTCCAATGTGCCAAATACTAAAATTCTGGTAATTGATACTGCAAAAAGATAATTTATACTGCAAAAAAAGTGTTGTCCATATACATTACTGCTGCGACGGTAAATTCAACAGAAAATTTCTTTACGTGCATGTCAACTCGACCAATGATGTTTCCTCACCATTTTTGATTCGCTTCGCGAATTTTGCAGATTTTTCTCGCCAACCGTTGATTTTTTATGAATATTTTACCCCATCTGAAATTGGGGTTTCTTGAAAATCGACTAAAATTCTGAAAAACCTAATTTTTCATTTGGATCATTTTGACACCCGTCCAAAGATGGGCAGATTTTTTGTCTATTTTTTATTTCAGCACTTCAAAAATTTCGAACAAATGAAATGTCATGTTTCCACGTTACGAAAATTCTCAAAAAATTCCGACGAATTTTAGAACGGGCCACAGAATATTGGGTAAATTTTGTGGAATTTCGTAACGTTAAAACATGGCGATTCGTCTGTTCAAAATGTTCAAAGTGCTAAAAGATCTTTCAAAAATCTGCCCATCATTGGGCGGGCGTAAAAATGATCGGAATGGAAAATTAAATTTTTGATAATTTCGCGTCACTAATGCCATAAGGTCGTAAGCGCCAAAAAATTTTTTTTTCTGCGGATATGCCCAAATGATGTTATATGGCATGAAAAAGATTTTGCCACCAAAAATACGGAAATTTTTTTTTTGGCGCTTACGACCTTATGGCATTAGTGACGCGATTTGTCTATATTGAATAAACAAAACGATTTCAGATAGGGGAAAATAGTGATAAAAAAATAACAGGTGGCGGGAAAAAACTGAAAAAAAATTCAGCAGTGCTTTTTTTGGGATGGAAGAATCATGTAGGAAATCGTGAAGCGAATCAAAAATGGTGATGGAAAATCATTGGCCGAGTTGACATGCAATGCCCCATTTATCTATTCAAATATACGTTATGAATTTCGTCGTATGAGCACATATTGACTTTGAATGAGTGAGTGAGCACACGGGCTCACTAACACTTGTAAGGTAAGACTTACGTCTTTTTACGTATAATTTTATTGGTTATATTTAATTAAATAAATATAACCAATTTTAAAATAATAAATATTTAATAAATATAACCAATTCAATTAAATATAACCAATAAAATTAAAGGTAAAAAGACGTAAGTCTTACCTTACAAGTGTTAGTGAGCCCGTGTGCTCACTCACTCATTCAAAGTCAATATGTGCTCATACGACGAAATTCATAACGTACAAAACCGAGCACACGAACTAGACTTGAAAATTGACGAGTGAAATTTGAAGGTGGCCAGGTGGTCTAGTGGGTGTAAGCCCCCGGATTGGCAGCCAGTAGGCTCGGGTTCGATTCCCGAGACACCGGATAAATTTTTCTCGTCAAAAAAAATTTTAAGTCTTCCAGTATACAAATATATATGCAATTTATACAATATATCTATATATCTATTAGGGTGATTCAGAAAACAAAAAGAAATTTTTTTTTATCTCAGTACCAGGCTCAAAAGTTTCATTCAGGTGAGAAAATATCACTGTTAAAATATGAGCTCTTAATATTAATAATCAGATGCTGCGCATCGCACTTTTCGATTTTCCATAAGAATAACATGTGATAAATCATTTTTGTTTCTTCTGATTCTTATAACTAGCAAATGATTCGTCACACAGAGAATCCACAAACACAGTTTTGTAGTGAATTAAACGCTCTACAAAAAAGTTTCAATTGATTTTCTAATAAGTCCACGCGTTCAAAAGTTATTCGAGGTCAAAGTTCAATGTAATTAATCAATTAATCAACTAATTAATTGATTAAATTAATTAATTAATTTTTTATTATTTTTTTTTATCCAATTCTTTACACAAATATGTCTGTAGATTTTTTGTGTGACGTATCATTTGCTAGTTATGAAAATCAGAAGACGCAAAAATAATTTATCCCATGTTATTCTTATGCAAAATCGAAAAGTGCGATGCGCAGCATCTGATCATTGATATTAAGAGCTAATATTTTAACAGACATATTTTTTCACCCAAATGAAACTTTTGAGCCTGGTACTGAGAGAAAAAAATTATTTTTTGTTTTTTTGAATCACCCTAATATCTATATATATTATATATATAACATGGCTGTGTTCAAAATGTCACATTGGTTCCGAGTCGGAAAAAGACAGACTGTATCTAGCGATAATTGGTTGATATAATTGCATAATTCGTCGAGTCTGGCTCCGACCGACGTACCGGTAAGGTTTACTTTCCTAGAATCCAGAATCTGTTGGTCGGCGGTGGTCATAATTCCGAATCTAACCCGAGTTAATATTTCTTGGTAAGTCGTATCATTCTGTTGGCGTACGTTTGTTAACAGCTCGTCGTACGAAAATAGATCGGGCCATAGATTGACCGCACCTACTGAGCCAATATATTTCTGTATTTTGTCTTTCGACAGATTCAGGTACGCTGAATCCGCATTTACTGGCGGGAGTTGTATAAATCACCCATAAGTAGAATATGTTTTCCACCGAACCAGCCATCATTAGTATTTTTTGTATCAAATATTTCAGTTAGTCTTAAGTGAATATACATTAACGTGACGTTTGATATCATTGAAACCTCATCTATAATGAACAATACTACATCTTTTAACTCGTTTCGCAAGATTTTCAACACCTCGTCGGACAATTCTTTGTATTTGGGCGTGCCGCCGTGCTCAACTGGTAGCTGGAACAGTCTGTGGACTGTCAATCCGTCGACGTTAAAAGCCGCCAAACCTGTTGGTGCCGTGACAGCAGTCGTTGCACCGAGTATTTGTTTTGTCCAGCACCTAATAGTTTTGATGAGAAAACTCTTACCCGTACCACCAGCTCCACTTACGAACATTCGTAATGGTTCACTACGCGTTGAGATTAAAGAGGTTTTCACAGTATCAAATATTATTTTCTGTTCGTCATCAAGTTGTGATATCATGTCAACTATGTCCAGATCTTTCAGTTGCTCTTCCGCGTTATTCAAATCCTGCATAGCCAAGTTGGCCCCTACTGGCTGATAATGTAACGGATTATCTCTGTTGTCATTCGAATCTTGGCTCAGATTGCTCATTATATTCGTAAGGTCATCCAGTTTTTGTTCGACTAATTCTTTCACCTGATCGAAACCTTTTTGAATATCGGACAATCGCTCGTGGTAACTCATTAATTCTAATAGGTCTGTCTTGCTTTTCTCGAACGCCTCGGCGTACGAATTACAGTCACTTTTCAACTCATCAGTATCACACCACGGTTTGAAAAGTAGCAATAACGCATGGAAATACTTTTCAGGCTCTACATTCGGATTATATTTGTAGTGATTTATCGAATAACCACGCTGTCTTATTTTTAAATACAAACCACCGCCTAAATCGTATACCTCTGCATTACTATTTTGTGGTATTACTTTAGTTATTTCGTACCATTAGGCGTAGTCGTATAAATGTACCAACTCTAATTCCTCCGGTCTATTCGGATAGTAATCGTCAATGAGTGATGGATAGAAAATATCCGTCGAACCCGGAAATAGTTTTTCTACAGTTTTGTACGATTCAACTCGTTTATTTCTAAGCTGATTTGCGTCCAACCATTCTATAGTTGTGTCAGGATCAGTTCCGTACAACGGAATACCTAACAGTGTGTCGGCAGCTTCCAGAGCCCCGCATTCTATGTTATTCAAACTGCGTATTGCCACACTCCACAGCCGGCTGCTCAACGACTTGGTGGAATTGATATCATGAAATATGTCGGTTGTGTGACTAGTTTCAGGTTTAGTACTGTACCTAGTACAATACTAATTGAGTATTGTCGATTTTTCGCCTATGAACTGCAAGTCCATGTTTCCTTCCCACGCACTAAGGACAACCGGATTATAGTCATTTATGAAGGCTTCCTCTGTATTTCGTGGTAAGTCGACGAGTCTACTTTTTGATTTTAGCTGTTTTCTACCCGCAATGGACATGGCTACGTTTTTTATTACCAGCGTGTCTGTAATTGGTCTGGGGAATCCGAATCTGCATATTTTCGCAAATTCTTTTTTAGTTTTCTTATTCCGCATACAATAATCGTTATGCTTGTGTCTCTGATGCGTGTCTACTCGACGATACAACGTCGGTGATATATGCTTACTGGGCAGTCTGCAAGTAATATGCTTGGAAATAAAGTTGGCGATGTCTTCCGTAGATGATTCCCCGATTGTGGGAGCATCCTTAATCCAGACCAACAAATGAAAGTGCTGTGTTCCTCTGCCTTGGTACTCTCGTCTCCAAAAGTAATGGCTGATTTCTCCAATTGGATTATCATTGGAACATATGAATTTCAGCATCGCCCGAAATTTATTGTCTAGATATCTTCAGGCTGAAACTGGGTCGCTTGCTACCAATTCACTTGTAGACATACCGGCTATTTTTGGTCCGTTAACGTTTCTGATATATTCAGCTAAATCATCCCACATCCACTCGCTGGGACTCCGCGTAAGAAACCACGTTGCCGGACCATAATTTTGTACCATACATCCCAAGTCATTTCTGGGTTTGCGCCAATACTGGTCTGTATTCCGTAATTTCGCGAAAATAGTGGTCAGATTTCCTTCAAGCTGTTCTTTTGACATTAATTCCAAATATTGACCGGCATTCATTTTTTCCTTTGGATTAATGACATTTAATTTGTGAAATATACCACCCTTTAACTGCCGTATGTTCGAGTCGTGTAACAGGTAGAACAAATACTGTTCATTCAACCCGAAGACGGAACGAGTGGACATAAGCCTGCATTTTGTGTAGTCGAATTCTCGCAGAGGGATCGCGCGGTCTTGATGCTGGCCGTTGTTACCATAAGGATACAAGTCTGGGAAGCACATGACGTCAAGATATTTATCCCATTGACTTAAGGGTGCTTCTTCTACCTTGAGCATTCGATATAGAGCGGTTGCGTTTTTATTCTCCCTATCGGCACTGATAGGATAGATGGTATACTGCTCGTAGTGATCTTCGCTATCCATTATTTGTGTTAATATCGCCCGACGCTTAGTACTCGTCTCGTCATTGCACTCCATAACTGTATCCGCATGGTCTTCCGAACCGGGCTCTTTTGTCTGTACCTGAATTTCCACGTCTTGCGCAAATAAATCTAACAACGAGTCTGGCTCAGCGGGTAATTCAATCTCAGCATAGAAAGGATTATTTTCTTTGAGCCAAATGAGTGTCTCGTTAATTTTTTTCTTGTCCACCAAACTACTCCACACGACTTTCGACTTATTTGGTAGTCCATTGTAACATATCAGCTGTCTCCGAGTCAGGTCGGCGCGCGCACCGGCAGCACGACTGAACGATAGACCAGGATCACGTCACCGCAGGTATAAAATCGACGCGCACAGGCTGCTCGGGAGCATTTTATCGCCTGTCGGGATAAACTCGCTCATTTTTCTATTAAATTCAATTTCGTAAAAATCGTATCGGTGGCCATCACCGAGCGGTTACTTAGCTTCTTTATATTCGAGTTAAACTTAGATGTAACGCCTGTCGGGTTCATCGCAATATCATTTCAAACTTAGCACTAGCCAAACGCGGCATAAAAGCATAAAAACTAGAGTCAATAACCTTATCGCCCTTCGGGATAATAGAAAACAGAAACAAGCCTAGCTTAGCAAAACACTTTTGTAAATAAGAGAAAACCGTTAGAATTAAAGAATAGCGTTGAAGATAAATTTTATACTTTCTTTTGTATGATTTCTTTATTTGATTTCTTTTCATTAAATATTCAACTGGATGTTCATCTGATGAATTTATGATTTTTCCTTATTACTCCTGAATTAGGTGCACTGCATCGATGCTGATTCTACTCGTTATAATCCGCATTCGCTGGTAGTTCGCTCTATTTTAGGATTTCCCTACACTCAGGTTCAGGTATACTGCATCAGTGCCAATCATATTTAGTGTGATTTGCATCTGCTGTTGGTCTGCTCTCAGCTCTGGTGGCTTAGCTTATTTTACGAAGATTTTAGAGAAGTCAACGCTCGAACAAATAAATTTAATGCAACAACCACGACCTTCTGTCCATTTTTCGAATTAAATAATTATTAAAAAGACCCAAAACGTTGCACCATAGACCATCACGAATAGTTCTTGATTCAGATTCAGCGCGTCAGTCGGTGCAGGTAATTTTTTTAGTGTTTCTTCTAACAGTTACGGTAAATGGAACGTTCGCTCCTTTACTTTCTGTACTCGCAACTTATTCGGAAGATTTTTTTTTGCTACTGTACCCATTCTTAGTACCGTTTGAAAAGCCTTTGCCCTTTGTATGAGGATTTTTTCATAATCATTAAGAGTGAAGAGAACAGGTGGCACGTCGCCTAAAGCTAGCTGATTCAATAAACACGTTGGTGGCATTTCATTATCACGGAACTTTTCTAAACAGTATTTACAGATATGATCAGACGCATTGTCGGACGCATCGATGTGAGTTTTCATCTGTGACCAATAGTGCCCTGTGATAGGTTTCCTAAGTTTTTTCATATCTCGCGTGTCTCTACGGTAACAAAGTTTTTCGCACGATACGCAAGCCAATTGTGGTGTATCCATTGATTGTTGGACTAGCTCATGGAGTACACGCCTATATTTGTTCGCAATTTCATTTTCGTTCAAATTCATTACTTCAGAACACAGTTCATACATAGCAGCTTTCATAGCAGCTTTCTCGGCTGTTTCGCCGGAAAGTTCTTGCAAGAGAAGTACATCTCCTCGTACTCAGGCACTGTCTATACAATTAATTTTCTCCACTTGTCTCATAAGTTCGTAAATGTATCTCGTGAAATACCGAATCTGTGGTAAGTGCGGATGCAATAATTGAAGCGGTAAGAATTTCGAATTGCAATTCACAGGATTGGTATAGCAAATTTGTGCGTGTCCTCATTTGTGCTGTGACTTATTGACACTACATTGGTTCCAGTGTTTCAATGTATTACGAATATTTTCTATTTTCCATGAGCGTATAGTCTGAAACACATATTCTAGCCTATTAACGGTATTTGAATTTGGTTTGACACACAGTTCTGAGCAAACCCATGATTTTCGTACATGTGTGCTTGCAGTTACCGGTAAAACGTTAGTTATTTTTACCGTTGATGTACTGATAAGCGGGTCTATTACAATATGAAGCTCATCATAATCTGTATCGGTATAATAAGGGTCGGACGCGCCCGTATGTTTTGATTCCCCGCAAAAGGCTGCAATTTTCGATTCTATATCAGACGATTCTGCCGCTCGTACCGAACAGATCTCGATCTTATTCTTCAGATGATTCAGCGTACGTCTCACGCTTAGTACGATACGTTTTCTCGCTTGAATGCACCATTTTATAATTTTTTCAGCCTCAATTCGTTTCTGTGGCTTTGATTTACAATTCATTTTTGCGGATAAGATGGTGATGTATTTTTCTACCGATCCTAACAGTGTTATCGTACTGCTCCGCTTACCTAAATGCCTATATTTTTTCAGAATATTTTTAGTTCTGATAAATTTCTGTTGCCCTCTTAGTTCTTTACGAGCGCGTCTGACTTTATCGAGTATTGCTTTGTTTACATCGCGATTAATGGCATACTTGTTTCGTTCATATGCTTTTTTCATTTCCGAATTAAGAGCATATTTATTAAATTCGTACTTTTTTTTGTTTTCAGGATGTGCAGAATATTCAACTCTTTGTTTTCTGGCTATCATCTCAGGATTGGCTGCATATCTTGTTCTTTCACGTGTCTGTTTGATGTCAGGATTTGCTGTGTATTTTATCTTTTCACGGGTTCTTTTGATATCAGGATTTGCTGTGTATTTTTTTCTTTCACGTGTTCTTTTGATTTCAGGATTGGCAGCATACTTTTGTCTATCATGTGTCTGATGGATCTTAGCATTATTTTTATATTTTTCTTTTCGAATTATAGCAGTTGTTGTATTTTGTTCTGAATAGTTTTCGCGTCTTTTTTTGTTAATTTGATCCTTGTCAGTGGCCCACCATTTGTTCTTGCGCTTTGTCTGTGTTGGGAAAGTTATGTTTGTTTTATTGCTATTCCATTGTTGTTTACTTTTGCTGCTACCATCGTCCGTCGTACTTTGTGAAGCAAGTGAAATGGTATGCCGTGGTACTGTTCGACATACCGATGCATACGTTTTCGAGGGCAATTCTTGTATTTCCGACCAGTCTGTATTTTGGTCTTGTACGATTGTCATGATATCCGACCGTGCTGTTGTGGTAATTTCCATTGCAGGAAACGCACTTATTGTTTTTTCATTGAGTATGCGTAGTAAATGCTGTCTCATCGTTAGTGTCGTTCTTCTACGCCCATCGTTATCTACGTAAAGCCTGGCGCACAAACTTATTCGTAGTACGGAGTCGATGTATCGACGCGCGTATGATTGGCTGGCGCTATGTGTGTGAGCGCTAACGACGCGCTTCGCTTTGTACGTGTTACGACTCCGACTTGGACTCCGTACTACGAATCGGTTTGTGCGCCAGGCTTAATAGCGCTCGGTCACAGGGTCCTTACCTAGTGCAAGTGATGTTGCGATTGCACACGCGAACACCCCGCATGATTTTAAATCCGGTTGTATTTGTACATTTTCGTATATGATCGAATATTTTTCATACAGACGATCTAATATTTCATGTTGGAGCGGCGATAATCGGTGTTTCAACGTATCGTACACGTGTACTACTGACCCATCGTAGTATATGCAAGTCCAGTGACCGATCTCGTCTGGATCGATGGTTCCGTTGTAGAGGATCTGAATATCCCGATCGCTGGTAACACGTCGATACCAATGTAATCCTTGATAGAAGATCGGATGTTGTGGTTTGAAAGTCGTCGTGTCAGTTAAAACCTTTAGAAATGCATTTATACACATGTCCTGTAGCTCCTATGCAATGTTCATAATGCAGGCTGCGATCTGTACTCTAGTCGCACGGACTATTGCATTAACGTCTATTTGTTCGTTCGTGTCGTCTGTAATTTCTATTATAAGTGACAAATTTACGTCAGCTGTTTTATTGGGTTGTGGCGCGTCAGTTTTACCTATTCTGGCGGATCGCTTCGCCTCTTTTTGTTGTTGCTGCATTTTGCTATAGCTACGTTTCCTACTTTTCGGCATTGTTATTTATGGGACTACCTGTATTAAATACTAGTCAACTTATACTTAGGATTTGTCTGTTTATCGTTATATATTCTAACTTTCTTGTATTTATGAATGTATTTATGAATGAATAATTGTTATTGAGTGTACTCACATATAGATTTTGTCGGGTCTTCTGATTTAACTGCTGCACGAATTCTATTTTATACACAGTTATACAATAAAATTTTTCATGCACGAATTTGGAAACTCAAAGAAATCCACTATGTTTATTCTCGTAATCATACGTCGATTTTACAATCTTTAATACCGTTTGAGAAACGATGTGTGAAAATTAATTTTTGCCGGCACTGTAGTACGCTGACACGAATAACCTCGTACTTGTCGATTAAAAACAATATATTGCGTACTGACAATGTTATAGAATTATTGATATTATTGTTACAGTAAAGAAAATAGAAAGTTTCACGTGTTTGTGTGAATTCGAACGATGTTCAAATGCACTGAAATAACACTCATTTGTTGAATAATTGTCAGATTCATCTTTCGGTACGCGTTTTGCAATATCTCCAAGTGGAATGGACGTTCTATACTTCCTATTCGCTGACTTTTCTAAATGACGTTCCTGAAGTCATCTATTTGAGTTGATCTCATCTGTATTGTACTTGTTATTTCTGAAATTTGTCAATAGAGTGCAGTCCTACTGACGCGTATTTTAAATGGACAATTTATTCATCACATGTTTCAATTTAATTACTCGTTGTTCTATTTTTCCAAAGATTGCCTCTTAATTAATTTACTTACTTAGTTGTCTTCTCAATATAATTCTGTTGTGATAATAATTGCAATATTCAAATAGATGGATAATTTTGGTTGAACTGAATTTGTCCAGCAGTGCTAACAGGACATCGCCATCTGGACAAATTTTTATGCAGTTGGACAATTTATTTCAAATTGTTTGGTTGTATGTGTGAGTATGTGATCTCGTCAATGTATATGCCACTAGATCACCGGTTTCAATACTTCATTCTGTATTCGAATCTCGAGACAGCAACATGGGTAAGTATACATACACGTTTTCATACATTGTGTTACGGTCTGTTTTGTTTTAATTCTGTATTCCATAATATTTTTCAAACAAATGGAGTATTCTGATTTAGCTATTATTCGAATATTGTATATACATGCGAACAATGAGTCGAGTAATAGAAAGATGCGTGTTCTAATTTTTTACGGCTATTTACTCCCTTTCGTATTTTCACGTGTTTAGTTGATTGTTTTAAGCTGACATGGTCTAATTTTGTCAATTGTCTTTTATGGTTATGGCATTGCTTATACGTTATCTTTATATTTCATTCAATTTAAAAAAATTGTAGGATCTAAAGTAGGGCTGCGTTCTAAGCTAACTGCTGAAAGCCCACTTACCGACACCATTTTGCATTACTATTTTATTGAACTTAATCAAATCCAGAATTGAGAATGTAAGCTGATTCAATTTCGGAATTCTATTTTTCTGATTAGCTTGACTCTTTGTATAGCCGAAAATTTTGTTTGATTTTGTTGTTTTGGAGTTTTGGAGTTTTGGAGCAAGCGTTAGATGTTTGTAATGCGTTCATAATTATTTAATTGAATAATCATCCTATTGAATTGTTTTGTTTTTAATATTAATGGTGGGCATGATATGGTGCATTTACTAAAAATGTGTTTTATTTGGTTTATATCAGAGAATCAAGATGTTGTGATGGAAGGGGCCAAGGGTGGTGGCGAAGTGCCACCACTAGATCCACCTCAAGCTGAGGCAATGGTATGTACAGTATTGAATCGGATGATGGCTTGCGTCGAATGAAAAGTAAAATATGAAGTAAACGGATCGTGAAAAACCATAGACTATTCAGATGGGCCATTTAGAACAGATGTATTTTGTTGGACAGTTTAGAACAGATATTATATCCTAATCGATTCTACAGGCTGTGTATAAATGACTATATATATTTGCTGTAATGTTTTTTGTGGTTGTTATGTTTGTTTTAGATTGCCTGGCAGGATACATTCGTTCTAGGCGGACCATTTGAATATATCTGTTTCCTTAGGTCCTGGCGAAGTAGTTCTTAGATTAGAAAAGAATTTGTGCATAAAGTTTCGTTTTTCAATTTTTCCAATTAAGCTTACAATCAATTGTGTGCAATATTTTTGTTGACTTCGTTTCTTATTAAGAAATTAACATTTCATGATCCACTTGTCGAAATATTTATTCAACCATTGAAATCTTGTCGTCTACGATACTAATAGTTGATGTTTCAATTTACAGATAAGAGAGTTATATGCTGTTCTGGGGCGGTACATTGGACAACAATCGTCCAATGTACCAGCCCCAGATGATGGGGGTAGAGGAAGGGGACGAGGAAGAGGAAGAGGTGGAGGTGGAGGCAGAACGAGCGAAGTTGACGGAGAGGCAGGCGCAATAGGAGATAGAGATAGAGAAAGAGAAGAAGGAGAAAAAGATCTAGAATTAGAAAAGGAAACAGAATACGAAAGAGAAATAGCAAGACAAGTTCAAGAGGGATTGGCAAGAGGAGTGAAAACAATAACTATCAAAGAAAGAGGATCAGGATCAGGATCAGGTAAAGAAACGGATAAAGATGGACACGGAGAAGGAGACGGAAGTAAAGAAAGAAAAAGAGAAAGAGAAAGAAGAGAAAGAGAAAGAAGAGAAAAAGAAAGAAGAGAAAAAGAAAGAAGAGAAACAGAATTAAGAAAAAGAGAATTAAGAGAAAGAGAATTGAGAAAAAGAGAATTAGGTGAATTAGGAGTAAGAGAATTAATAAGGCAAGAAGAAAGAGAAAGAGAAAAAGAAAGAGAAATAGACAGAGAAATGAACAGAAAGACACAGAGAGAAATAGAGGAAGGCATTGCAGCAGGAATACGGAGAGGAAGAGCGAGAAGAGGGGTATCAGGCTTGAGCGTTGAACGGGGAAGAGGCGGTGGACGAGGGCAAGGTAGAGGTGGTGGACAAGGACAAGGAACACGAGGAAGAGGGGGATGGGATCGGGGGGCTGGGCGAGGAAGAGGGGGATGGGATCGGGGGGCTGGGTGAGAAAGAGGGGGAAAAGGAGGACGAGGCAGAGGACGGGGTGGTCGAGGGGGCTCCGTGCAAGTTTATTTTTAAATGAAGTAAAAATAAATAAATCTAAAAAAATTAGGTTTCTTTAAATAAAAATATTTTTTCATAGTCTGATGTGTACGGTTCATTCTTACCTTGTCTGTCATCAACTGGGTGCTAGTATATCAGACAATAATTCCAATTTCCATTCATTTAGATTCCCTTTTTACTTTTGTTTATTTCTGTTTTCTTGTAATTGCAATGATGTATATGGACTTGAAGTTTTGCCCTCACTTGACCCATATGGAATATGAATAAGATGAACTAGTTTGGTGATCGAGTCGAGTTACCTACATCGTAAAGTTTATTTTGGAGCTTATTCTACAGTTCATTTCTCAATTTTTTACTATTAACAATGTTTGTTTTTTATGAAATATGACCTAGTAAAGGGCTCCCTGACCTATATGTTATTTTATATGCCTAGTTGGATGCAGGCGATTACCATGCATATCGTGGGTAATTCTACCAGGCCAAGTTGTGTATCTTCTTTGTGCTAAATTCTTTTTTTATTATTTTATAATTCTCATCTCCAGATATTTTTTATTATGTGACTAAAGTAGAATTCAGTTTATGTCACATGGTCATTCATTACATTAAAATTCAAATTGAACTTCATTCTATTTACTTTGATTCTGAAGTGGTGATCTAGCTACTCTAAATTTGCTTTTCAATTTTCAAGGGTTTGTGTGTGGATATTATTTACAATCAATTATCCAACGTGGAAATATATATATGTTATCAATTGCTAATCCTAATAAATCCATTGTTTCGTAGAGCAGATTTCGTATTCAATCTTAGAAGGTTCTGAAATCGTTATTTTCAAGTTTGTGCACTCTACATGTTTATGATTTGTTGTATTGGGTAGTTGTTACTAAATCGACGACTAGGTTCAAACTAACAAGGGATTTATCCACAGCTTTGCTCGTGAATGTATGCATAAATATAATAGTTTATTACTAATCCATTATACACGTAATGTATAGTTTTAGTTTAGAAAGCATTAGTATCAGCATTAACAGGTCGACTCAAATAATCACAGTTGATTAGCATATTACACCAACAAGAAATGACATGTAGTATGGGATAGGTATATTGAGTCAGTGATTGGATTTACAGTGGCGGTCTTTCATGCAGATACAGACCAGTGTGTACGGTTTGAAGCGATTGGTCAACAACTTATTATGTATAGTGTATGTATGAGCTTAAAAAATATCTCACAATTGCCTAAATGGTTAAATACTGCAGTTAATTTTCCGGAAATTCGAAAGGTGCTACATAATTTCAAATGATTTCAAAGAATTCGTGTCATTTCACTGATAGTCTAATGGATAGCATATTTCAAGGTATCAAACGATTTAACTAGATTTCTAACGATATTAAATGTTTCAACTCATTTCATAGACTACACAAAGTGTGGGTAGAATCCACGTTTTCACTACTCATCAAGTAAAACTGTGTATAATAACCAACGGAAAAACTTATTTTGATTTTGTGTGATTGCACACTCGCCTTCGGCTCGTGTTGCCAACTCACACTAGTCAGAAAAAATTTTATCGCACTCACATGATAATGTACCATTACTTCATTCAGTTTGATAATGGATGTTTTACGCACGCTCCGCGTGTGTGAGAATTCCATACATCATAAAGTAAAATTTTGTGAAATACTCGACGGAAAAACTTTTCCTGACCTTGTGTGATTGCAACACTCGCCATCGGCTCGTGTTGCAATTTCACACCCGTCAGAAAAAGTGTCTTCACTCTCATATTATACCGTACTATTTTCAACTCAGTGTGTGATACTCGATTTCTTATGCCTGTTGGTAGTGTGTGAAGTGTCCGATTCATACACTTCCATATGTAAAAATAAATAACTTCTCTCCGTTTGGAAATAATAATTTCTAAAATATTTTTCTTCCCCTTCAACTTTCTTAATTTTGTGTTAAATTGTGTTGACATACATATTTACTGATTGAATAATAGTGTTACCAATATGTCAAATCAACATTATGTTATTTATAAATAAAACAAATTTCATATCAAACATAATATAATTCTATCAAAATCAAATGAGCCTCACTTTTCTGATCAAGATAACTTGTAACTTGAATTTGCGTTTCTATCGATAGACTACGGAAAGGGATACATAGAAGTGGAAGCAAAAGAGTTGTTTTTGTCTTCGATTTCCTCATGTCTTTAGTTTCGAAGACTAATCAAATTTTATGCTATTGAAAATCATATTTGGAAGTATTTTGTTTTTAATGGGGGGGCTTTGCCCCCCCAACCCCCCAGCGGGGGCTTCGCCCCCTGCACCCCTTGGACCCTGTCACCACCCGGCCGCTCTCACTAATATTCCAATATATACTATACTTCCCTATTTTTTAGAGTTTTTTACAGGTAAAGAGTCTCGCACACTCAGTTGAACAGAATAGTATATGACATGTGTGTGCTACCTGTATCGTGCTGTACTATTATAACACTTTTAATGGTCAGTCATTATAGATATATCAGTCTGTTTGATAATCAGTTCGTGGTGCTGATGTATAGGTAGGTGATGTTAGTGGTTGGTAGGCTGGTCGAAGTTGGTTCATTTGAAGAAGATACGTAGAATGTTATAACTTTGGAGCAACTGTGAACTACTTCTGTTATGGGACATCGTCTTGCCGAAATGTTATGCTCTTCTGTTCCAATGGATTAATAATAGGATAGGAATGGTCCAGGAGACTGTAAAAAATGTAAAATCACAAAGAATCGAAGGAGAGATTTTAGTATATTAGTATTAATTTCCCTAGCATTGTTATCATGTCGGAACCATGAACTGTGGGCTACCTTTGTTTGGGACGCTGTTTTGCCGAAATGTCATCTTCGTCTATTCCGACGGATTGGTAGTCGCAATCTTTGTTTTGGGACGTCTTTTTGTCAGATCAGAGTGTTATCTTCGTCTATTCCAACGGATTGATGATAGGTTAGGAATTGTCCAGGTGACTGTGAAACATACAAAATAATAAAGAACTGAAGCAGAGGTTCTAGTATATTTTACTACTAATCTTCCTAGCATTGTTATTACTTTGGAGCTATGGGCTGTGAGCTACCTTTGTCGTAGGATGATGTTTCGCCGAAGTCTTATGAAGAGCCAGGATTTCCTAGTCTTCAATTATTTATTGTCAAAACTTATAGGGGCCAGCGAAGGGGAACAGGCGTAGCAGGGAAACTCAAAGATAGCATAGGTGCTGAAAGTTAATGTCAGCGGTATGTTAAAGCCAAGAAATCCAAGATCGCATCGCAAGTGATGGTAGGAATTCAAATCAATAAAAAAATAATGAGGCATGAATTTAGTGGAAATAAAGAAGTTGAGGCTGGTTCAATTCATCTATTATATGTAAAATCTAGTAAAAATCAATGTACGTACATACCGTGTAATGTAATAAGTCATCATAACCTTCTCTTCACTTGCTCCGGTTAGAAATGAAGAAATATTTTGCCAGGTTTGTTGGTTTTATTCTTTATAGATATTTGTACTCAGCTTAGATTAGAGGATCTGATCCGTGCAATTACAACAGGCCATCATGCAGATTTATCAAATGATAATAACGGTCATCGGCGTGAAACCACGGTCGGCGCACTATTTCACTGATTATTATTCACTGATTCACTGATTTACTGTTATAAAACTATTAGCATGGCCGATAACACCTTATATAATTATATCATATAAATATATAACTATATAATATGATTATATATAATTATTATGAATATTTTAACTGTCAACAACGCGATCCGAGAGCTATAAGAGCTATCCGACGGCCATTTTGATTTCGTCGACCCTCTGTAGTTCACTTCGTCACTTTATCATCACATACCGACCGAGTGCGGATTCAGATTCATGCCAAAATCAATAGGGGGCGAGATTTCAATGGCTTGTACCCACGTTTCAAAGTTAAAATCGATCCGTTTTACCGTTCGTTCAGAAACGTGAGGACAAGCAAGCGTCTAGCGACCGGGAAGAAGAAGAAGAAGAAGAAGAAGAAGATTTTTTTTAAACAACTTTCGTGACTGATATCTCAGAAACCAGTGTACCGATTTCGATCAAATTTATACAGCGAAGTCGTGTGGTGGGAGAATATCTGTTCTGTGAATTTAATCGAAAAATATTCACGCGTTCCGAAGTTATGACCTCGTGTTTACAGGTATAAACAGTTCCTCCGAGAAAATAGAGTCCCGGCTAGCGCTCGCCTCCCTACGGGTACCTATACGGGTATACGTGTACGTGGCGGCGATTCGCTGCCGCGAATCTTGATACATAATTAGAGACTCTATTCATATGCGAAAAATTACAGAATAAATTTCTAGAGAAAATATGTTAAAAAAAAATTACGAGGAGACTGTCACAAAAAATCATCACTCACCACTCTCTTTCGATACTCCTTATTGTTTTTGAGCTTCGCATCAAGGATATATAATTGCTCTTTCGTTTCTATTGGGAGAATAATGGGATTGGCATCGCCGACATCATTGAGGTCATCATTATCTTCTTGTGCTGTAGGATTTTCATTAATATGGCCCCTTATGTCTTCCAATTTTCCGGAACTTTCCACTTGGGCTGCATGTAATTTGTCAATTTTTCCTGCTGTACTATTATGTAGCTTTATGATCAATTATTTCAGAGATTCTGTAGAAAAATAGAAACACCTTTTGAAATAATTGAATCCGTAGGTCATTGAAATAAAAATATTTTTACCTAAAGTCACGCATTTCTTGTTTTTTCCAACTGCTGCCAGTCTATTCGCACCTGAATTAAATTTACCGTCAGTTTTATGAGAATGATCAGCATCCGAAGAATATGAACGTCTCTGTTTGTCTTTCTCTGTCTTTTTCTTGGAAGAATCAGCTATCTGAGAAGGATTCAAAGCCTTGATTTCCTTGGATGCACGTTTATGAGATTTTTGGACGCCTTCTTCATTTCGGGCTGATAATAGTGACTGCTGAGTGTCACGGTCTTTTCGTTCTCTAGAACGAGATCGTCTGGGAGTTTGTGACTGTCGGACTATCTCATCCTCGCCTCCATCTCCTGACATTAAAAATTGAACCTTCGAAAAAGGTCTCTTGTATACTCGTGATGATGATGACGGAGCGATTATCGAATGCTGCAAAGGCGAGTCTGTGCGTGATACCAATTGACTGACTGAATCTATAAAATCCTTTTGTGTATTTCTTGCTCGACTCGGAGTACCGGAAAAGGATGAGCCAGATGATGTGTTCAGCAGCTTGCTTGAAAAGTCCCAGACCCATGAGGAGACGAAATAGTCAATGATTTTTGGGAGGCTGATGATTTTTCATTCTTTTTCTTCAACCTTTTTGGCATTGAACTTTCAGAGGCCAATGATTCGGTTGAACTTGAGTGCTGCTTGTCAGATGAGTTGATAGATCCATAAGGAGACAACAGAATGGGCAATTTATTGGGATTCCTAGAAGATTCCTTATGTTTCTTCTTCTGCATTTTCTTGTTTAAATTTACAGGGCTCGATGTGCCAGATGAGGAACTTGAGTGCGCAGGAAACGATTTTTTATTCTGTGGATCACTTCGTAGCTTTAACGGGACGTTTTCCTGATCAATGCTGGCTAGGTCATTCGTCAAAACACATCTGACCTCATCCAATTCCTCCTCCACCGTTTTGTCGCTGATTCCAACAGATTTGGAAATTTCGTTTTCTTCACGCATTGCACGTTCAACCGAAGATTCTCGATCGGTAGAGAATGCATACCGCTGGTATTCAAGCTTGACTATGGCTTCATAAGCCTCTGAATAAGTTTCCAATGACAAAGATCAATCAATTGAATAATGCCTGACCCTTGCAAGAAATTCAGGTTTTTAGTAAAAATCAAACAAGTGATAAAAACAGTTCTGAGGAGTTGAGAGGTACTTACGTGCTCTGCCCTGAATGATCACCCGATGTATAGGCCATGAATCGTCAGGAGGAAGACGATTTTTAATTTTTTCTGTGTAAATTGGTGATTTGGGACTTTTTGAATGGACCTACTGGAAAGCGACAGGTTTTACTTTGTAAAAACTCTGAATCAAAAATCCAAACTGAAGGTGCTATGTCTATGCTCAATCTTTCATTTTCGTCATCCGGGAGCAGAACCAATTTAAATGGATGCGACTCTTCCTGAAGTTTCTGTGAAATAAAAATTAAACGAAAAGTTATCGATTCATTTTACCGAATATGAATAAATGTAATATATGTAAGAACAGTGAAATTGACAAGATGAGTTCTCGTGAAAATTAGCTCAATAAGAAAGAAATGGACGAACATGGAAAAGGTGTGCACAGAGCACACTATAAAAAATTTCAGGAAGCTTCTCAATTTTTTCACGACAAACTGTGTCAAAGTTGAGGAAAATATTTTTCAAAATTTTATATCGATATTTGATCTCTAGTTTATAAGATGATCACTTGCGAATTTAGCAAATTTTAACCTCTGAATTAGATTATTCCCCTCATTTATCTTTATTTTCAGTTATTTTTGTTTTTAGTCAGTTTCCACGTTTTTATGTTATGTCCCTTACCAAAAAAAAATACTGGATTTCAGTACTTAGTACTGTAACGTAACAGGCAGATAGGCCTGTTCGTTTACATTCAAACGGCCAGCTGTTAAGGCTTGGCTAATCAACGGCAGGTAGTTCGCGAACGATCCAGAACGTTCGACGAGCATCGATGACTTGCGTAACGTCACAATTTGTATATAAGGCGTGTCGCCGCACAGGCCATCAGCAATCTAAGGCAAAGCGCCAGGTTGGCTCACCGTAATCTTCAAACATACTCTTTTCATTCTTCTCTTTACAGACACCATAGGCAAAGCGCCTGGTGATCTGCCTAGCCTTTACTATTAGTCTCTTAGAAAACTCAGAAAATTCAAAATTCTCAAATTTAAACTCCTATTTTTGCTACATTACTACAAACTCATTAAATTCATTGTTATTCGATAATTTATATAAAAGTTCTTGCAAAAAGTCGTGAGATGACATATCTCACGCACTAGGTAATCATAACCTCAATTTAGTTAATAAGCAACGTTGTAAATATAATTTAGATTGGTTGCAACCGTTATTTGGTATCATTTTGATTAATAAATGTTTTCTTATGTTTAATATGATAGCTCAGATTTAATGCTGGTTCCCTTCTCCGCCATTTCACGGTCCTATTAAATTCATTTAGCTAGGAATACGGCTGCGAACGCCTTGCGTTCAAGGTCCGTGGATAGACGGGATACGGCTGCGTGCACTAAGTGCACAAGGTCCGGTGCTAGGGATAGAATACGGCTGCGTGTACTTCGTGCACAAAGTCCGTGAACCAGGGGAGACGGCTGCAGACGCACGGCGTTCAAAGTCCGTAATGAGACAGAATTTAGATAGAGAGGTCCCGAAATTCTTCACGAGCAAAAGACTCACGATAACTGACAGTTCCGCGAGTAGCGAAACTGCCATAAAGTTACAGTACACAGGATCCGAGTACTCAGTATAAAATTTGCAATACTTAGTACACAGGATACGAGTATATAACCCTTCGTTGTCACACTGGGTTAATTTGACCCATAGACTTTTCAGCAAAATTGTTCGTATGTCCTGTTGTCTTTTGATTTTCAACAAAACAACTTTCGATGCATATTCTACACTATTCAAAGTATGTTCTATAATTTTTTTATCCACGTCAGGCGGATAGTTTTTTCACGATCGTCATTTGAAATTCGACACTCTCCGGAAGTGTGACAACGAAGGGTTAAGACACAATCTGCAGTACTGCGTGTATTCAATACCAGTGTTGCGTGTATTCAATACCAGTACTGCGTGTACTCATCGCGAGCCTGCGTGTATTTAGTACCAGTACTGCGTGTACTCAGTTCTGATACTGCGTACATATATATTAGGGTGTACGTTATTTCCTAAATTGACTTTTGTCACTTGAGTATGGTCCCAATCATGAGTTCAATATCCTCTTCCCAGCCGGTGTTCCATACATGGAACAAAAGTAGAAGTAATCTCTAGCGTGTGTACGTTGTTGTGTTATTTCTTTTCAAATTTTCCTGAAACATCTTTTTTTTGAGGAACCGAAAAATTCGGCCGGGAAGAGGTTATAGCCTGAAAACAATGAAGGGATTTTTCTTCTTTTTAAAGTGCCATTTACCCCTGCCTGGCAAACGTGAATGAATTTTGTAGCTCAGTAACGAGGCAACGTACATAAAAATCCGATACATATTACTTGTAGCTGTACCAGTACTAGTAGTAGTACTAAGTACTACGAGAACTGCAAGTACTGCACCGTACTGATAGTACTGTCCTGTACTCGCGAAATGAGTACAGCAGTACTTAGAGTACCGAAGTACTAGCAGTACTTTACAGTACTTTTTTTCGGTAAGGGGTGTATGAATTCGATCTCAATTATTGATTTTATTGTGGTTTGCGAAAGCAGCAATCATTTAGCAAACAAGAACTTACCGTAACAGACAGTTTGGAGTGAGACATCGTGGATGCAACCTGCCTGCAGTACCGCAATTCTGGATGATTCTAGATCTCTTTCAACTTCGCTACCGCCCGAATGCTTGGTTCACAGGTGACAAATGCAAGGTCGCTAAGTAACTCGAATGTCTTTTATCGACAATCAACAATTGAACTGAAGCAAAACTCGCAAATGGAATTAAAAAAATGAATGATAAGCGTTACCGCGGGCGCTCAAAACGCTCGTCGGTATAAGTGCCTGATCGGTGGGTAACGTTATGACAGAGCACATAAAATCTGTAAAAATCATGAACTATGTGTCAAGATAGCACTAATCAACTGTAGAAAAACTAAGTCACTATAATGTTTTCTCAGAGCGTAGCAGCAATTTGAAAAAAAAAAGATTTCAAAGGCGTATGTACCCCCTTAGCGCCAAGAGATCCAGAATCGCACCCCTGTGATGAAGAGTACCACAAAACTGAATTTCGTTATGTGGAAGTCACTTATCACGAGGCACTGATGACAATGGTGCAGATACAAACTCACAACACTACACAATGTTCATCTTTCAGTTAGGTACACATCACCGAAATCCAACTGGGAATTATTTAATTTTCAAGTGTTACACGAAAATTCACATATTTATACTGAAATTAATAGATTAAAAAGAATTCGCATTGGAAAATTGATCCGATACTTTCTCCATATTCCTCCAATTCTTGAGCATAGAACTGAACTACATATGGAGCAAGGGCATTGTATAAAGCCGGCGTTTTCTTTCATTGGTGATCTCCAAAGTGACCATTTTTTGTACTACTCGACTCAATGAGTAGGGTCCCAGACTTTGGTTTTTTCTGTCTACCGCCCACATATGTAGTAAACTCGAGTCACAGGGATATAAAAATAATGGACCTTTCGTTCTGAACGTAGTTCCACAAATTTGGATGTTATCTCCACGGCCTGGTAGAAGATACATATGATTCACTTCAAACAGAATACCATTATCGAGGAGTACATTATTATTCGGCGCTGTGGTAGTAATCGTAGCATTTCGATATTTCACACGTTTTATTACAATTTTTCCCGTCTGATCTGGACGCAGTTCTCTCAATAATATTAAATTTTGTCCTGGTTGTACTCGTTGACAATTAATCAAAAAACTCTCATGTAGGCGCCTGCAAATCTGGGCCAACGGTTTGTTCTCATTCCGAAGAAATCTCTTCAAACGACCAAGAGAATTTTCAAAGGGAAATGCTGTGAAATTGAAAATTGGACATCCCATACGCGAGACATCGTCTGCCAAGGGAATTAGGCTGTGCACGTTCCCAATTAGACTTTCCTTCCCATATAATCGTGGCATCAATGTAACGAATCTTATCAGTAAGTCTTTAGCTTGCCCACAACAGACAACAGCTTTTATTTTTGAGCACAGTATACGACATGCTAGATGTAGAAGAAGAAAATGTCTGTATACGCTCTCTGGCAAGACCTTCTCAAAAATTATGGGCCCTGCTAGGCCAGGAGCCGGGTACTTTTTTTCTGCAAATTTCTACACCAGCGATTTTTTTGTCGGGAAGTGTTCGGGGGTGCCCCCCGAGTCTAAACCCAAGTTGGAGGGACGGGGGGGGGGGTTGAGCTTTAGCCGCCATCTTGAAAAACACGTTTTATTGAATATCTCGTGAACCGTGCATCGCACGATGAAAACAATACAGACTTTTCTCGTAGACTATAAAATTTTCTACAACTTTTATACCAAACTTTTTCCTGTATATTGCATAGTTTTTTATTTATAGTCTGCCAAACTTTTCCAAACATGGTTTTTGCCGAATATATGGTCAACGGTCGATCACACAGTGAAAATTGTGGTAATCAAATTTGTAGAATATACAATTTCCAATAAACTTTGTTTGAAACTTTTGTCCGTCAGACTCATACTTTGAAAGCTATAACGTGGTAAGCGTTGCGTCGCGTGAATGATCATTGGAAATGTTGTTCGGAGTACACGCTGAAAATTGTATAACACGTAAAACGGCAACAAGTGTTCAGAAAAATAATGATAGTGAATCTGAAAATAGTGTCAAAAACTAGTTATAATTTATAGATCTTTCTTACCTGCATGAGTAGAACGTGTTATCCATCCTCAAAAATTGTCCATGCAGCATAATAAAATTGTTTGTACATCATGTTACATCATAATGATTAATAATAATGATAATAACAATAATAATGTAAAGCAAAAGGTCGAGAAAAAAACAACAGAGTACAACGGATGCAATTTAATTTATTTTAATATAGAATGAACCTAAAAATTCGTTCTCTTCGAAAAAATTGCGTCGGAAAATTTCATGTCAGTCTCGTCTGTTTTGTCGCTGATGGGAATTCGTCACCTTGTATATTTGGATCTTCCGTCTCCGTTGAATACAGAGAAGGAAAATCAAAGAGTTCCTGTTCATCAACTTCATCTTCGATGGCATCAGATATATCCGGCACATTGTCGCATGTTTGGCCACTACAATTTGAAAAAACTATCGAACATTTCAGGCCAGTTCTTCGGCATCCACAGGCAGCCCCGCAATTTTTGGTGCATTTACACGATATAATCTGCAGCAAACTCGTTGAATCTCCCATTACAAGGAAAAAATCACACAGCATGGAAACTTTTAAACTGTATAAGCACTTTTAAAAAACGTTTAACTTTGAGCATGGAAACTTTTAAACTGTATAAGCACTTTTAAAAAACGTTTAACTTCATGGATCGATCATTCCAAACAAAATAAAATCCCTTATGGTTTATTTACAAATGTACAAAAACCAGGCCCGGCGCTAGTTGTGTGGATTATGTGGAGCATTCCACACGCTGAATTTTGGTGGGTCTGGAATTCCACATCCCGAATTTTGGTAATTTTTTTAGAAATCTTTAGAAGACGGGGACAGCTTAGTACTGCTTCAAAAAATGGTTCTCAATCAAGTCAAAATACAAAAGTATGTGACTATCAAAACACTGACGGACGTGGTGAATTACTTGAAAGCGAATTCCAATTTTTACGGTACCGGAATTCATGAAACTCATCGAAATCATTCTAACAATACCATCGTCATCATGAACGACCAAGCGCGTGAAAAAAAAAAAAATGCTTAGCGAAAAAGTGAGTCTGCAATAAAAAAATGGATTACCAAGAGAAATTTCATTGAGAGCCCCCCCCCTCCTACCCCCTCCAGCCGCCAATTACTCCACACCTCACCAAAATTTGCTCCACCGGGCCTGTACAAAAATGTATGCAAAACTTCGAAAAGGAAATTGATATTTCAGCAGTAAATCTGGTTCAATACTTACAGACGCTTTTACATAATTTTGAGACGCGTTTCGTAGATTGGAAAGATATGCAAGTATTCAAAGATTTATCAACTTATACATTAGATATAGAAAAAATCAATTTGGAGCAGGTTCTGCGGTTTTTACACAATCTAGATCCAAACATTCACGTCGGACGGCTGGAGACAGAAATACTGAACTCACAGACAGATAATCGGTTCCGAAATAGTAATTTAAATATTTGGACTGCAATGAAAGAGACAGCTGAATATCCCAATTTACTTTCAGCATACGAACGAATGCTCTCAGTTTTTGGTACCACATACTTATGCGAATCATCTTTTTCGACAATGAAAAATATTAAATCCCGTTACCGATCACAAATTACTGACGGACACTTAGGGCAAGTTATGAGGATGCGCACAACAACATATAAACCGGATGTACAAAAATTAGTTCAAAATTCGCAGTGCAATCCTGGGACCTAGGACCAGCTATAGCCTGAATTGAAATTATGTTATATTTTACAAATTTTTTTATTTCTTTATATTTTAGGAATTTAAGCTATTGACCTAGTACTTATACTCATTAGTACATTTGATTACTTTAAGACATCAATCTTCGAATAGAACTTTACAATTTACAGGTTAATCTACGGGGGTGATTTTAAGAATTTAATCATTTTTTTTTCAGGATAAATTTGCAACTTTACTTATAATTGTAAAAATAAGAATTGTATAAGTCTGTATAAACTATAAGTATAAACAATAAGACATTCTTTTGAGCGAAATTCTGCATAAATAACTATTCTTAAACAAAAAGATGAAAAACTAATTTTATTTGGGACGGTAAGACCTGCGTCGACCGTCCGGGTCTTTTCATACCTGCAAATCCCCACCCATACCTGCCAAATTCCTAGAAACGGCGTCAAAAGGATTAGTGCCGGTGCACGAGTTAAGTGGATCAACGGCTTTGGCTCGTTCGACTGATGAGTGTGCCGACCCCTGACCTAACATACCATAGTCGCATGACTTTGTATGCAGCGTTATAATCAATAAGTGTGGCGATTGTGCATCAACTCGGCATTTACCGCACTATAGCTTTCAAAGTATGAGTCTGGCGGAAAAAAGTTTCAAACAAAGTTTATTGGAAATTGTATATTCTACAAATTCAATCATTACAGTTTTCACTGTTCGATCGACCGTTGACCATATATTCGGCAAAAACCATGTTTGGAAAAGTTTGGTAGACTATAAATACAAAACCATGCAATATACAGGAAAAAAATTGGTATAAAAGTTATAGGAAATTTTATAGTCTACAAAAAAGGTCTGAATTGTTTTCATCGTGCGATGCACGGTTCACGAGATATTCAATAAAACGTGTTTTTCAAGATGGCGGCTGAAGCTCCTCCCCCCCCCCCGTCCCGCCAACTTGGGCTTACACTCGGGGGGCACCCCCGAACACCTCCCGACAAAAAAATCGCTGGTGTAGAAATTTGCATTATGAACCCTCTTTTTTGTCTCTGGCTCTTGGACTACTGCGTACAATAATAAAAATTTAAACTCGACAGCCTTGAATCGTTCTATTTCTGTTAAGTCACGAGTAGTCCGCTGAAACTCACAAGGTATATTTGTTTCTGGAGTTGTTGCAAAAGGCTGGACAGTAACATTTTACTGGCGTAATTTAATCGTATTTTCAATTCACTCTTCAACCATAGCATTAGAAGCTTTTTCATGACACCTAAACATACTAGGTGCATAAAGTCAAGCACGAAAATTCCAATCATATCGATGGGTGTTTGGATATCTAACAGAGGTGTTCGACCAGTATGGTGCTCTGCATTCGATTGTTGACGAAATGAATCATCAGTTCTCTCTGGAGTTTGATTATCCACTGGATATATCGTGCGTCTCTGAACTCTCTCTCCACGAACTTCACATCTCTCGCACCCCCAATAAGCACCGTGATTTTTGATGGCCTTTAAAAATGCACGAGCAGTCCGATCACAGATAAAACTTTTTATACAAAGCGTGTATCTTTGATCATCGATCATCAAACCGTGAGCTTGTAACTCGTTTATTTGATTCACGAATTTCTCCAAATACTTATTCAAATCGTTTGGTTTATTGTTGCCGGAGTGAATTGTCACTGGAAACGGTTTGTAAACATGTTCCTCTGAGAAAACTTGTCAGAGAATAGGCCAGAACTGTTTGGTACTAGATTTGTACAATTTCACCCCATCAACATTAACTAATAAATGAATGATGTTATCATTATGGAGACAAGGGTTCACTGTTCTTTCCAACTGTTTTGACATTCCAAAATACAGGAATTCACTCTTGTCCAGCTCATTTACTTCGATTTCATAATCAGCTTTTGCAGTATTCAAAAAAGTCTTGGAACTTTTTGGTAGATTTGGTAACAATTTTCTCCTGAATATAGCTAGTAATTCATCAAGACGTGTTTGGGGGATTGTTGGATTTCCTTTCAGGGCCCAATTTCTCAACTCTTCTGTTTCGTCATAATCTTCGCAAAAATCTTCAAGGTCTTCCACATCTTCTTCTGTAGCACTTGCGGGTTGTAATTCAAGCTCTTCATATTCATCATCTTCATCATCACCTGATGATGAATCAATGTCCGCCACAGAGAAATCTGATTTGAAATCAACATTGGCATCATATTCAGGGCTCATTTGAAATTGTTGATCGTCAAGTGTCTCTGTATTATGGTCACTGTTATTGTCCTGCGAACTAGAGGTTATGTTGAGATCTTCGCTGGGCATATCTGCATCGTTGCAGTCGTGTTCAACAGCCTCATCGCTGCTGCAGCTTGATGTACACTCTGAATCAACCAACATAGGTTCTCGCTCACTTGGAGTATCAACATCAATCGATTCGCCATCACTCGATAACATTATGCCTGCATCCTCACGTTTTTTACCTCGATGACGTTGCACGCGCTTACGCACAAGCTCACGGGTCAGATTTTTCTGTCTTTCACTCATATTTTAATCACTTTTATATTAGTAATATTATGATGTACTTCAAATCACTTTGGATTATTACCACTCGAACGAAGAAAAGTCAGTGATGTCAGATAAATCTGAACACAGCACTGAAATGGGGCAAAGCAAGGGCACTGATTCCAATGCAACAAATGAGCCGTCCCGCGTGGCTTTTGATGCCGCTGGGAGAATTTGAATATTTGATTTTTTTTGTCCACGAAATCAACTATGCTTTAGAATACAACTGATATACAGTTGGATACAGTTGACATTTCATAGTCTGTGCCTGGGCATGATTCGATGACTGAATGAATTTTTTTTTTTTTAATCTTGATACGGTCTTGATGTTTGCCACATCAATATTGCCGAATCGGACTCAAACTTTATTCGAACAAGGTAGCCGGAGCCCACCTTACCCGGTCCTGATGAGGTGAGGCCCCGGAAAACTTGATCAAGATGGCCGTAGCCACCCTGAGTGTGATGTCTTTCTTCCATCCGGTCAGCCACATACAGCCCTGATAATTGCTGCATCAAGATTGCCGGATTGAACTTTAACTTTATTCAGACACGGTTGCCGGGGCCTGACTTCGTCCGGTCCTGATAAGGTAAACTCACGGCAAACTTGATCAAGCTAACCTCACGAACAACAGATCCGGCCCTTGTGTGACATCAAGCGTGCCCCGAAAAATTTCTAGTCGGGTGCATGTATGCCGTTTGCGATGTGCGTTGCCACCTGCGACTTGCGTTTTGGCGACCATTGTAGATGAGCCATGACGCGGAGTGGCGTGAACTGGCTGCGCAGAAAACCGTCCACAAGGAGTGGGGGGCCCCTACTTTCGTCAAATAGCAGAAATGGTCGTCAAATAGCAGGAGTTCGAGTGTTAAGTTCTATGCTCAGTCCTTACTTCTCAAGTCCGTGTGCGTTGCTAATGCCGATAAAGCCTCGTGCCCGAATTTCCAGTGAATACCTTGTGAAGACAGAACCGCAGTGTTTATTAGTGTTTAATTAGTGTTTGTGTTACGATATTTTACAGCACACACTAAGTCAGACATTTTGCATGCCATTTTGTCCTCAACGCTTTCACGCCGCGGCAACGTCGTGTTTTGACAAGTGAGCGAATTATTGCAAGAATCATCGAACAAAATTACATCGATGTGAAAAAACCAATGCACATTATCTGGTTCAATTAAACACTCAGAGTTGAATCAACCAGCAATCATGGCACCAAAAAAAGGTCATGAATTAGGCTATGCCCTCATTTTTTGGATGAAAGAGAAGCTCAGTGATACTGTGTGCCTTTCAAAAGTTCCACCGTCTGGACGGAAACCAAATGCAATCGTTCAGTTGACATGGGAGGATCACATCACTGGCAAGAGTACAAAAGACATGGCTAAAGTTATAGCTATAAATGGTGAGTCGTAACGTTTCTTTAATTGGGTTGAAAAATGGATTTTTTTTTTCGATATTTGAGTAGATTAGGAAAAAATTATTGAGTCGTATTTTTTCATTTTACAATCGAACAAATATTGAAGTTGATACAGCGGATTGAAAAATGTAACATTGTGACGTCACCCATGTTAAGATATGGGTGTTTCTTCAGAAATGATGATTTTTTGAGTCTTCCCGGTTTTGTGACTTTAAAATGGTCGGAACGTGGGCGAATAGGTGGGGAATTCCGAAGTCGTGGTAGTTCTCAAATGTTGGAAGAAAAAAGTATGGAAAAAAATCACTTATTGGTTCGAAACAGTGAAAACTAGGTGCTGAATGTCAATACCGTGGCATGTCCTCAACCCAAAATTGAACTTTCGATTGGTTATTTCTACTCGAAGCAATAAGAGAAGAGTAATGATCAAAATTGAGATAAAAGAACATAATCTGAAAGTAACTTTTTCACATACATTTGGGCACTCAATGATAATTCTAAGTGCATAAGCTAACTTAAAACAGTACCCCAGATTTTCCTACTTTTCTCTAAATTTTGATTAAACCGATGGGGCGCTGCTAAGGATGATATAATATGGTATCAGTGGTTGTGTTTTGTCAGAGAGACATCTACTCGAACATTTACACTCGTAGCGGCCGGTCTGAAGGCGATTTATTGATACGTAAGTACTCGAAAATAGGTTGGAATACGTATGTCACGAAATTATGTGTCAATACCGTGGTCACGTTTCCTTATCGTATTAGTAACGATTTCGGAGCAACTGTGGTCGGAAATTCTTCCTTTCACCAGGCCAAAATAACCTTCCTTTGCTAAATATTCTACTTGGAAACAAATCAATGCCTCGTTGGTTTGAAGAGTAATTGTCAATACCGTGGCTGTCAATACCGTGGATATTATATCATATTATATTATGATATTATATTATATCCGCCAATTTTTTCCGAAATTGTCTGGGAGTTAACGGCAACACGTATTTCCATTGAAATTTGCAACCAAAAAACAATTTTTGGCGGGTACGACCTTTTGCCTCTAATTTTCTTGATTTTTTTTCCTTCCAAATGCACCAGTTTTTATTCTCCGACTGAAAAAAGAAAAAAATGGCCGATACGACCTTTTGGTTTGAGTTTACGTGATTTCTCCGTGAAACTGGAGTCGGAAGGTCGTATCCGCCGAAAATGGTTTTTCGAGGGAATCTCAATAGATCCACGTGCTTCCATCGATGTCGTGGCGAATCCGTGAGAAAAATAGAAAATGGTGATTTTTCCAATGTCAATTGATATACACGTTATTGTTAATTCTGAAGCAAATCAAGGAAAAAAAAATTATTCGACCTTCTGGCACCCAAATCGAATTTTTTGCGCTTACGGTGCTGTGATTTAATTCTGTAATTGAGGCGGGATACTGCTGCTTTCTTTTTTTGAACTAACTGGAAGTTTAACAAATTTTGTGTATGTAGATGGAATTAATAGAATACTGAACTTTATTAGGAGAAATGGAAAAAACTATTTTTTTGAATAAAAAGATGTAATGACTTTCAAGATTTCTGCATCTGCAAAAATGAAGTTTGGCAAGCTGTAGCTTCCAAACGATACATCCGAGAGCCAAATTGTACTGAGATTTTTTTTTGCTTGTTCGATTATCTAGTTGCGGTATTTTGAACTCTGGTTTTCCATTGATTAGTACTCTGGCTTGAGAAGAAAAAAAACCACTACTAGATAATCGGAAAACAAAACGAAGATCCTAGTAGAATTTCGCTCTCAGATGGATCGTTCCAGAGTTACGTAGTGCCAAAGGACTAATCGATGAAAACTCGGGGTTGGCGTCGATCTTATTAAAAACTAAAAAAAAAAACGCCACTAGATAATCTAACGAGGGAGGAAAAATCTCAGTAGAATTTTGCCTTCGGATGGATCGTTTGGAAGCTACAGCTCGCCAATAGTATATTGTGTATCTAGGGAGGGAAAATGGCCATTTCCAGCGAGGGTGAGACGTTTTTAGCGCGAGTCGTACTCGAGGGCGCCGAAGGCGCCCGAGACAAAGACGAGTGCTAAAAACGTCCCACCCGAGGTAAAATGGCCATCCCTCCCTAGATGCACACTGTACTTTTTATAATAAGGGCACGGAATGGGCCGACTTTGATGCGCGTCGATCGGATCGGGGATAGCGCGTGTTGAGTCGTGCACCACACACTTATAGATATTTTTCAACTCAAAAATAAAATTAACAAAAAAATAAAAAAATTAAAAAATTGAAAAAAAAAAAATTAAAAAAAAAAATTGAAAAAAAAAATTTTTTTTTTTAAAATTAAAAAAAAAAATCGAAAAAAAAATTGAAAAAAAAAATTGAAAAAAAAATAGTTATTAATTAATAATAATTTATTATATAAAAAACGAAAGATCCAAGATTTGCCGTTGGAGCGGGAGGGAATGATTCCCTCCCGGCTCGAGCGGGAGGGAATCATTCCCTCCCGCTGAGCCGGATATTTCGTGCTCACGTTAGAAACACGTGATTTCCCTCCCTCTCGACGAGCATGAAAGGAGGCCCATTTCGTGCCCGTGTTATGAAAAGTTCATTTTTGCAGATGCAGAAATCTTGAAGGTCATAAAGTTGTATAGTTCCTGATCCTTTGACTCTGTAGCTCAATTACTCCTTGAACACCTTTGGGTACCCAAATGTACCCTAAAAACATGTCCAAGTTGGTTCAGTGGGCTCATTTATATTTTGAAAATTCCACGATTGGAAAAATCATCATTTATGAAGAAACGCCCATATATCTATATATTACGAAAACTGGGATATTCAACTACCTATAACTTTCGTAATGATGATTTTTAACGAATAAGAAAAAATACGACCCAATTATTTTTTCTCACTCTACGTCAACCGCCTATAAAAATGAGAACAAAAAAATCTTACAACCTACTTGCAATCAGTGTGATCAATTGGAGTAAGAACAAAAAATGAATTCCCTAATTCTCCACTTTCATTTCAATTTCTCTTTGTGTCGTCGAAATAATCAGTTTCCATTCATTCTGCGATTTCTCTCCACAGCTCAAGAATCAGTTCTTCAAAAAATGGCAATTGATGACAAGGGTAACATCGTAGATTCCTCAACCAAAGTGGTCTCCAAGAATGTGATGCAGAAAGAGAAAAGAATGGACCTAACCACAAAAACCAAGAAACAGAACATTGCTCAGACAAAACAAACTCAAGCAATGAACATCAATAAACAAACATCTATCATGGATATTGCACTCAAGGAGGAGAAGATTCCTAGTGTAAATAAGCCACCAGCGTCAAACATCCCACTTCGTCGCGGTCCTCGGTTCAGCCCAAAAATAAAGAATCATGCAGATGAAGACAGTCACTATGTTAGTGAAGAGGCAAATCCAGAGCCAAGTACTTCAGGGGCAGATTATTCACCAATTGGATCTGCTTCACCGCCTCCATATTACTCAGGATCTGAGAGGTCAGAAAATGCTGGGCTCATTAATGGGCCTGCAGAGAAGGATTACCTAAGCCAACTCTCTCTTGTAATCATTCCAGAGCAAGGTGAGTTTCAGATTCATCATCATCACGACAGAATTCTTTTTCAGCTCTAATAATTATCTGAATTTTCTTCTGCAGTCACGGAGAGGGACATACGTTACCAACGTCAACTTTTAGCAGCTATGGAGAGACCCCATGGAATAAGAACAGAAGAAAGGGTGAAACCTGAACAGCTTGATGCCTTTGAGGTAAGGTGATTTCTTTTTAAAGATTTTCGAGATGGAAATTTGGATTATTAATATAGAAATAATATAGGAACGTCAAAACGTTCTTTCTACGATACTTAGATTAGTATGATTCTTTTCTGCAACTACAAAATTCATCGGGGGTTTTGTGAGTGGATTGAGATATTTCTGATATTGTAAGACAATTAGTTATGATTCATTGGAAATTTTTATCTGAAATACGAGATTAGAAGGATGATTCATAAATGTTTTTTCCCCATGAAATTCAAGAGCGACATTTTTCTCTGCAGATATCTAAGGTTGGGAGCTATTTTAGAGATGTGGAGATACTTTAATGAGCTGGAGCGTGGTTCTTGACAGCAGAGATCTCGAAAGTTTATGAAGGGGGTATATATACCTTAAGAATAATTTTTTTCAAATCACTGCTATGCTATGAGGACACATTTTGCTGACTCAGTTTTTTTACAGTTGATTAGTGCTATTTTGATACATAGTTCATGATTTTTTCCAGATTTCATGTCCTCTGCTGAATAAACATTTAGTCCATCGAAGAAAAAGTAGTTGTCATAGGGTACAGGTTGCTGCGTTGCGTGAAACTTTGTTGGATTTGACCTCACTGATGTGTGAGTGTATATGGGGAATTCCACGCCAACTTGACCAATGAATTTCCCTCACCATTTTCAATTTGCTTAAAAAAAAATCTACAATTGTCCAAGTACTAAAACGGTCCCCTGAATTGTTTCAGATTTTTTGATCGACCCGTTTTTTTTTTTTTTTATGAATTTTCAAACTACCAAATATTTCGACACTTTTTGAAAATCTCAAAAAATTCTCAAAAATCTCATGTTCCACTATGAACATCACATTACTAAGTCCATAATGGCGCTAATTTTTCTTCTATTTTTTTTCAAGGTTTTTGATACAAACATTAGGGTGGTCCTTAGATGGGGTTTAAAAAAATGTTGACCGCGACGCCCCCCAGATAAGCTCCAAATAATTCAAAACAAATGTGGAAAAAATTGCAGCCCCCCATCTTTTCAGATGGCCATTACCGGAAAGGGGTCATTTGCCCCTTTGAAATACACGTGTTTTCCCGATTTTTCAAAGACCTGCGTATTAGAGCGTCCTAAACTCTGTCTCAAAATCCCAAATACATACGAACGCATTCCTGGTACCCATATTCTATATCCAGATGGATAAATCAAACTCCTGATTCAACCTTGACAGCTGTATGGGTCATCCCATAAGAGAGGACGTAGGCTAAAAGCCGGATAGTTGCCCCACTTTTCGAAAAAGCTTTTTTTTTTTTTAAATATGAACTTGCTGAAAATTATTCAGTATGTATCTCACACATAGCTCTTTTATCTTCTATAAAAGCCTATTTTTGTATACATAATCAACAATGGTTTTGAATAAATACTGTTTTATTTCATCTCTCAGAAGAGGGATAGTTGCCTACTATGGCGGATAGTAGCCTAGCGTAGAAAATGCTTCGGGGGATACTTGCCTCGTGCGGGGATAGTAACCTCGGTATGATTTTTATTTTGGATGGAAAGAAATTTATATCAATCAGAGTCATCTTTATTATTCATTTAACAGTCTTTATAATTCACTGAGATCTTTTATTCAGTACAATTTGAAATATTGATTAACATTATTAAGGGGGGACAGTACTGAAAATTTGTAAAAAAACATTTTTTTATTTTTTCCACTACTCGAAATGATTCAATCATAAATCGCCTCCAGCAGTTTTTAGATATTAGTAGTATGTGTATTTGAAAAAAATATAAACCTTCTGCGATGAAAGTGTATGCGCAAGGAACCTTTCGCAGTGGTTCGAAGGAAATCTTCTGCGAAAGGTTCCTTGCGCATACACTTTCATCGCAGAAGGTTTATATTTTTTTCCAATATACATATTACTAATATCTAAAAACTGCTGGAGGCGATTTTTGATTCAAGCATTTTGAGTACTGGAAAAATGAAAAATGTTTTTTTTTTTAATTTTCAGTACTGTCCCCCCTTAAATAGTTTTCAGTTTTAAGTATAAAAATTATTTAAATTATTAAAATATTATTTAAACTCAAAGTTATGTAAGTTATTATAAAATATTAGAATTTATCTTACAAATACAACAATTTGGTAATCAACTTTGGTATTAACATTAATTTTTACCAGAAGCTAAGGCTTCTAACTTTCCACATCTCATACAACAGTGTTTGAATGTTGTACATGTTTCATGCAACCACATCCGACACATCTTACATTGAATCCAATCTGATTTTGATTTGGTTGAATTGTAGTTATCAAAACATTGTACGCAATAATTATCAATTGAAACTTCTTTAGTCGTATTTACTATTGAATTAGCATTTTTGACTTTTAATATCTTTCGAGTGTCTCTTATCGATTTCTCGTCCTTTAGATTTAAGACATTTTCTTCACTTCCACTACTGTTAGAACTGTCAGAACTGTAAATTGGTAACTTTCTCTTCCTTGATGTTTTTACTTTGTCCTGTTTCATAATATCTATGTTATCAGATTCAGTTTCACTGCTAGTCATATCAATATATTTTTCAGTGTTTTTCTTTTTTTGCGGTAGCCCTTTTTTCTTTTCAATGCTTTTCTTGTCCCCAGCTGGTTTGTTTTTTTTGGTCTTTGTGGTAATTTTAGTTTTCGTAATTTTATTTGTTTTCTTTATCTTCTCCGCTTCATTCTTCTTCTCTTCAATTTTATCATTGGAGTTTAAAATTTCTGCAGATTGTTTAGATCTTTTAGTTATGCTTAGCGGTATTCTTGGTATAGGAAATGCTTGATCTGAAAATTTAGACGGTAATTCTTTTTCAAGATTTTGGTTTTGGGATTCATTTGAAGATATCAGCGATGGCAATGATAGCGCATTATTATCAAAGATGTAATTTTCAATGTCGTAATCTTGTAAGGCTAAACAATCTTGAGACAAATTTAAAAGGCTTGAAGACGGCCTTGGTGGCGTGTGATTTTGGTCCACGTTATTCTGCTCAGACTCAGGTACGATAATTTCCAGATTATCAGCATTGCTTGGAAATTGATATCCTGATGGGAGCAGTTCGTTTTGATCGTGTAAACTTTGATTAGACTCAGATTCCGATACGGTACAAACACCTGGTACTTGTTTGCTTAGGGATGACTCTTGGTCTCTTTCACTTAACACAAAACTTTGCTCAAAATCTTGTGCGCGTTTTTCTAACGCAGACACTCCAGAAATGCCTGGTTCTTGATCATTTAGAGGATCAGATTCTCGTTCCTGCGCAAGTTCCCCCAACGCAAGATCTGATATAGCAAATTCAACGTCAGATAGAGCATTTGGTTCGACTGGGTAGATTCCACTGCCACGAAAACCACTTATTGCATTGGCGGGGACAGCTGCTCGAATCCATACCTTGGATATTAGCTGACCCGAGTTGTACCGATTCAGTTTTTTTTTGTGGATTGGTGCGCATGAAATTGTTTGTCTCAGCATTATAATATTTTTTGAATGGTCCAAATACTGATACATCTAATGGTTGCAAAGCTGAGGTAGTATGACTAGGTAATCAAAGTAATATCACATCATTGTTCCGAGCAGTTTCTAGCATATTGACAGCACTTGAGTGTGATGAATGACCATCCAAAATCAGTAATACCTTCCCTGGCGGTTTGCGTGGAATAAAATGTTCAGTCAGCCATTTATAAAAAAGATCTAAAGTAATGTATGCCGATTTCTTTTGCATGTAAACTTGAGAACCAGGCGGAAGTCCCTCTTCGAATTCTAGTTTCTTATTTACGCCTTTGATAATCAGAACCGGTGGGAGATAATTGCCAATAGCGTTGCAACAAGCAACAACAGTAATTGTTTCTCCTTTTTCACCGGAAGTAACTGATTTAACTGCTTTAGCACCTTTCTTAGCTAATACTTTACCAATTTTATTATTGAGTTGGACACCGCTTTCATCCATGTTAAATATTCTATCCGGCTTATCCAGCAAATTATTCTCAGTTAAAATAGTTGTTAAGAGTTTGAAAAAATTTGCAACTTCTGTTCTGTTGAGACCCTTCGCTCTTTCAATTAATAAACCCTCAGCTTGTCTCAAAGCCATTTCAGGATTTCTTTCAGGAAAGCTTTTTAGCCATTGCGGTCCAGCCATTTTACTCTCATTATTAAAGTTGTGCTTTAATCCCAACTTTTCGGCAAACTGATAAGCTAATTGGCGAATCACAATTCTGTCCGGAGGAAAACCGGCGTCTCCGAGCTTTAATATATGAGCTGCCAGTCTTTTTTCATTCTCAAAGCCAAGAACAGGATATTTTCCTAGAAAAGACAAAAAATCCAATAAGGTCAGATAAGAAGGTAGGTATGTAGATAGAATTTTGTATTTATACTGCTAGGTATACATCTTTAAATCAAAAATATACCTTGAGTTAGCAGTTGCTGGTTACTCTCTTCATAGCGTCTTCTTAAGGTTCGAGCGGATATTCCGTATGTTCGAGAAATTTCATTGATACCTTTTTATTTTGTCTCAATTCTTCGAAGGCGAGTGCTAAGCTATCTTCTGTCCAGTTGATGTTGCGTGGCACCACGCCTGGTTTTCGCTTATATTTGCGAGGCATTTTGCTTATCTAGAATGAATATATAAAACTGTGAAGTAGATATTTATTTAATTGACAACAAGTTAGAGCCAAAGTAAATTCGAAAAAATAGCAAAAAAATTAAATCCGTCTTTGCTTGTTAAGAAATTTTTAGTCACTCTAGGGGCAACTATCCGCGACAGTAAGTAGGGCGACTATCCTTTTTGATGCGGATACTTGCCCTTTTCATTTGCGAAATAAATAAAAATTATTCAGCAGTAAAACATAATAAACAATGTAATTTAAACTCTAATTCATGCAAAGAAACAAAAAGTTGACTGAACCCACGATCAGTATTAAAAATTTACAGTCTTCGCATCCTGCAAGAGTCAAGTACATTGAAAATGATGGACACTTTTCCTCACTTAGTTTATTTCGAATAGGGATTGGAATTCTAATAGGCTTGTAGGACTTATCAGCAAGAATCACATAGTACACTAAAAATAAAAACACATCTCAGAATATTCCCATAAGTACCGCGAAATTCGGCAAATAACCGAATACACCCGAATACTTTCGGGTATTACGTTACTCGTGCTATATCGCCCGCACAATCATTTTCAATATTGTTCGGCTTGAACCCGAATTCACCCGAATACTTCCGGAAATTTCGTAACGCTTGCAAAATCGTCCCTATAAACATTTTCAATGTTAAAATATTCAATAGAAATTACTTACCAATATAATTATAACGCCCGTCAAAGTTTCGCCGCGGAAAATTTTTGCTCACACGGACAAAACTCATGCGCCTATTCCGATGGCTTACGCGGCATTGAGGCCTGCGGGGCGGTCACTACTTATTGTAGTAAAGCGCCAACACAACTTATAATGTTGACATAGTTTATTGAACACCGAAGCATGTATCCGTCCGAGGCAACTATCCGGCTTTTACCCTATTTTTTTTTTTTTTCTTCCTCGGTTGCCCAAAAAAAATTGTCAGAACAAAGTTCGACGTTGAAAATATTAATCATGAAATAAGAAATTGTGATCCTGAAATTGAAAAAAAAAACATCCCATATCATTTTGTAACTGGCGTAACCCGTTTCGTTCCTTGAATTTTAGGATTATTTCCGTGAAAAGGAAAAAAAATAATTTTCAATGAAGAAAATTCAACTCCATGTGTACCTTTTTCTCTCCGTTTTCTTTATTTCATAATAAATGAATGGAGGTAAATAAATCAATACATGAGTAGATGGATGATTTAATAAACTTATATGAATAAATGAATGAATAAATGAAAAAGAATAAATAAATTATTCATTATCTATCTACTCAAGTATTGATTTATTTACCTCGATTCATTTATTATGAAATAAAGAAAACGAAGAGAAAAAGGTACACAACGAGCCGGAATCACCTATATATAAATCAGATAATGGAGTTCAGTTTTCTTCATTGAAAATTTTGTTTTTTCTTTTTCACGGAAATAATCTTAAAATTCAAGGAAAAAAAGGGTTACGCCAGTGAGAAAATGATATGGGATGTTTTTTTTTCAATTTCAGGATCACAATTTCTTATTTCATGATCAATATTTTCAACGTCGAACTTTGTTCTGACAATATTTTCGGGCAACTGAGGGAGAAAAAAAAAAAAAAAATACGTCTTCTCTTACGGGATGACCCATACAGCTGTCAAGGTTGAATCAGGAGTTTGATTTATCCATCTGGATATAGAATATGGGTACCATGAATGCGTTCGTATGTATTTGGGATTTTGAGAAAGAGTTTAGGACGCTCTAATTCGCAGGTCTTTGAAAAATCGGGAAAACACGTGTATTTCAACGGGGCAAATGACCCCCCTCTGGTAATGGCCATCTGAAAAGATGGGAGGCTGCAATTTTTTCGACATTTGTTTTGAATTATTTGGAGCTGATCTGGGGGGCGTCACGGTCAAAATTTTTTTAAATCCCATTTAAGGACCACCCTAATAAACATGAATATAACCTGACCAATGATTTTCCCTCGCCATTTTCGATCTGCTTCGAAATGTTTTCTACAATTGTCCCAACTCCAGAACGGTCTCCTGAATTTTTTCCAATTTTTGGATTGACCCGTTATTCTTTTATGAATTTTCAAATTACCAAATACTTCCCCTTTTTTCAAAAATTTCAAAAATTTTTCAAAAATCTTATGATTCACTGAGAACATTACGCCACTAATCCCATTGTTACGGCCCGATTGTCCGTAACCAATTATTATTTAGGTTACCATATATAGATTAGGGATTATGCGCATTTCCTTTTTTTTTTCCTCTCTTTCTTTAGCTAACTTTTCTGTTCTTTCTGTATATTATAAACCAGGACGGAGATCATGTTGCTCATGGGAACTCTCGGGACGGAGTTTTTCTCACGAGAGTTTCAAGTACCACCTAAGAGTCCAGAGCTAAGTCACGTACGTATCGCTGTGCGAAGCGACACCGTTCAGGTGACGCAAAATTGTAAGCTCTGTTTGACTGAGGTTCTATAGAGCCGACCCCAGAGTTGCCTGAAGTAGGGGCCTATGCCGTCGACGTCAGGTTGCGTATACTATAGCCAAGCCGTAGAACAGTCGCGGAGTGCAACAAGTATGCGCACTTGTTGCCCCAGCAATTAGCGATTAAAATTATAAAAGGGGCAACCTGGTTGGCTACGTCCCCTGGCCTCAGGACCATGGGGGCGAAGTAAGATCAGGGAGCTGGAGGAGCAAGAGTTTGAATAGAACACATTCGTTCGACGACCCTTATTAAGGAGAGACGTGTGTCCGAATATTAGAATCGAGCCAGGGTGACGTGCCTTAAAGTTTGTGCCCAAGAGGACTTATGATATTCGTGAAATTCGAAGTTCAATTCAATAAACTATAATAATAATAATTCAAATAGAGCTCTTGCTCCTCGTCTAAATATTAAGGGGGTATCTACACCTTTGAATTTCCGAAAAATCGTTTTTGTTTTTCATAATTTATTTGGAATGCTAGTGACCTACTCTACCTGCAAATAAATCGGTGTCAAGACATCTAGAGGATTTGAGAAGTTACAGCCATGGCAGTGCCAAATTGCGAAAAAGCGCCGCGGCGAGGCGCGCGAACCCTCAGATTGGTGCCATAAGTATTGTACAACACCGCCAACACCACTGCTTACTTTTATGAGGTTTTGATATATTTCAATTTTGAATTTGATTTTGTGATCTTTTAATTGTTTGTAATTATCATTCTTACACATATTGAATTTTCAATATTCTTTTAAATTGTGATCATTGACAGAACACATGGCTGCGATCTACGTTTTTTCGAGGTGAGGTTTCCATTTGTTTGTAAATATTGTCGTGCTCTCAGTACGAATTCAAACCAATAGTAATTTCCATTATCGGATAAACACAGTGTAGGTATATATATCTGAGATGAGACTTCGGAATCGAAAGAAGATGATCCATCAAAAAGTGCGTTTGAAATCGATGCCAGGAGACTACACATTTGGATTTCCAAAAAGATGAGTATTTCTATAATACATATATTAATTGCAAGAATTAATAAATATTATAAGAAAAAAGGTATGATTGATGAAAGATGAAAGAATTTTCTTAGTATTGACAAAAATTGTGCTAGCATCTTCTTGATCTCAAAAATATTGAAGATAAAAAATTTTACAGAATTTTTATGTTTTCAACAATTTTTATCAGATTTTTTCTAAAGCAATTCATTATTTTTCTAACAGCCTCATCGGACACCTAACCGACACTGTCGTTGTACAGAACGGGTCAAAACTCACTACAAACCTCCGCCTGGCACATGTGTCTAGACTCGACTCGACTCATAACTCATCGATACGAGAGCAGCTGCGGATCCAGCATATTAGTCATAAGCAAAATCTTAAAACTTGATTTCCTGTAACTAGATTTTCATCTCTGGGAAAAATAGGAAATGGAAAAAAATTGAAATAAACAAGTTTGAAAGTTGATTTCTGGAGAATGAATATTTTGACCGGTTGTCGTAAAGAATCAGGAGCATCGTTGGACCGATTCTGGAGTTTGTGGTCTTCAAATTTGTAGAATCCAAACCTCTATCAGATGAACTGACAACTTTTTGATATCACTATTTTTGGTTGAGATAATAGAAAAAATATAGAAAAAAAATTGAAGAATTAGAAAAATCTCAGTAAAAACTAAGCGAGTCAGGCAATTTTTGCGATATCAAAAAGTTGTCTGTTCATCTGATAGAGGCACCTCTTCTGAACACTTGAAGACCAAAAACTCCAGAATTGGTCCAACGATACTCCTGATTCTTTACGACAACCGAGTAATTTGGTATTTTTCTATATGGAGCGTAACTACTATCGGACTCAAAGTAATATTGAATGTTAGGTATGGATAATGAGGGTCAAACACTCCCCAAACTTCATGATTTTTTTGGATTTGATCAGACTCTCAAATTCGCTGTAAAACATTATTATCTTTTTAAGAATTTTAACCCATTCAAAGGTGTGGATACCCCCTTAAACTAACTTGATTAATAATAAACCCATCAGTGTTATAATTCCATTATCCATTAACTATTCAAAAAACAATCATCGTCAACAGTTATAGTGATACCTACGTCGGAAGCAGGAACACGGATTAGATTAGATTAGATTAGATTTATTAAGCCACGGGACAAGTCCCCTATGGCAGCAATATAAAATACATATAAATGAGATAAGTCGAACAGCGGTCATAAGTAAACAATACAATTAAATAAGACAACGAGCAAAAGGCAAAAATAATAATAATCAGGCGAATACATAAATAAATAAATAAATAAATAAATAGCCAGTAGGATGAAGATAAAATCGAGTTATGAAGGCTACAGGTCAGCAATAAAGTAATCTACTAACTAATAGGCTGCTAAAATAGACTGACTGATGCGCTCAGACAAGCTGATCAACAAGCTGAATAAATAATAAATAAACAAACAAAAGGCAGAAAATATATAATCGATAGTAGATAATAAGTAAATAGTAAATCGTAATTGAACAGTAGTACGCCATTGACCAATCGGACGGACTCAGAGCCCGAGCACAGTTCAACGCCGGAGGGAATTGAAGGCAGAGACCTCGAGGCCGTACAGGTGGGCATAGAGTCTCGACCTAAAGACTGGGAGGGACCCAGCCCTAAGAACTGAGCAAGGCAGAGAATTCCAAAGGCTAGATGCAGCCACAATAAACGACCTTTGGTAGGTCGAGGTGCGACTGCTTGGAACGTGCAACTTGAGCCCCGAGGACGTCGACTTAGTAAACCTCCTGGACCCAGGCTCAATCAGCCGCAAAGACTCAGCCAGATAGGCGGGGGTCCCCGTGGCCAAGACAGTGTACAGGAGGCACCCAATAAGATAAAGACGCCTATTTTTTAAGGTGAGCCAGTGAAGCCCAAGCCTATGCGCCGTGATATGCTCATCCCGAGGAACATCAAGAATGAACCTAACACAGGCATTTTGGAGGCGCTGCAGCCTAACATCCAATACTCCAGGCAGGTTATTGTAAACACAGGCGCAATAGTCAAACAGTGGAAAGATTAGCGCTGTAACGAGCCATTTGCGAAGTGGGACCGAGAGCAGATCTTTCTTGATTCTAAGCTGATGAAGCACTCCATTGACTTTGTTACTGACCGAGGCGACATGGTCATCCCAGGTGAGATTAGAAGTTAACATAAGGCCAAGGTTGCGCACACAGTTTACATAGGGTATTACACGCGTCCCTACAGAAATTCGCGGTATCGACACAAGCTCAAGCTTTTTGATAAATTTGGCGCTCCCACAGAAGATGGCCATAGTCTTATCAAAATTAACCTGCAAGCAGTTACGCTCAGCCCATTCGCAGATAGCCCGAACATCCTCGTTAACCCGCACAATGCCCTCCTGTAGTGCCACAGGGGCAAAAGAGAGGTAGATTTGCAAATCATCGTCATAAAAAATATGCTTACAGTGGCACAATGCAGACGGAAGGTCATTGACAAAAATTGAAAACAGGAGCGGCCCCAGAACCGAGCCCTGTGGGACCCCAGATAGGACATTTACCCAAGCAGACAACGTTCCACCAGTCCCGCGAACCGCCTGACGCCGATCACTCAGGTAAGACCGAAACCACTCCAGGACCGAGGCAGAGCAGCCAAGGGCCTTCAGCTTTTCAAGCAGCTTAGCGTGGCAGACGGTGTCAAATGCTTTACGGAAATAAAATAAAACTACCAAGGTGATCATACGATTGTCAACCGCGGACTTGAGGTCATCCGTAAGTTTAATCAACGCCGTCTGCGTGCTACAGCCTTTCCGAAAGCCCGATTGGAAGGGATCTAGCACACCTTTTTCGACCAAGAAGTCAGAAAGCTGTCCGTACACGATTTTCTCGAGGCCTTTAGACATGGTACAAAGGATGGAGATGGGCCGCAGGTCCCCGGGGCACATGGGATTCTTGACCTTATTAACAGGTTGGATCAGGGCACTTTTCCATATACTTGGAAATACTGAGTGCGCAAGAGAATGATTGTAGATCTCAAGTAAAACAGGAAAGATGATTGGCATGCATATCTTTAGGTAACTGGCCGGCAGCCCATCGACCCCTTTAGCCTCACTCCTAGAGGACTGGATAGATTGTACAAGACACGCCGGTGTGACATACTTAAAGTAAAACCGTTCGCCATCGCAGTCCGAATCAAGGGCAATCGGACCAACTGCGCAGAGATGACTGCCAGAAGACGAAGCTAACGCAAAGTGAGCACTAATTTCCTCAGGGGTCAGCGCCTCAGGTATGACAGCATGCCTGGGCTTAGCAAGCCCAAGCCGCCGGAACTCGGCCCAGACAGAGCCAGCGTCCTTTAAAGAAGGAAACAGGCGCTCATAGTACTCAGCCTTAGCCGCACGTATGGCCGATTGCGCTTGATTCCTGAGCCGCTTGAATTCATCGTATAAAGAGGGAATCCGAGCTCTACGATATTTCCTGAAACAAGCATCACGCACACGCATCAGCTGTTTGATCTGGTCAGTTAGCCATGGCGCAGGTAGACGCTTAATAATTCTAGTTTGCACCGGGGCATGCACGTCAAGGGAGCTAAGTACGCTCGCATTCAGCAAGGCAACCTTATCATCAATAGGCACGGACACATCAGTCATAAGGGTCCAATCAAGGGCCAGGAGATCACTCTGAACGGCCAGAACATCGGCCTTAGCCAGATCACGGAAGGTTATAGACTTCGGCTCCAAACTACGAGCTTTCAGCGAGAATTCAATAAAAATCAGCTCATGCCCTGAGAGGAATGGCACCCCTGATTGGCCCTTAACCACTACCTTATCAATATCGTCAACCACACAAAGATCCAACCAGGTGTGCGAGCTCGCCGTGTGATGCGTGGGAGCAAAAGGAACCACATGCAGGTTATTGCACTGAAAAAATGTGCGGAGGTGACGCGAATCAGGGTAACAAGACAAGAGGTCGGCATTAAAATCACCAACAATAACGGCATTATTGTAACACTGCAACAGCGCAGGGATAGCATCCTCGAACTCAGACACCAGGCCGACCTTAGGTGGCCGATAGACAACCGCGAACAGCAACTTCGAAGCTTTGAGGCCTAATATCTCTAAAATCAAAAATTCTGGCTTATGACAATAGCGCTCCGCTGAGGCTTGAACTACACGAGCACTAAGACTATTATGGACATACACAGCAACACCACCACCACCCTTGCCCAATCTGTCCCTTCGAAACAGAATATAATCACGCATACCGACCAGCTCATCGGACACGGTCTCCTTAAAGAAGGTTTCAGATACGGCAATGATGTAGTGGAAGTTGGCCTTGAAATAAACAGAAAATTCATCAAAATGAGCAATAAGCGACTGAGCATTCGTATGACAGATCTTAAGATTCGACCCGCCGGCAGCAGCAGCTACCCTAGCCCCCGAGCCTGGCAGATTAGGTCCAGAGGTGGTCCGAGGTGATAAGGTCCTTCGGGGCAGTCAGGCTACCTCACGAGGCAGGTCATCTAAGTCATCCAACGATCGGATGCGGAGAGGCTCATCCCCATCATCTTTCTTGAGGAAAACAAGCCCACGCCTAGCCCACGCATACTTATAGCCATGCCGGTGAGCAGCGCTACGTGTGGCATTGAGAAGGGCACGTTCCGCAGGCAGAACAGGCTCACTCACAAACACTCGGGTTTCCGGAAGTTCAGAATCAATATCCTTGGCGCGCAAATTCTTTATGGCCCGATTTTTCTCAAGCCAGAGATTCCGCATCAGGACAGTAGTGAACCTAACAATGAGCGGGCGAGGTTTGTCCGCCTGACCAGGAATACGAAAGGCCTCATCTATATCGGCCGCAGAACAGGACACACCCAAGGCCGCTGCTAGACGCGAAACTTCCCCCAGTGAAGAAACGCCCGATAAGCGAGGCAATCCGGTCACGATAACTTCATAGTCTCGCCGCTGACGCTCGAACCTGTCAACCCTCGCGGAGAGCAAATCACAAGACCGCTGCAAGCCGCGAGTGCCAGAGCCAGACCCACCGGCTTGGATATTCTGCACAGCGCTTGCAAGTTCCCTCAACTGGTCCTCAGCAACCCCAGCACGGTCCTCCAAGGCCTGGCAAGGCGTCCCAAGACCCACATGAGCCCTGGCCAGGTCCTCCACCCTACCCCCAAGGGCCTGAATATCAGAAGACATGGTGCCTATATCGCGCGAGCACTTGTCTAGCCCAGCCTTGATGTCATCCAGCTCATCCAGCTTTGTGAGCTTCTTGAGCTGGGTATTGGCAGACCCGACAGCCTCCACCACAGCCCTAATGTCTGCCGCCAACGAGGCTAGCGTAACAGTTTCCGCACCGGACGTAGAACCAGGTTCTAGCACCGAGCCTGCAGGAGCTTGACGACCGTTGCCGTGGCGATCGGTTAGCACTGACCCACCAGAGGGTTGCGAACCTCGCCCAGTGTGCATCGGAGCTGCAGAGTTTTTCGGGGATTTACACGACGTGCACCGATAGCTATAGTTACCTGGTTGGGGTTGAGAGGAAAGCTGCAATTGGTTCTTCACACAACCGGCATGAAAGAAACGCGCACACACGCCCCGGCACGGGATTTCGGTTGCAGATACAAAAGCGCTGCATATACCGCACTGAGGCGTCATTATTATTAATCAGTCAGTATTATTGATAAAGTCAGCAGAGCCGTCAGGCTTGGAGAAACCACCCACAACACAATTAAATGTCCAACAGCCAAATATAATTAGAGGCCAGCCAAACACTAGGCTAGCTATAGTCCGGCACACCTACAGCACACGCGCACGTAGGAATCCAAAATAAACACACCGTCAACCAGGTAATAACTGCTAAACATCCAAACAGCACTACAGTTAAGGGGGTATCTACACCTTTGAATTTTCAAAAAATCTTTTTTTTTTTATAATTTATTTGGAATGCTAGTGACCTACTCTACCTGCAAATAAATCAGTGTCAAAATATCTAGAGGATTTGAAAAGTTACAGCCATGACAGTGCCAGATTGCGAAAAAGCGCCGCGGCGCGGCGCGCGAACCCTCAGAATGGTGCCATAAGTATTGTACAACACTGCCAACACCACTTACATCACTGCTTAATTTGATGACGTTTTGATATATTTCGATTTTGAATTTGATTCTGTGATCTTTTAATTCTTCGTAATTATCATTCTTACACATATTTAATTTTCAATATTCTTTTGAATTGTGATCATTAACAAGTCACATGGCTGCGATCTACATTTTTTCGAGGTTAGGTGTCCACTTGTTTGTAAATATTATCGTGCTTTCATTACGAATTCAAACTACTGGTAATTTCCATTATCGAATAAACACAGTGTTTATATATCTGACATGAGACTTCGGAATCGAAAGAAGATGATCCATCAAAAAGTGCGTTTGAAATCGATGCCAGGAAATTACACATTTGGATTTCTAAAAAGATAAGTATTTCTACAATACATATATTAATTGCAAGAGTTTGATAAATATTATAAGAAAAAAGGTATGATTGATGAAAGATGAAAGAATTTTCGTAGTATTGACAAAAATTGTGCTAGCATCTTCTGAATCTCAAAAATATTTAAGATCAAAAATTTTAGAGAATTTTTATGTTGAAAAATTTTGATCAGATTTTTTCTGAAGCAATTAATTATTTTTTTAACAGCCTCACCGGACACCTAACGGGCACTGTTGTTGTACAGAACAGGTCAAAACTCACTACGAACCTCCCCCTGGCACATGTGTCTAGACTCGACTCGACTCATAACTCATCGATACGAGCGCAGCTGCGGATCCAGCATATTAGTCATAAGCAAAATCTTAAAACTTAATTTCCTGTAACTACATTTTCTTCTCTTGGAAAAGTATGAAATAAAAAAAAAAAATTTGATAAAAAAGTTTGAAAGTTAATTTCTGGAGAATGAATATTTTGAACGGTTGTCGTAAAGAATCAGGAGCATCGCTGGACCGATTCTGGTGTTTGTGGTCTTCAAATTTGTAGAATCGAAACCTCTATCAGATGAACATAGAACTTTTTGATAAACCCATTCTTAGTTGAAATATTAGAAAAATAAGCAAATTTTTTTTTCAAATTCAGAAAAAAAATCGAAAAAATTCAATAACTCAAGTAATTCTTGCAATATCAAAAAGTTCTATGTTCATCTGATAGAGGCATGTCTTATGAACAATTGAGAAGCAACAATTCCAAGATTGGTCCAACGCTGGGTCTGATTCTTTACGGCAACCGAGTGATTTTGTATTTTCCTGTCTTCAGCGCAGCCACTATTAGACTGGAAGTAATACATGATGTAAGATATGGATAATGAAGGTCAAACCCTCCCCAAACATGATGATTTTTTTCAATTTTATCAGAGTCTTCAAGTTGAAAAAAAAAGAAAAATTGTTTTTCAGAAATTCAACCCATTTAAAGGTGTATATACCCCCTTAAGGTAACCAGCTCAATGTACCACTCACGGTATAACAAAAATCACAGAAAAAACTAGGTAATCCAGAAAGACTGCAGCCCACAAACACGGCCAGGGGTACTCATGCATATATTCACCAGCCTGGAGACAAGTCTACTAGAAAAAAAGGCTCACGAACACTCGCATAACGTCTAATAAATCCGGCACCACACAGGCGTGACCAGCCCAAACCAAAGCCAAGAGTTGACGGAGGGTGTAAACTTCCTTAACCACCTTAGGATTATTATTAGGTAACCCGAACGCACTCTTTGAAGAACGTACCATTCTCCGTTTTCCTATTTCATTAAACAACAGGTATTACTACCTTACCTATCTACATCAGGCCTCTAGGGATTATACCATTCTGTATTCGTTAGGTTGGTTATCCTGTTCTGGTTCATATTTACTTTTGTCTGAGTTTCTGATTATACAATAATTAATAGATAAAACCAATCCATCATCAACCGGCGTAGACCTGTATAACCAAGCGTGTTTCGGGACCCTATGCCGCAGTGTCTCGTAATCACAACCGCCAGGCGTGAATAAACCTAAACGGTTTTAAGATTGAACCCAATATTTGCTCTTGGTTGGTTAGTTTATTGATCCGTATTATCTCACGGTCGTAGCTTCCATATGAATAAATCCTTGAAACCCCAAAATCCCCGTTTCTCAGTAAACCCCTCCGGGTTTTGAGGAACTGGACCCTGATACTAGAGACATGGGATTGTGGGCCCCCATATTCGATTTATGGTGGATTGTGCTATTTTATATGATATTATATCTCATATATTTCTTTGGCATTATATAATTTTGGGTAATATATATCTCTCTATATTATTAAGATATCTCGCCGCCGCCGCCGCCGCCGCCGCCGTGTCAGTATTTCAGATTCTTTTGATTTCCCCAGAATTCTTTTGTTTTTCCTATAATTCCTGGGTTTTCCAAGAATTCTTTTGTTTTCCCCAGAATTCTTTTGTTTTTCCCAGAATTCCTGGGTTTTCCCAGAATTCATTTGTTTTCCCCAGAATTCCTGTCCTGGACCTAGGACCTTTAACCTTTGACCTTTGATATATGTTTGGGAGTCACAAAACAAACGCCGCCGCCGCCGCCGCCGCCGTGTCAGTATTTGAGGGAATTCTGGGTAATATCCTACCTAACCTAACCTAACCTAACCCTAACCTCACCCTAACCTAACCTAACCCTAACCTAACCTGAACTCAACCTAACCTAACCCTAACCTAACCTAACCTAACCCTAACCTAACCCTAACCTAACCTGACCCTAACCTAACCTAAGGGTTTTCCCAGAATTCTTTTGTTACCCCCAGAATTCCTGGGTTCTCTCAGAATTCTTAGGTGAAAAAAGCAACAGAATTCTGGGGGTATGATTAGAACGGATTATTTGGGTCTCAAAACAACTGATACGAATCAAAGTATGGGTGGTTGGCGCGTGAAACCTTTCGATAAAAGCATATAAATGAGAGCATCCAAATATTGAACATATATAGGACCAAATTGTTCACATTTGAATTTTCTACATATTTTTGGTTCAAGTTTTGTTCGTATATTAGGATTTAGAGATTATCACCCTTATTCATAGACATAGAGATTGTGGTTGAGAGCAATTGTTTTGTTGAAAGCAGTCATTCAAATTCTGGCAGTCTGTTATTTGACAGTTTTTGACAGTTTCATACTGAATATTTGTGACCTACAAAATTGAACGTATGAAGATATATGCTAAAACTATACCGGAATCGTAATGGAAAATATTAGTTGAAAAGGTAAGTGTGTACGAGATAATTTTGTTAGAAAGTGAATAGGAGAGAATTTTCGAAAATAGTTTTAGGTTCGATAAACCGATTTTCGATATTTCGTCCGAAATTATTATGGATAATTTCAAATCAAATCACGTAATTGAAGAATCTATTTTAGGGGATGGTAATTGTTTATTCAGGTCATTTTCCTATTTTTTGTATAACGACCAGGAAAAGCATAGGCAAGTTAGATTAAGGATCGTTTCTAATGTTTATAAAAACTGGTCGGTTTATGAACCATTCATATTAGGGGACGAATCTTATGGAACTCAAATTACGGATAGAGATTGTTATAAGTTATGTATGACCAAAGATGGAGTTTTTGGGGGGGAGGTTGAGTTACAATCTTTTGTGAATATTTACAATGTTTATCTAATGGTTTATGTTAATAATATTTGTTGCAAATTTCTTCCAAATGAGCAATTTTCAAAATTTTGATCTCGGATGCTAGAGCATTAAATTTTCCCAAAACATTTATTTTCGTATAGTGTTTCAATTGAAGCTCATATGGAAGATTGCCATTGTTAAAATTTGACTCGGGTTTAGCGACTGCGTTTTGGACTAATAATATCTGAAAAATTCAATTATATGTTATGAATTTTCAAATCTTAAATAAATAGTGAAAATATAATCTTATAAATTAATATTCATATTTATACCTGATCTAATTCTATTTTATCCCTAAATTTTTCGGCATCTTCATTCCAAGCACAACACGATAATTTTCTTCCATCATTATTGTCGAAAATAAATTTAAAAAGTTGTAGATCGAATCTTTACTTTTGAAAGATTTGATTTTGTTCAGAGTTTTCACGTAACCAACGACGGAACTAAAGTTTGAATAATAAGGTGTTCTCAATTATGAATATATAGTTGAATAACCTATGAGTTTTATTCTATTGGGATACATACACAAATTTATCATGAGGTTTAATATTTTGGTTCATAAACTCCGTGGTCGTGAAAGGAAGTATTGGGTCCGTACTCTTGGATCGTTTACGTGATTGACTATGAGAGCTATGCCTTAAAGATTGCCGCTGAGACATATTCAGTATTATTGTAATTATACCAGAGAAAATATGCCTGATTTTGATATATATACCTTTGTGGTATGCTTGGATGACTGAGACATACTTGAAGATATAATTTTATAACGTTTTATATACTAAAAATTTAAAAAACAAGCTAAAATAGATAGATATGTTTCAGTCAACTATAAATTTCGGAACAAATGATTCTTCCAATGAATATAATTACGGTTTGCATTACGTGTTTCTTCATTTGGTTTCAAGGTGGTGTAATCGATCGTGGATAGATTTTGGAAAATATATAGTGGTAAGCGTTTGTACCTATATATGTGTAACCATATATAGTGGATTAGGCTTCCCGATGATACCACTTAAAAAAACGCACCGAGTTACCTACTGAAGAGTGGTTCTGGTAACTGTTCTAAGAATTGTCATTATCCTCATTCATGTATTATTATTTTCAGGTTTTTCCTTACCTACCGTTACCCTACCTTTCTGGCTTACGTGATCCGTTGACAGGCCCGTCAGCTTCGACGTGCCTAAAGCTATTCTTAGAATAGCAAAAATTTTGAAGTCCACTTCTATACTCTACATACGTACATTAACTTATTAACTTATGGAAATTCCTAACGGTCCTATTAATATCGATCATTGTACATCCTTTATAAGATGCACATACATTACTAACAAATTATAATGAAAAAAAAAAAAAATACTAATTCAAGTTTTATTCGAAATATTCCTAAAATTAGATATGATGTTAATCAGTTAATTATGCTTAGTATTTTTTTTTTTTTTCATTATAATTTGTTAGTAATGTGCATCTTATAAAGGATGTACAATGATCAATATTAATAGGACCGTTAGGAATTTCCGTTACTTTGGGGCCGAATTCGTAATACCCGAGGATGCCATGGGGGGTTGGCGCGCGAAGCGCGCAGGGGGGCAGAGCCCCCCTAGTATATATATATATATATATATATATATATATATATACGTAAATACGTTTTTGGAATCATACACATATATATGAGGTATTCCATATCAACTCGACCAATGATTCTCCCTCACCATTTTTGATTTGATTCATAATTTTTTCTACGGTTACTCCAACTCGAACAACCACTCATGAATTATTTCAGATTTTTTCCATTGACCGTTATTTATTCATCAATTTTCAAAACTTCAAACAGTGCGACACCTTCGATTTTTTTGAAAAAAATCTCAGAAATTCTATTTTCGAAGACGATCATTTTGACCCTCATTAGAAAGTGGAAACTATTTTCCTTATGTTTATTTTGCTTATTTAAGAAAAAATTATTTCGTATACGTGGTGGATAATGGCTCCCAGAATTTTTTCCAATGTGATACGTCGAATGTATGCTTACATCAATATAGTATAATGTCGTACTCGCGGAGCATTATAATTTGGTAAAATGAATAAAAATAATCTATTGTACGACGATTAAAATTTTCGAAAATACAATCAAACGTATCTCTGATGGTCACGACCCATTATCCTGAAGATACAATTCATTTTTCAATTTGCATTGAAAAAATGCTGGGAGCCATTATCCACCACGTTTACGAAATACAGTCGGGACTCCCAATAAGAGCGCTACGGGGCTGTAGGAGAAGGAATTTCCGAGAAATGTGGTACCCCCACTCTCTATTGAAAAGCTCGCTGGCTCGGAACGTAAACCGGTCTCTCAATAAACAAGCACGGTAGTGGGGGTGCTGCTCGGCCACGGATTAGGGAAAGCGCTCTTATTGAGAGCCCTCTTATTGGGAGTTCCGACTGTAATTTTTTCTTAAATAAGCAAAATAAACATAACGAAGAGAGTTTCCACTTTCGGATGGAGGTCGAAATGATCGTCTTCGAAAGTAGAATTTTTTAGAATTTTTTCAAAAAAATCGACGGTGTCGCACTGTTTGAAGTTTCGAAAATCCATGAATAAATAACGGTTGGTGGAAAAAATCTGAAAAAATTCATGAGTGGGTGTTGGAGTTGGAGTCACCGTAGAAAAAATTATGAACCAAATCAAAAATGGTGAGGGGAAATCATTGGTCGAGTTGGTATGGAATATCTCATATATATGGGGTAAACCACCTCAACTCAGCACGCTCTCGGACCTTGACATTTTTGAAATTGCTGATATTTTTTTTCTATTTAGTACGAGTGAAAAAAACTTACCCGTGTTTCATAGTTTGCCGTTTTGTCACACCGTGTGGTTAGGGCAGAATTTCGAAATTTCGCCGTTTTTATTTTCAGTCATAATTCATGCTGCGGTAGCTCCAAGTGTGTTACTCGTATCGGAAAAATTCATACCACAAAAAAATTTGGTATTTGAGTGTCCTATTCGAAAAATATTTTTTTGTAATATTCGTGCCACTCGAAACTTGTTTTTCATGCGAATAAACATCAAAAATCGATTTTTTCAACAATAGGCCGCAATTGATTTTGCAAAAAAAAGTGTCGAAAAATTATTTGAGAAATTACAAAATTTTTAAGACCTTACCGATGATGGCGACACAATTGGTTCAGGAGTTACAGTCACTTGAACATCAGAAGAGCGGAAATTTTTTAAATTCGAAATTCGAAATTCATCAAATCTGTCATCGGTGAAAGATTTGATGAATTTCGAATTTCGAATTTAAAAAATTTCCGCTCTTCCGATGTTCAAGTGACTGTAACTCCTAAACAAATTGTGTCGCCATCATCGGTAAGGTCTTAAAAATTTTGTAATTTCTCAAATAATTTTTCGACATTTTTTTTTGCAAAATCAATTGCGGCCTATTGTTGAAAAAATCGATTTTTGATGTTTATTCGCATGAAAAACAAGTTTCGAGTGGCACGAATATTATAAAAAAATATTTTTCGAATAGGACACTCAAATACCAAATTTTTTTGTGGTATGAATTTTTCCGATACGAGTAACACACTTGGAGCTACCGCAGCATGAAATGTGACTGAAAATAAAAACGGCGAAATTTCGAAATTCTGCCCTAACCACACGGTGTGACAAAACGGCAAACTATGAAACACGGGTAAGTTTTTTTCACTCGTACTAAATAGAAAAAAAATATTAGCCATTCCAAAAATGTCAAGGTCCGAGAGCGTGCTGAGTTGAGGTGGTTTACCCCATATATATATCTTAACAGAATATACGTTACCTTCTACCAGAATTCTGAATCACATTTAATACCATCATACACCTTTCCTAGACTCCAGATTACTTGCAAGTCAAACCTAACGGTTTGTAGCCCCAGTCGGGGTAGACAAGATACTAAGAAATCATAATAATAACAATAATAATTTTAATCATTAGTAATTTAAATATCGTGTATATGGCGTGAAAATTAAGAAATAGTACCACCGCTCGGTTACTCGCACGTCACACCATGATGGTGCGATTTTTTTTTTTTTCACCGTTTTTAACATTTTCACCAAGCTTTTTCATCAAGGTTTATATTAAAAACGTTGAAAAAAAATAGAAGAAAAAGTTGGGCCATCATGGACTTGGCAGCGTGATGTTCGTAGCGGAACATGAGATTTTTGAGAATTTTTTGAGATTTTTAAAAAGTATCGAAATATATGGTAGTTTGAAAATTCATGGAAAAAAACAGGTCGATCAAAAAATCTGAAAAAATTCAGGGGACCGTTTTAGTACTTGGACAAGTGTAGATTTTTTTTTGAAGCAAATCGAAAATGGTGAGGGAAATTCATTGGTCAAGTTGGCGTGGAATTCCCCATGTACGAAAAGCAACCTCGCTTATCTCATATACTAAATAGATATAATGAGTCTAGAGATCTCATGACGGTGAGCTACACCGATACAGTTTATATAATACTGTTTATATTAGAGCAATGAGGATAAGTTTAAGGGATGCATTCTGTAAACAGAATGCATGCGAGAGACTCTCCTAAGAGTCAGTCCTGTTGCATAAGTAAAGTCTTACAGACGTGCCTTCCTAGTGCGATATCAAATAAAGTCTTTATGAACTTTATAATATAATTCATGCGTATTCTTATTTCACACCCTAAAAACCAATAAACTTCTTCAAATTTGGAGGAAATATTCCGTGTGAATGTAATTTAGGGGCAAACCAATAATATTTCATGAGCCCAAGTTTTGGACGTAGAAATTTTTGATTCCACAATATTTTTCCGAAATGATGGAACAAAAAGTCTTACAATCGTGAACTTCTATGTCTAAAACTTATATTTATGAAATGTTATTGGTTTGCCCCTAAATTACATTCACGCAGGATATTTCCTCCAAATTTGCAGAAGTTTCATGCAACGCAGCAGCCTGTACCCTACGACAACTACTTATTCTTCGATGGACTAAATGTTTGTTCAGCAGGACATGAAATCTGGATGAATCATGAACTATGTATCAAAATAGCACTAATCAACTGTTACAAAACTGAGTCACTAAAATGTTTTCTCAGAGCGTAGCAGTGATTTGAAAATAATTATTTTTAAGGTGTGAATATGGGGTATTCCAAAATATTTTTAACGGTCATTTACCCCGACCCCCATCGATTTCCGAATAAATTGTTCTCAGGGTAACCCTAGACCCAGGTATGATTGCTGAATTATTTTAGAATTTTGCGATTTTTTTTTTAGAAGTTACGATTTTTTGAAAATCGCACTTTTCGGCAACAGCTCGTTTTTCATCCAATTCTAGTTGGCAACCAAGGTATCCCACGGAAAAGTGACTGGTGCACAACTGTCCAGTTTTTTGACGTACTTCGAAATGGAAATATTTGTAGATTTTTTCAGACACCGGAAGTGCCGAAATTTTCGTTTCAAAAATCAAAATCTCGGATTGCAAAAACTCGCCGTAATCGATCTTTTTGAAATTTGTAGACAAAATTCGACATCGAAAGACGGAATTTTTAAGACCAGGCCGAAGTTGGGCCTACATCGGGTTTAGGAGGTATGGCTATTTTAATCACGCGAAAATTCATATTCCGGCGTAATTTTTGTTATTATTATTATGATGATTATTAAAATTATCGAAATTAATATTTTTGATATTATTATTATTATTATTATCATTATCATTATTAACTGATAACAAATATAATAATTTTGATAATTTTAATAATCATCATAATAATAATAACAAAAATAACGCCGGAATATGAATTTTCGCGTGATTAAAATAGCCATACCTCCTAAACCCGATGTAGGCCCGGCCTTCGGCCTGGTCTTAAAAATTCCGTCTTTCGATGTCAAATTTTGTCTACAAATTTCAAAAAGATCGATCACGGCGACTTTTTGCAATCCGAGATTTTGATTTTTGAAACGAGAATTTCGGCACTTCCGGTGTCTGAAAAAATCTACAAATATTTCCATTTCGAAGTACGTCAAAAAACTGGACAGTTGTGCACCAGTCACTTTTCCGTGGGATACCTTGGTTGCCAACTAGAATTGGATGAAAAACGAGCTGTTGCCGAAAAGTGCGATTTTCAAAAAATCGTAACTTCTAAAAAAAAAATCGCAAAATTCTAAAATAATTCAGCAATCATACCTGGGTCTAGGGTTACCCTGAGAATAATTTATTTGGAAATCGATGGGGGTCGGGGTAAATGACCGTTAAAAATATTTCTGAATACCCCATATATACCTCCTTAAAAAATTCGAAATATTCAATTTTTTCCGATAAATTCTTGCTGATTCACACATGACTAGTTCTAGTTTCTGTGAATTCGAACTGAACCTCCACTCTCACAATATTCTTATATTCATCCATTTATCAATTTTCAGATTCCAGACAAGTTCACTCAACCTGGAAATGATAAGGTATAAACTATGGGTACAAAACAATTTTTTTTTCCTATTCATGAGCTAATGTTCACAAAATTTTGCAGCTGGAGATTGCTCCAGGTTCTGGCATTTATTTTCCGGAGTATAGAAAATACAACATTGATACAAATGCAATGACTAATGGTTGTTTCGACTGGTGTTGCTTGATTAAGGATGCATTGTTGGACATATATGGAGAACGCATCTCTGAATTCTCTGCTAAAGGAAAGAGAAAAGGGTCTAGGGTAGGTATCTGGCCGAAAGTTTATAATGCTTTATATCGTAAGTCTCTGTTTTTCATTTTTCTAATTTAAACGGTATTCACATTTCAGAATCTTGTTTCTGATTCAATGTAATTCTTTTCTTGCAGGCTGTGTGAAGAGCAAAGAAAATCTCCACGAACTTTTAACTGATGATGCATGTACAAAAGCAATCAATAACTTTGCTTATAATAAGAGGAAGTATCAAATAAAACGTGATAAACCACTCCCACCAAGAAAAGATGCGGAAATGATCACGGTAAGGAAGAAGGGGACAAAACGTCGTGTCTTCGTTCCTGAAGATGCATTAAGGGGACCAGTACAGCTTGAATTTTCGAAAAAATTGGTTTTTCGTTTTTTGCAGTTTATGTTACCGAAAGATCTTCTACGTCTGTGAAAAAATCGAGTTCGACGAAATCGTCACGGTTTAGAAGTTACGGTCAAAAGTTCGTTATTTGGCTATCGCGATTTGGCGCAAGTGGCGCTGGCGCTTGATTTCGATATTGATCACATGGTGTATGATTGCCATTACTTGTGCAATACTTTTCGAGGTTGCGTGAGCGTCTGCTCGATTTCCAGTGTTTCAGAATTGAAATAAATAAATAAAAACAGTACTTTTCAGTACTAAATAATTATAAATTTACCTAATATCTATAGCGCGTAATCGTTGTACGGGTGTTGTGACTTGGTGCTTCGAAAACTATAACCTAAAAGTAAGTATTCAATCAAAATAGTAATATCTACACTAAGCTTCTGCCGAACTGTGTGTGCGGTCGAAGTTTTTTTGCTTTTTGTTCACAGATTTTTTGATAAAACAGAAAGGAAATATATAAAATATATCCAATATATTCAATATGAAAAGAAGAGAGAGGAGTTCTGGTGTTGGCACAAAAGGATGCATTGGCCGGTCAAAGAAGAGGGCGAAAACATTTCCGCAGAAGCAAACAGCGGCTGATGGACAGAGCACTCATGTTTTAACAGCTTCGGATAGAAAAATCAGTGGCGACTACGAGGCTAGCGATTCTGCTGGCTATAGGCTGTTTCACGTGAAACACTATTCCGTGCTCTGCGGGAGCATTTATCTTGCAAGACATGTGGTGGGTCGATAGTTATGACTGAAGTTAGCTTGAGAGGACTGGGTGGAACATACGGTATCTCTTGTGAAAATTGTGTCCAGCTAAAAATCTTCAGAAGTAGCCCTATGATTGATGATACACGAAGCGCGTATGAAATCAATAGGCGATCCATACTAGCGATGCGTTGTATTGGGCAAGGCAATGAGTCTGCGGAGGATGCAGCAGGGCCCTCATATGCTGCTGGAGCTTTTTAAAGAAGTGAGTAAGAGAAAGAAGCATGTATGGAACAAAAAAATACATGGGAAAAAAAAGTTCTGAGAAAATAGTTTGCAGAAAAGAAAAAGGAAAAATTAAATTTCCAATAAAAAAAAAAATTCTTTTTGAAAATTGAAAATTAAAAAAAAAAAAATTTCATTCAACTTTGGTACAACAAACTTTTTAATGTATCAGCCTCCGGAGGAGTATATACCAATTTTTCTGCAAAAACTTCAAACTCGTTTATCTCAGAACTATGTTTTTGGAGCTGTGTCGTAAGGTTTTAGGAGCACCGTTGCTCCGATTGGGGTCTTTGACGGCTCATTTTGTTCGGGCGACAAATCCTCATGATATGAACGAGGGAATTTTTGAATGTGTCTATTTTGGCCAAGTTATTTGCAAATTAGTGGCTCAAATTTTGGAAATTTTAGATAAATGACTGTAAGTTTTCACATGTGTTTTTCTTTTCAGATGCCCGCGTTCATAAGATGTGGAACTCCTGTCTGAAGAAGTTGAGACGTCGAAACACTGGATTGGATCAACGGTGTGCCTGAAACCTTACGACACAGTTTTTTGCAGAAATATTCTTTTTGATGTAAAATAAACTTTGGTTGACAAATAAAGTGATTCTGGAGTACTTGAAATATCTTAAACCAAGCTGTACTGGTCCCCTTAAACGCAAGGGATCTGTCGAAGGAAGAGCAGGAAAAAGAATCAGATATGTCCGCGAGTACGGAAATCAGTCCTTCACCAGTATCAGGGAGTCATCTCAAAGGGCAACGAATGCGTCTGGATGAGAAGGAGAACATCCATGATACTGGAGAAAATATCCATGATGCTCCAGGTATCGTGAAAAGCAATATAATGAAAGCTCGATCTCCTCCAGCGATAGCCCTTGCAAAACCGGGAACTCAGCAATTACCAGAAACCAGTGGCGTAGCTATCATAGGGCAAAGTGGTGCATTGCACCGGGGCCCCCAAGCTCTGGGGACCCCCAAGCTCGGGCAGCCCCGAAGCTAGTGAACCCTGAAGCTACTCCCGTGTTTTTTTTTCTACGATATTTGATAAACATCGCTTAATAATCATGGTTTTGAGTCATTCAATTGGATAACAATATAAAATATCCACGAGAGAGTTATGAATAAGAATGTGTACTTAACATTGTAGTTTCATTCGTCGGAGTCACACGCAGAAGAAATAATACGGGAAAGGAGCCTCGGTAAAGCATAACATTTCTCGAACTGTTTTTCAAATTTTTGAGTTTCTCTCAGTCTACGGCACCTGGCCTTATGACCTCATAGGTAGACTATATTTGACATATTTGATCAGTCTCTCACGACTCACGAAACTCTTCAAAATTCGACAAATTTACCCGAACAAGTAACGCGTTTTTTCTAACGTTAATTGCAGTTTAAACTCAGTTTATAGTATGTCTAAACCGCGTCGGAGAAAACGACCATAAGGGTTCCAGCTACATAGAAGGAGGGGGGCCTATTCTTTTTTCTTTGCACCGGGGCCGTTGACCACCTAGCTACGCCACTGCCAGAAACTCAGCAATCACCACGGCGAACGGATGGTTCCTACCCTGAACCTCGAGCTAATAATTCGAATATTTTCGAGCTCCAGCATCACCAGCAGTGGTACCCAGAGTACGCCCAACCTTCATTAAATCCTACAGGGTACGGTGGTTATCTAACATCACACCAGTACTGGCCGAATGGGAATTAGTTGAATCCATACTTGCATTATCAGAATACCCCAAATGCACAAGGATTGAGACGATCAGCCAACTTTAGTGGTGCTTATCCATATCAGCAGGAGGTGCAGCCTATTAATTATTTACAAAATATGCCTGCAGCATATCCACAGGCATCTGTCCCACTGGTTCCCTTCGGCCCAGAGTATGGAAAGCCAGCAGCACGTCCACCATCATCAACACAAGACCCATTGACTCCACTCACCCAAGAGCGAGTCCCAGAGTATGGAGGTCAACAGCATTAAAGGGTTAGGAGTACTCAGTGGCGTGAAAAAAATGAGTATTTTTATTCATTTTTTATGACAGTAGTTCAATTCATTTTTCAAAACCAATAATACAAAGTTGTTACTTTATGTTTCAACTTTTGACAAAAATTTCGGAAAAAAATATTTATTGCAGACTAAGTTATTGCCATATTTGTTGGATCCCATTTGGTTCCCATTTGCGGTGCCCATCATAACATTTCACTGGTTCATCTAAAATCGATGAAACAAAAAAAATCATCAGTTTGATAGGTAATCTAAGTCCTGATCAGAGGATTTTTTTGTATTTTGATCAAAACTTATATTTTTTTTATAATCAATACACTGGTTCTTTTTTCCTTGAAAATCGGCGAGTAAATTATCAGAGGCCGCCATTTTGTTTATTTTCGAAAAAACGGAAGCTTCGATCAGGACCTAGATTAATTATTAAACTAATGATGTTTTTTTGTTTGAATGATTTTGGATGATCCAGTAAAATGTTATGATAGTCACGGAAAAGCACGACTTGTGGGACGGGCCCCAACAAATATGGCGATAACTTGGTCTAAAATGGATATTTTATTTTTAAATTTTTGTCAAGTGATGTTGAAACATAATATAGTAACTTTGTGTCATTTGTTTTATAATATAAATTGAACCACTATCGAAAAAAAATTATTCAAAATACTCAACTTTTCACGCCGCTGCAGAGTACCCTAACCCCTTAAGGGGGTATCCCCACCTTTAAATGGGTTAACATTCTCAGAAAGAGATTAATATTTTACAGCGAATTTGAAAGTCTGATCAAATTCAAAAAAATCATGAAGTTTAGGGCGGGTTTGGCCCTCATTATCCATACCTAACATTCAATATTACTTTGAGTCTAATAATAGTTACGCTGAATATAGAAAAATACAAAATTACTCGGTTGTCGTGAAGAATCAGTAGTACCGTTGGATCGATTCTGGCATTTTTGGTCTTCAATTGTTCAGAAGAGATGCCTCTATGATATGAACATAGAACTTTTTGATATCGCGAAAATTGCCTGGCTCACTTAGTTTTTACTGAGATTTTTCTAATTCTTCAATTTTTTTTCTCTACTTTTTCTTTTATCTCAACCAAAAATAGTCATTTCAAAAAGTTCTATGTTCATATGATAGAGGCTTCGATTCTACAAATTTGTAGACCATAAACTCCAGAATCGGTCCAGCGATGGTGCTGATTCTTTACGACAACCGGTCAAAATAGTCATTCTCCAGAAATCAACTTTCAAACTTTTTGGTTTAAATTTTTTTTTATTTCCTACTTTTCTCAGAGAGAAAAATGTAATTACAGGAAATCAAGTTTTAAGATTTTGCTTATGACTAAGATGCTGAATCCGCAGCTGCTCTCGTATCGATGAGTTATGAGTCGAGTCGAGTCTAGACACATGTGCCAGGCGGAGGTTTGTAGTGAGTTTTGACCTGTTCTGTATAACAACAGTGTCCGTTAGGTGTCCGGTGAGGCTGTTAGAAAAATAATGAATTGCTTTAGAAAAAATCTGATCAAAATTTTTCAAAACATAAAAATTCCATGAAATTTTTGATCTTCAATATTTTTGAGATTCAGAAGATGCTAGCACAATTTTTGTCAATACTACGAAAATTCTTTCATCTTCTATCAATCATACCTTTCTTCTTATGATATCTATTAAACTCATGCAATTAATATATGGGCCATTCCACGTGAACCGGATCAGTCACCTCTCGGATATTTTTTTAATTTTGCATGTCGATTGTCCTTGGGGAGTTAGATTTTTGTGCCAAAGGATTTTTCAATTAGTGCAAAATTCGTTGAGTTATTTGCATAAACAAATTCGCGCAAGGTTTTTTTCAAAAATTCATAACTCCGCCAAAAATGACACTAGACTCAATTTTTTTTTTCAGCTTACGCGGAAAGATTCATAGAATGTATGAAAAAATATGGACTTCAAAAAAAGTTTGTTCATCCATTGTTTATTTAACAATTAAGTTTTCAAAGATTTGTAAAACACACAGTGACACGGTCAAAAATTTTTTTTAAAATACTGACATATACTTTGTACTATACTACAGCCTGTGAATTAATTTTGAGGACGTGTTATTTTTTGTTTTCGATTAAAAAACATTGAAGTTGGCGGCGCGCGCCGATTGCGGGTCGACTGACGCCGCGCCGCGTGGAACGTATAATGGCGTGCGTTAGACTGCTGTTCGCCGCTACTCAACGGACGCGTAGCAGCGGTATTCAAAAGTCATTTTCACAATGAAGGACATGATTTAAAAATCTGAAAAAAATACTGTAGCTTTCTAATGGCAACTTTAAGCGACACGTTGAGTTTCGAGAACGGGTTCTTTTTCGTTTTTGAAATATTGCAGTTGAAAACCTTAATATGTATGCTGAGCATATATGCTGAGATTTTAAACTGCAATATTTCGAAAACGGAAAGGAACACGTTCTTGAAACTAAACGTGTCGCTTATAGTTGCCATTAGGAAACTACAGTATTTTTTTCAGATTTTTGAATCGTGTCCTTCATTGTGAAAATGACTCTTGAATACCGCTGCTACGCGTCCGTCCAGTATATGTTTGCTAAGCATACATGCTAAAATTTCAAGCTGCAATATTTCAAGAACGAAAAAGAACACGTTCTCAAAACTTGACGTGTCGCTTATAGTTGCCATTAGGAAGCTACAGTATTTTTTTCAGATTTTTAAATCGTGTCCTTCATTGTGAAAATGGCTTTTGAATACCGCTGCTACGCGTCCGTCGAGTAGCGGCGAATAGCAGTCTAACGCATGCCATTATACGTTCCACGCGGCGCGGCGTCGGTCGACCCGGAATTGGCACGCGCCGCCAACTTCGATGATTTTTTACTCGAAAACAAAAAATAACACGTCCTTATAATTAATTCACAGGCTGTAGTATAGTACAAAGTATATGTCAGTATTTAAAAAATTTTTTTTGATCGTGTCACTGTGTGTTTTAAAAATCTTTGAAAACTTAATTGTTAAATAAACAATGGATAAACAAACTTTTTTTGAAGTACATATTTTTTTATACATTCTATGAATCTTTCCGCGTAAACTGGAAAAAAAAAATTGAGTCTCGTGTCATTTTTGGCGGAGTTATGAATTTTTGAAAAAAACCTCGCACGAATTTGTTTATGCAAATAACTCAACGAATTTTGCACTAATTGAAAAATCCTTCGGCACAAAAATCTAACTCCTCAAGGACAATCGACATGCAAAATTAAAAAAATATCCGAGAGTTGACTGATCCGGTTCACGTGGAATGGCCCGTACTCATATATGGCATTTAAAAAGCACTTTTTGGGAACCAGACCCTTTTGCTTCAGTCACGCGATATATATCATGAGATGTAAATTTTCGACCAAACCATTCTCAGGAATATATAGTTAACATTTGAGAGAAACCCAAAGCCTCTGTGGCAATTGATCCCGTAGAAGGACCAATGGTTTATTTTCGCGCTGTATTAGAGGTTATACATACCTGGTATAAAATGCGGCAAGACGTTTCTCTCCACATTCGCCCGCGTTTTATGCATAGCACGATGTTTTCTTATGCGCATCCGTGTCGCATATCGCCTTTTCTCATCACGATTCATCACACGTCTCAATAAAATGCTCACTGATCAGAGATATGTATATATATGATGCCGATGAAAGACTTATTCGGAGTTCCGCAGACATGTCATTGCAATTACATATTTCAGGGCTGTCTGATTATGGCCATTTCAGAGCATGCCTGATCAGGGCAGTTTCAGGGCTGTTTGATTATGGCCATTTCAGAACACGCCTGATCGCGGCCTGATCGCTGTCAGGCAAGCTTGACCAGATTTCTACCCGGGACGTTCCACGCGGCGCGGCGTCGGTCGACCCGGAATTGGCGCGCGCCGCCAACTTCAATGATTTTTTACTCGAAAACAAAAAATGACACGTCCTCAAAATTAATTCACAGGCTGTAGTATAGTACAAAGTATATGTCAGTATTTTTAGAAAAAATTTTGATCGTGTCACTGTGTGTTTTGAAAATCTTTGAAAACTGAATTGTTAAATAAACAATAGATAAACAAACTTTTTTTTGAAATACATATTTTTTTATACATTCTATGAATATTTCCGCGTAAGCTAAAAAAAAATTGAGTCTAGTGTCATTTTTGGCGAAGTCATGAATTTTTGAAAAAAAACCTTGCGCGAATTTGTTTATGCAAATAACTCAACGAATTTTGCACTATTTGAAAAATCCTTTGGAACAAAAATCCAACTCCCCAAGGTCAATCGACATGCAACATTAAAAAAATATCCGAGAGGTGACTGATCCGGTTCACGTGGAATGGCCCATATGTATTATAGAAATACTCATCATTTTAGAAATCCAAATGTGTAGTCTCCTGGCATCGATTTCAAACGCACTTTTTGATGGATCATCTTCTTTCGATTCTGAAGTCTGATCTCAGATATATATATATACACTGTGTTTATTCGATAATGGAAATTACTATTGGTTTGAATACGTAATGAAAGCACGACAATATTGACAAACAAGTGGACACCTAACCTCGAAAAAATGTAGATCGCAGCCGTGTGTATTGTCAAAGATCACAATTCAAAAGAATATTGAAAATTGAATATGTTTAAGAATGATAATGACACAGAATTAACAGATCACAAAATCGAATTCAAAATCGAAATATATAAAAACGTCATAAAAGTAAGCAGTGGTGTTAGCGGTACCCCCCCCCCCCCCTTAGGGGGGTACCCCTTAAGGGGGTATCTACACCTTTGAATTTTCAAAAAATCGTTTTTTTTTTTTATAATTTATTTGGAATGCTAGTGACCTACTCTACCTGCAAATGAATCGGTGTCAAAATATCTAGAGGATTTGAACAGTTACAGCCATGAGAGTGCCAGATTACGGAAAAGCGCCGCGGCGCGGCGCGGCGCGCGTACCCTCAGATTGGTGCCATAAGTATTGTACTCCACTGCCAACACTACTGCTTAGTTTCATGACGTTTTTATATATTTCGATTTTGAATTTGATTTTGTGATCTGTTCATTCTTTGTAATTATCATCCTTACACATATTTAATTTTCAATATTCTTTTGAATTGTAATCATTGACAGAACACATGGCTGCGATCTACATTTTTTCGAGGTTAGGTGTCCACTTGTTTGTAAATATTATCGTGCTTTCATTACGAATTCAAACCACTAGTAATTTCCATTATCGAATGAACACAGTGTTTATATATCTGAGATGAGACTTGGGAATCGAAAGAAGATGATCCATCAAAAAGTGCGTTTGAAATCGATGCCAGGAGAAGACTACACATTTGGATTTCTAAAAAGATGAGTATTTCGACAATAGATATACTAATTGCAAGAGTTTAATAAATATTATAAGAACAAAGGTATGATTGATGGAAGATGAAAGAATTTTCGTAGTATTGACAAAAATTGTGCTAGCATCTTCTGAATCTCAAAAATATTGAAGATCAAAAATTTTAGAGAATTTTCATGTTTTGGAAAATTTTGATCAGATTTTTTCTGAAGCAATTCATTATTTTTCTAACAGCCTCACCGGACACCTAACGGGCACTGTTGTTGTACAGAACAAGTCAAAACTCACTACAAACTAGGGCTGGCAATAATCGATTTTCGAAAGGCCAAGAATTTAATCGATTTTCGAATAGTTGTTGAAAAGTCGAAAACCGAAATCGGTTTTACCGAAAAATCGAATATTTCGGTTTTCGGATTTTCGGATTTTCGAGTTTTCGAGTTTTCGGTTTTTCGAAATTTCGGTTTTCAGAATTTCGGTTTTCGGTAGTCATTACTCGATTTCGGATGTTTTTTAATTGTGCCTATCCGTTCGGAGATTCGCTTAGTCAGGAAGGTAAATGACTAAATTCACCCAGTCTCCAGACCTTACCACCGACGATTTGACCCGTGAATTTTTATGCTGGTATCCCAACCCTAAAACATTTCGGACTTACGCTTTTGAGTTACGAGTTGAGTTTCTCATCAATAAAAAACTATTAGGACCATTTCGTAAGTTCTAAAAAATCACGAGATTTCATAACAGGTATCGATCAAGTCGAGTCGCGAAGTCTCAGTTTTTATGTTTTCAACATTTCAGTGTGTTCATTCACGTCACACATAAAAATGACTAACGAGAACCGAAATTTCGAGAACCGTAGTTGCGAGAAATCGAAAGATCGAAAAATCGAAAATCCGAAAATCGAACTATTCGACTTTTCGGTAAAACCGATTTTGACTCGGCGGTTTTCGACTTTCAAACCGAAAATCGAAAATCGATTTCAATCGACTTGTCAGTTTTCGAAAAAAGTCGACTTTAATCGCCAGCCCTACTACAAACCTCCGCCTGGCACATGTGTCTAGACTCGACTCAACTCATAACTCATCGCTACGAGAGCAGCTGCGGATCCAGCATATTAGTCATAAGCAAAATCTTAATACTTGATTTCCTGTAACTACATTTGTCTCTCTGCGAAAAGTAGGAAATAAAAAAAAAAATTAATTAAAAAGTTTGAAAGTTGATTTCTGGAGAATGACTATTTTGACCGGTTGTCGTAAAGAATCAGGAGCATCTATCAGATAAACATACAACTTTTTGATATTACCATTTTTGGTTGAGATAATAGAAAAAATAGAGAAAAAAAATTGAAGAATCAGAAAAATCTCAGTAAAAATTGAACAAGTCAGGCAATTTTTGCGATATCAAAAAGTTGTATGTTCATCTGATAGAGGCATCTCTTCTGAAGAATTGATGACCAAAAACTCCAGAATTGGTCCAACGATACTCCTGATTCTTTACGACAACCGAGTAATTTTGTATTTTTCCATATGGAGCGTAACTGCTATTAGACTTAAGGGGGTATATACACCTTTAAATGGGTTGAATTTCTGAAAAACGATTTTTCTTTTTTTTTCGCCTTGAAGACTCTAATAAAATTGAAAAAAATCATCATGTTTGGGGAGGGTTTGACCTTCATTATCCATATCTTACATCATGTATTACTTCCAGTCTAATAGTGGCTGCGCTGAAGACAGGAAAATACAAAATCACTCGGTTGCCGTAAAGAATCAGATCCAGCGTTGGACCAATCTTGGAATTTTTGGTTCTCAATTGTTCATAAGACATGCCTCTATCAGATGAACATAGAACTTTTTGATATTGCAAGAATTACTTGAGTTATTGAATTTTTTCTATTTTTTTTCTGAATTTGAAAAAAAATTTTGCTTATTTTTCTAATATTTCAACTAAAAATGGGTTTATCAAAAAGTTCTATGTTCATCTGATAGAGGTTTCGATTCTACAAATTTGAAGACCACAAACACCAGAATCGGTCCAGCGATGCTCCTGATTCTTTACGACAACCGTTCAAAATATTCATTCTCCAGAAATCAACTTTTAAACTTTTTTATCAAAAATTTTTTTTTTATTTCATACTTTTCCAAGAGAAGAAAATGTAGTTACAGGAAATTAAGTTTTAAGATTTTGCTTGTGACTAATATGCTGGATCCGCAGCTGCTCTCGTATCGATGAGTTATGAGTCGAGTCGAGTCTAGACACATGTGCCAGGGGGAGGTTCGTAGTGAGTTTTGACCTGTTCTGTACAACAGCAGTGTCCGTTAGGTGTCCGGTGAGGCTGTTAGAAAAATAATTAATTGCTTTAGAAAAAATCTGATCAAAATTTTTCAACATAAAAATTCTCTACAATTTTTGATTTTCAATATTTTTGAGATTCAGAAGATGCTAGCACAATTTTGTCAATACTACGAAAATTCTTTCATCTTTCATCAATCATACCTTTTTTCTTATAATATTTATTAAACTCTTGCAATTAATATATGTATTGTAGAAATACTCATCTTTTTAGAAATCCAAATGTGTAGTTTCCTGGCATCGATTTCAAACGCACTTTTTGATGGATCATCTTCTTTCGATTCCGAAGTCTCATGTCAGATATATAAACACTGTGTTCATTCGATAATGGAAATTACCAGTAGTTTGAATTCGTAATGAAAGCACGATAATATTTACAAACAAGTGGACACCTAACCTCGAAAAAATGTAGATCGCAGCCATGTGACTTGTTAATGATCACAATTCAAAAGAATATTGAAAATTAAATATGTGTAAGAATGATAATTACGAAGAATTAAAAGATCACAGAATCAAATTCAAAATCGAAATATATAAAAACGTCATAAAATTAAGGAGTGGTGTAAGTGGTGTTGGCGGTGTTGTACAATACTTATGGCACCAATTTGAGGGTTCGCGCGCCGCGCCGCGGCGCTTTTTCGCAATCTGGCACTGTCATGGCTGTAACTTTTCAAATCCTCTAGATATTTTGACACCGATTTATTTGCAGGTAGAGTAGGTCACTAGCATTCCAAATAAATTATAAAAAAAAAAACGATTTTTTGAAAATTCAAAGGTGTAGATACCCCCTTAAAGTAATATTGAATGTTAGGTATGGATAATGAGGGTCAAAACCTTTCAAAACTTCATGATTTTTTTGGACTTAATCAGACTTTCAAGTTCGCTGTAAAACATTAATATCTCTTTCAGAATGTTAACCCATTCAAAGGTGTGGATACCCCCTCAACTCTCAATACCGACACAAATAATACAGGGTGATCCAGAATGCGATACTCTCCATAAACCGGTGGATTCCTTGTAAAAATCTAAGACCAAAATTATTCATCCTAAAACGTCGAAAGCGAAGCCGTTTTCAGGCAGGAGCTTTATAGGATTGATAATTTTGGTCTTAGATTTTTACAAGGAATCCACCGGTGTAAGGAAAGTACCGCATTCTGGATCACCCTGTATAGTAACTTTGTATCGTCTATTTTATAAAATAAATTATACTGTAAAAAAAAAATTATTCAAAATACTCATTTTTTCACGCCACTGAGTACCCCAATCCCCTAATCCCTTAACTCCCAATGCAGACACAAGCTCCATATGAAGCATCCCTAGTATGGCAGCCAGCTGGAAACATGTAAACCAACAAGTCCAGCCAGCACTACATACGCAACTGTCTCTCCCATTGCGACGTCTGACCCAATGCCCCAGAGAGTCACCAGTGAAGTCTTTATGTCTATACAAGCTCTGATTCCATCGATTCCCAACTCTGGGCATGAAGATCAGCATTCACAGCCAACATCACACCCAAAAACTTGAATACCATCATCAGCTCCTACTTGTACTCCAGAATACGACGAAAAACACAGTGACATTCGTTTGATCCACATATTGTTCCCATTCAAATATTGTTTATTATGGATTCGTTCGAATCACAAAAATCGGGCTGCACCGGGCTGCACTAAACCAATCACCTTGAAGCTTAGACTAGTATAGTCTAGTATACTAGTCTAAGCTTCATAACGGTGATTGCTTCAGTGCAACCCGATTTTTTGTAAAACGAATGAACCTTATGTAACGAATCTGTTTCCATACTAATGTTATGTATCTATATTTTCTAATTAACAAAAATTCAATTGATAGGATTTTTTATTCATAATTATTTGCATTAGCGAGGGGCGAGAGGGGGAAGGGGGTAGAGAGTCGAGGAGAATCGACGTTGAAAGGACGTCGAAAGTACGTTGAAAGTACGTCGAAAGTACGTCGAAAGTACGTCCAGCTCTGACCTATTCTCAACGTACAATGTGGAAGAAGTGGAAATAACAGACGATATGTAGGTTGAAAGTAGGTTGGCGAGCCCATGGGTCCATGCAGTTCTCAACCTCTTTTGAACGTCCTACACCGACTATCGAAGGTCAGAAATCGGTCGAAAATCCTGGAAAAATTTCGACTCGGGTTAAGTCACCCGAGTCCATTACATTACTAGAACTAGTAAGAGTAAGAGTAAGAGTAAGCTTTATTTGGCGCTCTGGGACAGGTCCCCTCAAGCGCATTAACGATACAGCATAAAGAATCATAAAGATAATTAAGTAGTGATAGTGGTAGTAATAGTAATTATCATATGTATAAACAAACGAAAAAGAGTAAAATTAGATAAAAGAATATAGAAAATTACATGAAAGGATATAGGTGAGACAAATTAAAGAAAATAAAAACTACAAAAGCAAAGATTCAAGCAGAAGTAACAAAAGAGTATTATAAGGTGGATGACAAGAATTTAATCTGCAGATAAATTCAGAGGAGTACCCCCATTTGGTAACGTGGCCATAGGGAAAACTGCAGAAAAACCTATGCCGGGTACTTCAAAAATAAAAGAGAAAAAAAAAAGACCTCAACTCGCTTCTGAGCTAGAGCCAGTAAATGCCAGTTTGAAGAGATGGGTAAAGAGTTTGGCTTTGAATGAGTTGAGACTGTTCATGTTCCGAATCTCCGTGGGCAGTGAATTCCAGAATTGTGGTGCTGCTGATCGAAAAGACTTCTTCAACAGTTCGGTTCTGCAGATTGGCACAGTGAGATGGTCAGTTTGTGCTCTTGTGTCGCGTGATAACGTTCGATCCCTGAAGACAAGGTGCTGCGATAGGTAGAGAGGTGTTTTGGTCCTAAGTATATTGAAAATCATACACCCGAGGAAATATTTGCGTCTGTCGCTGATCTTGAGCCATCCAAGCTGTTTGTAGTAAGGTGTGATATGTTCATCTCGTCTTAGATCGAAGATGAACCTCACACATGCGTTTAGGGCTCTTTCCAGGAGAAGATTCAGTTCGCTCGTCAAGTCCAGGTAAACGAGGCAGCAGTAGTCAATATGTGGGAACACTAGTGTGGTTATGAGAAGAACCCTAAGTTCTTTCGGGATGTTTCTTCTATTTATCCGCAGCTGGTGAAGTGTGCCGAAGATCTTTCTGACCGTGGAGTCGGTGTGTTCATGCCACTGTAGTTTGTTCGTTATAGTGACCCCAAGACACTTTGTGTTCGTCGAATATTGAAGCGGCTGCCCATGAACAGTGACTGGAGCTAGGCTGATAAGGTTGATCGTATTTATATGCCTAGTTGTTCCGATGACCATGACCTTTGTCTTATCTGCGTTTAGTAGAAGCCCTTTCTCAAGCGCCCATGCGTAGAATGATGCTACGTCTTCGTTGACCTGTCGTATGCCAGTTTCGAGTTCCGATGGTGCACAGTGGAGATAGAAAACCGTGTCGTCCGCGAAGATACTGTGACTGCAATGCCGTATCCTTTCCTGAGGTCTGAAACATAGATGGAGAATAGGAGGGGTCCGAGAACCGAACCCTGAGGAACTCCATTCTCGACCTGAAGCCATTCTGAAATGTTTTCTTGTCCGTCCCGGACCGCCTGTTTTCTGCCAATGAGGTAAGAGCATAGCCATCTGAGGGCCGAGTTTAAGAAATTTAACTCCCTAAGTAGTGAGAGTAGCACATCGTGTCGAACTCTGTCAAAAGCTTTTGAGAAATCGAAGAGGACCGCCACTGTAACCATTCTAAGATCTGCAGCCTTGCGAATATCGTCCGTCAGCCGGAGTAGAGCAGTGTGCGTGCTAAAACCCTTACGATACGCAGATTGAGAGGGATCATGAAGGCCGTTTTTGTCAAGAAATTCCATGATTTGCTCTGTTACAATCCTTTCAAGGGCTTTAGAGAGCGAAGGAAGTATAGAAATTGGTCGGTAATCTCCGCATGAGGTAGGTGTTTTAACTTTGGGTAGGGGAGTGACGAGCGAATATTTCCAGTTTTCCGGGAAGATACCCTGCATTAAGGAGAAGGTAAAAAGATGATGAATTTGTGTCCTCAGACTTGGGAGGGCCAGTTTAATGACGCTTATAGCTATACCATCAACGCCTGTAGCGTTCGACCTGGAGTGATTCAGTGCCTTGTCTAGTACCCTAATAGAGATGTCTTTAAAATAGAACTTACTATCGTCATATTCGACTTGCCCTAGATAGTAGGGAGCAACAGAGACGCCCTCTCCCTCGCCACCCATTTTCACAAAATATGCATTTAACTCAGATAGAGGGAGGTCTATCAAAGTATTTGTCTTCCTTGTGGGAATCAGCCCAAATTTGCGAAGCTCAGGCCAGATTTCTCTAACGTCTCCCGCCGACCTAAACACTTGGATATAATGGCTCGATTTCGCGTCCTTGACCATTTTCTGCGCTTCGTTTCGTAATCTTCGGAAATTTAAGTGAAGCGAAGAATTTCCACGATTTTTCTTCCAAGCCCTGCGTGCCCTGTCGCGCTTCGCCATCACTTCCCTTATATCGGGAGTGAGCCAAGGCGCGGGTGCGTTTTTAGCGCTAACCTGACGAATAGGAGCATGTCGGTCTAGACAATCAGTCACAAGACCATTGAAGATTTCGACTTTGGAGTCAATTGAGCGAACTTGGAAGAATTCACTCCAATCTGCCTCTTCCAGATCCCTGTGGAACAATTCAAGGTTAATCTTCTGCAATGAGCGACAAGAGAATGTGCGGAGAGCTTGCCTTACTACCTTCAGATCGTAGGTTATGTGTAAAATATTTTGGAATACCCCATATATAATTTTGTTAAACGACCCTCAAGATTTCTGCATCTGCATTTTTGAACTTTGGCAAGCCGTAGCCCCTAAACGGTCGGTCCTAGTGAAAAATTTCATTCACATGTTTTGTTTCTCAACCAATTATCTACGTACGAAATTTTCGCATTTTTTTTTATCAATCCATTTTCACCTAGTTTTTGCTGAATTTAAGCTTCAGCAAACCGTAGCTCCATCACGGTCGACCTTAGAGTGAACTTCCAATGGCGTTTTTTGTTCCTCATCTAATTATCTAGATACGGAATTTTCGCATTTTTTTTTTACGCACCGGGTATCCTCGCACCCCACACTCCACCCGGTCCAGCCGGAACGTTACAAATGCAAACTCGTTTATCAGGACAGGACAATACCGATGACAGACAAATTGTTTTATCGGGAGCTCGGGAATTCCCTCAGTAACTCAGTCGACTGGGATGGCCAGCGCAAGCTGCGGCCAAAACCTAGAGCAGAGGACCCTATCCCTACAGTAAACGACCAAAGGAAGGAGCAGGCAGAAGATGGAGCGAATCAAATTGACAACAGTCATGATAACACTCATCAGCATACAGCTGACCCAATTTTATTATATATGGAAATGTGATGAATAATAATGCTAATGTGCGTGTTAATAAATATCTTTCTATTGGGAACTCACATGTGGCACCCTGACCTCTGGTGGCCAAATATCTAACTACTCATTCCCAGTCGCTGCCTGGTGTTTTCTATAACTATATATAGCAAACATGGCCGCTCATTCCCAGTCAATTCACTAGGCCACGCCTCCGTGTTGATTCCCAATATGAAATCTCATTATCTACTTGAATGTCCCATTAGGGTGCTTTTTTTTCACGACTATTTTTATTTTTTCGCTCCTCACTCAAAATCTTGTTGAAAATGTTCAAAAAAAATTCCCTGAAAATTGGAGCCCTTTCATAAATGATGATTTTCAATTGTTTACCAGTACAATTTCATGTAACAAATGAGCATGTTAACAATTGAAAACCAAAAAGATTGGTACGAAAATTCTAAAAAAATTCATAAACTGACAATGTTAACGCTTTATATCTCAACCAATATCAATCTTAGCGATTCAACTGATCAGACCTTTCAGGAAGGAAACTCAATTTTCTACAAGTTTGTCTTTGACGTTTTTTCGATAAATCCAGTCACTTTTGAAATATCTTCAAAAAAATGAGAATTTTTCACCAAAATCAGATTTAATGACCCGTACCATCGTACAGGTGCAGATTACAGCTACGGTACAGGAGGCATTTTTGTGGAGCTTTTAATTCTGAGTAGATCCCACCTTGGAACAATCCAATAGCATGAAATGCGGCTGAGATGTAGGTAATTAAAAAAAAAATCAAAGTTTACGTGTATGTTCAATGGGAAATCTTTATACGCTTTGGAAGAGTACTTAGAGTTAATATTAAGGGCTCCAATTTTCAGGGAATTTTTTTTTTTACATTATCAACAAGATTTTGAGTGGGGAGCGAAAAAATAAAAATAGTCGTGACAAAAAAGCACCCTAATGTATCATATGACCCATTAAATACTAGAAAGATCGTTGACTGCACAGATGAAAAAAATCCTCATGCCAAGAAAAAGATTTATTGTTTTTAGAAAATGTAGTTGATCGAATGTTTTTTGATTAAGGGGGGGGGGGGGGGAGGGTAAGGTATTTAATTTTTTTTTTTAATTTTTTTTTATCTGCTTTAATGAATGTATAACTATTCAGGAATGTTGTGTCCAAATTTAAAGTCGATCGGAGCAAAATTGACAAAGTTATGAGCATCTGAGCGTCCCTACGCTGCTCCGCCGATTTGCAGATTCTTTGGTACCTGACTGGCAGCTGCTGCGCAGCTGCTCGCAGCGCTTACCGGCCGAGCTATTATATTGTACCTCTAACCCTAAATTGTGTCCTAAATTGATGAAAGTTCTCTACTATGTGGACCTGGGATAGACGACTCAATGTACGTATAAAATAGGGCTGGCAATTAAAGTCGACTTTTTTCGAAAACTGACAAGTCGATTGAAATCGATTTTCGATTTTCGGTTTGAAAGTCGAAAACCGCCGAGTCAAAATCGGTTTTACCGAAAAGTCGAATAGTTCGATTTTCGGATTTTCGAATTTTCGATCTTTCGATTTCTCGCAACTACGGTTCTCGAAATTTCGGTTCTCGTTAGTCATTTTTATGTGTGACGTGAATGAACACACTGAAATGTTGAAAACATAAAAACTGAGACTTTGCGACTCGACTTGATCGATACCTGTTATGAAATCTCGTGATTTTTCAGAACTTACGAAATGGTCCTAATAGTTTTTTATTGATGAGAAATCGTAACTCAAAAGCGTAAGTACGAAATGTTTTAGGGTTGGGATACCAGCATAAAAATTCACGGGTCAAATCGTCGGTGGTAAGGTCTGGAGACTGGGTGAATTTAGTCATTTACCTTCCTGACTAAGCGAATCTCCGAACGGATAGGCACAATTAAAAAACATCAAAAATCGAGTAATCACTACCGAAAACCGAAATTCTGAAAACCGAAATTTCGAAAAACCGAAAACTCGAAAACTCGAAAATCCGAAAATCCGAAAACCGAAATATTCGATTTTTCGGTAAAACCGATTTCGGTTTTCGACTTTTCAACAACTATTCGAAAATCGATTAAATTCTCGGCCTTTCGAAAATCGATTATTGCCAGCCCTAGTATAAAAGAATTATTCAGTTTTTTTTCCAATTTTCTGGTTTCTCAAACTTTAAACCGTTCTCCTGAAAACTTGCCCTTTTTAAAGTCGGTGAACACGATAACTCAAAAGTATTGAACCGATCGTCTTCAAAATTGGCACAGTACTTCTTCATATAATTCACCAGGTAACGCTGGGAGCTTTTTTCGTTTTTTTGATTATTGTTGATTTTACAATAACAAATAGGTCGATTTTTTCGACTAAAATCGGACTTTTGACTTCAAAGTGCCGCCAAATTTTGAAAAATCGAAAAATCGGAAAATCCCCCGAGCGCTACCTCGAAAAACATCTCCTCCAACTAACGAACTTTAGTTTTTGCATTTCAGATGATTCTACACCGAGTTATGGTGTTCACCGCAAAACATCTTTTTTTCAAAGCGCCTCTGGAGATTCACTGTCACTCGCTCAATTTTCAATATTTTGCAATGAAAATTTGGGGAAATATTGTTCAAAAGTTGCATTATTATATGGAAATTGACTGAATGAACTAACACTATCTGTATCGCCAAAATTTTTTTTTAAAAACATGCCTTTTTTTCACCGAATTAACCTTACCCCCCCCCCCCCCCCCCCTTAAGGGGGTATCCACACCTTTGAATGGGTTAACATTCTGAAAAAGATATTAATGTTTTATAGCGAATTTGAGAGTCTGATGAAACCACAAAAATCATGAAGTTTTGGGAGGTTTTGACCCTCATTAATCATACCTAACATTCAATGTTACTTTGAGTCTAATAGCAGTTACGCTCCATATGGAAAAATACAAAATTACTCAGTTGTCGTAAAGAATCAGAAGTATCGTTGGACCAATTCTGGAGTTTTTGGTCTTCAATTCTTCAGAAGAGATGCCTCTATCAGATGAGCATACAACTTTTTGATACCGCAAAAATTGCCTGACTTGTTCAATTTTTACTGAGACTTTTCTGATTCTTCAATTTTTTTTCTCTATTTTTTCTATTATCTCAACCAAAAATGGTCGTATCAAAAAGTAATATGTTCATCTGATAGAGGCTTCGATTCTACAAATGTGAAGACCACAAACTCCAGAATCGGTCCAACGATGCTCCTGATTCTTTACGACAACCGGTCAAAATATTCATTCTCCAGAAATCAACTTTCAAACTTTTTTTTTTTTTTTTATTTGCTAATTTTTCCAGAGTATTTTTTTCCCATTCATTTTTGCTATAATCTGGGTTTGGGCTTCAGGCTATACTCGCTGGCAAGGTTCTACACGACGTAGGCGAAGACCGATCGCAGTCAAATACTTTGACACAGCTTTCCATCCTCCTTTTTGATCCGGGCTTTGGACCGGCACGGGCGAAGTTGAAAGCTTGTTTTTCGACTTAGCCGACGTCGTGAGCTACCTTACTTCTAGAAGGCTCCTCGCTCATAACTGCTGCCTTCCATCTCGACTGCCTCCTCTTGCTGATTCACATGTAGTCGCCTCAGAGCGACACGTGCTTCCTTCGTACTCTGCTCCGCACGCCTATCAGCCGACTTGATCCGGGACAAATCCTGTTGTTTCGCTGCAGCGAATGCGTGGCGTCTTGGCTCAATTGAAAGCTTTCGCATGATTTCTAACATACCTCGCTGTCCTTCTGAAAAAGTTACCTCTGCGATGTTGGCTGCACCTTGAACTACTTCACGCCCTGCAAATAACGTCTTCGGACAAAGCTTCCATATCACGCTGTTCATGGACTCGTTGGCATTCTGCGTCTTACCTCCGATACAACGCTTCAGCAAGGCATCGTCGCTGAGGTCGATAAAGATTGGTTTCATCACGTTCATGACAGCCATCGGGAGAACAGCTCGGTGTTTAAACGTACCAACAGTTCCAGCTGCAACCGCCTGTTGGTACTTACACCAGGATCTCTGACCCTCCGGGCAGAGATGATGTTGCGGCTCATCGTCAGTCGAGGATTTGTGGTGCCATATAGCCCATATAGCTTTTTTCATACCTTCGACTGATTTGGCGTTGTTCCTTATGGCGTTTCCATAGTACGACTGGATCTGATCGATGACGTTGTCCGTGAGTCTACTCTTGCCTCCGATGGTCTTGCCGTCTGCTAACTTCTGTCCCCCTGAGTCTTGTCTTTAGTTTTCTCATGCGTGATCCTAACCTTTTGTGTACGTGGCCACAGCATTCGAGCTTCTCGATCCTCGTGTTCGGTCCATAGGGCTCTGCTTTCACGACGCTGGCATAGCTCTTCGTATCCCCGTCACCAATGTACCCAACGTACTTTGCGGCGTGAAGTTGGTCCGATCTTTTAAAAATTCTTACCATGCCGGTGACTTCCATTGCTCCGGACGAACCTTGGTGATTGGCCTGGCAGCTGCTCTTGTGGTTCTGGTACCAAGAATTCCACCGATCCCCTGACTGCTTTCCCTTCCAGCTAGCACACGCCTTGCAGAACCTAGATAAGACTTCAATGTCCAAAACTTCACCTGTCTCCGTGCCAATGACAGCACATACACCATTTAGAGAGCTGAATCCACGCTTCTGCCAGGTACCATCACACTGCACGACTATTTCTCGGGCATCCGGGTTGTTTGAGGCTTCTATCTCTTCTTCGACAGCCGCATGCATCATCGAGCTTGCCACATCAGTTGTTGCCTTGACTACCTGATTTAAAACTTTTCGATACGTCGAATCCTTGACAGGCGGTGGAAGGTCCATCATCCCACAGAATTTGGCTAGACCTACGCTGCCCTGACCGATGCACCTGCTTGCCAGTATCGACCTTCGGCTTATTTCAAAAACGTTGTTCTTTTTACCTATCATTCTACAGGTGTTGAACTTCGGGCTGAAAGGACACTCCTGGCACTTGATTTCGTAGGTTACACCTAAGCCCTGAACCCTAACCTCTCTGATGCGGAATGCACTGCCGCATTTGTTGCAACAAAGGTTATCCTGTAAACTTTGAAAAAGAATACCTAAATCGAAGAGCATGTACCCTTGCTCATCGCTGTCAAAATACTCGTCATCGCTGATTTTACTCGACGATGCACTTGAAGGTCTTTCGAACAATCCTCGGGCACGACGGAGTGTCGCTGTTGCCCTGAGAAAGATCTTTTTCTCTTCTTAGACCGCCCAACTGAACGTTTCGCGTCAGTGGAAGTGTTCCTATCACTTCGGTCATTCATTGTTGTCAATTCAATTGAAATTTTTCAGTAAATCAAAGATTTTATTCTCAAGTTAAATTGTCGAAGACGCATGAATGCTAGCAGACAACCAGTGCCGTCTTTAAGCATGGGCTTGGTGGGCCCGAGCCCAGGGCCCCGGGTTCTAGGGGGCCCCCACTGGTGCGTCAGAAGACTGTCGATGTTAGTTAAATTCGAATACTTTTCGATCAGGCCACCTGTATTGATTTTATGAATTTCCTGATTTTGAAACGTTTTCGAAAACGCACTTTTTTTCAACGGGCTCTAACTTCAAGAGCTTTGATTCTTTTCGAAAAATGATGGAAGCATAAAATGTGTCAATAAGTCTGAGCTTTCTGAAAAAAAAATCTGCAATTTTTTCCAACGACACAATTCTAAGATTTTTGCGATAAAAAAAAATCCAATTCTTTTTAATTGCGACACCTTCGATGGTCCTGAAACTTTTTACCTGAATTCGACCAGTCACAATGAAGTTTTTTTCCAAAGGAAATCATGGATTGCTCATTCGTTCGGGAGTTACACCATCATAACCTCCGAGTATGTATTCTGTAGAAAAGAACTTTTGAGTACATATTCTGTCGAGACGAGCCTCCGGGTATAGGCCAGTCAAATTAGCTCGAAAAGTAGCAAATATCTACAAAATGGATGAACAAGCCAAATTTTTTAGGGTGAGTAAAGGGTCATTAGAGATGTCTAAATCCGCCGGGATCCCACAAAATTTCCTTGTGCTTCGTCCGCCATCTTGGAAAAGAGGAACTCGTTGATATCTCGGATCCTACTGGTTGGACTTTCATTTTTTTTTTTATTTTTGTAGAAAAAAATATTCTCTACGATTTTTATCCGAAGAATTTTTCGATATCTGTAAAGGAAAAAAAGTGATTCGAATGTTTATTATGGATTATATTGCCCCCTTCCGATTGTATCAAAAACTTGTTCAAATAAAACTTTCAAAACTTTTTTCTTTCACAGATATCGAAAAGTTCTTCGAATAAAAGTTTTGGACATTATTTTTTTCTACAAAACTAAAGAAAAAATGAAAATCCAACCAGTAGAAGCCGAGATATCAACGATTATCACCTGTTTTCCAAGATGGCGGACGAAGCACAAGGAAATTTTATTGCATTTCGGCGGATTTAGGCATCTCTAATGAGCCTTTACTCACCCTGAAAAATTTGGCTTGTCCATCCATTTCGTCATTTCAAAGTCTAATTTGAGTGGCTTAGTACAGTAATGTTCATGAATGGGTTCCCAGTGGCTAACTGTTTTTTTCGGACTTTTTCGGATACAATCAATAAAATAAAATAATATTCATTTCATAAGGGGTCATAATTATTATTATTATAATTTCGACTATCGGCACATCAAATACGACTAGAATGGAGTCTCGTTTCCGAAAAAGTCCGAAAAAAACAGTTAGCCACTGGGAACCCATTAATGAACATTACTGTACACTAAACGTAATGGATTCTGATCCGGACGAGTTGGACAATTCTAGAAACAGCCAATCGGCGCTCTGGATTTTTTTTAATCTGGATTTTTTTAATCTATCTACTCTAATCTACTCTACTTTAAATAATTTGTAAGACAACACTGTACGATGTATTACGTCCGGGCATCACCGCCCGTACGTTTGCCCCTCACTTACTTCAGTAGCTTAACTCTTCACACGCTTCCCCCCTTTTCCCTACACGTCGTAAGGTGATAGATGGGCTCGGTTTTACAAAGAAATCCGTCCGTCGCACTCTGCCGGCACATTTGCCTGTGCAATTGCTCAACAGCTATTTTGCTTCTCTGTCCTCGGGTGATGCGGTTCCGGAACTTGCCGCTTGCCTTGATATTGTGGTCGATTCTCCTGATGCTGCTGCGAATACCGGATTGTTCGCGCTATCTCGTGTGAATGCGGCTAGTGTGAGTGCAGCGATGGTACGGGTGTCGACGCGAGCGCAGGGTCTGGATGGCTTGCCTATCCAAGCCTTTGAAGTTTTCAGGGAGGTCTTATTGCCGCTTATTATCATGCTATTCGACAGCTCACTTACCTGCGGAGTGTTCCCTAGTTTGTGGGAATTTTCTATCACTAGCCCGTTTCCGAAGTCACGCTGTAATTATCGTCGTACTTCTATTGTGCATTGGTTGAAAAGTCGATAAACAGGAAAAAAAGCAGTTCCCGAATGGACTCGCGAAAACCCCTAAAAAATACCCTGAATAATTTCCCCCCCTATTTGCCCCCCAAAGCGACAAAAAAAAACTCTAAATCTAGGGGGAAAAGCCCTTGTTGTAATCGGGATCCTGAGATCTTTCATGCAACTACAATTTATTTAAAGGTTCGTTGTCGAACTAAGAGTTGGAACTCAGTCGTACAGAGTAATTCAAGTTTATTTATTATATGTAGTTTTACAAAGGCTTTACTAATTTCGAACTAATCTCTATATGATGTGTCTTGCTTCTGGTCGCGATGTTCTGACGACGGGCGCGTCGTCTGCCTGCCTTTTAAGGGGGTATATACACCTTTAAATGGGTTGAATTTCTGAAAAACAATTTTCCTTTTTTTTTCAACTTGAAGACTCTGATAAAATTTAAAAAAATCATTATGTTTGGGAAGGGTTTGACCTTCATTATCCATATCCTACATCATGTATTACTTCCAGTCTAATAGTGGCTGCGCTGAAAACAGGAAAATACAAAATCACTCGGTTGCCGCAAAGAATCAGACCCAGCGTTGGACCGATCTTGGAATTTTTGGTTCTCAATTGTTCATAACACATGCCTCTATCAGATGAACATAGAACTTTTTGATATTGCAAGAATTACTTGAGTTATTGAATTTTTTCGATTTTTTTTCTGAATTTGAAAAAAAAATTTGCTTATTTTTCTAATATTTCAACTAAAAATGGGTTTATCAAAAAGTTCTATGTTCATCTGATAAAGGCATGTCTTATGAACAATTGAGAACCAAAAATTCCAAGATCAGTCAAACGCTGGGTCTGATTCTTTGCCGCAACCGAGTGATTTTCTATTTTCCTGTCTTCAGCGCAGCCACTATTAAACTGGAAGTAATACATGATGTAAGATATGGATAATGAAGGTCAAACCCTCCCCAAACATGATGATTTTTTTAAATTTGATGAGAGTCTTCAAGTTGAAAAAAAAAGGAAAATTGTTTTTCAGAAATTCAAGCCATTTAAAGGTGTATATACCCCCTTAACGACTCTTTTGGTGCTACGTCTGCACATTGCTATGTATTTCGCCATACGATCGAGTCGTTGCCTTGCTATACCACGTTTAGCGCATTCTTGTATTTCGCTGAACGATAGAGTCATTGCCCTGCTATACCAGATATGAGGTGTCGCGATAGCTTGGTATTCGAATTGCAACATCCCTTCCCCCTTGGAAGAAAAGCCCTTAGGATTTTTCTCCTGAAATCAGTTAAATCTGCTGGCTTGCGTCTGTACGCTTGCCTATTATGCTATATCTAGGTTAGTGGTTTACATTATGTATCCCGTTTACAATGTTTTATATAATCGTTTCTTAATTTAGGTTAGTATGATTGATTTTTCCTGACATATTATTTGATGAGAATGTTACAAAATGATTAGCTCTTATTCGATAAAATGCTTTAAACGATTTACATGTACTCTCAGAGTTTTCTTCTTGACCTTTATGGTACAATTTACTTCTGAATTTACCTCTAAGATTGTATAAGGACCAATCCATTGAGATAATAGCTTCTTCGATCGTCCTCTGCGTACAGTCTCGTCGTACAGTAGTACCTTGTCTCAAACCTTGAACCCTTTTTGTTTGGTTCGTCGGTCGTACTCGATTTTTGAGTTCTCCTTGGCTTGTTGCAGATTTTCTTTGGCTATAAGATTGCTGGCTCGCAATCTCTCTCGTAATTCTCGTACGTAGTCGTCATAGGTGTACGTTGTTTCTGGATCTTTCTTCAGCGACGTTGGTAGTTCAGCTGGGTGCCCATACACCAGCTCGAATGGCGTAGATCTTGTTGCAGTGTGGGGTGTCGCGTTATATGCAAACATAGCATATCGCACCTTGGCGACGAAAGTGACACAACTCAGAATATATCATTCTTCGATACGGAAAAATACAGAAAATTGAAGAATTTGGAAAATCATCCCATTGATTTCTGGAGGAAACTATTCATGGCAAACAATTAGTTGAATCCCTTCAGGATCACACGAATGAAAGTTCGGATTTGTTCGACTTTACCAGGGAGCCCTTGATGACCGCAACTAAGGGTGCATTCGATTGTGTTACTTTGGCGTTTTCTTTCTTTTTCCAGGCGACTCTGGTTACTACAAAAATGACATTTTGCTGGGTTGTAGAATCGAACATTGCCAGTTTGAATATGGCATTATCTCATAAACGCCATATTTTGAGTTGTGTCACTTTCGTCGCCAAGGTGCGATATGGTAACCATTCGTCCCAGTTGCTCTGTTCTTCGTTTATGTAGTCTCTGTGATATTCAGCTAACGTCCTATGCGAACGTTCAAACGCTCCATTGGATTGAGGATGATAGCCCGTCGTTTGAATCTTGTCGATCTTTAACAGTTTACAGGTATTTTTGAAAACGTTACTCAAAAAGTTCGTACCTTGATCGGTGAGTATTCTCTGTGGTATTCCGTGTTCGCATACGATCCTGGTCGCAAATTCCTTGGCTACAGTGTTAGCTTCTTGGTTCGGAATGGGTATTGCCTTACTGAATTTGGTTAGACAATCTTGAAACGTTAGGATATACTTGATTCCTTGTTCCGTTTCTGTCAGTGGTCCTACGATGTCTAATGCACATTTTTTGAACGGTTGATTTGGAGTGTCGGTAATGACCATTGGTGCCTTCGTCTTCCTGCTGAGCTTATTCTTCTGGCAATTCTCGCGTCTCAATCGAATTCGTTCGATCGTTCGATTAACTCCTTGATGTGCTCCTAATGGCGTATCGTGGTACTCATAGATGATACTGTTCCGATGTTCCTCCGAATATTCTTGTTCTCGGTTGTTTAATTCTCCCTCTTCTTTCTGCTGACTTCTGGTCACTGCATACATGCGACTCAAGGCATTTGCGTTGGTGTTAGCCTTGCCTGCCTTGTACTCGATCTCGTAGTCGTATTCTTCCAGCTTCAGTCGCCATCTCATGAGTCAAGATCCTGGATCTTTGACTCCGAATAACCATGTGAGTGGCTTGTGATCTGTAACAATTTGGAATTTAGTACCATGTACATACGGTCTGAAATGATTGACTTCCCAAACTATTGCCAATAATTCTTTTTCTGTGGTGCTGTAATTTCCTTCTGCTGAATTTAGAGTTCTACTTGCGTATGCTACTGGCAAGTCACTTCCTATTATGCCTTGCGACAGGACTGCTCCGATGGCTTTGTCGGATGCGTCTGTCGTCACGATGAACGGTTCCTCGAAATCTAGATACTGTAGAATTGGTGCTGTCGTCAATGTCTTCTTAAAAATTTTCAAAAGCTTCTTGTTCCCTTGAAGTCCATCCAAATTTTACCTCTTTCTTCAGCAAATGTGTGAGCGGTTTTGCTAGACTCGAGAAATTCTGTATGAATCGTCTATAGTATCCGGCCAAACCCAGAAATCCTTGAACATCTTTTACAGTCTTTGGAATTGGAAATTCTTCTACTGCTCGGATCTTCTCTGGATCTGCCTTTATTCCGTCTCTAGTGATGATGTGTCCCAAAAAGTTGACTTCTTTCCTCAGAAATTCACACTTGTCGGGTTGTAGTTTCAATGAATTTTGTCGTAAGCGTTCCAGTACCTCTTCCAGTCGTTTGTTATGTTCCTGCAAACTAGGAGCATGTATGACAATATCGTCGAGATGGACATAACATCTAAGGCCTTGTATTCCTGAAAGTACAGTATTTATTATTCGTTGAAACGTAGCGGGGGCGTTCTTCAGTCCAAAAGGCATGCGATTGTATTCGTAATGACCGTGTGAAGTGGAAAATGCCGTCTTGCACTTATCCTCTTCTTCCATTGGAATTTGGTAAAATCCTGATGCTAGATCTAATGTAGAGAAATATTTTGCCTTACCCAACTGGTCCAATAATTCCGTGATATCAGGCAGTGGAAAGGAATCTCCTACAGTAACCTCGTTCACCTTACGGAAGTCAACTACGACTCTCATCTTCGTTTTTCCTGATGCGTCTGCCTTCTTCGGTACCACTAGGAGTGGTGCGTTCCACTGACTTTTGCTCTGTCTCACTATCCCGTCGGCAAGCATTTTATCTACCTGCTCGTTTATCTCCTGCTTGTGTTTCTCTGGAAGTCTATAAGGTCTTACATTTATTGGTGCGATATGTGGATTTGCAGTAATTCTGTGACTAGCTGCGTTCGTGTAACCCAGATAGTCCCCTCCTAAGTGAAATACATCATGAAATCTTTCACAAATATCTAACAAACTCTCTTTTTCTTCTCGATTCAGATGACCAGTACGTAGGTTGTCTCTCAGCTGTTGCATTCGGCTTGCGGTACTCGGTGTCATCGTCCGACATGCATAGACTTGCGTTCATATCTGTGTGCTCTTGGCCTAGTGCTACGATTTGTACACACGGCTGTTCCAGTTCTACATCATAATCGTTTGTATTCAAAATGCTGACTTTGCACTCACCGTCGACTGCGTTGGTGATGCAACTTCCCATGTATACTCCAGGCTGTAACTCGATTCCTTCGACGATGCCTTCCGCGTCGTCGCGTGTCTTTGCACGGATTATGTTCTCGCTTCTTCGTTCGAGCGATATGTGAGCTCCTGTGGCTCTTCAATTCCATGTAGTTCCGTACAATCTTGCGTATTTCCCAGATCTGAGCTTGACGTCATGCTTCTCGAGGAAGTCGCCTCCTAAGAGACCGTCTGCTTCTAGTGGAAAGTCATCTTTAACTGCGTGAAAAAGGTGCGATATGTGCCTATCACCAACCCTTATATTCAACGTGACCTTACACAAGGTGGTAACCGGTGTTCCCCCTATTCCTCTGAGCGTGATCACACCGTCTTCAGCCATCACTTCGCCGTCAATTTTTCCGACTTTTACTAGGCTTACCTCAGCTCCTGAATCTAATAGCATAGTTCCGTGTCTCGTCCTGAATTCATCTGCCTCGATCGTTGCGTGATTTTTCTGTCTTGATCCATTTATTAGGCAATTTACTGGTACGACGCGATACGGTTGCCTGTCCGCCGCGCCTGCTCCTCGTTTTCCGGAGTCTCTTCGTTTTGCTTGCTGGCGTCTCTGAAAGGACCTGGCTGGACCCGTTCTTCCCTTCTAGGAGGTCCCCGATTCCTCTCGTATCTTTGCCGATTTTGTTCTGCTATTCTAGTTCTGCAGTCTCGTATGACGTGCCCTGGTTTCCTACAGAAATGACAAATCACCTGAATTTTCCTTACGTAGCTACTTGGTGTCGGCAATCGTTTAGGGTAACTGGATCCCGTCTTTGCTGAGCGACAATCTCGTGCTAGGTGTCCTGTCTTCCCACAATTGTAGCAATTATTTCCTCTGTTATCTTCTCTGCTGTTGCGCGGTTGATTGTGTTCCCGATCTGATCCACGAATGGGTCCTAAATCTCGTTTTTTTTCTATCGCGAGTGATATGGCTTCTCTAAGATTTTCACATCGTCGACTCTTGACCAATATCCTCAGCTTGTCGTTCAAGCCTCTGATGAAGATATTGACAGCTTGTTTTCTGACCTGGCGTTCCAGCGTCGATTTCGAATCCTCTTCTGCGGCTTCCTTCATCGTTACTGCGATGACCTGTGCAGTTAGTTTCTCGACTCGTGTTCCATATGACCTCGCGTCCTCGTTCTGACGTTGTCTACAGCTACTGAATCCCACTTGTAACGAAGCTAATGTCCGTGTATCGATGCTCATCGACTTCAGCTCTTCCTCCAGTGCGTTCAAGGTGTCAATTGATTTGTATTCTAAAGCTCGCGCCACGGTACCTTTGATTCGGGTGCTCAGAACAGCTTTCAATAGATTTTTCGTATCTGCAGGTCGTACTATTTGACGCGCATACTTGCAAGAGCGAATAAAGTCACAAACTTTTCCTCGGTTATCATTCTCAAGAATCTCTATGTCTTTTGGTACTTGTCTTACGGTGAAGGTGTCTCCGGCCATGCCCGCTAGGGGTTGATTAATTCTTCCACGATGCCTCCTTCCGGTGCCACGATCACTATTCTTTTAATTCACTTGCTTGATATTTGACACTTGATTTATTTGTACGATTCGACGATCTTCGCCGCTGCCACCAGTTGTTGTAATCGGGATCATGAGATCTTTCATACAACTACAATTTATTTAAAGGTTCGTTGTCGAATTAAGAGTTGGAACTCAGTCGTACAGAGTAATTCAAGTTTATTTATTAGATGAAGTTTTACAAAGGCTTTACTAATTTCGAACTAATCTCTATAGAATGTAGCTTGCTTCTGGTCGCGATGTTCTGACGACGGGCGCGTCGTCTGCCTGCCTTTCAACGACTCTTTTGGTGCTGCGTCTGCACATTGCTATGTATTTCGCCATACGATCGAGTCGTTGCCCTGCTATACCACGTTTAGCGCATTCTTGTATTTCGCTAAACGATAGAGTCATTGCCCTGCTATACCAGATATGAGGTGTCGCAATAGCTTGGTATTTGAATTGCAACACCCTCATCTGGCAACACTGCTCAGTAAGCAGCGCCGTGCCTAGTTGAAATGGCACCTGGGGCAACAGTTTCCCATGGCGCCCTGGTTGTTACTGATTTTGACCGGCCAAGAATTGAAGAAAAAACAAAATACAATTTTCTGCTGTTGAGCCATTCCACGTCAGACTAGACGAAATATATCAAAAATTGACCTCGATGTTCCCGATTTCGCTATAATTTCTTTACGGGTTCTATAGAACAAATAAATTTATCGAACATTGTTATTTAATTTTTTGTCGCTATTTTCCAAGTTACACGGGGATGAAATTCAGGGAAAAGAGCCAAAAATCGAAAACATACTCCCCTTCAACCGGTCATATCTCTGATTGTATTCATCCCAGAGACTCAATTCAAGAACTATTTCAAAGCTATTGAATGACACTATCATTAGGTTGTGACAGGAAAATTTGAAGACCCTATCCTCGACGTCAATTCGAATCCTCGAAGGCTATTCAATTCCTCAGTCTACGATAGTCGGTAATTAATCGCCAAATTGATCGTTAATTTATTAAATTATGTTATGTCTCATTATATAAGTACACTATATTGTCCCATATAAATTGTCGAAATTCGTTAAACTGATTTGTTCCGCGCTAGTTAGCCTTAGAAACGGCAACGACGTAGCCCTACGCCACCTATGAGTATGATTCGGCATACCGGCAACCGTGTAAGACGAAGACACTGTCCTTTCGTCTGTCGACGTCAACAGTCACATATATAGCTTTCGAGGTGTTCGACAATTTATTTCGACAAATTATATGTTTAAAGATTTATTTGTTAAGGTTACTGTGGTTAATTTATCTTGTTTATTGAGTTGTTGTGTTATCAAGAATTAAGATCTACCTGATCAGCTAACGTAAGTCAATAAAGTTTATATATCTTTGCTTTAATTCTATTTCTATCGTCTTGCATTTCTTCTATGGTCCCCAACGGAACCTCTCTGTGATTGTCTCATTGTTAATAATTATTGAGTTAGTCAAATAGCGTTAATCAGATCAAAATGAAGGTATTGGTTCCTCAAACCAATTGGCGCCCAACAAATAGTTGATTTAATTAAAACACAGAGCCCTGTCAGCCGACGGACCACAGCCGCGTCAGGTGAGGCTTTTTATTATAGTTGAAATAAAAAGCATTCGTCTCAAGGTATATATGGGGTAGTCCACCTCAACTCGCCATGCCCGCAAGCCTCGACAATTTCAATCCGACTGAGTTTTTTTTTCATGTACTATGCTATCAAAAAAAATGTACCCATATATGCTGGTTTATCGTATTCTTCCACCGTTCGAATGATACAGAATTTTGAAATTTTCAAGTTTTACTCCCCAGTTATATTTCGAGCTCTGGTCGCTCAGAATTGGTTACTCCTATCGAAAAAGTGTATTAACATAACTTGTTGATATTAAAGTGTTCTACTCAAAAATATTTTTTTTTCAATTGTTCCATCAACTCGAAACTGTTTTTTATGCGAATAAACATCAAAAACCCGTTTTTGAAAAAAGGCCCCAATTTATTATTTTCTCAAAAATGTAATAAATTCTACCCAAAATTACAAAACTTTTGGGACCTTGGCCATGATGGAGTCTTTTTTGGTTTGAAAGTTACAGCTATTCAAACATCTACAAGACCGAATTCAGCCGCTCACCAGAAAAAATTTGCCGACAAGCGACTGAATTCTTTTATTAGCGGTTGAATTCGGTCTTGTAGATGTTTGAATAGCTGTAACTTTCAAACCAAAAAAGACTCCATCATCCCTCACGGAAAAATACTATTGACGCGCCAATAGTACTATTGAGATTGTAATAGTAACTATTGGAATTTGAATAGTACTATTAAAAAATTCATAGTTACTGCTCAGACGTTGGCAGTTACTTTACAAAATTTGGTAGTTACTTCGAAGCTACAATAGTACTATTGTTCAATTCATAGTTACTACGTGGTCGTTGGTAATTACTACTCGACACTTGGTAGTTACTACTCAAACGTTGGCAGTTACTTTACAAAATTTGGTAGTAACTTTCAGGTTATAATAGTATTATTCTTCAATTCATAGTTACTACACGACCATTGGTAGTTACTACTCGGACGTTGGCAGTTATTTTACAACAGTTGGTAGTTACTTCAAAGTTGCAATAGCAGTATTCATCAATTCGTAGTTACTGCTCAGACGTTGGCAGTTACTACTCAGACGATGGTAGTTATTTTACAACAGTTGGTAGTTACTTCAAAGATGCAACAGCAGTATTCATCAATTCGTAGTTACTGCTCAGACGTTGGCAGTTACTATTCGACCCTTGGCAGTTACTACTCAGACGTTGGCAGTTATTCTACAACAGTTGGTAGTTACTTTAAAGTTGCAATAGCAGGATTCATTAATTTATAGTTACTACTCTGCCGATGGTACCCAGACAGCATAAAACTTCAAAATATGACCTATTGATGTCCTATGGACATACCGACGTCCCATGGATGTATTATGGATATCTTTTGAACTTTGATGCTGTCTGGGTACTTACTACTTAATAACTTTGGTACTAACTGATATATGAGCTATGGGTAATACTATACAGGCATTGGCAGGTACTACCCAAATAATAATAGTTACGTAATTATTCAACCATTGCTATAGATATAGTAATACGTCCGACCATGTGAGTTACTTTAAACCACGCGCTGAAAGTCACCCGATGAATGGTTCGTGGTACTATATCAAGTTGGTTATTATAGTCGCCAATAATAAACTGAATTATAATATGCTCAGCTGTTAATTCGATGAGCTCATAATGTTATAGTCATAGCTGGAATTTGATAAATAATCCAATCAATAATCTACATTCAAGAAAGCATACAAATGTTTTTGAATACATATTTTTATTGATTAATCTGTTTCCTCAGTATTTACAAGAGGTATTATACATATTTTCGTTAAATTGCTGTGATAATTAGCTACAGCTACACATTTAGATAGAATTTGGCTTGGCAGACAAGTAACAGTATTATCAGTAGAACGGACAATGTGCGAGTAGCTTTCGGAAGAAACATTATCACCAGCCTCACATAGTACATCTTGTACTTTTTCAAGCGACTTCCCGAGGATGACGTATTTTTGGATGTTAGAACCAGGAGTGTGAACAATCACGATGCTTGTTATGATCATGAGAGAACCATTGGCAGTTATGATCACACTGTTATTGCGTTTCATGAGCCGTTTATAATCGCGAGAATGATATAGCTTGTTCTTAAAAATAAACCGCGTATACGACTGAGCTGTATCCTTAATATTTTCATTAAGTATTTGTTGGATTAAGACCTTTTCAATTAATGTGAAACGTATTTCGGTTGCCTTTCCAAAAATTCTTAACATATTTCCACATCTCAGACTGTTTGTACTAAGTTTGAACTTTTCTAAGATGTGGGTAAAAAATGTTCTTCCTTCGACGCTGCAATTGGGTTTCGCAAAAGTTTTCATGTTTGTGATACGCTGCAATCGCAAATATGATTTACAAATCTGTTGTGCAACGCACTGGGAATTATGAAACATTTTCCTTAAAATGCCATTATAATTTTCGAACGGAAAAGCTGACCAAGCCCAAAGTGCACCGAAATATCTGACAAATCGCGGAATATGGAGGAGTAAATGAGTATTATATTTCATATACTCTTTTCCATATAGTTCTTCGATTTGCAATACAAATTTTCGCAATGCTCTTTCAGCTTCTGTAAATTCGTCGTGACTGATTTTCGATTTCAGAAAAATGTGCATACTGAAAACTAATAGAGACCAGTGCTTAATGTAACGTTCTGGTAATAATCCCGTAAGACACGGCAAAGAGTAATATAGTAATAAGTTTTTGCACTCAGAGGCTTTATACAAATTGATATCGCTTATTGAGCGCGGTGTTCTGGTGATTTCACATGGAGGACGGATCGCCTTCAAACGCTCATCAAAAATGATTTTTTTTGCACCTAAATACCATCGCTTTCCTACATTTTTCGAATCAAACCAAGCAGAAATCAGCGTTTTTACAACGCCAAGTAAAACAGAATGCATATATTCAGGTGGAAAAGAATATATTAGATTAAAAATTGGCAATAACATAAGTACAGAAATCCCCTTAACACCTTGGACAGGTTTATTTTGAACTACTGCATCTTCAATACAACGTTCGTGCTGCTGCATTGATCTTGCATTACCTTCATCACCACAATAAACGCGTGCAAACCCATTTCCGACGGGTATCCGTTCTCCGGGATGTAAGCAATACGAGCAGCCATACTCCCCATTAAACTGATGAACATTTTGAAGAGGGGCTCTTGCAACGGAATCGACGGGAGAAAGAATAGTGTGCACTTTTATTGTCACAGGTCCCTCTTGATCTGGTATTGAGCATGAGAATCCATTTTCATGAAGATCCTTCAATTCTTCAACAAACGGACTCAGAAATAGATCCATAATAGGTTTATCACTACCGTACCATAAGCCGCAGAGCATCAGATGTTTTTTTCGCAACCGACATGGCAATTCATTTATAGTCACTTGGATTGGCCACATGTTGATGTTCGATGATTTGAACACATTTACTCCGTCAGTATTCCATTGCAGCGTGATATCATAATCTGATATTATTCCTGCCTTATCTAGTGATTTATAAAACTTACCACTATTGACATCCGATATTATATTCGGCTCTGAATGTCTTTGAAGACTTTTGAATACGATACTGTCATCAAGTAATGAACCCAATTGTTCTTTTAATGGAATATATGTGAAAAACTTCCCGTCACGCTTCAAATCAGCTTGGTTATATCGATTATGGCAATTTAGACACGTCACAATCTTCAAATTTTCGAAATCGAGTAAAATATGACACTGTGGACAGTAGTAATGCGTGATGATGTTGGCAGTTTTCGGGAATTTCTTCAGGAAAGTATACTTTGACGTATGCACGGTTCTTGGCAAATGACAATTAATGAGTCGGAGAAGATCATCTATGGCAGCATCAGTTAATGCATGTCGCATTGCAAAGGTCATGATAACCACTTCACTTTCTTCTTGAGTCAACGGGCAAGTATCATAAAGTAGGCGACGTATTTCCTTTGAAACGAAACATAATTTTTTTAGAACTTTAAAATGGTTCAAATAGTCAGCATATCTATAGTATACTTACTGTTAAAAATAGTTATAAAATTGACAAAACAAAAATTCAAACGTGAATACCGATAACTGTCAGCAAGTCAAGTCCCCGAATCTAGGCTTCTGTAAATCCGGGTGCAAATATCACAGATCGCTGTGATCAATTTCAACTACGAAATTATGCTACATATATTTTATTTAGAATATTTCAAAAACGCGTTGGTAGGGAGAGCTCTTCCCAGATGAAATTGAGGGCACTAGTCGGGAAGAGTTGAAAAAATGTTGAAAAGAGTCACTCGGTTACAATAGGCGTGCTGAATCTAGTGAAATAAGAATTTGCCTTCTCTGATCTTATTTTTCATGATTTTGCGAATGTGTTCGAACCCTTATCCATTCATTGGGGTAAATTCGCCTTGCATGCTTTGATAGCTGAAGGTTTCAAGATCCGAAACGATACTAGACATTCATTTGTATGTTCCAACTGGGGGGTAGTAGAACAGGTTATGTATTGCTTTGCGAATCTCCATGGATGGACCATGAAACAGTGCCATGAATGGACCAGTGGTTTATAATGGCAGATAGTCTGTAATGGTTGAAAAAAAAGAATAGGTATATACAGAAAGATCTTTACCTAGTTTTCAATGAATCTAGGCATAAGATATTGTTCTGTTATGCACAGACGTGTAAAATCAAAGAATTTCATTTCATACATTCAAACTCATATCCAAGATTAGATAACGTACTAATATAAATGCGATTTTGTATAATATAACTTTTAAGACTGCTGTTTACATGAAGATCTACCCATAGTTCATCGATTCATCATTGACACCAATAATATCAAGTCCTTGAACTGTTTTAAGTTTATTATTTAGGTGGTCCAACGAAGGAAACCGAGTGGTCCATTCATGGAGAGGGGTTGCCATGGATGGACTAAATGCAAAAAATACAAAATCGGTTTTTCTGAGTCGACAATTAACGATAAATTTGTCTACATGTGAACATTTTGTAGAAAAGGTTTCAATGAAAAGATCCACTATTGATTTTTCATGTCTGACATGAAAATGTACTTTTTATAACCAATTTTGCTTAGGGGGTCCATCGATAGCAACCTTACCCTAATATGTTATTAAGTGGTTCAAATCCAAAACTTGCGAGAGTACATCAAAGCTCCGGACATTTGTTAGTTCCTATAAAGAAAATATGTACATAAGACCGCCCCCCCCCCCCCCCCCCCCCCCCCCCCCCCCAGAAGAAGATCCTAGTTACGCCAATGTATGTACCCCGGTTTGTAGTTTGAAGGTAGAAAAAATGGGTTTGTAGTTCTAGGGTTAATCAAAATTTAATATCAAATTCTGAAGAAAAATTAAAATGAATGATACATATCGATGGACTAATTCCATAGGGGCGTAAGGAACAAAAAAAATTTTTTTTTGCGGATATGCCCATAAGATTCTCCATTGCATGAAAAAGATTTTGCCACTATAAAAACGAATTTTTTTTTTTGCCGCCTAGGCCCGTTTGGCGTTAGTCCATCGATATATTCAATACTAAACACCAAACTTTCTTGTTAAATTTAAATTTACAATATTTTTTCTAATGACTTTAGACATTCATAATATATCTTCATCAGTATTATTGGTTAATGATTAGTTGAAAATTACCAGTCAATAATATCTTTCAAGTCAATCAGCTAGGATCATAATATGTAATACAAACCTCATTTGGTTCATGCACACGTGGTTCTATGCCATCATCAAATAAAATATTTCCATAATCTTCATTAAGCACTTGTTCGTTATCATTTTCCGCATTGTCAGACACTGCTTCATCAACTTCCACCTCTCTGTCAATTTCATCCCACATCTCTGAGTCAGAGTTGTACTCCCCAGTATCATCACTTCCACGACTAGCAATGCTTGCGGCAGACTCAATAGATTCAGCTATGCTGGTAGCATTCTGAATTTTTTTGAGTATAACACATGAAGGAAATATTTATTAGAACGAATGAATTCATAACTTTTTTACCGTCGAAAAGGTGTGACTAATCACTAAAACACAAAAAATGGGTGAGTATGTTTGCTAGTACACGCTGATATGAAAAAAAATTGATTGCAATAGTGTCAAAGTAGTGAACATATATTTACATGTGAGTTTATATAGGTATGCATTATTTTTCATCTACCATATTAGCAGAGGGATAAGGGTGAAATATATTCTACATATTTTCACGTTTTTTTAGGCACAACAGTACATAGTTTATACATTAGGTGGAAATGCGAAAAAACGACAAACATAATCTTACCTCTTGTACAGAATGATGATCTTCTTCGCTACTGCTCTCAACTGCACTGTGGGTCTCGTTTGCTTCTACTCCTATATCATGTTCAACGTCACCCTAGTACATAATGAAATAACAAAACCGTGTATGAAAATGAGATGCAGCTAAATATGTGAAAGCAATACACGTAGGGGACGGTGGGGCAAAGCCGCCAGTGGGGGCAAGACCGCCACCAAAAAAAAAATGACCTAATGTTTTTTTGAACTAAGGCGACTAAAACAAAACGCCATGTCGAGTGTTTCCGCTGAAAGCGATAAAAATTTTAGAGGGTGGGGCAAAACCGCCACCAAAAAAAAGGCCAAATCGTATTTTCGCGTGGAATTCATGCTTTATTTAAAAAAGGATTGATAATAAACTCTGATTTCGTGTACTTAGCGAGTCTTGATTGTAGGCACTTTTCATCTTTTGCGAAGTGCGAGTCGCTTCTCATAATATACTCTCGCTCGCACACGCAAAATATTGATGTGATAGACTACGCACGTGGTAACTCTAAAATTTTTATCGTTTTCAGCAGAGATACGTTAGATACAGCTTTTTCTTATTCACCTCAACGCGAAAATACGATTTAGCCTTTTTTTTTTGGTGGCGGTCTTGCCCCCACTGGCGGCTTTGCTCCACCGTCCCCTATAACATTTTCAAAATTTGTTCCTATTTTATAAAAATGATTTTTAGGGACATTTTTTGCAAGGAATTATCTTGAAATTGAGAACTTTCCAATATACTGTAACGCAGTTTTCTAACTTGGAGAGGAAAAACCACAGATCTGGTTACAATTCGGCACTTATCCGTGTTAATTACTTAATTACCAAAGTGTTGGGCGCCAGACGCTACTGCGTCGTTTCGATACGATAACACAACTTACTAAAACCAGAAAAACTTACGGAAATGCGTCGAGCGACAACTCGACTAGCTCAGATAACAAAGCCTTAGATAGAGGGGCAGGGTACACCACGTAAAACAATATTAATCCTTTGAGATAGTTGAGATCACATCAATCAATAATTTATTAATTAAACTAGATAATTCAGACGAATGATACAGAATTGGCGATAGTATTAATCATTTGTTACGATAGTTTTCCTAACTGTTCAGGACAGAATTTACTCGTTTATGATACAATTAAATCAGAGGAATGTGTCAGAGCTGACTCGATATAAAACGAATAGACTAGACTCCAGACTTGGTATCACAGAGCGATACTTCGTACCCAAATGCAAATTATATCATAACACATCCTGAGATTAACGTACTAGAGTTTTGAGATATTATAAAAGAAAAATCGATAACAAACGATACAGATCCCTACTAATTAATTAGCCACGCTTGGCCATTCAATTTACGATACTCCGAAATCTACTGCTAAATAGAGACCACGCGGTCATTCGAGAGACGCGAATTACAGGTTCAACGTTAACAAATTAAATTAGAACGATAGAGATTGTTCTTTAACCAAATTCTGACGATCTATATTGATCGAAACGATACTAAATCATCCAAAATTAACTATAACTTACTAGATTTTACATACGAATAATAATTTATCCAAAACGGATTATATCTTACTAAACTATAACAAATTAACGATAACAAACTAAACTATACGCGAGGTCTAAGCCGTCGCGGCTATCTTCGCTCAGGGTACTCCAGGAAAAGGTATTTTTCTACAGTATTTCATGCACAATATTATTCTAACATACTTAATCAAAAATATAAGCCATACGAGAAGTGATAAGCAATAAATTATAGCCAAAAAGCAATGAAAGATCTATGTAACTCAGCCAGACTCGAGGTTGTTCGATAATTTAAGAGATAGACTACGACAGACGAGCTGCTTAGCTCAAAAGACAAAGACGAGCCTCGTGGCTCAATAACCAAATTAATAACCAAAACTTTATTACGAACGACCTCGTGCCTTCACAAAAGAATTAAGACCTTACCTTAATCAAGTTGATCAATGTAGCACAAAACTCACTATTTAACTCGATAATACGATAGAATTGTTTTAGAGAACTCGATACGATACGATGAATGCTGGAGATGCGTAGCGCAGACTAGAGCGAAGAAGTAGGCTGTGTAACAGGTGTACCGGCCTTATATAGTCGGTGTTTTCTTCCACTAGTTCATCCTTCAGGCTTAGCGTACTCACGTGACATATCGATGATCTAATTGGTCGGTGAGCGACAGATTTTGACGAACGTAATTTAGGCGAAGTCTACCTCACCCCTGCCGCTGCTAATACCGCTCCTATTCCCGCCTTCCTTTTGAATCCCCGGGCGCTGGACTCACATGGAGCCTCGCTCGCCCGGCCACCCGATATTTCTTCTAGGGCCTTACACCATTGGTCGATCCACCAGACGGTTAGTGGTAGCTTCGTGTTTCGGCATACTAGGGCTTCACCCACGAAAAGATTCGGTAGGTTGGAACGCTGATCCGGGGGTTGTCATGACCAACCACGGCCGCGATAACAGATTCGGAGACAGTTTGACGATAGTAGCTGCACTGACCGATACTCATCAGGTTGGAGGCTGTGAGGATGCACCTGCACATGACCCTGTACACCACCCTCGTACCGGAAATGCATTTTATTGTAGGCGGTAGCTCTTCGGATGACGGGAGGATTTCGTTGTGCTTCTCGCACATCCCTGTACGCCGCCAATCCGATAGTTGGAGGTGGTAGATCTTTCCACTTGAGAGGAGGCGCTGACCTTGGGGTTTTCTGGACCAACCATGGTTTGCACGCCGACAGAATCGTCCTTGACGATATTGGAGGCTTGTTACGTTCGGTAGAATCGCTTTTCCTTCGGTAGTTCCCACGACGACAGACGTCTCGTGGAGTATCGAGCTCGAGATTACATAGTTTACAAAAAATAAAATAGTGTTAATTGGACCTAATCATTTTTCCCTAAGTTTTCTCTTTTCCTGGAGACCCTGTCTACGCCACGCATCGTCGCATTTTCGAGAGAATCGCCTTGTGGCGGGGAAATTTAAAATACCACGTCACAATACTTATAATATATAATTATTTCTAACATCTATGAATTTTGTTGAGTGTAACAATTTTTTTAAATTTTTTCCGCGGGGGAATCTGGTTTTGCTGCGGTCTCCTTTATACAGAAAAGTGTCGTGTTTCAATTACAATATATATTACAGCAATATTGAGGATACAAAATTTACTTGGAATCGTGAACCAATTATAATAAAATAAACATACTTATTTCCAATGAAAATTTGAATTTCAATAATATATTACTTGATAAGAATTAATTATACTTACCTCAATAAATTCTTGTGCAGCGTTCTGCACTTCGGGTACATTGTCATTATTGTTCCGTCGTCGTCGAGAGCGAATTGTTGATTCTGGAATTCCATCGACATGATGTTCCTCCGTAAGATACCTTTTATACGGTCCCCTTCTCATTTTCAATACTCTGCAAGTTATCTGTTGTTTGTATTTTCAACTTTTAACTTTCAAGTGAATACCGTCGATAAAAGAACGCATGATCAACATGCAGTACCGTCCATAAGTTCGGGATCACTTTCCGAATTTTTGATCCAGACAAAAAGTTGAATATCTCGGTCAAAAAAATTTTAGCTAAATGGCCAGGGTGGCATTCAAAAGTGGAAGGAACCGGCTTCATTTTTCTTCCCTGTTCGATTTTCCAAAAAAATTTTCCGCACTCACTAGATAATGTTGAACATGACCGTTTTTTTTTCCGATTTTCATACTTTCATAAATTCACGTGTAATTTTGTGGGAAATAGATACTGAGAGAAAATCTTGAAAGTATACACTCGGCGCCAAATAATTCAATTTCTATGGTCCGCGGGCTCTTGATTTTTGGCCATATTTATCCGATAGACAGTACCAACTGACTTGGAATCAACTTATCCTTGAAAACTCGTATTTCAGCGTGTGATAGCTGAAGTTCAGAGTAGTTAGGCTGCATGGGCAGATTGCAAAACTGGCACACGCACAAACGACTGTATACTTTCCAGATTTGCTCACGGTATAGAAACTTTTCTTCAATAGGACTCTGAAAGAGGCGAGATTAAGCTGTAAATCGTTTTTCTTTTTTAATTACGATCTTTTTTCGTCAAGTTATTCAACTTTTTCTACGAAAAATCGGTTTTCAGGAAATGCGTCGTATCTCGAGCACTCTGGGGTTTTAGATAAAATGTCATAATATGAAAAATGTGTATTTTTTAATTTTTCATTCGTTCAAATTTTTTTTTAATTTTTTAATTTTTTTAAATTTTTTTTCAATTTTATTTTTGGATTTTTTGTACATGAACAAATCCGAAATAAAATGAACAATGAATTTCTTCATGAATTGAAGGCCTCGATGCTAAAAGGTCCTGAGCGCTCGGCTCGACTTTTTTCAGTAGAAAATTCCCGTCAATGTGACCAATTTTCAAAAGTCACCGAAATGATTTTTCAAAAATACCATCGTGTAGAGGATAAAAAAAGGCAACTTTTTTATATGTACAGTTTTTTTCGAGATTCGTTATTTTTTGAGGCAAATAATAAAAACTGAAAAATCGCGAAGCTTGTTTGGACCACGTTTTTTAATCTTAACTCGCTCTAACTTCGACAAATATCAACGGATCTCCTTGATTTTTGGCATGACATCGTAAAATACCCTACCGCTGCCGATAAAGTCATGAAAAGTTAATAATTATATAGTTTTCATTAATAATTTAGTTGTAAACAAGCGACAAACTTTTTATACGGTTGTATATGTTCGACGAGAAAAAGTGTGTTACAAAGTTTAAGCGTGGAAAAACTTTCAATGAGACATTTGTTCATTAACATTAAAGGAAGTTTTTCAGAAAATTTCAGATTGATTGAATAAAAATTGGCTAAGATACAGCGATTTCCCCAAAACCAATCGATCCGCGTGGTCTTAAATGCAACTATCGTGCAGATTTTCAAGCGTTGAAACCACGCGCTCGACCACGCGGATCGATTGCTTTTAGGAAAATCGCTGTATCTTAGCCAATTTTTATTCAATCAATCTGAAATTTTCTGAAAAACTTCCTTTAATGTTAATGAACAAATGTCTCATTGAAAGTTTTTCCACGCTTAAACTTTGTAACACACTTTTTCTCGTCGAACATACATAACCGTATAAAAAGTTGGTCGCTTGTTTACAACTAAATTATTAATGAAAACTATATAATTATGAACTTTTCATGACTTTATCGGCAACGGTAGGGTATTTTACGATGTCATGCCAAAAATCAAGAAGATCCGTTGATATTTGTCGAAGTTAGAGCGAGTTAAGATTAAAAAACGTGGTTCAAACAAGCTTCGCGATTTTTCAGTTTTTATTATTTTCCTCAAAAAATGACAAATCTCGAAAAAAACTGTACATACAAAAAAGTTGCCTTTTTTTATCCTCTACACGATGGTATTTTTGAAAAATCATTTCGGTGACTTTTGAAAATTGGTCACATTGACGGGAATTTTCTACTGAAAAAAGTCGAGCCGAGCGCTCAGGACCTTTTAGCATCGAGGCCTTCAATTGTGACATTTTTTTCATTTTTTTTCTGAAATTGTTTCTACTTTTTTATATTACATGAATAAATCCGAAATAAAGTTAACAATAATTTCTGCGATTCATTTGTTATTATAGGCATTTTTTGGCGAAGCTCGGGTATACCAACCCAACTATGAGCAATTCCACGTCAAACCGGACAGCTTTCTGACCTCGATGTTACCGATTTCGCTCTAATTTTTTTTACGGGTTCTATGGAACAAATAAATTCATCAAACAATTTTTAGTTTTTTTTTTTGGCCCCTATTTTCCAAGTTACACGGGGGTGAAATTCAGGAAAAAGAGCCAAAAATCGAAAACATACTCCCCTTCAAACGGTCATATCTTTGATTGTATTCAACCTAGAGACTTCGTCCAAGAACCATTTCAAAGCTGTTGAATGACACTATTTTTATATATTTATTTTATCCTGCGGTAACAAACAATTGTATTTGTTATAAACAAATATATTATTCAAACGTGATTTTCAAAGTGAGGGCCACGCGATAGAATTCTGAAAAAAATATGAGCGTATTCCTTGATCAATTCTCTACAAAATCGTTAAGTCAAAAGGATGGAGAAACGATGAAGACTATGTGAAAACGATTTATTTATAAGTGACGGCGCGCGCTGCCACGGAAAAACCGTACCCGAGCCGGATCTTTCAACGGCGGCGCGCGCCGTCGTTTATAAATAAATCGTTTTAACATGGATTCCATCGATTCTTGATCCTTTTGACTTAACGATTTTGTAGAGAATTGATCAAGGAATACTCTCATATTTTTTTCAGAATTTTTACGCGTGGTTCTTGCCTTGAAAACCACGTTTGAACATTGTATTTGTTTATAACAAATCGAATTGTTCGTTATCGTGAAATTCAATAAATATGTAATAATGGTGTCATTCATTAGCTTTAAAATGGTTCTTGGAAGAAGTCTCTAGGATGCTAGTCACACGTACCCGAGCCGGGTTTTACGGTGGCAGCGCGCGCCGTCACTTATAAATAAATCGTTTTCACATAGTCTGCATCTTTTCTCCATCTTTTTGACTTAACGATTTTGTAGAGAATTGATCAAGAAATACGCTCATATTTTTTTCAGAATTCTATCGCGTGGCCCTCACTTTGAAAATCACGTTTGAATAATATATTTGTTTATAACAAATACAATTGTTTGTTACCGCAGGATAAAATAAATATATAAAAATAGTGTCATTCAACAGCTTTGAAATGGTTCTTGGATGAAGTCTCTAGGTTGAATACAATCAAAGATATGACCGTTTGAAGGGGAGTATGTTTTCGATTTTTGGCTCTTTTTCCTGAATTTCACCCCCGTGTAACTTGGAAAATAGGGGCCAAAAAAAAAAACTAAAAATTGTTTGATAAATTTATTTGTTCCATAGAACCTGTAAAAAAAATTAGAGCAAAATCGGTAACATCGAGGTCAATTTTTGATTTATTTTGTCCGGTCTGACGTGGAATGGCTCCTATACCCAAAGGTACCCAACATATAGTTTGAGTGATACACACTATACTGTGGAGAGGTTTGGGTATAGTTGGGTTGGTATACCCGAGCTTCGCCAAAAAATGCCTTATTTGATGAGGAAATTCATTATTTATTTTATTTCGGATGTGTTCATATACAAAAAATTCGAACACAAAATTTAAAAAAAAAAATCAAAAAAAGTTTGAACGAGTTAAAAATTAAAAAATACACATTTTTCATTTCATGACGTTTTATCCAAAACCCCATAGTGCTCGAGTGACGACGCGTTTTCTGAAAACCGATTATTCGCGAAAATATAATGTTGTGGATCTTTGACTATCGCGAATAAGAACGAATATTCATTCTTACTACAATTCAAGTGCCAATACAGTGTGGTATACCTATACCTGTATTATTCTTTTTCCTCGTGATAATTATTATAGAGGCTGAATATACATATACTTATTGAAGGCAGTGCAATGTCAAATTACGCGCGCGGTCGGGCACGTGAGACGCTATGAGACGCACGTGACCTTTTTCTAAAGTGTTGCCAACCGTAGGGGCGAGTGGGGTCCGCTGTGAGTTGTGACACGGGGCAAAATGTACGATACTTTTGGCGTGGTATGATAATTTTACGCCCCTGGAACGATCAGCGCCACTTTTCAGGTTGGCAACGCTGGGCCCACAGGTCCCGTACAGTAATATGGCGTAAAGCTACACGCCACGCTTGATCGTTGACGCGTTTATACTCGTTCATAAACTGCGTCAAAGTGCAGTGATATTGTGTTGTGTGATTTATTTAATATATACGACGCTACCGTTTATTTTAAACAGTATAATATGGATGATCGCAAATGCATTCTCGTTGAATTTGTCAACGAAGACAAAAAGCTTGCTGTAGGGTACAGAACGTGGCTTGAAGAAACAAAGGACGATTTCAATCATATAGTGAAGCAAGGTACTGAGGTCACAATACGTTGGCCCAATTGCGATGTGAAATCAGCGATACTTATGAGAAAATGTCTCAAAGATTTGACAAAGAGTGATTGGTTACTACTTGTGGTGAAGATCCTTGCTTCTGGAGGTGAGTATTTCAGGTGTAAATTGAGTGGCCTGTTTCACAGAAAACGCTTCCCATTGAAAAAATGAATTCTTATAATACGTGATAATATGTACAGTAATGTTCATTAATGGCTTCGCGGTGGCTAACTGTTTTTTTTTTACTTTTTCGGAAACGAGACTCCATTCGAGTTGTATTTCATGTGCCGATACTCGAAATTATAATAATAATAATTATGACCCCTTATAAAAATAAAATAATATTATTTTATTGATTGTATCCGAAAAAGTCCGAAAAAAACAGTTAGCCACCGCGAAGCCGTTAATGAACATTACTGTATGCATGCTTATCACTGTTATCAGAGTGGACAGAAATGAGCTTACTGCTTTCTAACATGGAAAAGTATGGAGTATTAAATCCATCTAAAGAGGAGAGAAAAATGCTACTTAAAAGAAACCTCGATGAAGAAAACAATGACAATCAACCAGTCCACAATACAAGGGTAAAATTATTTCAATTATATACGTAGTGCCATTTCTTTGTGATACAGTCACTTTCTCATCAGCAATATTCCTTGAAAGCGAGCCCAGTGTCTAGAAGGATGCGAATTTTGAGTAAATGTAGAATTGCGAATAGAGAAAGCACAGAGGGAGGGTGGAGTTTTCCACATGATTACAGATTTAATTTAAAAAAATTCCTTTTGATATCAATCTAGCTTCGCTCGAGTTCTTCGACCAATAAGTCGAATAAGAAAATTAGATCTGTAGGGATTCTTAAACAATACCGAAAGGTGAAGGATGAAAATCGTTCTGTAAGTGATTATTGCAATGTTATACTTTGATTACTTTATCGAATTTTTTATTTTCAAAGTACCTCAACAGGAGACCATATCAGTGAAATTTTTTCAAAACCCATTTTTAATTTTGTTGAATCAATGAAAAAGGACGAATCAACAAATGCCCTGCGCAATTTCCAGATCATGGTAGTATTCATACTTTATGATGCGAAGCATTACCTGGTTGGACTGTTTTTATGAATTTCAAAAAATAACATGGTTTTTGTCAAAATGTCATTAATTGTCTCCCTCTAATCTACAATATGCCAATGATTTATATTCAACGGTATATCTTATATATATTCATATCTAAAAGGTTTGAAAGTCATTTGGAAATTTTCTAAAATTAGCTCGCTTTCGACGTTGATGATTCATCAGACGATACGAACATTAGCTGCCAGAAAACCAAAGATCTGCAGCAGATTCAGGATGAAAACAGGGTCCTTAAATTGCAAAATAGCGATTACAAAAAAGAAATAGCTCGCCTGCATTCTTTACTAGTTGTTGATAAAGGTACGGAATAATGGATGTCTACAATTATAATAATTATTTTACACTTTCCTATATGGTTAAAATTTATTCAGAGTTACCGAAATTACAAGAAATGATTATCACGATCATCAAGGATATCAAAACCGTGGAATCCAATGTTTCAAAGTTGTCGACTCGTACTACTTCACTTGTCATCAGAGAAAACTCACTTGGGGTAAGTGTGTATTCGTAATAAATGTACTATCTCTGTTGCAGTAATGCCACAGATTCAATGAAGATTAATAATAATGTATTCGGCATTTTCATCTGAAATGAGTTGACACTCCCCCTTGACTGTAAACCCTGCGATACCCAGTAGGATATATGCAGACAAATAACTTTTCTCTTCCCATTATTCTGGCCCATCACGACTCACATATTACTATATCACAGTACAAAATTTCGTAATGTCCATTTTCTCAGAAAACTGATAATACACAAACCAAGGGGGTAACTGAAAGTAAACCGCATGAAATCCGAACAAGTATTATGTCTTCACCGGCGACAGATTGTAAGGTGAGTTCTTTTTATCAGGAATTTGAAAAAAATGGCTCTACAGTGATTATGGTGAATATGTCTATATGTTATACGAAATTCCCTTAATTCAGAAAAAGAGTCTGATTCAGACAACGATCAGATCCACACATCAAAATATTGACAAACGACTCTCATCGAAGGATCAAACTCAGGTCAATACAAGAATGCTATCATTAACATAAAAACCAAGGGGCCATTTACCACTATAATGAGTTTTTTCGATATACCAGATTTCAAAATTTTGAAGGCTTTCAAACTATTTAATGATTCTCCAAAATATTTCCAAAATTCGAATGACTCCATGAAATTTTAGAATATCTTAGAAGAATTCATGAGTAAATAATAAATCCCTTGATGCAGACTGAGCGTAAAATATAGATAGTCCATTTATACGTTATTAATTCACTCTTCTAGGCCAATGATATTCATATCAGTAACTCTACTCTCACTGCCAGAAACAATGCCACTGCAGAAACTTATGAGGATTTGGGTGCTGGTAACTTTGCTGTACAGGTGATCGAAACTATTATTACCCAAAAACATTGTATAGTGTCACCAGTTTTCAATCATTATTTTAGCGTTTGTTGTATTTTTTCAATTCCTATCGGAAGCATTATTACCTAGTTAATTTCAACGAAATGAGTGTGCAATAAAAGTAGTAGTAATTATTATAGCAATATATGAATATTTATTATGTTACACACTTTAATCAACCGAGACAAACGGGCAATACAAATCACTCATCATTTCAAGTGCTCCATTTTAAAATACACTGTAGATATCAAAATCAAATTATATTATATCACATGTCAAAATAATCATTAAATTTTATACTTATTAGGAGGAAAAATTGTCTACAAATAAAGGTTTCTCACCTACCGGGACTGGAGTTGAAGAGACATATATCGTTGAAAATGATACAGAATCTGTAATACAATAAATGAGTCATAATACTATAATTAAGTTATGATAAACACTAATATGTCCTCTACTACAAGTGCTTATTGCTTACAGATACCAATGACCAACCTTGGAAATAAAGGTGTTTTCGTTCCCACTGACAAACTGGCAAAATGTAAGCGTGATAACGCAGCTAAAATGACTTGCGATCTTCTATCGGCCATGTACTCAGTAACAGAATTAGCTACAAGTAGCTTGACAGGAAAAAAAGCAAATATTCATTCGAAGAAAACGGATACTAAACCAAAGCCTAGGTTAGACATTCTTCGCTTAGAAGCGATTAAAGGTATATAAGTGTATGAATATTGAACTACCTATATAAGTTATATATTGAATGGATTTTTCCATTACAGTCATGCTTGTATAATAATAGTGTCAAATTCTATCGCTGAAGTAGAAAATAACTTCATCGTAAACCATTTTCTTTAATTACAGCACACGTTCTATCAGAATTTCCGACAGAACCAGATGCGGAAAAAAAGTTTTATGAAGCTGTCAGACGAAAATGTAATAATGCTTCTAAGATTCGCACAGTCAACGTGCCGTCAGACTTCACATGTAAAGTTATCGATGACTGAAGATGCATGAGACTCACCTGTTACTATTTACAATAGTACCATATTATATAATATTGTTCGTTTATAAGGCCATATAGCCATCTAGTTTTGCTAGTCATTCCTTATTTTCCGTTTGAAATCGTTTCAAGTTCTTGTTGAGAAAAGTTTGTGCAATCGAATCTTTTGTAGAGCTTGTATAATAGGGGTACGACAGTAATGTTCATTAATGGGTTCGCAGTGATTAACTTTTTTGAAAACGAGACTCCATTCTAGTCGTATTTCATGTGCCGATGGCTGAAATTATAATAATTATAATTATGTCCCCTTATAAAAATAATATAGGTTATATTATTTTATTTGATTGTATCCGAAAAGTTCAGGAAAAATAATTAGCCACCCCGAACCCATTAATGAACATTACTGTACCTATATACAGCTATACGCATCTCTAAGTGAATATTCAAAGTTAATACATGGAGTTAACTTCACGGTTAATGTTTAGGTTTGTTTAGTTTAATGAATAGTGTATTGAAGAATGAGATGAAGTTCGAACTTTGGTTGGCAACTATCATAGGTATTTCTCAGGGTGTATTTGATACCAAATTAGTTATTGCTTATTAATTGATATTGCTTATATGTATAGCTGAAATTCCGGTTCTATATGATCATTCAAACACACAAGTCAATTAATTGTCATTTTTAAAACGTTTAAAACCATACTTACTCGAGCTACAGAGCTTTTGTATAATCGTACATTTACATTATTAAACTGTGATGAAAATAAAAATTCTAAGTTCTAAATTGATCATGGATTATTCTGAAGATACAAGCCTATTTAAATAAACAAAGATCGTTGAAAAAGTCAATTCGTCGCAACTTACTGATAATGTAATGTGTGGGTGAAATTGACAGGATGTATTACGATATGGTAGGTATTGATTGATTGATTGCTTTATTATGCCCTGGATACCTTTGGGGCAAATGGGATGACAAGTAACTTGAACAGAAATTGATAATACCGTGTAGCTAATCATACGAATAAAAATAAAAAATAACAATAAAATAAAATGTGGCCGTGAGGCAGTAGAACAGCGAGGATAGTAGATGATACTATAGTAATATGCGGTAGGTAATAGATAATATAATAATATACAGTAGTTAAAAGTGAAATAAGTATATGGTATATGGAAATAATACTAAATACACTATACGGGCTGGACCATTTACTATTGCTGGGAGTATACTACGGAGTACACTGCTGGCAATAGTATACTACATTCACGCTTGACACTACTGGTGGAAGTATACTATTGCTGGGAGTATACTACGCAGTATATTGCTGGCAATAGTATACTACATTCACGCTTGACACTACTGGTGGAAGTATACTATTGCTGGGAGTATACTACGCAGTATACTGCTGGCAATAGTATACTACATTCTCACGACACTACTGGCGGAAGTATACTATTGCTGGGAGTATACTACGCAGTATATTGCTGGCAATAGTATACTACATTCACGCTTGACACTACTGGTGGAAGTATACTATTGCTGGGAGTATACTACGCAGTATATTGCTGGCAATAGTATACTACATTCACGCTTGACACTACTGGTGGAAGTATACTATTGCTGGGAGTATACTACGCAGTATATTGCTGGCAATAGTATACTACATTCACGCTTGACACTACTGGTGGAAGTATACTATTGCTGGGAGTATACTACGCAGTATACTGCTGGCAATAGTATACTACATTCTCACGACACTACTGGCGGAAGTATACTATTGCTGGGAGTATACTACGCAGTATATTGCTGGCAATAGTATACTACATTCACGCTTGACACTACTGGTGGAAGTATACTATTGCTGGGAGTATACTACGCAGTATATTGCTGGCAATAGTATACTACATTCACGCTTGACACTACTGTCGGAAGTATACTATTGCTGGGAGTATACTACGCAGTATATTGCTGGCAATAGTATACTACATTGACGCTTAACACTACTGGCGGAAGTATACTATTGCTGGGAGTATACTACGGAGTATACTGCTGGCATAGTATAGTACAATCACGCTTGTCACTATTGGCGGCAGCATACTATTGCTCGGAGTATATGACGGAGTATACTGTTGGCAATGATACACACTATACGCATTGTACACTACTAATTATAGTATACTATAGCGTGTAGTGTATTATTGTCAGTAGTCTATGCTACGAAATATAATATGAACAATAGTATACTACACACAATGGTGCACCATGTCTAATAATATACTACGTTCTCATATAGTATCATAAAGAGTTTACTATGAATCAGTAGTAACTTCATTTCATAGTCGCGAAATTACTACTTGTGGCTTCCATAGTATTTCAATAGTATTTCCAATAGTATTTTTAATAGTATTTTTGATAGTACTATTGGCGCCCCAATAGTATTTTTCCGTGAGGGATGGCCAAGGTCCCAAAAGTTTTGTAATTTTGGGTAGAATCTATGACATTTTTTTGAAAATAATAAATTGGGGCCTTTTTCCAAAAACGGGTTTTTGATGTTTATTCGCATAAAAAACAGTTTCGAGTTGATGGAACAATTGAAAAAAAATTTTTTTTAAGTAGAACACTTCAATACCAAGAAGTTATGTATATTCACTTTTTCGATAGGAGTAACCAATTCTGAGCGACCAGAGCTCAAAATATGACTGGGGAGTAAAACTTGAAAATTTCAAAATTCTGTATCATTCGAACGCTGGAAGAATACGATAAACCAGCATATATGGGTACATTTTTTTTGATAGTATAGTACATGAAAAAAAACTCAGTCCGATTGAAATTGTCGAGGCTTGCGGGCATGGCGAGTTGAGGTGGACTACCCCATATTCATTTAATTCTGCGGTACCAAACAATTTTTTTTGTTATGATCAAATATATTATTCAAACGTGATTTTCAAAGCAAGGGCCACGCGATAACATTCTCAAAAAAAATATGACCGTATTCCTTGATCAGTTCTCTACAAAATCTAGAAGTAAATAGGATGGAGTACCGATGGAAATTATGTGAAAACGATTTATTTATAAGCGACGGCGCGCGCTGCCACCGAAAAACCGTGGCCGAGCCGGGTCTTTCAGCGGCAGCGCGCGCCGTCGCTTGTAAACAGATCGCTTTAACATAGTTTCCATCGACTCTCCATCCCGTTGACCTAACAATTTTGTAGAGAATTGATCAATCGGGAATACGTTTGTATCATGTTATATTATATTGAATGCAATGTTACCTGTACACAGGTATTAAGTGTACAAGACACGAGCGGCCGAGAGTCTTCAGTACAACACCAACAAGCATATCGAATAATAGTACATTATGTCATTAGGCCGATGAAGTATTTTCCGACGAATTTGAGTTTATAATCCGAGCCGAAGGCGAAAAAAAAGACTTGGAAAAAAAAGACCGGAAAAAAAGACTTGGAAAAAAAAAGACACGGAAAAAAAGACCCGGAAAAAAAAGACTCGGAAAAAAAAGACCCGGAACTAAAAGACTCAAAATAAATAAAAATTATTGTTAAATTTCATTTTGCATTACTTTCGACAAATATCGCTAAATTGCCATAGAATTTTAGAATTTTTTAGAATTGTATTAAGGCTAAAATAGGTTAGGACTTGATTGATCCGTCGCTCATCCGAAATCACAACACCATACCCAGTACGGAACGCGAAGTCAGTGATTATCGCACCCCCAAATGTTAGAATAGGCTAGGTTACTGGTATTGTACCCTCAAAGGTTAGAATAGGTTAGGAAACTGGTATTGCATCCTCGAAGGTTAGAATAGGTCAGGACTCCATTGATCTGTCGCTTATCCGAAACCACAACACCATTCCTAGTACGAAACGCACAGTCGGTGGTTATCGCACCCCCAAATGTTAAAATAGGTTAGGACACTGGTATTGTGCCCTCAAAGGTGAGAATAGGTTAGGGCACTAGTATTGCACCCCCAAAGGTTAGAATAGATTAGGACACTGGTATTGCATCCTCGCAGGTTAAAATAGGTTAGGACCAGTGTTGCCAGGTCCGCCTCGACGCAAAGCGGTAGTGACCTCTCGGAAAAAGCGGTGGAAAGCGGGAGATTTGATTTTTCAATTCATATATGCATACTCATCTAATTATACTATATGTTTTGAGCAGACGTTTATTATCGATATAATTAATTTCACAAGCATGAAGCAACTTGAAACATATCTCAACTTTTTATTACTCAGACTAGCGAGGAAAATAAAATTAAATCACACTGTATGGGTTTTCTATCATTTATTTTTCTCTGTCATTTTATAATCATATCATCTGTATGAATAATTGTGATTGATGAAACTTAAATTATGTCGTACGTTTTTTACGAAGTCACGGTCGTTCATCACCAAATAAATACGTGCCTGTTCATTCACACGAAAATATTATTTGCAATCCTTCAATAAACCATCAACTCCAAAACTTCTTCCAACAATTCGAACAGAAACAAGAGACGCAATGGCGAAATATTCTTCAACAAGTCAATCAGTCTATAAATGAACGAAATCGCACAGAAGATATCATTGTACATTCTTATAGAAAACCTCCGGGGTTTCCATTGAATACTTCAATCGAATTTGACGAATTTATAGAAAATCCGCAAAAATAACGCGATCTATTGAACTTTCTTGCTGAAGTTGGTGGAAGAACTTGCCAAGACGCTTTGAACCAGTATGTTAGCGACACCATGACTCCGTTTCTCTGTACTTAATTCACATGGACAAAGCGAACTGTCCCAGGATTCCCCAATATGAGATCTTTATTTGCTACAGAAATGGGAAGTGTATTTTTCAACGCGCTACTTAGAGACCGTAATCTTCCGCGACCGACGCATACTGAGTACGGTCGGTGTATGCAAATTGCCCTACGTAACGCGAAGCAACGATATCTTGATGCCCGTAGAAGACGTGCGAGAGGCAATAATGGCGCGCATAGGCTTTATGAACAGGAAATGCGAAGACGTTACGGTCACAATAATCTCGACGTAGGGGACGATGTAAACCATCAATAATTTTTCTTTGATCCATGTATATGCTAGCGATTATCTTCAGTAAATACCCGAATCATTGATGTATATCATTATATGCATTCATATATTCATATTGTTTTTTATATAATCTTTTTCTTGTTCGACATGCACTTTCTAGTCAGCTTGTACAATAGTTTTCAAATAGTCATACAAACTTATATAGGGCGATTCGTCTTGAAGATAGAAACCAATTTTCGTCTTGCCAAATTTACGTTGCAAGTAAATTTACAATGCATTAGTTTTTCAGTAAAAGCAATAAATCGTTATCCAATTTCAGCCTAGTTTCATGTCAAGAACACTGGATTCGAGAAGCAATCGCCCTATATAAGTGGATTAGTAATAAGTTGCCAAGTTATTAGGCTGTTACTTATCAAGAGACTCGGTAGAGTCTCGCGTCAAGTACAATAAAGAAAAACATTATCATATATGATATACAGCGTGAATTCCTAACGGGTACCGACCAAAAAGTCCAGTTCAGATGCGTCACCTTCCGAGTGACGCATGTGAACTGGACTTTTTGGTCGGTACCCGTTTGGAATTCACGCTGTATATAGGTATATACGCCGCGCGGGACTCGACGAGTTTCTATACCCGTACGGGAGCTGGGCGGCGTGGTGGGGACACAGTATTTCCCTCATATCTTCCACCTCGCGAAATCCATGGGATTGGAATATTTATCTCAGATTGTGGGCAGGAAGAGCTTTCATTCGAGTCCAACTTCGATTGAATCAGTGTACGGAGAGCTCACATATGATTATTTCAAGTTTCTGAGTACACATTTCGGTCGAAATTTTTCGTCGTCTTCACCGCGTTCAGCCAGATCTCACAGTACACTAAATCTATGCGGATGAAAATTAGGAAAGAGTGGCCACCACTAGACAGCTGAGATATAAGTACTCAATATCAGTTGTCAGATGGCGCTCTTGTCGACGCTGATCACGTATGAGCTTGTTCTTCTTCTTCTTCTTCCTTGGGCTTTTCCCGTCATCGGATGACGTATGATCGCGAATCGATTGCCCATCTTAGACCACGGAGTATACGGGCAGATGGGCTTACGAGACAGAGCTGTCAGTTCTGTTCATATTCGTACATCTGAACATTTTGCAAATTTCATTCTATTTTATCCTTCTTATACTTACTTATTATGATAAAATTTACATTTAGAGTGGAGTGCGAAATTATAACAATCTCTGATGAAATGACAAAGTGTGCAATTTTGAGGTAAGGTTATAGGTATACGGTTATTGAATCGCATAAAGTTTAGTCTACAACATAAATTGATAAGTGACAAAGATTTCATTCAACGTGGCAGGTCTTCAATATATTATTATTCGTTTCCAAATATTTTCGCGTATTCAATGAGCCAAATATATATTTAATACATGCACACAAGAACATATCTTTACAGGGCTTGGAAAGCAACGAATGATAGCGTGTGTCATTATTTCAGGCCTTTGTGCTTTCAACATATTTATATTATACTACCACTTTTAACATGACTGCTTATCGACGGATTCAGATGATATAAAATGCATTGGCGTACATGGATTGCGGTACTCATGGAAACAATTAGCAGAATGCTGACAACGAAGCGAGCCTAGCGAGCTAGGATATAGGAAAACGCAATCGAGCGAGCGTACGAGCGAGCACAATTATTAGGTATAGACAAGCCAAATTTTACAAAACGGAATTATATTCTACTACCAGATTTAACATGACTGCTCATCAAGGGATTCAGATAGTATAAAATGCATCACCATACGTGCATTAAGATACTGATCGAAATAATTGGCAGAATGCTGACAACTCAGCGAGCCTAGCGAGCTAAGACATAGGAAAATCCGATCGAGCAAGTGTAGCGAGCGAGCACAATTATCAAGAGACTCGGTAGAGTTTCGCGCCAAGTTCAATCAAAAAAATATTATATATGATATATTATAGGTATATACACTCCTCAAAAGTTCTTAAGGAACACCTACATTTTGCTTGAAAAAAAGACCAAATTCAAAACCTCGTATCTTTGTCAAAAAAGCGAGCAGAGACTTTACCGAAGAGTTATTTTGAACGTCTGGGTGTCTACTTTCAGATTCTTTTTGTAGAATTATTTTATCCGGTGTTCTCTTTGAGTTGGATTTGATTAAAGCGAACCGTCGAGACTCACGAACATGTTCCTTGAAGTTCGACGACATGCACGGACCACGGAATTTTTTTTTTTCAATCCAAGGTTTTACAAATGAAGTTTGAAGTTTCAGCTTTACAATGGATACTTATTCAGCTGTGTACTAAGCTTTCTTATCCTGTTATTCAACTTCTAAGAAAAAAACTTTCCGCAAACTTTAATTGCATGCAACGGACGACCAGATCATCGTAAAGAAATTTTTAAAAAACGAAATTGGAGCTCAAAAGCTCCAGTTTCCAGATCAGTTATTGGATATTTTTTTTAATCGACGTTCAAGCTCTAGCTTCTGTTTGAATTTCGATATCTGTTTTCGAAAAGTGATGCTTGCGCTTCGGAGCGTCATTGCTCCCTCAAAACTGAAAGTCTAGGTGGCTCCTGTTGGAAATGGATAGGTTTCAGCATGCTCTGTAAAACGCCGTTTGATTTTTCATTTTACGAATTTTATTTTAAAAGTTATTCAACTTTGAAAATCTCAAGGTAGTGACGGAATTAATTTCATACGTCGAATTTACTAAAAATAGGTGGGTATTATATAGGGGCGGTGATCAGTTTCATTTCCTGGACCGGACACCTTAAAAGTGGGTATTGCCGCCTCTCTTTCGAATAACTTCCTGCAAGCGCTGTCACATATTTATGCATCTCCGAATATTCGCTTGAGGGATTTGATTCCAGATCTGCCGAAGGGAGTATGCTAATTCTTCCAGATTTCTGGGCTGATTCGGTAGTCGACGAAGCCTCCGGCCTGACATGTCCCAAATATGCTCTATGGGATTTAAGTCCGGACTAACAGACGGATGAGGTATGAGCCGGACATTGTTTCTTTCAAGGAAATCTCTTGAGTGCCTTGCAGTGTGTGGCCGTGCGCCATCCTGCATGAGGCGAAATCTGTTGCCTATCAGATTCTTCGCGGGTAGAACATGTGGTCCTACGATCTCGTTCACGTATCGTTGAGAAGTAAGTCCAGGTGGTGGGATGACTACCAACTGCGTGCGGAAGTTCCACGATATTCCTGCCCAAATCATAACAGATCCACCGTCAAACGCTCTCGTCGGTGCTGTACAATCTGGGTGAAAACGCTCTCCCTGACGGCGCCAAACACGAATACGTCCATCGTTACCGGATAAAGAGAATCGAGATTCATCCGTAAACAGGACAGGCATCCATTGTCGGAGCCGCCAATCAACATAAGCACGTGCATAAATTAGCCGAGCACGTTTATGAGCGGCTGTCAAATGTGGCACTTTTGCCCGCATCCGAGATCGTAATTCCGCTTCTCTAAGTCGGTTTCGCACTGTCTGATCAGAAACGTTCACACCTACTATTCTTCACGTATCTCTCGCAGTGACTGCTCTTCTTTGAATTGTGTGCCTTACCAATGCTCTATCTTGTCTTTCAGTCCTAATTCTTTGGCGAGGTTGCCCTTGTCTATAACCTAAGCCGCCGGTCTCTCTAAAACTATGGCAAGCTCGATTAACAACTGAAACCGATACACCAACTCTTACAGCTACATCTCGCTGGCTTTTTTCTTCTTCTAAGAGAGTGATGATTTTCATTGTTTGAGCTTCTGTCGATCGCCTTCGTGGCATTTTGTAAAACGATTTTAGAACTTTCAATAGTTGATAACCAGATTAGCTGCTTGTTAGTTGTAACTCAACAGTGTAGTCTTCTTTTTTTTTCGCTAAGGGCTAACATGTGTCGCGTGTAGCGATTGTCGATTGTTTATAACATAGATCGCGGGTTATAAGACTCTGTGTCGATTGTCTTTGTTCTTTCAATAGATACTGCCTGATGTGTACATGCATGAAGCGATTTTCTATTTTTTTACGCACGCTCCGTGGAAGTGAAACAATTGAGAAGCGCCACGTACAGAGATGATTGTTATATCACTTATAAGATTAATCCCGTCACTACCTTGAGATTTTCAAAGTTGAATAACTTTTAAAATAAAATTTGTAAAATGAAAAATCAAACGGCGTTTTACAGAGCATGCTTAAACCTATCCATTTTCAACAGGAGCCACCTAGACTTTCAGTTTTGAGGGAGCAATGACGTTCCGAAGCGCAAGCATCACTTTTCGAAAACAGATATCGAAATTTAAACAGAAGCTAGAGCTTGAACGTCGATTAATAAAAATATTCAATAACGGATCTTGAAACTGGAGCTTATGAGCTCCAATTTCGTTTTTTAAAAATTTCTTTACGATGATCTGGTCGTCCGTTGCATGCAATCAAAGTTTCCGGAAAGTTTTTGTCTTAGAAGTTGAATAACTCGATGAGAAAGCTTCGTACACAGCTGAACGGGTATCCATTGTAAAGCTAAAACTTCAAACTTCATTTGTAAAACCTTGGATTGAAACAAAAAAATTTCCGTGGTCCGTGCATGTCGTCGAACTTCAAGGAACATGTTCGTGAGTCTCGACCGTTCGCTTTAAACAAATCCAACTCAAAGAGAACACCGGATGAAATAACTCTACAAAAAGAATCTGAAAGTAGACACTCAGACGTTCAAAATAATTCTTCGGTGAAGTCTCTGCTCGCTTATTTGACAAAGATACGAGGTTTTGAATTTGGTCTGTTTTTAAAGCAAAATGTAGGTGTTCCTCAAGAACTTTTGAGGAGTGTATTAGATACTCAAGTAAAATTTTAGAAAAAGTATTCATATTATACTGCCACATTCAACATTACTGCTTATCAAGGGTCTTGGATGGTATGAAATGTATAGCGTACGTGCATTGAGCTAATCATAGACAGAATTGGCAGAACGTTGACAAGCGAGCGAGGATATAGGAATACCCAAACGAGCGAGCGTAGCGAGCGAGCACAATTATTAGGCGGTCAAGCAAAATTGTACAAAAAGTGGTGATATCAACCCCAAAAGCACCTCTGGTGCGAAAACCTTTCGCCAAGTACAATAATGTGATCACTACCCTCAAAAAAATCTACTAACCAAAATTCCCTTTTGATAAAAGTCGTACTATAAAAATGTCTACTTACAAAAGGATTGAAATCAGATACAATTGCCAAGAACATGTCTTTTGTATAATATATACCAACTCGTAAAAAAAAAGCCGAAATTAATCCGAAAAAAATTAAAATTTGGAGGTAGTGGTACTTGGCGGGCCTATTGTAGACACGTAAGAGAAAACAGCAATCGAACTATGTCAATAATCCTACAGTGCTATGAAATATTGACCCGCCAAGTACCACGTACTCCAAATTTTAATTTTTTCCGGATTAATTTCGGCTTTTTTTTTACGAGTTGGTATATATTATACAAAAAACATGTACTTGGCAATTGTATCTGATTTCAATCCTTTTGTAAGTAGACATTTTTATAGTACCACTTTCATCAAAGGGGAATTTTGGTTAGTAGATTTTTTTGAGGGTAGTGATCACATTATTGTACTTGGCGACAGGTTTTTGCACCACAGGTGCTTTTGGGGTTTAGGTTATTACTTATTAAGTTTATATGGTGTAACGAACTCAGTTATTGAGTAATTCAAATAATGGCGCAAAATTTCTGAGTTACGTAGTTTCGTAATAAGACCTACTTTGACTAAACTCGTAAACACCGGTTGACCGGACATGTGTCAGTGATCGCTCTCTCGGCCGAGAACCATCATATAGAGCAGACGTGTTTTTAAATCTTTCACGAATCGTTAACTAAAATCTTATAAATCCATTTTGGGAAATGTTAACATAAATATAATCAATCTAATTCAAATTACAACTATGAATTATATGTACTGTGACGTGGATTTTATTTAGCCCTCGAACTAGACCGGATGCTAGCCTCCGAGAGCCGTCCACTCGACAATTGGCCAAAGTTAATTACCTGAAAAATAATGCTGGGCGCCAGGCGGATAACCGCCACGTTCAAAAATATAAACAAAAGATAACCTACGGGTACGTAAAGCGTCGGCTAGCTACAGTACCGCGGAGAGGGGTCAGGATTAATTGAAGGATTAGCGGGACGTTAAATAACGACTCGAGCGTTTGAATTTGACAATAGAAAGAAAATAGAATTTATTCAACAAAATAGAAAAGAAATAGAAATAATAATTTTAACAATCGGGAATAAATTCCCTCGTAGAAAGAACGGCCTCGGGTCGTGTATAAGCGACCTGGCCACGTTTGGCGAGTTTTACAATATCTAATAGACTACTGGCTTCCACGTAGGATAGCAATAACGAAGAAAAATCATGCAAAAATTAAATAACTCGACAAACTAGGTCCTCGTGAGACAATATTTCAACTAGAACGCTAAATAGACTCCACGAGGAGGACTTACAACTAATTAACAGGCGAATATTTACAATGGGTGAGCCTTCGGCTCGTATTAAAGAATAGAAAATAAGAAATTGATCAAAGAAGTAATATTTACAAGAGCTTACTAAAACTAACTTAACCTAACTCTGCGAATAACGCGATAATTATTTAATTGGAATTCTTTGTTGACTCGAACCCGAAAAACAAAGACTCGAAATCTACACACTAACTAGCTGTGCCTCTTCCTACAGGAGGAAGAGAGAGCGACAGTGACTGACTAGGACTCTCTCTGTCGCACTCGTGTGCGACAGGTAGCACACCCGAACTCAATAAACTATACAATATTCGATGTTTCTCTACAAAATAATGACTCGAACGATATTCTCTAATACACGGGGACACTGGTGACGGCCTACCCTTCGGAGATCGGTTTAATTCGATTCCAAAAATATTAATTAGCCTCGTGGCTGCTCAAGGCAATATGGCTGACGGCCGTTGCCGAATCCAAATTAGCATTGTAAGAATGGCTAACGCTTACCGTCTTCCAGCCACCTGAGGAAATTAGTCGTCTCCCGACCAGAATCCATGACGACACGGAAATCTCTCGGGGAAACTCGAAATATAATACTCTCTGGCTCACACACACCCACGACGGATTATTCAACTGCCCACGAGGCTTAAACGCAATACAATCTAACTCAAACTACAACCAAGACGCAAAAAAGAAAGGTACACTCGTGTGTTCGTGACGATAGTCTAACGTAGAGTGACTAGACCGCATGGCGCCGGTAATCAGCGCCCTCGTGTTACGGCCAAATATCGATTTTCGTATCGACCGAAGGATCCCTTAAGCATGGCGACCGGTGGTCGCCACGCGCGTAATTCAAAGTTCGCCACGATGATTTTAGCTTGCTACGTCGGAGGCTCACGGGATGCAGGCTCTTCTTGGTGGCGGGAATCTCTTCCACCACCGATATTGTAAATGCAAGGTAGGATTGTCCAATATTGCTATGGATAAAATAAAGTTCTATCTATCTATCTATCTATCTATATCCCCCGTTGTAGAATGCCCTTGGCACTCCCCCGTGTCCTCTAGATTACTAGCAGGAGGTAGCGTGGCCACTAACTATCCTCCGAAGCTTTTGGGTGGCGTTCGTCGAGTAGGATCCAAACAGTCGATACTGGAACCTCTTGCGTCGGTAGGGGTGTGTCTCTGTCACAGTATCTCAGCCGTCGGCTGGGCCTCGTCTCCCACATGTTAGAGAAAAGTCGTAAAACAAAACAAAAGAATAAATAATATGCTCAACAGTCTTTAGTCGGTCACGGTCGCCTCTCGGAATTTCTATCGGACCTCGGGGTCTATCTACTCATTCTCTCATTTTCATCCACTCCGCTAAGGTCGTTTAAGGGGTGAGGAGCCTGTCGTAACATGCAATGTTACAGTACTAATGACATTCATCAGTTCATCGAAATCAGTAAATGACGACAACTACGTGAAAGATTAAGTATCTGACCAGGCGGTCGCATTGCCATATTTTATCTAATATGTTGACGAGCTCGATATAATTATCGTTATATGTTCTATGTAATTTCATGATATCGCATGTGTTGTCCGTACTCGAAATAAGCGATATCATTATTTTTGTGAATACACGGATTATTACATCCCTATAGAGTACTGTGCTGTCTGTATTGTCCACATAGTCAATTAATTTCATGAATGAATTTATATTATATTTTCATCAATTTAATTATCTAAATATATTATAAAGAAAATTATAATTTAATATTTCTGAAATCATTGACATTTTTCTTCTAACTACAAGACTTGTTTCTACAACATAATTACCTTTTGTTCATGTCAATGTTTAAAACCATTAAGAAAAAAAATTAGTATGTCAATATTTTACTGAATATTAAAAATTAAAAACAAGATTCAACAAGTATCTCACAATAATAAATATATTTGACAAAAATAAAACATAAAATGTTTTCATGACTATCCCGTGTATGTATAAAATTCTTGTCTCCCATAATTTATAATTATTAGTGAATATTTTAAATGTAAGAAACAAAAAAGTATTACAATTTGGCGCCCAACGCGGAGCAAGAATCTATTTGCAAGTTTTTAATGAATGTTTATATGTGTGTTTTTATGAATTGTTGATGGGTAAAGTTAATCAAAGTCCAATTGTTACTAGGGCTAGAGCAAGCAGTAAACCATTACATTCGGTTTCAACACCATCACCCATTCGTAAACAAGAAAAGAAAAAGTTTCTCAAATCTACGACGACGATGGAAGAACAAATAAAACAATTGAGATTGGAGCAGGAGAAAATAGCTAGACAGAAAGAGGAATTGCAGAGACAGATGGAAAAATTGCAGTCACACCGACAACTGGCTGAACAAGTTCAAGCACTCCAAGCAGAAAAATTAACAGGTTTTCAAAATCAAAGTCAAAATGATATTGTTAGTGCTATTAATCAGTCAGCTGAAGCAACAAACCTTTTGTTTAGTGGTTTGTTAAATCATTTTCAGTACTTGCAATTAGAGATTAAACCTCCTAAATTTTCTGATGAAGAAAATCAAAATCCTATAGAATTTTTAAATGATTTAGAGAAATATTGTAGAGTAAATAATGTCAAAGAAACACAATTATGGTTGGTTATTGGGAGTGTCCTAGGTAGTAGAGCAAAAATTTGGTTTGAAATTAACAAAGATACTTTCGACGCCTATGAGAATTTTAAAAAATCATTCAAGCAAGAATTTTGGTCTGTACAACATCAAGTAAAGGCAAAAAACCGTTGGTCAATACGTAGGTATAAATCACAAGATGGGTCATTAAGGAGTTATTTTAGAAATCAAACCAAGGAAGCTAAATATTTTGAACCAGTACTTTCGCAATATGAAATAAACTATGCGGTGGTGCAACAATTTCCATTAAGAATTAGAGATATATTGGCAACGATTGATTTTAGTGATTCGAAATTAATTACTCAATCATTATCAAATTTGGATTCAGCTCATGAAGATAGGGAAGCTGATCGTAGTAAAAATACTGGTTATTTCAATAAAAATATTCAAGGTCATAATCAAGTGCAAGGAGTGGCGTGTAATAGTAGGAATAGCGGTAGACAAGCAAATTTTAAAGTAAATCAGCAACGGTTACAGAATCAAACTTATAATATTAATCCTAATCATAGTAATCAAAATATTTATAGACCTTTTCAACAACAAAGTATTATACTACCAAACACTAGTTTTCCGCCCCCTGTCGTAAATAGCCAGTACATATACAGTGAAAGGTCACAACCGAATAATACACATTTAAACTAATACGAGGTGCGAATAAACAAGGTCCATTTTCGTGCCGAGGAACTCATGACTTTATAGAGGACCTATCGTCAGACATTGTAGATATTAGTCAGCCTCTTTTAGAACGAAAACAAATCCCTAAATGTCCGCACTTATTAGTTAATATTGGAGGAATATCGATTCAGGCTTTAATTGATACTGGGAGTCAAATAACTTGTATTTCAGAAAATTTTTATAAACAAATAGCGGGTTCTAGTATATTAGCTGAATGACCGGTGGCTGATATAAAAGTATTTCCAGCGTTTGGAAAAACTGCGGTTAGTCTAAAAAAGCAAATTTTAATGGATATATATATAGATGGTCGAAGAATGACTTATGCATTTTTAATCGTACCTAAATTATCTTCAAGTATGATACTGGGGAATGATTGGTTATCAGTAAATAATGTAATATTAGATTATAATGAAAAAACTATTGAAATTCATGGATCATGTGTAGATGAAAAACTTGTTTCATACGGTCGAGAATCGGTAGATAGATTGCAGTCTTCTTGCAAAGATGCAATTACATACATTCAAATAGTAAATAGTAAACATTTTCTTTTAGATAAAAAACCATGTGATTATCAGAGTTATCTAATGACTGAAAATGTTATAAATAATAGTTCTGAAGGGGATAAATATGATTTAAGATGTAAACAGAATCGTGTTGATGATGTGTCGGAAAATATAATTGAAAATAACATGCGTGATAGAGGCGGTGTTTTAGATAGTGAAATGGAAAATTTTGAAAAATTTACAAATATTAAAAATAACATGCGTAATAGAGACGATGTTATAAATCATCAAATTGATAATATTGTAAAAATTGTTGACAATGAGAATGACATGCGTAATAGAGACGATGGGCATTTATATGAAAATAATTCTATAGCTGATATAATTCGTGATAATAATTTTGTATGTAATTTAAATGATGATGAGGATATTTCGGATGCCATGTGTCAAATGTTTTGTATCGATGAAGTTAGTTGTAACCCTCATGATGATAAAAAGATAAATGAGAATGAAGGTTATTTAGATACTAACTCTGAAGATTCTATGATGGTTAATGATAGCTTTATCACTGAACAACTTAATGAAATAATGTTTAATTGTCAGGAATATTCAGATGCAGAAGATCATAATTTTTTAAAAGATTTTCGACTGATCGCGTCTAAACTAATGTTACAGGATATCAAGTATACTGAACCATTTTTGAATTTGATCTTAAAGCATAGAGAATTATTTACTGATAAGTCAACATGCGCTAGTGTATACGAGCATCATATTAAGGTATTGAGCAATAAACCATTCATTCGGCGGTCTTATCCAGTCCCATTATCATATCGCGAAGCAGTAGATTCTGAAATACAAGCTATGCTTGACAATGGTATTATAGAACGATCCGTGAGTCCATATTGCAACCCTTTAAGAATAGTTGTAACGAAATGATACCTCCGAGTAGACAGACACGTCAATTAGTCAAGTAGGTATCATCTCGTTACAATTAGGTAACACAGGCAGCACCGTCCGGTGACCGGTCTTACCGAGTCGAGAGCATCGAGTGCCCGAACACGCCGCGGGGCGGCTACCCGCGCCAACAGCCAAGGGGTCACGTGACCATCGCTCTCTCGCAAACCAAAGCCACCGACGGCGCGGATATAAGCCTACCAGCTACGCTGTCTAATCAGTTCTCTCTAGACAAACAGCCTGCATACGGCTCTAGATTGAACTCCGTCTTACAGACGTACGGACCGCGGGAAGAGACCCCGGACCGCTAGGCGCGTTCGCGTATTCAATAGAGGCCTCACCTCTATTGCCGTTTCGCACTAGATACCGAATCCGTAACTTACTAGAATCACCGATATAATTTAGCTTCCAGATCTTTCGATAGAGTTTACTTTACCTAGCATTAGAATATAATTAACTATTAATAAATCAAGCAGATTTACGCCAAGAATAGCGGCTTGCTTTCTTTAATTTAATTGTGTCGCGGAATACCGCATCGAGTCAAACTATTAGACTCTCGTTCTTTGCTTTCTTTAATTTAATTGTGTCGCGGAATACCGCATCGAGTCAAACTATTAGACTCTCGTTCTTTGTTTCCTTTAATTTAATTGTGTCGCGGAATACCGCATCGAGTCAAACTATTAGACTCTCGTTCTTTGCTTTCTTTAATTTAATTGTGTCGCGGAATACCGCATCGAGTCAAACTATCAGACTTTCGTTCTTTACTTCATTTAATTTAATTGTATCGCGGAATACCGCATCGAGTCGAACTATTAGATTCTCAGTTCTCCTGGCTAAAACTATCCTTGGCTTAGGTCACCTGTACATTACTAGAATTAGTCATAGAATACCGTAGATAGTAAGTCACTAGATAACGCTACCTTCTTGTGTTTAATTATTTTTTTTATTTTTTTTTCATTCTAGTCTGGAACCTAGCAATCCAGCGACAAATAGCGTTACAATTAATCAATAAAGAATATATATATAGTTTTGTTAAATAAACCCTGCCTTCTATTTTATTTCATATCAAACCCTACCGGCAGGCCAAGCATCCGGCGGAGGGGGACGAGACCCCCAGACCCGTTTGCCGTCTACACCGGGTATCCTTGCACCCCCCACACTCCACCCGGTCTAGCCGGAACGTTACATGGCGCCCGAACAGGGACTGTGGGGAAACTAAAAACTAGCTTATAAACACAAGAACGTAGCGTAACCTACCATTAAGATAGCCGATTATTACACGTAGAGGATAGACTTTTTTTTTTTTTTTGCTTTTGCCGCATATATGGCAAGGCCGGATATCTCTTGTCCTCATTAAATTCCTGCTCGCGAAACTTTGCTTTGAACCGCGTATCGCGCCCCCCCCCCCCCCCCCCCCCCCCCCGCCCCGTACAGATAATGGCCGATGCACCAACTGCCTGGATCCACGGACTACGAAAAACCGAACTTGAGGCCCACCTGGAAATCGCCGAACTAGAAACCGAGGGCACCGTTGACGAACTCAGGACAAGACTACGCACCTTCGTCAGAAACAATCCCGAAGACCCACTGGTACGCGCGTGGGTCAGTCCCCACCAAAGAAATATACCACAGCCACCCAATATAGCAGCTAATAACCAGCCAAGAATGGATGAGATAAATAACCTCAACCAACTCCTACCACACCTAGAGGCCTACCGTAGCCTAGACCAGATACGGAAATGGGCTTGCAAATTTGACGGGAAGGATCCCTACGCCTTCCTGGAGCGCGTGGGGGAGCTGAAAGAAGAGTACCGCACCGACGACGACACACTACTCCGAGGACTGCCAGAACTCCTAAAAGACGACGCTCTCCTCTGGTACCGTAACCGAAAACAGTCCTGGCATACCTGGGCCGACTTCATCACTAGTTTCCACGCCTATTTTTTACCAACTGCTAAAGAATGCAAACTTGACGATCAGATCATTGAACGAAAACAGAAGACCGGCGAAAACGCTAGGGCTTTCATTACCGCCCTCGAGACACTAATGAGGAGACGGGGAGGGATGAGCACAGAAAAGCAACTAGACCGACTATACTATAACCTACGTCCGGAATACCACCAGTCTATACGAAGGCGCGAGCTGCACTCTATCGACGACCTCATCCTCTTTGCCGGGGAACACGAAGAAATGAAGCACCGCCAAATCCGAACTGAAACAAAATCCGCACCTACACCGCATAGCGATACCGCAGTCACCTCCACGGTACCCTACAACCGCGACGACTGCTGCTGGCGGTGCAAGCAGCGGGGCCACTCTCGGGCAAACTGCCGCAACCGGCAACGTAGATTCTGCTCCTACTGCGGCACCGATAACATCCTAACAAGGGACTGCCCCTGCCTGAAGCCGGAAAACACGTTCAGGGCCGGACCCAACACTCCGGGTACCCGGCCCGGGACCCATACGACAACCGCATCTTCCTCAGAGTCCAGACATTAGGACGACCTGTCCTGGCACTAATTGACACGGGATCAGTTGCATCCTACCTAAACAACACAATGGCCAGACAATGCCAACAGATGGGATGGCGACCTCAGCAAGAACGCATATCCTCCAGAATGGCCAACGGAGACGTCGCCGAAATCAACCACAGCCTGACCGGAACGATCACTATATACGACCGAAAACTACAACACACATTCCTAGTGATGCCGTCACTAAAACATGATATACTCCTAGGCATGGACCTCCTGTCCAGGGCAAATCTCACCGTCCTACTCAACGGACAACCTCTACGCCCCCCGAACGAAACCTGCACACTAGACTCACCAGGCGGACTGGTGGAACAAACTCCCGACGAGCAACACCGCCTAGCAGAATTCCTGGACACTGAGATACACAAATTCAACGACATACGAGGTACCTCCCCCTTGGCCGAACATCATATACGCTTATTAACCAATGAACCGGTAAAACAGCGCTATCAGCCAAGGAACCCACATGTACAGCAGATCATAAACGAAGAGGTCGATAAAATGCTGCACGACCACATTATCGAGCCGTCCGACAGCCCATGGAGCTCACCAGTGGTGATCGTGAAGAAGAAAGATGGCAAGCCAAGATTCTGTGTAGACTACCGGAAAGTAAACCAAGTATCCGAACGAGATGCATACCCGCTTCCACAAATCAACGCAACCCTAGATAAATTACGTGGCGCTCGATACCTCTCAACCATAGACCTGAAGAATGGCTACTGGCAAGTACCCATGGCGGCCGAGAGCAAACCAATTACCGCATTCACCGTACCCGGCAGAGGGCTATTCCAGTTCCGCGTCATGCCATTTGGGTTGCACTCCTCGCCAGCCACGTTCCAGCGCCTCCTGGACCGCGTGATCGGTCCCGAACTAGAACCATACGCATTCGCGTACCTAGATGACATCGTGGTGGTTAGCGCCACATTTAGCGAGCACTTGCAGCACCTAGCAACCGTATTCCACCGGCTAAGAAGCGCTCGTCTGAAAATAAATTACGAGAAATGTCGATTCTGCGTTCCGAGCCTCAAATACCTCGGACACGTCATTAACAAACACGGAATTCAAACCGACCCCGAAAAAACCGAAGCCATAACCCGGATGGCCGCCCCACACAACCGCCGAACGCTCCGACGCTTCCTCGGCCTGGTCTCATGGTACCGCCGCTTTATACCAAGAGCCTCCACCATCACCACACCGCTGAACGACCTACTGAAGAAGTCGACCAGATGGCACTGGGATCAGACACACCAAGACACATTCGATCACTTTAAGCAATTACTAACAACAACCCCGATACTCGCCTGCCCGAACTTCCAGAAACCCTTCACACTCCAGAGCGACGCAAGCAACTCCGGAATTGGGGCAGTACTCACCCAGGAGCACGAAGGGAAAGAACGGGTAATAGCATACGTCAGCCGCACCCTATCGAAGGCTGAACGGAACTACACAGTAACCGAAAAAGAATGCCTAGCCGCAGTATGGGGGATCCGCAAACTACGCGGATACCTCGAAGGCTACCACTTCGAAATCATCACCGATCACCAGGCGCTAACTTGGTTACAGCGCCTGGACAACCCATCTGGACGACTCGCCAGATGGGCACTGGAACTACAACAGTACGACTTTACCGTCCGTTACCGTAAAGGCTCCGAAAATATCGTAGCCGACGCCCTGTCCCGACAGGAACTAGAACTAGCAACCACCAATATCACCTGTAGATGGTACAACCGACGCAAACGACTACAGGAAGCCCACCCCGAAGAGCATCCAGATTGGAAATACACCAATGGCCACTTATATCGGCGGGTACTAGACCGCCTAGATTACAACGAAGAAACCGCAGACGAGCAATGGAAACTCTGCGTGCCACGCGAACTAAAAACCCAAGTCTTAAGAGAAAATCACGACGACGCAACAGCCGGCCATCTGGGGATCGCCAAGACCATCGCCCGACTCGCTCGACGATACCACTGGCCGGGAATGTTCCGGGACGCCGCACACTACGTCAGATCCTGCAAGAATTGCCAACGATACAAAGTATCACAGCAGGCAGCCCCAGGCCTCATGCATGCCACCCAAGTGGACCAACCATGGCAATCAATAACTACCGATCTCATTGGCCCCCTGCCTCGGTCCAAAAACGGCCACACGTTCCTACTAGTAACCCAAGACCGATTTTCAAAATGGGTGGAACTAAAACCACTAAGGACCGCCACGGCCACCAACATCACCAAAGCAATCAAGGAGATCGTCCTCCGCCATGGAATACCTGAATCACTGGTCAGTGACAACGGCAAACAATTTACCAGTAACGAACTAGCCGAACTCCTACGCCAATATGGCATCCAGCACCGAAGAACTCCTCCGTACACCCCGCAGTGCAACCCTGTCGAGCGCACAAACCGGGTAATCAAAACAATGATTGCACAATACACAGGCAACAACCAAAAAGAATGGGACGTACTCCTCCCGGAACTATCATTCGCCTACAACACAGCCACCCACGACACCACCGGCTTCTCCCCCGCCTACCTGAACCACGGTCGAGAACTAAGTCCACCAGCAAAGGGGGAAGCACGCAACGGAAATCCGGTCCCCGCCGAAGAACTAGTACAACGAATACAGGACGCACACGAACTAGTACGCATATGCCAAGCCCGGGCATTCCAAAGACAAGAAAAACATTACAACCTCCGCCATAGACCATGGCAACCAACGATAGGACAAAAGGTAATGAGCCGCACACACTTCCTCTCCAATAAGACCAGAAACGAGAACGCCAAACTCATGCCAAAATATGACGGACCATACACTGTGATAAGAAAGGTCTCACCCGTAATCTACGATCTCCGAGGCCCACGAGGCAAGATACACCAGCACATACACGTTCGAGACTTAAAACCCTGTCACGAGAATCTCACGGAAATCACGGCCACCGAAACCCTAGGTCTGGCCAAACAAGCGAAAACCGATCAGTCACGACACGGTTTTCTCGAGGCGTGCGTAACAACACCCATCATGGCAGAAGGAAGAAGCAACTCACGTACGAAAGTATTCGTACCACCAGCCCGAGCACCAACACTCGAGGCCCCGGGTAACCCGCGACCACCACCGTCAGGATCGGTACCGCCGATACCAGCCCCGGGAAGTCGGCCGGCCATACGCAGGGAGACAACAGAAGTCCTTCTCCTCGATACACCCGTACCCCTCCCCCAACGCCGTAGACCGGCCAGGGTAAGGGGACCAAAAACTATGAAGGACTACTGGACAGGCAACTCCTTACCAACATCCAGACCGAGCCAATCCTACCAGCTACCCGACGGCGGAGAGGTCTCCGTCCCCGTAGGAACCCGGAAATGGAAGCTACGCCGCCACGACTATGAACGAACGCTACGCTTCGACCGAGCAGGAAACCTCACCTACGTGGGGCCTAAAAAGAGGTAAATATTACCTCTCCCGAAGAAGGAGGGGGATGTAACGAAATGATACCTCCGAGTAGACAGACACGTCAATTAGTCAAGTAGGTATCATCTCGTTACAATTAGGTAACACAGGCAGCACCGTCCGGTGACCGGTCTTACCGAGTCGAGAGCATCGAGTGCCCGAACACGCCGCGGGGCGGCTACCCGCGCCAACAGCCAAGGGGTCACGTGACCATCGCTCTCTCGCAAACCAAAGCCACCGACGGCGCGGATATAAGCCTACCAGCTACGCTGTCTAATCAGTTCTCTCTAGACAAACAGCCTGCATACGGCTCTAGATTGAACTCCGTCTTACAGACGTACGGACCGCGGGAAGAGACCCCGGACCGCTAGGCGCGTTCGCGTATTCAATAGAGGCCTCACCTCTATTGCCGTTTCGCACTAGATACCGAATCCGTAACTTACTAGAATCACCGATATAATTTAGCTTCCAGATCTTTCGATAGAGTTTACTTTACCTAGCATTAGAATATAATTAACTATTAATAAATCAAGCAGATTTACGCCAAGAATAGCGGCTTGCTTTCTTTAATTTAATTGTGTCGCGGAATACCGCATCGAGTCAAACTATTAGACTCTCGTTCTTTGCTTTCTTTAATTTAATTGTGTCGCGGAATACCGCATCGAGTCAAACTATTAGACTCTCGTTCTTTGCTTCCTTTAATTTAATTGTGTCGCGGAATACCGCATCGAGTCAAACTATTAGACTCTCGTTCTTTGCTTTCTTTAATTTAATTGTGTCGCGGAATACCGCATCGAGTCAAACTATCAGACTTTCGTTCTTTACTTCATTTAATTTAATTGTATCGCGGAATACCGCATCGAGTCGAACTATTAGATTCTCAGTTCTCCTGGCTAAAACTATCCTTGGCTTAGGTCACCTGTACATTACTAGAATTAGTCATAGAATACCGCAGATAGTAAGTCACTAGATAACGCTACCTTCTTGTGTTTAATTATTTTTTTTATTTTTTTTTCATTCTAGTCTGGAACCTAGCAATCCAGCGACAAATAGCGTTACAATTAATCAATAAAGAATATATATATAGTTTTGTTAAATAAACCCTGCCTTCTATTTTATTTCATATCAAACCCTACCGGCAGGCCAAGCATCCGGCGGAGGGGGACGAGACCCCCAGACCCGTTTGCCGTCTACACCGGGTATCCTTGCACCCCCCACACTCCACCCGGTCTAGCCGGAACGTTACATAGTTAAAAAGAAAGACGGAAAAATTCGTATTTGTCTTGATGCGAGATTTTTAAATGATATAATTGAATCCGATAATGAATCGCCACCGTTAATTAATGAAATTTTACAAAAATATTATGGAACAAATTACTTTTCAACAGTTGATTTAACACATGGATACTGGCAAATTCCTTTGGCAATAGAATCTCGACAATATACAGCTTTCTTACATAATTCAAAGCTTTATCATTTTTGTAGAATACCATTTGGTCTGAAAACAGCTGGTAGTGGATTTATAAGAGCCCTGAACTTGACATTTAAAAATGATTTTTCCGATTTCTTAACTACATACGTAGATGATTTGTTGATTAACTCCAAAAGCTTCGAAGAACATTTACAACATCTCAATCTAGTTTTCAGTAGATTGGAAGAGAACAATTTCACTTTAAAACTCAGTAAATCAATATTTCTTAAAGATTCTATACCATTTTTAGGTTTCATTATATCAGATAAGGGAGTAGTTCCTGATCCAGACAAATTGGCAGTTATTGGAAATTTTGCGCAACCTAAAAATAAACAACAACTTCAACAATTTATTGGTGTATGTAACTATTATCGACAATTTCGTACTAAATATTCAAATTATATCGAACCATTTCGAAATTTATTAAAGAAAAACTTTGAATGGAATTGGACTATAGATCATATCAGAGCTTTTGAGGAGTTAAAAAACAAGTTTTTAAGTGTTGTAACATTGTATCATATCGATCCAAATTCTATTTTTAAACTCCAAACAGATGCGAGTGATAAAGGCATTTCAGGTATTCTGTTTCAGACAGATAGTGAAAACAATAATCGTATAATAGGTTTGGTTAGCCGATGTCTGTCAAACACTGAAGTTAATTATACAACCACTGAAAAGGAACTTTTAGCTATTGTATATTCGGTTACTAAATTTCGTACCTATCTAATTGGCAATGAATTTGAAATAATTACGGATCACAAGGGTCTTATATTTTTAAATAGTACACCTTTTCAAAATGCACGTCTTATTCGTTGGAGCTTATTATTACAGCAATACACCTTCAAAATTACTTATTGTACTGGACGTGATAATTTAGTTGCGGATTTCTTCAGTCGTAATCCTGATGGAAAATTTCATGAACAACAAGATAATCGCTTAATTATAGCAGCATTGACTTGGCACTTATCACCTAATTATCATTTAAAAGACATTGATGTACCTATTCAAATATCAGAATTAATAGTTGATACTAAGTTTCCAATTGAATTTAAGAAAATTTCACAATGGCAGAAGGATGATCCTGAATTAAAATCAAGATTTGACAACGGAATAACTGGCAGTAGTAACTACAGATATTTAGTATATAACGACGTATTATTTACAAATAATAAAAATGACTACAGATGGAAAATTGTTGTCCCACAAAGCTTAGCTATCGAGTTGGTTAAAACCATTCATAATAATTTAGCACATCCTGGTGTATATAAAACGTTACAGTACCTGAAAACTTATTATTCATGGAAGAACATGACAAATGATATAAAAAATATAGTCCTACATTGTGATTTATGTCAACGTATTAAACACTTAACTTACAGTATGGAAGGTGAATACCAGTTAGTTAAAGCTACAAAACCTGGAGAATTAGTTACAGTAGATTTTTATGGACCTTTACCGACATCTATAGGTGGAGTACAGTATATTTTAGTCGTATTGGATGCTTTCTCAAAACATGTAACATTATACCCTATGAAAAAAGCTACTACCAAAATCAGTTTAAAGAAAATAATTGAACATTATATCCCAAAGTTTGGAAAGCCACAGAGAATATTGTCAGATAACGGAACTCAATTTACTTCGCATAATTGGAGACGTGAATTGGAAGCATTGGGCATTAGAATTTGTTTTTCATCCATACGTCACCCTCAATCTAATCCAACGGAGCGAGTAATGAGAGAATTAGGAAAACTGTTCCGTTTATTCTGTAATGAACATCATACTAAATGGGCCAAATATATATCAAATATTCAACAAGTTTTAAATGTTACTGTACATCATAGTACTGGTTACACCCCGCATGAATTGCAATTTGGAGAGTGTCCAATCGAAAAAATTAAAGAGTTAATTCAATTTCCAGACTCTATCATGCAACCTCAAGATATCAAAATAGGTCTGGCTAATGAAAGGATTTTGACAAATTTTCATAGACGCCGAAGTAAACAAAAAACCAAATCACCGATTATTTTTAATGAAAATGATTTAGTTCTTATACGGGTTCCAATGCAGTCGAGTGCAATAGATAAGGTCACACAAAAATTTTTTCATCTTTATAAGGGACCATATCAAATAAAGCGAATTGTAGGCCTTAATGCATATGAACTAGTAGATCCCAATAATCAAGACATAATAAAAGGAATTTATAATCGAACCAACTTACGCAAATATTATCAGCCTTTATAGCAAATTGGAACAATTAGTACTGTCTCCAATCTCGATTGCATCTTTGTTCTCGCCATCTGAAGTATAGTTAGTAAATTAATTATAAATGACTTGTGTAAATAGAGTAAGACGACTCATGAGTGTTATATGTTTAATGTTTAGATTATCTTTCTATGTTTAGTTATAAACCCTATAAAGATAATAGGGGGACAAATGTAACGAACTCAGTTATTGAGTAATTCAAATAATGGCGCAAAATTTTTGAGTTACGTAGTTTCGTAATAAGACCTACTTTGACTAAACTCGTAAACACCGGTTGACCGGACATGTGTCAGTGATCGCTCTCTCGGCCGAGAACCATCATATAGAGCAGACGTGTTTTTAAATCTTTCACGAATCGTTAACTAAAATCTTATAAATCCATTTTGGGAAATGTTAACATAAATATAATCAATCTAATTCAAATTACAACTATGAATTATATGTACTAATGACATTCATCAGTTCATCGAAATCAGTAAATGACGACAACTACGTGAAAGATTAAGTATCTGACCAGGCGGTCGCATTGCCATATTTTATCTAATATGTTGACGAGCTCGATATAATTATCGTTATATGTTCTATGTAATTTCATGATATCGCATGTGTTGTCCGTACTCGAAATAAGCGATATCATTATTTTTGTGAATACACGGATTATTACATCCCTATAGAGTACTGTGCTGTCTGTATTGTCCACATGGTCAATTAATTTCATTAATGAATTTATATTATATTTTCATCAATTTAATTATCTAAATATATTATAAAGAAAATTATAATTTAATATTTCTGAAATCATTGACATTTTTCTTCTAACTACAAGACTTGTTTCTACAACATAATTACCTTTTGTTCATGTCAATGTTTAAAAGCATTAAGAAAAAAAATTAGTATGTCAATATTTTACTGAATATTAAAAATTAAAAACAAGATTCAACAAGTATCTCACAATAATAAATATATTTGACAAAAATAAAACATAAAATGTTTTCATGACTATCCCCTGTATGTATAAAATTCTTGTCTCCCATAATTTATAATTATTAGTGAATATTTTAAATGTAAGAAACAAAAAAGTATTACAATGGCTAGATTTAGCGAACATTATAATTTAATACTTTGACCGAATTACGTTTCAGATATCGATGGTGTTACGTGTGACTCCACATATTTCAAAATTTCATTTTTCATATTATAATATAAACTATTGATAAATAACCGTGGGAAGGATTCAGATATACTATAATCCAAAATATAATATTTCAAAAGTCCAAAACCCGCTCTGCTTAAAAGTCACGAACTCCGGTCGAGTCCTAGAGATAAGAATTTAATACCATAAGGTAAGTTAAGGTTAGATGCAGTGCCGGGCTTTTTGCTGACCCGGCACTGCATAGTCGGTTCGTCGTGACTACTCTCTCAATAAATTGATTTTCACAAGAACAAATAGGCTTAATCAATCCACTAAGGAAATTCTCGAGGTTACCAAATTATTCATTAGAACGTATGGAAGGATGTGTGAGGAAAATTGTTAAGAATTGGAATGCATGAAATTTCAAATGTTATTGCAAACAGACTGTCTTGAGGTTGGGACCGCGGAACGCTGTCTTAGGTAAAGCGGCCAGGAGCGATGAGTTACTCATCCGCGTAAAGACGCAGGTCTCTGATTGGCTAATTACCACGACGGAGTAACACCTATGCAATGCACCAGCGGCCTCGTGGCTGCATCTAAACTGAATTACTTGTCTTTTTTCTGGTAAATCGCGAGGTGCGTGGATGCAGGGACCCGTGTGCTAATTAGAGCCAAGAGTTGGTGTTCAAATCTTTCATAGGTTTCGACCCAAAGGACTCAGTACTCGTCAATAAACTCAAACCATAAATCTCATCAAGATTATGCATTTTAAAGATAAGGATTAACTTCATTGTTTCAAACTATTTACTTCAACATATTAATAACGTCTTTCGTCTAAAAAGTTGCATAGTGCACGGACGTGTCCCGAGGTTCAACAGTTAAGCAAGAGTTAGTGATTCAAAATCTTTTTAAGTGACGACGCTAAAGTGCTTAGTTAATCTCGTTAAATAAATCTCCAATAGCGAAAGCTAAAAGAAGTGCATGGACACATTTATAAATCTCAACAACAAAATCAACTCAAATTCAATATTCAATAATTGTTAATATTTTCAAGTTAAAATAATAGTTCAGATTTGCTCATTGGCATTTTTGATCGAATTTAGACTATTCGACTATTTTATCAATTAATAGCTTCAGTTTATAAACTTAATTTCATAATAAGTGACTTGGTTTAGTGCTGCATACGTGCTAACAACGAGGTGAGACCCACTGGAGTACGTTATTACCCAAGAGCTCCGATTCGATCCGACGGGCCCCAACCTCAGTACAGTCAGACAGCAACGCTAAGTTTTTAATTTTAATTACCGATTGTTTACCATAAATCATAGTGATCAAAAGACAGATTTTTGGTGTAAGGTTTCATACCAAAAATCTCTCCTACTAGGAAAATCACCCAAGAGGGATTATAAGGGTGATTTGCACATAAGTCATTCGTGTACAAATCAGTCTTGCCTAGAGAATCACAGCGCTATTATTTGCTTTAGATATTAGATTACATTATCTTTATATGACTACAATAGAGAGAAAGAGAGTTGCCATAATAGAGAACCGACTATAGTATAGTATTCTTATACGTATTAATAACCATAGTAAACAGCGTAGTTGAACATAGCTTGATCTTTAATCATATTTTTTGTTAATCATCCATTTGCATATTTTTCCCGAATCGCTTGCAGAATATTGTTTGCTTTTACCAGTTGAACAATCATCTTCATTTGAGTTTACCATCAATATACCTAATCCCAATCCTGGTAATTGGCCTCATAATTAGAATATTTAAATAGACGTACGGCTCTGTATACAGCTAGGTAAGCAAGATCCCATATACCGACTGATTGAAAGGTAAGTCAAAATTATAAATTATCTCTTGGTTGCGTGAACTTAATTTTCCATCCGCTCGGGCTTCACCCTCACGTGACACAAGAATGGTTACCAGTTGTGTTGAAATCGCAGCTCAAACGCCTTCTAACACGTCATTCTCACTCCGGTGAAACTTATTATGGAACATAATATTATTTTTTAAATATTTAGGTCGCATTTTTGCAGTAATTTTTTTCTAGTCTGACTATTCTCTGACCCAAATTTCCGACGAATAGAATCACTTGTGATGTAGCATAAGAAATCAATTGGGCGCCAGTTTGTTTTTTGTTATTTTTCTTTCAATTTTGACTCTGAATAAATTATCGTGAAGCATCGTTCATTCAAGCCAAAATATTTCGAAGATCGGTGTGTCGTCTTGCTGCAATAATTTGCCGGTCTGACTATTTCCTGCGGCTAAGTTTTTTATTTATTCATGAGGTCTCTCCCAGCATTGAAAATTATTCGGTCGCCGGTTCGTTCTTTGTTCTTTATTAGTTTTTCTTGTTGTTGTTGATTTTATTGTTTTTTTTTATTTTTTCTCTTTTTACGTCCTTGTTTTTTTTTTTGTTCTCTTCAATTTTCACCACGGATCAATGATTATAAAGCATCGTTAATCAAAACTATCATATTCGAAAGATCGATGTGTCTGAGACCCTATTAAAATGAATGCTATTTTTATATTTCAACTTCTATCATCATTATAATTGTTTTCACATGCTCAATGATTTATTCAATTATTTTTTATTATTTGAAAAAAAAACATTTTTTTTTTTTTTTATTTGATCTAACCTTTTTTTTAATTCGATAATTTCAGCTCATCGACGCAGCTTATTCAAATAGTACCGAGATGATGACGATTCCCATCGTTCTACAGCAATTTCGATCTTTTCTTTTCGCTACAATGATTTTCTAGTCTGACTATTTTCTGTAGAAAGTTTTTTTTTCCTCATAAAGTCGCTTCCAGCATAGAACATTGATCGGGTGCCGGTTTGTTTTTCGTTTTTATTGGTTGTTTTTTTAATTTTGTTTTCATTTTTTTCCTTTTATTTTTTTGTTTAATTTTCACTACGGATCAATGATTATAAAGCATCGTTAACCAAAGCTATCATATTTGAAAGATCGATGTGTATGAGACCGTATTAAAATAAATGCTATTTATACATTTCAACTTCTATCATCATTATAATTGTTTTCATATGTTTGATCCGAACTCGGTCCGTTTATCCGTTGATGATTGAAACATTCCTCATAATAATAAGATATGTTTATTGCATTTATTCAATCGTTTAATCATTTATTCAAACAATAGCTCAACAGACGAACCTATACAGGGCAATAGTAGGGCGTAGCGCTGCAAAAAAGTTGAAAGTTAATTTTGTTATCAAATTTTACCACTGAATACTGGGTCCGTTTCGGCTGTTGTTTTGTGTTCTTTTTATTTCAGTGTGAAAATCGCGATACGTCAGAAGAAGGACAGGCAAAGTGATCGTTTCAGTGGGATATACCGAGACCATCCATTCTGTATGAATTTGTGAGATCAATATTCTCAAAGAAATGTATTCGATAATCGTTTTTTCTTATGAATTCTGACCATCTCAATAAACGTATTCATTAATTATTATCGTCCGTAATCTCGACCCAATAACCGTAGGATAATTCCAAAAGAATCCCAGTTTCATATTTATAAAAGAGAAATTTATCCCTATTTACTTAAATAATGAATTAAAATGTAAGTAAATTTCATACTTACAAACGAGAAATGTATCGTTATTCACTCAAATTAATAAACACATTTTCAACATCAATTTATAATAAACATCAAGTCAATATCACTACAACTTCCAATTCATTCCTTGTCTCCCAACTGTTTCATTATTTCATTTAGTAGGCTCCGTCCGCAGTAAAAATATGCCGACTGCCGGTAAGTATATTTCGTAATTACATTCAAAGACTCATTACCGACGGTTTGTATGCCAACAACACTGGGAATTAGCCACAGAAATAGCTATAGGTATACACGGCTCAGAGGGGCGGGGGGTATCGCAAGACGGCTTGCGCAAGTCTGCCGTGAGTCTTGCACAAATAACTAGGGGCGACATTGAACAAGCTCTTCACAATTCCCGCATAAAGGTGACCATTATGACTCTGCGGATGAATCTTGCAAGACCCTAAACGCAAGAATTGTATCAGATATGACAAAGCATGCAACTAGGGATACGTCGATATAAATACTTCAAGCAGTCAGTGAAGAAAATCAAATTCAATCTAGCTACATTGCCCCCAACGACGGCTGCTACACACCAACACTCGCTTCGGACGTATCATCAAATCCAACTGTGGAATAAAGAAAATGAATCACCAGAAAAGTGGGGTTGGAGAACTCCTGCATCACTTCTAGAATTCATTTCTTGCACATGCAAGAAAGGATTTGGGAAAGCATGTGGGTGCAGAAAGGCTGGATTGAATTGCTCGCTAATTTGTGCTTCTTGCAGCGGACAATCCTGCAGCAATGCACCCACAATTTGCGACGACGACCTTGACGATGACGACCCCGAAGCTCACGGAATAAATCTGAGCTCCATGCTAGGAATGGCTGCACAGCCACGCGACTCACCATCTGAAACAGAATACATCGAGATCGAATCGACTACCGCCATTGTAGATGCTGAGCCACCCGAAAGAGCTACACGGGGAGAACTCCGGGCACTGTGGCGCCTCCGTGCGGGAATCTCTTCTCTCCACGTTTTCGGGGCCTTTTCAGATCCGCTCCGGATGCGCTAACTTCCCACACTTGCGGGAAGTCTTGGCAGAACCAATAGTTCACCGTATATGAGGAAGGTGGCGTCACCGAAAATATAAGACGGGACGTTTGCCTTCTCGCGCGGGCAGATTTTGCGCCCGCATTTACGATAAGAGAATCCTCTTTTCTGCGGGGAGTCTGTTATACCGGCGGGAACATATACTGCCCGGAGTTCTCCCCGTGTAGACCATCACGAAAACAGAAGAGGCAAAACTAGAAACCGGACGTAAACGTAGATTAGCCCTACTAGGGATACCACATGAAAAAAAACGCACCATTTACTTTACCTCGTGGTGGTGTGGAAATGAGTAAATTTTCGCAAATTACAATCACGCGATATTATTCATTAGCGAAGTAATGTGGTTAACGAGCGGATGAAAAAAAATATTTTAAAATTTTATCGCCATCCTAGCGACGAATTCGGGGAAATTAAACACGAAATGGCTAAAAAAAACATTCATTATTCCATAGTAAATTGTCATTGGTTGTTTGGAAAAAAAATGGATTCATCAGTTAGGAAGCTCATGAAATTTCATACGAATTCGTTTTTTTATTCGTATTGCTACGGCCAATAGTTTCCGAGATATTCATGTTTTCAACGTGAGAGAGAATATGGGCTATTCCGCGTCAACCGGATCAGTCATCTCTTAGATATTTTTTTAATTTTGCATGTCGATTGTCTTTGGGGAGTTAGATTTTTGTGCCAAAGGATTTTTGAATTAGTGCAAAATTCGTTGAGTTATTTGCATAAACAAATTCGAGCCAGGTTTTTTTCAAAAATTCATAACTCCGCCAAAAATGCTGCTAGACTCAATTTTTTTTTTCAGCTCACGCGGAAAGGTTCATAGAATGTAAAAAAAAATACATACTTCGTGAAAAGTTTGTTTATCTATTGTTTATTCAACAATTAAGTTTTCAAAGATTTTCAAAACAGTGAGCAACACGACCAAAAAATGTTTTTTTAATTCTGACATGTTCCTTGAACTATACTACAACCTGTGAATTAATTCCAGAGATCTGTTTTTCTTCGTTTTCGAGTGAAAAATCATTGAAGGTGTCGATGCGCATGAAATTGCGGCGCGCCGAGTCTCTATGTAATGGCGGGCGACCGGTTGCCGTCCACCGCTACTCCGCGGTGGCGTCGCAGAGTTAGTTGAGAATCATTTTCACGATGTAGGACATGATTGAAAAATCTGAAACAAATACTGTACCTTCACAAGGCCTGCTCGAAGCGATAAGTGAAGTTTCAAGAATGTGTTTTTCACCGTTTTTCTATTACAGAGATTGCTCACATTTCTAAGTTTAATGCCCAGTTTGATCACAGATTAATAGATTGTATCCATAGAATAAGCGATTTATTTGTATAAAATACATAATTATAAGTGCGTTCGTTTCGCAGCTTCCACATATCTTCGGGGTTGATTATAAGTACTAAAATAAGTAGCAAGTTTTGTATTATTATTATTTATGTGCACTCTCATGGTATGTAACCGGTATTTTGAATCTCTGTAATAGAAAAACATTGAAAAACACATTCTTGAAACTTCACTTATCGCTTCGAGCAGGTCTTGCGAAGGTACAGTATTTTTTTCAGATTTTTTAATCGTGTCCTACATCGTGAAAATGACTCTAAACTAACGCTGCGACGCACAGTGGGGGATTTCGGCCGAATCGCGGCCATAATTCAGGGAAACATCAGAACTATACCAAATTTGGTATTCCATGGTTTTTGGGGTCGCTGATTACGAATTTGGTATCGAAATTTGCAAAAACAAAATAGCGGCTGAGATATCGTCGTTCGGTTTTAGAAATACTGATTAAAAATGGCTGAAAATTAGCTAAGATACGTTTTTGGGGTCGCTGATTACGAATTTGGTATCGAAATTTTCAAAAACAAAATGTCGACTAAGATATCGTCGTTCGGTCTTAGAAATACTGGTTGAAAATGGCTGAAAGTTGGCTAAGATACGTTTTTGGGGTCGCTGATTACGAATTTGGTATCAAAATTTTCAAAAACAAAATGGCGGCCGAGATATCGTCGTTTGGTCTTAGAAATACTGGTTGGAAATGGCTGAAAGTTGTCTAGGATACGTTTTTGGGGTCGCTGATTACGAATTTGGTATCAAAATTTTCAAAAACAAAATGGCGGTCGAGATATCGTCGTTTGGTCTTAGAAATACTGGTTGGTAATGGCTGAAAGTCGTCTAGGATACGTTTTTGGGGTCGCTGAATACAAATTTGACGATGTAATTTCCAATAACAAAATGGTGGCCGAGATATCGACGTTTGGTCTTAGAAATACTGGTTGGAAATGGCTGAAAAATACTGAAGGAGTTTTTGGGTTGACTATGAAAAAATTTGGGACATTTTGGTGACGATTGATTATGATAATTACTTTTATTCAAAAAAATTGTATTGAAACTCAATCGGAGTCATACTCCTCGCTCTCGGATGTGGACAGTTCCCCAGCTGAATCATCTTATGCGTCGCTACAGGATATCAGCCGCAGAGTATCATTCGATAGCTTTTTGTGCTTCTTCGCTGGAAATTCCCTTAAACTTGAGATGTATGGATCTGAGGATACCAGCAACCAGTTCAGGACATCTTGCATCGTCCTTTCTCGGGAGCATTTGCGAGAGAATCCCTCTCGATATTTTTTTATATCTTTATTTCGGGCTTCCTGGGCCTCCTCCGATAGCTGCCCTATTGGCAAAGATGCGGAAGCTATTATTTGTGAACCGTGTATCAACAGCTTATGCACTGCTGTTGGCATATTATACCACGGGTATTCGGCTACATCCATCCTTGCTGTTTCCAATGCGTATTCCTTGTACTTTTCCACATCGATATTTCTTCCACTGGATATCACCTGCAGAATCGCGTGAAATCTCTCCATCAGCCGTTCATTTACTCCAGTTATTAGTGAAACCTTCGGTGAATTTTCTAAAAAACGCCTGGCTGTGTTACGTGCGACTTCACATTATTCAAAATTTCATTTTTCATATTATAAAATAAACCATAAATAAATAACCGTGGGAAGAATTCAGATATACTATAATCCAAAATATAATATTTCAAGAATCCAAAACCCTCTCTGCTTGAAAGTCACGAACTCCGGTCGAGTCCTAGAGATAAGAATTTAATACCATAAGGTAAGCTAAGGTTAGATGCAGTGCCGGGCGTTTTGCTGACCCAGCACTGAATAGTCGGTTCGACGTGACTACTCTATCAATAAATTGATTTTTACAAGAATAAATAGACTTAACCAATCCACTAAGGAAATTCTCGATCATACTAAATTAGTTATTAGAACGTATGGAAGGATGTGTGAGGAAAATTGTTAAGATTTGGAGAGCATGAAAATTTAAATGTTATTACTAACAGACTGTCTTGAGGTTGGGACCGCGGAACACTATCTTAGGTAAAGCGTCCAGTTTACTCATCCGCGGAAAGACGCAGGTTGTGACATGGCAAGTCACAAATCGCCCCAAACCACGCGGGGAAACCGAAAGATTTGAATTAACACGAAATAAAGCGAAGATAGCCGAGGACGATCGGACATGAGGTCCGATCGTCACTCAAGTATTAACCGTCGTAACGACAAGTGTACTCAAGTAATTTGTGAATATTCCAAGCCATCTTATCTAAGGTCAGTACCTTTGTTAGAACCTCAGTTCAGTTAATTAATAACTCAACCCTCTCGATAACCCCACACACACACACTCACCCCCACACACCCCACAATTGTATTAGGATAAGCTATTTTGAATAAACGCATTTATACTTTTTCATTTACGTCACTCGAGTCACACCACGCTTACTTTCCCTCACCCCCGTCCTAAAACTCCATTTATTTCTAGCGGGCTATCAACCCGTTACAAGGTCTCGGATTGGCTAATTACCACGGCGGAGTAACACCTATGCAATGTACCAGCGGCCTCGTGGCTGCATCTAAACTGAATAACTTGTCTTTCGTCTAAAAAGTTGTATAGTGCACGGACGTGTCCCGAGGTTCAACAATCAAGCAAGAGTTAGTGATCGAAAATCTTCTAAGTGACGATACTAAAGGACTTAGTTAATCTCGTTAAATAAATCATCAAATAGCGAAAGCTAATTGAAGTGCATGGACACATTTATAAATCTCAACAACTTAATTCAAATCAAATTCAATATTCAATAGTTGTTAATACTTTCAAGTTAGAATAATAATTCAGTCCGCTCATTCACATTTTTAATCGAACCTAAAGTTTTCGAGTATTTTATTGATTAATAGCTTCAGTTCATAAACTTAATTCAAAACAAGTGACTGGTTTAGTGTTGCCTACGTGTTAACGACGAGGTGAGACCCACTGGAGTACTTATCACCCAACAGCTCCGATTCTATCCGACGGGACCCAACCTCAGTACAGTCAGACAGCAACGCTAAGTCTTTAATTTTAATTACCGATTGTTTACCATTAAATAATAGTGATCAAAAGATAGATTTTGGTGTAAGTCTTTCATACCAAAATTTCTCTCACTAGGTAAATCACCAGAAAGGGATCATAAGGCAGATTTGCACATAAGTCATTCGTGTACAAATCAGTCTTGCCTAGAGAATCACACCGCTACTATTTTCTTATTTATTAGAGTACGTTATCTTTATATGAACATAATAGAGAGAGTTGTAACGACAGAGAACCGACTTCAGTATAGCATTTCCTAGACGCATTAATAACCATAGTTTACAACGGCTAATCATAGGTTCATTTTTAATCCCATTTTTGTTAACCATTGATTTGCATATATTTTCCGAAATCGTTTGTAGAATATAGTTTGCTTTTACCAGTTAATCAATCATTTTCATTTGAGTCTTACCCTCCATACACCTGATCCTCATCCTAGTAATTGGCCTCATAATTAGAATATTTAAATAGACGTACGGCTCTGTATAGAGCTAGGAAAGCAAGATCCCATTTACCGACTTATTGAAAGGTAAGTCAAAAATTCAAATTATCTCTTGGTTGCGTGAATCAATTTTCCATCCGCTCGGGCTTCACCCTCACGTGACACTGTATTACCATCGTTACTGCTACCATAACCCGGCTTTGGTCGATCTACCACAAGTCCCAAGCTCGATCTCACCTCGTTTTGAATAGCAGATTTTCGTTGCTTAACTGATGCCTTTTCACTCTCCGTACGGGCTTGCCATTTTTTGAGGTGTAATTTGTAACAAATATGTAGTAAACACTCGAACATACGGATCCACGCGTGTAGTGTTGACATACCGTAACTCAAATTTGACTCGATTAATGGCAGTTTCAGCATTTTGTCGATATCATTGAAGTCCTTTGATGTGGCACTGCACAAGTTACACCTCAACGTTGAAGTTGTCGATGTCACAGCGTTGCACACCTTACCATCTATCATCGTGTACAGCATTTTGTAATTTATCGTGATTACAGAGCCATCTGCAACCATTGTGAATGGTTCCAGCAAAACTATTTGATCATCGATGTATTTTTTTTCATTGACAGTCACTTCAGTCGTTTCATGAACGAACTGCAGCCTAATTGGTCGGCAGAATCGAGGTGATGAGGGCCTTGGATTTTCCCATATGACTTCGTTGGTGCTTTCGTCAGATTCGCTATTAGAGAAGGCGAGTCGAAGAGGAACGGACGACGTAAGAAATATATGTGCGTCCGAAGCAGAGTCATCGCTGAATGATTGCTTATATTCACTCTGGCCTGAACTTCCGTCGCATCCCCACTTACATATCAATTCAGCTGTGATACGCTGGGTATTGAGTGGTTTCAAAAAATCTCTCCTCGAGAGCAAAAGACGCTCGCTGGTGTGATCTAGTAAGCCTTGTAATTTTATGTCCGCACTAGTTTCGGTGACGGTGATGCTGGATGGAGGCGGATAACAGAGCTTCTTGGCTACTTGCACGGAGTCATAGCTGGGATAAACTTTGCAATTAACTGTCTTTAATCTCTTTCTGATGACGTTGTACTGATGTCTTGTCAGTTTTCCTTCAACTATATCTGATAGTGCCTCATCCGCAGAAATAGTTTGCTGTGCATTAGATGTTTTCGCAAACGCTGCTCTGTACCGTGTCGCTCTTGTTGGTGAAGCAGTAACATCTTGTATAACTTTTGCAGAATCCAAGTTGCCAGAAGACCGAAAATTCATTGTTGTTGCTTGTGATAATTGTGCAGGCGTATATTTTTTGCGAAGCTCTTCCGTTTTTCAACGCTTTGAACGATCGCTTGATGTGGCAAAGTCCAACGATGGCCGATCACGACTGTGACCAGGTGTGGTTCGAGATTCATTTGAAGAACAGTCTTTTGAAGATGAGTTTCTGGCTCCGTAATCTTCTGATTGGTCTATTGTGCGAACGGGGAATGAGAAATCAACGTTTAGACAATTTTCATTTTTTTCGTCAAAAAATTTGTCATTGCCTCTCGCCTCCTTCCACTTGGTTCGCATTTTGAAGAACAATTTCGATAACTGCGATCTTGCGGTCGATTGTATTTGCACAGGACAATCAGCTTCTCTCGACAGTTCATGCTCCAAACATTCCAATTGAGAATCGAACTCGGGTGACATACAGTTACGCAGTATCGAAAATATTTTTTTCCGCGTCCAAACGACGACCTGATCCTGCGATCCTTTAAAAAAAAAATGGATACATATATAATTACAGTTATTTGCGATATTAAAATAACATCTATTATGGAGCTCTGTTTGCACACTACGTCATGTATAGTTTTTTAATCGAGATTTGATTAGATATGAACATAAGGTGTATTTCTTCTGTATATTTTATTATGCTTTTGAATTTTCGAACGTGCCTTTGCTAGAAAATTTCACATGAACACATTTTTGAGAAAAGGACAGTCTTTTGTCATTCAAATGCTAAAATTATACGAACTGCCCCTCGGCCCCCAGTAATCCGTTCCGAGAAGAGACACAATGTAGGTTCTAGCTGACCTGCAGCTGCGAGCCCGAGCAGGTAGGTAGGTATCATGACGCGCGATGCCCGCGGCGCCCGAGCCAGAGGCCTTTGCTGAGCGCACACGCTGATCTAATAAAATACATCACATCTAACCCGGTCAAAACTGGTCGCTAGCTCTTTCAGAATCATTTACTAATAGTTTATACTTTAAATTAATCCAAGATTGATCGCGGGATTCCGCGGGATTTGGTACTTTTCGTCTATGTATCGTCAGTTTTCTTTCAAACAAATAGTCACTTTTTCGATGTATTGTTATATGTAATAAACAAACAGAGCGATAGTTTTTTAGGAAAAGTAAAATACCCATAATATTCTACATACCTTCAGGAACCTCAGCCATATTTTCAATATTTTTTTGTGATTGTAACTTGGCGTAAATATGACTTCGAACTTTGTACTGAATTTGGTAGACGCGCGCGTCAAGCATGTGCCGTTGCAGAGGGTCAACTTAACACTGAAATATCTCGGCAACCACAGGTCGTCAGGGGTTGGGTTTAACGGTTCTGAATAGAGGGGATATTCCTGAGAAAATCCCTACCAGTCATACATTTGAAAAAAAAAATCACATCTTCGATTTTTGGCCACGATTCGGCCGAAATCCCCCACTGTGCGATGCCACCGCGGAGTAGCGGTGGACGGCAACCGGCCGCCCGCCATTACGTAGAGACTAGGCGCGCCGCAATTTCATGCGCATCGACACCTTCAATGATTTTTCACTCGAAAACGAAGAAAAACAGATCTCTGGAATTAATTCACAGGTTGTAGTATAGTTCAAGGAACATGTCAGAATTAAAAAAACATTTTTTGGTCGTGTTGCTCACTGTTTTAAAAATCTTTGAAAACTTAATTGTTAAATAAATAATAGATACACAAACTTTTCACGAAGTATATAATTTTTTTTACATTCTATGAACCTTTCCGCGTGAGCTGAAAAAAAAAATTGAGTCTAGCATCATTTTTGGCGGTGTTATGAATTTTTGAAAAAAACCTTGCTCGAATTTGTTTATGCAAATAACTCAACGAATTTTGCACTAATTGAAAAATCCTTTGGAACAAAAATCTAACTCCCCAAGGACAATCGACATGCAAAATTGAAAAAATATCTGAGAGATGACTGATCCGGTTGACGTGGAATAGCCCCTATACGGCGCTTAGCTGTAGTAGAGAGTGTGGGTGTAAGTCAAGAAAATGACGTCGAAAAAGTCCGGGAATATAATAACTGAAAACAATGGTGAAATAGAATATATGTGGAAGCGAAAACGTGTAACGGAAGCAATTTATAATCTTAGATTGAGGCAAGTGAAGAGGGGGGAAACAAGAAATAAGAAAAATAGACACTGAAACCGATGCTGGTACTCCAGAAGCGAGAGATAACCTCCAAAAGCTTGAGGGTCGACGTTTAGTTGACATCCAAGCTTCAAGGCCCATCCCTAGTCACCCACCTCCTTTTGGTCGAAATGTGTTACATTTTGATTATTATCCGAGCCCAGGCGTCGAAACTGCAAAAAAGAGATGCTTAGCGCAACTTCTATTTCAATTCCGAACACATACGTCTAAAAAAATGTTCGTTTCGTGCGAAAATAGAGTCTACAGATCGATTTTACATTGTTACGAAATTATCCGAATTCGATTTCTTCGGCGGACAATGTACAAACCATCTGTAGACTCTATTTTCGCACCAAAAGAATATTTTTTTGGACGTATGTGTTCGGAATTGAAATTGAAGTTGCGCTAAGCATCTCTTTTTTGCAGTTTCGACGCCTGGGCTCGGATAATAATCGATATGTGACACATTTCGACCAAAAAGAGGTGGGCGACTAGGGATGGGCCTCAAGTGAAAATTTAAAATGCAGAAAGTGCGCAGTGACACTCGCTCTATTAAATATCTCACGCGAAAGGCGAGTTGGCTTAGCTCACATATTTTCAATTAAATGTGTTGAGTGCAAAGCAATTAACTCAGTGCCAACAGATGAGCGACATGTGGAAAAAAGTGCGAAACGTTCATTCAATATAAACACAGAATGTGCTCTTGGTAAGTGAAGTTGAATTCTGTCATAAACATGTTTTCATTTTATTCTATTTTCAATTAAAAACATTCATTACTTGCTTCCAGAAATAATACATTCAGGTTCGGGCTGCACTGACTTGAATCAATTGCTCGCCTGTATCGACGTCCCAACACTGGACCCCAAACCATGCAAACGATATGAACGAGAAGTTGGACCAGTGGTAGAAACAATTGCCAAAAATATCTGCGAAGAATGGTCCAGAGTGAAGCGTAATCTGATTATCGCAAATGCGGATGAATAAAAAAATCTTCTGTAAGAATTATCATAATTATAATAATTCACGACTATTATTTTTTTCAATTTTTGTCCTATATCTTTTTCATTAATGGAATTGCTATTAAATTCTCTAATCATGAAATTAGTCGTCATCAGTAATTTTTGGGAGATAGAAATCGTTACTATTGTGCTTGTTATACTCGCTCATACTATTATACAAAAATATGTTCATGTTTTTCATAACTTTTATGTATTGAAAATAAAGATATTCGTAATTTCGGGTACATATTTGTTTTCAAACTAAACCTTTTTTTCGTTTTCCGCCATTCCAGACCCCCTGAGTTACTAAATGATTTCCTATCAACAAGAGACGAAGTCGGTGATGCCATAGATATAAGGTTAGTAGATTGGACAAGTTCAGAAAATTCGGAGTCATATAGCAGTATGTCACAAAATAATAGTGACAACGAATGATGCCTTCTATGTTTGGTGGTAAGATAGAACATCTATCGATATAGTCAAAAATTTCACCCGTGTGCTCGAATTATCTAAATATTCTGTTGGTAAAATGCTAAATTTCGATTTTCAGACCTATGATGCGCTGACATTATACTACAGCTATATACAATGTATACCCTACAAATGCAATGCGCTCCGTTAGGCTAGCGGCTTATACGTATCATTTTTTTTATGCTAACAGGGTGATTATTTCTTTTTCGAAAAATTAATTTTTTTGTTTTCATTCAAAAAACATGTTGGATAATTTTTTTCCATGATACGGACACGATAAGAATTCGAAGTGAAAATTAACACCCGTTATCCGTTTTTATTGATCAAAAAGATACTTTACAGCCAATTTAAGATAATGAATAACTCGGACTCCGTTGATCTCCGAAATTTTTCGCTGAGGAACTTTAGTCTTAGAATTCGACAAGGAATATGCCCATTCAATATGGTCCGGTCAAACTGAATCACCCTGTATACTTTTATATCAAATATCAAAATTGCAGACAAATCGAGATTTTTGCCACGAATCGGTCATAGGTAATTGGTAGACTCATATATTATATAAGACATTCGATGCCAAATCGACCTGGTCCTAACCCTCGATTTTTCAGATCTGGTCCGCGATTTTTCATATCATTCTTCTGACTCTCAATAGCAATCACAATTTCTTCGAATTTTTCTAAATAAATTTGAGTGCGTTATGAATCTTCAAAGTTTTTTTTTTCAACACCTCGATGGCCGTGATCGAAAAATCTGAAAAAATTCTCAGAAATTTTTCGTCAAAAATGAAGATTTTTCAACCAACAAAAAACAGATTGAAGTGAAAGTCCAGACATGATGAATTTTAGCTAAAAAATTTTCATTTCTGACACAGAATTTTTGAGGATTTTTTCAGGTTTTTCGATCATGGCCATTGAGGTGTTGAAAAAAAAACTTCGAAAATTCATAACGCACTCAAATTTATTCTGAAAAATCCGAAGAATAAGTCGCGGACCAGATCTCAGAGGTCGAGGGTCAGGACCAGGTCGATTTGGCATGGAATGCCCCATATGTATTATTTTGAGGGTGACCGCATATGCCGCAGCTCAACTCTTAGCTATTATTTAGCTCATACTATGCTACAAATAATAACATTTTACGTTGTGAGGTAGCACTGGATAATGCGCAGATATTAAAAATGTGTGGATGAAATTGAAATCTATATTATCGATCAATGTGTGCAGATCGTTCACTAGATCGCGAATCTGTTGATAAAATAGTGTGCTGAAGCGAAATACACAAAAAAGATCTTTTCGACTGCCGTTCCGCCTACATTCGTATCGCGACACTGTTTTTAATGGCGATCTTGTCCAATCTACTAACCTTATATTTTTGCCTATACCTAAAATATATTATGTACATTTCTACTTTTACAACAACAAAAAAAATTCCCTCCTGCTACACAGTAGCAATATTTTTTTTTCCCCCGGGGATGGGCGTGTTACGTACTCTATACCTATCCCATACTCTTCTCTATACTCTCACTATCGATACCCAAGACACAACATCCTGCATCAATCCTATCCCAGAACCTCTAATCGGAGGAAGTCTCACCCTACATTCCAAGAACTGAATCCCTACTAAGATGCACCTGCATAAACGCGTCTATGCCCGGAAGAACAATGAAAAGAATTAGCTCATTAGTAGCCGACTCTTGCATTTCATTACACACTTCGATCAGAATCATTAACAAGAGCAGTAGCTCCAAAGACTTCAATCAGAACCGCTAAGGAGAGCACTCGCTTTAGAACTCGTAGACTCAAAATCACGTCTCCACCTAGCTGTACGAACTTGTAACTCATTTCTACCCTTACCGAAAAAAGTACTGTGAAGTACTGCTGGTACTTCGGTACTCAAAGTACTGCTGTACTTATTTCGCGAGTACAGGAGAGTTCTATAAGTACGGCGCAGTACTTGCCGTTCTCGTAGTACTTAGTATTACTACTAGTACTGGTACTGCTACAAGTAATATGTATCAGACTTTTATGTACGTTGCCTCGTTACTGAGCTACAAATTTCATTTACGTTTTCCAGGCGGGGGTTAATGGCACTTTGAAGGAAGGAAAAAATCCCTTCATTGTTTTTAGGCTATAACCTCTTCCCGGCCGAATTTTTTGGCTCCGTAAAAAAAAAAAATGTTTTAGGAACATTTAAACAGAGATAACACTACAACGTACACGCGCCGGAGGTTACTTTTACTTTTGTTCCATATATGGAACAGTGGCTGGGAAGAGGATAATCCAATGATTTGGACCAAACTTAAGTGACAAAAGTCAATTTGGGAAATAACGGACACCCTAATATATATCTACGCAGTATCAAAACTGAGTACACGCAGTACTAGTACCAAATACACGCAGTGCTCGTACTAAGTACATGCAGTACTAGTACTGAGTACACGCAGTACTAGTACTGAGTAGACGCAATACTAGTACTGAATACACGCAGTACTAGTACCGAATACACGCAGTACTAGTACTGAGTACACGCAGTGCTCGTACTGAGTACACGCAGTACTAGTACTGAGTACTAGTACTGAGTACACGCAGTACTAGTACCAAGTACACGCAGTACTGGTATTGAGTGCACGCAGTACTGCAGATTGTGTACTAAGTACTCGTATCCTGTGTACTAAGTATTGCAAATTGTATACTGAGTACTCGGATCCTGTGTACTAAGTACTGAAATCCAGTACTTTCTTTGGTAAGGGTTGTAGCAGTAATACTAAGTACTACGAGAACAGCAAGTACTGCACCGTACTTATAGTACTCACTTGTACTCGCGAAATAAGTACAGCAGTACTTTGAGTACCGAAGTACGAGCAGTACTTTACAGTACTTTTTTTCAGTAAGGGAGATGTCAATTTCTGTTTGTTTCAAACATTATTAGGTGATAAATAACTTTCTTGGTGGAATTCACACATATGGTAGTAATAAAGTTGATAAGTCATGTAACACCGATTCCCGCGGGCTCGGGTATTACCCGCAGGGACTACGGTCTATCAACAAATAAGGCACCAACGCTTTATTTATTTATTACCTCCTCCGAATAGCAACGATGATGTTGGGCGCCAGACTTCGGGGGAGGAGTCCTCTCTCTCTCGCTCGCTTCAGCTAGCCATCGGTAGAGGGATATTCGCGGGGGCGAGAAATACAAACACTTGACACACTACGAGATATTTTTGAATAATTATTTATCGAAAAAAAAAGAAAAAGATAACACTATTTTGTGCAGCCTGTGATCTCGATGGCTTGGACGAATAACGTTGCACCTCGCGTTCAGCTTCGAAACCGCGCTACCTCGATCTCGGCTTCAAAACCGCGCTACCTCAGAATTGGGCTCAAAAACGTTGCAGCTCGAGGGGCGATTATTTTTACTGGAATTTATGTTGGCAGCACATCAGCGCGGTTTTAAATTTTCGACTTATTCATTCGAAATAAAACTGGAATGACGACACTTTTTGAGTTTACATCTCGTATTTATACATAAGAAGTAAGAGAGAAAGACTGGAATAGTTTATTTAGCCCATGGGACAGGTCCCCTAGGGCGACAGAGAAAGTAATGCAGGTACACGGAGAGAAGAGAATAGGTATATTCACAATGTAACATAGTAACCATTACTATGTTACATGGTAATTGTTGAAAAAAGCTCCTAAAAATATGAGCAATAGATCGTTGGATGCGGAATTACGTCTAGAAGAATGTATGAAATTGTTTCACCAGTGCATCAAGAATTGCAAAAGTCATAAACAAATTAAGATGAGAAGAAATCGCATTTGGTTTTTCGCTAATAACTCAAAAACGGTGAGTGATAGCGAAAATATGAAAAAGATTCTTAAAGAGGAGGAAATTTCCCATAAAAAAGACCTAACTCTCGGAACTCTATTTCCATTATTTATAATTTTTATTTAACGCTGAAAATGAGGTTCCGCGCGGCCGCTATAGCGCTATCTTATTTTTATAGAATCTTATTTTCAGCGTTGAATAAAAATTATAAATAATGGAGATAGAGTGCCGGGGGCTGGGTCTTGTTTAAGGGGAATTTCCTCCTGTTTAAGAATCTTTTGTCCGATTTTCAATATCACTTATAGTTTTTGAGTTATTAGCGAAAAACCAAATGCAATTTCTTCTCATCTCAATTTGTTTATAACTTTCGCAATTTTTTGTGTACTGGTAAAACATTTTGATACATTCTTCTAGACGTAATTCCGCGTCCAATGATCTATTGCTCATATTTTTAGGAGCTCTTTTTTAAGAATTAACAACGATTTTAACTTGTCAAACAGCATATACCATGTAACATAGTAATGGTTACTATGTTACATTGTGAATATACCTATTCTCTTCTCTCCGTGTAGAGACAAGAGTAACTCAAAGTCATGCAAATGAATCAATTAATAAAGGTAGAGACAGAGTAACTTAAAGTGAAAACAATACCCCGGGTAGAAATCTGGTCAGGCTTGCCTAACAGCGATCAGGCCCTGATCAGGCGTGCTCTGAAATGGTCATAATCAAACAGCCCTGAAACTGCCCTGATCAGGCGTTCTTTGAAATGGCCATAGTCAGACAGACCTCAAACTGCCCTGATCAGGCATGCTCTGAAATGGCCATAATCAGACAGCCCTGAAATATGTAATTGCAATGACATGTCTGCGGAACTCCGAATAAGTCTTTCATCGGCATCATATATATACATATCTCTGATCAGTGAGCATTTTATTGAGACGTGTGATGAATCGTGATGAGAAAAGGCGATATGCGACACGGATGCGCATAAGAAAACATCGTGCTATGCATAAAACGCGGGCGAATGTGGAGAGAAACGTCTTGCCGTATTTTATACCAGGTATGTATAACCTCTAATACAGCGCGAAAATAAACCATTGGTCCTTCTACGGGATCAATTGCCACAGAGGCTTTGGGTTTCTCTCAAATGTTAACTATATATTCCTGAGAATGGTTTGGTCGAAAATTTACATCTCATGATATATATCGCGTGACTGAAGCAAAAGGGTCTGGTTGCCAAAAAGTGCTTTTTAAATGCCATATATGAGTACGGGCCATTCCACGTGAACCGGATCAGTCACCTCTCGGATATTTTTTTAATGTTGCATGTCGATTGACCTTGGGGAGTTGGATTTTTGTTCCAAAGGATTTTTCAAATAGTGCAAAATTCGTTGAGTTATTTGCATAAACAAATTCGCGCAAGGTTTTTTTTCAAAAATTCATGACTTCGCCAAAAATGACACTAGACTCAATTTTTTTTTAGCTTACGCGGAAATATTCATAGAATGTATGAAAAAATATGTATTTCAAAAAAAGTTTGTTTATCTATTGTTTATTTAACAATTCAGTTCTCAAAGATTTTTAAAACACACAGTGACACGATCAAAATTTTTTCTAAAAATACTGACATATACTTTGTACTATACTACAGCCTATGAATTAATTTTGAGGACGTGTCATTTTTTGTTTTCGAGTAAAAAATCATTAAAGTTGGCGGCGCGCGCCAATTCCGGGTCGACCGACGCCGCGCCGCGTGGAACGTCCCGGGTAGAAATCTGGTCAGGCTTGCCTGACAGCGATCAGGCCGCGATCAGGCGTGTTCTGAAATGGCCATAATCAAACAGCCCTGAAACTGCCCTGATCAGGCATGCTCTGAAATGGCCATAATCAGACAGCCCTGAAATATGTAATTGCAATGACATGTCTGCGGAACTCCGAATAAGTCTTTCATCGGCATCATATATATACATATCTCTGATCAGTGAGCATTTTATTGAGACGTGTGATGAATCGTGATGAGAAAAGGCGATATGCGACACGGATGCGCGTAAGAAAATATCGTGCTATGCATAAAACGCGGGCCAATGTGGAGAAAAACGTCTTGCCGTATTTTATACCAGGTATGTATAACCTCTAATACAGCGCGAAAACAAACCATTGGTCCTTCTACGGGATCAATTGCCACAGATGATTGGGTTTCTCTCAAATGTTAACTATATATTATATAATCCGAGATGGTGCGGTCTGGAGGCTAGGTGAATTGACGTGGACAGCCCCATATATAGATATGAAAGAAGAATTGCCAGGCGATTCCAGGGGAGCCTTGAAATAATCCGATCGGGCAGCCTGAATCAGGGCCGAATCTAGCAGCCTAGGCTAGCTAGCTAGCTGATCACGACCATATGGCAGTCTGATCAGGATCGCGCGTGGCAGCCTGATCAAGAACATATGAGGCAACCTGATCAGGACCATAGATGACATACCGTTACCGATCAGGACAGGGCGCTGTCAGGCTGCCCTAACAGCGCCGTATAGGGCAGTCAGGCAGCCTGTTAGATAGATAGAATATTTATTGAGCGCTGTGGGACGGATCCCCTCAAGCGCTGGCACTTTGGATTACAGTTTCGCAAAAATTTTACATTTGCCTGTGATACATTGTACTCAAGGTATCATAATCTTGCTAGTTTTTATACAACTAAATGATTAATCTAATATATTATACTATAAATTTGATATATACTAAGATATTGTAATTATATAATTTTGGTTTTGACTAGTCCTACTCATAACGTTGAATCTAAGACTAGTTCGCCTTTATTTATTTATTTGTGTGTTTTCGTGTGTGTAGGTACAAGAGTGTATGTGTGTCGTGTCTGTCGGCCTATATAAGTATGTGTCTGTTCGAGGCTGAGTGGGGTGGGTTAGATATGCCATGGAGACCCACTCCGCGAGTCCCGGCATTTGCCCTTCGTCCATAGGAAAAACCATGGCCCAAATAACCTAAGGAAGGACTCAGTCTAGGTGACTAGATTAAAGGACACTAGCTTGTGTCTGACTAGATAGTAAGTGATTGAACAGGTGATATTTGAAAGTGACTAGAGTTTTACAGTTACGGATGCCAAGCGGTATGTTGTTCCAGTATGCAGCGCCTCCATGTGTGAATGAGTTTTTGAAATATTGAGTCCTACACGGTTTGATAGCTAGATTTTCGGATGGTGCTCTCGTGCTTCTAATCCCTACTTCTGTTTTATGCTTGAATTTACTTTTCAGGTACAGTGGTTCCTGAGTCTTCAATACATTGTACATCATACAGCCTAGTAGATATTCTTTTCTAGCGTTGACTTTCAACCACCCTATCATTGTAAAGTAGTGGGTGATATGTTCGTCCCTACGGATATTATAGATAAATCTAACGCATGAATTCAGGGCTCTTTGCAGCGAGAGCGTCAGTTCGTCAGTCAGGTCGGGGTGTATGATGCAGCAGTAATCGATCAGAGAAAAAACCAGAGTTGATATTAGCTGTATGCATAACTGTTCGGGCAATAGTTTGCGGCAAAGGCGTAGTTGACACGCGGTGCTGTATATTCTTTCAGTAACGTTATTTATGTGAGGCCTCCAGGTGAGGTCGCTCGTCAGCGTGACTCCCAGTATGTATAGATTGGATGAATATTCAATCCCTGTTTCCCGTACTTGAATACGCGGCATCGGTCTGAGATTGAGAGAATTTATGTACCTGGTGGTCCCAACCAATATCACTCTAGTTTTACCGCTGTTCAATTGTAACCCGTTGTCGTCTGCCCATCCGCAGACCGCATCGACGTCTCTGTTGGCCCTCTCAATTCCACTGAGGATGTTGGCTGGTTCACACTCGATCATCAGCTGGAGGTCATCGGCGTAGAAGTTGTAGCTACAGTTACATAAGATATTGCGAAGATCTGAAACATAAATGATAAAGAGCAAGGGTCCCAGAACCGATCCCTGGGGCACGCCCAGCGTCTTATTGACCCATTCAGATAATGCCCCGTTTGTTCCCCTGACAGCCTGCCGCCTCTTGGTGAGATACGAATGAAGAAATTTTAGGACCAGTGGTAAGAAGTTCAATTTCCTCAACTTTGTGAGAAGTATGGAATGATCAACCTTGTCGAAAGCTTTGGAAAAATCAAATGAGACCATCATGACAACCTTTCTTTTGTCTATCGCCTGGCGGCAGTAGTCTACGACCCTAATAAGCGCAGTATGAGTACTGTGTCCCTTCCTGTAGGCCGATTGGAATGGGTCATACAGGTTTCGTTCCTCAAGGTAGTCAGAGATTTGGTCTGCTACCAGCCTCTCGAGACACTTAGAGAGTGCGCATAGAATAGAGATAGGTCTGTAGTCGTTGCATGACATCGGAGACTTTTTTTTGGGAAGAGGCACAATGACAGAATCTTTCCATAAAGAAGGGAACACTCCGTGTAAAAGCGAGAAATGGAACAGGTGCTCTATGATGGGTAGGAGAACCGGAAGACTTTTCCTAAACACATCAATTGGAATACCGTCTATCCCAATCGCGTTCGATTTGGAGTGGAAGACGGCTTTGAGGACCTTTTCGGTTACGAAGTTACAGAAATGGAACTTATTATCATCGAATGGTTCCTCTAATGCTTGACTGAGGGTTTCAGGCGCCAGTTGTCGACCGTAGCCCACCTGTATAGAATCGGAAGACGCAAAGTGTTTGTTCAATTCAGAGATCGAGAAATGTAAGTTACGCGCCGAAGATTTCGATTTGACGAGTCCTAGCGTCCTGAGCTGTGACCATACCTCTGATGAAGATTTCGAGGTGCTGAGAGTCATGGTGTAAAATTCATTTCTAGCGCTATCGATTTTGATCCTGACCAGGTTCCGAAGACGTTTGAACCTGTCGTGCAGTGTCAGGCATCTCTTTCTTCTCCAGGCTCTACGTGCCTGGTTACGCTCGTTCATGAGAGCTTTAATTTCTGCTGTCAGCCAAGGCGCAGGAGCCCTATTTGGTTTAGTCTTGGCACTAACTAGGGGTGCGTGCCTATCCAGGCAGGCAGTCACGGTGGTTTTCATGTACTCAACTTTCGAGTCAATGTCATCGCTACAGACGAAAGGTTTCCAATCAACTCTACACAGATCTCCTAGGAAGTTGTCTATTGAGAAGTTTTTGAAATCTCTGTATGAGATTTCTCTTGCTTCCTTTCCTACTCCTATATCCAGTACGATATAGATGAGATCATGCGCTGAAAAAAATGATACGTCCAATTGCCCTGCTGTTACTAATTCGTCAGGATCGTCAATAATACAGTGGTCTATCCACGTCGCACTATTCTTGAGATTGTGCGTCGGATCGAACGGGACTAGATGAAGATTAGAACTATTTACAAAATTCCATAACCGGTCACGCATTTTATCGCTGTCATATGCCTCTGGCCTGAGGTCGAGGTTGAGATGACCAATTACAACATGTTTGGAGTAATGCACGAAGAGTTGCAGAAAGGAGTTCTCGAAATCACTCAAATAAGCCGTGTCCGGGGGGCGGTACACTACGCTTAGCATTAGCTTCTCTGTCCGAGAGACCGCGATCTCCGCGGTGATGAACTCTGGTTTACGACAGTATTCTCTCCCTGAGTCCTGAAGTATTCGCGTCCGAAAATTACACTTTATACAGAAGCCTACGCCTCCACCCTTCTTGCCTGTTCTGTCACATCTGTATAGATTGTATCTTATGAATTTCGTCGTATAAGCACATGTATTGACTTTGAGTTAGTGAGTGAGCACACGGGCTCACTAACACTTGTAAGGTAAGACTTGACGTCTTTTTTTATACCTTTATTACGGATTGGCGCGGGAATCCGACATCTTTCTATCGCCTTATCGACCCCGAAGGGTATGCTAATACCGAGCTGTCAACAGATGACAACAACTCATAAACACGTCGATATAACAGAAGACTTATCGATCAATTGATCGATAATTAGAGGAAAGCGGCAGATGTCGCCAGCAGGCGCCAAACTGCGAAGACACTGACGTTATGTGATTACTGACCAGTCACCGTATTTTGAGGTTAGGCACGAGAGACGAAAGAGAAACCAAAAATAATGAGAAAATTAAGGCAGGAAGGCACCTACCTTCATATCTGCGAAGAGCTGCAGCTTAGTAGATGCTGATTTTATAGTTCGTTGAAGATTTTCGATTCTTTAACACCAGAAAACACACCAAAAGGGACCCCACTCTCTGAAGACACCTCAATCCCGAAAAGAGAGAGAGAGAGAGAGAGAGAGAGAGAGAGAGAGAGAGAGAGAGAGAGAGAGAGAGAGAGAGAGAGAGAGAGAGAGAGAGAGAGAGAGAGAGAGAGAGAGAGAGAGAGAGAGAGAGAGAGAGAGAGAGAGAGAGAGAGAGAGAGAGAGGGCCTTAATTGAAAAAAAAAGATTTTAATTTTTCCATATATTATTCTGCATTCTTTGTTTGTTTTTTTTTTTTTTTTTGTAAATATTAATCCACATAAATAATACATACCTACGTATAAATTATAATCTTTGGCTTCTATACGTTTGGTTATAAAATGGCCAGTACTTTTCTGGGATAATTATTTTATCGCATAGTTCTTGGAGATCTGCTTTTTTGTTTCTATCTATTTGAATTTTGCCTTGGTATGATGGTGTTGAAATGTGTGCTTCCCAATCACTTTTTTTTTTTCACATCAATTGAGGCTGAAAATTTAAGTATCATTTGGAAAACCATGAATTGAAAAAAAAAATTCCGTTTCGTCGAACTTCAAGGTACATGTTCGTGAGTCTCGACCGATCGCTTTGAACAAATCCAACTAGGAGAGACCATCGGATAAAATAATTCTACAAAAAAAATCTCAAAGTAGACATTCAGACATTCGAAATAATTTTTTGGTGAAGTCTCTGCTCGCTTTTTTGACGAAGATACGAAGTTTTGAATTTGGTCTTTTATTTCATGCGAAATGTAGGTGTTCCTTGAGAAATTTTGAGGAGTGCAGTATATTCAATAATAATTATAGAAGAATATGGAATAATTCATTGACAATTGAGAATCTTTTTTCCTTTTTAAACAAATTCTATTATCTCTCTTAGTCCTTAGGTATGAATACGTGATGTAAACTTAACCAGTGTCGTCACTCCAGTTTTATTTCGAATAAATAAGTCGAAATTTTAAAACCGCGCTGGTGTGTTGCCAACATAAATTTCAGTAAAAATAATCGCCCCTTCGAGATGCAACGTTATTGAGCCCAATTCTGAGGTAGCGCGGTTTTGAAACCGAGAGCGAGGTGGCGCGGTTTCGAAGCTGAACGCGAAGTGCAACGTTATTCGTCCAAGCCATCGGTCTGGCTTCGGCTTACTACTACCGCTACTTTGTGTTTGAATACTAATCGAATGAAAGAATAAATTATAGAAAATACAATAAACTAAATAACCCTAAATATAATAACTCAAATGACTCCACTTTAATTCTACAAACTCTCTAAATAATCATCTAATATTATGGCTTAAAGAATAAATCTGAAAGAAGGGACGTTGACAATTATCACAGGCAGTTGACTATCCTTCCACTCTGCAACCAGCTGGAGGTACGGCTGTCTAGTCGATTTCGAAGCCGACGCTCCTAGTCTCTGACTGGCAACTGATCTCTCAACAGCTGGGAGGGAAAGGGAATCGGGACTCGGTTCGACCAAGCTGCAGAGATTTGGAGTGAGCATGTCATGTAAAAAGTGTTGAAAGAAAACCAGCTGCGCTCTTGTTTGTAGAATAGTTTCATATGATATAGTGAGGCATTTTTCACTCGAGTTTATGATTCATAACTTTGTTATTAACAATTTTATGCGAAAAATAGCTTTTTGTTTAGTTTTTTGCTTAAAATATTGCAACTGTCAGAGTAATCGTGATTACTGATTATATGATTATATGCAGTTTTCTCAAAAATTCATAACTCGGTCAGTTTTTGAGATATAGCATAGATCCTTAGGCCAGTATTAGTTTGTAATGAAAACTTCATATGTACAAAAAGCAGGCGCTGTCCGATGAATAGTTTTCAATCTGTGGCTATTTGAGTTTTTTACTATGCAATTTTCCAGCAGGCCTGAATGCCACAGGCGTGGTCCGATTTCAATTTGCAAAACGCATTTCGAAAGTAGAATTTTCATACTTCGAAATGTTCATCTTGGTTTTGCATTAAAACGCTGAGAAACATGTTAGAAATGGAGCTGAACATCACCAGAAACGGCCGAGCGCGCGAGACTATTTGAAGAGTGGGGGAAAGCAGTAGACAAGGCGAAGCATGTATATTAGGGTGTCCGTTACAAAACCCAATTTTGAATCGGACTAGACGCGACCCCTACAATGATTGAAAAAAAAATTACAATATTTTTAAGCATAATTTGATCCTTTTATCTCAATTGGAAGGCGTGCTTAAGTGTCCAAATAATTCTGCATTTGAATAACATTCATTTTTGTCATTTTTGTTCAATTCCAATTTTTTACGTAGCCACAAGAAGGTAGAAAAAATCATGCGATATTTTAAATCTCCCTCATATAAGTGAAAGTACATAGAAAAAAATCTTCCTTGCCGATTGTCTCCTATATACGGAAATTTTTTTTTTAAATGAAATGAAGAACTGATTCTCTTAATAACGCAATGGGCAAGAAAGTACTGATTCCATCAGACTGGTGTGGCACGTCACGGCTCATCAATCGCCGTGAAAATATCTACAATAGATTTGTATGAATTAATCAATTTTTTTCCGTTCTATTGACTACGTAAAAAATTGGAATTGAAAAAAAATGACAAAAATGAATGTTATTCAAATGGAAAATTATTTAGACACTTAGGCACGCCTTTCAATTGAGATAGAAGGATCAAATTGCGTTTAAAATTTTATTTTTTTTCAATCATTGTAGGGGGTGCGTCTAGTCTGATTCAAAATTGGGATTTTTAACAGACACCCTAATGTATATAGTAATAGTAATACTGTTTCACAACTTTTAGACAAGGCGAAGCATGAATACAGGGTGATTCACTTTGCGCGCATCACCTGGTAAGGGCGGATACCTTGTGAAATTCTAAGACTAATTTTCCTTTACCAAAAAGTCCTGGTACTAATGGTTCTCGGGCTACAGAAGGTCTTAGTTTACCAATCACAGGGCCTCCAGCTGCTCAAGTTAGGGCCGGGTCTAAGGTATAAAACTAGCAGTGTCCGTGGCAACTCGATTCCCAGTGAAATAAAAGTAAATGATTCAATCTAGTGATAAATTTAAGTTACAGTTATTGTCGCCAGAGGTCGCCAGGAGTTGTCTCCATCCAACATACGCTTTCGTTATCTATGACCAAGACCACCGCTACGTGGTCTCGTCCTCTAGGTCTACCGCCACGTAGTAAAAGGGGTATAGGACTGCTGGAGCCTTTAGAACAATCATGTTCTTCTGGGTGGGATTACAATGAGCGTATTCGAGGTAGGCAAATAATATTTGAGTACATGTGTATTAGACTCAAAATGAACCTAAAAAAAAAAATGAATGAAAAAAATATTGATAAATATAGAAATTGAATCAGCACAGGTTTTTTTGCAGGTTCGTAGCTGGCCCGCATGATAACTCAAGAACCAAGGCACTGAGAAAGCTGAAACTTTCACGAGATCTTCATAATACCTTTGTGCACAGTGTGAACCAGTCGCATTAACGGCAAAATTCTGTGAGGAATTTTATGAACGAAAAACAGGATTTTTTTTTAATAATTTCGAAAAATTTTCTTCTTCTTCGAATATTTTGGACATTTTTTTTGTAAATCAATGAGACTGGTTCACACCATGCACAAAGGTATCATACAAATTTTGTGATCATTTCAGCTCTCTAAGTGTCTTGGCTCTTGAGTTATCATGCGGGCCAGCTACGAATCCGGAAAAAAAACCTGTGCTAATTCAATAGCTTCGGATTTCTATATTTATCAAGATTTTGTTCATCTATATTTTCTTCAGGGTTCACTTTGAGTGCAATAAACATGTACTAAAATATAATTTGCCGATCTCAAGTACGCTCATTGTAATCACACCCTGAAGAATAAAATTGTTTTGAAGACTCCAGTAGTCCTATACCCCCTTAATCAACCGAATTGAAAACTTCTAATTATTTGTTGTCAATTTGTAAATTTTATCGTTTTTTTGTAGATGTGAATGATAATTATAAGAAAATGTTTGAAGTTTATTTTTTCAGTCAATTTCAGAGATCGAGTTAACCCCCAAAAATCGGTTTACGAGGTTACGTCTGCAGAGTAGGGGAGAGTGGGGCTACTTCGATCACGGGGCTACTTCGATCACTGGCAATTTTTCGCTATTGGATTTATATTTTTGATTCGAATTGCCGCCATGGGTTACTTCTACAAGTCACCCAACTTCGCACATGTAAGCAGTGGTGCGCAGTTGTTTGTTACGGCATATGTTCGCCACATAATTTGAATTGTCTGGAAAGCTGTCAAAATCGTGACACGCAAAATTTTCGTAAAAAGTTTTCCAGATGCAACGAGTGTTCTTCGGATAGAGAAATTTCAGTTGTGCCGTAAGTACATATACACCCTGATAATCCTACACTAACATTTTCTCGAATTTTTTTTTTTCATCAATTTTTGAGCGCGTTTCTAATTTGTTTCTAACCTGCGGGGCTACTTCGATCACTTTTTGTGGGGCTACTTCGATCAATTTGTCAATTAAAGTTGTTCAATTCTTTCAACAGTGCTTGTCCAATTTGTTAATCTAATGTGGGCAATTCCACCTCAAATCGGCCAAGAAATGACCTCGTATTTTTTGAATCGACTTATACTTTTTTAACGTGTCATCTACGTCAAAAAAGTAGACCCGTATTTTTTCGTTGGTCCAAAAAGTTTTTTATGCAACGCAGGCATGTTTTACGCGTTTTTCATGCTCGATTTCGGTACACAAAGTTGGCGTTTTAGAGACAGTTGAGCGAGTCTGCGAATGCGCATGCGGACAGTTCACTTTTGGCTACTTTTGAGTCCTAGGAGTTAAAAGTGGTCTCTAACGTACGCGCCGTAGCCTTCAAATCGCGTTGTTATGCGTTGCTATGCGTGTATGTCCGTCGACTTTGTGTACCGGATCGAGCATGAACTTGTAAAACATACTCTTGTTGTATAAAATATCGTGTGTACCAAGGAGCCGAAGGTCTTTTACGCCGAGCGTATTATTATTTTCCTTGGAACAAATTTACAGCAACAGTGTCATGCTTTAAGCAGTCCGAAATCGCAGCAAAGCTTCTGTGTTTTAATATTGAATCTTCTTTACAATAGATCACGAATGGGTGTATAGTTGCTTGGTCGTTGTTCCAATGTACTCCTATTTTTCGCCGAGCCCCGTACGACGCGACGCGGTAGTCGAGAGGCGCGTGGCGCGCCAACCTCACGCAACGCCGGACAAATAATTGTAAAAAAAATACTTGGAAAAATAGCTCCATCTTTTGTAAAAAATGGTCATCTTCAGAATCGAATAAGGAATGCAATCATATTTTTTTTAGAATTTTAAAAATGGCTTTAGATTGCGAAAAAAATCGATAAACATTTTGATTGCTCATAAAAATAACAAAATCATTTTTCAAAAAAATGAAAAATTTTATCGAAAAGTGTCTTTCATCGCCTTCAAAACGCGTTTTTAAACATCTCTCTACGGTGAAAGGGACCCGAGATATTAATTCTCAAAGCCGCCCTCGCGCTACTTTCACAGCAAAATTCGATAATTCATAACTGGTGTGAAAAAAACTTTTTGGACCAACGAAAAAATACGGGTCCACTTTTTTGACGTAGATGACACGTAAAAAAGTTTGAGTCGATTCAAAAAATACGAGGTCAAAAAACACCCAAAATTGGCCGATTCGAGGTCGAATTGCCCATGTGTAATTTGATTTAGTGTTTATTCAATTTGAATCAAATTAGAGCGTGTTTTATCATTTTCATTTCGTTCTATTTCTAATTTGTAGGGATTCTTATTGTACAATTTTTGATTTGTTCATTTTGAGGATGACAATTTATGGTTTCTTAACAAATTTGATTGGAAAAAAAAAAAAAAAAAAACAGCCCGCGTCGAGGAAACAAAGAAAAAAGAGCAAATAGTGGAAGAAGTGTGAAAAAAATTTTATCTTGTTATAATGTAATGCAATGATTTCTTTGGATGAATAAAAATATGTTCAATTCGTAAAAATGATTGCTATCAAGTATAATCATAGAATAAATATTGTCTTCAATTGATTGAGGCACTGGTTCGAGTATTTCCATAGTTTCCATGGTAATTTGTCACGAGGATCAGTATTGAAACAAAATTGCTTTACAAAACTTTACAGCTAGTTTTCTGAGAATTAAGTTTATCAAAACGGTGACCACAATTTCTTCATAACCGTTTATGCGATTGACTTCAATGTTATACACCATGTTAATGTTATAATATTCCAAGCTTCTATGGAACGAATTTCTCATTTGACCTTTCGTTTTTGAAAAATTGATGAAAACGTTCCAAAAAATCCCGAAAAACGCGATGAAATACAAAAAAAAATGTGGTTTGACCACGTTTAAGTGGATCAAAAATCCGTTCCATAGAAGCTTAGAGGGTACATTGACGATTCCAAAAAGTATTTGTTTTTGTGTTTCAGATATTCCGTTTGCCTATAAACGTGGTCACTGTTTCGCAAATATTTTTTCGCGGAGCTCTATTCAAATGGAAGCAGAGGACCTGATTCTTGTGATATTCGATTTTTCTTTTTTTTAGTTTGAAGCGGAAATTCGGAGCTTTCAGAAGCTATTTTCAGAATTATTTTCCGCCCTTTATTCTCACCGCAATAAAACATTGAATACGATCATCATTTTATCGTTCTCGTAGGTTGGCACCCCCTTAATCCTTGGACAGAAACAAGAATTAATTAGTTGAATAAACATTTTTTCAGTCAATTTCAGAGATCGAGTCAACCCTCCAAAATCGGTTCAGGAGGTTACGTCTGCAGAGTACCCTCGATGAGCTCTTTCGCCAATAATTCTTCATATGAAAACTAGAGGTGATTAATCCTTGGACAGAAACAAGAATTATTTAATTGAATAATTACTGTATAGAACATACTGTTTCACAATCACGATTTTGAAAAATCGCTATTGTGATCCTTTAATCAGCTGGGAATATCAGGGCTGAAGTCAATTAACCAAGATTACTATAATTATCAGCTTCATTTGTCAAATAACTCAAGAAATAATTCAAAATGCCTAGAAAAGAATTTTGTGTTACAGAGAAATTGAAATAATGATGTTTTTTTTTTTTTCACCAGGGAGGAGAAATGCTTTCATGCACGGCATGTGGGACTCCCATAAATAAGTATGGACTACCCACTGCAACTCCTCCCGACAACAAGTGCTGAATGAACACACAACGGAACAATAATTAACAATAATAATAAGTTTGTAACGTCTTCATTCTTCGGAAATGAGTGTGTGTCCTCATGTTCATCCTGAAAAAGCACAATCAGATCAAAATTAGAATTAGATTAACGACGAGCGCCCTAATGATCAGCAGGTATAAAATGATAGATAAATTGCACGACTCGCCTAGAGAAGGTGCTCGAAGTGCCCTCCGTGCACTTCGATGCACGAGTCGGCACGGCGAATTAGGCTGGCTTGGGCATTCTCGAGCATAGCCGGTGTTATTGTGGCCTGGTCAATCCGGACAGTCAACTCTTCGACCGTGTCGATAGGATGCCGATACACGATTTCTTTGATATGACCCCATAGGAAGATGTCCAGGATGTTGAGGTCTGGTGATCTGGGTGGCCAGTTAACAGGCCCTCCTCCACGGCCAATCCACGCGTGTGCAAATTCGCGATCTGAGACCTCACGCGCTACTCTTGCGTAGTATGGCGGTGCGCCGTCGTGTTGATACCAAGAATCGGGTCCCAGGATCACTCCCGCGTTTCCCAACAAAATGGGCAAATCGACGTCTAGGAAATGTGCACAAATCCGCCCATTCAAGCGGCGTGGAATTTCATATGGACCCACCTGAAAATTAACTACTCGTTACCATTCCTTTCTCGCGATGCACGATGCAGCCTGACTTATTATTATTACTATTATTATTATTAATATTATTATAATTATTGTTATTATTGAGCTTACCAATTCACTGCCCTGAATGCCCGCCCGTGAATTTACGGTGGAGCGGTTTTGAAATCCGCGGACCATAGTGGCGTGCGGATTTTCAGCAGCCCACAGATGGTAATTGTGAGCGTCGAATGTGCCATCCCGTCCAAATGTAGACTCGTCAGAAAAAATAATACGCCTGCTGAAATTTGGATTCTGCCGATTTTTCTCCACCAGCCACCGACAAAACTCCAACCGCCGCGGGTAATCCTCCACTTGCAGGCTCTGCACCCGTGTATAGTAGAATGCGTGCAGAGTTTCGTCGCGGATGATTCGTTGCACGGTCGAATAGGAGGTGCTGCAGTATCTTGCAACTGCTCGAAGACCCATCAACGGATCGTGCGCCACCATCTCCAGAATTCTTTCCTCCATGACGGGCACACGGACGTTCTGCCGTCTTCCGATGGCGTCACCGCGGTTCAAATGCCTTACCAGTTGGCCGGTTTCCCTAGACCGGTGGACCAAACGTAAAATAACGTTTTTGTCAGAATGTCGCCGCATTGGAAACCGCACAGCGTATGCCGCCGCAGCCACGCGTGCAATTTGCCCACACTCGCCGTACAAGATCAGCATGTCAGAATACTCGTGTGGTGAATAGTAATCGATTTCTAAATATTTATTTAATAATCAATAAGAGATTAAATGGCCCGTGTAAACTGCATTGTTAAAAATTTCGATTGTAAATTTACTCAACAAGTGTAGGAAGTTTTTTACGAACCCGGAATAGTAAAATTTAATATACATACTTTCTGCAATTTTTGAGATCTGATTTGCATATTAGCTGTACTATGATGATAATATCATTGAACAACGGTACAGTAATTTTAATAAAACGGAATATCATTATTGAAATGATAAATTGTGATTTTAATGTTTGAATGTAGCTCAATTTTCATGACAACGTATATTGAATTCCAAATAACGGTGGACTAAATTTACCAAACATGTACATATCAAATTTAACATCCGATTTTTCCTTTCTACTATGTTTAGCTTTGGCGCAGGTCCTAAATTGTGAAGGAAAATTAGTTTTCACCAGAGTTTATGCGTTTGAACACGTAAATGACCATCGAAATATGATGAACACCAAAGAAACGCATTTTCAATTCGCTAAAAACGCTAATAATATTTTGGTCGTAACCGGGATTTGAACCCACGCCCGCTCGCATTCGCTCGTATTACTAGTCGCACGCCCTATCCACTACGCCAAACCACCTATTGAATGTTGTCCGAATGTCTTTTTATTCGTTCGGAGCCTACACATCATACAATAGCTTTATATGTCATCAAGCTTTATTGTGAAACTCAAGGTTGGACTTCGAGTTCAGATAGAATGCATTGCAATATGGATCTTCTTCTTCACCGACTATCGAACTTGACATGCGTTTTTGATAAATTTCTACTACAATCTGGTGTTTCGTAAATTAACAAATTGACTCAATTAATTTCACATTAAGTTTCGGAAATTCATCAAAGTCATGAATTTACTCGAGCGATTTAACACAAATGCGATAGATTTACTAAGCTGGTCTTGTGAATTTGAGAAACAGTCAAATTATTTTGCTGTCAAGTATAGTGATATAAGAAATTCAGTTGCAAATTCCGGAACCGCGTCATTTCCCTAACGCCACTGTACAGAACCGTCGAATGCCCAAATTCTAGCCTTTGTGTTTCTCTTATCAAGTGTGGTGGAATCAAAAATTTAATTGTAAATTTATGAATACCGCATAGTAATTGACATTGCTAAGACAAATTGTTAATGCTAAAAGTCTGTATGAAAATTTTTTCGTGCACTTGTTTAGCACATTTAGAAGTATGTGCAGCAAATTCCAAACATTGTTTAGTAAATTCACAAACACAATGCAATTACTATACAAATTAGTAAATTTATGATACACTTTTGTGCTTTTCGTATCAAGTTCAATGGAATTAGGAATTTTTTCGCAAATTTAAAAGAAATCCATAGTCATTCACAATGCTTTGCCGAATTTGTGAAATTGGGAGTCTTTTGTATAGTAAATGTGTAGTAAATTCACAAACATTTCTAACAGTGTGCTTAATGAACTCTATGCGTAACCATAGGTTGTTTGTGACAAATCAAAAGACGGTGAAACAAAACATTCATCGTTTCTTGTCTTCACGGATTACTATTCACCACTAAAGTATTTTGACATGCTGATTTTGTACGGCAAGTGTGGGCGAAATGCACGAGTGGCTGCGGCGGAATACGCTGTCATGGAAGGAAGAATTTTGGATATGGAGTTTTGTCGTTGGCTGGTAGAGAGAAATTGGCAGAATCCAAATTTCAGCAGGCGTATTATTTTTTCTGACGAGTCTACATTTGGACGGGATGGCACATTCAACGCTCACAATTACCATCTGTGGGCTGCTGAAAATCCGCACGCCACTATGGTCCGCGGATTTCAAAACCACTTCACCGTGAATTTATGGGCGGGCATTCAGGGCAGTGAATTGGTAAGCTCAATAATAACAATAATTATAATAATATTATTAATAATAATAGTAATAATAATAAGTCAGGCTGCATCGTGCATCGCGAGAAAGGAACGGTAACGAGTAGTTAATTTTCAGGTGGGTCGATATGAAATTCCACGCCGCTTGAATGAGCAGAATTATGCACATTTCCTAGACGTCGATTTGCCCATTTTGTTGAGAAACGCAGGAGTGATCCTTGGCCCCGATTCTTGGTATCAACACGACGGCGCACCGCCGCACTACGCAAGAATAGCGCGTGAGGTCTTAGATCGCGAATTTCCACACGCGTGGATTGGCCGTGGAGGGCCTGTTAACTGGCCACCCAGATCACCAGACCTCAACATGCTTGACTTCTTCCTATGAGGTCACATCAAAGAAATCGTGTATCGGCATCCTATCGACACGCTCAAAGAGTTGACTGTCCCCCTAATAGAAATTCTGTATGACTGGGCGTTATAGACTCTTGGCGCGATGTTCGCACGGCGACCTCACAGTGATATGCGGCCGGGAGCTCGCCGTGATACGCCGCCGGGACATTGCCACAACTTTGCATTGGACTTTCCAACGCTCTTGCGAAACAATAGGGTTATGTCGGTCTCGTTGACAGCAAGCTTTCGTTCGTTGCTGCGTAAACATCTCGTTATTGAGTTGGAAGAATAGAAAAATTGTTGGACATGGATATACATATTAGGGTGGGTTGAAAAAAAAAAAAAATTTCTTAGGCTGGGGGTAGAATTTGTACCTTATAAAAAAAGAAAATTTTTCCAAAAAAAAAAAATTTTGTACTTAACGTTTGGAGGTAGCCCACTCGTGTTTTAAATAAATATTTAATCAAATGGGGTAATTCCAACGGGAAATTCTTTTTTTGGTTCGAAATCGTGGAAAACATGTAAAAATTGTAGAATATGATTTTTTTTTACTCAACTGTCATTCTAATACAAAAGAAAGTGCATTTTATTTTTTGATTTTTTACTTAAATCACAACAACAATGGGAATTTTTTTTTTTCAACTCTTGAGTTTCATTGCCGTTAAGGGGACAGCCTACAGATTCTGGAACACCTTTTATATATTTTTTACTACCACCCGTTCTGAAGTTATTAAAAACAAAGAAGTTAATTACTAATAACCTTTGTTTTCAATTACCAATTAACTTCTTTGTTTTCAATAACTTGAGAACGAGTGGTAGTAAAAAATATATAAAAGGTGTTCCAAAATCTGTAGGTTGTCCCCTCAACGCCAATGAAAGTCAAGAGTTGAAAAAAAAAATTTTCCATTGTTGTTGTAATTTAAGTAAAAAATCAAAAAATGAAATGCACTTTCTTTTGTATTAGTGTTACGTCCGGGCATCACCGCCCGTACGTTCGCCCCTCACTCACTTGGTACCTCAACTCTTCACACGCTTTCCCCCTTTTCCCTCTACGTCTCCACTCTTCCTATCTGCCTGCTACCAGATCCTACTTCTAGAAAAGACTTGTTGCACCCGGCACTGCCAAATGCAACGAGTCAGCAAAACCTTTTATCTTACTGTCCTAGCAACTACCTACCTAGCTATGCTTCCCTCGTTCCTCACTCACTTCTCAACTATACCTCTTCGTGCGAAGATAGCATATACCGAGAAGAAATCTTGATACTGCACAGTCGAAACGCCTGACTGCGCATGCGCCAAATAATTCAATTTGATTGGTCGACGAGATGGTCCCGAAATAATATTATGACGTAGTAGGCAGGGGTACTAACTTGCAAGAAATGAAGCAAGAGCTGTCAAGATTTCGCGCGTAGACTAGTCAGTGAGGTTATGTTGTTGTTTATTTCAATTTTACGTGATTTATCACGATTAAAGTAGCATCGATTAGCAATTTTTAATAAAATAGTGCATATCGGAAGATAATTCAATCGGCGCGACGAAGAATTTGATGAAAAAACAAAATCAATTGCTACTAAACTCATCTTGGAATTATTTATTGAAAGATGAAATCTAAAATCAAATCGGAAAGGTCATTATTAACTGGCAGTCTGGACAAACTGAGGCAGGTGAGTGAAAATAACGTTTATTTCGGATATGTTCTTTATTATTACATCAGGTAAAAAATAAATGAATTGTTGAATCCAGGTAGCAGGTAACTTCGGAGTGGATTGGTCACAGCGCAGTGCTCCGGAGGCCAGTAATCAGTGCCGATGAACATGAAATTAACAAGTCGAATTGATGAGAAGGAATTAAAAAAATTATCCGGCTCGTACTTAAAATTGTTAAGCTCAAAGAGTGTAAATTTACAGCAGACGTACCTGATGCGGCCTTTCACAGACTCTTCGTTGGCTCCATGAAATAGTTGGTGAATTTCACGCAACTCCAGGGCACAGTAATCGATGGTCCAATAACAAAATAGAATTGAAAAAAGAAAAAGAACAACAGTTAATTAAAGTGTAATTTATGTCACCGTAGTAAAATTATTAAACAAAACGACAACTTACGGGACAATCGTCCCACAACTCTCTGAGACGAATCTCCACTATCCTGACTACCCATTCTCTGGCCAGTGGTTCCCGTTCAAGAGGTGTTCGAAGTGTCCTCCTGCAGCTGCAGCACAGTAGCCTAGCCGATCGTAAAAGGCATTTGTCGTGTTGGAAATCACATCCGGTGACAGGCTCTGAAGGATGTCCACGATCCTGGCTCGCAGTGCGGCAAGGTCTTCAATTCTACCTTGCGCATAGAGGACGCTCTTCATATGACCCCATAAACCATAGTCCAGAGGTGATAGGTCAGGCGAACGCGCGGGCCATTGTACTGTAGGGCTTCCCCTACCGATCCAACGACCAGGAAATTCCTGATCGAGATAATCTCGAACCGCTCGCGTGAAGTGCGGTGGGGCTCCATCCTGCTGGAACCAGACTTCTTCGCCCTTGAATTCAGATGAAAATTGTATTACTTTTAGAAAATACATGTAATATTTGATCTTGAACCATAAGCAGTTTAATAAAAAAAAGATTCTCTGACTAGTAATAATGATTTACAATTTCTTCTTCGATGAGTCTAAGAGCTGGAACAATGTGCTCCCTCAGCAACCGGAGATACTTTTCACCGTTGAGATTTCCGTTGATGAAAAACGGCCCAATGAGTCGATTAGCTATTACGCCAAGCCAGACGTTGAGTTTCAACGGATACTGCGTACCCACCTGAAAGAACAGACGAGGGTTAACTCGGCACCAGGCCCTAGTGTTCTGCCTGTTCGGCTTCCCGACTAGCATCACAGTGCTTTCGTCGGAGAAACAAATCCGCCTCGCAAGCCCTTCGTCTGCATCCAGGCGGTCCATCATCTCTTCACTGAAACGAAGACGATTATCGTCATCGCCAGCCAAAAGTTCCTGATGGGTCTGAAACTTATAAGGAAAATACTTAGCTTCACGCAGTATGCTTCTGACCGACGTCTTGCTAATGCCCAACTCCTGGGCAATGCGGCTGGTCGGCTTCAAAGGGTCTTCTTCGACGGTCAAGCAGGTGTCCAGCTTGATATCCCAGCTTAGCTGACGGTTGGGCTGAATTACCCTGATGAGCCTTCCATCGACAGTTCCCGTTTCTTGAAATTTCCGGACCATATTGCGGATAGTGTTGGGTGAAGGTATTGGTCTACCCGGGTATGCGGCCGCGAAATGGTCCCTATTTTCGCGATAACTAAGGCCCTGAAGATGATGGGTCACCAGTTCCACTCTTTCCTGCACAGTATAAACGTAATTAGGCATTTTGAGGCCGATGAAATCTTCACAAAAGGATCGAGGTACTTAGCGAATGAACACGAGGTTGAACACGAGCGATATTTTTGCAAACTGCTCAGTTCATGCGCGCGCGTTTGTTAATTTACCGGGGGAATAACTTACGACGAGATTCTACAGACAGACGATTGGCTGATACCATTCTGGACTGTTGCTATCATCCAATCGCATTCTGGTAGCAAGGTCGACGAGATTTTGAATCCCTGCCGCTTCCGAGCCGCGCGCGCCTCGTGGTGTTTACAAATTGCACGCACCATGATGGCATGATACTAATGTCCGTTCGAACATCTCGTGGCGATCTGTTGCCGAATTTCAGGAATTCGATATCCCTCGATATGATTAAGTAGAACATGGAAGTAGTTCGCGATGCGATTAGTGTCGTTAAATTAGCTCGTATCATTTAATGAGGGTTAGGGTAATTAATTTGGTTAACCTTACGTGAGTGTCGTAAAGTTCGCGAATCGCGGCTTGAGTATGAGTTCGATAAATTATTATTGAGAGTGAAAAATTTTTCAGCTTCACTTCTTATGATAATGGACTCAATTGGAAATTAGTTCAATCAATTTTCGGCTATGAAACCATCAAACAGTGGAGTGGAACTGAAGTTGTCAACGTTCAAGTTTAGTCGTCATCGGGGGTCATAAGTACATTTCTAATTCTGTGAACTCTAGGTGATAGGGGATTTTGGCATGTATTCATTGATGTAATTCATTATTTTAGGAGGCTCAAGGTTTCAACATTGATCAACAGAAGAGAGATCCCGACTTACCTGATAATCAAAACGTTCTGGCAGCAAGGACCATAGTTTTCCGATCATTGCGACCATTCCAGCCGCTCAATTTGCAAGCAGTATTATTAGCAAGCATCATCAGGGTGACGGAGCACTGCGATAAAGATTATCGGATTAAGGTTCGGGTCTATTGTTCCTCAAGAACCGTAAAGAATATTTTCATTAACGTTATGAAAATTCGATATTCATTTGTTTTCAAGGAACAAGGACACAATCTTAAGGGATGAATTTGGTGAAATTTTGATAAGAATGATTTTTTTAATAGTTTTAATCACTAAAAAAATCCAATCTAAAATTCCCTGTATCAAAATACAGATTATGGTAGTATGTGTATTAAAAACAAATTTCAATTCTCTAAGTTGAAAGTGTATACGCAAGGAGTTTTTGGCAGCGGTGCACAGAAAATTTTCAGCAAAAAGTTCCTTGCGCATCCACTTTAAACTCAGAGGATTGATTTTTTTTTCAATAGCCACTACCATAATCTAAATTTTGATGCAGGGAGTTTTAGATTGAATTTTTTTTTCAGTATTTTAAAAAACGAAAAAATCGTTTCTATCACAATTTCACTGAAGTCTCCTCTTACATCAGATACGCCAATATCTTCATCGTAGTGCTTTGAACATCACTATAAAATATGAGATGCGCTGAAAGCAAAATCGTGACGCTGAGGAACATTTTGGAAATCATGATTTTTCAACTCATGTCGCAGGATACTATCTGCATTTCTGAATGTGATTTTTGGACATAGAAATTTTTGGTTCCAAAACATTTTTTCCAGAATGATGGGAAAAAAATTCTTATAATCAAAAATTTCCATGTCTAAAACCTCAATTTATCGAATATTATTGGTTTGGTCCGAAATCACATTCATGAAGAATATTTGCTCAAAAGTGGAAGAAATTTCATCCAACGCAGCAACCTGCATCCTACGACAACTGCTTTTTCTTCAATGGACTGAATTTATGTTCAGCGAAGGACATAAAATCTGGAAAAATCATGAACTATGTATCAAAATAGCACTAATCAACTGTAGAAAAACTGAGTCACTAGAATGTTCTCTCAGAGCGTAGCAGTAATTTGAAAAAAAATCATTTTAAAGGTGTATTGTAACTTACTGCAACTGTTTCACCAGCTGAAGGCTGGTGAAATTATGCAAGTCCGCGTGAGTTTTTTGTCACGGGTGTGATTTTTGGAGCTCCTCCTGGGAAAAGTTGAAAAAAACCCATAAAACCCTAATACAGACTATTGTAGGTTTTATTCTACACTAGCTGCATCCCTACAGACCTTGGCTCTGTTTGATCTTACAGACTATAATAGCTGTCAAAGCTCTATTATAGCAGACTCAATCAAACGCACCCCGGCTGCACTTCAGACATAAGATTGGTAATTCCCAGACTACGATAGCTATAAGAGCTCTATCGTAACTGTACGAATTCCCGCACCAATGCTGTAACTAGCTAAAACGAGTTTACGAAAAGATAAAGGATTTAAATGAAGCAAAGCAAGGAAAATGGAAAATAGAAATCAGATTCCTGGCTTTTTGTGATATGTTTGACCATTAGGTCGTAGTTAAATTATATTTTATGGATTCAATGAAATAACCAGATAACAAAAGAATTTTACAAAGTTATCAAACAATGAAAATAATAAATTTTGATTAACAATTTGATCTGACAAGAGATTGTTATACTTACGAGTTAACTTATTTCTAACCTTAAAATTATGAGCGTTCCGATTTGGTTTTATTTGGTTTCGTTTGATTTGAGCTTTGATTTTATTTTATTTGAGAAGATTGAGAATAGAGTTTTGAGAAGAGTTTAATTGATTTTTTGTCTACGTTATAATAGTGCTTTTACTGATTATACGAATTTGACTGTTATATTTAATTTGATTCTAATGTCGCTTTGACTAATAGATCGATGTGTTTGATTGAAGCTAATTGCTCAGCCGCCGCTTTGGCTGACTGGCGAAACAGAATAATATGTGAGACGTGAGAGGCCGCTTTGGCTCGACTAACGCTGCTGATATGCCGAAGCGTCGCCCTTTATATACCGTACATTCGGTATCACGTGGTGTCTGCTAATCGCATGATGATGTTGGTGTATCGTCTATGTGATCCAGCTCTGTGTTAGTGCTGGATACGTTACATTGCCCCCTTTTTTATCAGCTGATGATCGTCTGATGAGTACGGCAGGTAGGTGATAAAAACCATTTCTGAGTGTAACGTACCTCTTCTAGATGTTATGTTTGTTAAGTCCGGGTATTTTTTATTCGTCAAGTCCGGGTATTTTTTTCTAATTTAGGCAAGGAATAATCTTTCTTTAACCCAAGAGGATCATAGATGTCAAATTCTGTCATGTAATCCGGCAATCCGTCTTCGTCGAGTAAGGCTGTTGGCATCGGCACATCCATAAAGAATTCTGACTCTATGTTTTTGAAGTCAATGTCTGGCATGTCGAATACCTTTTCGCCTGTTGCTGGATTAGGTGAAGGAATGTGCAGCGTGCAACCCAGATCTTCGTTATAAGCTCCGCCTTCAACTCCTTTAGCGTTTTCTGACCTTTTACTTTTTTAGTATCTGTGCCTTTGCCAGGCTTGAAACGTCCCTTGCCATACACAAAGTTACCGCGACTAGTAATCGTTTTAAATAAATTATTATTAGAATCTCGATTATTGAAATCTTGATACGACACTTGCGTGCCTTTATCTTGTACACTCGTATACCCGTAACTAGCGAAGTTCATTTTGAATACTGTACTCGATTTCGAGTTGCTATAGTTTATATACTGATTGATTCTATTCTATAACTATATTCGGATTATCGCTATTCATTACTTCTCATTCTCATTTCATTTATTTTGAAATTGCTCAAGCTTGTAATGTTAACTGACATCTTTGAACTATACTGGCTCTATATACAACTTAAACATGTTAACATGAAATCGGCCTCTTTCCAATCCTGTTTCAATATTTTCTAAAACATAAGTAGCATCGCCTATCTGTTTTTTTATTATATAAGGCCCTTCGTATAATGCAAAAAATTTAGCCATTTTTTTATTAGTACTATCGGAGACGTTCAGCGCTCTTACTAATACCTTATCACCTAACTTAAATCTAGACAATTTGTGATTAGCGTTGAATCTATCGGCTCTAATTTTGCCGTTTTTTCTTATATTTTTATCGACTAAGCAAAGTTTCAAATCGTACGGTATATCCGTTTTCTTTGTATCTAACCATTTTTCCCAAAACCTAGTAGGCCTAGTTTTTAATTGAATTTCGCACGGAGCGAATCCAATGCCATCATGGCACACCTCGTTTATGCAAGTCTCGATAACGCGGATCCAATTAATCCATTGCGTGTGTTTCTCTGTTAAAAATGTACGGAAAAATCTTCCAATTTCTCTATTCACACGCTCAACGATATTCCCTTGTGGGTGCCTGATAGATGAGAAAATTAATGATATACCTTCATCTTTTAATTTATTTATCCAGAGAGACGAAGTAAACTGGGTGCCATGATCGCATTGTATTCGCTTCGGCTTTCCTAACTCTGGTATGTAATCTCTAAAAATGCATGTGATGGTGGACTGCGCGTTAGCCGCCTTTAATGGGTAAAGCTTTACATATTTACTAAATGCGTCTATCGTCACTAATATCCACTTGTAATTACCTTTACTTGATGGTAATGGTCCTAAAAAATCAATAGATAATAGATCACCGACTCCTTTGGGTATTATATTTTGCATTGCAGCATAACTATAGCGATTTGGTACCTTGCAACGCTGACATTTATCACAGCTTGCGATAATTTGTCGTATTTTTTTTGCTAGTTTCGGATAATAAAAGTCTTCCTTTAGTAATCGGTAACATTTCGATGAGCCGACGTGACCGTAAGCTTCATGACATTCATCTATTAAACTTTTTAGTAACTGATCTGGTATATAAGCTTGGAGACTGCCCCCTGGACCCTTGTGGTACAGAATGTCATTTTCTACGACTAGGCTTTTGTTCCTTGCTAGACTTTCTGGTTTTACAAGTTCTGAAATTTTAATGTCTTGATATTGATATTTACGAAAGCATTTTAAATTTTCCGCTAACTCTTTATCTATCTCTTTAGCTAAAGGTGCCATACTGAAATGCATAAGTTTTGATTCACGATTTTCCTCTGTTTCAGGTGGATGTCTACTAAGAACATCAGCTACTATGTTTTCTGAACCTTTTATATGTTCAATATCAAACGTATATGCTTGAATAAACAAAGCCCATCGTGCTAATCGGGAACTTATTAATTTGCAAGAGAATAAAAAGGTTAACGCCTTATGATCTGTGCGTATGGTAAGCTTAGCTCCGATGATAAAAGATCTAAATTTCCCGAGTGCAAATACAATTGCCATCAATTCTTTCTCGGTAGTAAAGTAATTGAGTTCTGCGCCTTTCATAGTTCTACTGGCAAATCCTACTATTTGTTCTTCATTATTTTCTGAAAGTTGAAACAAAACTGCGCCTACTGCGTGATTACTAGCATCGCATTGCAAAAAGTAGCGTTTCTTTGGATCAGGGTGATGTAAGATCATTTTTTCGCAAAAAATGTCTTTTACAAGGTTAAACTGTCTGTTCATCTCCTCCGTCCAATCCCACTTGGCGTCTTTTCGGATTAATGCTAATAGCGGAAATGTCGCGTCAGAATATGATTTAGTAAATTTACTATAATAATTTGTTAGGCCAAGGAATCCTTTTAACTGTTTAATGTTTTTAGGTGTTGGAAACCTTTTTATCGCCTCTATCTTATCAGGTTGTGGTCTGATTCCTGTTTTAGTAATCTTGTGCCCTAAAAAATCGACTTCTTCTCGAAAGAACTTTGATTTTTTGAAATTAATTGTCATATTATATTTTCTGAAGGTGTCAAACAATATCCGTAAGTGGGCCAAATGGGATTGAACGGAGTCAGAACAGCAGAGAATATCATCCACAAAATTAATCGTGAACGATTCTGTGTGTTTTAAAACTAAATCTAGAGTTCTAACCAAGCTGGCCAGACTCGTATTCAAACCGTACGGCGTCACCGTAAACTGATATGTCTTTCCCTCATGCATAAAAGCTGTGTATTTTCGTGATTCTGGATGTAAAGGTACCTGCCAAAAACTAGCCGTCAGATCAAGACTTGACATGTACGAGTTGTTGCCGCATCGCTGAAATAAGACCTCAGTTGATTGAGCGCAATCATGATCAGGTATAATGAGTTTGTTTATGAATCTAGCGTCTAGTACTAGTCGGATTTCTCCAGACTTTTTAGCTACTACTACAAGCGGATTAACATATTCGCTATAAGATCTTTCTATGACTACAAGTTTTAACATTTTCTCAATTTCCAGATTTACTTTTTCTCTATGGACAATTGGAATAGGATAGGATCGTCTAACGAATGGTTTATCCTCATAGATATTAATTTTATGCTCGTATACGGTCACTCGACCTGGTAACTTGCTAAAAACATCGCTATACTCGTGTAATAATTCTGAAAAGCTTATTAATTCATTTTTACTCAAAACCTGACATTCAGCGAGTTTCTCATCAACTTCATCACTGGTCAAATTATGATTTGTTTCGTCATTGATCTGATTGACTATTATGTTTTTTGGTATCTGAATCTCCGATATTTCATTGTTAGTTATGCATTCGGCTTTTTCGATAGCTACTGAACTATAGCCAGGAAAAGTCTCGATTCGTAATTTTTCTGTTCTTAGATCAAGGTCGGCCTTCCATCTGTGAAGAGTGTCTATACCGATTATCATATCCCGTCTAAGACCTTTGATAATTAAGAAACTTATTTGATCGACCGAATTTTGAATTTTAATTGTGGCTAAAATCTGGCTGTTCTTTAACCTTGATTGGTTTTCCTGTTGTAACGCCTGTAATCTGGAAGTTAACTACTGGTAGTTTTTCACATTTAGATAGTGAAGACTTATTTCTATCGTACCAGTCTTGCGAAATACAAGTGATTTGACTTCCGGTGTCAATTAAAGCTCTAACTTCTATATTTTCGATCAAAACGTATATTTCTGGACATTGTTTATAATTTACTTCCGGTTGATCTTCTTCCTGCAATAATTATTCGGAAGGATCTTCAAATAGGTTATCGTCTACTTTTTGCTTTGCAATGCCAGTTTCGCCGATAACTAGATCACGCTGTGTCGGTATCGGATTTATCGATATCGACACAGCGCCATCTAGTTTTCCGAATCTATTTCTATGTTCGGTGCTTCTAGACTCTGCTCGCTTGTAACGGATTCGTCAAGACTTTGGACTCGGCTATTTGTCCAACGCTCTGTTTTGTTTTGGACATGTTCATTTTGTCCAGAACGCCTTCTATTCTCTTGCGAATCAACCTTATCTGTGTTTGGCTTTGGTGTATTACTTGCACGCCATGACAGCTGTTTATTCCTATCGTCTAATACCCGATCGCTCGATGGACCCTGTCTATTCGCATACTGTTGATGGGAAAATTGTCGTGGTGCATTTGATCGACTACCTAATTGCATTTCATCTAAAAAGGCTAATAGCGGATCAATCTCTTTAATATTTCGGCACTGTGCTGCCTCTACGACACGTACATCGAAATGTGCGATTAAACTACGGACGACTTCTTCTTCAGGTATCTGCGGACGTAAACAAGCTGCTGATGCAAACTTACGGTTCGCATATTCGGACCATGTTAGCTTTGAATCTACATTATAATACCCAAATTCAAGATCTTTTCTAATATCTCTTTGTATTTCTACTCCCCAGAAACGGGCTAAGAATCTAGTTTTAAATGCATCCCAATCACTAATGACGTCTCGACGCGCAGTCCACCAGTCTTTTGCATCACCGGTAAGGCTTTGACCTAATAATCTAAAACATAATTCCTCGTCTGCTTCTACGAATGTGAAATACTCATCTAGTTCTCTTAAATAGATCGTAGGTTTTTCCCACGCCTTTCCTGAATATGTTGGCAACTTTATCTGCTTAGCTACATATTTGAGAGAGCTGTTATGTTCACCTACTTGACCTACTCCTCTAGTCTTTAACTTGCCTATATCGGCTTTTAATTCGATACTAAGGCTCTCGTGTTTGTGGTTCAATTCTTTTATTTTTTCATTTGTAAATCGATCTGACTCTTTTATTTTATTTTTTAACATTTCGAAATCACCTAAGTGTTCGTTTCTGACACTAGTTTCAGTCAAAGTAATTTTATTATTGCATTGCGTCAAATCTGTATCCCATTTCTCTATCATTACTTGAACCCTAGTCTCGATTTGGTCGATTTTCTTTTGACTTTGATGAGTGTGTTCATCAAATTTTTTACTGAGTTTAGCTTCAAAGACAGCTTGACTTTCTAAGCTAGTTAAATGTAAGGTATGCATAGTTCTTTCTAACGATGAGAATTTGCTATCTATTTGCTTTTCAAATCTTTCATTTTGTTTTTTCAGGTTCTCTAGTGCTGCGGTAAACTCGGCGAAATGATTGTCTTGGTTTCCCTTTGGACTATCTGATGGACTAAATAAATCGCCTTCTGAATGTACCGACTCATTTCTTTCGTGAAACCCTGTGTCCCTATTTCTATTGCCAACATTTTTATCGCTGGTCGCACCAGGAATCTGATCTCTACCTTCCATTTTCCTGTGTTTTATTTTTTTGAATAAATGATTCTAATACAATGAATTTAACGTTAAGTTTGTTTGCAAGAAAATGAAGTTAAGTTGAACAATGAATTTAATTTGAGTTTAAATTTTTACTATCAAGTGAATTTAATTTTATTTAGAGGAGCCCCACGTTGGGCGCCAAATGTAACTTACTGCAACTGTTTCACCAGCTGAAGGCTGGTGAAATTATGCAAGTCCGCGTGAGTTTTTTGTCACGGGTGTGATTTTTGGAGCTCCTCCTGGGAAAAGTTGAAAAAAACCCATAAAACCCTAATACAGACTATTGTAGGTTTTATTCTACACTAGCTGCATCCCTACAGACCTTGGCTCTGTTTGATCTTACAGACTATAATAGCTGTCAAAGCTCTATTATAGCAGACTCAATCAAACGCACCCCGGCTTCACTTCAGACATAAGATTGGTAATTCCCAGACTACGATAGCTATAAGAGCTCTATCGTAACTGTACGAATTCCCGCACCAATGCTGTAACTAGCTAAAACGAGTTTACGAAAAGATAAAGGATTTAAATGAAGCAAAGCAAGGAAAATGGAAAATAGAAATCAGATTCCTGGCTTTTTGTGATATGTTTGACCATTAGGTCGTAGTTAAATTATATTTTATGGATTCAATGAAATAACCAGATAACAAAAGAATTTTACAAAGTTATCAAACAATGAAAATAATAAGTTTTGATTAACAATTTGATCTGACAAGAGATTGTTATACTTACGAGTTAACTTATTTCTAACCTTAAAATTATGAGCGTTCCGATTTGGTTTTATTTGGTTTCGTTTGATTTGAGCTTTGATTTTATTTTATTTGAGAAGATTGAGAATAGAGTTTTGAGAAGAGTTTAATTGATTTTTTGTCTACGTTATAATAGTGCTTTTACTGATTATACGAATTTGACTGTTATATTTAATTTGATTCTAATGTCGCTTTGACTAATAGATCGATGTGTTTGATTGAAGCTAATTGCTCAGCCGCCGCTTTGGCTGACTGGCGAAACAGAATAATATGTGAGACGTGAGAGGCCGCTTTGGCTCGACTAACGCTGCTGATATGCCGAAGCGTCGCCCTTTATATACCGTACATTCGGTATCACGTGGTGTCTGCTAATCGCATGATGATGTTGGTGTATCGTCTATGTGATCCAGCTCTGTGTTAGTGCTGGATACGTTACAGTATGTACCCCCTTAAAGTAGACTCGTTAAAAAATAAAATCGCAATTCCGTTAAAGATAAGATATTCAAACTTCTTCAACGATCAGTTTAGTACTATTCATTTTTAGAACTCGTCGAACTAATGTTTCTTTCTAGCGAGAAAGTTACTCAAAAGATGCAATTATTTGTCTGTCGCAAACTAATTCTTGAATTTTCTAGTTCAACAGCATTTATTCACCAACATTCCCTGTTAATCAAAATAATTGGGATTATTTCCACTGTATCAGATTAATACAATTTAATAAACTGTTTTCACCTACCTGCTTCGCTTTTTTCCAACCACCCATCATTGAGACCACTAGTTTTCAATTTCAATTAGATGAGGCAAATCCTTGAAAAATAAACCGATAAATCGATTCGAAGCAAGCAATCAACTGTTCGAAATAAATTGTGACGGTCGAAAATCAAGTTTCAATAAAGCTTTCTAAGCCTTTCCGAATCGCTACCGCAATTATTTGAGTTATAACCTCAAAAATTCATGTCAATAACATCGCCATCAAAAACAAAGTTTGACAGCTAAAACTCGGGATGGCTAGCCTGCCTCAGCGGACGACGGAACTCGCGCATGCGCAGTTAGGCACTTCGGCTGTGCAGTATCAAGATTTCTTCTCGGTATAACACAACTACCTTTATAACAACCAACTGTTAACCCGAATAAAAGTTATGAGATCGCTAACTAAACCTTCTTCACATGAACAATCCCTCAGTTATACTCAGGTATATGAAGCAGGGGACAAGACCCCAATAAAAGACGTAACATTAGAATGAAAGTTGGGTAAAAAAAAAATCACATTCTACAATTTTTACATGTTTTCCACGATTTCGGACCAAAGAAAGAATTTCCCGTTGGAACTACCCCATTTGATGAAATATTTATCTAAAACACGAGTGGGCTACCTCCAAACGTTAGGTAAAAAATTTTTTTTTTTTTTTTTTAATTTTGTTGTTTTATAAGGTACAAATTCTACCCCCAGCCTGAGAATTTTTTTTTTTTCAACCCACCCCAATACATATATTGAATACAATTGCCGAATTCCGGTTGTGGGCGATCGAATTTCAAATAGCGGACATGCATCTAGATAAGCTCTTAAAAATTCTCAAGAAACATGCTCTCCCACAGTTACCCGTTTCATCCAAAACTTTTTCGAAGACATCATCAGTCGAAGTCGAAATTGAATCGATGCCTGATAATGATAACAAGTCAGAAGGGGAATTCGTTTACTTGGGGATGCGAGAGGGACTTTCTGCAGTTGTTGATCCTGGAGTGCATCACGGTGATACCATTGCACTTCAGTTCAACATGGATTGGGTATCTCTCTTCAAGTCCAGTTCGACGGGGTTTTGGCCGATCTTGGGAAAAATTTTCCACAGACCTGACATCTACAAACCCTTTCCAATTGCCATCTATTGTGGCAATTCGAAGCCGAGAGATCTGCAAGCGTGTTTGGGAAAATTAATTCAAGAGCTCAATGAACTTCAATACCATGGTATTGAAATTGATGGCAAACTGTTTTCAGTCCGAGTGCACTGTATCATTTGCGATACTCCTGCCAGGAGCTTTATAAAAGGCACAAAGTACAATGGAGGTTCTTATGCCTGTGAATGATGTACAGTTCGAGGGGAAAAGATACAAGGAACAACAGTGTACAGGTTCAAGGATGGGGTTAAAACAAGTGACGATTCATTTCGTCAGTTCGAGCAACTTGATCACCACAGGAAACCTACACCAATGATCAATATATCGCCTAAAATTGATATGATATACTCTTTCGTCTTAGATAAAATGCACTTGGTCGATCTTGGTGCCACGAAAAAGGAACTGGATTATTGGTTTAATACCGGAGCGAGAGGTATCAAACTGAGAGTTGATGCTAGAAATGAAATATCTTCAAGATTAAAGCAAATCAAAAACCAGTTACCAGCTAAATACACTCGAAAGCCAAGAACACTACAGTACTTTGCTGATTTCAAAGCTGCTGAATTTCACTGTCTCCGAAACACCATTGGGCCTATCATTTCGAAAGGAATCGTGCCTCACCACCAGTATGACCATTTCTTATTGCTCCACGTAGCCTTTCGCATATTATCAGATGAATCAATAATAAGCACACATAGGGAGCAAGCTAGAGCATTTTTGGCATTCTACTGCCTATCCTACGAAGATCTCTACCCTGAAACATCCGTCACAATAAACCTTCATAACTTAGCTTACCTAGTTGATGACATTGACTTCACTGGCTGTACGTTGGATGAAATTAGTGCTTATTGTTTTGAGAATTTTCAAGGCAAAGCAAGGAGATATATTCATTCTGGCAACAAGCCACTGGCACAATTTTGCAGACGTTATCTAGCAGAAATATCAATAACTCGTCAGAAGGCATTTATTTCCCCCGAATTGGAAATTTTAAAACAGTCTGGCAACAAAATAATTAAACTCAAATTCAAGAACTTCCTGCTTCGTCCTACTGCACCTGACAATATTGTACTCCTCAATAATGGTAGTATCCTTCAAATAAGGGACATTGTTCTTGACAATAATGACATAATGATAAGAGGAAATCCTTGCACAGTGAAAAATTCGATTTATCAATACCCACTAGATTCCAGATTGTTTAACATGTGGGAATGTCATCCAAAGATTGGAAATCAAATCAAAATTTTCAGTCTAGAATTTGTTGCGAGAAAACTTGTTGGTATCCAGCTGGAGGTAACTCTAGGGAATTTTGAAAAATACGTCGTCCCTCTGTGAAAAAATTGAAGGTACAGTTCAAAACTCAATTTCGTACGCATAATCTTATCATGAAAATGGAAAGACATTGCAAACAACAATAGTCGGTAAATATAGTTGATTTCAAGAAGGCGCTCTGAAAGAACGCATGTGTGTGTATTATGGTGGCGGTTAGAAAAAAAAAATTCGTGCTACCCCCGAAATCGACTCGAAATAAATCAGAACCAACCCTGTAATTTTTTCAGATTTTTTCAAGGGTCTAGCGCTGAAATAAAAATCCGAAAAAATTACAGGATTAGTTTTGATTTAATTGAAGTCGATTTTAGGGGCGGCCCGGAAAATCTAATTTTCCAAACAGCGTGCGCGAAATTCGATTTTACGCACGGGTGAGCGTGCGCAAAGTGCCTTAGTCCCGCATTGTTGACCCCGTAACGCCATCCAATTGTGTAGGCTACGGCCGTAGTTCCATTTGCTAGTAAGTTAGCGTTATCACAGAGTCGAGTTTTTCTCGAGTTCAATTGTTCGTTGATGATAATAAACGTTTAGATTGCTTAGCAGCCTTGTATTTTGTTGTTTTCCATGTTTTCCACCTCCATTGACACTATCGGCTGTCAATCACTACGACTCTGTCGAATCATTCCACTCATTATCGTTGATTGGTTTTACGTGCGAATTTTATTTCCAACATGCAGTCAGAAATGCCGAATGAAGAGAGCAATAATGCTGATTACATATATGATATCGTAATTTTTTCAACAACGAAGAAGAAAGGCATTGAAACAGAAATTTTGCGCTCAGAGTGGGTAGTGTACAATAAAATAAATAAAAAAAACGTGCTCAAAATATCCACCTGATCCTTATACGTCAGCTCAGTTAGCTGAACTGGAAAAGATGATAAAGAACAGAGATCCACCAAAGGATGATTGGCCTTCATATTCCGTTGAAGTGAGAGCCCAAGCAAGTAAGTTGAAGGACATAAATTGAAGATTTGTTCATAATTATTTAGTTGTCTGGTAGTTGATGTCATAAATTTCTTGCAGAAAATTATGAAGAGGCTGTAAACAAATGTGACGCATTAGGGGTTACACGATATGCTTTCTCAGCTCCAGAGGATGATCCAGTCTCGAGATTGGCTGCTATCACGGCTCAAAAAAGACAGAGACAATTACAGAAGGAAGCTGAAAATATGCAGGCACAACTTTTGAGCATAATTCCCACCCAATTGATAGAGAATCTCAGCAAAGGTGTATTGAAATCTCATGGTAATTTTTTTTTTTTCCTAATTTTTTCCTATATTGTCCACGAAAGATATTTTTTTATTTCTTTCACTTGGATTCTCTTTCCCAGAAGTATCTTCTGATGACGAAATCATGGAGCCTCTTCAGAAAAAAAAAGAAAATCAGGGACAATCGAAGCAATGATCCCAAGCAAACAACAAGTAGTAAGAAGAATTTATTCTTCAATTTTTAACATTGAGAATCCCACTTCAGTAAGTCTTTATGTCAATGTAACTTGAATGTTTTCTATGCCAGAGTTTCAGGGTGACAATCGACAGACTAATGATACTTTTGTGGAATTACATGAAGAGATATAAATGGAAGAAAATGTAGATGGCAATGGACATAGTGATGGTACAACGACTAAAAGTTTGGCGAGTCAACCTGCACCTGCTATCCTCGCTACTGTTGCACCCATTGTCATTCAAATGGGTCCGCTAAGTGAAATTATTGAGGGATCACTTGCTGCTTCTTCATCCACTTCGACAGGTTATTACACGTCACCTGATCATGAGAAGGAGACAACTATACTCGCAGATGTGCATGATTTCGAGGGTCGTTTTTTTTCGCAACGAGGTAAAAAAAACTCAGTGTCATCAAATTACTCAATTAGTTGAAAATTTTATCTTTCGCTTCAGAATTCCAGGCTTTTCAAGAGGATGACATAAAACGGATGGATAACATGATGGGTAAGCTGAACAGTATCTTGCAGGTTCTGGAAGAACAGGCATTGCAAATAGGAGTATTCAACGAATCGTTCTGTGAGAAATATCACCTTATTCTCCCTCTTATATCAATGGAGAACTTAAGAGAATTCAGTCAGAAGCTTGGAGAGGACTAAACCTACAGAAATGATTTTGTATGTTCAAGTTTTACTTTTTTCCTGTGGTTTTTTGATTTTTTTATGGAAATCCTTTATGCTAAACTCCACATTTTTCAGGGCGAATTCCTCCAATTTCATTGGAATTCAAAGGAGCCAACGAGCAAACAAGTACTGGTAGTGCTACAGATACTCTTGAAGAGAGAACCGGGAATGCAATTGTCTGCAGTAAAAAAACCTCAGGCAAAACTCCTCTTAAAGAATTCAAAGGATTTTGGACTTGTATCACCGGTAAGTTGAAATTGTTTCATCAATATCAGATGTTTCATTCAGATTGCACTTTGATATTTGCAAAATTATAGGTTTATTTGAAGTAAATGGAAAAGTGTCCATTACCGAAATGGAAGGTGCTATCGGCAAATGCCTCACTCGAGCTGGAGATTGGGATGGGAATCGAGCCCATCGAAAAAAATCAATCACACCTTAAGACTTATCGATTATGAATTGAGAAAGAGACTTGAGAAGATTCGCCCCGTGTAATAAATTAGATTGTACATCTTGTAATGATTTGCTCGTATTGTTTATCCTTTGTAATAATTTGTCCCACAAAACTGTTAGTAAAGCAATTTCGTATTCGTCAAAAGATTGTGATAGTTTTTTGGCCTCCAACTTACTGATTGATTTCTCGTTGTCGTTTGTGCTCATTAGGATTAATGCTTTCTTAATATTTTTGTAATTTGATCTGAATCCATTGAACAGGCAAACGCACCTCGAGTATCGGTGTAAAGCTGGTGGGGGGACAGCCAATGAGAGTGCTATCATGTAGTGTAGTAGTGAATTCTGTATGTATTAGTGTGTCGGTGAAACCCACACTGCGCTGAGCGTCAGGGACGTATCGTAAGAAAGTAGATAATATTCGTCTGTTACATTCCTCAGTTCAAACTGTGCGATCATATACGCTCCTGGGCGTGCCATCCCCACTCCCGATACCGCTCGCTCGGCCGCAGAGTGGGGAAAGACTTTGCCTGTTCAATGGGTTAAGGCTGAAACTGCGTCTGCTCTTGCTGACCATCTGGTATCGCTTATTCTTTTTATATGTTGAGATTTATCGTCCTGTAAACTGTCCATAAGAATATTCCAACGTCTTGGGGATGACGAAAAAAATACGTAAAAATTTTAAATGGAATGAAGTAATTCAAGTCTCCCGAACATGATTCCGCAGCACAATTTCCGACTAAATTTAAAGAGTGGCTAGCGCATGGTATGTAGGTAGCTGTTTCAGAATGTTCTTTTTCTCACCTCCGGGCCGAAAGCGACAACTTTCGTCCCGCTGCGCGGAACGAAGTTCCCGTTTTTTGGCTCCGTCGATGCGAAAAATCGTATACACCCCTCGGGCAGTAAATAAGAAAGCCCCAGATCACATGTTTGTCAACCTCGGCTTCGCCTCGGACGACAATTACATGTGATCTGGGACCATCCTTATTTTACTGCCCTAGGTATGTAATATACTATTATTCTTTCTTGTAATCCAGTGTATTTACCGGACATATTCGCAGCATTATCGTACGCTTGTCCCCTACAGTTTTTTATATCGATTGATAAAATCTTCAGTGTTTCCAAGACTGTGTTCGCTAAATACGCAGAATCGTGATTCAAGATTTGGAAAAAGCCATAAAATCTTTCTCTTATATCTCCTTTCTTATCAACAAATCTCAAAACAAATTTTTCAAATTTTTTATTTTTTGAATTCCACGTCTCGAGGCCCCTGTCCGCCCGAGGCTCCCAGGCGCGCGCCTCGTGCGCCTCTGCAGTAATCCGCCACTGCCTTAAGCAAAAGGCAGATTCTAAGTTTTTCGTAAAATTTAATCTTAATGTTCCGAGTTATTCTAGTTTTCATAATTTAGCGGAAAGAAGCCAAACTATAAATAAGAAAATCAGTCATGATTCTTTTCTCTTAGTATTTACAGTTGTCTCTCATTGATTGATCTTCCTTCAATTTCCTCATTCCTTGATAATCTCCCAGCAATTACTACTATCTGAATTGACTGCAAAAGAACAATTAAATTATTAAACCCGCCTCAGCATCGCCTTACGCTGCAGTGAGGTGACCGATGTGGTGATTGCCCACATGTCACCGCGACTATGCGCGGCGAGCCCACCGTGCCATTCAGAGCGACTGTCGCCTTGCTGCACAATGCCGCCCGCCAAACGCGCCGCGAGCTGTACGCGACATTCAATTTCTACTAGGGCCGGATTGACCAGACCACAGCCACAATAACACCGGCTATGCTCGAGAATGCCCAAGCCAGCCTGATTCGCCGTGCAGACTTGTGCATCGAAGTGCACGGAGGGCACTTCGAGCACCTTCTCCAGGCGAGTCGTGCAATTATCCATCATTTTATGCCTGCTGGTTATTAGGGCGTTCGTCGTTAAGCTAATTCTAATTTTGATCTGATTGTGTTTGTTCAGGATGAACATAAGGACACACACTCATTTCCGAAGAGTGAAGACGTTACAAACTTATTATTATTATTATTATTGTTCATTATTGTTTCGTTATGTGTTCATTATTGTTCCATTATGTGTTCATTCAGCAGAATAGCGATTTTTCAAAATCGTGATTGTAAAACAGTATGTTCTATACAGTGATTATTCAATTAATTAATTCTTGTTTCTGTCCAAGGATTAATCACCCCTAGTTTTTATAGGAAGAATTATTCGCGAAAGTCCTCATCGAGGGTACTCTGCAGACGTTACCTCGTAAGCCGATTTTTGGGGGTTAACTCGATCTCTGAAATTGACTGAAGAAATATTTATTCAATTAATTAATTCTTGATTCTGTCCAAGGATTAATCACCTCTAGTTTTTATAGGAAAAATTATTCGCGAAAGAGCTTATCGAGGGTACTCTGCAGACGTAACCTCGTAAGCCGATTTTTGGGGGTTAACTCGATCTCTGAAATTGACTGAAAAAATATTTATTCAATTAATTAATTCTTGTCTCTGTCCAAGGATTAATTACCTCTATTTTTTATAGAAAAAATTATTCGCGAGAGAGCTGATCGAGGGTACTTTGCAGACGTAACCTCGTGAAGCGATTTTTGGGGCTTAACTCGATCTCTGAAATTGACTGAAAAAATAAACTTCGAACATTTTCCTATGATTATCATTCACATCTACAAAAAAACGATAAAATTTACAAATTGACAACAAATAATTAGAAGTTTTCAATTCGGTTCATTAACTACGTGGCGGTAGACCTACAGGACGAGACCTCGTAGCGGTGGTCTTGGTCACAGATAACGAAAGCGTATGTTGGATGGAGACAAAGACTTATGAGTCAGTCCACGTCAAGCGGGACAGATTTGGCCAAAAAGGACCCCGCACATTTCTTATGGAAAATGGCTTTCAGTCGAAATATCCAAAATTGAAGTATGTTCTAGTCGACGACCTACTGATGAAAGGTTCTCATGGGCGCAACTCAAAATAATGGACCAATTTTGAGATATAGGCCCTGAAGTTAAGGATTTTCGGGAGTGGATGGGGGGGGGGGGGGGGGGCGAGTGTGTCCGCGCCCGCATGTGTGTCTGTCTCGTATGTACGCATAATTATTTTTCTCAATTTTTGAATCACTCAAGATCAACGACAAGGAAGTTTTGGGATGATTACTGCATTGGGATACTTCATTGAAAGATGATCATCATTCATTGGTTGAAGATTTCCGGAAAATCATTCATTTTGATGGTAATGGCCTCATACCAGCTTAACTTCAGGGGCCTATATCTCAAAATTGGTCCATTATTTTAAGTTGCGCCCATGAGAACATTTGATCAGTAGGTCGTCAACTAGAACATAAGTAGATATGGGCAGCTTTGGGCAGACACAACAACCCCCCGCCCCTCGCCCCTCCCCCCCTCTCCCCCCTTCCCCCTATGGCGGCTTTGGGAAATTCCCCCGCTCCCCGCTACCCCTTCCCCTACCCTAGGGCAGCTTTGGGAAATCCCCCTCTTCCCGCTCCCCCCTGCCCCTCGGGTCGACTCTGGAGAAAACTGGGAATTCTAACCTAACCTTCCCCTCGCCCCTCGCACCCCTGCCGGCACTTGTCTGATATTGGGACCATCTGGGCCGTGTGACGTCATCCAAGACTCTGTCCTCCGTCCCCGCCGTCCTCGCCCCTGGGCCCTACACCCCTGATTTTACATATATATATATATATATATATATATATATATATATATATGTGATGCTTATATACTCATCGAAGAATGGGTATGGTAAAGGTGTATAATTGAATGACGCGATAATTACGAAAAATCCAATAATTTCATTTATTCGTATACCTTATTTTCTAATACATGTTCTTATGCTAAGATGAAATATAGAATCTTATGACTACGAGTACAATTTTCTTTGTAAATTTTACAGCTATGGTTATAATTATACAAGATTGATCGTTTTATTTCACAAATGTTCGGCTAAGACTCCTTCGCAATCAGTGATAAAGCGTCTTGGCATTGTGATGATCACTTTCAATGCCCATATTGTAAAAATACAGGCTGTTGCGAATATTAAAAGTAAACCTATTCGGAACCAAACAGGAGGAGGAGGGTTGTCCAAGCCATCCATCATATCGTTTGGTCAAAAGCGAATCACGGTGTTAGGTATTCCCACCCTGTAGGGTCCGGAGGTCTCGTGACTTTGAATGAAGGCTGATGAACACATTTCTCCAACGATGTCTCTCTCTCTGTCTCTCTTTCTCTCTAGCAGTTTGGTATTCCTCCGTGGTAATTAGTTTGATGTTTTCAAGTCAAGATGCAAATTTCCTCGTGAATTAGACTTCGGCACGGTCTCAAGCTGTTGTTCGACTTCAACAGCGATGATATTAGAAAACAGTCTGGTCAATTCGAGTAGAACAATATCGAGATAATTTTCGCTGAAGACGGGGTCGAACTGTGGCTTGATGCTCTCTTTGACGACTCCATATTCGTTCTTGGTCATCTGCGCGATGGTATGAAGAGAAGGTTCTTGGGAGGGGTAACGTCTAATTCTTGACACCATGTATTCAACGTATTGCTTTTTGCACTGGTTTACACTAGCCGCCAGTCTTTGAAGTCTTCGAACTTGCTCGTCAACACAGACGAATACGGTTTTTAAGCCGTCGAATGTAGTTTTTTGCATAACAATCGACGGTCGATGAATTCTCGGTCGCTTCAGGAGCGGAGTGCAGTCTTCACGATTTTTCCCGTCGTCTTCGTCGGATACTAGCTCCGTGGCGTATCCGGCACTGCGTAGAGGTTCGATACATTTGACGGGGCTCTGTTGGACATCGAATCTGATGGCCCTTGCACCATGCGCTGTTGTAAATCGTAGTTTGCTGTCTTCGCCAAGCTCAATTTCGTCGAGATACCATTGGGCGTCGGCGTACACGTCGAAGTCGAAGTAGTCCGATATTGTTTCTAATGCGTTAGACAGCGCAGTCCAGGCACTCAAACCTAGACAGATACCGTCCGGTGAATTGCCGGTCAATCTGATCAACGGTTCGAATTCTGCGTCACCTCGCAAACCGAGGCCGACGACAATCTTCTTTGTGAACGATGTGTTTAATCCGTAGGTAGTGGCCAGTAATAAATTTTTATCAGATTTTTCCACTGCACTTGCAAACGATTTGAATACCCTACTCGCGTTACCCATCGTGTCACTGGATGATTTGGGGGTTTCCATTGCTAGATACTAATTCTCGCACGGTTAACCGAAGACTGAAGCGACTTACGACGACATCCTCCCTTTTGTACACCAAGTGTGTCCGAATCTGTTCGGTATGAGGTCGACCTCACAGTCTTCTGTCTCTTTCCTTCTCTATGTAACCATGAAGAATAGAAGGAGACAGCAGACTGTGGCACCAGCTTCATACCGGTCAGCATCAAACGTGTCAAGCGTATATACCTATATATATGGAATATGATTTCGACCGTTACAAAATAATTCCCACCAATTTTTTTCGACCCCCTACACAGCTTGCCTCACACGTTTTGTCTCGTACAGGAGGGATCGGACAGATAAACGGTTTAACCGTCACTGCAACAGGCTGCAACAGGACTTGGAGGATGCGTCAATCGTGTCACACATTGGCACGGTTATGAATTTAGAAAAAATAGAGTGTCGTTAACGGGTTGGATCTATTCCGCTAATTTACGATAAGTGCATTGACTCCCGAGAAGCGCGCGTTGTTACTAATTATATTTATGACTTGAAAGGATTTTAGACTAATGGAACCGTTCGAACCTAACGGTCTACCCCATGCGGAGTCCCAACAAGTGTTTGACCACCACCACCATTGTGGGAGTGACGGGCCCTGTAACCACCGTACATTTCACATCTGTTTGCACTTGTGCGTAAAAGGGTAGTCGGTAGTGTTTTCCGACTCCTTGTGAGAAATCGGGAAGACCGGACCCGTGCTCTTACACAGAGTAGGCTGACTACCGTTATCGCAGAATTATGGTTACCGCGAGATCACACTTTCTCACGAATCGAGAAAAATTTATGGGTATCATACACAGTTTCCCACAGGGTCTAATGCGATGAGTGCTCAGGCCCCGCGGCCCGAGCGTCCTCATTATTGGTATGTATCCACGACTCAGAAGGGTATAGGACTAAGAAAAAATAAAAAACCGTTGGAGGTTGATGGGTAGTGTATCGGCGGGTCTTTGACCATAACCGCTGTACGGGAGTTGTGGGACTAGCAACACTCGTCTATTTCGCATCTGGTTGCACTTACCCCTAAAAAAGCGGTCTGAGGGTGGAACGATCCTCTGATAGAGCCGAAGTCTACTGGTGAGCAAAGTAGACCTACTTGCGTTATCGCAGAAATATGGTTATTGCGCGATGACAGAATTTGGAGAAATTCGTGGGAATCATACTAGACTTCCCTCAGCGGTCTCGGATCGTTCACCCCTCTCCGACGATTTTCTCAGGTCCGTACGTTCACCCACACGTAAAAATCTGCGTGTACGGTGTCAATGTATCGAGGTTATATATGATGTGTCCTCTCAAGACGTATCCTCATTCTCATAGATCTCTGATCCGTGGAATAACGTACTCTTATTCGCTCCGTCATACTTTGCGATACTTTATTCTTTTACATTTCTCACTGAGATTTTCAAGTAATTATGTCAGGTGTTAAGAATTTGTACCGTGCCGCAGTGTTGAAGGCTGTGTTCTACGCCAGGCAAAACAATTCCGTGATTGATCGTGAATGTGATACGCGATGGAGGAGATCGCTGACGCGTATGTCGGAAGCGGATTTGCTCCGTCAATTCAGGCGTCTGATTGCCGCATGCAGTGAGCGTGCGATCGCCCTAATATTCGCGAACGACATGTTTCGCAATCTACGGGAGTGCTTGTGCATCGCTGCTGAGACGGTGATCAGGCGTGGAAGGTCGCATTTTGCCGTGCTGGCACCCCTCATTCGCGAATACAACGCGCACCGTGGTAAGTAGAATTTTTCGTTCAGAAATTGTAAATCAAAGCTTCCGGAACGGTGATAAATTAACCGACGGGTTTTTTTATTCGTGTCAGAACTACTCGTACTGTTGGAGGACCCCGAGGTCAACGATGCCATGCTGATGGTGGTGGATCCCTGCGAGGAGATTATTCTGATTGTAAGCGAGGAAAAATTAACCCCCGGAGTGGAGGTGGTTGGCGACAACACGGGGTCCGCTCCCAACGGCGGTGAAAAAGTCCCTGAAAGCGAAAATCAAGACATTTGTGTGAGCCGTGACAGTGACGTTGTGATAGTTGGATATAGTGAGCGTGTGGTGCCAGTTACGGATAACGGATTTTCGGTTGCCGGTCCAGCGATTGCATCAACATCGCGGGGCAGTCTTGGCGGTAAGTCACAAAAAGTTTAATATACGGCGTATTGCATTACATACGCACGTCGCAGAGTACCCGGTTCGAGTCTATACATAGGAATAGTCTTTTTGCAGACGGATACCGTCTATCTCGTCTGGTTATAGGTATTATTGCTGGAATTTAGTATTTTATCTCTTAGAAATCTCTCCTGCTCCTTCTGTAAATACGGAGGAATATTATAACGATGAAGAAGAGCATGAGGGGGAGGAGGAGGAGGAGGAGGAGGATGAGGAGGATGAGGAGGATGAGGATGAGGAGGAAGAGGATGAACAGGATGAGATTGAGAATAGGGATGAGGAGGATGAGTATGAGACAGATGAGGGGGAGGAGGAGGAGAAGGAGGATGAAACCGTGTCCATGTCCTCCCCTGATAGTGCCATATGGTCACCGTTTGCCGTGTCTCCACCCTCGCCCGAGAGCGGGATATTTTCGATGCCTAGCACCGTCGAGGAGGTGTCCTCATCCAGGGAATATTAAAATTCATATAAAAAGAGGGGTGGGGTGGACTTGGGTTTACGGGTTCTCGTACAGACGTGCGTGTGTTTATAAATATGCTGGGGCGATATGCAACGAATTTTTGGATCTTATTTTTCTCTCTCTCTTGTTCACCTATCAGAGAAGCCAGTATCGGCTAACATCCAGGGATACGAAAAACTACCCCGTGTCAACGAACATGGCGGTAGCACGGACGTACAGATTGGTGGCCATAGACGCATAACACGTGTAAACGAGGGTGCTGGTACCTCGGGAATCGGACGTTCAGGGTCTAACGTGAACCCTATAAATAACGAAAACTATGACTCTGACGACGACTCTGAACAAGCCGATAGTAGTTTAGATTCTAGGGAGACGCAGACGGCAGATGAGAGTGAGAGCGAGGAAGAGTCAGTCAGGGATAACGATTCTCAATCGCTGACCCCTGGTAACCGTTTCGCGATACTCGGGGAGTCATCCAAATACATTCGTCGCTTCGAAGTTCACGCGCGGGAACTCGATATCAAAATTAGGATACCGGAGTCAGGTGTTAACCCTATCGAGTGGCTGGAGGGAGCTTTTAGAGATCTGCACGCATACGTCACCTCAACGTGTCATTCGAGCGACTACATCGGTTTTGTTTTTCACGCTGAAAGTTTTAATCAGGGCTCTGCGTGGTTATCTTTTCGACCGGTCCGCGATTCTCAGTATGCAGATCTGTGGAAGCTAGTCTCCAGCGTGACACAGAGTAACGCGGAGTTCGGGGTTGACAAGGTATTCTCGGTCACAGTGCACTGCGTCAAAGTGCCGTCCGGTCGCGGAAAAGCTCGTCCCATCACGCACGCGGGAGTAGCCAAGAAATCAATAATACAGATTGTCAACACGGATGGTCTTTGTTTACCGCGGGCTCTAGTCGTCGCGAGAGCACACGCCGAGAGGGGGTCGATCCGTAGCGGAGAGCTTCACGAGGCATATAACGCGATACGGGGATCGGGATCGCGGTTGCAGCGCGAAGCGGCGAGAGAGTTGACGGAGAGAGCGGGAGTCGAGATACCGGTGACGGGCTGCGGGGTATGGCAAATATTGCAATTTCAACATTATCTGGCACGCGAGGGGATGGCGATCGTGGTATACGAGGCGGGTAAATTGGGGACTGGGGATGCGACGTTTTACGACGGATGCAGCGTGGTGACCGAGAGTGGGCGAGACGTGACCTATCGTTTGAACATTCTCTATTTTCCAGGCGATCACCACTATTGCACAATAACGAACCTTACCGGTGCCGCGGCAGGCAGGTTCTTTTGCGAGACCGGTAACAAAAAATATAAAAACAGCCATGAGCACCGCTGCTCGGGCCGGTGTCCGCAGTGTCTGGGCACCCCGGCGTGCGACCACAGGGCGAAGGAATTGGAGTGCGTTGACTGTAAACGGGCGTTTCGTGGCGCGGTCTGTATGGGAAGGCATCGTGAGGTCGGTTCGTTTAGCCCGCGTCGCTCCGTCTGTGCGACGCTTCGAATCTGTACAAACTGCACGCGACTCATAAATCTTTCGTTGGGTGCTCACTCGTGTGACACTCGATATTGTAAGACTTGCAACACCCTTCGGCCTTACAACCATCAGTGTTTCATGGCTCCGCTCAATTCTCACGAGAATAATAACGCCAAATACATATTCATATTTCATGATCTTGAGACCCAGCAGAACGTAACGATCCCCGGTGACATGTCGACAAATATCCACGTTCCCAACCTATGCGTGGTGCACCAGGTTTGCAGCCAGTGTATGCATAATCTGGACATTAAGGACGGTTGCCCAGCCTGCGGACTCGTGCGCGAGTACGTGTTTCAAAAAGATCCGGTGAAACAACTGGTCGAATTCGCCACACCGCCAATTCACAGTTTCAGAAAAATCATCTGCGTCGCTCACAATGCCCGGGGCTTTGACGCGCAATTTCTTTTACGTTACCTGGTCGAGCAAAACACCGAGCCACCGCAGGTAATATTGAACGGAAGCAAAATCATCATGCTGGAAACCGGGCATACCCGATTTTTAGACTCGCTAGCTTACATGCCGATGGCGTTGTCAGCGCTGCCGAAAGCCTTCGGTTTGCCAGAGGCCTCGGTGAAAGGGGTCTTCCCGCACCTTTTCAACACGCCTGAGAACACGGGTTACATAGGTCCGCTACCCGCGGCGAAATTCTACTCGCCCGATACTATGAGTACCTCCGCACGTGCGGAGTTCTACAAATGGTATGATGCGACCGTGGCGAAAAATCACCTGTTCGATTTCGACGCTGAATTGGTGGCCTATTGTAAATCCGATGTGGATATTCTACGTCGCGCATGCGTCGCGTTTCGAGATATCTTTATCGAGTGTGGGAAAGTATGTCCGTTCACCGAGAGCACAACTATTGCGTCAGCCTACTCAGCGGTGTTTAGAAAAAATTTTCTACAAGCTGACCGTATAGGTATTCTACCGCCGGGTGGTTATAGGCTGGCTGATCGGCAGTCCAAAAAGGCGATAGAGTGGCTCGTCTGGAAAGAGAGGGAGTTAGGGGCTGTGATCGCGCACGCCGGCCGTTCGCGCGAATTCCGTATTCCTGAGACAGGTCGGATCGTGGACGGGTATTACGAGGCGGATGACGGAACGCGTCACATTTTTGAATTTCACGGTTGCTTCTGGCACGGTTGTAGGCGGTGTTTCAACGTGAACGGTGACCGACGTACCGTGAACGGGGACACCATGGACAAGCGTGCCGAGGAAACGCGATCGAAGACGTCGTGTATGAAGAAAATGGGATACGTAGTCACCGAGATATGGGAGTGCGCGTTCGATCGACTTCTCGAGCAAAACGAGGAAATGCGGGAATACTTGGCTCGGCACCCAATAACGGCTAGCCTCGCGATCAGCACCCCCTTGGATCCACGCGATGCCTTTTACGGTGGTCGAACGGGGAACACTTCGCGCAGCTACGAGGTACGCCAAGGGGAGGATGGAAGCATTAGTGAAAAAATAAAATATGTAGATGTTTGCTCCCTGTACCCGTACATCTGTAAGCATGCATCTTTCCCGTTAGGCCACCCAAAAGTCCTCGTCGGTGACGAGTGTAAGGCGCTGACGGGTGTGAGTGGCAGGGACATCTCCCGCGTTGAGGGGTTGGTCAAGTGCAGCGTACTGCCGCCCCAAAATCTTTACCACCCCGTGTTTCCGCTGCGTATGCACGGAAAACTGATGTTCGCACTGTGTTGGTCCTGTTGCGAACAATTGGAGCAAGACGAGTGCACCCATAGCGAGGCGAGAGATCGTCAGTTCGACGGCACTTGGGTGTCGTGCGAGCTGAAGAAAGCGGTCGAGAAAGGCTACGAGATCGTCCAAGTGCAGGAAATTTGGCAGTACGAGGTGACGAAATACGACCCCTCTACTCGTCAAGGGGGGCTCTTTACAGGGTACATAGATACATTTCTTAAAATCAAGCAGGAGGCCAGCGGTTGGCCCGGCGACTGCATCGACGAGCCCTCGCGAGACCGTTATCTCGCAGAGTACGAGCAAGTGGAGGGGATAATATTGGATAGAACTAAGATTGCCAAAAATCCTGGACTTCGTTCGGTCTCTAAGCTCTGCCTCAACTCGTTTTGGGGAAAGTTCGGACAGCGGGACAATATGGCAAAAACCACGGTGGTAAAGACGCGTCAGCATCTGTTGGAGCTACTGACCAACCCTGAGGTCGAGGTGAGCGAGTTGCTGCCTGTCAACGACCAGGTGTTGTACGCGAGGTGGTCGTACGCCGAGCAGAGTGTCACGCCCTCGCCATCAGCGAACGTAGTGATAGCCGCATATACCACCGCGCAAGCTAGATCAAAATTGTACGAATATTTAGAGAAGTTAGATCGACGCGTTCTTTATTACGACACAGACTCCGTCATATATGTTCACGACTCGGCACGGCCACAGGATTACGTACCACCGACAGGGAACTTTTTGGGAGATTTAACTGACGAGCTCGAAACGTACGGTCGCGGTAGTTATATTCGGGCATTTGTTTCGGGGGGAGCGAAATTTTACGCGTACATCGTTCGATGTCCGGACGGCAGCGAAGTTGAAATCTGCAAGGTAAAGGGGGTGACATCGAATCACTCCACAGCTAGTAGAGTAAATTATGATTCAATCCGTCAAATGGTAGTAGAGGGTGAGGGTCCGATTAGGCTGCAGTACCGGGCTATTCGTCGAGACAAGCTGCACGAGGTAGTAACACGTGCCGAATCCAAAACCTGTCGACCGGTATTCGTGAAGAGGCGGTGTTGCACAGATAGTTTCGATACCCTACCCTACGGTTATCGCTCAGCCACATCCTCGACGGGGGACCCTTGAATTTTACGGATCTCGCTCTTCCCTGGCTCATGCCTCTTTCTCGCTCTCTCTCTCTCTCATGACACGAGACACGAGACCTCCGGAGCCTTGACACGTGCGGTTCAACCCAGCGCAGCACAACCACAGGGACACCGACCAGTCATCCACACAGACACGCACACACCGGTATGGACGATTCTACGTTAGAACCGTTCGGATCGTTGCAGAAGTAAGTCAAATGATGAAATTTATTCTGCCGTTTTCACTTTTCTCTAACTCTTGTGTCTTTCTCTTTTCTGCCACGAGTCGTGATACCCTCGGGACCTTGACGTGAACGATTCAACGTTCACGCTGTGACACGTCACAACCCGACGCAGTGTAGCTACAGAGACACCGGCCATCCTCCCACACGCACGCACCTCCACGGACGATTCTACGTCAGCTGCATTCATCACGTTGCAGAGGTGAGTCCAATAATAAAATTTGTGAAATCTAAAAAATTGCGTACATCCATGACAGAGCGACCGGTCTGTCACTTCAAACGGCTCGTATCGACAGCGGAGTGCGCTGAGGTTGACCTCATCGGTCAGCGTGCAGGCCAGAGCGTACGAATCAGCTCATTGCGTACGCTCGCCGCGGGATTTCACCTCGCCCAACGGGCGACCGCGGATGGTGCCCGTTGGAATAAGAGCTAGTAGCAACGGGCACCACCCCCGACGCACGCGCGCTGATATCAGCTGGTAGTCAGCGCGCCCCGGTGCGGGCCAGAGCGTACGAATCAGCTGATTGCGTACGCTCGCCGCGGGGGTTCACCTCGCCCAACGGGCGACCGCGGATGGTGCCCGTTGGAATGAGAGCTAGTAGCAACGGGCACCACCCCGACGCGCGCGCGCTGATATCAGCTGGTAGTCAGCGCGCCCCGGGCCCGCCGCCGCCGCCGCCACCGATATGAGCTTATCGCGGGGAAGAGGGATGGGTAAAAATAATTCTTTTGCTTTTTTCCGCCAAACATATTGAGAAATAAATTTTTTATATTTGGCAGAATCCTGCGGCAAAGAACAACAACAACGATGGACACTCGCTGGAAACACCCATTCTCAGCCATCGTCGCTGGACCATCGGGCTGTGGGAAGTCAAATTTTGTAAAAAAATTTTTACGGTACAGCAGTGCCATGTGCGAGACGAAATTCACTCGTGTAATCTGGTACTACGACGAGTGGCAACCGCTGTACGAGTCGAGCAAGGGAATAGAGTACCGAGAAGGATTACCACAACCCACCGACTACGATGGCGACAAGACCCCGAAACTGTTGGTGATTGACGATTTGATGCGCGAAGCGTCAAGTCACGTTGTCGTCGATCTATTTACCAAAGTCTGCCATCACAAGAATCTAAGCGTCTTCTACATTACGCAAAATTTGTTTCATCAGGGACACGGTCAACGAGATATTTCTCTCAACGCAAACTATATCGTTTTCTTCAAAAATCCGCGAGATCGCGCCCAAATACAACATCTCGCGCGTCAAGTACACCCGGAGGATCCGCGATTTCTCCAGGAGGCATACCACGACGCCACAGCTGTTCCGCACGGGTATTTACTGTTGGATCTGAAGCAATCGACGCCGGAGAATTATCGTTTCCGTACAAACATTTTTCCCAGCGACGGACATCAGTATGTCTACGTGCCGAAAAAGGATATAAAACTGAGCAGCGCGCAGAGAGTACCAGTAGTCCCGCTGTAATGCCGCGAAAGGTACGTCACGGGTGTCGCGCTGCCTTCGGTAAGACAAACGCCCTTGCCTTGCATGCGTTGCACAAATTAAACGCAACCCAGAGACGCGCCTTGCTACGTACCGCCGACGACTCTCTGGTGAGGGATATATGTGAGTGTGCTCTGAATACCTTGGAAGGTAACGTGGTCTTGTCTCGAGCGCATAAATCGCGTCTGGCGCGACACAAGCAGACGCTCCGAAAATTAGCCTGTAATCGCGGAAGTTGGAAAAGCAAGAAGAAAATCCTGGTTCAACAAGGGGACGGTTTTTTGGGTCTACTGCTGGCACCGATTCTGGGAGGTGTGGCCTCGGCACTGTTCTCTAAGTAGAGGAAAACACAGCGAGAGACAGATAGAAAGAAAAGACGTTGGAGATGGATCGTGCCAAGAAAATGGTACTTATACCGGCGGAAGGTCTCAAGAGGTTTCAACGACAAATGAGTGACGTCGTGAGTGCGTCATCGGGTCCGGACGCCGTTCACGGGGACCCTGTTTCACGTCTTGACCGTGAAATGAGCGACATCTTGAACGAGGGCACCAACGATAGTGCAGAAAAGTGGAAACTTTACCAGCAGGCCCTGCAACGTTATCTGTACTTCTCGAACGATGCGCGAAAGCCTATGCAATTGGAGATTCGCGAGGGGGGCAACAGAACAGCTGCAAAACCTGAGGAAAGCACGGAAAAAGCGGCGGATGTGACAGAAACCAAGGATACGGGGGTTGCGAACGAGGGTGAGATGACGTCACAAATGAGAAATGTATTGGCATCCGTCCTCACCAGATTCATCAACAAGGCCGGTCTTTTGTTACGTTCACTGTCCGGGGCATCGTCGCGGCTCGTCTGGGACAAGGGTGGAGTAATTTCTATTGATGGTGTACCTGTGCCTGGTACAAACATAGTCGATCTGGTCAACCATGCCGCACGATCGAGGAAGAACTTCAACCCATCAGGGCAGTCGCAATTCGCTCGGTTTCTCCACGCGATCAACATACCACACGAGTGCGTGGGAAACGAAGTCTTTTGGAAAGATATACGGGCGTTCGACAACGATAAATTCGCAGACGCCGCGTCAACGAGTGCCTCGCTGTCGACGTCTGCAGCGGAGCACAGCGAATCGCGTTCGGGTCGGAGAAAATGGTCACGCGCGGAGACCAGTAGATCGGGTATCGGTGACGCGGACCTCAGTACACTCGGTACACCGCTCACGAGTAACAGACGGATCTTGAAAAGCACACCGTACGCCCAAAGTAGTGAAAAGAGACGGAATTGGAGGAGACTGCGACTGTTAAAGTGATGAGGGTGTTTGAAAAAATCTACTACGATCCGTCTCACCCGGCTGGTTACGTTGGGGCACGAAACCTGGAGAGGGCCACGAAGGGTGAGAAATCCGGCGAATCGGTGAGGAAATGGCTCGGGACGCAGGATGCCTACACTCTGCACAAATCTGTACGAAGAAAATTTCCACGTGCCAGATACAACGTTTCCAACATCGACGACGTTTGGGAGGCTGATCTGGCCGATTTGAGTTCGATGAAAAGACACAACAACGGTTATCGTTATCTACTGGTTGTTATCGATGTTTTGAGTAAATTCGCGTGGGTCGTGCCCCTGAAGCGTAAGACAGCTGCTTCAGTGGCCGAGGGATTCCAACACGTGTTGAGCATAACACAGTGTAGACCCGTTCTGCTGCAAACGGATAAGGGAAATGAATTCGTCGGCAGTGAATTTCAGAAACTGCTCACAACAAATGAAATACGATATCGCGTCACCCGTAACCCTGAAATAAAAGCGGCTATCGTCGAAAGATTCAACCGCACTCTCAAGGAGAGATTGTGGCGTTATTTCACACACAGAAACACGAAACGCTATGTCGATGTTTTACCACGAATCGTAGAGGCCTACAACGCAGCGCGTCACTCAAGCATAGGAATGGCCCCGTCTGAGGTGACTTTGGAGAACGCCGCCCAAGCACGAGCAAACCTGCAAAGGCGATATCCACCACGTATTGCCGGCAAGCCGAGATTTCGTAAAGGTGACACCGTACGGATCAGCAAGACAAAGGGAACGTTCCAGAAAGGCTACGAGGCCAATTGGAGCGAGGAACTTTTCAAGATTCACAAGGTGCTCGCGCGCGCACCTGTTGTCTATGTATTAGTGGACATGGCGGGTGAGGAAATCGACGGCGCGTTCTACGAGGCAGAACTTCAACGAGTCGAGGAAGAGGAGAGGCAATCTGACCAAGGCGATACCACTTCGAATTAAAAGGCTGGAAGTACGGGACAGATTGAAGCAAGCAACATTTTAAGATTGGTAACGTCTTTGTGCGTGCGCATAGTCCAGGGTATTCGTACACTCGAACAGCGAACGGTCAGTCGGTTTGAACCACATCGAGGAAACATCTCGAAACGTACGTGCGTCATGGAGAAGGACCAGTTTTACATCACCCTACCGAGCAACAGCTCGATGCAGTTTTTCCCCGATAATCGAACCTGCTGCTACATCACTCAGTTACCACACTCGATCGAGCTGACCGGAGAATGGGAGGTGGGGCTTGCCGAGATCCTTTATCCTGTATCGTTTGCATTGTCGTCGCTGTCGTCAGTGCGGATCGAAGAAATCACCGATAAATCCGATTCACAAGATCATGCGGGTCCGAGTCATCTGCCAGGAACGAGATATGATGCAACCGCGCGGACTGTGGTAGTCGACGGTGATACCCGAATGGAGACCAGCCTTCCAAGAACCCTATCGTGTCAAATGTTCGTTTACTGCGATATTATAGAGCCACGTATCGTCGGAGACGTCTACACACCGTTGTTACGCGTTATTCAAGCATGTGGAAAAACAAACCCAATTCCCGGAGAAACGGCAATGAAAACCCTGTCACCGCCGCACTACATACCGCTCTTGCTGACAAACTTTCGCACCATTGAAATCAATATAAGAGATCATCTGGGGAGGCCGATACCATTTGAGTCCGGGACTTTGACGGTTACGTTACACTTTAGGCGTGTCCAATAAGGTGGAGAAAACTTACACGTACCATGGCGCAATACACCGAGCATTACGAGACGCAACTCGGGGGTGGCGGTATGGAAAACTTTTATCGAGGGGCACCGTACCAACGCGGACACGGCATCGGAAGTTTCTTGGGAGGATTATTTCGCAAGGTATTACCTCTATTGACCAGCGGAGCCAGGGCCGTTGGAAAGGAAGTCCTACGCACGGGGGCGAATGTTATATCGGACATGGAGAGCAACGTACCGTTCAAGGATTCGTTGAAAGCGCGAGCTATGGAGTCGGGTCGCAGCCTGCAGCAGAGGGCCAAAGATAAAGTAGTCAAACTTATGAAGGGGTCCGGATATAAAGGGACGACAGGGGAGCGGGGTCGGCAGTTGTTATTCGGGCGTGTCAACAGACTCATCGCCGCTCGACAGTCCGCTGGAACAGGGAAAGTCAACAAACGAAAAACCAAGAAGAAGGGAGAAAACAAGAAAAAGAAAAGGAAGAAGACTACGAAGACTGCGAAGACTACGGGAGGAAAGACCGGCAGGAGTAAGAAGGGTGGAAAAAAACGAGCCATCACCGATATTTTCGGACCTCGCTAGTGACGTCCAGACAACCGAGTAATAATAACGATGGCTTTCCTACACGCACACTCTGGAGAATGCACGAAATCCGAACTAGACCTGTTCGCTCTACCGCCGACACAGACATCCATCGAAGCTGGGCAGTGGGTACACTATAAACCCGTATCCTCTTTGACCGATGACTCACCAATCGAATTCGTTGTACCGGGACACGGAGACGAGTACATAGACCTGGCGCACACCATGTTGAGTGTTCGCGTACGGGTGCAACCGCTTCAGCCCGTAGCGAACCCCCCGCCAGCGGGCCCTGTACCCGAATTATCCGTATCACCTGTGAATAATCTTCTTCACTCGATGTTCAATCAGGTGGACATATTTTTCAATCAGAAGCTCGTATCACCGGCAAACAATTCTTACGCCTACCGCGCCTACATAGAGACTCTACTGAATTATGCGCCACATGCCAAACAGTCGCACCTTTCGTCCGGGCTTTGGTACGGCAGCATGAACGGTGAATCTGATGTCTACGATATAGCCGCCGCTCAGACAGCTGGCGACGACGGATTCATCAATCGCGAGAAAATTACGAAGCATGGACGATTGGTCGATCTACTCGGACATCTACACTGCGACGTGTTCAATCAGGAAAAGTTTCTGCTCAACGGGGTAGAGTTGCGACTGCGCTTGGTTAGATCCAGGGATAATTTTTGTATATTGGAAGCTACACCTTAGCACCGAATACACATAGTCGAGACTTCGTTGTTGGTGCGCCGCGTCAAGATCAGCCCCGGTATTCTACTGGCCCACGCGCGTACGTTGGCAAAAGGTACAGCTAAATATCCCGTCACGAGAGTTGAGGTGAAGGCCTTCACCATTCACGCGGGCGTGCAATCGGAGATGTTGGACAACGTGATTCTGGGACAGTTACCAAAACGTGTGATAATCGGGATGGTCAGTAACAAAGCCTTCAACGGGGACAGGCAGAAAAATCCGTTCAACTTCCAACACTTTATGATCAATTACCTGTCGCTGTACGTGGACGGCGTACAAGTTCCTGCGAAACCACTGCTACCGAATTTCTCCAACGATCATTTGTACGTTGACGCGTATCACACGCTCTTCTCTGGAACTGGTATACATTTTCTCAACGAGGGAACCGGTATCAATAGACTGCAATACGCTAAAGGAAATTGTCTGATGGCCTTCGACCTGACACCTGATCTATCCGCTAACTGTCCGTCACACTGGTCACTCGTCAAGCACGGGACTCTGAGGATAGAAGCACGATTTGACGAGGCTCTCAAAGAAACCATAAATTGCATTGTTTACGCAGAGTTTGACAACCTCATAGAGATCGATGCCGCGCGACAAGTCATTACAGATTTCGGTGGCTAGACGAGGCCCCATGCTGTGAGAAGTCCCAAACCGCCCGTACACATAGACATCTGGCAAAAAAAAAAAACAAGTTCGAACCTGCATACCCAACATCTATAGAGGACTCGGTGTCATTTTTTTTTTTGTGTAAAGCACGGTAGCTGGGGGCGTGAAAGGGTTTGAGTTAACGAGCTTACATATCTCGACATACAGACAAGTTGAAACCTACAAGTCTTCGTCTTTTCCGAGGGATGGAAGCAGACGACGATGGAAGGGGGTAAAGCACATGCTCGGGTATAAGAAGAACCGCACCGACCCCGATCAAGATCAGTCAAGTGCGAGATTTCGAGCAAACATGGACTTCGTAATAGACATCCAAGGTTTCCGTGCTGCAGGCAAACAATTTCTACCAAAAGAAGTGGCTGTGACTACCGTGGACCATCATTTTTTCGCACATTGGATGATCAAGGCTCCGTACGCATTCTCGGAACTTAACGAGGGAGAACGCGTAGCGAACAACTGAGTGACGTGTTATCACCACGGTATCGACTGGTTCGAGGGTGACATCTCGCTGAAGAAGCTGCACAGCAATCTTCAAGAGATCGCTGGCTCGGCCTACCGCATTTTAACGAGAGGGCAGGAGAAGTCAAAATATCTGGAGTCCGTGACATCGAGAAGGATTATAAATCTGGAACACTCCGGGTGCCCACCATTCGGCAAGTTGGACGTGACGAGGGAATATTGCTTCTTTCACGGGGTTAGAAAAGAGGAATTTTTCACGTGTGCACTCAACAATGTCGTCAAGTTGAAAAAATGGATCAAAACGAGCAAACTTCTCAGGGTGTACGACTATCCTGCGCACGTCGAGTCAGTTAATGGCAAGAGGGAGTTGGGCTGTACCCATTCGACACCTGGCAGTAGTAGGAACGATCACGAGGAATCATCACGAGTACGGCAACAGCATCAGCGATCTGAACCCTGTCCTGCTATAAAATCACCGACGCAGTCCTTTTCAACGGAATTGCCCACACCACCACCTACTCCACCCAAGCCACAGCGCAGGGAAAAAGAGTCCGCTAAATTCACACCTGCAATCGTCATCGATTTCGGCCGAATAGGACCGCTTGACCTCTCAACTACGTCAGACTCTGATTCTTCTTCAGAAGGGACCACTGGTACGGCTGTTTCTGAAATTTCGAGAAATGGACAGCCTTCAGATTCAGCATGCGTTGTCAATATTATTCCCGAGCAACTTGAGACGGGTTTTCCCAGCCGACCGGGTTCCCCTGGTGTGGACACCCCCGGCAGCTGTTGTCTCAAACACCGATGACCACACCAGGCCCGGCACGCACTGGGTGGCGTTTTACGTCGCTTCGTCCGGACACGGTACCTATTTTGACAGCTTCGGGTTACCCCCGCTCATCCCTCACCACAAACGATGGCTACGAAGAAATTGCCGCCGATACAACTGGAACGACCGACAGGTACAAAGTTTTTCCTCCAACGTATGTGGACACTTTTGCATTATGTTTGTGTGTTATATGGCTGCTGGTCTGTCTTTGCGCCGGTTTCTCGATATATTTACTGATAATCATGAGGAAAACGACCACATAGCGAAATCGTTCTACATGAGGTTAATTTCCCTCCAGTCTAGGAGTGGAATCATCGTTCCCACTTACCCTTGTCGCGGTAATAGCGTTCAGTATTGTACACCAAAGAAGAAATGTAATCTCACGGGTTCGAATAGAAATATAAATAAAAAGAAAAAGAAATAAATGTGTAATTGTAATCGTAGAATAAGCTGTAGAATAGTCAGTACGTAATCACTCTTTTTATACCTGGAAATTTGTAACCGTTATAGTCGTAAGATTATGTTTTCTTACCTTTTAATTTTAAGAATATCAGAAAATTGTACTCGTAGTTGTAAGATTCTGTATTTTATCTTAGCATAAGAACGTTCCTTGCGTGTATTAGAAAATAATTTATTCACCTTTTTATTTTAAGAATATCAGAAAATTGTACTCGTAGTCGTAAGATTCTATATTTCATCTTAGCATAAGAACATGTATTAGAAAATAAGGTATACGAATAAATGAAATTATTGGATTTTTCGTAATTATCGCGTCATTCAATTATACACCTCTACCATACCCATTCTTCGATGAGTATATAAGCATCACATATATATATATATATATGTAAAATCAGGGGTGTAGGGCCCAGGGGCGAGGACGGCGGGGACGGAGGACAGAGTCTTGGATGACGTCACACAGCCCAGATGGTCCCAATATCAGACAAGTGCCGGCAGGGGTGCGAGGGGCGAGGGGAAGGTTAGGTTAGAATTCCCAGTTTTCTCCAGAGTCGACCCGAGGGGCAGGGGGGAGCGGGAAGAGGGGGATTTCCCAAAGCTGCCCTAGGGTAGGGGAAGGGGCAGCGGGGAGCGGGGGGATTTCCCAAAGCCGCCATAGGGGGAAGGGGGGAGGGGGGGGGGTTGTGTCTGCCCAAAGCTGCCCATATCTACTAACATACTTCAATTTTGGATAAATCGACTGAAAGCCATTTCACATAAGAAATGTGCGGGGTCCTTTGTAAAATTGAAACAAATTAAAAATTGAAGAAAATTCAAAAATCATGAAAAAAAAAAAAAATAAATAGCCGAGGAACTTTCGACCCCAACTTTTGACAGGGATCAACCCCGTCAGAAGTTCGTCACGAATTCTGTACCTGCACCCTGCATATTATACCTCTATATCTTTACAGATGAATATTTTACGAAGATGAAAATTTATTAGTCCAATACGACGACGTTGTTTTTCTAAATTGAATGTAACAAGCATTCGAGGTATAGTATTATCCAATTACAATCATGATTGTTCAAATTACAAGCTCGTGTGATAAAAATTCTGATGTATTCAATAAAAATACTCGATGACTAAGATATAATTCACCCTTGAATCAGTAATTTATATTAAATGCTTCAATAATGGAAGAGCATAGATATTGTAACGTATCCAGCCGGCCGACCCTAGGCCAGCTGTGATTGGTAGTTCGAAATCACGAGAACTGGACAAATTCGGTCTGTCCAGAAGCGTCGCTTATGACGTCATAAGCGGCGATTGTAGAGTATATAAACGGCTGCCGAGCTAGATCAACAGCGATTTGTGGTAGAGCACCCAAACGTCTCATTTGCTATTACATCTGACGTCTTGTCAGAATAATAAAGTAGAGTCATTTGAAAACTTAGAAATATTACTGAAACCTCACATAAAAATCTATCACTGCTAAAATTGCGGATAGTAATTATATCTTCACTTCATTGTATAAAAATTAAAACCTATTCTAGCTAAAATCGCAGATAGAACACTCATTAAAATAAATTAGAAGCATTAGCTATAGCAGTACTGCTGTCTAAATCAAATCAATATTAAGATACCTGATTAGTAGGAAATTAGAAAAATAAGTAGATAAGATCCATTGTATTATTATTTATAATTTTGTTAGGCATTTAAATATAATTTTCTCACGAAGCTTATTGAGTGTTGCCTGACATTTCTGTATCTCTGTCCTGTAGATTAGCTACCACACGAAGGCCAAATTAGAGATCAGAAAAACATCAACAGATGCGTACGGCTGCGGTCTAAGCGACCTGTATCCGAGGGCCAGTTGTTGTGATTCTGAATCTGACATGCAGGCTCAGATCTAGGATCCTGGTTCTGCAAGATAGAGTTAAATTCGCAATAGCAGGGACCGCTGGCTCGGAATACCACCTGGTTCAGTGGAGGTCGGCAAAACCTTGGGATTTGTGATATAAAAAGCTTTGGCAGTTGAAAGACCTGAGAAGTATTGTTTAGCGTAGGAATTCAAAGAATTAATAAAAATCTGTGTTAGGTGGCTTTTTGTGTGGCATTACCTATCTTTTCCCCACCCACAGTACCGAGAAGTCTATAATTATTCATTATTTAGTTAACGATAAAAACCTTCATCTTTTTCGAACCCGACGGACGGCTTGTCTTAAAAATCTAACGATTCAGACAATCCGTAGCGTTACGATATATGGTAAAATCAAAAACTCATTGTAACGGATATTTCGGGGACTTCCCGATCCTTTTCCGGTTGAAACTACTATGCCCCGTCCGGGGGCTGGCCAGTTGAACTGAACTCGGGATTGCCCGACCTGGGGCTAGCTGAAAATCGGGCGTCCCCGAGCAAATTTCCACTAGGGACGCCGCCTTTACAGTCAAGAATGAGCGCATGCGTAATACCTCTGACTCTCACCGATAGAGCTCGAGCGTCTCTTACGGAGAGAGCCAGAACTAGTTCACAAAAAATTAGTTCAAAAGAAGTGTATTAGAGAAGCAGTTGTAAGAAGTGTATCAGTAGCCAAATTCTTGATTGAATAAACAATCAAGCAAAATACTCGATAACTACGCCAATATTATTTAACAAACCACTCCCAGTCCCTGATATCCAACAGGTTATGGGCCCAGGGATCGCGGATGTTAAAAGATGAAAGTGGATTAAGTTGGCGGTCGGAAAACACGTGTCGCGTGGTCGAGTCGAGTGTGCGAGTTTGAATCGAGAAACAAAGTAGGAAATGGAATATCCAAAATATATAGAAGATACACTTCAATACAGGAATCAAGCTTGAAAGAGTCGGAAATTGGAGCGTCTGGAAATTCCAAATTAAGGTAATCTAACAAGTCCTGGGATTATACGGCGTGGCCGGTGGAACAGTACACACAGAAAAACCTAAACCTAAATCACAATTGACTTATCGTAATTTACGATTTCATAAGCGTAATTTACGTTGTTAGGGACAAACGTGAATCACGCTTTGCGTTGTCGTCAAATAGGATGAAATGTCCTTCACGTACGATTTCGTATTCGTAGAGTAAGACAATTTTCCCCTTATTTCACGTTTTTCAATTCATAAATTACGATTAGTTTTTCCTCAAATGACGGTTAGTTTTTCCGTAAATTACGATGATTTTTGCCCTAAATTACGATTATTTTTGCCTTAAATTACGATTAGCTTTTCCTTAAATTACGATTATTTCTGCCTTAAATTACGATTAGTTTTTCCTTAAATTACGGAAAATTTTATCGTAAAATGTGTTTACCGGAAACGGTCTCTTTTTCATTGACAGAACCAATGAAAGATAACGAACTTTAATACACGGCGAAATATGGCAGTCTCATTGGGCGCTCTAATCCAGTCCCACTTTTGCTTTCATGAGTAATACCAACAGTGCTCCAACGGCCGTGAGCCTTGGATACCACGTGTGAGTCTAAACGTCCACGAGAAATTTTCATTCGAAAAAAGTTTTGTGTATTTCCTGTATTACGGTCAAGTGTTATTTATTCAATGTGTATCACATGTGTGTTTAAATAATGTCGATATCCCACAAAAATGATTTCTTCATTAAATATGAATATCCGGAGTACCAGCCTTTGTTTAGAGGTAAGTATAAGAAGTTTATTTTGAATAAATTTGGTGAAGGAGAATGAAACCATCACAGAATTGAGATGGAAAAAACAAAAGAATGTGTCGAGTGCGCTCTCCATCCACGAACTCTCACGTCGATGAACAAAGTATCTAATTTAACCACTAAATATTATATTAACTCTCTAAATTAACCTATAAATTCAGTATTGATTGGGCTCGGCGTTACGGATTCGCCGGTTATACTTATACACACTTATACTTTATACTTTTTCGTCTCACACGTGCGCTTAATGAGCAAGGACTGAATGTCCGGTTGAAATGCTAGTGACATCTAGTTGCCAACTTATCTTGGCCTAAAGTCTTCAGGTTTTGGCTAGGGACTTTATTGTCGCGGTTCATACAACCTGAAAACTTACACTTGAGAATTGACTTGAAATTTCATTCTTGCTTGTTTCATATACAGGATATTCAGATGATAGGTTTTTCAAGTTAACTGATGTCTAATTGAAGGAAATTCTGCCATTTAAGGATGTCAAAACGCAGTTGAGGTTCGAAATCCAGCACAAAGTATTCAAATACAAAATACTTTTTATCAAGGAGACATCTGTAACTGATGGATACATTGAAACCTCTATTTCATCGGTTTTTTCTGTCAATATTTCCATGACTTCTTCCCCACTCCACCCTTACACCTTTCATTACACAAAGATCCTGAGCAGACAAACAATGCGCAGAAGTCTCTACCATCCTCATCAAAAGAAACTCCCACTGTTACTAAATTCGAGTTATCAGTGCAAGAGTCATTCTCATCATTGTCTCTTGAAGAACCTGAAGAAACTCAAACAACTTGTCATCAGTCCAGTGTTGTGAATTCAGGGACAAATGGACCTGATAGAGACAGATTAATTGACAGACTTATGACAGCTGGATGTGTGAGAGTGAATTATGCAACAGCCCTTCAAACAGTAGAAAATTTGGTAAGAATTCAACGAATCCCACTTGTATACACATATTACTGAGGATGTTAATTAGGTTCAGTAATTGCCTACTAGGAGGATTTTTTTTTCGTGAGGTGCATTCTGAATAGGATTATTTGGAGGGAATTGAGCAGGAAGGAGACAATTGTTTTGGGGATATCTTCAAAGTGAAGGAGTCTAGCGAAATTTCGAAAGATGGAGTTTATGTGGGAAATTTAATAGGTTGTAAAAGAGGTCTGTTGACATTTTCCTTTCATAAAATCAGTTCTTTTTTAGATATGTGTATGTAAATTTTGAATCATCCAGATTATTTTGCTGATTATTTCGTTAATATCTCTGAAATTAGTGGATTAAGGGCTGAGTGAAAAATCCATAACATTGTTGGATGACAAAAATTCTCTCAATTTCCTATCATTATTATTAATCATAAATATTATCATCAATCATTATTATTAAAAACTCTCGATCTTGTTTAGAACTTGGAAACTTTCTTGCAAAAGAGTTCGAGGGGTCTCTCCATTCTACAGGCGTATGCGTCTAATAGGGATCTGGAGAAAGAAGATAGAGCTAGGCTTTGTCGCGAGCTAGTCAGTTGGTTGATGTCCATGTGGCCTTAGTGAGTTGATTTTTCGATTCAATGACTTACTCATACGAAGGATGGAGTTTAACTGTTAAGGCGTCTTCTCACTTTGGAAATTTAAAAAAATCGATTTTTTTTTTTTTAAATTTTGAAAGAACATATCTTCAAAAATGTCATATCGAAATTTCATAAAGATCGGACGAGTCTAACTACATTTTTTGGCGACCGTTTGGTGACTACCTGAGAGCACCCGGCGATCCCTTTCACGCCGCTCGGACGGTCCCTGCATACCTGACTCTATACAATTGAATAGTCGTGTTCTTTTGTTAATGTAGTACCCCTTGCTTAGGTATATTCTGCTTTCGGGTCTATACTCATATAATAAGACCTTAACACGTGTATTTTTCAAAAGAAAATCACTCGGCAACGATACTAAACTGTTATTTCATCAGTCTAATTTGAAACTTCGTAACGGCAACATCTCTGCGCTCAGGATTGTTATAATGGATAAAAAGAGTTCGCAACAAAGTGCCACGTGGCGACGTCCGAGTTCGAAATCTAAAAAAAGAAAATTTCATGGAGTGCTTCCACACCAGTCTGAAGCAGATACGAGTCATGCTAGTGCGAGTGCAGCAAAATTAAAAAAATCGGACGATACAAGTTTCGATGTACACATCGATCCAACGGCTGGATATAGTATTATTCAGTTTTTTCTTGTTTTTTCTGCATTACAACAATATGTGAAGTGTAAAGTTTGTAACAAAGATGTTTCTTTTACAAAGTACGGTCAGCGAGGACTCGGTTTCAAAATTTGTGTGACTTGTGATTGCAAAGAAAAATATATTAACCCATGCCCATTAATCTCAACTGGGTACGAAATCAATCGTCGTTTAGTGTACGTTATGCGTTTGATTGGTGTTGGATTGAGTGGTATCAATACGTTTTGTGGGCTCATGGAACTGGGACATGGAATCAATTCCACCGTTTATTATCAAATACTCAATTCGATCGCCATCGCAGTGCAAAGTGTGTTCGATATAGTGACGAGCAAGTCTGTCAAAGAAGAAAAACTGTTGAACGCTCAACACGGAGAACCCGAAGACGTTTTAACCGTTTCAGGTGACGGTTCCTGGCAGAAAAGAGGATTTTCTTCTCTTATTGGAATCGTGTCATTAATATATAAATACAGTAAAAAAATTGCAAACGTCGTTGTGAAGTCGAGTCACTGCAAAAGCTGTGAATCGAAAAAAGGTATGGAACACACGATCGAATATGCACAGTGGTATGAAAAGCACAAACTAGTTTGTAGTGCTAACCATTCAGGTAGTTCTGGAAAAATGGAGGTTGACGGTTTTTGTGAGATGTTTTTGCAATCACTCGAAAAATTTGCTGTGCACTACGGTTTTTACATCGGTGATGGCGACACTAAAACTTTTAAAATATTGCTCGATACAGCACCGTATGGTAAAGACTTTGTGGTTAAAAAGTTGGAGTGCGTATTACACGTTGCGAAAAGAATTTTCAAGCGTGCTAAGGACGCTAAGAAAATTCTTACACAAAAGAGAAAAGCTGCAAAGAAAGACGCTAAAGAACCTTCACCAAAGAAAAAAGCAGCCAAGAAAGTTGTAGTAAAAAAAAAAAAAGTCGTTATAAAAAAAGTTCCTGTCGTAAAAACCCAAGATTTAACAATAAAATTGATGAAAGAATTATCAACAAATTACTCATTGGCAATTCGAAGAAACCTGAATTCTGTCGAAGATATGCGCAGGGAGATCTGGGCAGGATACTATCATAAAATTTCAACCGACAGCAACCCACAGCATACGTATTGTTCAGACTCATGGTGCAAGTACAAGAAAGCAGTGAAAAACAATCAGATAGAAACTTTTAAACATCCTCCTGCTCTAGCTGATGATGTTCAAGAGGTTTTGAAACCGATTTATGAAGAACTGACGAAGGACGAGTTACTGGAGCGATGCCTTGGAGGAAATACCCAAAATAACAACGAGTGTTTCAACAGCTGTGTCTGGGCAATGGCGCCGAAACACGTTTTTACGGGAAGAAAAACCGTGGAAATTGCTTGCCAAACAGCGGCATGCATTTATAACGAAGGGCTACAACCTGTTTTAAAAATTTTGGAGGTGATGGGTGTCAAACTAGGCCCTATCGCCGTTCAATACGCCGAGAAACGCGACAGTGATCGCATACGCGTAGGGAACCGCCACAGCTCTAACGCTTCAAAAGAGACTAGGTCGAGACGAAGGGAAGCTATTTTGGACGAACACACCTTTTACGAAGAATCGGAAGGTCCATTGTATGGAGCAGGCATCGCTGATTAACCCGAGGTAAGGTTTTTTCATGATTTTTCTGCAACCAAAACTTTAAACGCGTTTATCTCAAAACAAGGTTTTTCGGTGCTTTGTTGATGAAATTTCGGAAACTATCCGGCCGATTGTCATGAAATTTGAATCACATATTCTTCATAGTTATGGCTATAGCGCATATCATCAGATTTTTGAAATTTTGATTTCAAGAATTTTTTTTTACAAAAAACTGCAAAAAAATCGCGTTTTTTTTTTACTTTTTCGAAAAACGTGCGCCATTTTGTTATTTTTGCGAATATCAAAAATCTGATGATATGCGCTATAGCCACTGACATACTGAATCTAAAACAGTTTTATTTTTTTGTTTCAGATGACCCGTCTCGGAGATACCATCAACAAGCCACGACCATAACATTTTTACACGGGTTTTTCGATGCTACTGTTGTATTATCATAATTGTTTAAAAAAATAAAAAAAAAATTTTTTCATGTACTTGAAAGGTGTGTTTATTACATAGGATCTGTTTTATCCCATAATTTTAAGCAAAAATCCTCGAAAAAAAATCGCGAACATAGCCTATTTTTGAGGCGCCTAAAGTGAGAAGACGCCTTAATATGAGTTCATCTTTTTTCCATTTCCTGCAGTCCAGATAAGGCATTGCTGGCAAGGTTGAACCATGAAATAAAAGAATTATTTCCTGAGGACAAGGTACGTTTTGAGTAGAACAATTGAAGCCTTCCATGCAACAACGTCCTTAGCGCTCGGCTCGTCGAGAAAGAGCTAAAATACGACGTAAGACTAAAATTTTTTGAAAGTCACGGATATAAATTTTAAAAAATACTATTATGTAGAGGATCAAAAAAGGCAACTTTTTTGTGCTGAAAGTTTTTTTCTATCATCAGTTTTCGAAAAAAATAAATAAAAACTGAAACTTTACGACATTATCGGCAGCGCTAGGGTATTTTACTATGCCGTACCAAAAATTAAGAAGATTCGTTGGTATTTGACGAAGTTAGGACGAATTAAGTTTAAAAAACGTAGTCCAAACGCGCATTGTAATTTTTCAGTTTTTATTTATTTTTTTCGAAAACTAATGATAGAAAAAAACTTTCAGCACAAAAAAGTTGCCTTTTTTGATCCTCTACATAATAGTATTTTTTAAAATTTATATCCGTGACTTTCAAAAAATTTTAGTTTTACGTCGTATTTTAGCTCTTTCTCGACGAGCCGAGCGCTAAGGACGTTGTTGCATGGAAGGCTTCAATTGTACATTTGGCTACCAACTAGCTGATTGTTACCGAGTCCCTCATCATTTCACTCACTATTCTTTATCTTGTTCTCTTTTAGTGTATTTACTATGCTGCGGCAGTAAATGACGGCAGTAAATGACGGCATATATATATACGATCCGAAAACATTTAAAAAGCTACGTATTCGGACTTTCACAACGCTCGTGGTTTTGGATATTTGTATTAGCAGGCGGGAAATATATTTTCTGTCTACAAAGTATTGACTAGCGGAAGGACCTGCTGACTATTGTCCCATGTTAGACAAATATCATTGAGGTTCGGTGAATAACTTACTATCGGCGGGGCGGTTCAGCATCTCAGTCTGATCGATAAAACAGACTATTCGTCGACTATAGTGCATGATGGTACTCATGTTTGCAGAAATTCGAGGTAGATTATTAAATTTTATTGAATTTCTTAATACTCTGTTTCAATTTACAATCTTCGAAATGAAGATTTTTTTAGCTGAAAATTTGAAATATTTGTAATGCTTTCGCGTTTGCTCCATAACTTGTTATCACACTTCAAATTTTTTTTTCCCCAATTATCCAAACTTAATCGGTCAGTGAATATAAGTTGAAGTTGGTGAGGGCCTCAAATGGTGGGGGCCTGTAGGCTGCCGCCTACTCAGCCTACTGCCTAGATCCGGCACTGTCTGGTAAACTTGCCGTTGCAGTACAAACAGAACGTGAGTTTCTGCTTCGTAAGCATATCCTGGTGTCATCTCGCAAAAGGAAACATGAGACAGAATTCGTCACTGGATTAGGTATCAAGGAGACATCTCGAAATAATGCTGATTGTATAATGCACAATCATTTTTATTTTTGGGCATAAATAAATGCTCTGATTTTTCCACAAACTCCATTCATCTAGATCCCCCAACAGAGGTAGAAAGAATTGCTCTTGAGTGGTTGGCAGTCAAACGAGAACCCCTGGAGATACTCTATGAAAAGTGGAGGATTACGTCTAAACCTCGGTTGATTGGACTGAAGGCCAAGAAAAACGGAAAGTTGATTGATTATCTCAAGCAATACCCCTGTCTTCGATTAAGTTTTGGTGAAAATTTGGTGAGTTCCCTTCTAATAAAGCCCATTGATATAATGTCCATGTCCTTTGCTCAATAGTTTTTTTTCTGCAGATTGATATTGACTTCCAACATTTATCCGCGAATAAACACGAAAATTTGATGAAAAATTGCAGGAACTTCAGGAACAAGATTATTCAACTTATTAAGACTAAAAAATCCAGTGACAGAGAGTTCAAGAATCATCAGAGTCAGCTGAGAACCGAGAACTCTGAAGGTAGTCTCTGTCATAAAATATTTTATAATTAAATATAATATGTATTACCCACAAAAAATACTTTCTCATGCTGAAAGATATATCTATACAATATTTTTCATTTCATACAAAAATTCCTTCCTCGTAAAAAAAAGATACGAAATCAGATGTTACTGCCAAGTACCCACACCACAGCTACTGTTTCACAGATTGATAATTAGCCCATAAAACATTGAAATAAAGATACAAAAAAATTTGGAGGTGGTGGTACTTGGCGGGTCTTGTTAGACGCAATTGAATTTACAACGTTAACCGATCGCGAATTTTAACATCCGATTTCGATCAACGCCAAACAAGCTTGAGTAACTATAAAATTGACAGTGATTCGATGATATTACAACTTCTGAAGTTGTACCTGGATAATATAATAATAATGAGTAGAGCCGTTATGTGTATAATATTATAATAATGAATACATACATCCGTGTTAATAATAATCGCAAAATAATGTATACAATACTTTCTTAGATTCAAAAAATGTGAAAGTTTTACGTCTTAAAAATCCAAGACTAAAGTTCCTTTACCAAAACTTCAAGGGACAAATAGTTTCAGAGCTACAGAACATCTGAGTTTTAGTCGTCTAGGTCCTCCGCGCTGTAGCTATACTTCGAGGGGCTCATAGTTTCGGAGCTACAGAAGATCTTAGTCGACCAATCACAGGGCTTATGAGTGACCAGGCAGGGCCGGTTCAAGAGTGTTAGTCGAGCAGTGCCCACGGCGGATCGATTCTTATCGTACGACATTTCAGTCCGATTTCTGGATGAGTATGACGGCGTCGTCTTCTGAAGATGTCTTCGTATGGCATACGCATCCGTTCTCGTCGTCCTGATCCTCGGAGTCGTAGTTTCAGTCACCAGGTCCTTCGCTTCGTAGTTTCAGTCAGTCTAGGTCCTAGGCTTCGTAGATCTCATAGTCTAGGTCCTTCGCTTCGTAGTTCTCGTAGTCTAGGTCTTTGTTCTCATAATTATTATTATTACAATTATATCACTATAGGAATATTGACATCGTTCGATTTCTGTTTCTCCTATATCGTCTACAAAAGGCCCGCCAAGTACCACTACCTCCAAATTTTTTTTTATCTTTATTTTAATGTTTTATGGGCTAATTATCAATCTGGGAAACAGTAGCTGTGGTGTGGGTACTTGGCAGTAACATCTGATTTCGTATCTTTTTTTTACAATGAAGGAATTTTAGTATGAAATGAAAAATATTGTATAGGTATATCTTCCAGCATGAGAAAGTATTTTTTGTGGGTAATAATCACACCATATTAATGTACTTGGCGAAAGTTTTTTGCACCGGAGGTGCTTTTTATGGGGATATCAGTTCTTTTTGTAGATTTTGATGATTTAGCATGAGAATGTATTCTTTGTGGGCAATAATTACATTATTGTATTTGACGAAAGTGTTTTGCACCGGATTTGATTTAGTTATTATTCTCGTTTGTAATGAATTGTATAAATTGTTCACCGCTCTTAATGTGGAAGATGAAAATATAATAGGTATAATCGAAACACGAATATTATCTGTGTCAATAAGCAATATCTTCAATACCTCTTGCTAATTACTCAGGAGCTATATAGTTGGAAAGTCAGCAGTTTGTAAGCGCAGTTTTCATTAACTATTCTATGGGTGTTGAAATCTGACGAAGCCCGAAATTATTTGAGAGTGACGTGCTCCTTCTAATTTCCGACCTATGTAAATTTCTACTCGACGTGGTCCTGTATATACAGGGTGATTTGGATTGGACGCACCATTTCAGGTATGAGGTATATTTTTCTCGAAAATCCAAGACTAAAGTTTCTTCACCAAAACTTCGAGGGACAAATAGTTTCGGAGCTACAGAAGATTTTAGTTTTCGTCGTCTAGGTCCTCCGCTCTGTAGTTCTGATCGTCCAGGTCCTCCGCTCCGTAGTTCTAGACTTGGACGACTTGAACTACGAAGCGGAGTACCTGGACTACGAGAACTACGAAGCGGCGGACCTGGACTACGAGAACTACGAAGCGGAGGACCTGGACTAGGAAAACTACAGAGCGGAGGACCTGGACTACGAGAACTACGAAGCCAAGGACTTAGACTACGAGAATTACGAAGCCGAGGACCTGGATGACTGAAACTATGTACGAAGCGAGGTACCTGGGCTGCGAGAACTACGAAGCCGAGGACCTGGACTACGAGAACTACGAAGCCTGGGACCTGGACGACTGAAACTACGAAGCGAAGGACCTGGACGACGAGAACGGATGCTTATGCTATACGAAGACATCTTCAGGAGATGAGGTCGTCGTACCCATTCAGAAATCGGACTGAAATGTCGTACGATAAGAATAGATATTTTGTAGCTCCGAAACTATGAGCCCCTCGAAGTTTTTGTAAAAGTGGTAAAGGAACTTCAGTCTTAGATTTTCGGGAGGAATACACCTACCTGAAATGGTGCGTCCAACCTGAATCACCCTACAAATTTTGACAGGAATAAGCTGATGTTGACGACGATGACGGACGCGACAAATTCATCGTGGAGATTGCCAAATCAATTTCGTAAGTTATCATAAATCGGCTTTCTGTTGATAGAAATTATTCTTCTCATTGCTTTTACCAAAGTTTTCTAATTTTCATTCGCAATTGATTTTCGATCGTATGTTTAAAATCGGCGGCCCGCTAGCTATTAAACTTCAATTCGATAATGTTATCGCTAACCAAAGCGCCATCTAGCCACTGACGCCTATACTTAGTATCAAAAAAGCCACTCTTTACTCGTTTATAGACCCAAAGCTTTTGATCACTATGAAGTACGTGTTTTGACTGAAGGAGGAGAAGGTGATGAACAAAATTTCTTGATGAAAACGGGTTTATTTAAAACGTTCATAATTATATCTAATATGAATTAACTTTGGCTTAAATCGCAGCTTTTCTTGGCTACATCCTATGGTAAATATTTCAATGCCGTGAATACATGCGTTGTGTAAGGAATAGGAAAATACTGTCTCCCCACCACGCCGTTTAGCTGTCGTTCGGGTATATAGACTCCGTCGAGTCTCGCGCGATGCATACGAAAAAACATTTTTTTTTTTAATGGACTTGGCGCGAGACTCTACCGAGTCTCTTGATATGAAATAGAAAAAATGAAATGGGGAAAAAATTAAGAATGAAATGACTTTTCCATGATTTCCCAATTACAGATGGAATTAATACTTTGACCCTGCACTGTCTGGCCTATTTTTCACCTGCCAAGCATCAGGCAAAGTTCAATAACAAATTTGAGAAGATATCAGCGCAAGAGGCTCAAGAGTATTTTGTTCGAAACGTTCCAGTACTGTTTTTCTTCATTTATTTCCATTCATCACACTCAAGTGTTGTTTATATCTATATATTAATCCACGTATTCATTGATTCAATTTTCTAGACCCCGAGTAAATTAGAAAAATTACGTGACAGAGTAATTTCAGAAGCCGCTAAAAGTAAAACGACGGTTCAACCATATGTTGTATATGCTGGTTCTGAGCTTACTGTAGTTGAATAGGCGTATGTGTGCATTGATAATTTTTGGTACGCGTGTGATAATCTCCTTGACGCCTTGGATACTTGTATGAAGACTTTCTACGCACTCGACACCAATTATCCTACTAAGTCAATGCATATCTGGTCTTTCATTCAGAAAGCAGTCTACGACATCGACATCAATGAAAAGGATCCATCGTTATTCAACCTCACTACTCTGCTCTTAAGTCTAGAAAAGACGCGATAGGGAATGAATATCCATTTAATTGAACTGATGTAACTAAGGTGTTAATCGTTCTGTAACTTATTGAATTTCCATCTATCAAGACTCACTATTTATAATACTTCTGTTGAACCATATAGATCAATATGGATTTCGAAATCCCAACACATCCCGATTTCACCAAAATTGAATATTCCTTAAGTTCAACAGTTGCTGAGAGTATGAGGGATCTGTATGATAATTATTCTCTAACAAGAACTAACATTCAGAGGATTATCGAAGCCAAAATCCAATTATTACATAGTGATTGCGTTAATCTATTCAAAAATAGTAGTTTTCGTATCTAGGGCGTAAAGTTAAACTTTACGCCCGAGTTGGGACCGTGCGATTACACGAGGGCCTCAAGTTTAATTACTCCCGAGTTGCGAACAATATTTTTCGTCATAGTGGCGTAAAGTATAACGCATTTTGAGTGTTGTTTTGCAAGCGTCAAGTTCGACTCCACGCCCGGTGCATGTAAACAAAAACTATTTCCACGCGCGACGCCCAATGGATGTCGCGCGTGAAGATAGTTTTTGTTTACATGAACCGGGCGTACAGTCGAACTTTACGCCCGCAAAACAGGGCGTAAAGTGCGTACTTTACGCCTACTATGACGAAAAGTTAGTTTATCATTTATTAGCGATGAAATAAGCAGAAATATGGTCGATGTAAGGTTTGGTTTTGTTTTACCTTCCAAATTCAACATACATCCATTTCTTTTATATTTCTTTCTTATATCACTATCTAAATTCGTTCAGGATAGTATTAGCTATATTTACGTAGTCTCTAGTTGCGTAGTAGTATAGTTTAGTCTTATATGGAACTACTCTCTAGTACGTCTGTCGAATAGTCTTTAGTCGATAGTATAGTTCAGCGCATTGCCTGGTAGATTTAGTCGCAATCGGGTTTTTCCTTTGTCATAATAAATTAAATTATATTCATCCGTCTCTACCGATATTCATTTGTACCTCCTAGTCGATCCACAAATAGCACAGGTGTCCTGAGGACTTAGTTCAAGCGAACCCACGAGAGTAATCTTCAGCCGCTCGAAGATTACTCTCTTAATTTTATATAAGAACTCGACACCTGAAGCCTTCTACTCGGTTGTCCGTAACAAATGGTGCTAGGTGTGGGGTACGCTCAAACTGTGCATTCTGTGACTCACCTGATGTGCTTAATGCCACGTTCGTCTCTGTATCGAATACCTCTCCTGCCTGTGATCTGATGTCGCTTGAGCGCTTGCTGGCTGTACCTGATGCTCTTCCTCTCGACAGGGAGCCTTTCAACTTTTCTACTGTCTCTGGCACTATGGTCTTATTCTTTATCAAGCGCTCTTTGTCGAATTCTCGCTCTGCTGGTCCTGATGGGGTTTCGCCCTTCATTATTCGCCTCTCGATGCCTTACCTTACATTGGTGCTGACTTCTATTATTAATCACTCTCTAGCGAATGGTTTCTTTCCGGCTTGCTGGAAGCGCGCGTATATCAGACCACTGTTGAAGTCAAATCCCCCTCTGTCACCTGCGGATACTCGACCTATTGCCAATCTGAGTGAGCTATCGAAAATCTTCGAGCGCGTTGTCCACTCCCAATTATCTGATTATCTCGATGCTCATAATATCCGTGACCCATTTCAGTCTGGTTATCGTAAGGGGTTCAGTACGCAGACGGCCCTGCTTAGGCTGTGTCATGATATCAGGTCGGCTGCTGATTGTGGGCTCTTAACTATCGTCGTGCTCTTTGATTTTAGCAAGGCGTTTGACGTGGTGAATCATTTTATCTTATTGACTAAACTTAAGCGATTGGGGTTTTCCGACTGTGCATTGCGGTGGTTTTTTGCTTACTTAACGGGTCGCTCGCAGGCTGTTATTGGAGAGGGTGGAGCTTGCTCGTCTTGGCTGTCGACTGCTTGCGGTGTTCCTCAGGGGTCTGTGCTCGGGCCTCTGTTGTTCTCCTTGTTTATCAACGATATCGGAGCCAATCTGCTTTATTCAAAACATATTATTTTCGCGGATGACACCCAAATTTATTTGACCTGCCATCCGTCTGAGCTCCGTGAAGGTTTAACTAAGATTGCTCATGATGTCAACGTCATAGCTGTGTATGCTGCTGAAAATTGCCTTAAACTCAATCTTACCAAGTCCAAGGTTTTCATTTCGGGTAGTGGTGCATTTATGAATCGTATTGATCTTGAAGACCTGCCCCCTATTTCGGTAAATGGTTCCGTCCTGCCTTATGTTGACGAAGTTCGCAATCTTGGGGTTATTATGCAATCTAATTTGTCGTGGCGTAAGCACGTGATGCACATCTCTAAAAAAGTTAATTTCTCCCTATATCGCCTTAAACATCATCGCAATGCATTGTCGCAGGAACTTAGAGCTAAACTCATCTCCGCACTGATCTTTCCCTTATTTGACTACTGTTGCTTGGTCTATAACGACCTTACTGCTGGGCTTAATCTCTTACTCCAGCGTCTGCTTAATTGCACAATTAGATTTATTTTTAACTTGAGGCGTGATGAACATGTTACGCCGTTTCGCAGGCAGTTAGGGTGGCTTACGGTTAGATCGAGACGTCTCTATTTTTTAGGCCTGTCTGTATTCAATATTATTCACGGTAACCCGCCGCCTTATTTGTCTGACCTCTTTACCCGTACCAGGCTTGGCTCTGCTCTGACCACGCGTCGCTCACCTGACTTCTTTCATATCCCTACGCATCGTACTACTATTTTTCGTAACTCGTTTTACCTTACCGCCGTCTATTTCTGGCACTCTCTGCCCGCGGAACTGACTTCGTGCTCGGCTATCGGCTCTTTTCGTGAGTTACTTTTTAAATATCTCTTTGACCGTGATACGGGTTCTGCTTGATGAGTTTTCTTTATTTGCGTTTTATATTTCCCGGCGCCCCTATTTATTTCTAGCTTGCTGTTATGCCTAAGTTATGATTTAATTAGTTATTTAAGCTTACTTTAAGAATTGTATGTATGTATCTTATTGCTGGTATCCTTGATATGTTCCATGCTAGCTGCTCTTTGCGTTTTCACCTTATCTTGCTACTTATGTACTTTTTTACTATTTTATGTACTTTTACTACTTTACTGCTTATATATCTATCTATGTATGTTCACTGACTCTTTATATTTTGTTGCTATGTACTTCTACTAAGTCGCTAAATCAATTATTTTATATTATGTTGTATGTTATTAGTGCTTGTTTTCATACTTGCCCCAGTGTCCAAGGGCATAATAAACACGATCGACCTAGTGAGAACCTGAGCCGCCGTACGTGAACGGGCTTAGGAAACGTCGCGAAGTAACGAATCTGCTGACGCGATACATTCCAATTAGGCGATACGCGGTGAGTGCAGCACAACGTTCTATTCATTTTTTATTATTCGTTCGTTATAGTTCAATCGATAATAGTTTAATCCTTTCCGTAATCCTTCATTCACGATATCCGCCACATTCTTTCCGTATTCCCTTCGGTGAACTCTTGAGTTGATTCGGGCCAACTGCCTTGAGACCTATCATCGGGCTAAAGTGGTGAAGAGCGATTTACATCAAAACTGATGCCGGGCGGACTTACCCGGTCGACATCCTTAGACTCGCCAACCACACCAACCCTAGAGGGCGAAATAACCTTTGGTCGAAGATCTCCATTAATTGGTATACTTTCCCCCAGCCAAAAGCATAGCCTGCATTTAAGCTTGGCCGCAGCGGCACGAGATGCCGACGCAGCAGCAGAAAGAGTATCGGGTGACGACCTTCCGCCAGATACCAGAGCTGAAGCAACACCAGTGACCACTACCAGAAACCAACCAGATAACAACGATACCATGGCTAATACAGACCAGCTGCTAACTACTCTCATCGAGTATACTCGGTCCTCTAGGCAACTAGATACACTCTACAGGGTAGTGGATCGGATACCAGAGTTCGACGGCGAACACCCGCCGCTTGGAGAGGTTCTACGGAAGATCGCGGACGGCTTCACATTAATTGAACCGGAAGAAGAACAAGAATATGTCAAACTGGTGTTAACCAGATTGGTAGACGCAGCAAGAGTCAGTGTCGAAGGGAAAACATTCACAACTGTCCTCCAACTGACCGATCACCTAAAAAAAAGGTACGCCCCTGGAAGGGATCCCGCCTCGTATCTCGCTGAACTTGGTAGGCTCCGAATACAAGACAGAGAAACCCTGGCAGGATAAGTCGGGCGGACCTCTAAGCTAAGGCACGCGCCGCTATCCGAGCTGCCTACCAAAATAGCGGTGAGTACATCACTAATATGGAAAGTACTGCTTTAGACAACTTTCTCCGGGGGCTGCCAGAAAAGATCTACTACACTATAGTCCCGAAAGCACCAAGAACATTGGACGAAGCATATGATCTCGTCATCGGAGAGAATCGGGCGCGCAGAAATCGGAGGCAGGCCATGGGAAATCACCAAGACTGCGACCGAGATGACAACCCGGCTCGGAAGCCATTACACGATGCGAGAAGAGAACATGAAAGCCGATACCGAGGACGGCGAGACAACATTGTGACAACCACCACGGAAGATAGTACTACGTCATCGGGTGCGGATCGTCGACGACGTTCCAGTCGCTTCGATTTCAGCTCGACCGCCTTGGCAAGAGTCTTTAGTGCAGGAATGAAAGCACTTAACAATAATTCCTCCCGCTCTCCTTCCAGGGAAAGATCACCGTCAGACGAAAGGAATACGTCTTGCCTTTATTGCAAACGCAGTGGCCATGCGATTGAGTTCTGTCGAACTTTGAAGCGTAGACAGCAGAAAGTACAGGACCCAATTCACCGGCCTTTCTCACGAGAAACCGCCAGATGTGACTCTTCTGCTTCCTCTACGGGCTCTTTAAACTGCGAGGGCGGACGACACGACACGGATCCAGCGGAAGGCAAGAAGAACGTACGATTCGAGGACGAGGCGAGGAAAGGAGCCCAGTCAGAGCGCAATCCCAGTGCCATATTGCGCAAGCCCCAGCCCCGAGAATCCGGATCAGAGCGCCAGAACTGGAGAAGGGCGAGGGACAATTCACCGTAGACACCGGAGCTGGAGTAAACCTTGTGCACATTGATGCACTTGGGGATGCTGCCCCGGTCATCGAGAGGTTTGTGGCAGCAGTCATAGGGGTATTACAAGAACCACTGTACACCCTCGGAACAACGACCCTCACTACCTTGGGTAAGACTAGTCTGTTTTACGTTCACGATAACCCCAGCATCGACGTAGACGGACTTCTTGGATCACCGTTTTGCTTGGAACATCAGGCAAAAATTTCTTTTCACCACAAAACGATCGTTTCTTGTGAAGCTCCTATCAAACCAATTCCTTTTTGTAATAGGCGAGAGATAGATGTCGTGGAAAAGGAGTTTTGCCAGACAACTTTGCGACTGGCAGCCCGCAGTAGAACTCAGGTCTCGATCCCGCTTGAGAACAACGGCATACGGGAAGGATACCTGCCTCGTATCGCCACGCCACCTCAAGTTTACATTGGCGAAGTAGCAGTGAGAAATCACGGTGGAAAGTGCTACACGATGGTCACTAACGCCAACGACGAAGACGTGGAAATTACCATCGCTCCGCAACAACTAGAGCCTTACGATCTGACTATGGAAGACACTGAATCCAACGAGGAACCTGAAGAAAATTTGGGCAAGGATCGGCCCACCAGGATCATCGGGGGTCTCCGAACTGAACATCTCAACGCAGAAGAAAAGAAGCATATGATCGAGATCATCGAAGAATTCTCTGACCGTTTCCACCTGGCCGGAGACAAGTTGGGAAAAACAGGTACGCTGACACACAAGATTATTACTACTGATGATGTGCCTATCCACACCAGGCAATACCGCTTCCCTCCGGTCCACCAGCAAGAGATCCAGAGACAAGTAGCCGTACCACTCAAGGACGGGATCGTACAGCCATCATCTTTGCCATACAATTCTCCCCTGTGGATTGTCCCTAAAAAGCCGGACTCTCAAGGAAACAAACGGTGGAGAATGGTGGCCGACTATCGAGCACTCAACGAGAAGACGGTAGGAGATAGCTATCCACTCCCCAATATAACTGATATATTGGACAGAGTAGGTGGTGCGAAGTACTTTTCCGTATTCGACCTCGCCAGTGGCTTTTACCAGATCGGCATGGATCCGAAGGATCAACAGAAGACGGCGTTCTCTACGGTCAACGGGCATTACGAATACACGCGTATGCCATTCGGCTTGAAGAACGCTCCTGCCACGTTCTAGCGCTTGATGGACCTGGTTTTAAGCGGCCTACAAGGAACAGAGTTATTCGTATACCTGGATGACATCGTGGTATACTCATCAAACCTGCAACAACACGGGTACAAGGTCAGGCGACTGCTGCAACGATTGAGAGAACACGGACTCAAGCTGCAAACGGATAAGTGCGAATTTCTTCGCACAGAGGTGACGTACCTAGGCCATATTCTCGGAGAGTCCGGGGTTAAACCTAACCCGAAGAACCTGGAAGCTGTCAGAAGCTTTCCGGCCCCGACTGATAAAAAGAACATTAAACAATTTCTCGGCCTAGCCGGCTATTACAGGCGATTCATACCCAATTTTGCAGATCGTGCTGGACCAATGACTAGTTTATTAAAAAAGAGTGCAGCCTTCACATGGGGGGAGGCGCAACAACAGAGCTTCGAGGACCTCAGAAAAGCTCTCTGTGATGAACCTGTGCTTAGATACCCGGATTTCAACGAAAATTTGGGTTGACGACTGATGCTTCCGACTACGCACTGGGTCCTGTGCTCAGCCAGGGTGCCAAGGGGGAAGAACAACCTGTGAACTACGCCTCCCGCCTCCTGAACAAGGCGGAGATCAATTACTCTACCTCCGAGAAGGAGTGCCTGGCTGTAATATTCGCTATCAATTATTTTAGGCCTTACCTATATGGCAAAGAGTTCACCCTCTACACGGATCATCAGGCTCTCGTTTGGCTCCACAATCATCAGGATCCGAGCTTGTTGAGAATATGTTTATTTACTGGCTGGGTGTGGAATTAGGGTTTAGCTTATAAAGATCAAGAAAACACAGCTGCATTGCTATTATCTCCATTAAGTATTTATTAATTTTAAGACTGCCGATTACATGCTCCTCATTTGAGGGATATGTTTATACTGATACTGCCTGTGTGTCGAGAGCCGTCGGTCGCGCGTTGCGGAGAAGGATGGATCGGAAATGAGGGATTCGACGATTAGACTTTGCCATGAGTGCGAGTGAGATGGGAGTTTATTTCACGTCTTTCTCGTACTCTTATGATTCTTCTTAACATTCCGCCCGCCTCGACGTCTCCACGGGAGCGTTGATGAGAGTTCAGTTCAGAACTAAGGTTCCGCTTTCGTGGTTTCTTCTTTCGTCTTCGGTGGAATGGGGAGAAGGCACAATTTTATTATAGGGCGCTTCAAGGTGGCGGTTTGAGTTTTGACTGTTACCACCCGAGTCAGCCCGTCTGTACCTGGATGGGTGGCGATAACTCGAGCGAGTGGCCACTTGGTCGGGGAGTAGCGTTCGTCCACCACTAAGACTAGTTGTCCCTCCTTAATGTTTTCAGATGGATTATGCCATTTGACGATTTCTTGAAGTCGTTGAATATATTCCACTGACCATCTTTGCCAAAATTCCTCTATCATTCGCCTGATGAGTTGATAGTGAGATAGTCTCGATAGAGAAAGCTGCTCCAGGCATGGTTCTGGGATTGCTTTGATTGCTTCGCCTATGATGAAATGCCCAGGAGTAAGGGCTTCAAGATCGGTTGGGTCTTCAGACAATGGACAGATTGGCCTTGAGTTTAGTACAGCTTCAATCTGAACCAAGAGAGTATTGAATTCCTCATGGGTTAAGACAGTATCTCCGACTACTCTTTTGATGTGGAATTTTGTAGATTTTACGGCTGCTTCCCACTTGCCTCCGAAGTGAGGAGAAGCCGGCGGATTGAAGATCCACTTCGTTCCGTCGTTGGCGAGGATATTCGCGATCTGTTGTGTTTCTTTCGAAGCTGCGTCGAACAGTCGTCGAAGTTCTGCATCAGCTCCGATGAAGTTAGTTCCACAATCACTGGATAGCGTGGAACAGATACCTCGTCGACTTGTGAAACGTTTATACGCTGCTAGAAAGCCTTCCGTTGTATAATCCGTGGCTAGTTCAAGATGATCTGCTGACGATGAGAAACAGACGAAAACTATAAGATAACCTTTGTAGGTTCTTGCAGCTCGTCCTTTCCATGTTTTTATGGTAAACGGTCCTGCATAGTCGACTCCAGCGTGATAGAATGGCCTCGTTGCTAGCGTTCGATTAGTTGGAAGCTGCCCCATCAATTGACTAGGTATGGATGCACGGTGTCTTGCACATTTCACGCAGCGATGGATATAGCGACGAACTGGATTGCGCCCTCCTATTATCCAATAGTTGCGTCTGAGTGTAGTTAGCATAAGCTGCACGCCTCCGTGCATGGTTGACCGATGCGTGTGGTCAAGAATCAGAGTCGTCAGCGGTGAATCTCGTGGCAAGATGATCGGGTGTTTCATCTCTGGATCGACTTGGGCGTTGCGTAACCGCCCGCCAACTCGAAGGATTCCCTGAGCGTCGATAAATGGAATCCAACGATAAACTGGACTAGAGTTCGATACGGGCTCGAGTCGAGCTAGTCTGTTGATTTCCGATGTGAAGTAGGACTTTTGAACTTCCTTGATCCAGTAGATTTTGGCTTCTTCTAGTTCTTCGGGTTGAAGAGTTTGATTCTGTCTAGATCCTTGTTTCTCAGGATGCAATCTAGATAACGCTGCACGTCTGCACCACGCGGTTATACGGATGAGCCTTGTGAGTCACGAATATCTGTGAATTAGATCCCACAAAACTGGTTGTTTCACGATCTGCGTAACGGCAACAGTTTGGTGACGTTCTTCGAGATCCGCATTCCCGTCTGGCGCTTGATTCAGTTGAGGCCAGTGCTCGGAGGATAGAGTTAACCAAGACGGCCCGTGCCACCAAAGAGAGCTCTCGGATAAGTGACGCGGTGAAACTCCTCTTGATGCAAGGTCAGCTGGGTTATCTTCTCCCGGCAGATGATGCCAGTTCGCTTCTGGCAGGATTTCTTGAATTCGAGAAACTCGGTTTCTCACGAAGTCTTTCCATCTTAATGGCTCAGCCTTGATCCAGTACATTGTGGTTGAAGAATCGGTCCACAAATGTATTGGAACTGAATCAAGGTTTAGGACTTGTCGAAGATGCTCAACAAGTTTGGTCAGTAGCAGAGCCGCCGATAATTCCAATCGAGGTATTGTAACCCGGATGGTTCTTGATCGTTTCGTTGTTTTCGTTGTCCTTTTGATAGGAGTCACCTTCGATTTTGAAGATAATATTGTGATTCGCGTGGTGTTCACGCCTTGGACCACTCGAAGATAAACTACAGCTCCGAGAGCTGCTTGAGATGCATCTGCAAATCCGTGTAGCTCGACGGCCAGCGATACTGGGGATAATCCGAGCCATCGCGGAACCGATATCATTGATAAATCTTGAAGTTGGTTTACGTAGCTCTTCCAGCATGTTTCCAGGTGAGTCGGGATGGGTTCATCCCAGCTGAGGTTACTTTGCCAGAGTTCCTGCATGAACAGTTTTGCCCTGATTAACACAGGAGCTAGCCAACCGAGCGGGTCAAAGAGTTGTGCAGTGCGCGATAATACGATTCTTTTAGTGTAATTCTTAGGTTCTTCGTGATCGAACGGAATGAAGATAAATCGGTCAAGTTTGGGCTGCCAGTTGAGTCCCAACGTCCGATGAATGGGACCGTCTTCAATGCAGTGTATTGCAGACGATTCAGCTCGGTCTTGTTCGGGCACTGCCTCGAGGAGCTCTTCATGGCTAGCTGCCCACTTTTGTAGTGGAAACCCACCAGCTTTGAAGAGGCCGATGATTTGGCTGATTTTCTCTTTTCCTTCTTCCACTGATGATGCTCCATCGTAGATGTCGTCCACGTAAGTTCCTTCTTCGATGACTCCTTTGGCCTTTGGATATCGATGACCTTCGTCAGCAGATAACTGACGTAAGGTTCTGTTAGCAAGGTAGGGAGCTGGGGTTGTTCCGAATGTCACTGTAGTCATTTGGAACTCGATCAGCTTGGAATCCTCGTACCACAATATACGCAGGTAATCCCAGTCGTCCGGGTGAATTAAGATCTGGCGGAACATTTTGACCACATCGGTTGAAAAGGCGAAGTGATTTTTCCGCCAGCGTGTTAGGACGTCGGGCAGATCCACTTGAAGCTTGGGGCCTTCATGGAGAAATTCGTTGAGCGAGGTTCCTAGATTTGTTTTCATTGAGCCGTTGAAAACGACTCGTAGTTTTGTGGTAGAACTGCACTCACGGATAACTCCGTGATGAGGTAGATAGAATGACGCGTCGGCTGACAGTGGAGGAGCTGACGTTCTTCGCATATGTCTCAATTCTTCATATTCCTTGATAACTTTCGAATAATTGTCTTGATAAGCTGGATGCTTTGAGAAGCGGTTTTGCGTGCGTTGAAGCATCTTAAGCGCTGGGGTTCGAGAATCACCAAAACTTGATGGCTTCGTTTTAAATGGAAGTTTGACCATGTATTTGCCCTCAATTCGAGAATGAGTTGCCTTGTAGTGTGCTTCGCACTGAATTTCCTCGGGAGTCAGCTGGTTCTGTGGTGCGTAGCATACCTCTTCTTGGATCACGAATTTTTTAACGAGATCGTTCAGCTCGTGGTCCAAGTGGCAGTGTAAGGTCCGAGCTTCTGTAGCGATAGCAGAGAGCGGTGACTTAGCAGACCCTGATATTATCCAGCCTAAAGTTGTTTCCTGAGCGATCGTTGCCGTGTTTGAACCTTTTCTCAAGCCATTCTGTATGATTTGACTGTAGACTTCGACACCGAGGATAAGGTCAATACTTCCAGGTTGGCAAAATCCTGGATCGGCTAATTCAAGACCTTGTAGATGGGACCAATTTTTGTCCACCACGACTGTTGATGGGAGATAATTGGTTAACTTCGGCAGGATATACGCTTCGAAGCAGCAAGTGAAGTCATTTACTCGAGATTGAAGCTTCAAACTTACTGATCCCTTTGCTGAACGCGATGATGACGAGTCGGCCCCGATGCCGACTATAGATAACGACGAACGATTTCGCGGAAGACGTAGTAGTTGTAGAAGACTTTCTGATGCCAGGTTGACTTCGGAGCCTTGATCTAGAAGTGCTCTGACAATAATTGCCTCTCCTGATTTCGAGAAAAGTTTCACTAACGCGGTAGTGAGAATTTTCGATAACTTTGAAGCTCGTTGAATGCTTGCTACGTTAGCCGATGCAGGTGGACTGGACTCTGGTTGTCCAGTCCTTGCCGTTGCTTTACTAGAGGGGGGGTTAGCTAGATGAATCGACGTATGATGTTTTCCTCCGCAGCTCTGACACCTCTTCTTCGCGAAGCATTTGTTATACCGATGAGGTCCAAGACAGTTGATGCAGAGCTTCAGTTTCCTCACAACCTCGTTTCGTTGTTCAATAGTCATGGACTGATAACTGGAACACGATGCCAAATAGTGCTCGCCTTGGCAATTTGCACACTTTGGAGTAGCAGAGGACGCAGCTACGTGATGCGATTTAGCTTTGTTTGGCTGATTTTTCTGCGAACTTGGTTTGCTGAGTCCTGTTACGTCCGGAGTTGCCCGTTCATAAGCTTGAAGCGAGCGGATTCTAGTAATCAAGAACGTTTTCAGTTTTTCCCAGGTTGGAGGTTCGGTTGATGAACCTAGGGATCGCTCCCACTCCTTGATCGATGCAGAATCTAGCTTGCGAGAGATCAAGTAAACTAAAACATCATCCCATTTGTCAGTGCTTCGGTTCAGTCCGTTAAGCGCTCCTAAGGCTTGAGTGATATCACTGTATAATGTCTCGAGTTCTGCTGCAGATTCTCTCGTGACTTGTTTTGATGTGAATAATGCGTGCAGAGCTGAGTCGACGAGAATTCTCTGATTATCGTAATATGCCACTAATTCATCCCATGCCGTTTGAAAATTGGCTGCCGTTAGCGAGACGTTCTTGAGACGATCAGCTGCTTTACCACTTAGATGTGTCTTGAGGTATTGTAGTTTTTCCACAAGTGTGAGTGAGGTGTGAGCTCCGATTACTGATGTAAACATGTCCTTGAATGCGACCCACTCAGAATATTCTCCGCTGAATGTCGGTATCTCGAGTCTAGGTAAACGCACGCTTGATGCCGTATTCGATGTGCGGCTGAAGGATGTGTCCGCTAATGTTGCTCCAGTTGCCGTAGGACTCACTGGAATTTCTTCTAGCAAGGCTGTCATCTGTTCCACCGCATCTAGATAGTTTTGTTCACAGGAACGAAACATTCGATCTTTGAAATAACTATCTTCTTCTAACTTAGCTCTGACGTCAGATTTCTGTGCCGTTTTTCCAGATTCCAATTGATCATGGTTCTCTTTGAATTTTTGCCAATTGTCCTTGAGTGCGTCCAATCGCGTTGATATACGAGGTCGAGTAACTTGAGCTGCCCCTTTCATCAACCCAAAGGCTAGGGCAATGCTATCATACAGCTCGTATTGCTGATCAAGCAAAAAGTTTAATTGAGCCACACTCATTTTGCAATCACAATGTTCAGCAATTCACTTTTAATTGTCCACCCGTTATAACTCTCGATTGTCCAAAGTACACTTGTTTTTCACTCACTACAGTCCAGGGTCGACGCGTCCTTGTTTACATCGCGCGCGAACTGTCCGGGGAGCGTCGACCACGATGTTCCTAACGATTTTGAGACGAGACGTAATTTTCACTCTCACTTTTATAGCGATCAATCCACTTGATACGACACTCGATAATTACTCACGCGATAAGCCACCCGATACGATACACGATAGTTAACTCGATAAAGTTATACTCTTCCGATAGTTCATTTATTAATGGCGTCACTGGTTTTCCGATCTTTTCCACAAATTCACACCGCTATCCGGCTCGAAGGACCACAATGTTTAGAATATGTTTATTTACTGGCTGGGTGTGGAATTAGAGTTTAGCTTATAAAGATCAAGAAAACACAGCTGCATTGCTATTATCTCCATTAAGTATTTATTAATTTTAAGACTGCCGATTACATGCTCCTCATTTGAGGGATATGTTTATACTGATACTGCCTGTGTGTCGAGAGCCGTCGGTCGCGCGTTGCGAAGAAGGATGGATCGGAAATGAGGGATTCGACGATTAGACTTTGCCATGAGTGCGAGTGAGATGGGAGTTTATTTCGCGTCTTTCTCGTACTCTTATGATTCTTCTTAACAGAGCTCAAGGCTAACACGCTGGAGATTGCGGTTGGCCGAATACGACTTCAAGATCATCTACAAGAAGGGGACAGCTAATGCTAATGCTGACGCCCTTTCACGCAACCCTGTGATGACGTGTCTACCCTTGAAGCTGAAGAAAGGCGAAGATCCGGACTACAAACCACTGCCTGTACGAAAACAGGACGGGAACACCAGTTCGGTAGCCAGCCGGTTACGTAACAACCCGAGAGTTGGACCAATCACCTACTCGAACTTGAGCCCAATAACCAGCCAGTCACGTAGCAACCCCACGGTTGCCCCACTCACCTACGTGAATGCCGACGAAAGTAGCGATACATCCGTGGGCCTGGGAACCAGTATACAGGACCAGCTATCATCTACGCAGAACGACCAAACAACTTCTGCGATTTCTGAGGAACGGAATAGCGACACGGAAGACGAGGAAAGCGACGACACTTCCCTGGATACTACCGTTCAAGCGAGCTATGGGCCAGGTCCTAGCCACGATGTAACCAACGAACCATGCGAGTTGACGACCGACCGGGTGGAATTCCAAGAAATGCTTCAAGAGAGAGATCCAACCACTAGCCAGGTAATCCAAGATCTGTTACAGAGGGAATACCCAGGGCCATGGACTCCGAGGAGTAGTTACGATCCCAGAGAGATGGATTCCGGGGACAGCAGCCACGAAGATGACCCAAACGGAGTTAGAAAGGTAACTGCCCTAAACCGCTCGGACTTACAACCCGCAGAAACTACGCAACAACGGTTGGACCAAAAGGCCAATGACCTATGGGTTGAGGCCCAACCACTCACCATAGAGAGTGCAAGAGAACAACTTCTGGAACTCTCAAAATCCCTCAACCAATCGCGTCTGCCTGGGACTACTGATAACCCGGACACCACCGTCAGCAAGTGTCAACAGACTCCCACTGGCTCACAACCTATGAGACAGGTCAGTAAAAACCGAGTCTCATTCCTACCAACTCCACGCAAGTCATTGCTACCGACGGAAAGATCGACCCCGTACGGATCACCGACCACCTCAACAACTACCTCGGACGCCGAGACGCCTGTAGAGAAAACAAAATAGTCGGAAGAGACAATAACAACCTCCAGGGTACCATATGTCGATGACGTCAGCGAGGCCGATGACACTAGAGGCAAGGAAGTAGGCCGACGTGCGACGCGTAACCCGAGACTCGGCCAAGATAGAAGCGAGGACGACCGTACGCTCAAGTTGGACGTAATCACAGACACGCTGACGATGCGAAAGGGTAATTATGCACATTTCATATCAGCTGATTGCATACTTACGACTCCGGTAGGTAAACAACTACGCGAGATGCAATACATCCACCCTGATGACCTCTTAGAAACAATATCGGAGAAAGGTGCGGTGGCTATTACCAGAAGGAAAAGGGGGACCACATTCTCGGTCGCCTGTATGGACCAATACTATCACCGGATGACTCCTGAAGACTTCGTAGACGGATTGGAACTACTGAAAACCGCCATGAGAGGCGAAAGGGTCACCGAAGTTCGGATCCCTACACGGGGAGACGCCTTAGAGACTTGGCAGCCTGCGATCGTGAAATTTCTTGTGGAAACCACCTTCCGAGACTACCCGTGCCGAATATATCTCTGTACGGGGGAGCTCGAAACTCCCGCATCAGAGGAAAGGCTCGACATCGTGAGAAGATGGCACGAAGGGACCACTGGAGGACACAAGGGCGTAACCAAGACCTATCAACGGCTACGACAGAGATACTACTGGCCTGGGATGCGAAACGACGTGCAAGATGTCATTCGATGCTGCACCAGCTGTCAAAAGCAGAAGGTAACCCGAGTTAAAACTCGAGAGCCAATGATCATTACAGATACCCCGGTGGAAGCGTGGGAGAAAATAGCCGTAGATATCGTCGGACCACTCCCGACCACCAGAAACGGAGATAAGTACATACTCACCGTTCTGGACCTACTCACGAAACTGGGCCACGCATTCGCTCTACCGGACCAGACCTTAGTCTCGATCATCAGAGCCCTCGACCAGGGCTACTTCAAACCCTACAGCATTCCGCTGATTCTACTCAGCGATCGCGGAAGAAGTTTCACCAGCGAAAACATGAAGGAGTTCTTAAGGATCAACAAGGTTAACCACGTGATGACCTCCGGATACCACCCCCAGACGAACGGATCGCTAGAACGGAGTCACACGGGTCTAGTAGACTATTTGCGTCATTATGCCCATGACCAACGGGAATGGGATACGCTACTACCTGACGCCATGCGGTGCTACAATTCAGTCATTCACGAAGGGACGAAATTCACCCCCCATGAAATGGCTTTCGGCAAATCGAAAAGGACGCCAGAATCGCTTCCTTTGGCAAAACACCTACCGACGACGACGAAGTACATGGAGAACTTAGTTACTCGTCTGAACGAACTAGCGGAGATCGAAGGGAATAATCTGAACGACGCTAAACACCGTGCAAAGAAAAGGTATGACCTAGAAACCAACCCTGTCAAATTCCAGATAGGAGATCAGGTTTACACCAAACTAGAAACACGAACCAAACTGGATCCCTACTACAAAGGCCCGTATGAGATGGTGGAATTGCTTGACCTAAACACCGCGATCATCGAAGATCGAAAGGGGAAACGAAAGCTGAAACATCTAGACAAGCTCAAACTGAAGGACTCCGGGCCTAAGGGAAGCAGCCAATGACAGGTTATATCCAACACCACCCATGGACTTACCCAGCGACCGAGGCCATCCTGCGAAATCCCACTATCTGAATCACTATGAATCAATCAATCAATCAATCTAGACGGTTCCGAACGCGTAGATAATGTGCAATACATTTCGAGGGAAACCCTAATCTCGCGGGCGAATCCAGGAATACCGGTTGCTATTAGAATAGGCGAGTATCCACCCAACCGCGTTCATACGCTATGAGGAAAAACCCTAGTTGGGTGTGTGCATGGGTATTCGATTCATAACTAATAACGAATGTACAATTGTGACCTAATCTTAAGCCTAGTATGTAACGTAGAAGTAGTTTAGAAATAGTCTGGCTTTAGAGATTCGGCAAAGCGACCGCGTGGAAGGAATGGTCGACACTTTCAGGTCCATTCTCATTTTCATACGCTTGACCCCGGTACCGGAGCCAGCGTCTTGGGGGAGGGTGTTACGTACGGCCCTGTTTCATTATTCTTCTAAATTATTCCATTGCAAGGAGTGCAGTCAGCGCATTCCGACACGCGCGCGCTCAGCCGGAAGTTAGAGCAGGAAACGAGCAAAGGGCGCGACGCCCCCCAAAAACCACCTATTCAGCTAATCGCAGAAAACCCCACCATCAAGAAACCCGAGGTTTCCTTACCGAAACCGAGGTGATTGCCAGTCAGTCGTTTAATTACCAAAGGCTGAACAAAGTGCTCACCCCTCTAAACGCGCACCCGCGACCACGCCTAACCGTGTACGAGGACTCCTGACAACGGGCTGTGTGTGAAGCAGACCAGAGGGCAGATTCGAAGAAGGTCCATCAAACAGACAGCTGACTCGGATCGGACTACTCGGCATAAGCTGCACCAGGATCCTCGTGTAGGAAGTCGCTCGACCAGTGGGTTCTTGGAGTTGGCTCGGGTAACGCTCAGAGGTTAATTCGGTAGGCTCATTCCATCTTCTAACTTCTTTTATACTTTTCACCTTTCAAATTCAACGTACATCCATTTCTTTTATATTTCTTTCTTATATCACTATCTAAATTTGTTCAGTATAGTATTAGCTATATTTACGTAGTCTCTAGTATAGTTTAGTCTTATATGGAACTACTCTCTCGTACGTCTGTCGAATAGTCTTTAGTCGATAGTATAGTTCAGCGCATTGCCTGGTAGATTTAGTCGCAATCTGGTTTTTCCTTTGTCATAATAAATTGCACTATATTCATCCCGTCTCTACCAATATTCATTTGTACCTCCTAGTCGATCCACAAATAGCACAGGTGTCCTGAGGACTTAGTTCAAGCGAACCCACGAGAGTAATCTTCAGCCGCTCGAAGATTACTCTCTTAATTTTATATAAGAACTCGACACCTGAAGCCTTCTACTCGGTTGTCCGTAACAGCGTAAAACAACTCTCTGTCAAACTATAGTGCTAACATATAATAGACGAACATCGAGAGTCGGACTTTGACAACAATTTATAAGTAAAATAAACTTGTATATTCTGTCCATTTCTGTCTTTCTTTGCTCTTGGAAATTTAGATCCTCCCTACCTTTGGGTCCTCCAAACGAACTCCCTTGTGAATTGAGTCTATTCATTAAAATATTAGTTGACTAGAGCTAAGCCGATAATTTGTTTTCGTTAATTTTGATAGTCAACTGGCGCCCAACAAAAATTTAGTATTCTGAGCCTCGACAGCTTTGACCCAGGCCGCGTCGAGTAGAAGCGTTCAAAATTCAAAATAGTTAGTTTCGTCAAATCATCAAATTATATTCAGTAGTTAGGCGAGATTAACACAGGGAGAGAACGCCTTCTGTCTCAATGGCGCCCAACGTGGGGCAAGTTTGGGAAAATTGAATCAATTAATGTGAAAATTGTGAATATTGCATTAATACGTAACGTATAAAATTTGTACAGATATCCTTTGTGCGAATTTGAATAGTAGAGCTTTGATATTTGAGACCCAGCATAGCAACAGTATCAAGAGACTCGGCAGAGTCTCGCGCCAAGTACATTAGGAAAAAATTTTTTTCAAGCGCGAGACTCAACGAGTCTATATACCCGAGAGGCAGCTACCCTAACCTATACCGCGAACTAGTATCGTCGTTTTTTTTCACCTCACAATATACACAGATTGGAACTAATTTAATCTGGGATGTGGGCATGAAAAGCTTTCATTTGAGCCTTAGATCGATTAAATCGGTGTCCGGAGTGCTGAGATATGATTAACTACAAATTCTGATACTCTGTTTCCTCGTAAAATTTTTCGTTTTCATTTTCGTCGTCGTCAGACCAAGATTCACATCAAAACCATTCCCATGCGATCACTGGAAGGGAAAATCCACACAAAAGTTGTAGAGTGACGTCAGTACGAGATAGTTCCGACGTAGATAGCGCCAGTATCGCAGACAGAAACCGTCTCCTACATAGACATAGAGCATGGACTGCGCATTCCCTATACAGCCTATGGTAACGCCAAAAGTGAGAAAGAAGGGTAACACACGCGGCCAAATCTGTCTCTTTCTATGCATTTGACGTTGTTGGTTAGAAAGAAACGGATTTGGCCGCGTGTATATGCTGTCTCTTTCTACCGACCGAGCGATTTTCGGCCCGAATGCGCAGTCCATACTCTATGTCTATGGTCTCCTACACTAGCAGACGCGTACTGTCATTTCATGTTTTTAAATCCCAATAATAAAGGAAATAAGAAAAATACGAGCAATGCTTAATACAAAATTTAAAAGTACAAAAACTAGTGAATACCCACCGCAAGCCCCTCGGGTGCCAAAACCTTACGCCAAGGACATTAATGTGATAGTCACCTATAAAAATGTTTCGATAGGTTAATCTTAAATCCTACGATCTCGAGCTTTTGAGGTTATGCGAATCGGCTGACGTGTAAAATTCATGGTGATAAATAAAATAAGAATGATAAACGGACAAGACTGTCAGATGAATATTAACTGATTTATGAATGCAATTATCAGAAGAAACGGTTTTTTCGGTTCAATTGTTTAGCAAGTTATCGCCTGAGGTAGTCTGACAAGAGAAAATCAAGAGAAAATGTTCAAGTTGAAAAATATGAGGACAGCATTATTCGATATAGGGAACGGCAAGGAGCCAGACCAATAAAGCCGAGTTCAAGCGTTGGATTGCAACGAATGTTACTTCAAGCTCCATGTCAAGCTTATCTCCGAAGGCTCGTCTGCTGAGACTCAAATTGTGAGTCAACGTTATACGTAGGATTCCGACGAGTCCTATAATCTAACTCCGTATTATCTAGTCAAAACGAGACTGTCAGTCAGCGTTGTGTGTTGGACTCTGATAGGCTTTATTCTACACTCCACGTCAACGTAGTGCCTTGACCTTCGGTGCAGATAATTTTGTAATTCTTGTTTCACAAACAGCTTAGATATTCCGTTCAGAACTATCTCAAAGTCGGTATAAATATCTATGATTACATGTGAATTAATAGTACAAACTACACATTCATGACATAATGTCAAATTTCAATACATTATTTTGTTAGATTTTGGTATGCAACCTGTGTCTGTGTGTTCGTCTATCTTGAGCTTTCTTCAAATCCAGATTAGTGCTATCACGACGAATAGAATGAGAATACTCATTCGCTATTTAAAGAAATGATCGATCGACTCCCTCTTTCTCAGATGATAGAGATTCCCATATATATTTATTTATTCATTGTAGACTCAGCGTATAATCATTTACGAATGTAATTATTGGAGAAAAACCTTTTTTATGGATTGTTTAATTTTGTAGCGAGTCGCCATATAAGACGAGAGGATGATAAGAGAAAACGCTTGGGTTGCAAAGTATCAGGATAGTGTTATGTGATACGAGAAACGGCAAAAGTCAGACGAAGAGAGCAGAATGCGGGTGTTTGACTTCATAAATTTCCATTTTATGCTCTACGCTAGTCTTGCATGAATAGGCTCAATTCTAAATATTTTGATACCTTCGGTTCAGACCCGAATTGGAAGTTGACGTTAGGAGTACGGGACGCGTACATGTTCTTTTTGCAGAGGACCTAGTTGCATTAAAAAAAAAACTACCTACGAATTGCAATACATATATCTGATATCCATACATATTTAGTCATGAGCAGCAACTATAACCTTGCGCGCAAGTAACTCCGTCATTGCCGGTCCCAGGCCCAGATGAGACAGGAGGAGGGCTGCACGCAGGGTTAGATGTTGTAGGTATAAAAAATGATTGTAGTGGAACAATTTGTAAACGCTATGAAAGTACATTACGCGTCACTCTACAAATTTGAGACTTGGGGAAAATTATGAGCACACGCGTGCTCGTTGCTGTTGATGTTCCTGCTTATCGTGAGACTTCGGGCGGTTTGAAATAGCACTAAACAACCGAGCGAGCGTAGCGAGCGAGCACAATTATTAGGTGGTCAAGCAAAATTTCACAAAAAGTAGTGAAATCAACCCCAAAAAGCACCTTCGGTGCAAAAACCTTCCGCCAAGTCCATTAATGTGTAGATCACTCCACCAAAAAATAATCAAAGGTTGTGCTCGCTCACTCGATTGGTTGATGATTATCAACGTACAAAAGCATTGAAATCAGATATAACTGCCAAGTACCTGTAGAATGATAAAAGTTTGGAATTGAAAAATTTGTTCAAACTAAATAACGTTGTACTCGTTCGTTCGCTGCGCTCGCTCGTTCTATTGGCTTATGATTATGGGTTGAAAAAACAATTCGGATGAAGAGATTGAAGATGTCAACATTTATATAAAAATATTCATAACGAAAAAATAATTTAAAAAAAATTAAAAAAAAAATTTGGAGTCCGTGGTACGTTGGCGGGCCAATGTTTGAATATCTATCAGATGACATTGACATGGTTCGTGATCGATATTTTATATTTCTTCTTCTACAATAGGCCCCCCAAGTACCACTACCTCCAAATTTTTTTTTTTTAATTTTTTTAAAATTATTTTTTCGTTATGAATATTTTTAGATAAATGTTGACATCTTCAATCTCTCCATCCGAATTGTTTTTTCAACCCATAATCATAAGCCAATGTAGTGCGCGAGCGCAGCGAGCGAACGAGTACAACGTTATTTAGTTTGAACAAATTTTTTAATTCCAAACTTTTATCATTCTACAGGTACTTGGCAGTTGTATCTGATTTCAATGTTTTTGTATGTTGATAATCATCAACCAATCGAGTAAACGAGCACAACGTTTGATTATTTTTTGGTCGAGTGATCTACACATTAATGGACTTGGCGAAAGGTTTTTGCACCGAAGGTGCTTTTTGGGGTTCAATAACATACGCCGAGGCACAGGTCGAGTCAAAACGTAAGCAAAGCCAACGGAGATCGTTTTCTCTCTCTCATACTATCTCTATCAAAGGTAAGCGCGCCAATAGTGAAACGCCCACGGCTGTGTCTCGATTATTAACGGCAATAAAAATAGAGAATTTGGAATTTCTGGAGAAATTTTCATACAGCGCTCACAGTTAAGTTTTGAAGCTGTAAACTAACTAATATTAGGTCTATATTAGCTCATATTGAATTTTTAGAAGGATTTCAAAGATTCGAGATCATCGGAACAAAAGTGAAACAGCCGAATGGGTGGGGAACCAGTAATGCAACATCTAGACTACCAATTGTGAAACGCTATCACCAGTCAAACAGCATATGGGCCATTCCACGTGAACCGGATCAGTCACCTTTCGGATATTTTTTCAATTTTGCATGTCGATTGTCCTTGGGGAGTTAGATTTTTGTGCCAAAGGATTTTTCGATTAGTGCAAAATTCGTTGAGTCATTTGCATAAACAAACTCGAGCAAGGTTTTTTTCAAAAATTCATAACTCCGCCAAAAATGACACTAGACTCAATTTTGTTTTCCAGCCTACGCGGAAAGATTCATAGAATGTATAAAAAAATATGTACTCCGAAAAAATTTTGTTCATCCATTGTTTATTTAACAATTAACTTTTCAAATATTTTTAAAACACACAGTGACACGATCAAAAAATTAAAAACAAATAATGACATATACTTTGTACTATACTACAGCCTGTGAATTAATTTTAAGGACGTGTTATTTTTTGTTTTCGAGTAAAAAATCATTGAAGTTGGCGGCGCGCGCCAATTCCGGGTCGACTGACGCCGCGCCGCGTGGAACGTGTAATGGCGTGCGTTAGACTGCTGTTCGCCGCTACTCGACGGACGCGTAGCAGCGGTATTCAAAAGTCATTTTCACAATGAAGGACACGTTTTGAAAATCTGAAAAAAATACTGTAGTTTCCTAATGGCAACTATGAGCGACACGTTAGGTTTTGAGAACGTGTTCTTTTTCGTTTTTGAAATATTGCAGTTCAAAATCTTAATATGTATGCTAAGCATGTATGCTAAGATTTTGAACTGCAATATTTCAAAAACGAAAAAGAACACGTTCTCGAAACTTAACGTGTCGCTTACAGTTGCCATTAGGAAACTACAGTATTTTCTTCTAATTTTTTGATCGTGTCACTGTGTGTTTCCTTACAGAACAACAATACCGACATATGTTGAATCGGCCGGTAACCTTTCAAAATTCACCGATAAGTACGACACAGTCAAGCTTAAATGATCGAGCTCGTAGTGTTAGTCGTGCGTCAACTCATTCCTTCAATCCAAGTCAATGGACATCGTCGACTCAGTATCCAGAAACTGATCGTCAATCGCTCAGAACTAGACGAGGAAATTCGTCTTGGAGGTCAAGTGACTCTAGCGACGATGACGAATATAATCATCCACTTAATTTCGCCTCTAGTTCAAATACTCAAGCTAGATCGGCAACACAACACGTTCCTTCCAGTAGAATCGAGAACCGTTTTCCTAATAACAGTTATCAACCTACAGCATTGAAAATCGGTCAAGTTGTCAATTCATGGAAAATATCCTTTCCTAAAACGGAAAAAGATCCAGAACAATTTCTGTTAATCTTGAAAGATCTATTATCGTTTAGCGGTATACAAAAAGATTTATTCGTCCCTTGTTTGTCGAAAATATTCGAAGGTGCATATAGGTCATGGTACCTTGTCAACAAAGCATCATGGCGCACATGGAAAGATTTCGTAAGAGCTTTCCGTGGTGATTGGGTAGTTAAAAAAGCCGACGCCGATTTATTGTATGAAGTTCGCGATTTAATTGTGGAAAAAAATTAATCGTTAGCCCAATTTGCTGGTCGAGCTCGACTCGTTTTCGAGCGTATGCAAACCCCACCACTTTTTAGGGAACAGCTTAGGCAAATCTTAACAAAATTCAATCCGCGCTTAACCTGCGAAGTTCTAAATCTTGGTCATGTTAATTATACACAATTCTTGCATTATGTTAACGAGAGAAGTTATCTGTATCAAAGGTCTAATGCACAGCATAACAATAATAGTGGTAGACGCTCAGCGAGAGCTCCAGAGTTAAAAGTTACGCGAGGACAGACTTACTCGTCCGACGAATCAGACGAAGACAATATAGCGAGCGATGAAGAAAATTTAACTGGGAAAGATACAGAACAAGAGATTGAATAAAAATATATTAAAAATAATAAAAGTTCAACAGATTCAAAGAAATCTTCTAAGACATCTGATTCAAAGACTCTGACTCGACAGAGACTAGAACAAAATTTAGAACGCTTTGATAATTCAGGTCAAAACAAAATTACGAGTTCCGCTACCGAACGAAATGAATCTGATCAAAATAGAGCTCCTTTCGATCCGACTAAATTGTTTTGCGTGAACTGTGGTCAAACGGCACATACCGCTCGTTACCGTGAAAGTAATCGGCAAATCGTTTGTTATAGTTGTCGTAAAATAGGCCATGAAACCAAGAATTGTCCAACTCATCAGGGAAACGCGAACCGCCCACAGTAATTCACCCTCAAGTTACTGTACCACAGGGCGTAGTCGAGGAAGTAAAGAAAGATAATTTCATAGAACCTAACAAAAAACGCGAGTCGCTAAGTAATATCGAACAGACAAAGAACTTAGATGAACCAAGTGTCAATTTCGGGTGTGAACTAGATAGTCAAATCGAAGATCAATTAGAACAAAATACAAACTTGAATATTATTAACTTAACTGATAGCGAATACGAATTCTCAGATGATGGAAATCAGCTTTCATTTAAAATTAACGACAGCGAGAATATAAATCGTATCAGCGAGTTAGTAAACGAACCAATAAATTTGTCAACAATGTCAGATGAAATAGTCAATCGAGAGGACATAGTCAACAGTGTCCAAGTTCCCCAATTTAATGAAGAATCGTTGAAAAGTTGGATACCTTCGAGGTTACCACACCACATAATCCATCGGTTAACTAAACGCCGTATTTATCGCGATGAGAATGAATTAAAAGAACCAACTAAGATAGTAAGAATCCCGGTAAAAATTTCGATTTTTGGTAAAAAGATCAAAGGAATTATCGATCGCGGTAGTGATAGATCATTGTTAAGCCTATCTGCTTATCAACAGATGAAAGATTATCAAATTAAAAAATTAGCTCCAGACACTTCATCTAAAACAGGAGTACGCTTGGGTGACGAATCTATTGTGCGAACGTACGGTGGTACTAGTTTCGTCATTGACATAGGTGATATTTATGGACCCCAATGGTTTAGCGTAATGCCAGGATTATCACGTGATCTCATTTTAGGCATGAACTTCTGGATGTCATTTAAAGTAATAGTCGATCCATTCGCGGAAACATGGACACTTGCCGACATTGAAAACGTGTACCCTCTGTCACATTCGGTCGTCATCGCTGCGGAATTAAAAGCTCTTTCCGTAGACCAATCTCAGCGACTGAAAGATTTGCCTGATGTTGAATTCGCTAAGTTTAAGGAAGAAAGCACTGGCAAAACCGATTTAATTAAACACGTTATCGAATTAAATGATCCTATTCCACACCGTCAAAAACCTTATCGCAGAAGCAAGGTCGTTCGTAAATTCATCGACCAAGAAGTTGACAGGCTATTGAAAAATGGCTACGTTACTTGGAGTAATAGCGAATGGGCTTGTTCACCTCTTGTAGCTCCAAAAGCAAACGAAGGTCTTAGATTTTGTATCAATTATAAACCAGTGAATCGTCAAACTAAAAAACTAGCATATCCCTTACATAATATGCGGTCGATTTTATCACAACTTGTTTACTATCTTATCAAGAGTTCGCTTTAAAACTAATCGGGATGGGATGAGTGAGTGAGAGGGTAAATGAATAAGACCAGAATTTCGCGAGAGAAAAGAAAAATGCTCGCTTCGGCATAAAAACCCTCACGGGTCAGAGGGAAAAGCCGAAGCAAGTCAAATATTTATTAAAAAACCAGGAAAACCAATATAATACAGCTAACAAGTCGCTGGTGCGAACACAAAGCATAAAGAAACAATAAGAGTTCGCTGGTGCGTTCCTTATCAACTAAATTTGAATGATCATTCAATGAGATAAAACTAGCTTACCAAGTAGGGGTACAAATAATAAAAACGCCGCGACTTTCGACAGTCACGTGGAAGCAGGATAACAGGGAGCGTCGAAGATGGCCCACAGCCGTGCAAACAGCGGTCCCGACGTCTCGGGATCCAACGCTGAAGTGCTCGGGCAACAGATATGTCGCCGCGTCGACGCTCGCCCCAGGAACCGGTACCTCGGATCACCGGAGGATGGACCACGTTCCCACAAACTGAATTTATATACGCACGGTTAAAACTACGTGGAACCGAAACTAATTGATGCACAGAAAAAACGCGAACGACAACAGACCTAGTATCAACGCACGGATAGAAAGAAAAAGGCTTTGCAACACGTCCTACCTATTCGAGCGCTCGATCCTAACTAACTTACTCGGTACCCGCACACTAACTAACTCGCGCTAAGAGCGCGGCGCGCGCACCCAACAGACCCAACCACCAACGAGTACTGCCACCATGCGGCCGAGATCCCTCAACATCGTAGCCCGAGGGCCTACGAGATTCGAGCGCGAACACAACTCTATCAAGCGAAAATAATTTCCACCCTCGACTTGAGTGAAGCTTTCCACCAAATTCCTATGAATGAAGAAAGTAGGAAATATATACTGCGTTCGTTGTAGAAGGCAAAGGCCTACTAGAATGGTTAAGAATGCCCTACGGTCTGACAGGTGCACCATCCACTTTTCAAAGGCTGATGGATATTCTGAAGAGAAGATTGGCAGATTTAATCCATGAACGTCAATTGCCAAAGAAATGGGTTGATCAAGTCTTCACATATCTTCACGATTGGATTATTGTTAGCCAAAACCTCGAAGAGCATAACTTTATTCTGTCCTTAGTATTTGAAGTATTTCGAGAAGCTAAATTAATAGTTAATCGTGAAAAAAGTAGTTTTGCATGCAAGGAAGTTAACTTCCTCGTTTACATAATCGACGAATTCGGCATGAGACCGAATCCCGAAAGAATTCAACCTATCCTTGATTTTCCAGTTCCGATGGACAGAACGCGACTCCGTCAGTTCAACGGTCTTGTCAATTGGTATCATAGGCATTTGAAATGCGTTGCTAAAATCCAGGGACCCTTACACAAACTTACCAGCCCTACAGTTTCTTGGAAGTGGACGGACGTCGAACAAAAGTCATTTGAAAAAGTTAAAAAAGCTCTAGCCGATGCGTCGCGTTTATTCGTTCCGATACCCGGACAACCATTTGTCTTATATACAGACGCGAGTGATTTCGGGTTAGGCGCGATTCTTGTTCAGGTTGATCCTGAAACAAACAAAGAAATCCTTATCGAAGTAATGAGTCGACCACTCAGAGGTGCGGAACTTCATTACACAACCACCGAAAAAAAGTGTCTAGCAGTCGTTTGGTCCGTAGAAAAACTTCGTTGTTATCTTGAAGGTGTTTCATTTAAAATTGTGACCGATCATCAAGCGTTACAATGGCTACATGGGTTAAAAAATCCCAATCAGCTAGATGGGCCATGTATCTTTACCAACATGATATCACTATCGAGCATCGTCGCGGTACCACGTATGAAGCCCCTGACGCGTTGTCAAGAATGTTCGACGTTGACGAAGACCCTCTTGGTTGGGAAAAATTAGTAGAGGAAACAATTCAAAATCGCATCAAATTAAACTCTATTCAAGGTCAAGATTGGTATAATACCAAATTCAAATTAGTCGAAACGCAACCAGATAGATTCACCGAATGGAAGATAAATAACGGCGAACTATTCTATTACAAACCCGATTATGAAACAGCTCTTATTGATGACGAGATCCTTGGAAAAAGGTTGTCAAGCCAGGAGATATTTTGATTATTTTACGTGAAAACCATGACTTACCACAGGGAAGGTCATTTAGGAAGAGACAAGACATTAGATAGGATTAGGCAAAACTATTATTGGCCTGGTATGACCCAAGATGTTAAATCTTACGTGGAAGATTGTGAAACTTGTCTTAAAGTCAAATACAATCAAAGTCCAATTAAAGGTTCCTTAAGGACCAGACCGTTACAACAGCCGTGGTCACAGTTGTCAATCGATACTGTCGTCTCTCAGACACGAACTAAAAAAGGGAATTCAAACGTCATGGTAGTTTTAGATCTGTACACTAAGTACTGTGACGAGCAGAGCCGACGGTGGGGGTTTACTCCGTAACGGGTGCACGACAAGCAAAGATTCGGCATCTTCCTTGGTTCACTAAAAGTTGGGCGCCAGGTACCTACCCCCATGAAAAAAAATATATTCCAAAAATATATTCAATATATTTGCATTCACGAGTACGCCAAAAACATTTGTATACTTGGTTATATATGCGGAAAATATACACAGAAATATATATTGTATGTCTGAATGATGTATAAATCATATATCAAATATAATACTCATATACGATTCATATATAATTCCTATAGATGATTCTTATACATGATTCATATACAAAAATGGGCCAATTTTATATATTTTCTGTATGTGATTCCTGTATTTCATATATTTATCATATAGGACCATATATGATTCAGACATTTCGACATATGTTTCCACATATATATTTTTCCGTGGGGGTAGGGGTACCGCGGTAAACAAAATAGAGGGGACGGGACCGGAACGATAATATGATAATAAATGAAATGAAATAATAACAATAATTGAAATAACGTAAAATAAAGTAAGAGTATCAATTAAATTAAATAAAATATATTATGATAAACGAAATAAAATAAAAGGAGGTATTAAATAACAACAACTATACTATACGGTTGGCTCAGCGTGAGGGGAACATGGGGGCGAAATAATTTAGGGTAGACTATTGTATTGTATTTCTGTCTCAACCTGGGTTGAGCGGTTAACCGGGCGCTCAGTCCTTCAGGACCATTGTGCCCGAGCCCTTTGGGCACCTAGTTTAAAGGATCTGGGGTCAGGTGAGCCATCTTAGCGAATAGCAGTAGCCCACCCACCCCCATCTCCTTAATTCTCATACCTGCGTCGTGCGTGACACCGAGGGCCTCCTTCCGAGGCCCCTTCAGGCTCTCACAACGTGTTATGAGGTGGAGTGGGGTTTCCTCCTCCGCCCCACATTTGGTACAAAGTGGCCCGTTCCTGAGCCCCATTCGGACCAAGTGTTTTCCTGTGAACCAGTGGCCGGTGATGAGTCCCACCAGCAGCCTGAGCCTGGTTCTTTCCAGCTTGTTGAGTGAGACACCTAGTTCACGGGCACTTGGCGTGTGTCGGGGGTAGGCCTATAAGGCACCCGTCGTCGACCTCATTGCGTAGGGCCCCTGCCTTTGCAAAGCAGTGCGCCGCCTCGTTACCCTGTATGCCGCTGTGACCCGGCACCCATAGTAGTTTCACGCGGTTGTCGCGGGAGATTTTTGATAGTATCTCCGCACATTCTTTGACGAGCCCTGATCTGACTACGCAGGCGCTGAGAGATCGGAGCGCCGTCAGGCTGTCACTACAAATGTAGATGTGTTTGCCCCTGAATACCTTCGCCTGGATCTTCTTGGCGCAGGTCAGTATGTTAAACATTTCGGCCTGGAGAACTGTCGCCGTGGGCCCGAGCGCAAGCGACACGCTTGTTTTCGGTCCCTCGCTCTAGATACCGGCCCCAGCCCCTGTGGCGGTCTTGGACCCGTCCGTGTACCAAACGAGTCCCCGTGGTGAGAGTAGATTGTCCCGGTCGTCAGACCAGGTCTGTATGTTTGGAACTTCTACCTTGTAGTTTGGCTCGAACTGGTAGTGGTTGGGGCAGCGGTCCCCGCCTTGAGTTAGGTTCACCTGCGGTGCCCCTGCCTTTTGCAGTACCACCGTGTGCCCCACACCAGATCTCTTCCAGTGTCCTTGGTGCATCAGGCGCAGGGCTGCCTTCCAGGCCTCCGCCTCCACCACAAGGTGCGGGGGCGGGAGGTTCAGGAGAGCCCCCAGGGCGAGCGTGGGCGAGGTTCCGAGCACCCCCGTTATCCCCAGGCACGCCAGCCTGTATGGTCGTTCCAGTGTTTTCTGCAGTGTGGATTTGCCCATTGCGGGCCACCACACAGCGGATGTGTACGTTATCTGGGGCAGGAGGATAGCTGTGTAGATCCACTTGACCACCCTTGGTTTGAGTCCCCAGGTTCGACCAATCATCCTCCTGCATGCCCAGTATGTGGCTGTGGCCTTGCGAGCCTGTTTGGTCACGTGTTCTTTCCACGATAGCTTGCTGTCCAGGTGGATGCCTAGGTAGCGCACCGTGTGTGAGAGACTCAGCTTCGAGCCGAAGACCTCTATGGGTCCCACTTCGAAGCGTCGTTTTTTCGTGAATACCATCTCAGTCTTGCTGGGATTTATCCTTAGTGCCTGAGATGTGCACCATTCTTGTACGATATTCAGGGCCTTCTGCATCCTGCTCGACATGGCTCGGGGATGGTCCCCCGCGACGTCCAGTGCCACGTCGTCTGCGTAGCCCACGGTCGTCACCCCCAGTTCCTCGAGCCTGACGAGAAGCCCATCTATGACGAGAGTCCACAACAGGGGGGAGAGAACTCCTCTCTGCGGGCAGCCCCTGTCTACTTGAGCCCTGGCCACTGTCTCTCCGATACTTGCTGTGACAGTCCTGGATTGCAGCATTTGCCTGATCCAGTCTACCACCGTTCTGTTGGTGCCGAAGCTTGTCGCGGCATCACATATCGCGTTGAAGGATGTGTTATCGAACGCTCCTTCCACGTCCATGAACACGCACAGCGCTGCTCTCTGCCGGAGTATTGGCCCTTCTATCTCGCGGACGAGGTGATGAAGTGCCGTTTCCGTAGATTTGCCGGCTTGGTATGCGTGCTGGGCCCGTGAGACTGGCCTTTCAGCCAGTACCCGGTCCCTGATGTATCTGTCGACCAGCCTCTCCATGGTTTTCAGCATGAAGGACATGAGGCTGATGGGTCTCCACGATTTCGCTTGGTCGTAGCAGCCTTTGCCCGGTTTCGGTATAAAGACTACCCTGACCTCTCTCCAGTTCCTCGGAATGTAGCTTAATGCTATACAGGCCCTGAAGATTGCGTTTAGCGGGCTGATGAGGGTATCAGCGCCCTTCTGTAGAAGGGCTGGGAATATCCCGTCTGTGCCTGGGCTCTTGTATCCGTCGAAGGTATCAATTGCCCATTTTATTCTGGCTGGCCTGATGATTTCTGCCGCAATCCCCTAGTCCCCTGGGCCCCTCCTGCAGGGTGCCTCCTCTGAGAGAGGCCCCCTTGTTGCAGGCGTGGAGCCCGGGAAGTGGGTGCTGAGCATGTGCGACAGTATGTCTGCCTGACTCTCCGCCATACTGCCATCAGGGAGTATGAGGCTGTCGAGCTTTATCGGAGGACCTGAAGTGAAGACCTTGCGGAGCTTGGCCACTACAGTGAGGGCCTCAGTCTCCTCGCAGAATCCCCTCCAGGCCTCGTTTTTTGATCTCTTGATGAGATTCTTGTATTCCTTCTGAGCTGTTCTGTAGGCAGCCCAGTCAGCTTTCTTCCTCGTTTTGAGAGCCCTGTTGAGCAGCTTGCGAGAGCTGGTCCTGTGTTCGCCCAGCTCTTTGCTCCACCAAGGCACCTTCTTACTCGTTTTCCTTTGTTTGGCAGGACATGCCTTCTCATACGCTTGTATGATGGCCGTCTGCAGTTTGGTTACCTCTTTTTCCACTAGCCCTGTCGTTTTGAGCCGATGACAGGTCCCCCCGAGCCTCTTTTCCAGCTCCTCCTTGTAGGAGGTCCAGTCGGTGGCCCTGGGGTTCCTGTATGTCTCTGTCTGTTCCCAGGTCGCGCTTGCGGTCAGGTCGAAGCAGATTCTTTTGTCGTCAGAAAGGGTTTCTTCCCTTCGCACCCGCCAGTGTCTGACGATGCTGGTGAGTCTGGGTGTGCCAAGTGTGATGTCAATCACCTCTTGCCTGGTGGGGATGACGAACGTCGGTTGTGACCCTTTATTGAGGATCTCAAGCCCCGTGAATGAGAGGTATTCCAGCAATGCTGAGCCCCGTTCATTCGTGTTCGAGCTACCCCATACCTCATGGTGTGCGTTTGCGTCGCACCCAATCAGCAGATTGAGTCGTTTATTAGTGCAGTGCTCTACCAGTGCTCTGAGTTCCGCCGTGGGTGGCGGATCCACTGAGTCGTATGGTAGGTAGGCTGAGCAGACAACCACGTCGATCGTACCGCCTCTGGCCAGCTTCACCTTGATAGAGGCTGCTACTAGATGCCTGCAGCAGAATTGGCTCAGCCTCAGAGCGCAGTGTCTCTTGTTGATGAAGACACAGGCCCTTGGGCCGGCGCCCCCCTCTGCACTTATCAGAGCCCCGCTGCTGGTGTCTATACCCTTTACAAGTCCCCCTACAACCCAGGGTTCTTGGATTAGTCATATATCAGTGTTTTCCACCGCCAGGTCTCGGCTGTGTACTGCCGAGGCCGCCTTGCAGTGGCGTAGATTGATTTGTGATATTGCGATCCCGTCCCTCGCCTTGGACCCTATTTTCGCCTCACATTTCTCCCTCTGGTGGGTGGGAGTCCCGGTTACTGGGCCTCCCCACCCCCCTTGTTTTCTTCAGAGAGGGCCCCGTTCCCTGGGGGCTCCACCTCATGCGCCTCCGGCTTGGCTGGTGTACAGTCCAGGGTCTTTTGGGTACCGGCCCGCACATCAGCCTCCCCGGCCCTGCTTACCTCGTGGGCCCTCGAGGGCCGGCCCCTTGCTCTGCCGGAGCCGCTCCCCTTTTTGGGTGGGTCCATCTTACCTTGGGCCCCAGAGGATTTCCCCTAGTTCCCATGGTCGGATGAGCCCTGCCCTTCGCCCCCTGTGGCCTTAACCGTCGCTGTTTCGGGGAGGGGTCCCTTCTCCTCGGTTGAAGCCGGGGCCCCTCTCACCCCTCCTGTCGCTGTGTCCTCGGCCTCCTGCGACGAGGAGTCGGAAGCACCCCCAGACCCACCCGTGCTCTGGTGAGCCTCCCTGAAGGAGACCCTCCCGAGTCCATAGTGAGCTAGGTGGCCCCCGGCCCTTATCGTGCCTCTGGACTGGGCGTCGACCCCCACGGCCAGAATTACCGATTTCGGTCCCTCTTTCCTGTCCCAGACCCTCCATGATTGGGTCTGGAGGCCGGTGTTTTGCCGTCCGAGTCTTTTTAGGATGACTTCGTTCTCCTCCGGGATACCGAGGAGGAGAACAGTCATCCTAGTGAGCTTCGGCAACTGCCTACCCTCCATTATTTGGAGGGATGCCTCCGCCCATGGCTTTAGTGTGGGGACCGTGGTTCGAAGCCACTTGAGTGTTACCTCGTCGGAGCAGGTCACCCTTAGGAGTCCCTGGTCGCACCGGTACTGCTCGAAACGCGGTACCCCCTCCCCTTCCGGGATGGAGTCCAGCGCCGCGCACAGCGCCTGCACCACCAGGTCCTCTTCCGCATTTTTGAAGGTTAGGGTAGACTGATATAATTTTTTATGGTTCATGGATCAAATCGCAAAGAAACCAATTTTATTCGGAACGATAATTAACAATAAATATTTAAAATAATTAAACACAAGATAAAACAAATAAAACAATCAAAGCCGATACCTTGGATCGGAACTAACACAATTAAACAATTCAAACAAAAATAATTCGGAACAGCTGACTGACTAGGTCACAATGGAAAGTAGGACAGATAACAATATAGAATATAAGGTAATGTAGAAGAAGATAAGGTAGGACAATTTACATAAAAGGAAGGAAACAAATATGGTACGGTAGGAATCAATCTTACTAAAATATTGGTTCATAATTTATAGGTCGGTAACATCGGGGGATCGGAAATCTATAAAATCAATAATTTGTGGACTTCGTGTAACTAATGGGACCAGTCGATATTACAGAATTTCCTATAGTACATGCAAGGCGTCTCTCTATAGGAAAAGCAAGGCGTCGGGACTAGATTCAAACAAGTTCGTACAAAGATGGCCAAGGCAACTTTACACGAGGCACGCCATGCAACTACGCCGCAACAAATTAACACAAAGGGGACGCGAGAATCTAATACCATTAATAATTCGAAATAACGATACTTATACCAGCTCAAGGTTTATTAAGGGTTTACTGAATACTTTCAACGACAAGGGTTTATTGAAAGGGGATTATTCTATATTAGCTAATCTACAGCCTGTAGACTGAGTTTTCCAGAGATCCGTGGCTCAACAAGCCGTCGAGACTACTTGTCGTATTTGACTACGAACTTATTTTTCCACGCGGGGATATATATATTTTCTGAGAGTTTTAACAAATAACAATCATAGGTAATCCAAATTAACAATTAATAATACTTTCAAGGACAGAGACACGGGAATATTTAACACACAATTTAAGACAAATAATTGACGATACGATAACTATTAATTATACGAGAAATGAGGAAGACACGATAAACAAGGTTTAGACGATAAATAATAAAAATACGATGAATAATGACGATACGATAAATAATAAAAACACGATAAATAATAACGGTACGACAATTATTGACGCTATGATTATTATAAACGGTATTTTCTCGAAAAATCGATCGATAAGGCCCAATACATATGTCAGGGGAATACAATAATCGATAATATAATCAATAATCAATAGTTAAACAAAACTAAAGCACGACAATTCGATGATATGTTAATGGCGTCACCCTCCTCGAGGCCTGACCCAACTACGCAAGAAGAAACGAATTTCTTTTCAATCAATCTATTATCAATCGAAGAGTCGTCTAGAGCTGGAATCTTACCTTAATCAAGGTTCAACACTCACTAACTGAGTTGAGGAAGGTAATATTTATAGACTTTAGGCTTTTAATTAAGTAGGCTTCGAACAACAGAAACAATTTTAGATATTTTCAATTAAACAGGACGTTACTGTACTGAATCCAAGCAAGAAGTGAAGCGTCTCGGTCTGTCTCTATCGAGAAGCGATTCGGGGGTGTCAGGGGGTATTGCGACTAAAATTAATGGGCGTGTCGGCGTCTTCCGCTGGGTTGTGTCGCGGACCTGACAGGGCCTGTTGGCACTTCAAGCTTTCGCCAGGGGTTTGTTAGATGTCTCGTCGTATTCTATGTGATTCGATATCCTGGAAGGTGGAATTCTGCATATTGGACCGGTGGACCAAGCCGGTGCGGGATAGGTACAGGGAGGATACGGGCTACTCCATGTGACAGATTCTTATTGCACCGCTATTCCAGGCATATCTCGGGATACGATGACTCGTCTCCCCTGGTTAATCCCTCGAAAGCCGGGCGGCCCGTCAGGCCGAATGAGATTGAGGGATGATCTCCCTCGATGATTTTGGGCAGGAACGGTACGGGAATATAAGATATAGGGAACGGGAAAAAGTATTAGTACATGAACTGATAATTACTACATTGGACCTTGGGCACTTGAGCTGGGACTTCTCGCTTTGAATTCGGTTTATTAACTAAGGTGGTCACTTCGGTCTGAGGAAGAGGAGATGGTTCATTTACGAGGCTGAACAAATCTGCCTCGTTACAGTACATAGAATTGTTCCCGATGCGACAAAGAACAGGCAAAAATGTTGTCAAAGCGTTAGATGTCCTTTTCGATCGCTGTGGCACTCCAAAATCAGTTCTTACCGATAACGGCACCGAGTACATAAAAAAAGAAGTCAAATCATTCTTAGAAGCTCGTGGAGTAGAACATCTTACGACCCCGTTAAATCATCCACAAGGAAACCCGGTTGAACGTGTAAATCGTACGATAAAACCCATGATCGCGGCATTAATAAATCGACCGCTCCTAAGAGCAAAACCCTAACTCGCGAGGCTCGCTAGTATCGCCGTAGTTTAGGAACCCTGCTAGTAACAACGCAGCTCGCGCTACGGCTCATATCGCCGTAACTCGGCGCTCCGCTCATAAGAACGTAGCTCGCGGAGTCGCTTGTAGAAACGCAACTCACCGGTCCGCTTATATGAAATACAAAATGTTTGATACACAGAACAAATCTTCGTGCCAGACTTTGAAAGCGTTTCATGTAGAAATATACAGGACCCGCAAATTCATAATTTTGATGAATGATAACATTAAGGATAATAACATTAAGTTAACATTAAGGACGTTCACCAGTGACAGTCGGAGACGAAAATTTGACGCACGCTCGGCTGAGTTCGACTGTCGCACAGTATACCGCACCGCTCGACCTAGGCCAGAACTTTTAGCGTAGACTGTCGCACTAACACAAATAGGTCTGCGGCGCGCTTTGTACATATATACCAATACAAGCATCGTGCGCCTTTTCTCTCCCCCCGTATCGTCCCGCCGCCCCGCCGTTGCCACGACTTCGGTGTAACACGCGCGAAAATACCGTCGGACTGAGAGCTTCGAATTATCATTACGTCTAAACGGCACGGCTAGGCAACCCCATTTTTTAACATTTTGTTTCTAACATTATCATGTATTATATGGGTGGATTTCAAGAAGTGGGCCAAAATAGCCTGACAATTCAGAAGAAAACAACATTGACATTTCATTAGAGTAGTATACATTTTCTAACCGTGTGGAGCCCCTACTTCAAATCTCTGACACACGCAACGCTCTTTTTGAATGAAATTTCGTAATATTTCACAATATTTATTAGAAAACGGCAGTTTATTCATGAACGCAATATTCTTCATAGAGTGTGATGTTTGTATTTTTCATGTCAAGTAAACCTACGAGATTGAAATTAATACCTCTTCAGCTTCTCATGAGCACTTCAAGAATACTAAAAATTCAATAGAAGGAGTGTCGCCGAAATTACAAATGCGCCGCCGAAATTGCATACGCATCACAGAAATTACTTTTTACGGCATGTTGTGGCAGAATGATAAGCTTTTTATGGAACAAAAGGAAATATTTATTGAAATAGATGCATAAAAAGGAACCTGACATCAAGAAAAGAAAAATGTAATTTCGTAACGTCGCCGGAATTACCGTCGCCGAATGTACATTTTGACGTTAAAATATTTCCCACTAATTTCTACGTACAGTAAGAATATCAACATTGAAGATAGCTTACACAAACAAGCAAAGTATCACATGAAAAATAGAATATTGGAATTCCCATGATGAATAATCGTTTTAGTCCAGTCGCCGAAATTACAGCGAATAAGTGTGACAAGCAAATTATTGCCTGATAAACTCTGTTCTGTCTGTAAAGGATAAAATAATGGAGAACTTATGGTACGGAGCCGATATCACATACACATCCAGAAACCATCGACAGCTAAAACATACCACCAGCACTTCCTGCCGAGTGTGTGTAATAGTAAACTTGAGCCGTCGCCGAGATTACTAATAAAGTAGGTTCACGGGTTTTCTCTCACTTTTTTCACGTTTGGTTAAATACTTTCCAAAACTGCTTGTCTTTTATCTAAACTTAGGTCTTAGAGATTTGAAATGGATGAGTGCAAAGTGCTCGGGCATAGCATGCCATTTTTACAAAGGTGTAAAGTTGAGAAACGGACTTTACGTCACGTCGCCGAAATGACATTTTGACTGTTTGAAAGTTAAAAAAGGAATATTAATCTTCTTCGAAATGCTTCACGATTGTTTTTTAAGTGAAGTAAACCAGTCTACACCGAAAAAAAATATGATCAGGCATATTTAGATGAACATATTGAAAATAGGAAGTGGTTTCACGTTTTGGCCCACTTCTTGAAATCCACCCATATATTAGTTTTTCATCGAAATCTATAGAAAATTGTTATTGCTATAAATCAAAATGTCCCTTTAGATCATGATTCGGCTATACCTTACATGTTAAAACTCGAAACTTTAACAGTGAATATCTCCACTTTGGTACGGGCACGGTTCTTCAAATTTTGTAAGTGCATTGATGACACTATAAAGAGCGTGTGGTCCAAATCTCAAGACAATCTATAGAAAATCGTTTTACTGGTGAACGTCCTTAAGGTTATAATTCATAACCACCGAGATGCGTTCATGTAAGCGGACCGGTGAGTTGCGTTTCTACAAGCGACTCCGCGAGCTACGTTTTAATGAGCGCAGCGCCGAGTTACGGCGATATGAGCCGTAGCGCGAGCTGCGTTGTTACTAGCAGGGTTCCTAAACTACGGCGATACTAGCGAGCCTCGCGAGTTAGGGTTTTGCTCTTAGGATCGGTCGAAATGATAACCATAATGAATGGGATGAGCAGTTGACAAAAATACAATTTGCATATAATACAGTACCACACGCAGGTAGTCGAGTTTCACCCTTTCATTTGAATCACGGTCGAGAAGCAGTATCTAAAAACATACGTAAACCTGGTGATGATAAGATACAACCGTTAGATGAATCGGTTGAGTATTGGGTCAAAAGGTTAAGTAAGATTGACGAGTTTCGTCATAAAATCGAAAGTCGATTAAAGACTTACGCGAATAAAACTCTTGCCAGATCTAAAGACGATAAGCAAACATCCGTAAAAATTAAAGTAGGAACCGAAGTATATTATCCGGATAAAAAATTGAGCAATAAAGCGGAAGGTTATTCAGCAAAATTCGCTCACCGTTTTGTCGGACCAGTTCATGTAAAAAGAGTTCTTGTACCGATGGTCGTTGAATTGGCAGACAAAACGAATAAGATTATTGGAAAATACTATGTAACGGATTTGAAAATTCCCCGCCGTAGTTGACGAAGTCAATGTACCCCTCCACAGGATACATAGCATCAGCGGATCAACGAAGACCAAAAACTTGACGGAATGAGTGACGAGGCCAAAATCCCTCTTAAGGTCCCTTTCCACGAAGTGATCCTGGAACGGTTGGAACAATTGACACGAGAAAAAATGAATCTCGAAAGCAAACTTACTCATATGGCAAAAGAAGTCGGAGCGGCAGGCAGTAAGGCAACTTCTACTTCTGAGTCGACAATAATCGATTCAGACACTGAAGATGACATTTCACGGGTAGACATTCCAAAACCTTTTGATCAAGAGACTCGGTAGAGTCTCGCGCCAAGTACATTGAAAAAAAATTTTTTTTCAAGCGCGAGACTCAACAAGTCTATATACCCGAGAGGCAGCTACCCTAACCTATACCGCGAACTAGTATCTTCGTTTTCTTTCACCTCACAATATACACAGATTGAAACTAATTTAATCTAGGATGTGGGCATGAAAAGCTTTCATTTGAGCCTTAGATCGATTAAATCGGTGTCCGGAGTGCTGAGATATGATTAACTACAAATTCTGATACCCCGTTTCATTGTAAAATTTTTCGTTTTCGTTTTCGTCGTCGTCAGACCAAGATTCATATTCAAACCATTCCCATGCAATCACTAGACGGGAAAATCCACACAAAAGTTGTAGAGTGACGTCAGTACGAGATAGTTCCGACGTAGATAGCGCCAGTATCGCAGACAGAAACCGTCTCCTACATAGACATAGAGCATGGACTGCGCATTCCCTATACAGCCTATGGTAACGCCGAAAGTGAGAGAGAAGGGTAACACACGCGGCCAAATCTGTCTCTTTCTATGCATTTGACGTTCTTGGTTAGAAAGAAACGGATTTGGCCGCGTGTATATGCTGTCTCTTTCCACCGACCGAGCGATTTTCGACCCGAATGCGCAGTCCATGCTCTATGTCTATGGTCTCCTACACTAGCAGAAGCGTATTGTCATTTCATGTTTTTAAATTCCAATAATAAAGGAAATAAGAGAAATACGAGCAATGCTTAATACAAAATTTGAACGTACAAAAACTAGTGAATACCCACCGCAAGCCCCTCGGGTGCCAAAACCTTACGCCAAGTACATTACTGTGATAGTCACCAATAAAAATGTTTCGATGGGTTAATCTTAAATCCTACGATCTCGAGCTTTTGAGGTTATGCGAATCGGCTGACGTGTAAAATTCATGGTGATAAATAAAATAACAATTATAAACGGACAAGACTGTCAGATGAATATTAACTGATTTATGAATGCAATTATCAGAAGAAACGGTTTTTTCGGTTCAATTGTTTAGCAAGTTATCGCCTGAGGAAGTCTGACAAAAGAAAATCAAGAGAAAATGTTGAAGTAGAAAAATATGAGGATAGCATTATTTGATATAGGGAACGGCAAGGAGCCAGACCAATAAAGCCGAGTTCAAGCGTTGGATTGCAACGAATTTCACTTCAAGCTCCATGTTAAGCTCATCTCCGAAGGCTCGTCTGCTGAGACTCAAATTGTGAGTCAACGTTATACGTAGGATTCCGACGAGTCCTATAATCTAACTCCGTATCATCTAGTCAAAATGAGATTTTCAGTCAACGTTGTTTGTTGGACTCCGATAGGCTTTATTCTACACTCCACGTCAACGTAGTGCCTTGACCTTCGGTGGAGATAATTTTTCAATCCATAATGTATATTCATAATTAAATGTCAAATTTCAATAAATTTGTTACATTTTGGTATGCAACCTGTGTCTATATGTTCGACTCTATTAAGCTTTCTCCAAATTAAGATTAGTGCTATCACGACAAATGGAATGAAATTACTTATTTATGGATTATTGAATTTTGTAGCGGGTCGCCATATAATACGAGAGGATGATGAGAGAAAACGCTTGGGTTGCAAAGTATCAGGATAGTGTTATTTGATACGAGAAACGGCAAAAGTCAGACGAAGAGAGCAGAATGCGGGTGTTTGACTTCATAAATTTCCATTTTATGCTCTACGCTAGTCTTGCATGAATAGGCTCAATTCTAAATATTTTGATACCTTCTATTCAGACCCGAATTGGAAGTTGACGTTATGAGTACGGGACGCGTACATGTTCTTTTTGCAGAGGACCTAGTTGTATTAAAAAAAAAACTACCTACGAATTGCAATACATATATCTGATATGCATATATATTTAGTCATGAGCAGCAACTATAACCCTGGGTGCAAATAACTCCGTCATTGCCGGTCCCAGGCCCAGATGAGACAGGAGGAGGGCTGCACGCAGGGTTAGATGTTGTAGGTATAAAAAATTATTGTAGTGGAACAATTTGTAAACGCTATGAAAGTACATTACGCGTCACTCTACAAATTTGAGACTTGGGGAAAATTATGAGCACACGCGTGCTCGTTGCTGTTGACGTTCCTGCTTATCGAGGGACTTCGGGCGGTATGAAATAGCACAAAACAACCGAGCGAGCGTAGCGAGCGAGCACAATTATTAGGTGGTCAAGCAAAATTTTACAAAAAGTAGTGAAATCAACCCCAAAAAGCACCTTTGGTGCAAAAACCTTCCGCCAAGTCCATTAATGTGTAGATCACTCCACCAAAAAATAATCAAAGGTTGTGCTCGCTCACTCGATTGGTTGATGATTATCAACATACAAAAGCATTGAAATCAGATACAACTGCCAAGTACCTGTAGAATGATAAAAGTTTGGAATTGAAAAATTTGTTCAAACTAAATAACGTTGTACTCGTTCGCTCGCTGCGCTCGCTCACTCTATTGGCTTATGATTATGGGTTGAAAAAACAATTCGGATGAAGAGATTGAAGATGTCAACATTTATCTAAAAATATTCATAACGAAAAAATAATTTAAAAAAAATTAAAAAAAAAAATTTGGAGGTAGTGGTACTTGGGGGGCCTTTTGTAGAAAAAGAAATATAAAATATCGATCACGAACCATGTCAATGTCATCTGATAGATATTCAAACATTGGCCCGCTAACGTACCACGGACTCCAAATTTTTTAAAAAAATTTTTTTTAAATTATTTTTTCGTTATGAATATTTTTAGATAAATGTTGACATCTTCAATCTCTTCATCCGAATTATTTTTTCAACCCATAATCATAAGCCAATAGAGTGAGCGAGCGCAGCGAGCGAACGAGTACAACGTTATTTAGTTTGAACAAATTTTTCAATTCCAAACTTTTATCATTTTACAGGTACTTGGCAGTTGTATCTGATTTCAACGCTTTTGTATGTTGATAAGCCTGTACCATCAACACTGAAGATGACAGACTTTGAGGAACTGATCCCCTCGTCAACAGTCCAAGCTTCACCAGCAACTGAGCCTGAAGATACTCGCTCTGTTACATGTACCAACACCACAGAATCAGAAGCTGCCAAATTGATCGAGGCGATCCGCAGCATGCCTCCTCCCAAAGTCAAATTGACCATGCAAAAAAGGGTCACGGAAAGGCAAATACACGAGGAAAATCTACTAAGAAACCGAATTCCTTCTACGAGTCATCCTTTGGAAAAGTCGGTAGTCACTGGGAAAATCAAGAAGACGACTGATGACACGCACGCACTCACTGCTCCGTCAGTATCTACCAAGCCCTTGCCACTGCCAACCTTTCCAAATTTCGACAAAATGCTCCGAGAAGTAGGACTCATTAAACCTAATGAGAAAACGAGCGACGAGGTACGTTTCTTTACTGACTGCAGAATCCTGAGCGAAGATCTCCTGAAGAAACTTATAATGAAGCGAGCAGAAATACTTGTTGTCAAAAAAGAGGCGAAAATGGTTGACCAAGCCACACAAACTTACGTGACATTTGCTGTGAGGCAACATGTCGTCGGCTGCATCAACGGCCGGTCAGCTGAACTCCACTTCAAAGACTGCTCTCTACCATACCGACCCGGATTTTGTCAAATATGTGGTGCCGAAGGATTTGACACCCAAGATTGTATATATCCTCACGAAATCGAACATGGAAGGATCCTACATTGTTGCCCAGGATGTTCGAAAGATCTGAGCCTCTATTGTCCAGAGTGCCCAGATTGCAACGTTCGTCATGCCGGACATAGCGATTGGCTCCGTTTAAACTACGCAGCCTGGCCAACGTGGTTGATACCACAAGATCATCGCTATCTTTTCGACGAAAATGAGAAAGTCCTTAAGCGAAGAGTAAGAGCAAAATTCACCGATCCCAGAGATCACTCAAATCAAGTCAGAGCTTTCTTGATCAGGGAAAATGCACTCTTGACAGCTAGACCCAGCAACCCGAGAGCGCAATCTGCCTTGCAACTGTCCAAAGAAAAACGTCAACAAGCTATTGACGCACTATATAATCCCCTAACAGTCAAGACCCTTGACAAAATAATGGAAGAACGACCGGAACTACAAGACGACGAAGAAGTCACTGTCATCGTCCGGACCAAGTTCAAAAAACTAGATGCTCGACCTGAGAAAGAGTAGATTAAACTTCTTATCAATATCCTAGTTATATCATTGTCGAATTCTTCTTTATTTTACCATGTCACATATATTATTTACTTTATTGTCAACTCTCTATTTAGAAGTTATTGACAAATACTTTATTATCTTTCGGCAATATCGAGCCATAATAATCATAACCGATAGTAAATAAGTTGGCCTTAGTAGTCATATGATAACCTATATTAAGTTTGTATTATTTTCTATATTTAACTACCCAGACAGCATCAAAGTTCAAAAGATATCCATAACACATCCATGGGACATCGGTATGTGCATAGGACATCCATAGGACATACTTTGAAGTTTGATGCTGTCTGGGTATGTACCTGCAGAATAATTAATATAGTCAAAAGACAAGTTAACTCTAAAACCCCATTGCGTCGTTGTCTATCTAAATTTCCAAGTACACTAGGACCTCGATTTAACGGTCAGTGGCGGGACCGGCTACGCATCTACCCTGTTAAATTGAGGTTGCGTACGTTCCGCCCGAGCATTATCTGCGCACCAGCTGGGCCCCGGCCGCTGTCGTCAGCAGTGCCGTACAATGAAGCGCGCAACGGCGCGGTCTATTTTGCATCAATATATTGTAACATATTCAGCGAAACATAGTCCAGGTATAACGGCTGGAATAGATCGAACAAAAGGCCAGAGGATTAGCTTAATCCTCTGCACTCGCGAACGATGTTGCGAGGCCTAAAGAGCGGGGATTTCAACTATATAAGGAGCACGCTCAGCAGGCATGAGCAGCGTTCGTAGACAAAGCGTCACAACGACTCACAACGTATTACTTAAACTCACAATTCGAAACCTTAGCGTTCGTAGACATAGCGTCACAGCGACTCGTTCACGTAATCTCTTTCAGAGCGTCAAAAGGCATAGCGCCTCGACGACTCAAACTTTCTTCAATATAAAATCACTTGCCAACATTATATCGTCTAGATTTAATTATCGGAAATAACTTCTTTGCATTAGAATCAAAAAGATATTACAATAGAAACATTTAATCGATGAGAGAGCAGAAACAATTCAATATAATATAAATTCAATTGTATAGGAATCGAGCGCCTAGCTTTATTTACTAATATAAAATCATGATACTAGTTTCAAAACCGTAACGAGCACAAACCTTATAGAACAGATATTTAGACATTGAAAATTAGGATAAGAAACCTTTGTACTACCTTGCAGAATAGCTTAATTATATTTCTGTATTTTTTGATTACATAGAACGTTGGACTTTGATGGTTTTTCAGCCCTGATTCCCAGCTAGTATAACCCCTAAAAAGCCAGCAGGGAACAGTCTCTGATTATTGCGAAGAGCGTACGGCATCTAATTAATTTTACGTGTCCGAGGGCCAAGGCAAATAATTACGAGTCTGGCGCACGGTCTCTGAGTCGAGAGATTCCCGGTTTCGTAGAGATTTAGAAATACAGTTAAGCAGATCAGACTCGGATTAACTTCCTGGTTCTGATCTTTAGAATTGTGGTCGGCTTTGATTAGCTTCCGAGTCGACGTACCGAGGCTTTGGCGGGGAAACCTACCTGAGTCCCAGTTTAGAATAGAATCAAAAGGTTAGATAGGTGGCTTTTGGTGGTAAGTCCCATCCTTTTCCCTACCTATCCACCTCAGAAAAAGCCCTAACACTTTTCATTTAAAATTTAACTTCATTTAGGTAAAGAACTCACAATAACTTGCGGGTTTCTCTACAGCCTAGAGCCTGAGAAACTCGCCAAAAGTTACAATATAGACGTTAACATAACCTCCAAAATGCCCCTTATGTGCCACTATTAATGTATGCGGGCCTGACCGCGGAGACATGAAGCGATCCCCACCATCTCCCACCACGCGGCAAACCGGTCGATAGATGCGACATGGTGAGGACCGTCGCTTACATCGAAGGCCGTTAAATCGAGGTCCTAGTGTAGACATGAAATTCAGATTTTCAGTATGTTAATTTCTGATACAGAATGGACAGAACTACCAGCTGCAAAGTCAAGTAAGTGACAAATTCATTGTCATCAAATAAAATAAAAGATAATAATCTTATCAGAAAATCAATGGACCTTGCAAATTGTCAGTCACCGACGTAGAGCTCCGAGGGAGGGGGGTGTAACAGGAAAATAGAATCCTAGTATACAAACTCAACGTCAGCGTCAAAGTCCTCAGTTGAGATGAGTCATAGTCAAATTATATGTTAAATGAACCATGTAAAGTGGTTTGAACATCGCGCCATTACGCCATTGTTTAATTCAGTCCAATTGCGAGTAGACGTTTGAAATAGAGATAATGCGCGAGCGCCAACACACTCTCACGCGAACTCTCACGTCGCTCTCACGCGAAACCTCACGTTACTCTCATGCGTACTGTCGACCGATAAACATATAACATTGACTATTGTGTCAATCCTTTGTATGTGACTTTCACATTTTTTCGTATTAATTGTCTACTTATAATTGATTTTGTGTAAATTGCCTTATGTATTTACTTCGTTATATCTCAGTATCTTGTTAAGTGATATCAAGTTTGTCGCTTTGAAGGCAATTGTTAATCGTGTAAAACAACTCTTTGTCAAACCATAGTTCTAATATATAATAGACGAACATCGAGAGTCGGACTTTGACAACAATTTGTAAGTAAAATAAACTTGTATATTCTGTCAATTTCTGTCTTTTTTTGCTCTTGGAAATTTAGATCCTCCCTATCTTTGGGTCCTCCAAACGAACTCCCTTGCGAATAGAGTCTATTTATTAAAATATTAGTTGACCAGAGCTAAGCCGATAATTTGTTTTCGTTAATTTTGATAATTAACTGGCGCCCAACAAAAATGTAGTATTCTGAGCCTCGACAGCTTTGACCCAGGCCGCGTCGAGTAGAAGCGTTCAACATTAAAAATAGTTAGGTAAATGTACATATAATGGAACAAAATCCAGGCGAGCTTTGAGTTTTTATTCAATTTGGAGCGAAATGTATGAAAAAAACCTAATTTTTTTTCAATTATACTATACATAAACTATTAATAGATATAAAATTGATTCTTAAAACTTTTTCTGTTGGATGAATTTTATTTTATTAACAATTATTACGATGGCCTACTCGTCCCTATTATGGAATACGTTTTTTTTACTATGTCCCATTGTTTCATCTCAGAATGTACCTATTATGAAACAAACTTCAAACATGATTATTATACGAGCCTAAGGATTTTGTTGAATAATCAAAACGTCTTTTCATGAAAAATTAATATTGTTTATTTATATATACAAAGAAGATTAACGACTATACACTTTTTTTATAAATGTATTTTCTTTGATAATAGTCAAAACTTGATGAATATTATATAAAAGTATATATTTATTTAGCACACTTAGAATAATTTCCTGAAAGAATATGAAAATAAAACATTTACTTATAATCGAATAAACCTTTTAGAAATTGAACAAATTTAAGGGGGGGGGTATACCGGATGTGTTACCGACACCGCCTATATCTCCGAAACGGGGCTATCAATCGACTTGTCCTTTCGGCAGCCGATGTTTGACGAGTAATGAGTTCGAACTGGTACATTTGATCAAATGAAATCGGGATTTTTTTTTTTTTCAATCGAAAAGGGTTAGCGTGCTATTTATGTCGACTTAAATCAAAGCCTACGCATAAAAAATGCAAAATCGACTGAGAGAGCCCGATTCTATATGGAATTCCGAACACAACCATCCCAAAACATCTTTGTTTTCGACAACGATGAAGGGGCCAGTTGTATTCTACGTTTTTGTGGTAAATTTCATATTCTATTCTTTCCAAACTATTTGTACTGTAGGTTGTGGATTTGGAGATTGTGGTGGGATTATATTATTTAGCTCAACATTTATGGATTCATGATCAATTAATCTAAGATTCTTATCCTGAACTGCACCCTGAGACTCTGTTTCAACAGTGAAGTTTGAAAAGTTATTATTAACAAGTGTAAATAAATAATTGTGTATAGTTATTTAGAAAAAATTAAAATTGTAAATAAATAATTGTATATAGTTTTTTAACAAAAATTGAAATTATAAATATGTAATGTGAATTTATACTCAAATATGATTTAGTCAATCATATTTTTGATCAATATTTAAAAAAAACTTTTGGGCAATAGCTACCCAATGCTGCTGCCTTAATTTGTGCCCAGTAAAAGAAGAGGCCTGTGAGTTGTATACTGCCTGTCCAAATGCCACTTTGTTCAAAATCTTTGAACTGTTGGAGAATTTCCAATGATATATTATTTTCAAATGCTGTGACGTGATTCTTCTTATCTTCGACATTTTGTGGTACACTCTGAAGACTTCTTTTTTTTTCTTTTTTTCATTATATTATAATCTACAGCCTCAGAATTGAATGGTAGTAGTCCAGCTGATCGGAATCATGCACCACTGCATCCTTTGCTCCGACGAAAGATTCAAGTGTCTTAAGCAAAACACTAGCAAAATGTTCTCTTCCCAACCGCACAGTGTTATTTTCCACTCTCCCAATAGCTACTGTTTTTTTCCAAGTTTCTTCAAAAGGGTGAAAAAAAGCGATATCTAAGGGCTGCATTATATGCGTCGCATTAGGAATAGTATATTGTGTAACAAGGGATGAAACAGTGTGAATGCAGGTAAGCGAGCTCTCATGTTTCATCCCGTGTCACACACTATGTTTTTCATAACATTTGCAAAAAACTTCAGGTTTCAAATTGCTTCCCTCCCATGGGAAAAAAGCAACTGCAAGGGACGAAAGCAGTTGCTTTCTTCCCATGGGACGAAAGCAACGCTGCTTTCAGACCGCTAATACATTGAAATCGCGATTGAAGCATACGTCACAGCTTTTCGCGGCATTCGCATGAAATTAGCTTGTTTCGACTCGCTCAACAGGCACTGAAAGCTGACGTTTCAGAGCAGATGTTATGAAAATAAACTAATGATTTCAATTTTTCTTGCTAGAAGAAATTTCACTAAAGAAACGGTAACATGCGAAGAGTGGCCATCCAAGTAAAGAATGACTGGAAATTCTATTTTTTCTTGTAAAAGCCACGGATAAAATACTAATGTGATGTACTCATGAAAAGCCTCTATATCCATCCATCCTTTTTCTGAGATTCCCATGCTGATACCTTCAGGACATTTCTCTGTAATCTTCTTTGGCAATGTCTCTTTATTCGGATACATTGCCATAAGAGGAGCTCGCTTACCTGCAGCACTGTACATAAACAACGCAGTGAGACTTTCTTTTTCACCTGCATCTACCACTTTGCAAATGGTCCAAGTCCCTTTTTCTACTATAACCCTTTCTGGCTTTGGGCATAATTGAATATTACTTTCATCACAATTGAAAACTCTGGATGAGCCTATATCCTTCAGATTCTTACTCTCCAAGAAAGTTTGCACTTCTGCGAACCACCCCCTAAGGTCTTCTTCTGTGACTGATGCACGAACTATTGTCAAGTGCTGAGCTGTCCTATTTGCCAAGTTTGGGTGACGCTTCAAAAAGCCTTCCAGCCAATGCCTACCTGGACGCTCATCTTTGAAAGGTGTGGACTTCTTTAGTTTTTTTATATAAAGTTGCACATGATCCAGTAGCTGAGTCTTTGTGACAGGATATCCCCTCTCGGCTCTAAATAACACCCAATTTACTAAGTTATCTTCTTCTTCAACTGATAGAATGGTGCCTGGTCCAGATTTCTTATGAAGGGTGTCAGGATTATGTTGTTTCCTACATAAAGTAGCAGGAGGTATGTTAAAGGTTCTTGCTACTGCTCTCAAAGAATCACCTTTATTCAAAGCGTTTAGAGCTTAACTGACATCTTTTGCTGAGTAATTTTTTTTGATACACCTATTTGAGTTCTTTTTTCTGAGCTTCTTGTTATTTTTGGTTGATATTTTGCTTTTGCAACCTGTTTTTTTTACTGATTTACCCATACTGAAGTCTGTTATGAGAAATTTGGAGGTTAGTTACGCATTGTGAGATTATATGAAGAAATAAGTTATTCTTACCTACTCATAAATGCCAATGTATATTAGGGTGGTCGTTAATATAGCTATTTCGGAATTAGATTCATTCATACCCTTCATTCTGAAGTAAAAAAAAAAAAAATGTGACCCCAAATTGAACCCTTTATCTCAATTAGGAAGGGTGCCTGTAAAGGCTTACTTTTTTGTATTGATTTTACATTACTTTCGGCTACTTTTTTGTTAAATAAATATTTCGGCACCTCTTAAACGGCTTAAAAATCCATCGATTAAACAGATCGTTCATATATACATACAAATATGTGGAAAAATATCGGTGACGCACCAACTACTCAGTATAGCTCAGTATAGCTCATATTTCTGTAGTGAAATGGTAAAGTAGAATTAGTACATTATACAACGTGGGAATAAAGTGAACGATTATTCCCGAGGGCGAGTTTACTGCCCGAACGAAATTCCCGAGGGTGAGTTTACTGCCTGAGCGAAGCGAGGGCAGTAATCACCCAAGGGAATTTTCGCAAGGGCAGTAAGCCCGAGGGAATGATGCACTTTATTCCCATGTTGCATACAATGTTTTATTCACTCCTCAACTGTAACCACTTTATCAATCTTTATAAATTTTGCGGGAATAATGTACATTATGTCCGCAAATCTGCGGGAATAATGTACATTATTTCCCGCAAAATCCAAATTTGCGGGAATAATGTACATTATTTCCCGCAAAATTCAGATCTGATTTACGGCAAAATCCAGATTTGCGGTAATAATGTAGATTATTTCCCGCAAATCTGAATTTGCGGGAAATAATCTACATTATTTCCCGCAAATGGGAAAAAAATTAATTTGCGGGAAAAAAAGTATGAGAGGGAATAATATGCTACATTACGCCCGCTTTTCAGGTCAATAAAGTGGCGATTACAGTTGAGGAGTTAAGTATCCGCAAATATCTTGCGGTATCGTGTGTGATATTTTTCCACATATTTGTATGTATATATGAACGATCTGTATGATCGATGGATTTTTAAGCCGTTTAAGAGGTGCCTAAATACTTATTTAACAAAAAAGTAGCCGAAAGTAATGTAAAATCAATACAAAAAAGTAAGCCTTTACAGGCACCCTTTCTAATTGAGATAAAGGGTTCAATTTGGGGTCAAATTTTTCTTTTTTTTTTTACTTTCGAATGAAGGGTATGAATGAATCCAATTCTGAAATAGCTGTATTAACGACCACCCTAATGTATATAGATATTATCATTAGAAAAATACCAACAGCGATAAAATTAATATACTTTTAATAAATACTGATTTTTGTTACAAAATAGTAACACTGACTTTGCGTTCAATCCAATAGGTACACTCGGAGAGAATGTGCTCGTGATACATGGAACGGCCGTCGGCGCTGTTTCATAAATCCGGGCTGTTCGAATATTTTTTACCCGATTGTGAAACAGTAATTAAAATTTTTTTTTATTAAAAATGTAATATTGTCTCATAAATAATAGCAAATATAATGTCTTAACTTTCAAATAAACCATACAAAAATCTTCAAAATAATTTCATTTTCTAGTAATGTTAAATATAACGACTTCGTGCGACAAGCCATTTTGTCTCAGTTTGCATGCATTCTTTCCAATCTCGCGACGTGGTGTACCTAAAAGCTAATTTTTCTTCATATAAATTGAATGTATTTCAGTTTTTTAGATGTTTTTATAATCTTTAAACTTTAAAGGACAAATCAAATGTACTTTCTTATTTTAATGCATCAAAAATAATAAGTTTGATTAATATGAAGTCAAAAGTGTTCCACAAATGGGACTGTGTTTCATTATATGTACATTTACCTTAGTTTTGTCAAATTATTAAATTATATTTAGTAGTTAGGCGAGATTAACCCTCTTTCGTGAAAGTCGCTCTAACTCGCTATTTGGCTGCCGGAGTGGGGACGACCATTCACGCGTCGCTGCTGTCCCCACTACGCTGTGATCTCACCTCACGGGCGTACAGTAACGTGGCATTCCGTTTTCGACGGGTTCTCTGTGCGCCCTTTTATTCACCTACGTCATTTCTTCTGTTGTAATTTACCGGGTCCAGTGGAGACAGCCCTGGCTAGTGGGCTACGCTACACGCACACTATCGTCGCTACGCTCCGCCTCCTCAGGTGACTGCAAAGTGGAAGAAACGCCTTTCACGAAAGATTGTTGACACAGGGAGAGAATGCCTTCTGTCTCAATATGTCGATGCATTCGATCCATGTGATGCATTGGGACCGAAATCAGGCACACATTCGCTAACGGGAATTTATTATGATTTATTATGTATACCACCTCAGTCTCGCGGAAATTTGAATAACATATTCGTAGCTGCATTATTTTATGCAAATGATAAGTACTTCGGTAATAGTGAAGTCATCAGACTCGTCTTGGATCAAATGAAATTATTGGAAAAAGATGGAATCGAGGTGTGTATTGAGGGCGAGAAGAGAAGGATTTATTTTGCCATGGTAACTTTAACAGATGATAATCTGGGTATCCATGAGGTACTGGGGTTGAACTGTTCATTCAATGGTGATTATGTCTGCCGAATTCGCACAGTTCATCGTGAAGATATGAAGATACAAACAGAGCCGTATAACGAATTGTTGAGAACCAAATCTGGCTATGAGGCGGATCTATTGAAAATTCAAACAGATTTAAAATCATCAACAGGAGTTGAAGAAACTTGCATTTGGAACGATTTGGAATCATTCCATATTACAGCAAATATTACTGTTGATTTACCCCATGATTTGGCGGAAGGCGTCTGTAAATACGTGATGATACCTATTATTGAAAATTCCCTTTCGAAGAAACGTTTCTCCCTGGATGTACTGAATTACCGAATCAATTCATTCAGCTATGGATCGACAGAGAATAGACCGCCTCCTATTACTAAGGATCATCTTAGAAATAAAACTTTGCATTATTCAGCCAGTGAGATGCTATGTTTCGTTAGATATTTTGGTATGATGATCGGGGATGTAGTTGATGTCGGAGAGGATGAAGAAATTCATCGCTTATGGTCACTTCTAAGTCAGATCCTCGATACTTTATATGCCCCGTATGTAGATTTAGCGATGACAGGTGTCTTAATGGACCTCATTAGTGAACACCACAAACTTTATTTGAAGCTTTTTCCAAAGAGACATTTTACAATTAAATTTCACTTCATGCTTCACTATGCTTATATATTGACGATTATGGGCCCTTTGAACATGCTTTCATCATTGAGATTCGAGGGGAAACATAAAAAATTCAAAGAAATGGCTAGAGCCACCAATAATTTCCGGAATCTGCCCCATACGTTACTTAAGAGAGAACAATTCAAGTTAGCATCAAGATTAATTGCTAATAGAGGATTCAAATGTGTAGTTACTACAGGGAAATACAAAACTGAAGTATTAATTAGAGACCTGGATAGTGCGAAGGATTTTTTGTCGATTATTTCAAGAGATATAGAGACAGTTATCCTCATGAAAACATGCGAAATCCATGGGACCCTCTATGATACGTCCATCACCGTTGTCATTGACCTAGATCTCGAGTACGATGTACCCATTTTTGGTGAGATTCCTCATTTAGTTGTCGACTCGAAAAATCCCACTCAACTATATTTCTTGGGGAAAAAATTCTTTGTTAATTATTTCAACAGTCATTATCATGCATACGAGGGATTTCGATCAGAGGAATGGTTTTTTGTTTCCCAGGATAAATTAGTATCATTTTACCCCTCTCATATACGCAATGGGACAGATGGAAAATTATATGTAACCCACCGTCATCTACTCTAGATTCGTCAGGTTCTTTCGTTTAAAAAAAAATCGGGCTGCACTGGGCTGCACTAAACCAATCACCTTGAAGCTTAGACTAGTATACTAGACTATAATCATAACGTTCATCACGGTCTGCATATCCATAATTCGCGACGAAAAATGTCGTCATTTCCGAGTCAAATGAACTTTTTTTTTTGTATTTGTTGGATTTATTTTCGCACGTTTTTCGGATGAAATGGGAATTCAAAGTAGTTTATCCCATGGTTAATGCAAGGGGAATAAAAAATCCATTCCCAAGAAATTCATTACCATATGTATTACAATAAAAAACAGGAATTCATTTTTTCGAAATTGATTGTATATGCACCAACTCCGAGAAGTGTCATTTCGGTGTCACACCGAAAAATGACACTTTTCGGACTTGATACATAAATAGCTATGATATAATTATTTGGACAGTGTTAATGGGTTCTTTCGTTTGATAAAAAATCGGGCTGCACTGGGCTGCACTGAACCAATCACCTTGAAGCTTAGACTAGTATACTAGACTAACCATGGGATAATAGTATATTGTGCATCAAGGGAAGAAAATAGGTGATTTCTGCCGAGTGTGAAGTTTGCAGCCTGAGGCGAAGCCGAGGGCCGCACAATCACACGAGGTAGAAAGCACCTATTCTTCCTTGATGCACACGATATTTTTTATCACACATGCACGGAAACACCGATTTTCCGACCCGTATTTCCGAACTATAGTATTTTAATCCGTTCGATGGCGCTTCGTAGGGAGTAAAACGCTATTTTCTTCCCGCTCCCTAGGGAAGAAATAGTATATTGTGCATCGAGGGAGCAAAGGCCGTTTTCGCTCCCGAGCGTGTGGTTTGCTGCCCGAGCGAGAGCGAGGACTCGGCGAGCCGAAGGCTCGCCGAGTCGAAGCGAACGCGAGGGCAGCAAACTACACCGAGGGAGCGGAAACGTTGCTTCCGTGGTTCACACGATATTTTTTTTTACACATGGATCGAAGGCCGATTTCACCTGTAGGAAAAACGGGATGCTAGAAATGGATCCAGAATTAGGAACCTGCCATGGTTGATATGCTATTTAGGTGCTTATTAGTTAGACCAACCTAATGTAACCTAACCACCCAAGCGGTCCAGAAATCCGGAGAGTCCAAAAATCCTGGACAAGTCGAATGCTCACAGACTACTGTACGTGGCGCGGGGGGGTCAAGGGGCGAAGCCCCTGTCGGGGGGGGGTTTGGGGGGGGCCGAAGGCCCCCCCCAATACTTGAAAAAAAAACCTCAAAAAGAAATCGAAATCTCATTGAAAAAAAGAAGTTCCATATATCACACATAATATACTCAGGATAATCATTTTTTCTTCGGATATTTCAACAGTGAGTGGTAGTAGTAAACAAAAATAGTATATTACTCACCTAGGGACGGGAAGTAGGCTAACCCAAACTGCGTGTGAGATTGACACCCGAGCCGAAGGCGAGGGTGGTAAAAACGCAGTTTGGGATGGCCTTTTTCACTCCCGTGTGAGGTATACTATTTTTCACCACCCCCTGGCATCGGAAAGTGCGACCTTCCGCTCACGCGAGGGGCCGAAAGTCGTACTTTCCGTGCAGGTGTGGTGAAAATAACATTTTACATATTTATTATAATTATTATTAATCATAACATATTTTTTCAATTAAACATCTACGATTCTATCTCTCACATTCAACTTAATCTTTCTTTCCTCCGAAAGTGAATGATCCGATCGAGGCTATATTAAAATGGTAGTGAATTTCAGTTGGTTTTTCTGCTGGTACCCCTGAGTTCTCTTTCCCTACCGTAGAAGAGGCTGAATTTGTTGACAGCAGTGCATCAAGATTCACTTGCCCTTCAAGCTTCTTTTTGTTAGGTGACAAATTTTCGGTCTCAGAAATTTTGGAAGAGGATGGTTTCGAATTTATCACCTCCGTTAGTTGGCTCGATCTTTTTCGTTTGTTGTTGATGGAGTCCTCAATATACCCCTCTGCAACACGATCCGACTTCCAGCCGCCAAGCCGCTTAATGGATATTAAGTCTGCACCGGCATCAGCAAGGATTGTCGCTGCTGTTCGGCGAAAACTATGCCCAGTGTAAGCTTTCGCATTTGGCAGTTTTAGGTATGCGGCGATTTCTGCTGGCATACCACCCAGTTTATTTTTACCGATCGGTTGATTGAAGCATTTTCCGGATCCGTATTTCAGAAAGAACCGATTAGTTGATTCTTTCTGAGGTCGTAGATCCATGTATTTTTTCAGGATATGGTAAAATTTGCCGTCGATCACGAATGTTCTCGGTAAATGAGTTTTCGTATCTGGAAGAGTGACGTGAAGAACGGATTCTTTGTCAACCACATTCGTGCTTGTTAGGTGGCATGGTTCGCCACCTCGGCAGGCGCCATAAACACCGATGATCAATGCAGCCTGAAAATATCATAATGAATATAATTTCATATTACATGGATTTTTATCGGTATAGCGTGTATATTCCATATTTTTACCTTTGTGGCCAAATATATTTCATCTGGAGCTTCCCGCAGAAATTTTTCGACATCCTGAGACGTCAAAACTTGCGACTTCTTACTCTGGAACCCAACGTTTTTTTTCTTCAAGAAACGTTGTAGCTGCGAGTATTTTGAAATATCAATTCCTTGAACGTTATCAATAGTGGTTTTCAGCATTGAATGGATAGACCAAAGCGTTGAAGGCTTCAATTTTCTCGACAACTCTTCGAAATAGGCTAGCAGAACCGGTTCGTCAAACGAGGTTGCGCCTTGTTCTTTCTGCCAAGTCAAGAACTTTTCGTAGGCGGCGATATATTTGGTTTTTGATTTTTCGGGCAGGGCATCATTGATAACCCGTTTCGCTGTTGCCAAAATATGTGGCGGTATGTAGTGATTTTCACAGTCAGATTCGTCACTCGTTATCATTTTAATCGAGGAAAATATAATATGACAAAATTGAATTAAATGAACTATCTTAGCGAAGATTACACGAACAAAACAGTATAGGTATGAAGTTGGTTCCCACCGTCTGCTGTTTTATTCATGAAGGAGAAAAGAGGATTGATGAATCTAGTGCAACTTCATATCGGTAAGCAAAGACAGCTGTCTCTAGGGAGCAAAGATTTTCAGGGAAGAAAAGCCGGGAGCAAAGACTTTCGGGGAGCAAAGACTTTTCGAGCGGCAAAACCGCTCTTTGCTCCCCGAAAACAGAGAGCAAAATCGGCCTTTCGGCGCATGTGTGAAAAAAATAAACTTCCGCGACATGCGCATGCGCGAGTTCATCTTGTGTACCACGGGAGACAAAATGCCATTTTACTCTCGCATAACAGGGAGGAAAATCGGGTTTTCCGTGCATGTGTGATAAGAACTACTTGAAATTCCCATTTCATCCGAAAAACGTGCGAGAAAAATTCCAACAAATACAAAAAAAAAAGTTCATCTGACTCGGAAATGACGACATTTTTCGTCGCGAATTATGGATATGCAGACCGTGATGAACGTTATTATTATTGTCATAATTTCCGATTCTTTAAACGTAGATTACGTTTTGTTCCGTCGTAGATTACGTTTTGTTCTGTTGTAAATTACGTTTTGTTCCGTCGTAGATTACGTTTTGGTCCGTCGTAGATTACGTTTTTTCTTCGATCGTAGAATAAAGCGTTTTAATACGTAGATTCCGTTTTTCATGTCGGATCCAAAGACACTAGACATCGTATTAGTGTTAAACGTGAATCACGTTTGGTAAAACGTGAATCACGTTCAGTAAAACGTGATTTCAGTTTAGGTTTTTCTGTGTGCAAGAAGACCACTTCCTGGAGCAGCCGATCTGGCTGATTGGATCGCAAAAGATGGAAAGGCTCAGGGAACCATCGTCACCCACCTAGAGGAAAAAGTTATGATTCACATAATCACCACAACCCCGGCAGTTGAAATGCTAAACAAACTGGAAACGGTGTTCGGAAGAAAATCAGCTACAAGCTTGCATTTGGAGCAGCAGAAATTTTTTCCCTGAAATAGGAAGGGGAGGACATCTCAATTCTCCTATCAAAGTTAAAAGAAATAAGAGAAAAAGTGGCCACGTTGGGAGAAGTAATATCAGAGAGAATGATAGTGACAAAGGTACTGACGTCATTGCCAAAGAAATACGAACACTTCATTGCGGCGTGGGAATCAGTTCCGTCGGCCAATCAAAGTTTGAATCAGCTAACGGCAAGATTGCTCACAGAGAAAGAACGTCTCGGAGAACGACAGCATTTGGTTAAAGAAGAAACTACAGTAGCGCTGGCGAGCAAAAGCGAGCCATGCAACGTGTAATGCTACTCGTGCGGTAAGGTAGGACACTACAAGAGCGACTGTAGATCGTCTAAAAAGCAATGCAACTATTGCAAAAAAAACCCGGACACCACATCACGAGTGTAGAATACGACTGAGTGAACAGAAGAAAGAGGAACAAAAACAGTCAGAGACAAGGGACAATGATAGAAGCAACACCTTTGTGGCAAAGTTTAAATACGACCAGGATTGGTTGGTAGACACTGGGGCGAGCGAACACATGTGCCACCAGAAGGAACAAAAGTTGTGATAGGAGATGGAACGGAGTTGAATGAAGTCGGTTATGGTGTAATCCAAGTGAAAACATATATGAGGCTGAAACTGGCGGCCAGAGCTGGCGGCCACGCGAAGCGCGTAAGTAAGAACCGCTGTGCGCCGTACGACTGAAAGCAGAGAACTGGCGGCCGATCGCTTGGCGACTAAATATTAAAAGAGAAATTTATGCAGGCTGATTTCGAGTTGACAATTTGCACACGTACTTATTAATGATATCTGAGCCCGGAAGAAATAAAAAAAATCCCGGAAACGGCCTTGGTGAAATTGTAAAAATTAATAACTATAGGAAGACGCGCGGAGGTACGTAGACTGCTCTGAAAAGTTGTTGCAAACGAATTTTGAGTTTAGATTTGGTAGGCGTACTCAGCAATGATACCCGGACTTGAAAATATTCGACGATCCCAGGGGATGGCTCGAAATCAGCCTGCATAAATTTCTCTTCTAATATTTAGTCGCCAAGCGATCGGCGCCAGTTCTCTGCTTTCAGTCGTACGGCGTACAGCGGTTCTCACTCACGCGCTTCGCGTGGCCGCCAGCTCTGGCCGCCAGTTTCAGCCTCATAAAACGTATGACGGATGTGAGTGGATAGAAACAACACCAAACAATGTTTTGTATGTGCCGAAAATGACAGTGAACTTATGCTCAGTGCGTAGTGTCACTGACCGCGGATATCGGATGACATTCATGAAGGACAGGTGTGAAATTCAAGAAGACGGAAAATTGGTAGCTATAGGAAATAGGTATCACAAAATGTACGTGATGCAGTTCAGTTCGTGTGGTTATGCAAGCGTTAGCTACGCGAAAGAATACTTATCCGAGTAACACGAGCGTCTAGGTCATCAGAACGTCGAGTACGTGAAACAGGTATCAAACAAGAATCAAATAAAGTAAGTAGAGAGGGTGCAGTATACCGTTTATGACCCTTCCCCCCCCCCCCCCTCCCGGGCCGGCGCCATTTTTCCCCCTTTTTTTCCCTTCTTTTTTGTCTCTCTTTTTACTCCCTCTTTTTTATTTATTATTATTATTATTATTATTATTATTATTTTTTTTTTTTTGCGCTAATCCTTCGATCCTAACCTAAACGAACTCAATGGATTCTAACCTAAGTGAGACCTCCGGTTCTTCCGCTACTGCCGTGGCAAGGGTAGAGCGGGCGCTCCGGAGTCGTTGCCTATGTATACTTATCGAATAGAAATAAATATATATATTGTGACGTGGTATTTGTAAATTCCCCGCCACAAGGCGATTCTCTCGAAAATGCAACGATGCGTGGCGTAGACAAGGTCTCCAGGAAAAGAGAAAATTTAGGGAAACTAATTAGGTCTAATTAACACTATTTTATTTTTTGTAAACTATGTAATCTCGAGCTCGATACTCCACGAGACGTCTGTCGTCGTGGGAACTACCGAAGGAAAAGCGACTTTACCGAGCGTAAGAAGCCTCTAATATCGTCAAGGACGATTCTGTCGGCGTGCAAACCGTGGTTGGTCCAGAAAACCCCGAGGTCAGCGCCTCCTCTCAAGTGGAAAGATCTACCACCTCCAACTATCGGATTGGCGGCGTACAGGGATGTGCGAGAAGCACAACAAAATCCTCCCGTCATCCGGAGAGCTACCGCCTACAAGAAAATGCATTTCCGGTACGAGGGTGGTGTACAGGGTCATGTGCAGGTGCATCCTCACAGCCTCCCACCTGATGAGTATCGGCCAGTGCAGCTACTATCGTCAAACTGTCTCCAAATCTGTTATCGCGGCCGTGGTTGGTCATGACAACCCCCGGATCAGCGTTCCAACCTACCGAATCTTTTCGTGGGTGAAGCCCTAGTATGCCGAGACACGAAGCTACCACTAACTTTCTGGTGGATCGACCAATGGTGTAAGGCCCTAGAAGAAATATCGGGTGGCCGGGCGAGCGAGGCTCCATGTGAGTCCAGCGCCCGGGGATTCAAAAGGAAGGCGGGAATAGGAGCGGTATTAGCAGCGGCAGGGGTGAGGTAGACTTCGCCTAAATTACGTTCGTCAAAATCTGTCGCTCACCGACCAATTAGATCATCGATATGTCACGTGAGTACGCTAAGCCTGAAGGATGAACTAGTGGAAGAAAACACCGACTATATAAGGCCGGTACACCTGTTACACAGCCTACTTCTTCGCTCTAGTCTGCGCTCCGCATCTCCAGCATTCACCACATCGTTTATCGTATCGAGTTCTATCGCATTATCGAGTATCAATAAAATAGTGTGTCTTGTGCTACATTGAGCAACTTGATTAATGTAAGGTCTTAATTCTTTTGTGAAGGCACGAGGTCGTTCGTAGTAAAGTTCTGGTTATTAATTTGGTTATTGAGCCACGAGGCTCGTCTTTGTCTTTTGAGCTAAGCAGCTCGTCTGTCGTAGTCTATCTCTTAAATTATCGAACAACCTCGAGTCTGGCTGAGTTGCATAGATCTTTCATTGCTTTTTGGCTATAATTTATTGCTTATCGCTTCTCGTATGGCTTCTATTTTTGATTTAGTATGTTAGAATAATATTGTGCATGAAATACTGTAGAAAAATACCTTTTCCTGGAGTACCCTGAGCGAAGATAGCCGCCAAGGCTTAGACCTCGCGTATAGTTTAGTCTGTTATCGTTAATTTGTTATAGTTTAGTAAGATAGTCCGTTTTGGATAAATTATTATTCGTACGTAAAATCTAGTAAGTTATAGTTAATTTTGGATGATTTAGTATCGTTTCGATCAATATAAATTGTCAGAATTTGGTTAAAGAACAATCTCTATCGTTCTAATTTAATTTGTTAACGTTGAACCTGTAATTCGCGTCTCTCGAGTGACCGCGTGGTCTCTATTTAGCAGTAGATTTCGGAGTATCGTAAATTGTATGGCCAAGCGTGGCTAATCAATTAGTAGGGAAACTGTATCGTTTGTTACCGATTTTTCTTTCATAATATCTCAAAACTCTAGTACGTTAATCTCAGGATGTGTTATGACATAATTTGTATTTGGGTACGAAGTATCGCTCTGTGATACCAAGTCTGGAGTCTAATCTAATCGTTTTATATCGAGTCAGCTCTGACACACTCCTCTGATTTAATTGTATCATAAGCGAGTAAATTCTGTCCTGAACAGTTAGGAAAACTATCGTAACAAACAATTAATACTATCGCCAATTATGTATCATTCGTCTGAATTATCTAATTTAATTAATAAATTATTGATTGATGTGATCTCAACTATCTCAAAGAAATGATCTTGTTTTACGTGGTGTACCCTGCCCCTCTATCTGAGGCTTTATTATTTGAGCTAGTCGAGTTGTCGCTCGACGCATTTCCGTAAGTTTTTCTGGTTTTAGTAAGTTGTGTTATCGTATCGAAACGACGCAGTAGCGTCTGGCGCCCAACACTTTGGTAATTAAGTAATTAACACGGAAAAGTGCCGAATTGTAACCAGATCTGTGGTTTTTTCTCTCCAAGTTGAAAACTGTGTTACAATATATATATATATGCATATATGGAGCATGTAGGAAAGGTATGGGAGCTGGTCAAAGACGCACAGGTGAATATTGTTATAATGGTTGTTTATTCATATCATTTGATATTTAGAAAGGTAAAGATTCAGACTTATATTGACTAATATTTATGCAAAGGTTCAAGCTTATGGCGACTAAGAATTATTGAAAAGTATTTCGTATAAAAATTACAGCTAATTATGCTAATGATAAAAAGTCTTATTCTAGATAAAGTTTAGGAACAGTCGTTTCTTATGACCAACTAGACGAGTCTTGCATATGATCACAAAAATGCTACACATGCTAAATGCTCAGCGTCGGTATACGCGTGTCGAATCTATGTTTGCTTTAATTTCTTTGGCCATATCAACACTAAACATAGCCTTTAGTTCAAGCATAACAGTTTTATACATTTTCGTAACAAAATCCGGTCCAAATTTCCTCTTTAACACTTTTTGCATATCGTCGAAATCCTAGACAAGCTCAGTGAAACGCTCGAGCGGAGTATTCACAAAGCCAAACGCATAGGACAGCGTAGTGAGTTCCCCCACTATATCTTCTTCAGCCTCGTTCACAGCATCCGCATGATTTGATAGACGATATATATGATCAATTACACACGGTATTATAGCATTCAATCCATCGATCGAAGTTTTCTGCAGCACGATAGACGGAGAGTGCAGTTTTCGTTTCTTCAAACTAGGGGAGTTGTAGGCAGACGACTCATCGTCCGTGGTTCGATCTTCTTCCTTTTTCCATAGCTCAGCAGGTTCCGATAGCTTGATGGCTCTTGAGCCGTGAGCCAAGATGAACGAAACAGTATAACCATTCAGATCTACGGGTATAGTATCGGTAGAAATGTCGGAGTTATAGTCTGTGACCGTTGGATTAGCGAGGTATTTGTTGATATCGTCCAAGGCGTTTAAAAACTTCCACCGAATTTCAGCTCTCATCGCTATCACACTTCCACCTTGGCCGCTGAACTGCACAATAGGCTCAAAACGTTCTCCGACTCAAGAATATCCGACCGAGACTGTTGTAGAAAACGAATAGTTTATCCCGTATGTGGTTGATAGTAACATCCGCCTGGTTGGTCGTAGAGGGTCAATTATGAGTGGTTTATCAGATGGTTGAGGATTTTCTGAGGCACGCACAGTTTGCGGGTTAAACATGATGAAATTATGATTCAGACACTGAATAGTATTAAGGTATGGTAACTGATGTTCACTGTTGCAAGCCCGGGCGTTCTGCAACTACTGTCGTAGTTGCAGATAGACCCCTCAATATTTCCAGAAAAAACCCCCCACCATCGGCTGGGATTTTACTATTAGCCAGCGGGTAATAGACACAGTACCTACGGCTAGAATCAGCGTGGCTCTGGGATGCCATGGGTGCCGACCTCAGCTTATGCCAGAGGCAGTATGCCGTTTATGACCCAAGGGCTCGCAGGTAGCTGCAGGGTTGGGCCTAATGTTTGAGGGAAAAGTTTGCAAGGTCTCGACTTATTCGGATAGGTTCAAGCAATTGCTTTGGGATATATTACCGTCTGTTGTAAAACTGTACACTAGCCATGAATACCGAGTGTATTGCTGTACAGAGTTTTGTCGATGTCTCGGTCCGTCCTTTTCTGTTAGCTGATTGTAAAACCAATCCTAGAAAAAATAAAGAGACCACCGGCTCTTTGAAAACTGTTTGGCAGGTCAGGCCTACAAGTTTCAGCCTGTCTGATAGCACAGCACGACTATGGTTCGCTAATAATTACTTTTATTATCATCCGAACAATATGAAAGTATTAAACACTGTACGGTTCTCAAACAGGCGATCGACCGTTCAACGTCATAAACTATTGTTAACGTATCGTTCGGAAATGAACACTGAAACTATTATATACACGCAAAATTCGTGGAAATATGGCAATTATACTCTGCTAGTTGAACGACGTAAAAATTGTTTGTCAGGGTAACCTACGTCAGCAAAGGGAAATAGATAGGTATACGATGCAGCTGTCTTTGTAATTAGTCTTTTTCGAAATGTGATTAAGCGATTTCTATTTTCAAGTTTACGCTCCGACGATCCTCGCGAAGGTGCAAATGTATATTCTTTTGTCTCGCGCGCCATGGTGCGATCGAGGATTAGAGGCGACGGTTATGCAGGTTCAGACTTGCGGGCGTAAGGATCGAAACGGCGAATACCGATTTTTATGTCCAAGTTCACGCTCCGGTAACCCTTGCGGAGGTATACGATGTACATTCTTTTGCTTGAGTGCAAAGGTACGATTGGGGATTAAAGGCGGAGTGCGTGCAGGCACAGACCTGCGGGCGTAAGGGGCGGTCGGGTGAAATGCTATGTGGAGGTGACGATAGTCAAGGCGATGGATAGTGACAATGTTTCAGGTAAGTAAAAATGGTCAAGGGTTGGCGGGGGCGGTGGTAATACCACGGATTGGTTCATTTTACTCAGTGGGGATGAGCAAGCTACCAACCAAAAGATATATAGGCCTGCCAAAAGTGAGTAATTTTATCAGTTTGAAAAACTATTCAGTAGAGGAAACTCTGCTGGTTGTGATCTTCTGATTTCGAGTGGTTAAACAATTACTGTTGCGTTTGATTTTTCAATCGTGAAAGGCATTGTTACCAAGCGAACAAGTTTGAGCTTCGAGAAAATTTTGGACAAGTCCTTATTTTTCTTTTGTTTGAATTTATTTTGAAGAGTATATTAACGATGAATCGTGTTGAAGATAAACGTGTCATATCAACCGTGAGGGGTTTAATCCTGATGGTGATACGATACGTCATTGCTTGAAGACCGAGTTGCATCACGCCGCGTATTCGTGAGTGGTATGGTCAAGTCAAAGGGATGCGTACGGTGATGGAAGTGTCAATAGTTCTGCGCAATATTCTGGGTATGCTTGACATGCCGACGATCATAGAAATCATGAAATTGCCGTACTCAGTGAACAGGCCTTCTTGGATGGCGAAAATGCTGGACATCGTGAAAGTTGCCCTTATACCAGCCGATCTTCAGAGACTGAAGGATGTGATCAAACGGCAAGGACGGAAGATGAGGACGGCTGCACAACCGGATACCGAGGCTATTCTACGAGAAGAAGCGATTGCTATAGAAGCTGTCGAGGCTTATGAACTGGCAGCAGAAAGCATGATGGCATTTACACAGGATCATCCTGATGTAGAGATGGACGGTGCGGTGACGATCGAGGAGACTACGGAGCGGCTATCACAAGTCTCAGTGAAAGATGAGGAGGACGCGAGTGAGACGAGGGTGATCGAGGAAACGAGAGACGAAATTTGTCGATATGCACCGCATCTATCGAGTGAAAGTGCGCGGTATACCCCTGTGAGCGGTAAGTGATTCAGAGAATATGTCACGAGTACACTCCTATCCAAAAAAAAAAAAAAATGTCAAATCTTATTCACAGTCATTCAAATTTACGTCGTTTTTTAGAGCTTTGAATACTTTTACAGATGGTGGGAACATGCGCACTGGAGCTTCTACCTCAACGTCGGGAATTCCAGCCAGGCTATACACGGTCAACGAAGGGGCTAGCACTTCAGGAGTGCAGCACGGCGGAGCAGCTCGTCGTCCTGGAAAGCGTAATGCTCCATCGGACGATGTACCTGAACAGGAAGATCGACCGGCGGTTGACAGGCGAGTTAGTGTACCAGCTCAGGTTGTAGGGTTAGAGGCCGAAATAGAAGATGTAGACGATAGTACGTCGAGACGATTTAGAATCACACAGCGTGTCAATAAAAGATATCCGCGTTTTGGATTAGCTGGAAATCAAGTCACGGTAAAAATCATAATTCCGCCTTAGACGGAAAATACACTACGTTGGTTAGAGGACGCTTTTAGGGAACTTCATAGGTGTTTCAGGTCATTGTGCGGTCAGAATGATCTAATGGGTATAACGTTTGTTACGGATGGTTTTACGAGGGGTGCAGCGGGTTTAAACTTTCGACCGGCACGCGATTTTCAATTCGAGGATTTGTGGAGTCTTGTGTTTAGAGTCACGCAGAGTGCGAGCGAGTTTTCGATAGAACAGCCTTTCATAGTCAATATATTTACCGTCAATTCACCTGTTGGGAGGGGTAAACGCTTACGGTTGGATGGGGAGGGAATATTAAATAAGCGGTCGATCTTAAAACTTAAAAACACGGATAATCTATGTTTACCGCGGGCTTTATTCGTAGCTGGGGTGCACGCGCGTAAGATTACTCATCCTGATTTCAAAAATATATAGGGCAGGGCTAGGCACAACGTGAAATATCAAAAAGAGAGAGCTCAGGAATTAGTTAGAAAGGCACATGTCACGGTACCAGAACAGGGCTGCGGGTATGATGAACTCCTACAGTTCCAACAGTATTTGGCACGAGACGACACTGTCATAGTTGTTTACTTCCAAAGTACCCTCGGAAGGGGTGGAGAATGTTTTTTCAATGGCGAAGATATTGTGCTAGGCTTGGGGCGGAATGTAACCTATAGACTAAACATTCTTTACGACGAACGTAACAGGCATTATGATCTAATTTTAAACATCAGTGCAGCAGCCGCCTCTGATTTTTTCTGCATACCATGTAATGTAGGCTATGCTCGTGGTATGGAGCACAGGTGCTCTAATATATGTCCTCGTTGCTTGTCGACACCCGCTTGCGATACGAGGGTTGATCGAATGGAATGTATCTCGTGTAGACGTGAGTTTTTCGGCCTTGAATGCCTTAACAATCACAAAAAACCCGGTTCGTTTAGTGGAAAGCGGTCAATCTGCAGTATCCTGCGGATTCGCGAGACCTGTGATATTTATATGGATACATCCAAGGGGAAGCATGTCTGCGGGGAGACATACTGCAGGACCTGTCGTTCGACTCAAAAGATAGAGCATAGTTGCTGTATGAGACTTGTGAAACATACCACTGAACAGTCTGCGAATTATGTTTTCATTTTTTATGATTTCGAGACACAGCAAGACCAGACTTTAGACGGTGACGATACAGTGAACGTCCACGTGCCAAATCTGTGCGTTGCGCAGCGGGTCTGCACGCGTTGTATAGAAGAAGATTTTAGTGAAGGCTGCGCAGGGTGCGGTGCTCAACGAGAGTTTGTTTTTAGTAGGGACCCAGTGAGGGAGTTCATCGAATTCGTAGATAGGAAAATTGACGGTTATAGGAAGATTATATGCGTAGCACATAACGCTAAGGGTTTTGACGCGCAGTTTATTCTCAAGTATCTGGTGGAGAATGGGGGTGAACCACCGCGGGTTATACTCAACGGGAGTAAAATAATACTTTTGGAGACAAACAACACCCGGTTCCTAGACTCGCTGGTATACATGCCAAAGGCTTTCGGTTTACCTGAGTCTACACAAAAAGGATTATTCCCGCACGTTTTTAAAATCCCGGCTAATCGGGGGTATGAGGGTCCCTTACCTGCGGTCGAGTTTTACTCGCCAGATACTATGACGAGAGAGGCTAGGGAAAGTTTTTTCGAATGGTATAATAGATCAGTTGGCGAGAATTATATTTTCAACTTTGATGTAGAATTGCTAAGGTACTGTCAGTCAGACGTGACAATTCTTCGCCTCGCCTGTCTAGCTTTCCGCAAGATCTTTCAGCGTACAGGGAACGTCTGTCCGTTTACGGAGAGTACGACTATTGCGTCAGCTTGCTCGATGGTTTTTCGGAAGAACTTTTTACGTGATAATGAAATCGGGATTATCTCACCTGCTGGGTACAGGCTGGGTGATAAACACTCACGTAGAGCCATCGAGTGGCTGGTATGGAGGAAGCATGAGCTCGGTATTGAGATCGAGCACGCTGGCCGAGGAAGAGAGAGACGGGTACGGGGACGACGGGTTGACGGCTACTACAAGGGGCCCGATGGTGTGGAGCATGTGTTGGAGTTTCATGGCTGCTTCTGGCACGGTTGTCCACGTTGCTTTCGTATCAACAAGGATGAACGGCCAGCGGTTGGCGAAAGCATGGATCGACGACTCGAACAGACCATAGCCAAAACAAGACGCCTGCGGGACCAAGGGATGATCGTCGAAAAAATATGGGAGTGTGGGTTTAATAGGATGGTTGAAACAGATGCGATGCTGCGAGCATATATTGAAGATAACCGTCTTATTCTGATGTTAGGTATCACTAAACTGAACCCGCGTGATGCCTTTTTTGGAGGCCGGACCGGTAATACGTCACGGCTCTACGAAGTACATGGCGGGAGCGATGAGCAAATACACTACGTTGATGTTTGTTCACTGTATCCGTACATCAATGCGACAGGTAAATACCCGCGTGGTCACCCAAAGGTATATGTAGGGCAAGGATGTGAAGCTTTAATAGGGATTCAGGGTGTAGATATTACCAGAGTCGAGGGTCTAGTTCAATGTGTCGTGCTGCCGCCGCGTAATCTTTATCATCCCGTACTACCTTTCCGTATGCATAATAAATTGATGTTTCCGCTTTGTTACACCTGTTGACGCGAATTATTACAATCTCCATGCCCACATGATGACGAACGCGAACGATATTTATCCGGCACTTGGGTTTCAGTTGAGCTGAAAGAGGCCGTAGAAAACGAGTATAAAATTATAACTGTATCGGAAATCTGGCAGTACGAAGTCACCAAGTTTAATCCAGAGACCGGAGAGGGCGGGCACTTCACGGATTATATACATACTTTTCTGAAGCTTAAGCAGGAGGCCAGCGGCTGGCCCGCTGGTTGTAACACAGAGGATGTGCGATCAGACTATCTCCGACAGTATAAACTAGTAGAGGGTGTAGAGTTAGACCGTGAAAAAATCGAGAAAAATCCAGGGCTTCGCTCTGTGGCGAAGTTATGCCTCAACTCATTCTGGGGCAAGTTTGGTCAACGGGACAACATGTCAAAGACGACCGTCATTGATACACGGAAGGGACTGTTGGCTCTGCTAACGAATCCAGCGATTTCACTGGAGGATCTAGTCCCCGTCAACGACGACGTGCTGTACGCCCGCTGGTCCTACATAGACCAGAGTATTGAGCCATCCGCCCTCGCGAACGTAGTTATAGCGGCATATACAACGGCACAGGCGAGGCTGACATTATATTCTCATTTGAAAAAGCTAGATCGTCGCGTTTTGTATTACGACACAGATTCTATCATTTATGTTCGTTCGGGTAGGGTTGGAGAGTACGAACCACCGGTTGGTAATTTTTTGGGCAATATGACCAATGAACTTGAGCAGTATGGTAGGGGTAGTTACATACGGGCGTTTGTATCCGGTGGTGCGAAATTCTACGCTTTTATCGTGGTGTGTCCAGACGGATGGGAGGTAGAAGTCTGCAAAGTGAAAGGGATTAGGTTGAACTATTCAACACGTATGAAGATAAATTTTAATTCTGTCCGGGAAATGGTAGCGGAGGATGCAGCGCCGATTCGAGTAGAGTTTCGGGGGATAGGTCGGACTGCAATGCATGAAGTAGTGACCAGGGACCAGACGAAGACCTGTCGGCCTGTTTTTGTAAAGAGGCGTTGCTGTAGAGATAGTTGGGATACCCTTCCTTACGGTCACACCGATGAATAGTCGAAGTAAGTCGTGTCGTGTTCGTAGGTCTAAACTCCACTGTAGGCCGTGATGAGCAGATCCACTGTTTCAACCATCCTGTTGAACTCTTTGTAATCTTGCTTATCTTTTTTAATTCTTTTACAGGTGATATTTATAATATTAATCTTGCCTATCTTTTTTAATTCTTTTACAGGTGAAATTTATAATATTAATCTTGACCGTATTATTCTTATATTATTTAAACTATTAAACTGTGATATTTCTGTTATTTGTACTATTCGCTCTGTCTGTATTATTCTTATATTATTTGAGTAAGCCAATTGTAATGTTTGTAAAGTATAATAATATTTATTTTTATGTAGTATTCCTGTATTATTCAAGTAAGGCAAATGTAATATTTGTAACGTTGATATTGATATTTATTTAGTACGTAGTGTTTCTATATTATTCATAGTACTTGTGTCGTAATTGTAGTATTCAAAATTTTGTGCAAATGTAAATTTGAAATATACCCCAATACATACTTACTCTGTTACGCTCTATCACTGAATCACTGTCATAAATAAAACTGTTCGCTAGTAATATCATACCTCACCACTATATCAATAAGTACAAGATATCCCATCTAAGAATATTGTTTGTAATGACGTGGCCAATTTTTTCTGTAAATATACTTGTCGAAAAAATGTCTGCTCATATTGCTAGACCCCGACGAAATAAACATCTGAATCCGAATCTCAACAATTTATATTCATAACTTTCCGCTCAACATTCATCCATGATCGGTATACAGTACAGAAACAAAAAATCAGACGATATATTTACTCTGTAAAAAAGCGTGCATCGAATAAGAGATGGCGCGTGTCAGACACTTAGTCTCGTCAGGAAAATATTGTAGCATAGTTAGTCTTCGGTTGAGTCAAATTTCAGCCACAGTTCCTAAAACACTCGGCGTGTACAGTCAGAAATAGTGAGAGCTCTTCCATAAGAAAAATGGCCACACGCTGGCGACACCCTTTTTCGGCTATAATTGCCGGTCCGTCCGGTTGCGGTAAATCAATCTTTGTCAAGACCTTTCTGCGAAACATAGGCGAATTGTGCGATACACGATTTTCACGTGTCCTATGGTACTATTCTGAGCGAAATTCGCTCCAGGGGCCTCTCAATAAAAACAATACAACTGATACTGAAATTGAGTATCGGGAAGGGCTACCTCAGGAGGCTGACTACGATACGGATGGAACACCTAAGCTACTTGTGGTCGATGATCTAATACGGGAGGCCTCCAACAACCTAATCGTTGATCTGTTTACCAAGAGTTGTCATCATAAGAATCTAAGCGTGTTTTTCATCACACAGAACCCATTTCATCAGGGTCGTGGTCAGAGGGATATATCGCTCAATACAAATTATATCATCTTTTTTAAGAACCCGCGAGATCGTGCGCAGATACAACATTTAGCACGCCAGGTTTATCCTGAGGATCAACGTTTTTTACAGGAGGCATATCTTGACGCCACTGCGCAACCACACGGTTATCTATTACTTGACTTAAAACAATCGACGCCTGAAAATTGCCGCTATCGCACCAATATATTTCCATCTGACAAGTATCAACACGTCTATGTTCTACGAAAAGATATAAAGTCACGTTCTATTTCCAATTTACCAGTCGTTCGGTTGTAATGCCACGCGTACGGAGGTCTCGTGGTGCCTCGGATAGTACCCAAAGTGCGAAAGGTTCATCAGTTGCGGCCGCTCGTAGACGATTCGGTAAAGAAAATACAGCATCACTACAGGCGCTCTGTAAGCTAAGTCCTGAACAACGTCTGGCCCTGCTACGTAGTGCCAATAATTCCCTTGTAAAGAGTATATGTGAGTGTGCTTTGAACACAGTGCACGGTAACGTCATATTGACGCAGAAGGAAAAAGCGAGGCTTGCTAGGCATAAACAGCTTCTACGTAAATTGGCTAGCAGCAGAGGAAGCCTGAAGAGTAAAAAACAGATATTGGTTCAAAGTGGTAGTGGTTTTTTACCCATGTTAATTGCACCAGTTCTCGGGACTCTATTTTCACACCTGTTTGGCAAATAGAAACAGGAGAGCAATGGAACATGCGAAGAAAATGGTTTTGATACCTTCGGAGAGTGTAGAACGTTTCCAACGTAATCTCACGACCTCTGGGACACTTTCCAGTAGTAATTACGAGGATGCCAACCAGGTCACGAGAAATCCAATCTCTAGACTCGATAGCGAGATGCGAGCCATTCTGGATTCACCTACCACGGATGACGCCGCGAAATGGAAACTATATCAACAGCTACTACAGCGTTTTTTATACTTCGCCGAGGATTCACGAAAACCTTTAAGTCTAGAACTTCACACAAAGTCTGGAAACGATAGTTCAACAGATATCACGCATGAAGAGGAAGCAGAATCATCCCCCGACAAGCAGCAATCGTTATCACGAATTGTTAGTACAGTACCAAAGAAATACAGATCAAAGGCAGAAAATCTGCTCAAACGCCTGACGGATGTTCCGACGTGTTTCTCTTGGGACAGTAACGGTGTTGTGACCATAGACAACAAGGTTATACCTGGCACAAATATCGTAGATTTGGTGAACGATTCTATGCGTTCTAGAAAAGGCTTTCAGCCTGACGGCAGACATGTGTACGCACGCTTTCTTCAGAGTATCAATGTTCCGCGGGAATATGTTGGAAATCAAAATGTGTGGAGGAATGCGGCAGCACCACCATCGACCGCAGAAAACGTCATGATGTGGAGCGGTGCAAGACAGCGTGAAGCATCCCATCGTTCTAGAGACACCGGTGGTAGCAGTGGCGAGCAGTCGTCCAAGGAAGACGGAAGTACCGACGGGGTAGGGGATGAGTCCTTCTCTTTACAGCCGAAACTAAAGAGCGATCGAAAAACGCCCCGTAGATCTCCGACAACATCGTCAAAACAAGGCTGGCTGTCATTCGGAATGCGATAATGAAAGAACTAGAACGATTGTATTATGACCCCTCACACCCGGCTGGCTATGCAGGAGCAAGAAAGCTGAAAAAGGCCGCTCGAGAGGTGAGCTCGACTGTAATTGAAAATTGGCTAAGTGCACAGGATGCTTACACGCTGCACAAACCTATACGGCGAAAATTCCAACGACTGCGGTACAACATTTCAAATATTGATGAACTCTGGGAAGGCGATTTAGTTGAACTCGGTTCGATAAAGGATCATAACGACGGATTCCGTTACTGATTAGTAGTCATCGATGTCCTGAGTAAATTCGCATGGGTGATTCCACTCCATAGTAAATCGACTAGTGACGTGGCCGACGGATTCAAGCAAATCTTAATCTCTACCGAACGGCGTCCTGTTACAATGCAGACTGACAAGGGTAAAGAGTTCGTGGGTGGTTCTTTTCAGAAACTACTTGCCCAGAACGAAATCCGTTTTAGAGTGACGCGTAATCCTGATATAAAAGCACCTGTTGTTGAGCGATTCAATCGTACTCTGAAAGACCGCATGTGGAGATATTTTACTCATTAAAACACTCATCGATACATCGACGTCCTGGAAAACATCGTTAACTCCTATAATAATACGATACACTCGAGTATCAGAATGGCTGCATCGGCTGTAACACTCTACAATGCGGCTGAGGTCCGTGCGAATATTCAACGTATGCATCCGCTACACAAGGCGCGCAAGCTAAAATTCAATAAGGATGATCTTGTACGCATAAGCAAAACAAAGGGGACCTTCGCTAAAGGATACGAAGCTAACTGGAGTGAGGAGTTGTTCAAAATTAGACGTGTTTTACCTGGTTTACCGAACGTATACGAGTTGGAGGATCTTTCCGGAGAGGAGATTGACGGTTATTTCTATGAAGCGGAACTACAGCGTGTGACGACGGACATTGAAAATACTGAGTTTCAAATTGATAAAATCATTCGCAGCAAGGGGCGGGGTCCCAGTAAGAAAGTTCTTGTCAGCTGGAAAGGTTACCCCGAAAAGTTCAACAGCTGGATTCCCGCTACCAGTCTTCAGAATCTTGCATCATAATGAAGTCGCAGTTCTACATAACCCTACCTAGCAATAGCTCGATGCAGTATTTTCCTGATAACAAGACCTGCTGTTATATTACTCAGCTCCCGCGCACGATTGAGCTCAGCGGCGAATGGGAGGTCGCTATTGTCGAAATACAATATCCTTTAACATACCTACCTGACAAAAACAGTAAAGAGGTACAAAAGATACCGTCACTTATGTTCGTCTATTGTGACATCATAGAACCACGTATCGTAGGCGACATCTATGCACCTCTTCTGCGTATACTACAGGTCAGGCAAAGCGCAGACATCGTGGATACGGAAGTAAAAACGTTTTCACCACCGCACTATCTACCTTTACTTCTTTTGAGTTTTCGGACAATCGAAATATCTATAAGAGACCAGCAGGGTAAATCCATACCATTTGATCACGGAACCTTGACCGTCACACTACACTTCAAGAAAGTATACTAATTTGATGCATGTGGTGAGAATAAGAGGAAAAACAGTATAACAACATGGCTCACTACATAGAGCATTACGAGTCACAAATAGGCGGAGGAATCGATCGTGTCTTCGTCGGAGCACCCAATCAGCGGGGACATGGAATCGGTAGTTTACTCGGTGGTCCATTCCGACGGGCTATTCCTCTTTTAAAAAGGGGCGCACGTGTACTCGGTAAAGAGGTTTTGCGAAGTGGTATGAATTTCATGTCGGACCTAGACGGTAATGTACCGTGGAAACAGGCTTTCAAAACACGAGCCAGTGAGACACGGGAGAATCTGAAGCGGAAGGCCCAGGAGGGTATTGAAAAGGTTATGAAAGGGGAGGGCTATAAACTCAGGTACGGAGAGACGCTGGGCCAGTCTGGACTTGTCCGTGCACCGCGACTATCGATAGCAGCTACTTCGTCTAAATCGCTTAGAACCCGTAAACCCTCTAGGAAAATAAAGAAAAAGAAAACGGCTAAGTCCACTTCCAAGAAAAAGTCACCGAGTACTAATAAAAGATCACCTGGTAAGGGTAGAAAAAAGATTTGCTGCAAGAAAAGGGCTATTACGGATATTTTCGGTCCTTTGTGAAGAAAAAATCTAAAGTGAACAGTGTTATTCGAGTTAGCTACAAAAATGGCCTACCTACATGCGCATTCCTGCGAATGTTTGAAATCTGAACTAGATCTCTTCACTCTGCCGCCTACACAGACCTCTATCGAAGGTGGGCAATGAGTGCAGTACAAACCCGTGTCTGCACTAACAGATGACTCACCGATTGAATTCGTCGTGCCGGGCCAGGGTGACGAGTACCTAGATCTCTCACACACAATGCTTAGGGTATGCGCACGTGTACTCACTGTCCAAACGTCTTCAACTAGTCCAGGTTCTCCAACAACAGCAATAGTAGCCCCGGTGAACAATTTCTTGCATACTCTTTTCAACCAGACGGATGTATACTTTAATCAAAAACTGGTCTCCCCGAGTAACAACTCATACGCATACAGAGCTTACATCAAAACACTGCTCAACTATGGCGATGCAGCTAAAAAATCGCATCTCACATCTGGCTTATGGTATTCCGATACTCCCGGCCATTTTGAGGAGACTACGGGCACTAACAATACGGGATTCGCAAGTAGATGTAAATATTTCGCTAATAGCAAGCCCGTTGATATGATTGGTCGTTTGCATTGCGACGTCTTTAACCAGGAAAAGTTTCTGTTGAACGGGGTGGAACTCAGATTGAGGCTGGTCAGATACCGGGACGCCTTTTGCTTGATAGAGGCTAACGATCATCATAAGGTGGATATTATGGACGTGACCTTATTCGTACGGCGTGTCAAAATCAGTTCAGGTATTCTCTTAGCGCATGCAAGAACCCTAGCCAAGACAACAGCGAAATACCCTATGACGCGCGTAGAGGTCAAAACAATGACAATACATAGCGGTGTGCAGGCCGAGACCCTCGATAATGTTTTCCTTGGTCAACTACCGAAGCGGTTAATCATCGGATTTGTCGATAACAAAGCCTATAACGGTGAGAAAAAACGCAATCCGTTTAATTTTTCATCATTCGGGCTTAATCACCTATCCTTGTATATCGAGGGTACTCAGATTCCCTCGAAGCCCTTACAACCCAATTTCAAGAATAAACTATTCGTGGATTCCTACAATACTCTGTTCACGGGGACCGGTATACACTTCCCCAACGAGGGAAACTCAATTCCTCGTCAGGACTATGCACATGGATACTGTCTTACCGCGTTCGACCTCACACCTGACCTCTCAGCCAGTGATAACGGGCATTGGAATCTCATTGAGCACGGTAGTGTTCGGATAGAGACGCGCTTTGAGGAACCCCTGACCACGACTATAAACTGTATTGTGTATGCCGAATTCTCCAACGTAATAGAGATCGATTCGATGCGTCAAGTCATTACAGATTTTGGTAATTAGTTGTGAAAGTTAACCATGCGACGTCCCGAAATCCTGTCGGAATCTGTATTCCATAATCCACAGTTGAAGCAACCCTCTCGACAAACGTGCTGTGACTATCATAAAACCTGATAGAACCTGCTCACCCCCTCCAGCTCACTGTATACGGAGGGGCAGAATTGCAACCATAAAACAGTAGAGCATAAATACCTCAGGCTGTCCAGTCTTCTCCTCAGTCTACTAGTAGTGTCTCAAACGTTTGAAAGTACCAGCTGTGCAACTCTCAAAATCACCATGAATTACATCGTCGACATACAAGGTTTCACTGGTGAAAATGGCGAATTCATACCGAAAGAGGTTGCCGTTGTTGGATACGAGTGTGAAATTCTGGCTCACTGGATCATCGCTCCGCCGTACTCCATCTCTAATCTCTGCTCATCAGACCGCTCACGGATCAACTGGCTGACCAATAACCACCACGGGTTGGAATGGTTCGAAGGTGATGTGACACTCAAGCAGCTACACACGAATTTACGCACGATTACACTTACGGCAAGAAATATCTTCTGTCGTGGTGTGCAAAAAGCTAAATTTCTCCAAGAGGTGACGACACGTGAAATTGTAAACCTAGAACGTGGTGAATGCAGATGCCCAGCGTTCAAAGATATGTCAGCGGACGAGGTATGCTACGTACACTCAACCGTTGCAGAATCCCTCAGCTGTGCATTACGTAATGCTATGAAATTGAAAACATGGTTAAAATCCCAGTGATTATCCGCAAAAGCGTTGTCTGCAATTCCTTTCCGGACTGAGGTGCTACAAGTAGGGTATCTATGACAACCAAGATTCACGAGAGCCAAGATTCACCCTGTTCACCTGTCTGGGGTCAGGACCCGCGCCCTTACCTTTTTATAGAAAATTCTAAGCCGCGCTTTTATGTCCGATTTTTATGTCCGATGTTATGGGATAATTAATTGTGTCAATCAATCATCAGATTTTTTCTAGGGGGTAATCCTACCGGTTTTCCCCCCTACCGGTTATCTGCATTCTCGTACCTGCGGCGAGTGACTCCGCGTTTACGTCACTATAGTGAGTGCAAGTTCCCTAGTGCAAATCTACAGTATCGTGAACCAGTGATCTACGGTAGGTATATAACCGACACCGTGATCGTGAGGCGTCAGAATTCGATACCGACAGTTTGTAAGCGTGATCGTGAGGTGGCAGAATAAACCTTTTCCACCAACGATTTGTGAGCGTGATTGTGAGGCGGCAGAATAAACCTGTTTAGCTGCTTCACAGAAAAAATCATTCAATATAAATACACCACTACTCGTTGGATACAGCCGCATTTAGAAATAAACGTTAGAGCAAGTATACACCACTACTCGTTGGATACAGCCGCATTCAGAAATAAACGTTACAGCAAGTATTCTAAAAATGGCTGCAATATTGGATTTAACAATTGAGATGGAAAATAAATTGACTGAGATGTTCCGACTGATCGAGAGTTTGAGGAGTCCTGAAAAGGTTGAGAGATGGATTAACCGTTACGATGTCACTATACGTTTGTTGAAGAAGGTCCTGAAAAAATCAAATCTATCATGTGAACTCAAACACAGTCTGGAGTCGCGAATTGGTCGATTGAAGAGTATTAAAGTTTTAGTGCAGCACCGAGTCAGGACGGGGCAGGGAATCGGAGTCACCACCCCACGACTACGAAGCAGTCGAATATGCTGGCAGGATACTGAATCAGCATTCAAAGGTAGAATTCGTACTGGATTAGTAATCAATATCCAACACATAGATCCGAAACAATTTTTAGAAGATGCTAAATATCTGGTGATCATTCGTATTAAAAATGCACTACGAAAACACACCTGTATCAAAGTGAATACTGCGCTCAACGGAGAATTTCTGTTAAAAGAGAGAAGTGATACAAAACGCTTTAACACAGCGAATAGGCAGCTTCTTTTAACAACAAATCTGGAGGAATGGTATTCTAACCATGTTGTCGCACCCATAATAACCCAGATGGAAGAATTTCAGGAGAGGGATAGTGGCTGGGTACTGAGTAGACTGATTAATTTAGAAGTCAATGTGAATAAATGTGTACCTCTGATTGGATCGAGTTTTGTTGAATTACCTCGTGCGGTTAAAGTTCGAAGAGCAGTGATAAATGTTTGTTCGCAAGACGATGCATGCTTCGCCTGGGCAATCGTTTCAGCTTTACATCCTACAGCGATTAATCCGAGTCGACCAAGTTCGTATCCACATTTCTCAGGGATATTAAATTTAACCGGAATTTCATTTCCCATGACAATCAAACAAATACCAAAGTTTGAGAAAATGAATAAAATGTCTGTCAATGTTTTCATTCTAAATAAGAAACGTTATAGCGGTGTCTTCGAAATCCAGCCATTGCAATTAACTGATGACAAAAAGGCGACTCACATTAATTTGCTCATGGTTCAAAACAGTGAAGGCAAATCACACTTTTGCTGGATCAAACATTTCTCTAGATTGCTATCGGAACAGATATCAAAACATCATGGTAAAAAATTCATATGTGATAGGTGTTTACATGTGTTTTATAGTGAGGTACGGTTAAGTAAACACAGCGTTGATTGCACTAAATTGAATGACTGTGCAATACAGCTTCCGGATGGAGAAACTAAGTGGTTGCAGTTCAAAAATCATGTACGGAAAGAGGTTGTGCCATTTATAGTGTACGCAGACTTTGAATGTCTGCTTAATGAACTACCAACTGAAGGGCTGACTAATGGGGAGTCCCATGCATATCAAAAGCATGAAGCATTCAGTGTTGGATTTCATTTTCATTGTTCATTTGATACTTCACGATCAAGGTACGCATCATATCGAGGCGCCAACCCGTCAGAATGGTTCGTTAAGGAACTACAAACAATTGCAATCGATCTGAAAACAACCTATCAAAATCCAGTTGAAATGAATAAATTAACTCGAACAGAAAATTCGGAGTACAGGAATGCAGCAATCTGTCACATCTGTGGGGGTCCAATTACTGATACAAGGTTACGCGTTCGCGATCATTGTCATTATACTGGTAGATATAGAGGTCCCGCGCATAACGCGTGTAATTTGAATTATCAAGACGATCGGATTATTCCAATCGTACTCCACAATATGACTGGCTACGATGCACATTTCATTATAACAGAACTCATGACAACATTTGAAGGAAAAGTAACAGCATTGGCGCTAAATAAAGAAAAGTATATTTCATTTACAAAGGAGTTTAAGGAGGGCAGTAGTTTCAAGTTGAGATTTATCGACTCATTTAAATTTTTGAATTCCAGCTTAGACGAACTTAGTTCATATTTGGGGATCGAAGAGTTGAAAATATTGAGAGAAAATTTCAATGACATTAGTTCAGCTCAATTCAAACTCTTGACGCGAAAAGGTGTGTTCCCCTATGATTACTTGAACTCACTTGATAGGTTAGATGATACTACTCTACCACTGCGGGAAGAATTTTATAATAGATTAACAAATACCAATATTTCAGACGAGGATTATTTACACGCTATTAATGTTTGGGAATCATTCAGCATAAAGACGTTGGGCGAATACAGCGATTTGTATTTGAAAACAGATGTTTTGCTCCTGGCAGACGTATTTGAAAGTTTCAGAAAAAGTTGCTTGAGGACGTATGATTTGGATCCTGCATACTATTTCACTCTTCCGGGGCTGACGTGGGATGCAATGCTCAAGTATACGAAAATTAGTTTAGAGTTGTTGACTGATATAGTGTGACGTTGCATTTTGCAACTGTCACAGTCGGGCCACTAAGATCAGTGACGACGTGAGGACGGACAACTCCAGAAAGTAGCCAAGGTCTCAGGTCAGAATTTAGTTAATTATTGCTTATATTATTTATCATTTCTTCCCTTCTATTCTATGAAATTCTGTAAAATGTCGACGCTCGGAGGACTACGCCAGGACGTCGAGGGATTCATCCGACGTCTAAATCGAGGTCCTTCCCGAGTTATTGGTTCCCGTCTCTCTCTCCAACGCTCTCAGTCGTGGATGCCGCAGGAAAGGTCGAATAAGGGCGACTCACTGAGTCCCTCCTCCCGTTCCCGCAGACTCCTCAGCCTGGTGCTGGACCACTTCCCGTCAACTATTTCTGGACGTCTCGGCAATGGTTGAATAGAGCAGGGCGAACACCCAAAAGTAACCCGACCAAAGCTTCCCGTTGCCGAAGACTTATCGACCTGGAGTCGAGCTAGACCATGTCATCGACTTTCTCGTCATCGTCACGCTATCGTGGGGTTACCCAAGAAAGGTCCCGATAGTAGAACTGCAATCGTATGATGCAGGCCTGTCCGTAAGCCTTCCATACCGCCCATGGGGAATTCTGGATGCAGATCCGGTTATTGGGGCATCAGAACTTCCGCCAGATCCTCTAATTGGTCAGTTTTCTAGTTAAAGCGCAACTAGGGTGCACTTCATCCCGACGATGATCCCGAGGAGTCCCGAGACGAGAGACCAGAGCAGAAAAGAGAAGAGACGAGGAGAGAAACCGTCGAAGTCCCGTCTACTACATTTGAAATATCCCGCCGTACCGTGTAGCTAACTACACGCCTGGACAAATATTCAAAACTCAGGCGAAATAGGACAACGTGTTCCCGAAAGTACGTCCAACCGTACTCGGCGCCTGATTGGTCGCCTAAGCTACGTGCGAAAATCGGCTCATGGCATGGAATTCCCGAAGCTATAAAATGTAGGACGACACAGGACTCGATCTACTTCTACGCTCGTCCGTTCTCACGTCAACATCAGATCCCGACAGTGATATACCGTATCCCGAATATCCCGACTTTTACAGTGCTTCATATTTTTCTATTCTGTTCTTCGCTATTCTGTTCTTTATTTCTTTCTTCTTTATTCCGTACTTTAGTCTTTAATATAAATTTAGCTTCAGTTAAAACGAACACTAAGTGCCGTTTAGTTCTAATCCCGTACTTGTACGAGGAATCTTCTATTTCATCAATAAGGTAAGACCTATTTTCTGTAAAACCACGAGTTAGTTCACGAATCCCGTCTAGTTATTTAGTCTGTTATATATTATATATTTGGTGTGACGTAGGTCACGAAATAACGGAACGCAAGTCTTCGACTTCGTCCCGAGTTTTTAGTATTTTAGTAGTCTGATTAAGGACGGATTCACGAGCTGACTCGTGCTTAGTATCTCTTTGTGGGTTTTCCTTTTCTTTATTCCATTCTATTCTTTCTCTTACGCTGCTTAACGCATGCCGTAGAGTTTAGTGACTATTCTTTTCTTAGTAGCGAATAAAATGATAGCGATCGACCTGTAGACGAATAATTTCTGGAGATAGCGAGTGTAGAAGCAAGCATTTGTTATTTAATTTATAGTTCTTAGTTATTAATATTCTGTTTGATTTATTCCGCATGATTATTATATTATAATATTATCGTCTGATATCTTTTCCCGTTCAATTGAATGGTATATTCCGTATTATATCGGATCGCATTGCTTTGATATTTTTGCTATTATTCTATTGTATTTTCTGTAAATATTATTTACGATCTAATCCCGATATTCTTGAAACTGTCTGAGGCATAACGATAATTTTGTAAATCGAGTTCTATATCCCGTAAAATACGGCAAATTTGTTAATAAATCAATCAGATATGAAATGTTAAACATTCTTGTCTAATTTGGCACCCCGCCCCTCTACCGTAATTAGTTGATTATATTCTGAGCTAACTGGCAAGTTCCGCCGTCAATCGTCTAGCCTTTGTTATATTTATTATATTTCAAGCGACGTTTTCACGTCTGGCGCCCAACTCTAGTTTTTGGTCTTATTTCTTTAATTAATTCACCTCTCACGTATATTGACGCCGAAGTGCACGGATTACCGGGTTACCCCTTATCCCTGAAAAAGTGGTATTCGTTGCAATAGATATGTTATTATTTGTAGAACGAGGTATACGAGGTGGTTTGAGTCAGTGTTCAAATAGGTATGCATGCGCTAATAATCGATATATGAAGTGTTACGACGTTAATGCACCTCAAAAATATTTAATGTACTTCGATGTAAATAATTTATATGGTTGGGCAATGTCTCAGCCTTTGCCTACCAGTGAATTTCAATGGCGTGCAGATATATCACAATTTGATGTGCTACTGATTCCCGATGACGCTTCAATAGGATATCTCCTGGAAGTTGATTTAGAATATCCTGAGGAAATGCATGATCATCATAAAGATTTGCCATTCTGTCCCACCCATAGAAACGCTCCAAATACAAAAGATGTTAAGCTGCTTGCAACTTTGCATCATAAAACACGATATATTATTCACTACAGAAATCTCAAACAGTGTTTGAACCATGGTTTGAAATTATGTAAAATACATCGAATTTTACAGTTTGAACAGCCGGCTTGGCTAGGTTCATATATTGCTTTAAACACAAGTTTGCGCACACGTGCCAAGAATAATTTTGAAAAGAATTTGTTCAAATTGATGAATAATGCAGTATTTGGTAAAACAATGGAAAATGTGCGCAATCATGTGGACATAAAGTTGATCAGTGAGTGGGATGGACGATATGGGGCAAAATCTTAGATCGCAAAACCAAATTTCCATCGGCGCACAATATTTTCTGAAAATTTCGTTGCGATAGAACTGCGTAGGTTGAAGGTGAAAATCTTCAAACCAGTGTATGTGGGGATGTGCATATTAGATTTATCTAAAACCTGCCTATACGCGTTTCATCATGAATATATGAGACCCCAATTTCAAAATAAATGTAAACTATTGTATACTGACACAGACAGTTTAATATATGAAATAACATGTGACGATATTTATGAAATAATGAAGCGTGATATTGAAAGATTTGACACGAGTGATTATAGTCCGAGTAATGTGTATAATATTCCCCTTAGAAATAAAAAAGTTCCAGGACTAATGAAAGATTAAAATAATGGCGATATAATGACTGAGTTCGTCGATTTGAGATCTAAAATGTATTCAATTAGAATTGATGAAAAAGAGGTTAAAAAGGCCAAGGGAATAAAAAATTGTGTTGTACAGAAAGGAATAACATTCGCGGATTATCTGAATTGTTTAAATACAAACCTTGACTTAAACAAGCAGCAGCAATCCATACGTTCAAAGTTGCATAAGGTATATTCAGTATGTGAGACAAAAATAGCCTTGAGCTCAAACGATACCAAACGTTATGTAATTCCCAATTCCACTGACACGTTGCCGTGGGGTCATTATAGTATCAGGAGTGAGTTGGAAAGTGATTCAGAAAAAGGTTGCGGCAGTTGATTGATTTTTTGTTATTTATTGAATGTTGAAATATATTTGTATTGCAATTATAGAGCATTGTTCTTATTTATCCATGAATTGTGTGATGAATCAAACCCTAACCATTTAACATAAACCTGATTTCCCCTCTTACGTAAGATTTTTTCCACTAGATGTACATCGGGATATTTAGCTATTTTCAATTCATGTTCATAAAATCCCCCCATAATAGGCTGCCCACGAGAATCTTCGAGGGAATACGTCGCTGGATTCGTAACTCGCACTTTAATGATTTTGAATACTTCCGTGGACCAATTAGGTGTGAATCCTCGAGCAAATACAGTTTTGTATTTACTGACTCGTACAAAGTCACCGATTTTGAATTTTGCAGGCCCCGCTATTTTGATGTTACTGTATACGGTTGTAAGAAGTTTCTTGGCAATCGTTAGTGTAACTTTTTGCGGAGACTTTCCAATCGTTCTGTGCACGCGTTTATTATAGTCGGCAACCAACTGGTGAAGCATATTCACCCATTCGTAGGATCCGTTCGCGGTAAAGGCCATCCACATTGCGTTTTTCAGAGTTCTGTTCCAACGTTCAACTACGGATGCCTTCATAACGCTGTACGTTGAGTAGTGATGAATTCCATTTCTAGATAAGAGAGACTCAAACGATGCGTTATAAAATTCTTTACCATTATCAGTTTGAAGATTTTTCGGGTTCCGTGAGTCTGATATAAATATAGTCAATGCTGCACACACGTCCTTTGCGCTCTTACTTTTAAGTGGAATAGCCCACGCATACTTGGATAGAACGTCAATTGAAGGCCTCGATGCTAAAAGGTCCTGAGCGCTCGGCTCAACTTTTTTCAGTAGAAAATTCCCGTCAATGTGTCCAATTTTCAAAAGTCACCGAAATGATTTTTCAAAAATACCATCGTGTAGAGGATAAAAAAAGGCAACTTTTTTGTATGTGCAGTTTTTTTCGAGATTCGTTATTTTTTGAGAAAAATAATAAAAACTGAAAAATCGCCAAGCTTGTTTGGACCACGTTTTTTAATCTTAACTCGCTCTAACTTCGACAAATATCAACGGATCTTCTTGATTTTCGGCATGACATCGTAAAATACCCTACCGCTGCCGATAAAGTCATGAAAAGTTGATAATTATATAGTCTTCATTAATAATTTAGTTGTAAACAAGCGACCAACTTTTTATACGGTTATGTATGTTCGACGAGAAAAAGTGTGTTACAAAGTTTAAGCGTGAAAAAACTTTCAGTGAGACATTTGTTCATTAACATTAAAGGAAGTTTTTCACAAAATTTCAGATTGATTGAATAAAAATTGGCCAAAATACAGCGATATAAAAATGGTTTTGGAAGAAATGTAAGAGACTTGAATCATAGTTGGGTTCCATCGTCGATATGTAAGGCTTGTAATAACATGTTCACGCGCTGGAAGGCTGCAAAAGAGCAAAGAGAAGAGATTCAACTCAAAATCAAACAACCGACTCGTTGGAGAAAGCCCCAAGATGAAAGGCAATGTTATTTTTGCAATACAAAAGTATCTGGGTTCAACGTAAAAAATAAAAGTAGAATAGTATATGCGGATGTTTCATCAGTTACGAGAGCGATTGAATCCCATCCAGTTAATAGGAAACAGAATGAAAATTTACCCTCCCCAGTGCGTCAATCAAAAACTGATGACAGGGGTGATGATTTGAGTGAACAGGATGATAGATGCAACGAATCAGATAGATCTGACGACGAAGATGAACCCGAGGACGAAGAGGAATCTGAGGACGAAGATGGAGACTTTAAACCATACAATGATAAAAAGAAGCCTATTATATTGTATACACAAAAAGCATTGAATGACTTGATAAGAAATATAGGACTCCCTAAAGACGCGGCAGAATATTTAGCTTCAAATCTGAAGTGGAGGGGTATGCTGGAACATGGTGTTAAATCAACTATCCACAGAGATAGAGAAAAGGATTTCCGTGAATACTTCCTTGAAGAACAGACTGAAAAAGGTAAGCTAGTCTACTGTAACAACGTTAAAAGACTCGTTAATACACTGAACCCTGATATATACATGTCTGAGGATTGGAGGCTCTTTATCGACTCGTCAACCCGGAGCTTGAAAGCAGTGTTGCTCAATAATAAGAATGTATTCGCACCGGTGCCGATCGCTCACTCAACCCAGTTGAAAGAGGAATACGTGAATTTGAAATTACGTTTGGAAAAAATCCATTATTCAGAGCACAACTGGCTGGTATGTGGTGATCTCAAAATCTTATCCATGATTTTGGGACAACAATCGGGATTCACCAAGACACCCTGCTATCTCTGTTTATGGGATAGTAGGGATCACAAAAACCACTTTAAAAAATCAAAATGGGATCCAAGACTGACATTTCAAACAGAAACACACAACATCATCGCTAAGCCACTCGTGGAACCTTCAAAAATTTTGATTCCTCCACTTCACATCAAGCTTGGACTGATGAAACAATTCGTCAAGGCACTTGATAAAAATGGAAATTGCTTCCAATATTTGTGTCAAAAATTCCGTACAATTTCAGATGCCAAGTTGAAAGAAGGGATTTTTGATGGACCTCAGATACGGAAAATGTTGAGGGATCCTCAATTCGTTACAACAATGACAGGTCCTGAAAAATCTGCTTGGCAAAGTTTCCAACAAGTTGTCGAAAATTTTCTAGGTAATAATAAGAGACATGATTACAAAAAGTTGCAAAACTTGTTACAAACTACGGTAAGTTGGGGTGTAATATGAATTACAAACTTCATTTTCTCGAGTCTCATTTAGATGAATTTCCAGAGAATTGTGGAGATTTCAGCGAGGAGCAAGGAGAGAGGTTCCATCAGGATATAAAGGAGATGGAGAGGAGATATCAAGGCCGTTGGGATATCAATATGTTAGCTGACTACTGCTGGACCTTGCTGAGAGAGAATCAAGGAAGAAAAAGAAAGAGACGGAACCCCCTTCACAGGTCGTTTGAAGACAAGAGAACAAGGTATCATCGAAAAACCATTCCGTAATCTGTTTTCCGAGAACAGATAGTTACAATTTTTATATTGATAAGAAAGTCATCATTTTGGATATTGAACAGTGGTGGAGACGAAGAGAGAAAGATGCAAGATAGTTGGAATGATATTGACAGGATCCATTGTCATGAAGGATTTTCCTCGTTTTGAGGTTATGCTCCTAGTGTTATTTATGATGAGTATATCTCGTTTTACATGAACTCAGTGTAAGCCCCTGAGTTAGGCAACGTCTGAGTACCTGGTTCTCCGAGATCATGAGAGTAAATGTGGATTACGCAATTACCTAGGGTTTATCCCTAGCTAGGGAAAAACCTGAGGGTGATGGACTAAATCTGACCTCGGATTTGAATTCAGCGCACCCAAAAAACTATAAGTATATGGGTCTTGTCTCAAACTCAGATAACTTTTCTTTTTTTGTGTGCCTGTGTTATTTTTGCTTCTTCTGATTTTCATAACTAGCAAATGATACGTCACACAAAGAATCTACAGACATATTTGTGTAGAGAATTGAATGAAAAAAAATATTTAAAAATAATTAATTAATTAATTAATTAATTAATTAATTAATTAATTAATTGATTAATTACATTAAAATTTGACCTTGAATGACTTTTGAACGACTGGACTTATTAGAAAATCATTCCGAAGTTTTTTGTACAGCGTTCAATTCTCTACAAAACTGTGTTTGTGGATTCTTTGTGTGACGTATCATTCGCTAGTTATAAAAATCAGAAGAAGCAAAGATAATTTATCACATGTTATTCTTATGGAAAATCGGAAAGTGCGATGCGCTCCATCTGAATATTAATATTAAGAGCTCATATTTTAACAGGCATCATTTTATGGCCAAATGAAACTTTTGAGCCTGTTAGTAAGAAAAATGAAAAATTCTTTTTTTTTTGAATCACCCTAATATATATATATATATATATATATATATATATATATATATATATATATATATATATATATATATATTGTAACAGCGATTCCCGCGGGCTCGGGTGTTACCCCCAGGAACTACGATCAGTTATCAAATTAGCACCAACGTCGTTACCTCCTCCGACTAGCTCTAGGATGTAGTTGGGCGCCAGACTCCGGGCTCAGAGTCGTCTCTCTCTCTCTCTCGCTCCAGCTAGCCTGTCGGTAGAGGGATAATTCGTGGGGGCGAGAAATAAAAACACTTAAAACACTACGAGATATTTTGGAAAGAATTATTCATTTATTAAAAGAAAAAAAAGAAAAAGATAACAATATTTTGTACAGCCTGTTATCTGGCTTCGGCTTGCCTAGTATCACCGCTACTTTGTGTTTTTAAGGGGGTATATACACCTTTAAATGGGTTGAATTTCTGAAAAACAATTTTTCTTTTTTTTTCAACTTGCAGACTCTGATAAAATTGAAAGAAATCATCATGTTTGGGGAGGGTTTGACCTTCATTATCCATATCTTACATCATGTATTACTTCCAGTCTAATAGTGGCTGCGCTGAAGACAGGAAAATACAAAATCACTCGGTTGCCGTAAAGAATCAGACCCAGCGTTGGACCAATCTTGGAATTGTTGGTTCTCAATTGTTCATAAGACATGCCTCTATCAGATGAACATAGAACTTTTTGATATTGCAAGAATTACTTGAGTTATTGAATTTTTTCGATTTTTTTTCTGAATTTGAAAAAAAATTTTGCTTATTTTTCTAATATTTCAACTAAAAATGGGTTTATCAAAAAGTTCTATGTTCATCTGATAGAGGTTTCGATTCTACAAATTTGAAGACCACAAACACCAGAATCGGTCCAGTGATGCTCCTGATTCTTTACGACAACCGTTCAAAATATTCATTCTCCAGAAATTAACTTTCAAACTTTTTTATCAAAATTTTTTTTTTTATTTCATACTTTTCCAAGAGAAGAAAATGTAGTTACAGGAAATTAAGTTTTAAGATTTTGCTTATGACTAATATGCTGGATCCGCAGCTGCTCTCGTATCGATGAGTTATGAGTCGAGTCGAGTCCAGACACATGTGCCAGGGGGAGGTTCGTAGTGAGTTTTGACCTGTTCTGTACAACAACAGTGCCCGTTAGGTGTCCGGTGAGGCTGTTAAAAAAATAATTAATTGCTTCAGAAAAAATCTGATCAAAATTTTTCAACATAAAAATTCTCTAAAATTTTTGATCTTAAATATTTTTGAGATTCAGAAGATGCTAGCACAATTTTTGTCAATACTACGAAAATTCTTTCATCTTTCATCAATCATACCTTTTTTCTTATAATATTTATTAAACTCTTGCAATTAATATCTGTATTGTAGAAATACTCATCTTTTCAGAAATCCAAATGTGTAATTTCCTGGCATCGATTTCAAACGCACTTTTTGATGGATCATCTTCTTTCGATTCCGAAGTCTCATGTCAGATATATAAACACTGTGTTTATTCGATAATGGAAATTACCAGTAGTTTGAATTCGTAATGAAAGCACGATAATATTTACAAACAAGTGGACACCTAACCTCGAAAAAATGTAGATCGCAGCCATGTGACTTGTCAATGATCACAATTCAAAAGAATATTGAAAATTGAATATGTGTAAGAATGATAATTACGAAGAATTAAAAGATCACAGAATCAAATTCAAAATCGAAATATATCAAAACGTCATCAAATTAAGCAGTGATGTAAGTGGTGTTGGCAGTGTTGTACAATACTTATGGCACCAATCTGAGGGTACGCGCGCCGCGCCGCGGCGCTTTTTCGCAATCTGGCACTGTCATGGCTGTAACTTTTCAAATCCTCTAGATATTTTGACACCGATTTATTTGCAGGTAGAGTAGGTCACTAGCATTCCAAATAAATTATAAAAAAAAAAACGATTTTTTGAAAATTCAAAGGTGTAGATACCCCCTTAATACTAAATGAAATGAAAACTAAATTCAATAAATTAAATGACTCTAAATTAACAATTCAAATATAACAATTATCTTAAACTGAAAAGAAAAGGTATGTTGACAATATAACAGCTCGTTGACTCTCTTTCTATCCTTCCTCACTCAACCAGCTGGAGGTCCGGTTGTCGAGTCGATTTCGAAGCAGACGCTTCTAGTCTCTGACTGACAGCTGATCTCTCAACAGCGGGAGGGGAAGGGAATCGGGACTCTGTACTCGGCCACTAGAGTTCTCTGACTCGCTGCAGACAGTCTGCGGCGCGTGACGTCAGAGCACTCCGGGCAATATGGCGTCGACTCTCGTTTAGCGAATTCTGCGCAGCGACGGTGAAACCGACTCGCAGGCGCGCAGAATCGACAGCCACGGAGAACAACAGCAGATTCAAACCTGCCGGTTCTCAACTGTTGTCTCGGCACTCTCTGGACTCGGGACCAGGGTACGGAGACTACTCTCTAGATTCTCGTGACTATAAACTCGGGACTCTAGCTCTAAGGGGGGGGGGGGGGGGGGGGGGGGGGGAGGTTAACTGAACCTGAAGGAGATATATTGGACAGATCCTACCTTATACCACACGTTTCCTCGACCTCGTGGTCGGCTCGTAGTCCGTAGGCACGCGAGGGCCGTATATTACCGGATTCGATAGGAATCCGATCCAAAATCCAAATCAAAGTCCAAGGGAATAGCAGGGGTCACAAATAAACAAAATCACTGTCAAAACTCTATGAAAACTCTTGGGCAATTACAACTCTCTCTCTCTCTCTCTTAACTCGACGGCTCAGGGCTACACGTGCTCACGTTAGCGCTGAAACCGGAATGAGCTAGACATGTCTCGGTACCTTATCTTCCTATCTTCGCCGTTCGTCCTTTTAGCGCTGGCCGTTGCCGGTCAGCCGCGTGCGGCGATCCGTACTTAACATGGCCACGCTAGGACGAAGGCGGTAAGAATTTGAATTCGGTACTCCTGACTCTAGGCTCGGGACTCAATTACGTTGGTTTGGTTGGTTAGGAGGAGGTCACAACGTTTGCCACGTTACAATATATATATATATGGGGTATTCCAAAATATTTTTAACGGTCATTTACCCCGACCCCCATCGATTTCCGAATAAATTATTCTCAGGGTAACCCTAGACCCAGGTATGAATGCTGAATTATTTTAGAATTTTGCGATTTTTTTTTTAGAAGTTACGATTTTTTGAAAATCGCACTTTTTGGCAACAGCTCGTTTTTCATCCAATTCTAGTTGGCAACCAAGGTATCCCACGGAAAAGTGACTGGTGCACAACTGTCCAGTTTTTTGACGTACTTCGAAATGGAAATATTTGTAGATTTTTTCAGACACCGGAAGTGCCGAAATTCTCGTTTCAAAAATCAAAATCTCGGATTGCAAAAAGTCGCCGTGATCGTTCTTTTTGAAATTTGTAGACAAAATTTGACATCAAAAGACGGAATTTTTAAGACCAGGCCGAACGCCGGGCCTACATCGGGTTTAGGAGGCATGGCTATTTTAATCACGCGAAAATTCATATTCCGGCGTTATTTTTGTTATTATTTTTATGATGATTATTAAAATTATCAAAATTATTATTTTTGTTATTATTATTAATATTATTATCATTATCATCATTAATTGATAACAAAAATATTAATTTTGATAATTTTAATAATAATCATAATAATAATAACAAAAATAACGCCGGAATATGAATTTTCGCGTGATTAAAATAGCCATACCTCCTAAACCCGATGTAGGCCCAACTTCGGCCTGGTCTTAAAAATTCCGTCTTTCGATGTCGAATTTTGTCTACAAATTTCAAAAAGATCGATCACGGCGACTTTTTGCAATCCGAGATTTTGATTTTTGAAACGAGAATTTCGGCACTTCCGGTGTCTGAAAAAATCTACAAATATTTCCATTTCGAAATACGTCAAAAAACTGGACAGTTGTGCACCAGTCACTTTTCCGTGGGATACCTTGGTTGCCAACTAGAATTGGATGAAAAACGAGCTGTTGCCGAAAAGTGCGATTTTCAAAAAATCGTAACTTCTAAAAAAAAAATCGCAAAATTCTAAAATAATTCAGCAATCATACCTGGGTCTAGGGTTACCCTGAGAATAATTTATTCGGAAATCGATGGGGGTCGGGGTAAATGACCGTTAAAAATGTTTTGGAATACCCCATATATATATATATATATATATATATATATTAGGGTGGTCCTTATTCCGGGGTCGGACGAATTTTAATCGAAACGCCCCCCAAAACGGTTCCAAATATTGAAAAAAAAAATAATGTGTCAAATTTTCAATTTTTCATTTCAATGGGAACACATGCCCCAACGAGCTTTTGATTTTTTTTTTTTGTTTCACTAAATTCATTGCTGAGGCATAGAAATGCATGGTGAAAATGATAATTAGCTTTACGAAATGCAAATCGATTATGTAAAAATATAAACAATTGGTAGGTGAAGCATTTTCATCGCATTTTACAACTTAAGTGATCGGAAACCTCTGAATTTTTAGTAGCAAAATGTTCACATTTTCATATGAACAATCAGAAACTAGTAACAAATAATATTTTCCGGTACGAAGATTCTTTTTCATCAATAAAATAAGCAAATTAATAAGGGTAGTGAAATGACAGCATATTACATACGCGTTCAGATTTTTGAAAAGGGTTTGTTAATACGGAAATCTGGATAGTTCCTTCTATGTTCCGAAACAATATGCATAATATTCTTGAGAGAAGGTATCAGCCGATACACTCAGTGAAATTATTACTGTCAAATTATTAACTGTGTGACTTTTTGCCACCCCAAGGAAATAACTACAGTTAACTCCATTATTCTCGTTGCTTCATTTTCAGTCATATTTTAATGAATAATATGATGAAAAAAAATTACGGACGATCCGGGAATCGAACCCGGGCCTACCGCAGCCTATCCGTGGACTTATGCCAATAGACCGCCTTGCTCGCCCACGGACCGGCGTCATCTTTCTCTGACTGAAAATGAAGCAACGAGAATAATGGAGTTAACTGTAGTTATTTCCTTGGGGTGGCAAAAAGTCACACAGTTAATAATTTGACAGTAATAATTTCACTGAGTGTATCGGCTGATACCTTCTCTCAAGAATAATGTAAATAGTACACGATAGAGTCAAAGTGATGAGAAAGATGACGGCGATCCGTGGGCGAGCAAGGCGGTCTATTGGCATAAGTCCACGGATAGGCTGCGGTAGGCCCGGGTTCGATTCCCGGATCGTCCGTAATTTTTTCTCATCATATTATTCATTAAAATATGACTGAAAATGAAGCAACGAGAATAATGGAGTTAACTGTAGTTATTTCCTTGGGGTGGCAAAAAGTCACACAGTTAATAATTTGACAGGAATAATTTCACTGAGTGTATCGGCTGATACCTTCTCTCAAGAATAATGTAAATAGTACACGATAGAGTCAAAGTGATGAGAAAGATGACGGCGGTCCGTGGGCGAGCAAGGCGGTCTATTGGCATAAGTCCACGGATAGGCTGCGGTAGGCCCGGGTTCGATTCCCGGATCGTCCGTAATTTTTTCTCATCATATTATTCATTAAAATATGCATAATAAATTGTTTCTGTTGTTCATTTTAGTTAGATGATCATCATAGTCTTCGATCGATTCAACGGTTTTTTCGGCGATGGCGTTGACAACTTTCAATTTTTTAGCTATGTTGAGGCCTTCGTTATAATCCGCATTCCGTTATTGAGGATCGTTTTCTCGGAAACCTTGATTGATTTCCAATACAGTGAAACCTCCCTTAACGGACACCTCTTAATAGCGGAAACCTCTTTATATCGGACAAGTTAGAAATCCCCTAGCTATTCATCCCCTAGCTAGCTATATTCCGAATAACGGACACCTCTGAATAGCGGACAAAATTTCCGGTCCCGAAGGTGTCCGCTATTGGGAGGTTTCACTGTATATCAAAAATCAACATTCCATCAACATTCTGAGGTCATGTGTTGGGAGTGAAGTTAGTCACGCTTTAGAAAAAAAAACTTTAGAAAAACCAACGAAAACACTGCCAAAGAGAATGAAGTAAAAACTCGGATTGTTCATGTAAAAATAATTCAAAACTAAGGAATATTGTCTCCCTTACGATTCGTCATCAATTGTTTCTGTGAAATACGAAAATGAATATCGGAAAAAAAATTCAATTTTCACATGACTAATTTGTATTTTATAACGAAAAATGTAATTTTTCTAATGAATTTCTATCCCTCAGCAATGAATTTGTTGAATAAAAAAGAAAAAGCTCGTTGGGGCATGTGTTCCCGGTGAAATAAAAAATTGACAATTTGACTTATTTTTTTCTTCAATATTTGGAACAGTTCTGGGGGGCGTTTCGATTAAAATTCGTCCGGCCCCGAAATAAGGACCACCCTAATATATATATTGTAACTTACTGCAACTGTTTCATCAGCTGAAGGCTGATGAAATTATGCAAGTCCGCGTGAGTTTTTTGTCACGGGTGTGATTTTTGGAGCTCCTCCTGGGGAAAGTTGAAAAAACCCATAAAACCCTAATACAGACTATTGTAGGTTTTATTCTACACTAGCTGCATCCCTACAGACCTTGGCTATGTTTGATATCACAGACTATAATAGCTATCAAAGCTCTATTATAACTGATTCAACCAAACGCGCCCCGGCTGCACTTCAGACATAAGATTGGTAATTCCCAGACTACGATAGCTATGAAAGCTCTATCGTAACTGTACGAATTCCCGCACCAATGCTGTAACTAGCTAAAACGAGTTTACGAAAAAGATAAAGGATTTAAGTAAAGCTAAGCAAGGAAAATGGAAAATAAAGAACAGATTCCTGGCTTTTTATGTTATGATTGACCATAAGGTCGTAACCTAGATTATATTTTATGAATTCCAACAATTTATCAAATATCAGGAAATTTTTACACGTTTAACAATTAATAATGATTCTATCAATATTTAATCTGTTTGACTCTATAATTTTTATATCAAACGAATAGTATTTTTTATACTTACAAATAGCCTTAATTCTAACCTTGAATTATGAGCGTTTCCGATTTGTTTTGTTTTGGTTTTGATTTGAGCTTGATTTTATGTTTGAGAGGAATGAGAAGAAAATTTAATTTAAATTGAATTGATTTTTTGACTACGTTATAATAGTACTTTACTTATCATACGAGTTTATCTGTTATATTGAAATTTATTCTAATGCCGCTTTGGCTAAATAGAATTTATATGTTATATGAAGCTAAATGCTCAGCCGCCGCTTTGGCTGACTGGCGAAACAAAGATAATAATCAGACGTGAAGGCCGCTTTGGCTCGACTAACGCTAATGATTTGCCGAAGCGTCGCCCTTTATATACCGTATATTTGGTGTCACGTGATGACTGGTGATCGCACGTTGATGTTAGTGTGTTGTCTGTGTAATCCAGCGCTGTATGAGTGCTGGATACGTTACAATATATATAAATAAGATAAAAATGTCTAAAAAAAAGTCTAATCTTGACGAAATTCGAGCCAAAGTGCAAAAGATGCAAGAAGATTTGGCAGTTTTAACCCCCTTGTTAGTGGAAGAGGGATCGTCTGAATACGATTCCGAAGAATCTACATCTTCATCAACGGCAGCGTTTCGAGCGCTGACAAACGAAAAGGTGGATAACAATAAGGAGAATGAAGGTAATTAGGACCCAGTAACTCATTAAAAAATGAAGTCCGAGTGCCTTTCCTCCTCCTCTCCCCCCCCCCCCCCCCCCCTCCCCCACGTTTTTCCCGTTATGTTGCAGAACTTGTCAGGACAAGTTGAGACCGGCGCGGGAGCACAACATGACTCACCTTGTTTACAAACAAGAAGAGTCGCTATATTGTATGCATATATGTATCAAGATATACATGAATGTATATCAGATACGCGTACACACGCTACTTTGTCATAATAATGGCAAGGGTAGTCTTTCTCATTGATGAAACACATACGGGAATTTTTACAGAAAATTCCGCAGGAGATCAAAAGTCTCCCGAACCCAGCCCTAACAAGGTGCCAGTTGATCCTGAGATCCTGGGTATCCTCGGCATCGAGACCAGTGTGGACACATCCGATGCTGCAACTATTGATCCTGATCTGGTCAGAATCTGGAAGAAATTAATCAATAAGGGCCTGCCGAAAGAAGAAAGAGAGGCCTTGTTGGAAAATTACGAAAGGCACGGATGCTATTATTATTATAATAATAAAACCATTGATCACATTATAACGCCATTTCCTAATAATGGGGTCAGGAACTTGTGCAGATGAAATAAAATTGTTCAATCCTACAGGATTCCGGAGTTCGAGGCAAAGCAGCTTAATGCCGACATCTTACCCTCTCTGGCACCCGAAAATGCAAGAAGGGATGCTTATATGGCAGACCTTCAGAAGCTCGCAGGATCCTCACTCTACTAATGTTAGAAGATGAATGTGACAAGCTTTTGTTACTTAAGAAGATTAGCGATGTGGCGGAAGTTAATATTGCTATACATCACGCTATTTCGGTCTCGAGAAAGGCCAATATATTCATACCTGACCTAACGCCACAAGTGGCTGAGATTATTAAGAAGGCGGAAATGGATGAAACGCTATACGGAAATAACCTCGGGGATCGTATTAAAGAATCGAAAGCCCTAACCAAACTGAGCCAGGATATCAAACAAAAGTCTACCCCAAGTTCATCGAAAAAACCTTTTTTATTCAGAGGACCGCAGCAGAAAAAGCCCCTCGCTACCCGCTCGGGCCAAAACAATCAGCAAGGCAAGAACCAGTCCAGAGCATCAACGTCATTCAGAAGCAGACAACACTTCAACAACAGGGACCGAAGCCCCAGACACAACTCTTCGGCAGACCAGACGGAATAGACGTAAGCATAGCTCCTGCGGCAGGCAGACTCAAAATATTCTACCATGAATAGGCAAATATTACAAATAATAAATTTGTGCTCGGCATAATCCAAGGGTATGAGATTGGTTTCAGCAGAAAACCTTTTCAATATAGGCCACCTATCGTTAACATACCAGTCAGGGAGGGGGACAGATATAAGTGTGACGGACGGTATGGGTAGAGTGTTATTAATCCCTATGGTTTAATCACAAGAGAACCCGAGAATGGAATTGGTCATCCCGTCACATCCACATATAAATAATTATAAAAGAGATCTATCCTGCGATAGATCGGTAAATAGGATTCGTTGCCGCCTAGTCCTATACAGGTCTCAATTGATTTGTTCAAATTGTTGTGAGGCTAATTGATATAGAAATAATAATAATATAATTAAAGTAAAATGAAATAAAATAAATGAATAAAAGGTAATTCAAATGATAATGGGAATTGACTGGTAAAATCAAATATATATTCTTAAACGATTATGGATATGAAAATATAATTCAAGCGACTAACAAATGATTGTCGGTTGAACAAATGAATAACATAAAATAATGAATTCACAAAATAATGGAATAATGAGATAATATAATGATCTTCGACGTGGGGATCGTGAAGACTTGTTACTATATAAAAATTATTATTAATGAAAAATAGTAATGAATTTAATGGGGTATCTACACCTTTGAATTTTTTAAAAATTGTTTTTTTTTTATAATTTATTTGGAATGGTAGTGACCTACTCTACCTGCAAATAAATCGGCATCAGAATATCTACAGGATTTAAGAAGTTACAGCCATGACAGTGCCGAATTGCGAAAAAGCGCCGCCGCGCGGCGCGCGAACCCTAATATTCCTCCCATCAGTATTATACAACACTGCCAACACCACTGTCTTACTTTCATGACGTTTTCATATATTTTGATTTTGAATTTGATTTTGTGATCTTTCAATTCTTTGTAATTATCATTTCTTATACATATTTAATTTTCAATATTCTTTTGAACTGTGATCTTGACAGAACACATGGCTGCGATCTACATTTTTTCGAGGTTAGGTGTCCACTTGTTTGTAAATATTATCGTGCTTTCATTACGAATTCAAACCAATAGTAATTTCCATTATTGAATAAACACAGTGTAAATGTATCTGAAACGAGACTTCGGAATCGAAAGAAGATGATTCATCAAAAAGTGCGTTTGAGATCGATGCCAGGAGACTACACATTAGGAGTTCTAAAAAGATGAGTATTTCTGTGATATATTAATTGCGAGAGTTTAGTGAATATTATAAGAAAAAAGGTATGATTGATAAAAGATGAAAGAATTTTCGGAATATTGACAAAAATTGTGCTAGCATTTTCTGAATCCTCAAAATATTGAAGATTAAGAATTTTTAAGAATATTCATGTTTTGAAAAATTTTGATGAGTTTTTTTTGTAAAGCAATTAATTTTTTTTCTAACAGCCTCACTGGACACCTAACAGACACTGTTGTTGGACAGAACAGGTCAAAACTCACTACAAACTTCCGCCTGGCACATGTGTCTAGACTCGACTCGACTCATAACACATCGATACGAGGGCAGCTGCGGATCCAGCATATTAATCATAAGCAAAATCTTAAAACTTGATTTCCTGTTACTATATTTTCTTCTCTGGGAAAAGTAGGAAATAAAAAAAAAAAATTCAAATCAAAAAGTTTAAAAATTGATTTCTGGAGAATGAATATATTGACCGGTTGTCGTAAAGAATCAGTAGCACCGTTGGATAGATTCTGGAATTTTTGGTCTTTAATTATTCACAAGACTTCCCTCTATGGTATGAACGTGGGATTTTTTGATAAACCCGTTTTTGATTGAGATACTGGCAAAAAAGTAAAAAGAATTTGAAAAATGCAAAAAAAAAGTCAAAAAATGGCATAACTCAAGTAATTTTTGCAATATCAAAAATCTCTACGTTCATACCATAGAGGCATCTTTTATGAACGATTGAGGACCAAACATTTCAAGATTGATCCAACGGTGGTCCTGATTCTTTACGACAACCGAGTCATTCAGTATTTTTTTCACTTCAGCGTAGCCACCTTTAGACTGAAAGTAATACATGATGTAAAATATGCGTTATGAGGGTTGAACCTTCCTTAGACATCATGATTTTTTTGGATTTTGTCAGAGTCCACAAGTCGCAGAAAAAGATTAATTTCTTTTTTTTGGGAATTTCAACTCCTCCAAAGGTGTACATACCCCCTTAATAAAAGGCTCTTTACGATTCACACGCGTTGATATAATGAATATGATGAAATACTGAAATAACCAAATAGAAACTACTGGAATAGGAACTCTCTCTCTCTCGGATAGTATTAATATAAATTGAATGAAGATCAGTGACTATGTATTTGAGTAGTTTAAATAGAACCTCAGAATAAAGTCTCTATTGAGACGGTCCGAATAAGATTAGGTAGACGGGACGGCACGATTTGAATTTGATTATCGCGCGCCACGTAGTCCACCGGACAAAGAGTTCGATGGTCTTCTATTAGCCATACTAAGATAATTAAATGAACAAATGATCCGGGGTAGTCGCCCAATGACTCTTGAAATTAATGTTAATTTACCGGTCAATTACCAAAAACCAAATATACATGTTATGTGCCGAAAATTGGCCTTTACAGATAAACTACCTAAGACACGTGTCATTGTTCGATGAGCTTCGATAGGCAGTAACTTAATGAATCAATCGTAATTTCAATAAGGGAACATAGCTAATATACTATAGGGAAAGTTGCCTAACTTTCATCATGAAACCAATTCTATACTTATTGTTAATTAACAGTTAAAATTAAGATAAACTAGTAACACCTATACGCATCGAACAGGCACGAACGACGCTCCCCACTCCAAGGCGAACCATATAAAAGGACCGACGGGCCAAGCAAGAGGCAGGCAGTCTGGCTCGTAGAATCGAACATTACTAATCTCAAATTTATTCAAAAATTGTCAAATTGTTTAAAGACCCAATAAAAACCTATCTTAATATTATATTCTGTCAAGGAAGAGGGAGAGTTTCTTTGGTGCGTCGGCTAACGCCGTATTAACTGAAGTTAAAAAAAAAAAAAAAAAAAAAATATTATATTCTGGAAATTCCACCTACATAGTGATTGTACTTTCATTTGAGCCTTGATAAGCCGACTGTCTCCACAGGGTAAATCACGGTTAGGTAGTATTAATAAAATACTACTAGCCTGTTGTTGACCATACACACACACACACATACACATTCACACTCATCAGGACAGAAATATACACTACGTGCACTTATTACAAGCGTGCGAGTGTTTATATCCTAACACAGAATATATGTTACATACGGTTATTACAAGCGTGTGGACAGTTATATTCATACACACACACACACACACACACACACACATAGACAACACGAGATATACACTACGCGCACCTCTTGTATGTGCGTGAGTGATTATATCAAACACATGTACACGTTACAATACAGATATATATCACACGCACTTAATACAAGGACGTGGGTATTATATCGACCTTACTTAGTATAAGACCTAGATTAAGTTAAGTATATTAAAAACTCAAATAAGAACACATATTCAAATATCCGCGGGTCCAATAAACTAGTGTATTGAACACGAACCCGGACGATTTATAAAAAGTAAATTTATAACCGTCACACTATATTGACATAGAGGAAATCTCGCACTGGAATTAGGGTGGTACCCGACATTCTAGGAATTATTCCAGGCGATTTATTGGATTAGCAATGATTCCGATCTTGGTTCAAATAAAAGAATAATAATTTAATTTCCCAATGAGAAAATTGAATATAGCTAAATATATGCGTGAATATATATGTGCTGAATTATAGTAATATTATAACGAGATATATGATTCGAGATCGGTAGTCAGGATCTTAATGAGTCTTATGGATCCAATAATAAAAAAAAAGAAACCCAATGGGATTAGGGTGGAACCTGGCTGGGTGTAGAATTATCCCAGTTGGTTTATCAGGCTAATTATCATACCAATCTGGATTCATGTATCGTGAAGATTAGGTATTCCCGAATAAAGGAAATATATCTATATATGTCGAGATTGGTATATTGAGTCCTAATGACTTGAATTAGAACTAATATTTATTCACTTAAGCTTCTATATTGTTTGAACAGACAGACTCTACGAGATCAGGGTATTACCCGAAATTCTATGAATTATCCCAGTAGGTTTTCAAATTTATTATAATACCAATCTTGACCTATAATTATTATGATGAAGTTTCTTAACTATATATTATATGGTTATTTGGTAAAGAGATATAAAATTCAGAATTGGAACAATGAGTAATAGTGCAAGCTCGACGGGTGGTCTCGTTAATAAGCAAGGGATATCCCCGAAATACCTGTGGGTATTAACTTAGAACGATATTCCCGTTCCCTTATTACTCATTCAATTTATTCAATATATTTATAGTCATGCAAAATCCTTATAATTAGAGAATTCTGGAAAACAGTCTAGCGATTTTGAATATAGGGATATGATTATAAATGAGCGAATTTGTGTGAGCGATCGTGATTACTTATCTTTGGCTGAGATGGCGTAGCATGGGGCTACTTTCGATATTTAGGTTTATGCCTCCCTCACCTTGAGAACCTCGAAGCCCTTTATTAGCGTAGAATTTAGAATTTAGTTCACTATCGTTTAAGGCCCATCCTTAGTCGCCCACCTCCTTTTACCCCTTCCACCTCCGCCCACCTCCTTTTTGCCGAAAAAGGGGGGGAGGGGAAAACATATCGATTATTATCCGAGCCCAGGCGTCAAAACTGCAAAAAAGAGATGCTTAGCGCAACTTCTATTTCAATTCCGAACACATACGTCCAAAAACATGTTCGTTACATGCGAACATAGAGCGTGAATATCGATTTTACTTTTTTCGCTGTCAATTTTCTCGACTGGCATGATTATCAGTATCCTTCACTATGTTCACTCTATGGAATGACGTCGACTCGTCGGACGAGTTCAGTCACGTGGTTGGACGGTGCGTGATCTACCGGGTACACCGATCGAAATAGTCAGCTGTCAGTGATAAAGACACGCGAGACGCCCGAGTCCTTGGAAATGGTTACGGAATATTGTTAGTGCGTTCAAGAATTGCAGAATACTAATAGAACCAGAACATTTCATCGGTAAGTGTATGGACAAAATATATAATATAATATAATACAGTTGTAGTGTAAATTACCTTGGTTAGGTTAGGTTTTCTTCGTTTGTTTACGATAAATTATTTCGCTAAAAATTCGTTGAAAACGCGTGTATATGGATATGTATGTATTGTACACATACAAACCCGAGTGATATACGCAGAGAATACTCGTGACATAGAATATTTTTCATCCCGCAGGTTTGCAATTCAGCCAGACCTACCCCAATCACGATCGAAGATCCGTCAATATTTTCAAGTCCTGAAAATTAGAAGCTTGCCCGAGTCGAAATTTAGCGCCTACTTTCACCCTACCTAGGTTTATTTAAACCTACTTTGAAGGAAACTGAACCTAGAAATCCTACATTGACTCTCCAATTCCTAAAAATGTTAAACTTAACCCTACATTGAACCTCCAACTCCTAAAAACTTAGGACCAAACCCTACATTGAACCTCCAACACCTAAAAATTTGAACTGAACCTATTTTAACGCTATACAACCTATGTATAACTCCTCCCCCATATATATTATTACGGCGACATTGAAGTGTTCACAATAAATTGTACGATTCCTAACCTATAAATTATAATCTGCACTAACTATTTTCAACGGAAACGTGAATTTACAGACCGGTTAATCAAATTCGGATTATCTTGCTCGCGTATGTTTTCATAAGTGACATGGATCGCCAGCATAAGTAAGCGAAGACCGAATTTGCGCGGTTGCGAATGAAAACATCTCGAGCTTTTCCAAATGCGATGGGGGAAACTATGTAGAAATTTGTTCGGTAAGGCCTTGATAACACAAAGGCCCATATCAGGATCAGTTGTGGATTCCACAATAATAGATCCCCATATCTCAATCGCTTGACTGGATTTGTATAATATGAAATATATAGGTAGGGCTTTCCAAGTGAAATCAGGGAGTGATCTCTCTCACCCCCTACGATTTTGAGCTGTCATTTTTTTTTCAACTTCTATGTGACCCCAAATGAGCCCTCAAATTTTTTTTCAGATTTTTCCTTCCCCTCCTTGTCATCCTGCCATGCGTCTTTATTCGTTGATACAAGAGAAAACAGAAACACCAGTTCTAGTTGAATAATTTTTTTTTCACAAATTTGTCATCTGTAAACATTATTTTTTTTCATCATCATGATATGGGCTGAAGCCTGCTGATATCCTTTTGTAATGATTTTCATTTTTGAAAAATCCAAAATTCGCAAATTTTCGAATACACAAAAATGATCAGACTTGTGTTACGTCCTACTCCACGCTCCTCTCTCCAACCTTACTATCATATCTCCTTACACCCTGTCTTCCTACCTCGCTACCTTTCTCACGCTGACCTGCTGCATCGGTCAGCAATCCTCTAATCCCCACCTTGCCTACAATCGTCCTCTTTACTGACAATCCTCATTATGCTATTCTAATAGCGAACTCACTTCCCAGTCAACCTCCATCTCCTTCACTTCTACTCTCCTTTTCATCACACATTCTTTACTTCTCAACGATCCTCTTTACTGACAACAAGGGACTCCAAAATTTACTTTACCTATTCCACCTACAGTACTTATTAATAAATATTAGTTGCTTAACCGAGTTACTTTTGTTCTAACCATCAACAAATCCCTCAGTTATATTCTGATATTTAAAACAGGGGACAAGACCCCAAATAAAGACGTAACACTGGTGGCAGCGGCGGTCCCCCTGTTACTGAGGGTATTTCAAAAAAAGTGAACGAACGAAACCAATACCACGACAATATCAACTCCAAACTACATGAATTGTGACATAAACCAGTGAACTAGTGAAAAAAAAAAGAAAGATTGAGTGGTGTGAACCTATAACCTGTTCCCGACTAAAAGATCTCGAAGGACGCAAAACTAATATAAAAATCCAACTACGACAGACACATCAACCTACAACATGTGAAACAAAACATAGTTATCAAATATCGAGAAACTGCACAACTGCAAACCTAGACGGACACGGAGGTCTACTATACACCGCGTTACGATCAGTGACTATCATCAACCTGCCGATAATAGATTCCTGCCTAAAACTAAAACAGACACGAAGGGTTACTGTACTTCGCGTTACGATCAGTGATTATTATCAACCTGCCGATAATATATTGCTGCTGAAACAAAGAGCAGAAATCGAATATCATCGACTTACTTCAAAGGCACCTTGCCCCCCAAAGGCTCATCTGAGCCCCACAAAGAGCGAACTCGCTCCAGCGAGGTATTCCAGTTACGACTTCACGACAACTATTTACCGATGAAGAACTGCCTGGATCACACTCCTCGAGATGTTACCTTTTCACCATTTCAACAAATTACTATAACAGGAAAGCTATGCAGACCGGAAATACTACTCTTCCTACAACTTTCATAACATTCTTCGGTTTGTAAGCCCACTAAATGTAACCAAATCGCTTGACTTTATCACATAATTAGTTGTAAGCCTTAACTTGTAAAATGCCTGACTCAAAGGAAGTTAACGTTCCGTACCTACCGTGGGAAGTCATTATTGACATGATTCCAACATTCAATGGATCTAATGTAACGATAAGATCCTTCATTTCGAAAGTAGAAAACGCAAAGAAACTGATAAATCCGCGAGATCTGCTTACTCTGACAGTAATCGTACGTTCGAAAATTGAGGGTCGTGCCGAACGAGCATTATCGCGACGTAACCTTGATTCTATACAAACAATTATCAATGATCTGAAAAGATACTATGAGCCTAAACGACGATTAACAGACGTACAATTAGCAATAAATAACGCGTACCACGAACAAAACGAAAACGCACTAAATTACGGTACTAGAATAGAAGAATTAGTAGAAGAAGCTTACGAAATAATAGAATGCGAAGAAACCAACGAACACGCGAAAATTCTGACTGAATATATCAACGAAAATGCATTACGATCATTTATAAAAGGCCTATCCGATGATTTAGAACAAAGAGTAGCTAACGAAAAACCCCGTACGTTACGCGAAGCAATAGATACCGCAGTAAGCGCAGAAAGAATAGTGCTAGAAAGACGGAAGTTAAGAGAACAAACATATAATGACTTACATGACGATGACAGTTACTCGAAACTGACACCGCCTTACGATCCGTCGCCGACCTGCAGCTACTGTAAGCGAGCTGGCCACTCGTTAGATTGCTGTGAACGCAACCAACAATCCCAGATTTACCTTGATCAAAACTACCCAAATCTAAAATACGTACCAATTGACAGATTTCAATCATATGACGGTAGAAGTGATTACACAAACGCTGACCACGCGAATAACGGTGATTTTCATATAAACTATGAACAATCCTACGACACACAACTTCCAAACCTTACGGACGATTTATTCGCCCCTCCTACGGATCCTCATGAAAATCCTGTATCAATTCTTATGATTAACGCCATAGGACCAGAACCAAAAACGCAAACTTCACCTAAAGAGACGAATGATAAATACACTATCACTACCACTACCAACAAACAAACTACAAATACTGCCACACCAACACCCTCGAATAGTTTAATTATCGAAACGACCTACAAAAACACACATGACCAACGTCACGACGATTCACTATCACCAGGTAACCCAACACCGCGATGCAGGTCAACGGTAGATAATCTGCACCCGGACTACACAGACGACTCGGACAATCACTTACACAGTTGTCAGAAGTACATTGCTACGGTCTCGTCTAACGTAAACAAAATAATCTGCAAAGAGACACACACCAAAGAAACAAACGCTTTACCAACGAATGCAAAATCGGAACAAATACTCCCGAGACTTGACCATAAAACAAATTCCCAATACAAATCATCCGACATCCGAGATAAAGCAACAAGAAAAAATAACACAAGACCTACACTATATCGCGTTCAATCGACAATCAGTGAAACTGCAAATCTCTCACGAACGACTCTACCACTCTCATTGTCAAGGAAATCAGAAGTTCCGGCGGCCGAAGATCCACTAAATCGCCCACCACCTCATCCTCCACCTTTTTCCTGACTGAACAATCGCAACTGACACTGCCCAATATGACGAAAAATACATAAATATCTTCATTCTTGACCTAATAACATGCATGACATACGAAAACAAGCAGCAATGAACTTGAAAGAAGCAGAATTGAAAGACAAAAACTGACTTATTAGAGGTTATCACTACGCTCATTAATTTCAACGATAGATTTTAAGTCAAACCATTACCAATGTTTTTCAACACTTACTTAGACTTAAGCCTTTGTAATATAATTCAAACTCTAGATAACATTTGGATAGCACATCTTTGTACACGTATGTACACATACTATACTTCTCACCATTACTATACTATCATACGCATTACTGTACGCTGAGGCATAATATTGTATTTCTTCTAGATCTCATACCTACACGCTATCTCATTGACAAATAACCGAAAATTTACGGATGACTTAACCACATACCTACTGGTACTATAAAACTGTAATTCCGCATACTAGCAATATCACCGAAATGCAACCCTAAATTTAAGTATAATACATAACACTGGTCGAACCATATTCATCACACTATCATTTGTACTATCGGACTTAATAAAGGCATATGCCACACTACTTAGTCCACTCACCACACACATACATCCATCCATACTTCACAAATATTTATTTACAACTATACCTATCCAACTACGTTCGATAGAAACATATTTCTTGTACCCAATCAATATGTTTCCTCTAACGGGGGGGGTGTTACGTCCTACTCCACGCTCCTCTCTCCAACCTTACTATCATATCTCCTTACACCCTGTCTTCCTACCTCGCTACCTTTCTCACGCTGACCTGCTGCATCGGTCAGCAATCCTCTAATCCCCACCTTGCCTACAATCGTCCTCTTTACTGACAATCCTCATTATGCTATTCTAATAGCGAACTCACTTCCCAGTCAACCTCCATCTCCTTCACTTCTACTCTCCTTTTCATCACACATTCTTTACTTCTCAACGATCCTCTTTACTGACAACAAGGGACTCCAAAATTTACTTTACCTATTCCACCTACAGTACTTATTAATAAATATTAGTTGCTTAACCGAGTTACTTTTGTTCTAACCATCAACAAATCCCTCAGTTATATTCTGATATTTAAAACAGGGGACAAGACCCCAAATAAAGACGTAACACTTGTAATAAAAACAGAAAAGAAAAACAAAATATATCCTACTAAAATTTAATATCTTGCTTAGTTAATAAGTCAGATAATGACCTGAAAAAAAATCTCCTTGATTGACTTATTAACTAAGCAAGATATCAAATTTTAGCAGGATATGTTTCGTTTTTCTTTTCTTTTTTTATTACAAGTATGATCATTTTTATGAATTCGAAATTTTGCGAATTTTGGATTTTCCAAAAAATGAAAATCATTAAAAAAGGATATCAGCAGGCTTTAGCCCATATTCTAATTATGAATAAAATTAATGTTTTCAGATGACGAATTTATGAAAAAGAAATCATTCATCTAGAACTGGTGTTTCTGTTTTCTCTTGCATCAACGAATAAAGACGCATGGCAGGATGACAAGGAGGGAGAGGAAAAATCCGAAAGAAAATCAGGGCTTATTTGGAGTCAAATGAAAGTGAAATAAAAATGACAGCTCAAAAATCGTAGGGGGTGAGGAAGATCACCCTGATTTCATTTGGAATACCCCAGGTACACTGTTGGAGAGAAAAATGTTCCAGGAGATCCACTAAAATTTTCACGGTCATTTCAACACTGTTTTCAGTTCATACGATAGGAGAATTCGCCACTTGAAGTAAATTCGTGTTGTAATAACTAACAAAAAAAGTGTCAGAATAAACATGAAAATTTTAGTGAAACTCCTGTAACATTTTTTTTTTCTAACAAAACGCCATATTTCATTCGGATAAACATATGACCGCGTCAACGAAAAATGCATGATATGATATTTAGTAATTAATCGTAATAATATATGCAAGGACTTAAATCTAGTCCAGCAAATGCAAAATTTTCATGACATTGAAATATTTCAAGTGATAACTTGACACTTTGATAGGCCCTGAACAAGTAGGAGAGTGTTGGGTCATTTGTGATGAGGTAATTTAGCGTAGTGGTTAGGGCGTGCGACTGGTAACAGAGCAGACGTGGGTTCAAGTCCCGGCGGGGACGAAAAATGCGGCGGTTTTTTCAGTAGGTATATAATGCAGTTTTATTCACTTCTCAACTGTAATCGCCACTTTATTGATCTGAAAAGCGGGCATAAAGTAGCATATTATTCCCTCTTATACTTTTGCGGGAAATAATGTTACATTATTCCCGCAAATACAGATTTGCGGGAATAATGTACATTATTTCTCGCAAATCTGGATTTCGCGGGAAATAACCTACATTATTCCCGCAGATTTGCGGACATAATGTACATTATTCCCGCAAAATTTATAAAGATTGATAAAGTGGTTACAGTTGAGGAGTGAATAAAACATTGTATGCAACATCGGAATAAAGTGCATCATTCCCTCGGGCTTACTGCCCTTGCGAAAATTCCGTTGAGTGATTACTGCCTTCGCTTCGCTCAGGCAGTAAACTCACCCTCGGGAATTTCGTTCGGGCAGTAAACTCGCCCTCGGGAATAATCTTTCAATTTATTCCCACGTTGTATGATGTACTATCATCGATAGGATGCGTAGGCTGGGTCAACTGACGATAAAATGTGTCACTTTTGGTGTTGTTTTTTTCTTTTACTATTATTACTTTTTAATTTCATTCGGCTGGCCCGATTATGAGTTTATAGCTATAGCCTGGCGCTCGCGCCAGCGCCCGGTTGAAATATTTCTACAGCCTACTACGGGGAGCGTTTTAAACAGGTTTCAAACAGACCCTACTTTGAGCCTAAACTTGGTAAATCGGGAAATTTCGGACACTTTTAGCGTCAAAGTAGGGTCTACTATTGCATTGAAATAGAACCTACTTTACTACCTTTAACTTCTACGTAGGAGCTTCTACGTAGGGTGAAAGTAGGCGATAAATTTCGACTCGCGTGCACTCCCGCCAATTTTAACGAGCATACGAAGCACGTTCAGTTCTCCGTGGTGAATCAGTCCGAGGAACATACAACGTCAACTTTTGTGGCAGACAGGTATTCATGCACTTGGCGGGGCATGACAGTTATCAATAGCACCTACAAGATGAACATGTATACATTAGGGAGGTCGTTGAAAAAAAATTTTATCTCGGATGGTCTTCAATCGGTTCCAAATGTGGAAAAAATAATTCTCCAATTCTTGCAATTTTTATTTTGACTCCCTATGGGCCCGATTTTCACATGAACTTTTTCTAATTCATAAAAATCCTAAGTTGAGTTGGGTCTAATTTAAATCAGCAAGATTGCATCGGATACGTTTTATTATTGTATATTACACACAGATCGAGTGAGAAAATGAAATTATTATATTCGTAATCTATTATTTTCCATTGATTTTTCTTTCAGATATAATTTTTCATTTTATCATTTTTTGATACAGCTCATTTTCTTGTATTAGTAAACTTGATGTTACATTGGGCCTCCGTTTCAGGTCTTAAATTCGGGATAATATGCTAAATTTAACAGACCGCAAACGAGATTGTATGCGAAATTATTTAACATTATGATAAAATAGATATTCGAAGTGTTGATAGAGTGGAATGTAGGGATTTGCAGAAAAATCGAGTGAAAAAAAAATTCGGAACAGTTACGATGATTAAATATACATAAAATTATAAATGACAATGTCTTTGTAAAAGTCGACTTATATTCGGTTTCTGAAAAAATGTCCCCCAATCAGACCTTAGATTCGGAGGTCGACTTATACTCAGGGTCGACTTATGCTCGGAACAATACGGTAATTATAATATAATTGTTGATTTTTGATGTGGGAAATTAAAAAAAAAAAAAAAAAAAGCTTTTTCTGGCACACCCTAGTAATTACATTATAATATAATTACGCTACAGATGGTAGATCCTCTATCGCCATGGTACGTCAATTTATGTGAATTGAATAAACTCGCATTTTTATTGACAAGAAAAATTATCAAGCAGACCGGGAATCGGACCCGGATCTCACCTAGCCGCCCAACGAATGTTACCTTTCTACTTCTCTTGTCATTTATGCGCTTGTTTACTTTTCCTGTGTCGAGTGATATTAGATAGATCAATTTCGGGCCTGCAACACGTACATACTGTTTCTGAAAACTCGATTCCCGGTCAGCCTGATAATTTTCTTTCCAATAAAAATTTGAGATTGTTTTGTAGATTATGCACGTATGCTAACATAATCTATAAATGTCTGGAAGAATGTTGTTGTCGGATCCTCTGTAGCCATTTCATAAATTTCTCCGAAGTCTTCCCTTGAGAGACTCCGCAGCCCGAAGATGGAATTCAGGTCCCTCGGAAGCGATTGTAACGAGGTTGGCCATTCTCGCTGGGCTCGTCGTCTCTTGTTCCATGAAAGACCTGAAACGAAGGCCCAATGTAACATCAAGTTTACTAATACAAGAAAATGAGCTGTATCAAAAAATGATAAAATGAAAAATTATATCTGAAAGAAAAATCAATGGAAAATAATAGATTACGAATATAATAATTTCATTTTCTCACTCGATCTGTGTGTAATATACAATAATAAAACGTATCCGATGCAATCTTGCTGATTTAAATTAGACCCAACTCAACTTAGGATTTTTATGAATTAGAAAAAGTTCATGTGAAAATCGGGCCCATAGGGAGTCAAAATAAAAATTGCAAGAATTGGAGAATTATTTTTTCCACATTTGGAACCGATTGAAGACCATCCGAGATAAATTTTTTTTTAACGACCTCCCTAATGTATACATGTTCATCTTGTAGGTGCTATTGATAACTGTCATGCTCCGCCAAGTGCATGAATACCTGTCTGCCACAAAGGTTGACGTTGTATGTTCCTCGGACTGATTCACCACGGAGAACTGAACGTGCTTCGTATGCTCGTTAAAATTGGCCGGAGTGCAAACTTCTAATTTTCAGGACTTGAAAATATTGACGGATCTTCGATCGTGATTGGGGTAGGTCTGGCTGAATTGCAAACCTGCGGGATGAAAAATATTCTATGTCACGAGTATTCTCTGCGTATATCACTCGGGTTTGTATGTGTACAATACATACATATCCATATACACGCGTTTTCAACGAATTTTTAGCGAAATAATTTATCGTAAACAAACGAAGAAAACCTAACCTAACCAAGGTAATTTACACTACAACTGTATTATATTATATTATATATTTTGTCCATACACTTACCGATGAAATGTTCTGGTTCTATTAGTATTCTGCACTTCTTGAACGCACTAACAATATTCCGTAACCATTTCCAAGGACTCGGGCGTCTCGCGTGTCTTTATCACTGACAGCTGACTATTTCGATCGGTGTACCCGGTAGATCACGCACCGTCCAACCATGTGACTGAACTCATCCGACGAGTCGACGTCATTACATAGAGTGAACATGGTGAAGGACACTGATAATCATGCCAGTCAAGAAAATTGACAGCGAAAAAAGTAAAATCGATATTCACGCTCTATTTTCGGATGAAACGAACATGTTTTTGGACGTATGTGTTCGGAATTGAAATAGAAGTTGCGCTAAGCATCTCTTTTTTGCAGTTTCGACGCCTGGGCTCGGATAATAATCGATATGTTTTCCCCTCCCCCCCTTTTTCGGCAAAAAGGAGGTGGGCGGAGGTGGAAGGGGTAAAAGGAGGTGGGCGACTGAGGATGGGCCTCAAGTGTTTATAACGGTTTTTAAATGTCCTCAACTGAAGCTAATGTTGTTTAAACAAATGTCTATTGTTCGTAATCGGATCGATGCACAGATTTGATTGATTCTAAATTTGCGGTTATGAAATTTATAAAAGTCGATGTGAAATAATAATGATGAAAGTGAAATTGATTTGTTTCTTAGAGATTTGAAGTTATCTTAATATTACAAATACTCAGAGTGAGTATAAGGCAGAACGTGAAGTGACGGTTTAATATTGAAAATATTAAATTGTTCAAAGGTGATTATTAAAGATAATCAACTTGTGTCTCTGCACTGAATTTAAGGATGGATAATCAGACCACCACGCTGTGGATTATGTCACGATTATTACTTTAGGTTCAACGGGTGTAGAGTCCTTTATATTACCACTTGACTTCAGATTTGAATTTTAGGAGAAGATTGAATACAACTCGTGGCTCGAATTTACACACGGTTCTTTACGACCACGCACTTCGCGACTTGACAGAAAAAAGACGTTATAAAATATGTTGAAGTGAACTAGTTTCAAACAATGAAGTTAATCGTTGTCTCAAAAGTGCATAGATCTTGAAGAGATTTATGGCTTGAATTTATTAACGGGTACAGAGTCCTTTGTGCTACCACTTTAATTAAAAGAAAGAAAAGATTGAACACAACTCGTGGCTCGATTATTGCACACGGGTCCCTGCATCCACGCACCTCGCGATTTACCAGAAGAAAAACGCTAGTTCAAGTTCAAAGGCGATGAGGTCCCCGCGGTTGCAACAATGTATGTATTACTACGCGCGTGGCTTGGCCAATTAGGGCCTTGCTTAGTGGCTAATTGTCGCCTGATTGGTTTGAGGGACTACTTGGAGTTATGCGTAGAGGTGGGGCCCTGGTGACGTTACGCGGTCCCATGCTACTGCATGCCTCACCTATAGTCTACTCACACTAGCTTAGTTTGAATATATTCAAACTGCATTATTAAATTGATCTTATACTTGAATTATGGCTCATTCGATTGCTCTTTAAATTCTCGTAATGCCCAATTTAGTATCTTATTATTCTACTTATCATATAGCTTAATTTTCCTATTTTAATGAAAAATTAGAGAGAGAGCAAATTACATCTGCGTACACTAGCTTAGTAGTGTGAAATCGAAGGGTCAGCAATACTGGGGTTCCAGTCTTACCTCGCCGTTATCTACTCCTACGTGACTTATAGCCGTTTCAAGAAGGGATAAATATTCGTTACATTAAAATATTATATTTCATTATGGTCTGCTCTTGCGTTCTAAATCACGTTCGATAGTAAAAAGAGTAACTATTGCGCGTTTAAAAGAAATGAAGTTAGTTTATGAAAGCAAAGAATATTTCCTGATTTTAAAGGATAAAAATGAATTATTGAAAAAGAATTTTAGACTTTTGATGATATCAAAAGTTACGCACGTAACATAAGCTAGCCATAGATAGGTTACTAGCGAAGGGAGCAATTCAGGCTTGCGATCAGGTGGAGGATGAATTCCTCTCTCCGTTCTTCCTACTTCCAAAAAAGGATGGAACCGACCGGTTCATTCTGAACCTAAAGAAATTAAATTCATTCATCCAACCCGAACATTTCAAGCTAGAGCAGGGCCCGGCACGGCCGGGCTCTCGGAGCCAGCCTGGCTCTAAGTGTCAATTACTACGGCCGTAAGTCCCCTCGGTCTACCTGAAAACGGTCACTCGTCCTTACCTGGAAGTGCGATGGTAGGGGCAGCGTTCAGGAGAAATAAAAGGAACTGAGGGGTGGTTTGCTCTATTTGCGATGGCAAGAACTGCGTCTGACCGTCCGGGTCTTTTCATACCTGCATATTCCCACCCATACCTACCAAAATCCAAGAAATGGCGTTAAAAGGATTAGTGCCGGTGAACGGGTTTAGTGGATTTACGGATTTGGCTCTTTGGACTAATGAGTGTGCCGGGCCCTGAGCTAGAGGACCTAAAAACGGTCACGAACTTAATTTTCCTAGACTGCTTCATGGGCACAATAGATTTACACGATGCTTATTATCTAGTGCCTATACATAGCCGTAGCAGAAAATATTCACGTTTCATATTCAGGGGTACGCTCTTTGAATTCACGTGTTTGCCTTTTGGCTTATTTACTGCCCCATACATTTTCACCAAAATCCTCGAACCCCCGTTAAAAATATTAAGGTCTAACGGTGTCTCAATAGTCAATTATCTCGACGACTTTATAATCATTGCCCAGGATGAGTCCAGATGTACACAAATGCTTTCTTATGCTTGTGAATTACTACGCTCGCTTGGATTCCAATTAAATATGGAGAAAAGTGCCTTGTGCCCGGCCAGAAAATGCAGGTTCTTAGGTTTCATCATCGACTCCCGAGAGTTTACAGTCGAGTTACCAAGCGAAAAACGGGACCGTTTATTGAAACTCCTACACACATTTGAAATACCCTTTTGTACAATTCGGGAATTCTCTCAACTGATAGGAAAATTGGTAGCCGCTTGTCCGGCAATAGAATATGGATGGCTGTATACCAAGAGTCTTGAATCACACAAATTAGCTAATCTAATAGTAAATAACCATAATTACTCAGCTACAATGAACATCCCATCCAGATTAATCCCTGACCTGAAATAGTGGAATAAAAGCATTAGAGGCTCTGTGGGAATTATTAAATCCACAAGTTTCGATATTACCATCTACACAGACGCTTCCAATTCAGGTTGGGGTGCCACGGATAATGAGACTAGAGTGTTTGATTTCTGGAATCAGTACGAGAAAAACCTACACATTAACGTCAAGGAATTGTTAGCCGTCAAGATAGGATCAGAAAGGATTGCGGGAGAACGGAGAAACGATCAGATCCTCCTCCGCATCGATAGCACAACAGCTATCACTCATATAAACAAGATGGGGGGTGTTCGTTTTTGTAAATATAACAAGTTGGCGAAAGAAATCTGGCAATGGGCGGAAAAGAGGCGAATCTTTCTCTTCGCGTCATACATCGCGTCTAGGGATAATTATCAAGCGGACACCTTATCTCGAGTAAAAAACATTAACACCGAATGGGAGCTTTGCAACAGAGCCTTTAATCTAGTTAACGAAAAGCTTGGATCACCCGAGATTGATCTCTTCGCTAATAACAATAACCATAAATGTGAGAAATACTGCTCGTGGCTTCCAGATCCCAGGGCTGTGCTGATACATGCTTTTACTACCAGCTGGTCAGGGTTCTTTTTCTACGCTTTTCCGCCTTTCGCATTGATTTTGAAATCGCTATCTAAAATTCAAAAAGAACAAGCGTCAGGCATTATAATAGTACCTGACTGGCCTAGCCAGCCCTGGTACCCTCTGTTCTCGGCGTTGATACAAGAGAAAATTAAATTAAAGCCAGAAACTGATTTATTACTATCCCCCTGCAGGTCACGCAGCCATCCGAAAGCAGAAACATTAAGCCTAGTCGCAGCCAGGGTATCAGGGAGGCTTTCCTGAGGCAAGGTGTTCCACCAGAGGCACTGGATATAATGTTATCATCATTAGCCCCAGCAACCATTAAACAGTACTGCTCCGCCCTAGACTCATGGTTTAGATTCTGCACAGATCATAACGTCGACTGCTTTAACCCTACAAGGGCCTTTTTGTTGGGCTTCTTAGTCGTCAAATATAACGAAGGTGCTAGCTATGGGACATTAAATCCCTTGAGGTCGGCAATCTCCCCAGTTTCGGGAAATAGAATAGGAAACGGCGAGTCAACTTGCAGGTTCCTGAAGGGAGTTGCCAGACTACGACCACCCAGACCAAAGTACGCCTTTACCTGGGATGTGTCTGTGGTACTCCAGTACCTCGAGCAGCTAGACCCACTAGAGAACCTATCGCTTTTAGAGTTAACTTACAAGACTGTGATGCTATTATTATTAAGTACAGCCCATAGGGCACAGACCATTGCAAATATTAGATTAAGAAACATTACGCCATCACCTAATGGCTTAATGATTTATATTAACGATATTATTAAGACATCAGCACCAGGGCATTGCCAACCCTTGTTGTCAATCCCATTATACAGTCAGAATCCAAAGATATGTGTGGCATCAGCGGTGCTGAAATATATCGAGGATACCAAAGACTTACGTACACAATCTGAGAGATTGTTTATTGCTACTAGAAAACCGTACAAAGATGTTGGCGCCCAGACAATAAGTAGATGGGCTAAGACTGTTTTAGGATTAAGTGGAGTAGACGTATCAATGTTTTCAGCGCATTCTATACGCCATGCGACTACATCGTTAGCCTTGTCACGAGGCATAGAGTTAGACACCATAAGAAGAACTGCCGGCTGGTCAGATTCTTCCCAGGTGTTCGCAAAATTTTATAACAGAATTATTGTACCTCTAGGCTCTCAGGAGTTTGCTGTTTCCATACTTGAAACACGTAACAAATAAAATATCTGTTCATACTTGATAATCAAATTATAAAACTGTAATTCTCTAAACAACTACACAGTAATATCGAGAACGAGATGGAATATAATTGAACGATCAAACGAACTTACCTGTACGTGAAGTTTGATCGTAATTATATGTAATCTCGTTCGAAAATATTACCAATCCCACCCCTCTATGACTTGTAGTCATTTCCCTTATCCCAGTTGACAATTTTTTTAATTCCTCTGAAGAATATGAGGATAGTTTGGCGCTGCCGGGACAAGCGCCCGAGCAGTTCCCCCACTTTTTAGTTTCGCTAAGGGTTGTGACATCTAGCGGATCGAAGGGGAACTACACACAGTAATATCTTCGAACGAGATTACATATAATTACGATCGAACTTCACGTACAGGGGTGGAATTACGTATCCGATAGACTCGAAGTCTAATCTGTTGAGTTTTTACCATCGACTTTCTCTCTGATAAGTTTTATATTCTATGATCATTTGTACTGCTGCCATCTGTCACTGATATAATATAATATATTTGAATCGAGGAACACGAATGACATGCCACGATTATCGCTTCATGGTGGATTCAGATGGGCGCGGAGCTGCGGAGCGCGGAGGCGCGGTACCCAATCAGAGATACCGTGAAAATGCGCTGAGCAGATTTCAGGCATTTTTATTGGGTATCGCGCCTCCGCGCCTCCGCGTCCATGTGAATCCACCATCAAACTTAATATTCTTTACCGAAATAACCTTAAGAAATCGTTTGCATACGTTATTACTTATTATCGTTAATTCGTGTTTAGTTTACACTTCAAACTTGTATTTTACTACGTATTATTCAATTTTTCTATTATCGTTATTATCGTTCAATGAGAAATACTGAGGAACATTGGGAGCTTTTGCTCAATTTTGCTGAGCACAGACGGGAAATAATCACCAATCAATTTGTGGGTCCCAGAGGCCGAGAAAATTTATAGTACATTATACAACGTGGGAATAAAGTTAAAGATTATTCCCGAGGGCGAGTTTACTGCCCGAACGAAATTCCCGAGGGTGAGTTTACTGCCTGAGCGAAGCGAGGGCAGTAATCACCCAAGGGAATTTTCGCAAGGGCAGTAAGCCCGAGGGAATGATGCACTTTATTCCCATGTTGCATACAATGTTTTATTCACTCCTCAACTGTAACCACTTTATCAATCTTTATAAATTTTGCGGGAATAATGTACATTATTTCCCGCAAAATCCAAATTTGCGGGAATAATGTACATTATTTCCCGCAAAATTCAGATCTGATTTACGGCAAAATCCAGATTTGCGGGAATAATCCAGATTATTTCCCGCAAATCTGAATTTGCGGGAAATAATCTACATTATTTCCCGCAAATGGGAAAAAAATTAATTTGCGGGAAAAAAAGTATGAGAGGGAATAATATGCTACATTACGCCCGCTTTTCAGGTCAATAAAGTGGCGATTACAGTTGAGGAGTGAATAAAATCATGTTTAGGAAGATCTTACTAAATTACTCAATGGAATTGGTAGAGGTGAAAAAACTTTACATCAGTGGAAACAGGTATGCGATAGTTCGCGTGATCAATTTATCACACTATTATCAGATTGATTTTGTGAATTAAATTCTGTAGTCGTTGGCTGATTGGAAAAGCAATACCAAAAAGAAATATGCGATGATACGTACTAGTATGAATAAAACTGGAGGTGGTCCAGCTAGTAAATTGGTCTTGACGATTTTGGAAGAAAGACTGCTAAATTTAATGGGCGTAAGTGCGTTTGATGGGGATGTGGGTGTAGAAGAGTATGGTTTAGATACAGATGAGGTACGTATAATCAGTTGATGGCATATTTTCCTGTTACCATAAACGTAAAAATTGCATCAGTCCATTACTATTCGTTGATTACCTGGAAATCACACTCAACGTGGATTTCAGAATATCACTGCTGAAGAAAACTTACCATCAAAATTCATTGTACAATCAACAACCAGCTCTGAAGCTTCTACATCTAATGAAATTCAAAAAGAAAATATTTTTCCGGAATCAATTAAAAAAAGAAAGGCAGAATTAACTGAAGATACGACTAGTCGTACAAAAAAACGGAAGGCAGAATTATCTGACCGTATTGAAGACATGAACAACGCAACTTTAGATGTATTGAGAAGTATTGATGGCCACATGAGAGATATTTCGCAAAGTTTAAAACAATTAGTAGAATTAGGAACGAAATTTATGAGACGCGCTACAGATGAAGATGAAGCAATATAAATTATTTTAATGTATTATTTTTCGTAATGATTTTTTTTGTGATGTTCTCCTTTTAAAATACCGTTACACATAGAGAAAAAAATTCTCGTTTCAAGAAAAATATTTATCATTTTAAGAAATTGTAGTTTCTTGAATGTTGTTTTTATTAAATCAAGAAAATATGTTCTTGATTTGAATCTTGATTTAATAAAAAAACATTCAAGAAACGACAATTTTTTAAAATAATAAATATTTTTCTTGAAACGAGGAATTTTTTTTATATGTGTTATATCGGTAATATCGCACTCTTACCTTTGACATTTTGTTATTACAAATCACCAATTTAGCCAAGCATTTGGTGTGAAATAAATCAGCGCAAGCGTTTATGAGTGTTCGTTTTCAAAGTTTATTTATGATTATAAAAATATTCATTGAAAAAATTGTTGAATTAGCCTTGTTCGAGCATATCGGCCTTCAAGATTGCCGTTAATATTGTCAAATATTTCCCCGAATTGTATTTGATTCTGCTCTGCAATACCGTCGACTTCATGAGCGTAGTATGGAAGACGAGCGTCTACACGTATGTTGTGTAACACTGAATACGCGACTGCAAACCGTCCCACTGCTTGTGGATTGTAATGCAGTACTCGTTCTCCTAGTAAGCATCTAAATCTCATCTTCAACTGACCGTTGCACCTTTCGATGCAGCTTCTTGCTCTAGTGAGAGTATGCGTGTACATATATTCAGGGGTATTCGGCAATGGGTCATTTATCGGTATCATCAACCACGGTTCTTGGGGATACCCTGAGTCACCAATTAACCACGTGTCATGATCACCTACACGAATAATCGAATAATTGAATACATAGGTTTCTCGTTAAGCCTGCTCAAACACTATGGATGTATACCTGCGCGATATCTTCGTTCCAGTTCTCTCTTGATTGAGGAAAGCCTCCATATATACGCGTCATGTGTGGCTCCAGCGTACCGAGGATTTATCTTCAGTATACGTAAATCGTAATCACATATCTAAAACGTTAAATCTATAGCCTTTTCCCCTTAACGAATAATCAACTATAATAAATAATCATCAAAATCCTTACAATCCGAAGGTTTTTGGAGTGGAAGCCTTTTCTATTTGAATAATTGTGTTCCTCTTCTTGTGGTGCAATAATGGCTACGTGAGTGCAATCAATCGCACCCAGTACACCAGGGAATATCGTGTTTTCGAAAAATTTCCTTTTACTTTGGTCAATTATAACTTGGTCAGTCGGGAATCTTATCCATTCATTGGCCAAGTGAGTACAAATCAGTTCGGTTATTTCCTGTATGCAATGGCAAACTGCTGGTTGGGACATCGGCAATAAAAAGTTTTGACCGATTGGCCTCTGGTACACTGTTGGAAACAAAAAGTGTTTCAATGTTCCAGGAGATCCACTATCATTTTTCTGTCAATTCCAACACCATTTTTAGTTGAAACAACAGAAAAATGTGTCGTTTAAGTGAAAATAATGTTATCTTAACTAAAAAATAGTGTTGAAATTGACAGAAAAATGATAGTGGACCTCCTGGAACAGTAAAACACTTTTTTTTTTCCAACAGTGTATGTACCAGTGGCATAAAAACTCAGAGCTGTTAATAATTTCAAGTCTGCTCTTATAGATCGTGGATTTGCTGCAGCATCTATGTACGGATATAACCGCTGATATGAATAGTTGTGCATGTCCTTGGTCAGTCGAAAGAGTTGAATGAAAGAAATATCCGGGATTTCGAGAGGGTCACTTGCATCACGTAGAAATCGTCTTTGGTCGTTGTATAAGCGAAATCTTCCCCGTTCATCATTTTCTTCAATGACATGCATTTGTAAAATTTGAACAGGCAACATCTTTTAGTTTTATGAATAAAAATATTGACGAGAAGACAATTTTCACATTTTAATTTTTATACCATCAAACTTTAAAGGATAAAAGAAAAATTGAATAATACGTACCCAGGTAGAAAATTGTCTTAGCAGGACAAGTTCGAAACCTGCAGTTAGCTTAATTTAAGCTGAGCATCCAAGACTTGTTCTGTAACCTTAGTGCAAGGCTGCTCTTGGGATGGAAAACATTACAAGACTTTTAATTGTAATTAGCTTGTAAAATTATTCAGCTGCTAGCCTATTTTCCACGCATATTTTGAGACTCATCGTTGTTGGCTTGGATATATAGCCTCAATCGAGGCTACCCATCCAAGCTGAGTACAGGCCTCAAAATGAACGTGAAAAATAAGTTAGCTGCTGGATAATTTTAGTGAGTTAACTGTCCATGGTATATTGTGCATCGAGGAGGCAAAATGGGTCTTCTAACGCCGATTCCTTTTTATCACTTATTACCTATTAGTATTATTACTTTTTGATACTTTTAGTAGTGACAACCTCGTATCTAGCACGCTAATTATGCCTCAAATGAGTGACATTGAATATGGACCGTATTCAATGACATAACAGTGATCATTGGAATAACAAGTTTGAGGTTAGGGCTCATTCCTTGTCACCCACCTCCTTTTTGTCGAAATGTGTCACATTTTGATTATCATCTGAGCCCAGGCGTCAAAAACGCAAAAAAGGCCAACGCTGTGCAAATTCAAATTAGAAGAACTAATACACAAAAAAAAGCTGAAAAAACACTCAAAAAACTAGGAGATGATGCAATTAAGAAAGGAAAACAGGACGTTACAGAGAAGAAATCACGGGAAATAGAAGAGAGGGAGGAAATGGATGAACTCACAAATGAATAAAATATATTAAGAAAAAAAAACTGAAAATGTAATGAACAGAATTTTTTCAATATCATATTTAATGTTAAATGCCAGAAAAAATCATTGAAAAAATTTTTCTTTGTAAAACTTTGTAAAACAATATATGAGACTTGAAATACCAAATCTTCACAAGCTGGAAATAAGCTTCGTTTCCTATCATGAAATTAGCTAAGTTGCCAATGTTTATGCACGCTAAAACGGTAAGCTTGCCGTTAGCGAGTTGGAGCGTTACCGATCAACCTTGCACCAAGGCTCGTTAGTAAACTCGTTCTTAGCTAACACTTACAAAACTAGCTAGGTGCAAGCTTATTTCAATGTTCACTTTCTACCTGGATAGTAAAATATAAGTTTAAAGTGTAAACTAAACACGAATTAACGATGATGAGTAATAACGTATCCAAACGATTTCTTAAGGTTATTTCGGTAAAGAATATTAAGTTTGAAGCGATAATCGTGGAATGTCATTCGGTTTCCTCGATTCAAATATATTATATTATATCAGTGACAGATGGCAGCAGTACAAATGATCATAGAATATAAAACTTATCAGAGAGAAAATCGATGGTAAAAACTCAATAGAATAGACTTCGAGTCTATCGGATACGTAATTCCACCCCAGGTAAGTTCGTTTGATCGTTCAAGACATTTTTATACACATGCATTGCAGATATAAAGGGAAATTTTATGAAAAAAATGTAGCTCAATGGAAAAATTAACTTCTTCTCTCGTATTTTTTTAAATTATATTTCTATCTTTTTCTTTTCTCTCGGCTGCTCCCGCGACGCCGCCAAACTTTCAGTAATATGTATCACTGTCGATAAACGAGATTAAAAAATCAAGTTTAACTTCAATTATTTCAATAATTACATCGGTAACGGTATATTTGGGTCAAAACTTTGAGGGTGCTGAGCATATACCGCGCATGCTTCGGTAACCCCTCTCTACACGGAAAACCGTTGGGTAGAACCGTTCTCCTTTGCGATATTTTTCGGTCATCGGGTGCACCAAATTCACAGTGAACGGTTGTCTCCTTTGGTAAGGTAGAAAGGTTTCCCCATTTTGGGAGAACATCTCTACTTAAGTGGTGGGGATAACTGCCACGCTATACTTCGGGCAAACCGTTGTCTCTCAGCGTAGAATAGTTCTCCTTCCTCGAAACTGTTTACTAACATACAATGCTCACGCGTTCTCTCCCCGCTATGGTCAACGGTTCTTCCGAAATGGCCGATCCGCTCAACGAATTTAGAGTTCAACTATTCTCTCGCAGTTGGTAGACCCGCTTTGTCATCCGCCAAACAGTTTTCCGTGTAGAGAAAACCTTCAGTTGGTGACTGTCCTCCCCGTTCCGTGTGTCATATATGCCCAGATAACAAAATTTCCGCATGATGCCTGCATGGTGAGTGCACGACGTGTGGATTATTACGCACGTCGTGATGTCACGCTGTGACATGTGCGTCCTCATATGCGTCGCATATGCGCCGCACGTCGTGTCGGCACGCGTGTGTCGACACACTGCCATCACGTGCATGCGGAGGTGCAAAATAAATATTACCAATTATTAAATTTAAAAAAAATGAATTGAAAAAATAAATGAATAAATGTTAATACTGCAGGGAGGTAATAGATATCGCGTCAGTTCCAACTTTTTGATACATGTATTATCGTATACCAACTTCATATCATTTCGGCTTACCTGCAAAGATGAACGATCTAAGTATGCGGGGTTGCAATAAATTACAAAAAATCAATGCAATCGTTTGGGATTCAGTAAATATAATAGGGGAAGGTGGGGCACAACGAACAGTGGGGCACAACGGTCACTAAATCCAAAAAAATAATTCCGTCGGAAATGATTTTTTATGACACGGCAACGTATTTTGGATCAATAATGACACAAAAAAAAATAAAAAATAGTACATTACAATATGAGTCCGGTAAAACTTTTTCTGACGAGTGTGAGGTTGCAGAACGAGCCAAAGGCGAGTTTTGCAATCACACGAGATCAGAAGTTTTTCCGTCGAGTATTGTACAGAATTTTACTTCAGGAGGTGTGAAAATGGGGGTTTCACCCACGCACGCACTTTTCCTTCAGACACGGCCCAACGGGCACCAACCAAAGCCGACTCAATAGCTTTAGGGCCCGGCTTCATGGATTTCTTTGCCGCTTGTATGATAAATTTCAATGTTCTTTTCTTGTTCTTGGGTGACGTCTGCATTTTGATTCCCCGCATACCCATACCCAGTTTGGATTTTGCTTTCATTGTGTTGGTGACCGCCCAGGCGACAGCTTTTTCAGCTACACTTGCGTCTTTAGCCAAAACCCGATTCCAAGCCCTCTCAGCAAGCACTTTATCCGCCTTATGACGCTCCGCAATATTATGGTGATTTTTGCATGCAGCATCTAGAGCGTTGGTCCCACGATCACCGCGAGCTAACCTCTTTACCAATTTTGTGCCAGGTCCGCAGTATTGATAGCCGGGGACATGCAATTCGACGGGGAGATTGTTGATGATTTTATTTATCATTCCACAACCGCTTGTTTGTCTACGTGTGTATCCAACCATGACTAATCATGAACTGACACAAATCCTATAAAAGCCTGTATTTTATACGTAAATATATTAGTTCTCATTGCGACGTTTGCCAAGCATCATGAAATTTCAAGATCAAACGATCAAACTACCCATAGCCAATTTCGATAATTTGGTCGAGCAAAAAAAGAAGAAGGGGAAACGACACGGGGCTCTACTACCAAATAGTGTGAGGGCTGTCTTTTGCGGGCCTTCGAAATGCGGTAAAACTAATGCCCTTCTCACGCTACTAACCCATGCGAATGGTCTACGGTTTGAGAATGTGTACGTCTATTCAAAATCCCTCAATCAGCCAAAGTATGAGTTCTTGAAGCGATTGTTGGAGCCGGTTGAGGGGCTGGGTTATTTTTCGTTTGATGAGCACAAGGAGGTTGTAGAACCGAAAGATGCGCATCCCAACTCGATTATGATCTTCGATGACGTGGCCTGTGAGAAGCAAGATAATATAAGAGCATATTTCTGTATGGGGCGGCACAGGGATGTCGATAGTTTTTATCTCTGTCAAACGTATGCCCGAATTCCGAAACATTTGGTGCGTGATAATGCAAACTTATTGGTTCTTTTTCGTCAAGATGAAATGAATTTGAAACACATCTATGCTGATCATGTGAACACCGATATGACCCATCAGCAATTCAAAGATTTGTGCTTGGCATGCTGGAATGACGGTAGATATAGTTTCGTAACCATCGACAAAGACAGTGAGATTAACGCTGGACGATATAGGAGAGGTTTTGACTGCTTTATAAGTCTGAATCACGAATAAACCACGTGCAGTTACAACACATCGATCAAACTAGCAGCATGGCGAGCTCCAAGATACGTAAGCAGAACGATGTGTTGCAAGAAATAGCCAGGGCTAGCGATATCATTCGACGTAAACACGAAATGATAAAAATGGGGAAAGACACTAGCGAGCAGGCTATCAGTGAAATCTTCAAACCCCTGGTTACACCGCTGCATCAATTGGTAGATTCATCGAAGTAGCAATAGTGGCTACTAATGAAGCGAGAAGTAAAAACGGAGCCGAGATCGATGGAAAAAACACAGAAGACGGCAGATTTTGTGAAAACAGAAGATTATAAAAATGTTGATGATGATGATGATGATGATGATGATGATGACGACGATAATGATGCATATAAAAGTGCGATTGAGGGGAGCTTGTCAACTAACATTGCTATTGGCAACAATACCACAACAGTCGCCGCCATGGATGATGATGCGAATGATATCCTTGATGATGATAACCAGGATGGCGCACCTGCAATCGCCTCTACAAGCACACCGATGACCAAAAAAGAAGTCAAGACGATGCGCTATTTAAACATGTTAAACTCGACCAAAGAGCAAAAGAACTTGGATATGAAAGATGGCGTTCGAAAGTTAAAACTCGGCGGAATGAAGATTGGTGATTCGGATATCGTATGTGAAGATGATCAGATATATATAGGCGATGACAGCTATGAGAACACACCGGGATTATTCGAATTGTTATTCAAAAAGTTGCCCAATCCTGCGATTGTGGATGAAAACGATGGATTGAATTATGCCAGAATCGTGACAAAAACGAATGCACATCGAAAATATTACAATGCTGACAAAAGCTTGCGTTCTGATAGAGGGAAAAATTCAAAGTACAAAGATTTTACTGCCCCGTACATCGACTCACCTGCGAAAAACCCTAGGCAAAGATCCGGTAAAGGTTTATTACCCACCCATAAAATCGCACGAGGACAAAGCACGGATTATGTTTATTGGGATGATCCTAATGAGCTCGTTGACCGTTTCCGACTACTCATGGCATCTCAAGCAGCTGGTAATACTAGCCACAACAATGAAATATCGTCCATTATTGAGGAGCTACGCGAGGCGAGAATCATTTATTAGCATTAGATTGATCATAAAATAATCATTCGATCACAGATCGTTGAACAATGAGCATAGACATAACCTCTGGTGCAAAACCCTTCCGCCAAGTACAATAATGTGATCACTACCCCCAAAATAATCTACCAATGAAAATTCTTCCTTGACAAAAGTGATACTATGAAAATGTCTACTTACAAAAGTATTGAAATCAGATACAATTGCCAAGTACATATCTTTTGTATAATATATACCAACTCGTAAAAAAAAAGCCGAAATTAATCCTAAAAAAATAAAAATTTGGAGTTCGTGGTACTTGGCGGGCCAATATTTCATAGCACTGTAGGATTATTAACATAGGTCGATTGCTGTTTCCTCTTACTTGTCTAGAATAGGCCCGCCAAGTACCACTACCTCCAAATTTTAATTTTTTTCGTATTAATTTCGGCTTCGTTTTTACGAGTTGGTATATATTATACAAAAGACATGTACTTGGCAATTGTATCTGATTTCAATCCTTTCGTAAGTAGACATTTTCATAGTATCACTTTTGTTAAGGAGGAATTTTCATTGGTAGATTATTTTGGGGGTAGTGATCACATTATTGTACTTGGCGAAAGGTTTTTGCAACAGAGGTGCTTTTGGGGTTGATATCACCACTTTTTGTACAATTTTGCTTGACCACCTGATAATTGTGCTCGCTCGCTCGTTTGGGTATTCCTATATCCTCGCTCGCTTGTCAACGTTCTGCCAATTCCGTCGATGAGTAGCTCAATGCACGTACACTATACATTTCATACCATCTAACACCCTTGATAAGCAGTAATATTAAATGTGGTTGTATATTAATAGAATTACTTTTTGTAAAATTTGGCTTGGCTACCTAATAATTGTGCTCGCTTGTACACTCGCTCGATTGGGTTTCCCTATATCCTAGCTTGCTAGGCTGGCTTCGTTCTCAACATTCTGCCAATTGTTTCCATGAGTATCCCAATGCATGTATATGTACGCTGATGCAGTTTATATCATCTGAATCCGTCGATAAGCAGTCATGTGAAATGTGGTAGTATAATATAAATATGTTGAAAGCACAAAGGCCTGAAATAATGACACACGCTATCATTCGTTGCTTTCCAAGCCCTGTAAAGATATGTTTCTGTGTGAATGTATTAAATATAATATATTTGGCCCATTGAATACACGACAATATTTGGAAACGAATAATAATATACTAAAGACCTGCCACGTTGAATGAAATCTTTGTCACTTATCAATTTATGTTGTAGACTGAACTTTATGCGATTCAATAACCGTATACCTATGACCTAACCTCAAAATTGTACGCTTTGTCATTTCATGAGAGATTGTTAGAATTTCGCCCGCCACTCTAAATGTGAATTTTATCAAAATAAGTAAGTATAGGAAGCATAAAAGCGAATGAAATTTGCAAAATGTTCAGATGTACGAATATGAACAGAACTGACAGCTCTGTCTCGTAAGCCCATCTGTCCGTATACTCCGTGGTCTAAGATAGGCAATCGATTCGCGATCATACGTCATCAGCGTCGACAAGAGCGCCATCTGACAACTGATATTGAGTACTTATAGCTCTGCTGTCTAGTGGTGGCCACTCTTTCCTCATTTTCATCCGCATAGATTTAGTGTACTGTGAGATGTGAGATCTGGCTGAATGCGGTTAAGGGGGTATGTACACCTTTGGAGGAGTTGAAATTTCCAAAAAGAAATTAATCTTTTTCTGCGACTTGTGGACTCTGACAAAATCCAAAAAAATCATGATGTCTAAGGAAGGTTCAACCCTCATAACGCATATTTAACATCATGTATTACTTTCAGTCTGAAGGTGGCTACGCTGAAGTGAAAAAAATACTGAATGACTCGGTTGTCGTAAAGAATCAGGACCACCGTTGGATCAATCTTGAAATGTTTGGTCCTCAATCGTTCATGAAAGATGCCTTTATGGTATGAACGTAGGGATTTTTTATATTGCAAAAATTACTTGAGTTATTCCATTTTTTTGATTTTTTTTTTGCATTTTTCAAATTCGTTTTACTTTTTTGCCAGTATCTCAATCAAAAACGGGTTCATCAAAAAATCCCACGTTCATACCATAGAGGGAAGTCTTGTGAATAATTGAAGACCAAAAATTCCAGAATCGATCCAACGGTGCTACTGATTCTTTACGACAACCGGTCAATATATTCATTCTCCAGAAATCAACTTTCAAACTTTTTTATTTAAATTTTTTTTTATTTCCTACTTTTCCCAGAGAAGAAAATGTAGTAACAGAAAATCAAGTTTTAAGATTTTGCGTATGATTAATATGCTGGATCCGCAGCTGCCCTCGTATCGATGTGTTATGAGTCGAGTCGAGTCTAGACACATGTGCCAGGCGGAAGTTTGTAGTGAGTTTTGACCTGTTCTGTCCAACAACAGTGTCTGTTAGTCCAGTGAGGCTGTTAGAAAAAAAATTAATTGCTTTAGAAAAAAAACTGATCAAAATTTTTCAAAACAAAAAAATTCTCAAAAATTCTTGATCTTCAATATTTTGAGGATTCAGAAAATGCTAGCCCAATTTTTGTCAATATTCCGAAAATTCTTTCATCTTTTATCAATCATACCTTTTTCCTTATATTAATTACTAAACTCTCGCAATTAATATATCCCAGAAATACTCATCTTTTTAGAACTCCTAATGTGTAGTCTCCTGACATCGATCTCAAACGCACTTTTTGATGGATCATCTTCTTTCGATTCCGAAGTCTCGTTTCAGATACATATACACTGTGTTTATTCAATTATGGAAATTACTATTGGTTTGAATTCGTAATGAAAGCACGACAATATTTACAAACAAGTGGACACCTAACCTCGAAAAAATGTAGATCGCAGCCATGTGTTCTGTCAAGATCACAGTTCAAAAGAATATTTAAAATTAAATATGTATAAGAAATGATGATTACAAAGAATTGAAAGATCACAAAATCAAATTCAAAATCAAAATATATGAAAACGTCATGAAAGTAAGACAGTGGTGTTGGCAGTGTTGTACAATACTGATGGGAGGAATATGAGGGTTCGCGCGCCGCGCGGCGGCGCTTTTTCGCAATTTGGCACTGTCATGGCTGTAACTTCTCAAATCCTGTAGATATTCTGACGCCGATTTATTTGCAGGTAGAGTAGGAGTGGAACTACCATTCCAAATAAATTATAAAAAAAAAAACAATTTTTTAAAAATTCAAAGGTGAAGATACCCCCTTAAGACGACGAAAAATTTTTACCGAAACGTGTACTCAAAACTTGGAATAATCATATCTGAGCTCTCCGTTCACTGATTCAATCGAAGTTGAACTCAAATGAAGGCTCTTCCTGCCCACAATCTGAGATGAATATTCCAATTCCACACGGAGAAAAAAATATCGCTCTCAGAGCTATACTGTATCGCTACAGTAACTATACGCAGTTGACTATCTATTAGATCGTTACTGTAGCTATCTGGTAGATAGCTCTGAGAGCGATACGTTAGATAGCTAAAATAGCTATACGGGATGTACAAACGTCGTTGGAAGAGCCATATGCTGCGCTGTCGTGTTGCGCGTTGACATATTTTATAACCTCAAAAATTTGAAGATACATTTATTTTGTCGATCATTATTGTTTAAATGACCAACATTACATAAAATACTATGTATGTATTTGAATTTGAGTCTTTTAAAAGGTAGATTTTCATAGAAATAATTAATCAGATATAGTTAAATAAAGGCCGTTGAAAAATGTGGTATAGCAATTTCAGCTATCTAACAGATAGCTGGAATAGCGATACCGTGTTGTTACCATAAGAAAACGTATCGCTACAGTAGCGATCTACGAAGAGCTATCTATTAGATAGCTCTGAGAGCGATATTTTTTTCTCCGTGCATGGATTTCGCGAAGTGCAAGATATAAGGGAAATACTGTATCCCCACCACGCCATCCAGCTCCCGTACGGGCATAGAGACTCGTCGAGTCACGCGCGGCGTATATACCTATATATATCATATATGAAATATTTTTTTTTATTGTACTTGTCGCGAGACTCTACCGAGTCTCTTGATTCGGACGATCGCTGACGAGCAACAGCTACGAAAAAAAAAGTGTTACCCGAGGTCTTCAGGGTGTTGGATTCAAATTCACCACTGATAAGCAGTACGATCTGGACAGCAAACGATTATGTAATATCGCGGATCCGCAACAGCTAAACGACGTTGTTTCTCTGAAAAGTCTCGAAGATATTACATGGCGAATCTTGGGTGTCCTCGAGCATTCTATGGAAAAATCATTTGCTAACTCTACGCTACAAGCAGTCCACAAGTTTGAATCTCAACTTAGTGCACGTCTAGATCGAGAGCATACCAACAATTGCAACGAGAATCAACACATTCAGACTCTTATGGACGAAGAGATTAACGCTCTAACGGTCGAAAAGGAAGTTCTAGAGACTCGATTGACCACCATAGTATCTAATCTTGAAGGATTCAGTCACAACGGACTACTACGAGGAAATCGCTTCAAATCCAGCTAGATCATTCAAGGATGAGCATAGACATATTCGGTCGTCGGTTGGGTAGTGGAAAAATCAAAAGTGTGAGTAGTCGTGGACCTCCCGGTGTTGGATTTAAAATCACCATCGATAACCAATACGATATAGATAATAAATGATTGTGTAATATCGCATATCCGCAAGAACCAACCGATGCCGTTTCTCTGAAAAGTCTTGAGGATATTACACAACGAACGTATAATGCTTTCGAACACACTATAAAGCAGACATTCGAACAATCTATACAACAGGCGCTCGAAGCTCTTGAATCTGAACTCGATGCTCGCATAGCACGAGAACATAGCGAAAGTTTTGAAGAAGATCAACGTATTTGGGCCCGAGCAAAAGAAAAGATTGAGGTCTTGAAGGTGGAAAATGAATCTCTGGAGAAACGGTTGACGATAGTTGAGAATAACGCTGAAACACTTAGCCGGCATTACATCCACGGAATTCCGATCCCACCTGAATTTTTAGACAACATATACGTTGATAATTGGGTGAAGACGCATGAACATGAAGTCGGTAATAGTGAGCGAACTTCATAGACCCGCCCGACGTAATTATCCTCGACGTTATGTCGATATACACGGTCTGGATGAGACCTGGCAAGCCGATCTCGTCGATATGTCTGCATACTCATCAGTCAACAAGGGTTCAAAATTTTCGCTCACAGTGATTGATATTTTTTCAAAATTTGAGTGAGCCGTACCGATCAAGAGTAAAAATGCCAAAGATGTGACTGCTGCGATAAAATCTGTGCTAACTCTGGGCCGCATACCGAAACATCTACACGTCGATCAGGGCAAGGAATTTTACAACAAAGAATTCAAAACTCTTATGAGACATCATGGAATCAACATGTACTCAACATTTAGCAACTTGAAGGCATCGATATGCGAACGCTTCAATCGTACACTGAAAAATAAAATGTGGAAGCAATTCACAGTTCAAGGTTCTCATAAGTAGACTAACATTCTACCAGATTTAATTGCATCGTATAATAACACCAAACATCGCACGATTAGAATGAAACCGAAAGATGTAACTACGACCAATGACAAACAGCTGTATCGAAGTGTGTATAAACCGCGTCAAATCAAAAGAAGCAAACGAAAACGTAAATTTAAGGTTGGCGATAAAGTTCGAATTAGCAAATATAAAAATGTGTTCGAAAAGGGTTATACGCCAAATTGAACGACAGAAATATTTACAGTTGATGAGGCGAAAAATACTAACCCTCCAACTAACAAACTCACTGACTACCTGAATCAGCCCATTGAAGGCGGTTTTTATGAGGAGGAGCTCAGCAGGGTGCAATATCCCGCTGGCTATCTTGTAGAAAAGGTCTTGCGAAGGCGTGGTGATCAACTCTATGTAAAATGGTTGGGATTCGATGGTTCACATAATAGTTGGATAAATAAATCGGATATGTAATATAATTTTCATGAATAAAATTTATTATCAACATATTTACATTTGTTCCTTCACCCTCCTCAATCCTAATGCTAGCTTACATGCATTACATTTTTTAACATTTTCTAACTTTTTCTAACATTTTCTAACATTTTCCAACATTTTCTAACATTTTCCAACATTTTCTAACATTCTCTAACATTTTCTAACATTTTTCAACATTTTCCAACATTTTCTAACATTTTCTAATATTTACATGTAAAGTAAATGAGAAATTATTTTATTCTATTTTAGAAAATGTTGGAAAATGTTAGAAAATGTTAGAAAATGTTGGAAAATGTTAGAAATTCACAAGTTTGCAGAATCTTGGTAACCCCATGATAAAGTATCAGTTTTACCAGGTATTAACTTTCGCTTATCGTCGCACCAGCTTAGAGCTAACTTATTCTGTATAATAGTGCTCACCGTGTGTCGACTACTTTTTATCATACACTGTTGTTCAACTAGATTTTGATAACCGAAAAGGCATCGTTTGTAATCATCAAACGTGATGGATTTTAATGTCGAGGCCTGTACACCCTTTGCACGTTTCTTATCAGTATCACCACGAGTTCTGGATGTATAGAGTTTTGCTCGCAAACCGATAAATTCGGTCATAATTTTTCCATTATTCTCATCCTCCATCAGGCCAAGGCGTTTTTCATTTAACAGAGGAATGCCATAAGTATTATCCGGCGGATAGTCTGATGTATCAAACATTGTCCCAACATCGCGCTTAATGATTTCATAGATATTTGGAACGGTAAATTGATATATCAGGCTATCTGTATCGGTATACATTAATTTCGATTCAGTATTTGAAAAATTATTTTTTACATAATCATAGTGGAAGTTGTATAGAAATATTTTCGAAAGATCGAGAATAGCAGCACCAATGTAGATAGGTTTATTGAAATATACTTTCGTTCGACTTAGCTGAATAATCACCATATCTTCATCAAATATGGTACAGCTATGAAATGTTGGCCTTGCAATGAGAGCACGTGCACCGCCCCTACCCTCCCATTTCGTGATTAGTTTCACAGTTTTATGGTTACGCACATTCTCCATGGTCTTGCCGAATACAGCGTTATTCATGAGCTTGTCGAAATTTTTCTCAAACTCGTTTTTTGACAGCTTTCGCATATTTGTGTTGAGATCGATGTATGACTTTAACCATGGCGATTGTGCGAACCTTAGAACTCTATGTACTTTCGTCAGCTTTAAACCAAATTTGATGCATTGTTTCAAATTGCGATAGTGCAGAACATATTTTGTCTTGGGTAGAAGCGTTGTCGCAAGTTTTCTAATTTTACTACCCGGCGGTGTAAAATGCTCGAGACCGAGAGGTAAGTCGGCATGTTGTTTATGGAGCTCTGCGGGATAATCTAAATGCACCCCTAGAATATAACCAATTGGTGCGTCATCCGGATGTGACATCACATCAATGGCATCATTCTCACACTCGAACGACCCACTCGGCAAATGCTCACTCATAGCTGCACCATAATAGTAGTTTTTGTATCAAGGGCGTAAAATGGGGTTTTACGCCTCGAGTAGTGATCGCTGCGCACGAGGGACGGCGAAGCCGGCCAGAGTGTCGCGTCATCACTACGAGGGCGTAAATCCTACGCCCGAGATGCAAACATTATTTTTTGATGTAGTGGGCGCAAAATTCGTATATTGATTGACGAGCATAGTTCGAGGTTTGCAATTGAACGGTAATTGATAACCTTCTAACTGAATCAACCATCGACACTGATGTCTTGGTTTCACTATTTTTTATCACGAATGCGTCACAAACCTCTGAGGGGGGTCCAGGGGCGCAGCCCCTGGTAGGGGGTTTGGGGGGCGAAGCCCCCAACTACCAAAAAAAAATAATTTCCATTAGATACAATAAGAGTAGTGAACGTATTGAAAATCCGAAAAGGATCAACAACTGGAGGGGATTCCTCCCCCCCCCCCCCCTCCAATAAACATTATATTCAGACGAAAAAAAAATAAAAATCTGACGTAATAACGATGGAATAACATTAATTAGTGGATGGATACTGATGTATTAGCAAATACAAAGCAGTAGGGCGCGAGAGAGTAGTCAAAAAGTGTTGTTGTTTTTGTGCCTGTAGAGCGCTCGGTCACGCGGCGATTCTATATTATGAGTACGTATTTTGATTTGAAATAAACTCTGTGCAGCGTAGTTTTGTGTAGTATCACTCCAACACTACTCGTTTTAGTGAAAAATAATGATTTCCGCGAACTTTTATTTTACGCCCCCGGAGGCGTGAAACTGGCATTTTACGCCCGCAAAACGAGGCGTAAAATGCCTATTTTACGCCCACTGCATCAAAAACATTATTTATATCGAAATACATTAAATATGATTCCGCTTTGCTCGGATCAAAATCTTCACCCATGAATCGATTATTTGCTCTAGCATAGCGATTTGAGCACTGCGCCACACCACCTCTTATGCTTTTCTTGATGAATAATATCATTTCTGGATCGTCTAAAAGTTGGAGATTAATTTTCGTCTGTTTTAACATTGCATCAAAAGCAAGCCCCGGCGCGGTATAATAATGCAGGGGATCCAAGTTGTACGTTTTGAAGCAACTATCGCGAAAATTTTGAAATATATCGGCTAATAAAAGTACATCGGTTCTCAGATACAAATCGGAATACTCGCCTAACGTTTTCAAATCAAACTTGGCCCAAACATCTTTCGCGTGTTCGTAATCCGCATCGGCAATACCCGCGGCACTGAGTTTCGGATAGAAATTTTTTTTATCGGGTAATTTTATTTCGTCAAGTTTCTCCCAAGAATCAATATACTCGTACGGAAAGACACCTTTACGAATCATCAAACTGAATTCATCTCGATCGCTGTAAAATTTTCGTGTTATTTGCTTATCGGCATCGTCGACGTACGATGCTAATTTCTCTATACTGCTAGCCATGAATCGAAGTGAATCTATGAACCTCAAACTAATCATAGTATCGTCGACTTTTTTTGTGAATGATATGTATTTTTCCTTATTGATGGGTAGCAGTGTAATATCACCGGGAAAAGTTGTAGCCAGAGATTTAATGATAAAGTGAGAATCGTACACTGAGAGAAATAATTTGGTTGGGGGTACTATATTATTTTAGTTTACGTGTTTTAGTCAAGACAACCCAATTTTATAGTGCAGCTTACTGAAAAATAGTTCAGCGAACTATTTCAAGCTGGTTAAATGAACAAAATGGATAAGTTCGCAAGAATGACTATATCTATAGTACAATCAACTATAATTTTTAGTCAACTGGTAACTAAACCGTCATAGTTATGAAACACATCTTCATTAGTTACCACAATAGTACTCATAGTTCAACCTACTGCATCTTTGGGTACACTGAGAAAAAAGATTCGGTTGAGGATACTATAATAAAATAGTTAACATTTCAGAGTGGAGGACTCTTTTTTATAGTGATGTAAACTATGAAAATAGTAACGGAGACTATATTGTTATAGATATTACTACATGTTTATTGTAAGCGTTACAGTTGAGAACTTTTAGAACTCTAGGAAAGAAATTGAATTAAAAAGATATTTGGAATACAGATATTCAGTTAATCAGATATCTTAGCTGCATTAAAACATTGATATCATTGAGACAGATGCCGAGTTCAAAATAAATAGGAAAAAGTGATTAATGATTTCAATAAATAGTTTAGCGTAGTCGGTAGAGCGTGCGACTAGTAATGCGAGCGAATGCGTGCGTCCCGGATCGAATCCCGGCCAAAATAATGCGATGTTTTTCTAATCTAAAAATCATTACTTTGTATTGATATGCGGTCGAATGCAGTTAGTAGGTGTTACTCGACGCATCATACAATGTTAGAAATTCATTGTAACGAGCTAAATTTATTTTTTGAGCACAAAAAAAGAGCCTTATTCAACTATTTGGTTTGGTTTTTTACATAGTACCACTATAGTACATCATACCGTTTTGATTAGTCAGTACAACTTACGTCATATGGTAAGGCTAACCTTGTTTTTAGTTGCAGGGGTATATTGTGCGCTTCACTATGTCCAAATAGTTGAGCAAATAGTAATTGGAACAAAAATTTTTAGTCAAGTCAACTTTTGTTTCATCGGGTAACCTTAACTATAAAATATTTTAAGTCCCTAAAACCACTATTGTTTATAGTTGAAAAATAGTTACTACAACTATAATTTTCTCTCAGTGTAGCCCGATAAATTGTGAAAAACCACCGAAATCGTGTGCGGCTCTCGAAAATTCAGATTGCATCGATAGTGTGCGGCCCCGCGATATTTACCCCTGAAATGACAATGATCGCGACATTTTTTCTCCTGAGGTAAAAATGGCTTCTCACAAATATAGCAATTTTTCGCTCGCATATGACGATCACGTTGCGTTTGATTCAACACCTCCATTCGAATTACATTTTTTATACGCGACTCCACTTTTACGGCTAATTCGCGAAGCTCCTCGATTATCCATTTAATGCAATCAGATCCACGGCGAGCCTTGTATTCCGATAATGTATCATCGTACACGCAGTGTGTATAATACGCCGCACTATGCGGAATATGCTCTTGGGATTCGTTCACCCCGGGCTTCATCATGCATTCAAGATCAGCATATACGACGAAGGGTACAGTGCTCTGATTTTTATTATTTGTTATTGAAAACAAAGAAGTTAATTAGTAATTAACACAATAACTTGAGAACGGGTGGTAGTAAAAAATATATAAAAGGTGTTCCAGAATCTGTAGGTTGTCCCCTCAGCACCAATGAAAGTCAAGAGTTGAAAAAAAAAAATTCCCATTGTTGTTGTAATTTAAGTAAAAAATCAAAAAATGAAATGCACTTTCTTTTGTATTAGAATGAAAGTTGAGTAAAAAAAAATCACATTCTACAATTTTTAAATGTTTTCCACGATTTCGGACCAAAAAAAGAATTTTCTGTTGGAACTACCCCATTTGATTGAATATTTATTTAAAACACGAGTGGGCTACCTCCAAACGTTGAGTAAAAAAATTTTTTTTTTTGGGAAAAATTTTCTTTGTTTATATGGTACAAATTCTACCCCCAGCCTAAGAAATTTTTTTTTTTCAACCCACCCTACTGTATAGTTTCCCAATGGCAACTATAAGCGATACGTTGAGTTTCGAGAACGTGTTCTTTTTCGTTTCTAAAATATTGCAGTTTAACATCTTAATATGTATGCTAGCATGTATTCTAGGATTTTAAACAACAATATTTTTAAAACGGAGAGGAACACGTTCTTGAAACTGACCGCATCGCTAATAGTTGCCAATGGGAAACTATAGTGTTTTTTTCAGATTTTTAAATCGTGTCCCTCATTGTAAAAATGACTCTAGAATACCGCTGCTAGGCGTCCGTCGAAAATTTATTTTCGATCGTGTCACTGGGTGTTTAAAAAATCTTTGAAAACTTAATTGTTAAATAAACAATGGATGAACAAACTTTTTTCAAAGTACATATTCTTTTATACATTCTATGACACTTTCCGAGTAAGCTAAAAAAAAAAAAAATTGAGTCCAGTGTTATTTTTGGCAGAGTTGTGAATTTTTGAAAAAAAAATTGGTCGAATTAGTTTATGCAAATAACTCAACGAATTTTGCACTCATTGAAAAATCCTTTGGCACAAAAATCTAACTCCCCGAGGACAATCGACATGCAAAATGAAAAAAATATCCGAGAGGTGACTGATCCAGTTCACACGGAATGGCTCATATACAAAACAGTCTTCGCCCTCTCAGCAATCCACTCACTGCTAGCTGGACTGTCATATTGTTTTTAGAGCACCGAGATCCCGGCCCTGTTAACATCACAAATCAAATATCGAAACATATGATTTTTCCTATGATTTGTGATCTGAAAAATAAAACGGACAATAATATATCCAATGCTATTAAAAACTGTGAAATCTTTCTTCGCTCAACTACTACTTACTAAAGGATAGCCTTTTCTTTGGTGGAGTGAGCTCCTTCATTGCTGACCGATCCTGAAGACGCGTAGTCACTTTCTTTATATTTTGGCAGCGATTTACTAAGGCGCCATGTGTGCATAACAAGTCTAGCATGCCTGAGAAAAATATCTGCGGTTTATCCTGTTGTATCAAAAACCAGACAGGTGATGACGCTTCAAGGTTTTCTCCTAAGTGAATCTGTAAATTAACAATTTCATACAGCTTTTTCATGTTCAAATTATCTATATCATTATGTATATTAGGGTGGTCCTTATAGGGGGTATTTTTGAATTTTTACGCTCCCAAGGGTTCAGACGGATCCTTTTCAATAAAAAAAAATTGTCCTAAACTTTGAATACTCTATCTCGATTTTAACATCCCGCGTACTACCGCCAAAGTATTATTTGTATTTTTTTTCAATTTCCTACAAAAAACATGTATGACCCAACTTTGTAAAGTCATCAACGTCGAAGTTATAAAATTCTGCGTCCTGCGTCGATTTTAACATCCTGCGCACGACCGCCAAATTTTTTTTGACTTGACAAAGTTGGGTCATACATGTTTTTTGTAGGAAATCGAAAAAATAAAAAAAAATACTTTGACGGTCGTGCGCGGGATGTTAAAATCGAGATAGAGCATTAAAACTTGGACAAATTTTTTTGATTGAATAGGATTTGTTTGAATCCTTGGGAGCGTAAAAATTCAAAAACACCCCATATAAGGACCACCCTAATGTATATTGTATATTAACGAGCGGAATTTAGCGTATAATTACAATATTCCATCCAACATAGCATAATCATGTTTTAAAATATTTTTTACAATAGTGGAGATTATACCATATTGTCACCATAAATTTCGTATTTTTTTATCAAGTTAGGGTCAGCTTCTGGATTTTCGTAATATTGCAAAGCCTCCAATATTTCTCGATGTTGTTTTTTTTAATCCATCTACTATACGCCGTGGATGAACCGAAAATAATGAAAATAATAATGAAAGTCTGAAATCAGTTAGAATTGTATGAAGCTTATGACTTATGATTATTAATGTAATTTTAATTTGAAAGATGCGTATAGAAACATTAGTAACGTCACCATTTTCAATTGTGAATTTAATCAATCAGTTGAAAAGAAAACAATTAATAATACTGAATTTATGTTTAGCGGAGGACATAAGATCTGGAAAAATCATGAACTATGTATCAAAATAGCACTAATCAACTGTACAAAAACCAAGTCACTAGAATGTTTTCTCAGAGCGAAGCAATAATTTAAAAAAAAAATATTTTAAAGGTGTACGTACCCCCTTAAGCTATTGTAAACTACCAGTGTGAATTTTTGATGACAAGTTAAAAGTTAAAATTACTGATAAAAAAGTAGAAATTTACCTTCTAGAATTTTTAACGTGTCTTCCTCCTTAATAGACGGTTTTAAAAAATTCAGTAACTCCTGTACTGAATATTCTGTTACATCACTCATGATAGTAAGGTCAAGTTGTTTTTTTAATTATTATTTGTGTTCTTAATTATATTTTTACTATCTGAAAAAATAATTTTTCATATTATTGTTGAAAATCACTTATTTTAATTATTCAATAGAAATTGTTAATTTTACTTACCGATTTACTTTAATAATTTTTTTGTTCAATAAATGTCCTCACAACAATTTACTTTATCGCTCAGAACTACTCAGAACATAACCAATATAATTATACCTACGCGCATGCGCGCGCACAGCTGATCGAGGTTGACTGGTTAAATCAGTGAACCCGGAACTCACTGGTTGAACCAGTGAAATTCCACTGATTCATTTTAAGATAGCAGCGACTTTGCAAGATAATTTGTAGACAATACTATCACGTACATTTTTTATTCTAAAAGTTTTTCTCTACGAGTTACCGTTCTCACGAAAAATCGAATCCAACAACTCTTTGAGTTTTACTTATACGCAAAGGGGGGGGGGGGGGGATTGTGGTTTCATAATATTCGAGTGCCCCGTTAACGATTTATGAGATGAAATAGCTGCGGATATTTTGTTTTACTAAAAAGAAACAAGATTCGCTGTAATCCTGGTGTCGGTTCAGAGTTCAGAATCTTTAAAGCTTTTAATTTCAAATTTTAATTTTCTAAACCCTAGTCTTTCTGGGAATTTCGAAATCGTTTAGAATAAATTCGGAGTTTTGACCGTTCTGAGCTTTGAAGATTCGGAACTCTGAACCGACCCCATTGTATTTGTAGATTATATAGAGTCTTCTACAATTTTCGTACGAAATTTTCTTCTCTACGACCAGGGCCGCCACAAGAGGGGGGGGGGGGGGGCAAGCGGGGCGATCGCCCCGGGCGCTGCATGTCGGGGGGCGCCAAAAACTCTTCGAGTTTTCAAAAAAACCCCAAGGGCAGGGGTCCCGAGAACTTGGTTTCCAGCTAATATTCACATGCTCTACTTACGATTCATGGAATAAAATGGACTTGGTTATTTTTTTCCTGAAAAAATTACACATTTACTGTACTACTTTCTTAATTCTTTTTCCGTTTATATGTACGAAGAATGTGCTAAAAAATATTAATAATTTATGTCACTAAATAAATGAATAATTGATATTTGCCCCGACAATGAACTTATCTATTTTATTTATTTCAATCCTAATTTTCTTACCGTTGCAGCAATTCTACTAAATATTTTACTATTCAAGTAAAACTCCGAATAACTATTTTTAAGATGAATCAAGAAACTCGTCAAATTACTGACGATCGCAGAAAAGCTCGGAAACACTGTTATATCATGTTCTATTAGTTCTCTGAAAAAGTATTTAAAAACTCTGAATAACTCTTCTGAAAAAGTCTCAATATTTTAGCGTTTTCTGTATTTGTAAGTCATATAAAACATTGGTCTGCCTTTATAAGACTTTATTAATTCTACGAGAATTAATCTGATTATTTTCAGAGAAATATTTCCACTAAGGTTCGACGTATTAATTGTTATTATATTATTTTTCTCCATAATTGAAACAATTCCAGTGAATGTTCTGATGACGATTCTGAGCACGAAGTCGAGCACGAAGTTCGAGATGATATCGTTCATGTGGGTTATATAATTTACTTTTCTTTCATAAATTTTATGTCGCGATGACTAATCACAATTAAAGTTCATTTTTCTACAACATTAAATATATAATTTTTTTTTTCGTTTGAAATTTTTCTAGCCTCATACTTCAGATCAGAGATCAAGTTTTGATGAAGCTGGAAAAATAGCTGTTCCATCGACCAGTGGCAATGTGCTTTCAGAGAATTCTAGCGGGATCAACGATCCCCAAGTAGTGCCTCAAAGAATTTTCTGAATACCGTATTGTTCCGAGTCTACCTATAAGTCTACCTCTGATTCTAAGCTTTGATGGCATAAATTTTGTTTATAGACTGAATATCACTACCTAATCGACTTCTACAAAGAAATTGTCATTCATATTTTGATTTATATTGAATCGTCGTAACTGTTTTTAATTTTCTTTTTCACGCGATTTTTGTTACCAAAAACCTCGACCTATAATACTCGGAACAATACGGTATATTCTTCGTAACACATGCACGATTTTCCATAGTTTTCTTTTAATTAAAAAAAAATATTTAAAGATGCACCATTCGAGTGAAGAGTACCCTGCGAATGGATCAAGCAGCGACACAGAAAAATCTGAGGAATCTGAGGAGAGTGATGACGAGCCCAACGAAAAAGAAAATGACCATGAAAAAGATATTGACAAATCCAATCAACGACCTCACAGCACGGACTATCCAAAAGATGTATTGATCAGGACTCTACTTATTCTGGCCATAAAAATTCGAAAGAATCTAGATAACGATACCATCAAATATATGACATCTTTAGTTGATGCCTTGACTGATACACCTCCAAGTTTTTCATCGTTGTATCACTTGCGAAAAATTATTGATGATCATTCATTTCCTTTTGAAGTTCATCATTTATGTCCTTCTTGTGGTTTATATATAGGAGTAGAAATACCATTTCATGATGAATCTACTTTAATTTGCGATAGATGCAATATTGACGTTCTATTAAAAAAGAACAAACAGTCTGGAAACTGCTTTTTATACTTGCCTTTAACTCTGCAGCTGGAGGCATTTTGTACTTGCCATCATGAAAGTTTCTTAGACCTAGTTAATCGTAAAAAACAATGTCATTACGCAATCGAAGACATAATGGATGGAAAACTATATAAACGTAATCTTTCGAGCGAAGACTCACTATCTTTGAATTTTAGTGTGGATGGGACGCCTTTGTTCAAGAGTTCGCAAACCTCTATCACTCCCGTATTATGTACAATCAATGAGCTTCATCCTCAAACACGAAAAAACCATATAATGTTAGCCAGTATTTTTCTTGGGCAAAAAAAAACCGGTGATGAACGAATATTTAAAGCCTTTTGTCGAAGAAAGTCAAAAATTAGCCACTCAAGGAATATCTTACACGTTCAATGGAACAGAGTATAACAAAAAAATTAAAATTTTAGTCGGAGTGTGCGATTCGGTAGAGCGACCTAATTTAAGATGTTCAAAAGCATTTAGAGGTGCATATGGATGCGGACTATGCAAGCATCCTGGAGAGGAAGTCTCGAAAGATGCTGGTCACGTTCGTGTCTATCCGATAGATTCGGACGGAAATGCTTTTGGCGAAGGCTTACGCTCGCATGCTGAAACATTAACGCACGCAGATCATAGTGAGAAAGGCATTAAAGGTCGTTCAATATTACTAGGTATACCAAATTTCGATGTAATAAACCATCTCCCTGTAGATTGGATGCATTGCGTTGCACTCGGCGTATGTCGACAGTTTTTAAAATTGTGGTTCGATTCTCGCTATCATGGAAAAATATTCTACCTTGGTTATGTAATAAATGATATCGATCATTTTCTTACATCCATTAAGCCGTCGTTGGACGTCTCGAGAACTCCACGAAAAGTATCGGATAGATTACATCTAAAAGCCCACGAATTAGTGATATGGCTTTTATTTTATAGCTTACCGAGCTTAAAACCACATTTAGCACCTCGATATTTCGTTCATTGGAGTCTTCTTGTCGAAGCAATTTCAATAGTCCTTAAAACTTCCATCTTGGAAACAGAGGTATATTACGCACAGCAGTGCATTTTTAGATTCGTTAAAGATATCGAAACACTTTACGGACTCGAACATGTGTCATTTAATGTTCATCTTCTGACACATTTGCCACAAAGTGTATTGAACTGGGGGCCGTTATGGACTCACAGTGCATTTTGTTACGAAAATTTCCACCAACTGCTGAAAAAATTAGTAAAGAGCTCTAATTCAGCTGAGCTACAAATCTTACAATCTTTGCGAAGTATGTTTGCATTTAACAAATTAAAAGAGTTTTATGAACATGATTTAATTCCACGCCAACGCAAATTCTTGGAAAACGTTATGAATAAAAAAAAATATTCCAATCATTCGATGAAAATTGAAGACATTAAAATGATTGGAAAAAAAGTAGAAACAAATAAATTACCAGATGACTATCGATTAGCGTTGAGGAGACTTAATATTCAAATCCAGGATGACACCCACATTGAATATTATAAACGAATAATCGCTAATAATGAGATGATACACAGCAAGGCATACACTAAAGTTCGAAAACGAAATAGTTTTACAGTGGTACTATCGGATAACGAAGTTTTCGAAATTGAAATTTTCATGGTCGTTGAACTAGATAATAAAAAAGGATGCTTTGCTCTGGGAAAATACTTTCACAAGTGTAGAAATACATATTATCCCAGCGTAAAATTGCAACACTTGGTATTCACAAAAATCCAAGACACTCCTCAACCTCTAGCTGTAATTAATACAAACTTGATTCGACAGAAAGTTACAATTGTAACAGACACAATCAATAAACTACGCATTGCGTGCATTCATCCGAACAAGTTTGAATTGTTGACCTAATAATCGCCAAGTAATTTAATAAAAAACGTTATTTTCATTCTCTTTTTTTTTTTTTTTTTTTTTACCTTTTTTTTTTTTTTTTTTTTTTTACCACTAGAAATAAACTTCTACCCTTACCTAAGGTAAAAAAAACGGTCGATAGCATCTCCTTACCCGAAAACTGAACTAGACCTAATTATTTCAACCGTTGAAAAGGGAAGATGTTCATCAAGATGAACTAATGTCCGTCTGGAAGTTAACTAAACCCCAAAAAGCACCTTTGGTGCAAAAACCTTCCGCCAAGTCCATTAATGTGTAGATCACTCCACCAAAAAATAATCAAAGGTTGTGCTCGCTCACTCGATTGGTTGATGATTATCAACATACAAAAGCATTGAAATCAGATACAACTGCCAAGTACCTGTAGAATGATAAAAGTTTGGAATTGAAAAATTTGTTCAAACTAAATAACGTTGTACTCGTTCGCTCGCTGCGCTCGCTCACTCTATTGGCTTATGATTATGGGTTGAAAAAACAATTCGGATGAAGAGATTGAAGATGTCAACATTTATCTAAAAATATTCATAACGAAAAAATAATTTTAAAAAAATTGAAAAAAAAAATTTGGAGTCCGTGGTACGTTGGCGGGCCAATGTTTGAATATCTATCAGATGACATTGACATGGTTCGTGATCGATATTTTATATTTCTTTTTCTACAAAAGGCCCCCCAAGTACCACTACCTCCAAATTTTTTTTTTCAATTTTTTTTAAATTATTTTTTCGTTATGAATATTTTTAGATAAATGTTGACATCTTCAATCTCTTCATCCGAATTGTTTTTTCAACCCATAATCATAAGCCAATAGAGTGAGCGAGCGCAGCGAGCGAACGAGTACAACGTTATTTAGTTTGAACAAATTTTTCAATTCCAAACTTTTATCATTCTACAGGTACTTGGCAGTTGTATCTGATTTCAATGCTTTTGTATGTTGATAATCATCAACCAATCGAGTGAGCGAGCACAACCTTTGATTATTTTTTGATGGAGTGATCTACACATTAATGGACTTGGCGGAAGGTTTTTGCACCAAAGGTGCTTTTTGGGGTTGATTTCACTACTTTTTGTAAAATTTTGCTCGACTACCTAATAATTGTGCTCGCTCGCTACGCTCGCTCGGTTGTTTTGTGCTATTTCATACCGCCCGAAGTCCCTCGATAAGCAGGAACGTCAACAGCAACGAGCACGCGTGTGCTCATAATTTTCCCCAAGTCTCAAATTTGTAGAGTGACGCGTAATGTACTTTCATAGCGTTTACAAATCGCTCCACTACAATAATTTTTTATACCTACAACATCTAACCCTGCGTGCAGCCCTCCTCCTGTCTCATCTGGGCCTGGGACCGGCAATGACGGAGTTATTTGCACGCAGGGTTATAGTTGCTGCTCATGACTAAATATATATGGATATCAGATATATGTATTGCAATTCATAGGTAGTTTTTTTTTTAATGCAACTAGGTCCTCTGCAAAAAGAACATGTACGCGTCCCGTACTCATAACGTCAACTTCCAATTCGGGTCTGAATAGAAGGTATCAAAATATTTAGAATTGAGCCTATTCATGCAAGACTAGCGTAGAGCATAAAATGGAAATTTATGAAGTGAAACACCCGCATTCTGCTCTCTTCGTCTGACTTTTGCCGTTTCTCGTATCAAATAACACTATCCTGATACTTTGCAACCCAAGCGTTTTCTCTCATCATCCTCTCGTCTTATATGGCGACCCGCTACAAAATTAAATAATCCATAAATAAGTAATTTCATTCCATTTGTCGTGATAGCACTAATCTTAATTTGGAGAAAGCTTAATAGAGTCGAACATATAGACACAGGTTGCATACCAAAATGTAACAAATTTATTGAAATTTGACATTAAATTATGAATATACATTATGGATTAAAAAATTATCTCCACCGAAGGTCAAGGCACTACGTTGACGTGGAGTGTAGAATAAAGCCTATCGGAGTCCAACAAACAACGTTGACTGAAAATTTCATTTTGACTAGATGATACGGAGTTAGATTATAGGACTCGTCGGAATCCTACGTATAACGTTGACTCACAATTTGAGTCTCAGCAGACGAGCCTTCGGAGATGAGCTTAACATGGAGCTTGAAGTAAAATTCGTTGCAATCCAACGCTTGAACTCGGCTCTATTGGTCTGGCTCCTTGCCGTTCCCTATATCGAATAATGCTATCCTCATATTTTTCTACTTCAACATTTTCTCTTGATTTTCTCTTGTCAGACTTCCTCAGGCGATAACTTGCTAAACAATTGAACCGAAAAAACCGTTTCTTCTGATAATTGCATTCATAAATCAGTTGATATTCATCTGACAGTCTTGTCCGTTTATACACTGTGTCTATTTGCAGTCCAATTCGTGAGTGACGAAATTTTCGTGGGTCACGAAAACGTTCGTGAGTGACGAAATATTCCGCAGTGCGGTTTGCGTTTTTCTTATGCGTTTTTCGTCACTCACGAAAAGATTTTCGTCACTCACGAAAACATTATCGTCACTCACGAAAAGATTTTCGTCACTCACGAAACAGTTTTCGTCAATCTCGGAAAAATTTCAACAAATTTTCGTCACTCACGAAAACATTATCGTCACTCACGAAAAGATTTTCGTCACTCACGAAACAGTTTTCGTCAATCTCGGAAAAATTTTAAAACAATTCTCGTTGCTCACGAAAAAATTTTCGTCACTCACGAAAACATTATCGTTACTCACGAAAACATTATCGTTACTCACGAAAAGATTTTCGTCACTCACGAAACAATTTTCGTCAATCTCGAAAACTTGCCGAAGATTTTCATGAACTACGAAAATTTTCGCGACTCCGAAAATTTTTCAAATATATTCGTCACTCACGAAAATTTTTGAATTTTGGGAAAAAAGAAGTTTATACACGAAAAAGTGAGCTTCAATTTCCATCACTCACGAAATTATACGACGCTTAGTCAAATGTTTTCATTACCAACGGAATTGGTCACGCCGAATTGGACATGTAAAAATAAAAATTGGGGGTTAACTTCGATACCGACTCAGCGTGTTACACGGACATTGCACAGACAATGCAACGACCAGGCGGAGAGCGGGACGAGGAAAGGAGGAGCGCGCCAAATTTGATAATTCGATTTAACGCCTCGTTACAATCAACGACACAGCGAGCTCAGGGTAAGTTGGATACTCAATTTATTAAAAGCGGTCGTCATATTTTTGCACATACGTCATATCATAAATATATATATATGTATATAGTATAAAAATATTTATATATATATATATATATATATTTATATATATATATATGTTTATATATATATATAAACGAGAAGAAAAACTAGAGACAATTGTATTCGGTCTCAAAGTTTTTTTTAAGAGTCAAAAGTTTAATAAATCGTTGGTTTAACGGTGCCATCATTGTTATCAAGTATTTAAGCCTAAGTATCAACTAATCGTAACTGGGATAAATGAAAAAATATATCATTACACTTATTCAAACAAAACAAAACGAAACCAAAATTAAACAAATCATTTATATCACAAGTTATTGCAAATAGTAGCTAGATATTAAACTTATGAGTAGTTATTAAACCTATGAGTAAAAAATCATCGTCGCCGGACGAATATAAAATATACACTGCCTCAAATTCTTAGGAACGAAACAAAATTAAACAAATCATTCATATCACATGTTATTGCAAATGATAGCGAGTAATTAAACCTATGAATATAAACTCATCGTCACTGGGACGAAAAACAGAAAATACTCTCGAATTCTGTTTGAAGAAACAAAAATGAACAAATTATCCATATCAAAATCATAATCATATTTGGTTCAACGGTGCCACCATTGTTATCGAGTAATTAATCCTACGAGTATCAACTAATCGTCGCTGGGACGAAAAACAAAAAACCTTTTCAAATTCTTTAGACAGTAACAAAATTAAACGAATTATTCATATAAGAACAGAACAGAATAGAAAAATAAAATAAAATTAGAGAATAAAACAGAGAATGAAATCAATTCGGATTGCAGTATTTACAATACCAGTTCGTTGGTGATTTTTTTTTTATCGTAAGTATCACACTCAAAGTGATACCAACTCAAACACGAATCGCATAGCACGCATGAACTTCCTGTTGTAAGTTCTATCTGACATGTGCGACATACATAAATTTTTTTTTTTTTTTTCAGATTAATTGACTTGCGAAATTTTTTGAATGCACTTTTTTCAAAATAAATTTCTAATGTGTTTATATCCACTGATTCATGTGTAAATGAATCTGGAACTTTCATCACATCCATCGACACATCATCTTCTTGTATTAAATATTCCCCACAAATTACGTTGGTCAGCTGTTCAGTACGCAGGATCAATTGTAGTAATGTCCTGACCTTCTGTATCGGCGTTTTATCGTCAAAACTTGCCACTTTTTGGTTTTTTCTTATTGGTAGACCTATTGCCGTTGTTGCGCGCCCCGGAGGACGACCTTTAGACTCCACTTTCTTCGGCAGAACAATATCTGTGACAGATAAACATGAAGAAACTGCTGTGTGAGATCTTCCGTCCCGTTTCAGCGACACAATGCGGCAAGAATCGCTCACCAAAGCCAGTTTCATAACCTCCTACCGAAAGGAATAGGAATTAGATCAATCAGTTTGATTATTTATACTCGAAACGTCGGTGGAAAACAGTAAATAATTTTGCTCGTAGTTCATGTATGAAAACTGCCCTAACAATCAAAATAAGTATAAGTTCAATGATTGCTAATAGCTGGACATATCGATAATTCAGTGGCAATTCTTGATTCTACCTAGAAGATACTGAGATTGTCATTGAAATATACATAGCAAAGCACCTTCTCTATTTCAACTGTATTCGAAGAATTTTCTTCAATATTTCGAAAGTCTTCTAGAGCTCTTGCCTCTGTGGTATCTGGTTGTTGATTCTGTAAAATACAAGAAAGAAGGTCAGCGGACATGTAATTGACATATTCACTGCAAAACTGCACGTAAATCAAGAGTACAAAACATTATCATCTTTCCCTCGGTACATGTAATACGAGTTGGTGGAATCTGGGAATACTGAGGGGTAACGTCTGACAGTATTTCAAGATTGATAAAAACATACACCACAATGAAAAAGTTTTTACCTCTTCAACGTCATCAATTATTTCCAAAGGTCCCGCAGTCAAAAAATCTTTGTTATGCTGGTTTTTTGGCTGGTTTAACAAATTTTGGTTTGGACTAACTGCCGTGTCGTCCGAGGTGTCGTTTACCTCTTCAAGCGCCGATACTACATTCTCTGCTGTAATATTATCTCTATCCGAAACTCCCTATGAATAATAAAGAAAATGATGATATCTTCTATTATATATTGGGCATTTCACGCCAAACCGTACACCATTTGACTTTTGCATCTCCGATTTTTTTTAAAACTTTGGTATTTCCGAGTAGTGTTTAAAACTAGTCTCCATGATTTATTTCAATTTTTTTATATCCAACCGTTGATCATTACGTTTTTCTGCATTCAATTAAACCAATTTTTATCGTATAATGAATAAAACTCACCATTTCAGGATGGTTATGTTGTTCATTAAAGGACTTGATATATAAATATTGGCGGCAGGGTGTTAGTCGCAATTTTATCTCAGCCAAGCAATTTGTTTTCGCAGATCTAAGAATACAAAACATATCTGATGAAATTTACAATTATCAAGCTTAACAGGCCTGACATTTGAAGCAGAATGATTTAATAGTATGTACATATCATACATACGTTGATTTTTTTTTCCCTTTTCCTTTTGGCACATAAATGCCATGCTTATGGCATTTATAATCAGCCGAGTACAGCTCTAGATCACTATTGTAATTGTATTTTAAGTTAGCTTGGTGCAAATATTTGGTATTTATCGGCGTAAACTGGTGGTTTTGGCATTCTTGATATTTTTTCAAAAAATTTAACCATTCAGCTTTGTTAGTGAACCGCAGTTCGCTGCTCAATGCTACACTTTTTTGAGCCATCTGCAACATAAAAATTGGCGATGGAAGTACGCCGTATGCGACTACATACTTTGTTGCGAATGAAATTCATCTACAGTAAAACAAAATCGGCGAAAATTACGGAATAACTTTGAACAATTTCCGAAATCTTTTTAAAGAGATGTGTGAATAAAAGATAAACATGACGAGAAAATAAAAAAAAATTGGTAATACATATATGTATGTGTACTTACCGCAGTAGAAATTATTCAAAAACACAATGCGAGCTGGAAGCTGGAACAAGCTGGAACTGATTTAATTCTTCGAAAAACTATACAGTGCCTGCAGTTCGAACGACAGGTAAGGGGGGAGCGGGGAGTGTGTGTCAACTCGTCAAGACGTAAGCACGAAGTAGAAGCTTGGGCGCTGATTGGCTGCCACTAACGCGCGCGGGTTTAAATTCGTGTTGGCGGTAAACAAAATGCATTTAGTACGCATGCGCCTCACAGAGGCGCAGTTGTCGAACTCTTCCGAGAGTCCAGAAGTATCAACGAAAGAACACTGCCTTCTCATTGGTTAGGATTCTGTCTAACTCCTCGAGTAACCAATTGTCGTCAACAACATAGTGTTCCCAGGAAATGCAAGTCAATGCTGCCATTTGTTTTCCAACTTGATGAAATCCGCGAGTTGGGGAAATACCAATTGAGAATAAAGACTACCGGAAGAAGAAAAAGAACGGTGCAGCGGCGATGATTATTGTGTGTTGTCTCTCCTTACACAAACATTACATTAGTTGATTATTTTATGAATAGAGGCTAAGTAAAGACGTTTATCGAATAATTAATAATTATTGAATTTATATATCAAAATCATATATTTCGTGTGTGAATATTTTTCATTTCGGGCAACCTGTAAATATAAGGTAAGTGATTATACTATCCGACGTCTGACACACATCGCGTGTCTAATGACTTTATTTATTATCCGTAGCTTCTCAATCATTTTCGATCATGCACATTATGGAAAAAAAGATTCCATATGCGGAACAAACGACTTTTTGCCCTCATGTTTTTAATGTTGCTAATTGCAATCGTTTTGTACGTTCTCAACGTTTTCAAAGCGAATGCGAAAAAGAATGTTCTGATGGCGCTTACGACCTTATGCCGTTAGACACGCGATATACATTCATTGTAGTTTTTACTGACTAATGTTGTGTTATATTTTGAAGAAACCAACATGTCCGTCTGCAAAATTGAACTAAAAAAAGGAACCAAATTCACCAGCTTCAACGAGTTCTTTGATATGTTCCAAGAGTACCAGGAGACTGAAAGACAGATTTTTTCTGTAATTTCCAGCATACCATTATCAAATTCGATAAAGGGTCTTCCCAATGAGGAAGATTTGTTATATCACAGAATTCGGTATGGATGCAAATTTGGAAAACAAAGAGAGTCAAAAACAACAGGACTCAGAAGCAGCAGGTAATCCACTTTTTTCTAAAACACTATTTCAAATATCAATTAACAATTCTTGATAGTATGAAATTTTTTCACACTGACTGGTTTTACCCCTAGAACAGTAACCTGGGGTGTTTAAACACCCCAACGATTTCAAATCTCGTGTAATTTTTGCAAATTTCTCATGTTCTGTACCCTCTTACCTAATTTTTGACCAACATTTTAGACTCTACGCAAAATTGCCGTAGGCTTACGTGATTCTGCATTGAATAACGAAACGAATGAGCCCCCGTAGGACCCTTTACGTGTAATTATACCCGAGATATGAATTTTTCGAAATTGGGATGTTTTATCACCCCAGGTTACCGGAATAGGTAAAAAAAAAAATAAGGTTACCGTTCTAGGGTTCGTTTACTTTGGAACATTTTACCTATGTTTACAAATTTGAGAGTATATGTTGTGTATTTTCCAAGTTCCAAAGCTTATCTTTTAAAGAGAATTTCCATTTCCCGTATGATTATCACTGACATAGGTACTTTCCATCGTTAATCGATGTACAACTTGGCCGTAGCTATTTCTACATAGTTTCATAAGCATATTTTATAAAATCGTATCAACTACGAAAAAGTTCCAAGAGCCAAATTATTTTTGTTCAATCAACTGTTCAAATAGAGCAACATAATTATTTGTTCAGGCGTCTACAACATCTGAACAGTTGATTTTACAGATTTTTGAAGTTTTGTATTTCTAATAAAGCAGCTTTGTGAAATCCTGTCGCAATTGTTGCGACCAAGTTGTACATTGATTTGCTACATATCAAAGTATGTTACTTGAAGTGAATTATTCCCTATCTTTAACATAATTGTCGTCACTTCTGACACACTTTATAAAATACGTTTTCCCTATTGAAAGCTAGATAAATTTACACACTACGGGGTATGTATAGAGTGACTATAATGTTAAAAACAGGAAATTAAGCACACTCCCTAACACTTTATGGATTTGTAGTGGTACAATGGGATATACCTCCTGCAGTGCTTAAAACAGCACGTTTATTCAATTCTGTTGTATATTCTAATGGCTTTACATTTATCAATATACTTCAAACTCTCTACAGGACTTATAAAAAAGGATGCCCAGCATTCATCTACTTGACTTTGACAAGGGACAGAACAAGCATAGAACTTAGGGACTTGAATCTACAACACGAAAACCATGAAATTCCGACAGTAAGTATGATCTACCTCATATTCATGTAGCATGCAAGAGGCTCGACGTTCATCGCCGGGGGTTGGGTATATTGCAGTAGTTAATCTATCCTTATCTCAATTTACCAACCCTCACTTTTCGCTGTAATTCATTTCGAGTGCATAATACAATATATTATTAATTATGTAAGTATTAGGGTGTTTGAATTTTTGAAAGCAGATGATTGGAATGTTAATAGTTGATACATTTTTTCTAAATTTTTCATTAATCCATCGCCGATTACAAATTGTTGTGTCATATTATTTTCTGAATACCTCTCAAGCATGTTACAATTTTTAAGAGTTCTGCATTGAGCTTCAACCCCTTCAATTAATATTATATTTAATTGAATTTCTGAAGAAAACTATATTTTATGTATATGGTTTATTTTAGGAATTTTTTGAACATATTCCGGAGAACCGGATACAAAAACTAACAGAGATACAGCGTAAGCATGTACTCGATCTACTGGAATTGAGATGTAAAAAAAAGTTCATCCAAAACGAGGTTCTCAATAAATTCAAAATTTTTCTCTCTCCGAAAGACATACATAATATGGCTACAGAATTGAAAGGAGAAGATGATGACAACTTGAAAAACGCTTTGGATATTTTAAAAGCACATGGTATGAACACAATGTATATATATGGGTAGTTTTTGGACGAGTCACACAATTTCCAAATTTTGGGTTGAAAATTTAACTCAAAAATTTTGTTTGGATTCCTTTATCTAAAAAAAAATGCTTTTAGATATCGTTATAACGTTAATTGATATCCCAAAGCGAGTGAGATAAAGCCAGTCGTCTTCAGTAAAAAACAAAGTAGAAATTCTTTGAGAAGAATTCAGAATAAAGCAGAGTCGTCTTTGATAAAAGAACGTCAGCATGCTTGCTTAAGAAAAAAATTGTCACACTGTAAAATTATTGTTATTATTATTAGTGTAATATATATATATATATATATATGGGGCTTTCCACGCCAACTCGACCAGCGTTAAACCCCGACCATCTCGAAATCATCTCAGGTTTATTTTCAACATTCTACTCAGTGAAAAATGCGTCCAGATTTTTTTTCAGATTTTTTCATTCAGCCGTTTATTTTTTATAAATTTTTAAATTCCATTAAGAAAGCCCATTCTCAAAAATCTGAAAAAATTCTCAAAAATCCAGTGGATGACATAGAACAGCTGCCCATTTTACAAAATGTGGAAAGAATTTTTTTTCAATTTTTTTTTCACCTAATCCGGAATTGGAAAATTTTGAAAACCGAAAAAGAAAAACGGCACTTACGATTTGATCTGTACGATCCCACTCATACGATTTCTTTCATACGGTTTGACACAAATTTATCTCTGACACGGTCAATCTCAGTTTTCAAAATTTCAAAATTCCGAATAAGGTGAAAAAAATGAATAAAAGAAAAATTCTTTCCACATTTTTGAGGATGGGGAGCTGTTCTAGATCATCCACTGGATTTTTGAGAATTTTTTCAGATTTTTCAAAAAGGGCTTCCTCAATGGAATTCAAAAATGTATAAAAAATAAACGGCTGAATGAAAAAATCTGAAAAAAAATCTGGACGCCTTTTTCACTGAGTAGAATGTTGAAAAAAAACCTGAGATGATTTCGACATGGTCGGGGTTTAACACTGGTCGAGTTGGCGTGGAATGCCCCATATATATTACACTTTCAATATAATAACTCTAAATATATTATGATGGTATATAAGGTACATACGTACAAGATTTTTAATATTCATTCTCAAATTTTAACAGATGCCAAAACTACACTTATCTGCGAAGACGATGACTCGGATGGAACACCAAGGCAAATGTTCAAAGGGCTTTTTTTTCTACGCCTGACATGCGTAAGGCGATGTCAGCATGGCCAGAAATATTATTTGTCGACGGCACATACAATTTATTTAAAAGAGGGTTTGTCACAATGATCATGGCCATTGTAGATTCAAACAATTATACACAAGTTGTTGGGGTTGGAGTTCTGGCAAATGAATGTGCCGTTACATTAGAAGCACTGTTTGAGGGTTTTGAAGAAGATCATGGCGAAGCATGCAGTAAAATCAAATGCATTATGACTGACAAAGACCTAACAGAAAGGAGAGCACTTCTGAAAACGTTCCCCAATGCATGTCTTTTTTTATGCATATTTCATACTTTGAAGACATTTAAAACCAAAATACCGAAATGTGGAATGAATATAACAACAGAAGAGAGAGACAAATCGCTATATTTATTAGATAAAATGGTTAAAAGTAGTACGGAAGAAGAGTATGATCAGCTTTACTCAACATTTTGCGCAGAAGCTCCGGAAAAAGTGAAAGATTATTTCAATAAAAATTGGCACCGTAACCGACAAGAATGGACTATACACGGTATGAACGTTCAGGGGAACTTTGGCAATTACACCAACAATAGAGTAGAGTCTCTGAACAGTGAATTGAAAGATGTCATCCAACCGCACAGCACTCTCGTTGATTTTTTTAAATCATTCTTCAAGTGGTACGACAATAGAAATCTTAATTTGAAACACAAATTAGTGCAGAGTATTCTGAAAACGACTATAACGAAACATCAGGAAGATAGTGTCGAGAAGTTGTACATGGACTATTTAACAGAATCAGCTTCTTGTACAGTACTGGATGAATTTAGAAAATGTACTCCAATGACAATTTCTGAGCCAAACTACCAGTCAAAAGAAGGTATTATACACCACCGAAGTGCAAGGCTGAGAGTTAGTGCGGCGACATGTCAATGTGACATTTTTGCAACATTGCAGTTACCATGTCGACACATTTTTGCTGTGCGCCAATATTTCGGACTACCGTTATTTTTTGAGAAATTATGTGCATTCAGATGGACAAAAGCGTATAACTTGGAATGTCAGCCGTGTCTGGGTGCATACAAAAAGAAAAATTCAGCTTCGCCTGCAGCTGTGAATATTCGGCAAATATCAACCCCAATTGCAAAGACGAAAAATCAGCGCAGAAAATTCGTGGAACCGACGATCAACAATTTGCTAGAAATTGCCAGTATGTCAACGGGTAGAAAATTCCAAGAGAAAGTACAACTTCTGAAAGAGCTGGAAAACTGTTGGCGTAATAATATTGTAGTTTCTCTTAAGAAGGCGGATACGGAAGACCAAGAAACTTTGAAAAGTCAAGATGCAGATGTGTCGGCTAAAATGTCGGCCTTGTTATTTTCTGAGGACTCTATAACTCTACCCAGTGCTATAAAAATAACAGGACGACCAAGTAGATGTTTTAAATCTACCATAAACAAGAACAAAAAATAGAATATATTATGTGAGTGTGTGTGTACTAGGGTGGTCCTTAGATGGGGTCAAAAAAAAAATTCATGTTGGATCCCCCCAAATCAGCTCCAAATAATTTAAAAAAAAATTCCCTAATTTTTCCAGATTTTTATTTTATACCCCTAGTTTCCCTTCTTTGATTCAAAGTTTATAAGTTAATCCACGATACTTAAAGTTAAAATTTTCAGAGAGGCGTCTCTTTTTTTGTAAAAAAAAAATTAAAAATAAAAAAATTCAAAGAAAATAATGATAAAGCACACGATTCCCCTAGGATGGGGTATGGGGGATGGGGTATCCCAGGGGAATCGTGTGCTTTATCATTATTTTTTTTATTTTTTTTTTTTTTTTGCAAAAAAAGAGACACTTCTGCGAAAATTTTAACTTCAAGTATCATGGATTAACTTATAAACTTTGAATCAAAAAAGGGAGACTAAGGGAATAAAATAAAAATCTGGAAAAATTAGGGATTTTTTTAAAAATTATTTGGAGCTGATTTGGGGGGATCCAACATGAATTTTTTCTTGACCCCATCTAAGGACCACCCAAGTGTGTACGTGTAGGGTGGACGATTATAAATTTAAAAGATTACAGTTTTTATATTTGAACAGCATAATTGGGCATTGATAAAATAATTTTTACTGATTAATTTTATTTTTCGAATTGTTTGATTTTGACGGATGATTTGTTTAATTTTGTTTCGTTCCTAAAAATTTGAGGATATATATATTTTATATTCGTCCCAGCGACGATAAGTTTATAATCTAATATTGATAAAAAAGTTTTCACTTATTATTTTTATTTAGTTTTGACATGGATGATTTAGTCATTTTTGTTTCTTCAAAAAGAATTTGAAAATATTTTTCGTTATGCGTCCCAGCGACGATTAGTTGATACTCGTAGGATTAATTACTCGATAACAATGGTGGCACCGTTGAACCAAATATGATTATGATTTTGATATGGATAATTTGTTCATTTTTGTTTCTTCAAACAGAATTCGAGAGTATTTTCTGTTTTTCGTCCCAGTGACGATGAGTTTATATTCATAGGTTTAATTACTCGCTATCATTTGCAATAACATGTGATATGAATGATTTGTTTAATTTTGTTTCGTTCCTAAGAATTTGAGGCAGTGTATATTTTATATTCGTCCGGCGACGATGATTTTTTACTCATAGGTTTAATAACTACTCATAAGTTTAATATCTAGCTACTATTTGCAATAACTTGTGATATAAATGATTTGTTTAATTTTGGTTTCGTTTTGTTTTGTTTGAATAAGTGTAATGATATATTTTTTCATTTATCCCAGTTACGATTAGTTGATACTTAGGCTTAAATACTTGATAACAATGATGGCACCGTTAAACCAACGATTTATTAAACTTTTGACTCTTAAAAAAAACTTTGAGACCGAATACAATTGTCTCTAGTTTTTCTTCTCGTTTATATATATATATAAACATATATATATATATAAATATATATATATATATATAAATATTTTTATACTATATACATATATATATATTTATGATATGACGTATGTGCAAAAATATGACGACCGCTTTTAATAAATTGAGTATCCAACTTACCCTGAGCTCGCTGTGTCGTTGATTGTAACGAGGCGTTAAATCGAATTATCAAATTTGGCGCGCTCCTCCTTTCCTCGTCCCGCTCTCCGCCTGGCCGTTGCATTGTCTGTGCAATGTCCGTGTAACACGCTGAGTCGGTATCGAAGTTAACCCCCAATTTTTATTTTTACATGTCCAATTCGGCGTGACCAATTCCGTTGGTAATGAAAACATTTGACTAAGCGTCGTATAATTTCGTGAGTGATGAAAATTGAAGCTCACTTTTTCGTGTATAAACTTATTTTTTCCCAAAATTCAAAAATTTTCGTGAGTGACGAATATATTTGAAAAATTTTCGGAGTCGCGAAAATTTTCGTAGTTCATGAAAATCTTCGGCAAGTTTTCGAGATTGACGAAAATTGTTTCGTGAGTGACGAAAATCTTTTCGTGAGTAACGATAATGTTTTCGTGAGTAACGATAATGTTTTCGTGAGTGACGAAAATTTGTTGAAATTTTTCCGAGATTGACGAAAACTGTTTCGTGAGTGACGAAAATCTTTTCGTGAGTGACGAAAATCTTTTCGTGAGTGACGAAAATCTTTTCGTGAGTGACGAAAAACGCATAAGAAAAACGCAAACCGCACTGCGGAATATTTCGTCACTCACGAACGTTTTCGTGACCCACGAAAATTTCGTCACTCACGAATTGGACTGCAAATAGACACAGTGCCGTTTATAATTGTTATTTTATTTATCACCATGAATTTTACACGTCAGCCGATTCGCATAACCTCAAAAGCTCGAGATCGTAGGATTTAAGATTAACCTATCAAAACATTTTTATTGGTGACTATCACATTAATGTACTTGGCGTAAGGTTTTGGTACCCGAGGGGCTTGCGGTGGGTATTCACTAGTTTTTGTACGTTCAAATTTTGTATTAAGCATTGCTCGTATTTCTCTTATTTCCTTTATTATTGGGATTTAAAAACATGAAATGACAATACGCGTCTGCTAGTGTAGGAGACCATAGACATAGAGCATGGACTGCGCATTCGGGCCGAAAATCGCTCGGTCGGTAGAAAGAGACAGCATATACACGCGGCCAAATCTGTTTCTTTCTAACCAACAACGTCAAATGCATAGAAAGAGACAGATTTGGCCGCGTGTGTTACTTTTCTCTCTCTCACTTTCGGCGTTACCATGGGCTGTATAGGGAATGCGCAGTCCATGTTCTATGTCTATGTAGGAAACGGTTTCTGTCTGCGATACTGGCGCTATCTACGCCGGAACTATCTCGTACTGACGTCACTCTACAACTTTTGTGTGGATTTTCCCGTCTAGTGATTGCATGGGAATGGTTTGAATGTGAATCTTGGTCTGACGACGACGAAAACGAAAACGAAAAATTTTACAATGAAACGGGGTATCAGAATTTGTAGTTAATCATATCTCAGCACTCCGGACACCGATTTAATCGATCTAAGGCTCCAATGAAAGCTTTTCATGCCCACATCCTAGATTAAATTAGTTTCAATCTGTGTATATTGTGAGGTGAAAGAAAACGACGATACTAGTTCGCGGTATAGGTTAGGGTAGCTGCCTCTCGGGTATATAGACTCGTTGAGTCTCGCGCTTGAAAAAGATTTTCTTTTTAATGTACTTGGCGCGAGACTCTACCGAGTCTCTTGATAACTTACCTATAACTATAAGATAACTATAAGATAACTTTCAGACACTTGGTAACTTATAGTTAACTTCCAGACGGACATTAGGCCGAGGGGGAAATAACTCAAACCTGGATTGACACATTAATCTTTAGTTTGAATTAATTCGCATTAATCTTTGCAGTAATTCGCGTTAATTCGCCCTAATCTGTGCAGTTAATTCGCGTTAATTCGCCTTCATTTCGATTAATTTGTATTAATTCACCGAATATTGGCACGTCAATTCAAGGAGATATTTTCCCCTCGCATTAGGCATCCTTTAGATAGCTTTTGGATGACTTATTGAATTTTGCTACCTGGGTATGCATACTATTTGTAATTATTTTTGAAAAATAAATTTGTACCCATATCGCAATTCATCAATCTCTTCATTTACGTCCTATAAACTGCATTTTTATTATATAATTATTTTATTTTTTTCGAAAGAAATATTTAATTCATGCAATTTTTGTTCAGTTTTTCAGAAGATCCTTATTTTATCAATAGTGTATGTTGGTAAATCCTGATTTTATCGATAGTGTATGTCGCTAAATTCGGGTTTTTCGCGACAGTGTATGTCGTTAAAGCCTGATTCTCACAACAGTGTATGTCGCACTCGGTTGGCGGGAGCGGGCTTCCGTAGAAATGCGACTCATTGCGCTCGCACTGAGCTTGAATCACGTCGTCGTGGCGAGTGTTAGCATCAAACCTGCGTTCTCGCATGCACGGCGTGAGTCTCACGCTGTGAGGGTGACGTGCGTCGCACGTTTGTTATCTGGGATATCTATTTAGGCCGAATAAAAAACTCGATTACACAAATATTTTATTGCTAACAAATAAAACGGTTCATTTTAAATGCTTTCATTTGAATAAAAAAAAATATTTTTTCGTCAATGGAAAGTTGAAGATTTCTTTATTTGAATCAACTGAATTTTGTGTTGTATCAAATAACGGCTACTATTTGTACCTAATATAAAAACTTTTTTTGCACAAATAACAAATTTTCTGAAATGGAACCATCGTCGCCTCAAAATAAGTTTATTCGAGCAGATGATTCACTTCTCTTTATCAACGAACGTATTTTTGAAACGCACTGTAGTACATTACGCCTGCGTAGAACCTTCTCGAAGGTTTCGTGCGGAAGTAAGAGACACGGAACCGTGCGCGTCGCATCGACGCAAAGCTACTCGTGGCTAACGCGCATGCGCGTTGAGGCCGCGTCGCGGTGATTCGGAGTTCTCTTCCTTTCTGGCATCATCCGTGGTCGAGAGCGTGTCTAAGGCTAAGCGCCTCGCCGCTGGAAAAGAATACCCGGCGCTACCATAAAACTAAAATAGTGCCATGGACAAAGAAACACAAGCGATTCCAACCAGCCGGGGGATTGGCTGAGTACATCCAGATATTTCGAGGTAAGTAGATTCTATACTGCATATTTATCATGGTGATTTGCAGCTTTTGCATTCGGTTCAGATCCACGCGAAAATTACGTGCAGCCGAGACTATGTAATCTGGATAGACAAACATAAATTCCCGGTATTGTTCAATATGCTATGATATCCTTAAATTAAATGTTGAGTAATCTAAAAATCTGCTCGCGACACTTAATCGAAAAATAAATTGACTAAAAAAAAAAAAAAAAAAATTGTGTTCCAATAATGCATTTATTCGTTGAGCGTAAATTTCGATTGACGTAAATAAATTTTGCTTGGCTGTAATAACATTTTTACTTCCATCAACTACGCATTTCTTTGGTTGATTGGAAATTTCAATGATGCTCAAACAATGGATTCGGAATAGCCGCCATTTCGCGTTATACCTCGTTGATGCCGTAGCGTGCTTTCTTTGTATTTCTATTCGCTGTGTGCACGAAGACAAGTGGCGCTGCCAGTGACGAAAATTGGTGATTTTTGTTAGATAATTATGCAGTGCCGATTACGAAATATGGGGCTTGATAAAGAATGCGTGAGTCACAAATATCCACAGCTTTCTGTAAATTTTTAGGAAATACACTCCAACCTCCGCTATTTGACCACCCGCTATTTGACGAACTCCGCTATTTGACCACATTTGCCCTCTGCTATTTGACGGGCTTAACCCCCACTATTCGGCATCGTTCCCCTTAACATCGGGGCCTTAGACCATATAGGAATGGACGGAGCATTGGAGTGGTGGGGGTGTTGCTGCCTAATAAGACAAGGATAGCCTCAGTAATATATATATGCACACAAATAAGCCTCATTAATGCTAACTCTTGAAATCGTGTAGGTTTAGTTATGACCGAGAGAGTTATGCCACAGAGGTTATGGGGCACATAAACGTGGCAACGCAGCAACACGACTTGGCAACTTTTTATCCCAAACGAGATACCTTCTTCCTTCTCTTACAAACGAGTTAGTATCTTCCGTCCCTTTCTCATTACTCGGCAACACATTCCCCTATACTCCGGCATAGGCAATGCTCCGTCCATTCCTATATGGTCTAAGATCGGGGCCGTCAGTGACGCGGAGTGGCGCGAACTGGCTGCGCAGAAAACCATCCACAAGGAGTGGGAGGCCCCTACTTTCGTCAAATAGTAGAAACGCTCGGTCCCGACTCGGTCAAATAGCGGAGGTTGGAGTGTAGCAGAAAGTAAATAACAATCACAGGTAAAAACTCCGGGAACGAATTAAATCATCATTCAACTTCTATAAATGAAAGAAGCCCGTCTCCTACTACCCACATAACACGAAAAGCAGCCGATCGTCGCCGTTGTCAGTGTTATTACCACGAAATGCACGTGGTTTTTTTCAGACACATAAAAATATGTATGTATTGTATTTTTTTGTATTTTTTTTTTCGTTTTGGAGGCATGACTTTTGTGTAAATAACACTATAAATACAAGCCGCAAGATCCCGAGCGATCAGCTGTCGCATCAGCTGGATGTCATTCGCAATGACAAGTAGAAGCGAATTACGCGATTATTTCATTCATATAACTTAAAATATGTTATTGATCAGTTCCGGATATTTTCCATTTGGTGTGTAGTCAGTTTTTACCAATCTCCATAAATTATTAAAAACGTTTGGGAATTCTAAGCACATGTATTCCTCATCAAATCCAATCTATACCTATTGGCTTCGTGCACGAAAATACTGATACTATTGTAGTAGGCAGGAGTGCCACACTCAATAAAGAAATATAAGTCACTAGGCTGACTAACTAGGGTGGCACTACTGCAAATCGGAAGAGAACAGTATGGCGATGTAGCTCAATGCACCGAGTCACGCTCGAGGGAAATAAAATAATAACAGTGTTAAACGATAAATACCTGTAACGAGTTTTATTCTCCCTAACACCACAAAAAATCAGAAGTGGGATAAGCCTACGAAAAGGTTATCCAGAAACGAATTAAAAACGGGATCGTCGAGCTGTGTGCGGCGAGCCGGTAGTTGTAACAGTTGTAACGCTGTGTGCTTCAACGAAAAAAAAAAAAAAAAAAGAAAAAAGAACACGTAGATTACTGTGAGCTGTGTGCCGTAAGTGAGCTAAAAGAGAACAATCGAACAAACATACTTAGCAGCGATATTAAATTCGTGACAAAAAAAAAAATAAACGACGCTACCCGGCCTAAAATGGCGGACATTTAGGCGGGACAAGAGCAATAAGCGTGGACGTGCGGTCGGTAAAAGCGGTAGACATCGATATCGATCGAACGTTAGCAGTTGGTAGAAGGATAGACCGTCTAGCGGCAGTTTGACTAACTAAAATGGATCCGAACGACTTTACGGTAGTGCAGTTAAAGGCGGCCCTGAAACAACATAACCTCCCAACCGTGGGAGGAAAAAGGAATTGATTGAACGCCTACAGGAAGCAGACCCAACAGGTCAGTGGATGGATCAGGATCTAGGAGAAGGGTCAGAAGATAACCAGGCGAATAACCGAACAAATGATCAAAGGGAACACGTACTTACCAGGAGGGAAGCGGACGTGCTGGAGCGGGAGAGACAACTAATGATTAGAGAAATCGAGATACTGAGGCAGGAAAATGCGACACTAAGGGCGACAACCCCACCAAGAACTGATTCCGCTTCCTCGTCTCGAATATCATTTAGCGTTCGAAACGTAAGCGAGCTGCTGACCGAATACAACGGAGCCGGCGAGGAGTTCGAGCGATGGAAAACGCAGGTGAATTTACTTCGAACCTCATACGATCTAGACGATAACTCTGCAAAAATTATGATTCGTTCAAAACTACGGGGCAAGGCGTACACTTGGTACCACTCCAAGGTTGAACATTCGTCGATGAGCATCGACCAATTGTTAAGCAGCATGGGGACCATGTTTGACCAACGACCAAGCCGTCTTGAGTTAAGGAGGAGATTTGAGGTAAGGGAATGGCGACGGGAGGAGTCGTTCAGCGATTATTGTCACAACAAAATCATCCTCGGAAATCAGGTACCTGTCAACGACGAAGAAATTGTCGATTATGTAATAGATGGAATACCCTCAGAATACCTGAAAAACCAAGCACGCATGCAGCTGTTCTCATCAGTCCCAGCCCTTCTCAAAGCATTTGAGAAAATCCAACTGGGCGCACCAAAAACAGTTGGAGCCAAAAGGGAGTACCAACCTCAGAAAGACACTCGTTTCAAACCCCGGATCGAGACACAGGCCCAGTCTGCAACATCGACGCCAAACAAGGAGGCGGCCGATAGCATCAAGTCCACAGCCAGGGGTGTAATAAAATGTTATAATTGCAACACTAATGGACATATTGCCAGAGACTGCAAGCAACCTAGGAGAGAAACAACGAGCAAGGAAAAGAGCAACAGGAGTGACCGCCAAGTTGGTTGTGTGTGCCACGCAGCTGAACAGGACGAACAAGAGACGGTGGACAGCGAACCCGGGATAGAGGACTCCGGGGACAGCGGGGAAGAGGAAATAGGATTTGTCGATCTGCAATCAGAGGCTCGAGACGAGTTTCAGAGGATGGTCGATTTTGAGGTCCAAGAAGCTCCATGCTTCTCAATATTATCCCGAATAGATACAGGTTGCCCCGTTAGCTTAATAAAGGAACAGTTCGTAAGTAGCAAAGCCACCGCAGCTCCTGGGCTCGAATGGAAAAAATATTACGGCTTGAACAAGTCTGCGTTGCAAGTAAAAGGGGTAGTAATAGCACGGGTCGTGTTAGAGGGGGATGCGAGGAGTATCACTCTAGGTGTCGTTTCCGAGAATACAATGACCACCCCGGTTTTGCTAGGTAGAGATACGCTTAAGAAGTTTGGATACCGTTTAACCAAAAGCCCTGCTTTTGACTCAGCTGTATCGGAAATAATGCAAGTAGAGGTAGATGGAACACAGTCATTAGATAAAGCTTTAATTAATCCAGAGGTTCCGCAAGCATACCAAAACAAAATTGAGAAATTGTTCGTCGAACACTACCAGCGACCTACGAGACCCGTTGAACCAAAAGTAAAAGTAGAGGCACGTATTACCCTAAAAAACGATCAACCTATCCAGTTCGGACCGAGAAGGCTAGCGTACGCAGATAAGGAAAAAGTTCGGGATATATTAGACAACTTACAAACGAAACAGATTATGCGCGAGAGTACGTCGGAGTATTCCTCCCCTATTGTCTTGACACGAAAAAAAAATGGAGAAGCACGCATGTGTATAGACTTTCGCGCAATAAATAAACACATGGTAAGGGATAATTATCCCCTCCCGCTGATAGACGACCAGTTAGACCAGCTGAGGGGTAAGGAGTATTTTAGTGGTTTAGACCTAAAGGACGGATTTTATCATATTGCGATGTCCCCCGATTCTATTAAGTTCACTTCCTTCATAACACCCATGGGACAGTACGAATTCTTAAGAATGCCCTTCGGGTTAAAAATTGGCCCCCAATGCTTTCAAAGATTTATAAACACCGTACTAGCAGAATTAATAAAAACGGGAAACGTTATCGTATATATGGACGACATACTGGTCGCTACCAAGTCTCTAGACGAGCATCTGTCGACCTTAAAACAAGTATTCGATACCTTAGTCGCGAATAAACTGGAGCTGAGATTAGACAAATGCTCATTTCTTTGTACTGAGATCGAACATTTAGGGTATAGGATAACGAAAAACGGATTAAGCCCCACAGAAAACGGAATTGCCGCGGTCGTGAATTTCCCAGTTCCATCGTCACCAAAAGAAGTCCATAGTTTTTTAGGACTCGCATCATGGTTTCGCCGCTATATCGAGAAATTCTCAATAATCGCAAAACCGTTATACCATTTAATAAAGAAAGAAGCGACTTTCATATTCGGTGAAGAAGAGCGAAACGCGTTTGAAATGCTAAAGAGTAAACTGACGGAATCCCCATTACTGGCTATCTATGATCCACATACAACCAGTGAGTTGCATTGCGACGCCAGCGCTCGTGGATTCGGAGCAGTCTTGTTACAGCTGCAGCCTGACCGAAAGTTGCACCCAGTCTTTTATTTCAGCCGCCGGACAACCGAGGTTGAATCCCGGTACCACAGTTTCGAACTGGAGACCTTGGCTATCGTATACGCACTCCGTCGGTTCCGAATATATCTTTTGGGCATGCCGTTTACCATTATGTCAGATTGCAGCGCAGTAACGCAAACTCTAGAAAAACGTGACATAAACTCCCGCATAGCTCGTTGGTGTCTGGAGTTGCAGGCTTTTGATTTTAAAATCGTGCATCGACCCAGTTCGCGTATGGGACATGTAGATGCCCTTAGTCGTTCATTTGGCGTTTTAGTTGTCGAGGACAACCCGTTCGAATGGAATCTCACCATATGCCAAAATAGAGACCGAAAAATCAATGAAATTATACAAAAACTAGAAAAGTCCGAGGATCACCAGTTTGAAATGAGAGATGGTCTAGTGTATAAGAAACAAGAGGGTAATAGCTTATTTGTCGTCCCTCAGCAAATGGAAAAACATGTTCTTTTCCATTACCACAATGAAATGGGTCACGTTGGAGTAGCAAAGATGGTCGAAGCTATTAGGCGCAGTTACTGGATCCCAAGGTTACGCAGTAAATGCGGAGATCATGTTCGGCATTGCCTGAAATGCATATCCTTCTCCCCCCCATGCGGAAAGGCGGAAGGTTTCTTAAACCCGGTTCCTAAGGGAAACCGACCCTTCGCCACCATACATATCGATCATTTCGGCCCAGTTGATCATCGAGTACTTGTAAAGAAACACGTTCTGTTAGTTATAGACGCATTCACTAAATTCATCCGGTTATACCCAACGAAAACTACTAGCACCAAAGAGGTTATAGCCAGTTTACGGGAGTATTTTCAAAGTTATAGCCGACCGAATATAATCATCTCTGACAGAGGAAGCGCTTTTACATCCGCCGAATTCCACACCTTTCTGGAAGAAAACCAAATAAAACATATCAAAATCGCCACCGCGTCTCCGCAAGCAAACGGTCAGGTAGAACGAATTAACCGCGATTTGGCGCCAATGCTAGCCAAGCTAACCGATAACTCAGACGGAAAACAATGGTATAAAGCAATCGAAGGGATCGAGTATACTATTAACAATACCGTGAACCGATCTACGGGCAAAACCCCTAGTCAGCTTCTATTTGGTCTTGAGCAGCGTGGGCCCAACGTAGACCGGCTGAAAGAATTGGTACAAATCGAATCCGGGAATGACCCTATAGATCTCGGAATCATTCGCGACCAAGCGGCCGACAAAATTATTCAATCACAAATCACACAAAAACAGGCGTACGATAAAAGACATAAAACCCCACACACGTATGACGAAGGTGATTTAGTTATGATAAAAAACTTCGAAAGTACCCCAGGAATAACGAAAAAACTCATACCGCGATTTAAGGGTCCGTATGAGATTACCAAGGTGCTGCGTAACAATAGGTACGTTGTAGCCGATCGTAAGGGTTTCCAGAGTACAAATCGCCCCTATGTAGGCACCTGGGAGTCTGCTAATATGCGCCCCTGGGTAGAATAAGCTAGCATTAGGTATCAATGTATTGTTCCTATCAACTAGACTAAGAAACCAAAGAAAAGATGTAATGTGATTAGTTAATGTAAGAGAATAATTCAGTATTGTTTGCCACCGTTCATGTTCATGTTAATATGCTGTGTACCTAAATATATATGTAAAGTTTGAGACAAACTTAGGGCAGGATAGGCCGAGTTGTAGTAGGCAGGAGTGCCACACTCAATAAAGAAATATAAGTCACTAGGCTGACTAACTAGGGTGGCACTACTGCAAATCGGAAGAGAACAGTATGGCGATGTAGCTCAGTGCACCGAGTCACGCTCGAGGGAAATAAAATAATAACAGTGTTAAACGATAAATACCTGTAACGAGTTTTATTCTCCCTAACACCACACTATTTAACTATGAGTGTGTAACATATTCATGCATACTGTCAGAGCCATCTAAAATCATGCTCATCATTTTTCCATGCTTAACGTATACACAATACATACGTATTTTTGAAGTAGTGCAGCTACACGGAGAGAATTTTATTGGAGAGATTCCTATACTACGTATAGTAATTTTGGACCATACTCACAATATGACGATCGTTCCTATACTTCTACCAAATGTCACTATGAATATAGGAATGTCTTTCTTATATTCATGGAAGATTATGTACAATTATCGGAACGATCGTCATATTGAAAGTATGGTCCAAGATTACTATACGTAGTATGGGAATCTCTCCAATAAAATTCTCTCTGTGTAGCCAATAAGACCCTGCATAGCTATACAACAACAAACGTCGGATCCTACCACTGCGAGTGCTACAAAAAATAGTGAGCCACAGGGAGATAATAATAATAATAATAAGATTCATTAAATTTGCGGACAGATAGGAAAATTTATCAGTGACGAGTAAATTCTTATTGATGGCAGATGAATTATATTTGTATTTGTATCGATAAAGGACGTTTCACGCACGCTTCGTGTGTATAAAACCGCAATTTTCATACCTCGTGGAGTAAAATTTTATACAATACTCGACGTAGAATCTTGTTCTGATCTCGTGTGATCGCAACACTCACTTTTTGCTTATGCCGTGTGTCCCATTATTTATCGGATATGTCAATGCAGATATTATATAAAACTGTAGTAGATAGTTGGAATGAGTGGAAGTGTTGTTTCAAAAATTTTAAATAGGAATACAGCAGACAGAGCCCATTGAAACTTGGTATACTAAGAGTCCAATATTAAACAGGTCCTAAATACCCACACAAGCATGCTCACATGCTAAAGCATCCACCGGTGCGACGAATTCAAACTTTGTCTCACCACTGAGCTCTCTCGCTCGTAAGCATGCTTCTGTTGCTTTTGTAGCCAACCAGCTTCATATGAGACTCTTGGTATATGCATTCATAGTTTAACGTACAGCATATTTACCATTTTTTTTTTCTGTTTTCCATTTTACATTCTAGACAACATGACTGCTAAGGATATCATGTGGGAGTTGAAACCAGATCTTACAGCTGCTGTGATGAAACCTATAGGCCATCGATTGAAATTTATGCACCTCATATCGGAGAGAGCAAATCGGCTCTCTAGTCAAGTATCCTGTAAAGTAAGCTATAATACGCGTACTATAAGGCACATATACCAGAGTATTTGAGGACAACTAGTACGACTGAAACTAAAATCATCAATTCATCCAAATTGTTATTCGTTCATGTAACATCTGTTGATAATTTGCGGTAGTAAATGGCCATTTTGTTCCAACTAAAATTCTGTTCATTTAATAATACTGTTCTTGTCTCTTCTATTGAATAGGAAATATACTACATTGCTCCATTTACTGAAAGCAAAACGCAACAGATTTCTAAGGGCAAATTGCCATATAGATATAGAAACGTTCGTTCAATTATGATGAAGAATGGTATATTGAATTCCAGAAAGAAACAAACGTTTAGGTCCACTACCCCCGATATATCATATTGTAAGTTCTATCAATTTAAACCAAACAGTTTTATCAATTTGAAAACAATCAAGAGTACATTATTGGGCACATACACAAACATTAATAACTCATGTATTTTATTAGTGATACCTAAGGAGACTTTCGTTGATTCGAGGACTTGGCTAAAGCATTATTCTGAACCATGGACAAAAGTTATAGAACTGTGGAGTTTGAGCTCTTCAAATCGTGTTAGTCAATTACGTGACGATTCTTCCAAAACTATTATGAACATCTTCAATGAATGACCACTGGCCAAACATACATTGGAATATACACCGGTAAAAATAATTAGTCGACCGTACACTTCTTAACTGAATGCATAACTGCATTGAAAGTCTGTAGATAAATGTGACTGGATGCTCTGCGCTCATTATTCCATTAAAATAATTTTATTTTTTTATATCACAACAGTTTTTCATAGACTTTGAAACTATCTCCATAGATAAAGAGTTGATGCTCTTAAGTGGTTGGTCCGTGGAGAAAGAGAACCTACCAAAGCTCATGAGAAATCGTTTCAGAGACAAACAGTCGTCACAATCATGAGCCTTGATAACAGAAAACTCCTCGGAAGGTGAGCTTACACAATACTCACTCAACTATTGCCGATTTTGTTTTTAATGCTGTACGTAGTCTTTTCTTAGACAAATCCTGGATCAGAAAATCATTTCGAACGATGCACAATTTTTTAAGTGACTCATTTTATGGTTAATCTACAGAGTACAGTAAAGCACAGTTTCTGGAGAATGCAGATTACCTTATTTTGCCATATAAAATTTTTTTACATCAATGAATAGACGAGAAAAGATGGAGCGGTCGAATCCAGTCCATCCCGGTAGAAGTTACTCTTTTGTTCATACATTTGCGCAAAGTTTTCAAAGTACTCTTCGAAGACCGTCACACACATGAGATATCTAAGTGATGCGTAGGCATAACGGTTCTAGTAATTTTTATCAAAAATTTAAATTCAATTAATTTATCATAAAATTAAAGTAGGCCAATAATATTGGAATAACTTATTCTTAATTTTTTTTTATTTCAATTTTCTTCAATGCATTTTTATTTGATACATTTCATAAATCTAAAAACCTGCATCGAAGTTTATGACACAGACTGGTTCGTATTTTAATAAAACTCTAACAGTGAAACATAATTTCATAACCAGGATCAGGATCGAGCAATTCCGAGCAGCTAGCCTTTCCATCGCAACATCCGTAGATGGCGTCTCCAGATGCGACTACGGTGTTCGGAGTACGACCTATTGACATGAATCCAGTGAATGACCAGAGTGATCAGAGCATGATCCTTAGTCTGAAAGCACAAGCTGACGACTTCAGAAGAATTCTCTACAAACAAATCAACACGGCTAGGCCGATATAGTCGACGCAAAATTTGGAAGGAGGTGAGTGTTATTGGCGATGGCACACAAATCACGTTGATATTAAAATCCCACAATTTAAAAATCAAAATTCGGATAATCCTATAGTATTCTCATCAGACATACAGAAATATTATCATTATATTATTCTGTAATTTTTTTTTCAATTGGTAAAGTGTACTCAAAAAAAATGGTAAACGTACTGAACTTCAGAATGCTGCTTGCGTCTTAGTTTTAATCGCATCATATTCCTCTTCGTCTGAGGTCTTCAGCACACTGAGGCGAAGAAAGTGAGGGATCGGATTTGAGATTGTATCACTCGTTTCTTTTTGAGTTAATTTATTGTTTTGGACTTCAAATTTTTATCATTATGCATGTAATATGAGACTATGAATGATGGATCTTTTACTATATCATGAAACTGATCTCTCATTTTGTGCATAAGGTATGTGTGATTTTCACTGCAAAGGAGAAGTTGATCGTCGAAAAACTTGTACCCAAGAAGCATTTAGCGTAGCTGAAAATATAGTTTCAAGCAATTCGCATTTTAATGAGAATTGGTAAAGATTAAATGAAATTTTAGAATATATGGTCTAACATAATTCGAAACGCGCTGTCATCAAACTCTATGATCAATAGCATCTTAGATTTGCTGTTTCTTCTTTTCCGGCATCTCGAACTGCAGATCTTCTTCGCTTCGCATGTCCATACTCACTGTTACATGAAATAGTACTTCAAAAAATAATAAGTACTCTGATACAGCAATAGTGTGGGTCCAATGAATATCAAATTGTAACCTCGACTCACTTTTTTAAAAAGTTCTTGACTAGTTCTCTGTTGATTTATTTGTACTGGTCGATTGGCAAGTTCGTAGCTGTTGCCCATCTGAAGAAAATATTTAAAAGTTTTCTGTCGATTTCTCAATAGTATAATTATCATTGTTGGTATTTTTTTTGGGAAATATTGTCTAGAATCGTATTCATCACGGATGGCTTTTTTTTCTTTTTATTTCTGATTTGGGCTCTCTCAGGCACCCTCCTTGTGGTTCGGCCTTTTTTCGTTCGTTAGTTTTTCCTATAGTCGGGGTGCTTTTCCCATCTCCCTCACTTTGTTTCAAACTTTTTTACCTTCCAATCACAAGCAATTCATCTAAATCTAAATCCATAATCCCCCAAAAGCTTTAAGGTAGTTGTGCCGCGACAGTCTGGCCCAAAATTCATGCGCGCATTGCGTGTTAGAATCACCGAATAGTATACGCTACGTACCGAAAACTTTTGTCTTGGATTCTAGTCGAAGCACTCTCACAGAGAGAATGTATCCTATACCGATACACGCACACTATGACTGATTGTTTCGTGTACTGTTTTTTTATTATTTGCTGCAAGTGTAACAAAATATATTCATATGTTTATCATTTATACCGTTCGATGTATACACGTACACGGTTGCTACGCTCCCGCCTCTCGATTCTTGATACGGCCATGCAGAATTTAGTTCAAATTAAGTTACTTTGATTGATATATCAGCAAAACTGTGCGGTCGATCAATCTGATTTTTTTAATGAATAATCATGAAATATTGTTTTACCATATCCTTGTTTATAGTAAAGATCTATAGAACCGTTTAGATATTAAAATTAAAAATGTACGATTTTCGTATGCTCAACATAGGCAACACGTGTAAAAAGTATCAACTTCGAGTGCAATTATACTGCGTTTCCGACGGTAGAAAATCCCAAAAAAATTCGTTTAGATGGATATTACGTTAATAAAACTATGGTCAAAATTTCAGACAATTCTATAGAAATGCACTTTGCGGCACAACTACCTTAAATAACTCGTAGGTTATTAAGGGGACCAGTACAGCTTGAATTTTCGAAAAAATTGGTTTTTCGTTTTTTGCAGTTTATGTTACCTAAAGATCTTCTACGTCTGTGAAAAAATCGAGTTTGACGAAATCGTCACGGTTTAGAAGTTACGGTCAAAAGTTCGTTATTTGGCTATCGCGATTTGGCGCAAGTGGCGCTGGCGCTTGATTTCGATATTGATCACATGGTGTATGATCGTCATTACTTGTGCAATACTTTTCGAGGTTGCGTGAGCGTCTGCTCGATTTCCAGTGTTTCAGAATTGAAATAAATAAATAAAAACAGTACTTTTCAGTACTAAATAATTATAAATTTACCTAATATCTATAGCGCGTAATCGTTGTACGGGTGTTGTGACTTGGTGCTTCGAAAACTATAACCTAAAAGTAAGTATTCAATCAAAATAGTAATATCTACACTAAGCTTCTGCCGAACTGTGTGTGCGGTCGAAGTTTTTTTTCTTTTTGTTCACAGATTTTTTGATAAAACAGAAAGGAAATATATAAAATATATCCAATATATTCAATATGAAAAGAAGAGAGAGGAGTTCTGGTGTTGGCACAAAAGGATGCATTGGCCGGTCAAAGAAGAGGGCGAAAACATTTCCGCAGAAGCAAACAGCGGCTGATGGACAGAGCACTCATGTTTCAACAGCTTCGGATAGAAAAATCAGTGGCGACTACGAGGCTAGCGATTCTGCTGGCTATAGGCTGTTTCACGTGAAACACTACTCCGTGCTCTGCGGGAGCATTTATCTTGCAAGACATGTGGTGGGTCGATAGTTATGACTGAAGTTAGCTTGAGAGGACTGAGTGGAACATACGGGATCTCTTGTGAAAATTGTGTCCAGCTAAAAACCTTCAAAAGTAGCCCTATGATTGATGATACACGAAGCGCGTATGAAATCAATAGGCGATCCATACTAGCGATGCGTTGTAATGGGCAAGGCAATGAGTCTGCGGAGGATGCAGCAGGGCCCTCATATGCTGCTGGAGCTTTTTAAAGAAGTGAGTAAGAGAAAGAAGCATGTATGGAACAAAAAAATACATGGGAAAAAAAAGTTCTGAGAAAATAGTTTGCAGAAAAGAAAAAGGAAAAATTAAATTTCCAACAAAAAAAAAATTCTTTTTGAAAATTGAAAATTAAAAAAAAAAAAAATTTCATTCAACTTTGGTACAACAAACTTTTTGATGTATGAGCCTCCGGAGGAGTATATACCAATTTTTCTGCAAAAACTTCAAACTCGTTTATCTCATAACTATGTTTTTGGCGCTGTGTCGTAAGGTTTTTGGAGCACCGATGGTCCGATCTGGGTCTTTAATGGCTCATTTTCTTCAGAAAATTAATCCTCATGATATGAATGAGGGAATTTTTGAATGTTTTTTTTTTGGCCAAGTTATTTGCAAATTAGTGGCTCAAATTTTTGAAATTTTGGATAATTGACTGTAAGTTTTCACATGTTTTTTTCTTTTCAGATCCCCGCATTCATAAGATGTAGGACCGCTGTCTGAAGAAAGTGAGACGTCGAGACGATGAATTAGATCAACGGTGTGACTAAAACCTTACGACACAGTTTTTTTGAGAAACATTTTTTTTGATGTAAAATAAACTTTGGCTTACAAATAAAGTCATTCTGGAGTACTTGAAATATCTTAAACCAAGCTGTACTGGTCCCCTTAACCGGGCATAAGTGTGTGCTGAAATATTATACTTATGTATAATAATTAAATTAAATAATTAAATTTTTTTTTTTCATAACTTTTTTCTTTCGCTCACGTAACGATTGTGCAAAAGAATTTGAAAACTGATTACTTGTTCAATTTTATTTGGTCTCTTAGAATATTGAAAACTGATTACTTGTTCAATTTTATTTGGTCTCTTAGAATATTGTTACAAACAAACCAACGCCAAACCCAATCCCAGACCCATCAAGACCCACTGATACTGATCAGTTTGTTTCAAAAGAAGATTTTGACTAAGATAATAATAGTTTATTATGCACCAATCGCTAAACAAAGTCTCTTCCCCATATTATGCAAAATCAGATACATAACTAAATAAAAACAGACATATTCATGCCTGTGTTATACAGAAATATTAGATTAATGTAACTGATAATCCTTTAGTACTAGAGTTATATTATGAATGATATTTAAAACTTCTTCACAGCAATGCTTGACATTAAAAATCTGATTAAATCCGCAATTCAACCTGCTGGATCGGGTGATGAAGGATAATTGATATCAATTTATTATTATTCATAATTCAACATAGCTGTTTCCTATGTAAATGAGATTTAGTGAAAAGTTCTCTATCGATTTCTTTGTACTGGTCGATTGACAAGTTCGTATCTATACGTAGATTGGCGAAATCTCGCTGTTGGAAAGTTCTCTGTGTACTTCTTTGTACTGGTCGATTTACAAGTTTCGTAGCTGTTGCCAATGTGAACAAAATTTATTGAAAAGAAATTTTTAGTTAATCGCTGGTCATGGAAAAGTCATGGAAATTTTGTTGAAGTCAGGGATTTTTATGAACAAAAAATTAAAACCGATCAACATGCTCAATTACCCAATTAGTTGAAAGTTTGCGACCAAATTCTTTAGTAACTACGACGTAAGTGAATTTCACAAGTCATTGAAGTAATGTTTTAATGTTTTCTAATGTTGTCTTTGTAATAAATATTCAGAAAATGAATAGTTAGAAGGCTTATTTTGATGTAAAGATGCTCGTTAAGTCAATAGGACAAATCATAGCGGGTATATTCCCATTGTGCCAGTGTAGGTAAAGTCAGGGAAAGAACTGAAAAATCACCTTGAAAACCGGTGAAAGTCAGGGAATGAAGAAATAGTGGCCACACTGTATGGACAATCATTGAGCTTTATCCTAAAACACGAAAACAACATATGAGTACCTGGGTGCAAGAACAACCTAAGTCGACTTAGGTTTTGACACCAAAACCGTTGATTGAAGTTTAAAAACTGAATTACATCCACGAACGAAACCACAATGGACTTTGTAGACTACTCATTTTGAAGGGCGATTCTTCCGGAATACGAAGCCCATTTTGTTTTTGCACTAAAATGAACAGGAATCTCTATAATAAATAAAACACGCGCGCTGGCTTAGGTCGTTCTTGCTAAAAACGAAATTTCTTGCAAATATTCGGTCCGTCTCGACACTTACGACTTGAATTCTGTTACTTTTCATCTCGAAACACATATTTTACGCAGCCTTAAGGAATTTGGATCAACCAGTGAAATGATAAATAAGACACGAAATGAAAATAATTTTGTTTTTCGAACAATACACCGATCTTTGCAATTAATTAAATAAATAATATTACATAAGGCATATTTTCGGAAATATATAAAAAGGGATTGATGAGCTCTCAATATATATAGGGGAGGGTGGGGTAAAATGGACCGTGGGGCAAAATGGACCACTGAAAAAAAAAGATTGACCATTAAAAAACTTGAGTATGAATATGAACTTTTTTGACCCAAGGGGTCCATTTTTCCCCACCATAGATAATAACTTAAGGAGTGAAGTATGGCAACATTCAGAAAAGAAAAAAAAAAATTGTCCCCCAATATTAGACCCAACAATCGAGTGTCGAAACAAAAAAAATCGCAAGATTCTATGTTATTCAAACGGGAAACTTCAAATCTCTTTAGGCATCTGTTAGAGTTTTTTTTTTCAAATCTCATACTTGGAGACAATTATTTTTTAATTTCTTTTCTGAAGGTTGCCATGCTTCACTCCTCAAGTTTGTATTTAAGGACCCCCCTAATATATATATAGGGTGAGTCCGGTATAGTTGCCCCACGTTAACAAAAAGTTGAATAGCAATTTTGAGTATTCAGTATTATTATATTTATATTTTTTTTTTACACAAAATGGACATTTAAACTTCGAGAAGTAATAAATTCAGTAACTCAGTAACTGCCACAAACTTGATTTTATCAGGCAGGCGAATGAGCGAGCACAATACTTCAACAGACTCACGCGCTCTATGCAATAACAACCTAAGTAGTAGCGTTAGGTTGTTCTTGCATAGATCGCGCGTGGCAGGGTTGACGTTCCGTACGCACTGCATACTTAAAAAATACTTTCCACCAAAATGCGACATCCTATAAACCTGAAACTCACAGGGTAGGTAGTTGGGATGTTGTACAACGCGAAAATTATGGTGGGAGCAAAAACGACCTAAGTCGACTTAGGTTGTTCTTGCACCCAGGTACTCATATAATGTTATCAAGTATTTTTCTTGTGCAAAAATAACCTGATATGAACGAATATTTTAAACCTTTTGTTGAGTAAACTAAAAAATGAGCCACTCAAGGAATATCTTAGGCGTTTAATGGAACAGAGTGTAACAAACAAATTAAAATTTTCGTCAGAGTGTGTGATTCAGTGGAAACAAAACTCACTTTTCACACTTATTCAACGGTAACATCAATTTTATAGTATTTTATTCACAAATGTTCGAAGAATTGCAAATTCAGTGGAAAGCAGAGCGCGGATTGGTTGCGTCGTGCAAGTCCAGCGCTCGTGTAAGGACACGAGTCTCTCCCCTGTATTCTTCGAAATCAAAGACTTAACTAAATAAAAATAGACATAAATTAGCAAATAAAAAAGGATGTTTTGCTCTGGGAAGCTAATTTGACAAGTGTACACGGAAAGAATTTTCGTTTGATGGCGCTGTTCATCCGACTAGCTCGGCCCTCTCATGGTTTTGACTAGCTGCTAGTAGCAGACCTTTGCCAGTGAGAGCGCTGCTCCCACTTGTGAGATCGTAGCCACACTAAAGTCTTGACAATCGTCACATTTAGTGTGTCTACGTTCTCATAAGTGGGGGGAGCGATCTCACAGGCGAAGGTCTGCTAGTCGAAACGCTTCAGAGGCCCACGCTCTTTGGATGAACAGCGCCACTGAACGAAAAATTATTTCCGTCTAGAAATACATTTGATCCCAACATACAATTGCAACACTTAGTATTCACAAAGATCCGAAATACTCCTCAACCTCTAGCTGTAATTAATACAAACTCGATTCAACAGAAAGTTACAATTGTAACAGACACAATCAATAAACTACGTATTGCGTACATTCATTCGAACAAGTTTGAATTGTTAACCTAATAATCTCCAAGTAATTTAATAAAGTGATAATAACTTTCAAAGTTCTATGAAAGTTCTCTGTTGATTTCTTTGTAACGGTCGGTTGGTACAGTAATGTTCATCGATGGTGTCCCCGTGGCTTACTATTTTTTCCAGAATCGAGTCTTACTTCTACGAATATTTTATTTGTCCGTGACCAGTGGAACCTTCAGGTTGTTAGGAATATGACAGATGCGAGGTAGAGCAGAGTCACGAAGTAAGCCACTGGTCATTGGCAAATAAAATATTTGTAGAAGGGAAATTTGATTTGAAAAAAAAGCTAGACAAAATAGTGAGCCACAGGGACACCATCGATGAACATTACTGTACGTTCGTAACTATTGCCCGTGTAGAGAAAATGTCCTTAAAAGTTTTCTGTCGATTTTTTCATACTGGTTGATCGATTGGCAAGTTTGTAGCTGTTGCCTATGGTTCATCCATATATTACGTTACATGACCTCCTAGATTTCTAAGACCCCTTCCTTCCCCTACGTCACATTTTGTCACATTATTATTGAACTCTCCCCTGCCCAGTGACGTCACACTGTAACATATCTATCCATCTAGCAACGATCACCAAGTAGTGCTTCCAAGTTGATAGCTATTGCATATGTCAAGAAAATGTCTTGAGAAGTTTTCTGTCAATTTCTTCATACTGTTCTTCGATTGGCAAGTTCGTAGCTGTTGCCTATGTGATAGAAATTTCTTCGAGATATCTTTAAATCTTCATTTTAGTGATAGGATTATTATTGATTTCGTTGATTCATGTTATCAATTGAAGAATTCCATCGTTGATTGAAAACATGTGGGCATTAGTGAAATGGGTGGGTGAAAAAGATGATGAGAAAATGACGCCAGTGATAAACATTATGCACATCGAAGTTGAAGAACTTGTAGAGCCTGTAAAACCTGTCAAATTTGTCGGAGCGATAGAATATAACGAGTATTATTGAAATTTCAATAAATGAATAGTTTTAATGCGACGATGAATGAATTGATTCTAAAGAAGCAGAAGCGATCATTTGTGATGAAAATATTTATAAAATTTATTGAAAATTCCTTGAAAATTCCTTGAAAATTCCTTGAAAATTCCTTTAAAATTCATTAAAAATTCATTGTAAATTTCGTTCGAAGTTCCCGAAAAGTTCACTGTTTATTTATTTGTACTGGTCGATCAGCAAATTCGTAGCTGTTGCCTATGCGTTGAAAATTTATTCAAAAGTTTTTCGTCGATTTATTGTTGGTATAACTCTCATTGTTATCGACTCACAGTGCATTTTGTTAGAAAAATTTACATCAACTGTTCAAAAAATAAGTAAAGAGCTCTAATTCAGCTGAGCTACATATCCTACAATCTGTACGAAGTATGTTTATATTTAACAAAATGAAAGAGTTTTATGAACATGATTTAATTGAATTTTTTTTTTAGTTGAAAGTTCTCTGAGAATTTCTTTGTAGCACGAGCAATTCATCTAAGTTTGTATTTAAGTGTGTGCCGAAATAATACAAAATGAAATATCGCTGTGGAAAAGTTCTCCGTCTATTTCGTTGTAATTTCTGCAAAAGTTTTCGGTCGATTTATTGTCAGTATAACTCGCATTGTTAACTTTCGTTTGGAAGTATTGTCTATAACCGTATTCGTCACAGATGTTTTGTTTTCTATTTTTGATTTGGGCTTTCCCAGGCACTTCACTTGGGGTTCGGCCTTGATTCGTTCATCATTTCTCCATACAGACATGACTAAATAAAAACAGCCATATTCATGCCTGTGTTATAAATGAATATCAGATTAATATAACTAACAATTTCTTGGTACTTGAGTTATATTATGAATGGTATGTAAAACTTCGTCACAGCAATGCTCAACATTCAAACTGTAATTAAATCCTGATATCAGTCTGCTTGCTCGAGTGATGAAATTGAAAACTTTTATGAGAAATTTAAGCCATCAAATTCTTAAAAAAAAATCCCAGAACAACAGTATCCTGCGTATGTATTTATATCATACTACGTAGTTTAGCACAATAATCAGCCTAATGAGATGATACTATTTTAATATTGATATTGTTACATTGGGTAAAATCACCCTTATCCTATTAATTTCATACACACCATCTAGTAGCCTATATGATAAATGACATCCTTTAAAATATAAGAAACTCGGTTGCTGCGTCAACAACGATTATTGTAAAACAAGTCAGTCTGTCTTTAGCTTGCCACTGAAGCAGACCTGTATTTTCTGAATACATAATCTCATTGCAAAACATATATAATTCCTCTACGATTCACTTTATTTCTCTTGGAGAACTCACATAATAACTTATTAACTCAACGTTTATCTTAAAACGTTACATTGGTGTCAGAATCGGGATTTTTCCGAGACCGATAGAGTGAATATTTTGTGGAATCTACTATAAACGAAAAACGAAATGTCTCGTCGACGAGCTACTGCTTCTACTGACGAACCCGCTGGAAACCAGCAAATACCACCTCAAGTCGACATGATGGAGCGACTATTTCAAGCTCTGGCCGCCCAACAACAGGCAAGCCTAGCGGCTCAAACCGCCCAACAACAGGCAAGTCTAGCTGCTCAGGCAGCACAACAAGAAGCCAATTTGATCGCTAAAAGAGAAGAGCGAGAGGCCAATATCGCGGCTCAAAAAGAAAGAGAAGAGCGAGAAGCCCAACTTCGACGCGAAGAAAGGGAAGAGCGCCGAGCAGAACGCGAGGCAAATTTGACAGCTCAGCGCAAACGCGAAGAGCGGGAGACGACTCGTCTTCGTGAAGAACGTGAGGCAAATCTGATGGCTCAACGGGAACGAGAGGAACGCGAGACTCTTCGTCTGAGGGAGGAAAAAGAGGCAAATTTGGCAGCCCAACAAGCTACCCTCTCCCTTCTCGTGAGACGCCTGGAACCTCAGGAGATGATCTCGCAGACCTCGACACCCAGACGTTCCCCGATGAGGATCGAGGAAGTCGTTGAGCCAACTGTCATTCGGTCTGTACATAACTATGGGGAGGAAGAACCCTCCCCAACTATTCGTAGACCACGTACGGGTGGAGCGGCGACTTTCACGCCGCACACTCGTACCATCCCTCAAAGCGACCGAATTGAGCGATCAATTCGGGACGCAAGTAATGTACACCATGCTGACCACATGGCTGGCGATAATACAGTAGAAAATAGAATTATTAATAACACTGTGCCTCTTAATTTGTCTTGCGCCGGGAGTAGTCGCAACAAACAATTAAACAACACGACTGTCATAAATAACGAGACTGTATCCAAATCGTCTAACCTAAAAGTGAACTTCTTTGACGGGACAATACCGTGGGCAGATTACGAAAGACAATTCCAAATAATAGCTAAAGTTAATTCGTGGTCTTCAATTACTAAAGCCGGGCAACTAGCCGGAAGTTTGAGAGGCCCTGCCTTAGCCGTCCTATCGACTCTTGCTGATTCCGATATTGAAAATTACGATAAACTCAGCGGAGCCTTACGTCTAAGATTCGGTAATCAACTGATTTCTAAATTATCTTTAACTCAATTGGGACTTAGAAAACAAGGCAAAGAAGAAGGTCTTCCTTCGCTCGGTGTAGAAATAGAAAGACTAGCGAGAATAGCTTTGCCAAATTGTGATGAGTCCACTAGGGACATGTTAGCTTGCGACAAATTTATCAACGCCATAACGGATCCAGACCTAAGACATACTCTGAGCTTAACAAGACCTTCTTCGGTCCAAGAAGCCGTAACTAAAGGGATGGAAATCGAAGCCTTAACAAAGCATCATTTGGGGGTAGGGAAAGTTCGTCAAATCGAGACAGAGACACCTTCCACTTACCCAACTAAAACTTCCGATACCCAGAAAACTACTCCCAGGCAGCAAACAAATAATAATAATTATAATCAAAATAATAATAATAATTATAATAGAAGACAAAGTAACGGAGAAAGACCGAAATGCAAATTCTGTCATAAGATAGGTCACGTGACAGATAAATGTTTTTCTTTAGAGAGGAGAGATAATTCAATTAATGATAATTATTCGGACTCTCGGACGTCTTGGCGAAAAGACGACGAGAAAAATAATGATTCAAATCAAAATTCCTGGAGAGATAAAGATCCCTCTCCAGATACTCAACCCATAACTTCTAAGAACTAGGTCTTGGTAGTAGCCCTAGTTAGTAACCGATCGTTTATTGTGATTTTTAATCGGTTTAACCTTTCTTTCACTTCATCAGCATTACAGCTGTTTAGGAGTTCCGAACTGCGAACACGATATTTTCTTTTTCGATATAGGTCGTTTGAAAGACCCTCTTTTATTTCAATATCGAATCTCGTTGAAAGTATTAGACAAAATAACGCTAGGTGTCACTGTAATAAAGTTAAATAATAATAGCCGTGTTTCAATTCGCACGATCTCGGTCTTGGTCTAGGTCTAGGTCTTACGCGCATGCGCGGACCGTCGTTCCTGGCCAGTGCCTCCGCCTTTGCAATTAAAATAAAAATACGCGCACTCTGACGCTAACCCGGTCAACTATGGCTAAGCGCACCCTGCGGTGCTTCGCTCTACTACCAATTGCCGGGCAAAACAAATCCGACTTTTATACAGATTTCAAAAATACAAATAGGATACGCTCCGCGTGTGTTCTGTTTGTTTGTTTCCTTCGATACCGCTATTGTATCTTTATCGACGAAGAACGTTTAAGGCAACAGTTAAAAATAAATCTTAACCAATCAACCAAGTGGAGGTAAGTAGTATAATTATGATCATATATAATCCCACTGAATATCGCGAACCTTAACAAACTCGCATAAATTATATTTCGTTATTGTTCAACGAGTGCGGCGGTATCAATTTCGTAATTGGGCCTCCGTAATGATCAATTCAATAGCTCAGAATACTAAATCAGTAATTCTTACCTAAATTTCTCATACGATCATTCCACCAATTTTTGCCGTACCTATTTTAACACCTCCGACCCGTGCATTTTTATATTCGTAACATCCTCCCTCCAATCTCCAAATGTTTGCAATAAAATCTACAATAACACTAATCAGCGTCGTTCCAATGCACTAATTATAATTTTATCCCGTTTCCCTAGCTGTGTATATACAAGTCCCTTCCTCTTCCCCTTCCTCGCCGGACCCTTTAATTTACCATCATGGGCGATACTTACTACTGTAAGTATTTCTATCATTACTATTCATCTGTAAATTATATTACTGTATAAGTATTTCTATATGAATTATTCACATACGGGTGATTCACTTCTACTGGCCGACCACCTTAATATAGATTACTGAAGGACTTTTAGTTTTATTAGAATTTTCTCAGTAATCTAACATTTTACATTTATACGTTTTTCATAAGTTGTTATTGCATGATTTCAAACTGATATACATCTACGATCATTTTACAGGGAAGTCTGAAGATATTTCACGTTTAATACAAACCAGAATAAAACGTAACGACTGGTTCGAAGGAAAACGTGGTACGGCGAAGCACGGTTGGGTAAAACTAGCAGCTGAACTGCAATGCGTAGCAAGTGCCGACCAATGCAAAAAAAAGTGGCAAAACCTAATAGCTAGGTACAAAGAAATCGTAACACCGCGAACTGGTGATGGTCTGGAGGAGGAGGACCACGAGGCGGAGAATTGGCCATACTTCGAGGCTATCAACCGTTTCATGAGCGAACGTCATGTAATAAAACCAGCTCTGCTCATCAACTCTATTTCGGCAACTTCGGGAACGATGGCAACTACGAGTTCTTCAATATTAAACGATATGCAGTCATCGCGTAAAAACTGTAATTCTTCGTCTCCTACAGCGAACAGTGATTTATCTGAAAACTCAGATAACGAACCTGTAATCCGTCCAAAAAAAAAAAAGCGAACCGCTGAGACAAATTTAGAAAGAGCAACGATGGCGATGATAGCATCCATGAACGCGCAACTTGAACGAAGCCGTGAGGAACAGGAGCATGCTCGTCAGACTGAAAGGACGATGATGGAGATTCTAACTAAGTTTATGGATAAAAAATAAAATAAAAATATCGCAAAAAATATCTATCAATATACCGTATTCACACGGAAATAAGCCGCACCCGCGTATGAGCCGCACATCTATTTTTGAAGGGTCATTTCTGGAAAAACGTTTTTATAGTTGTATATTAATACAAGTATTAATTCGTTTAACACTGTCAAATCAATTATTTATTACAAAAATAAATAATAATTACATGGTATTTCATTTATTTATGTAATAAATAATATATATATATATATACCTATAATATCGTAATACAATTTGTAATATGTAACCAATTTATTTCACACTGTTAAATTAATTAATTATTACCAAAAGGGCAGATAGTTTTTAATTGAACAAATGTAAGCAAAGCATTAATCTAGTTCATGAAATAATTTTAATTTATTTGAATCATATTAATTGTTAATTTCTTTTATTAAATTTTTTTTTCTTAATTTGGATTGTTGTTCCAACAAAATGAATTATTCATCCATTTTGGTAACGTTCCAGATGAAATGAGAAATGAATAAATGCACATGCGAAATCAATTTGTACTTTATTTGAAACGCGCGATAATTTGCGAGCAGAATGGGTAAGACAGAGGTATTATGGTACAGTTATAATTAATTATTAATTAATCATAATAGTTTTAAGGTAGGTAAATGAAAGCTCACACCAAATATCTACAACCGTCGCCAATTTATAGGAGTAACGAAATACTCCTCTCCATACGCAGCCTGGTTCTTAGCTACATTGAAAAAAAAAAGAACCTATGTAAAATTGAACCGTGAAATAAAATCACGTGAAGTAAAATATCACGGGTTGTTTTGCTCTAGTGTGAAAAGTCGCAAAAAAAATCGCGAATAGCGTTTCCATTCTCGTCGATATGTTCCATCCTACGTGGCGGTAACGGTGGCAGTTCATCTTCAAAACGAAGCACATCGCCTTCACTTACGCAAATGTTGTGCATTACGGTACACGCTGCAACAACTTTTATTGAGGTTTCGATGTTCACTTCTAGAGCCTTAGTGAATATTGACCGCCAGCGGACTTTCATTCTGCCAAAAGAGTGCTCCACAACAACTCTGGCTCTACCGATGGCTAGGTTGAATGCACGTTTCTCTGGCGTCAATGGTTCTCTGTATGGCGTTATTATTGTCACAGGGTGGCGCCTACAGGGATAACCACTGTCACCAAGTATGAAGTGTCCTTCTGGCGGATAAAGTCGCTCTACGTACAGTGGACTGTTTCTGAATACACGGCTGTCATGTACTGAACCAGGGTATCCGCTAAGGATATCTATGAATTTGCCAGAATTATCCACAAGTGCTTGCAGATTCAGTGAGTAAAATTGTTTGCGGTTATAGTATTGTCCATGCAAATGAACTGGACAAAGTATTCGAATATGGCAGCCGTCAATCGCACCCACACATTGCCTAAACACCGCGCTTCGTGCTTTTCTTGCGAAGGCCATTCCAATCTCCGGGAGTTCATTTTCCTGCGGGAACCTAACAATTGTTGGTATCAGCGATATGACTGTATTCAATACACTATGGACCATTTTGTGCACAGTTGATCGTGGAATGTCGAAGCATAGTCCAACCACACGATATGAAGTTCCACACGCAAGCCAGAAAAGAAATACTGTGACCTGAAAATGTATGATGTTGTGGATTTGTTTATTGCTATTATTAATATCACAATAATAATCAATAAACTTGATATAAATATCAAAAACTCACTTGAACTTCAATGGTCCAGCCCGAGCGTTTACGGATGTTTGAACTGCAGTGTATAACTAATCGCCTTAGAACATTCGGGCTAACTCGCAAATGTTCTTTAGTAGCGCGGTAATCACCTCTCAAAATTGCGAATAGGAAACGGTCAACGTATCCAACGATTCGACAATACGGTCCACGCTGCAATATAATTTTGTTGTCAGTCACAAAGAATCCACAGTTTGAAGCAAAATATCGATTAGATTATTAAACCACTTAAGAAATTGAACTTTTGTCGTATGAATATGCATCGAACAATTTACACATATTTTAAATCATTTGTATAACGAAAAGGTCTGTTTTGCACCGGTGGCCCATTTTAACGCGTGCTCCTCTACGGGAGGCAAGTATGACAAAATTATTATTCAACAATGATACTTGCATTTTAATATCCTTTTCATGTAGATATTCATGATGTATAGGATCTACATTACAGTTATTATTCGATTTTTATACATTAAATAGTTACCTGTCGCCTCTCCCTCCGCTGCCACAACTGCAGTATTAGCAAAATACGTATGTTTAGCAAGCACTGCGTGATTTGAGCCGCTAGTCTTCTTTGATAAATCCGAGATGACAACATCCAAGCAACAACAGCCACCCGGTGAACCATTACTATTGAGCAAAAAAATTATTAAATCATATTTTGAAGGTTGTTAAATATTTCCAATCTGTATAAAAATGCTGTACTTAGCGATTTCGGAAGAGGCTCACCTTAAATTCGTGAATAACAGTTCTTCGACTTATACTTCACAGCTAAAAGGGTCCGGTGAGGAAGGGGAAGAGGAAGGGACTTGTATATACACAGCTAGGGAAACGGGATAAAATTATAATTAGTGCATTGGAGCGACGCTGATTAGTGTTATTGTAGATTTTATTGCAAACATTTGGAGATTGGAGGGAGGATGTTACGAATATAAAAATGCACGGGTCGGAGGTGTTAAAATACGGCAAAAATTGGTGGAATGATCGTACGAGAAATTTAAGTAAGAATTACGGATTTAGTATTCTGAGCTATTGAATTGATCATTACGGATGCCCAATTACGAAATTGATACCGCCGCACGCGTTGAACAATAACGAAATATAATTTATGCGAGTTTGTTAAGGTTCGCGATATTCAGTGGGATTATATATGATCATAATTATACTACTTACCTCCACTTGGTTGATTGGTTAAGATTTATTTTTAACTGTTGCCTTGAACGTTCTTCGTCGATGAAGATACAATAGCGGTATCAAAGCAAACAAACAAACAGAACACAAGCGGGACGTATCCTATTTGTATTTTTCAAATCTGTATAAAAGTCGGATTTGTTTTGCCCGGCAATTGGTAGTAGAGCGAAGCACCGCAGGGTGCGCTTAGCCATAGTTGACCGGGTTAGCGTCAGAGTGCGCGTATTTTTATTTTAATTGCAAAGGCGGAGGCACTGGCCAGGAATGACGGTCCGCGCATGCGCGTAAGACCTAGACCTAGACCAAGACCGAGATCGTGCGAATTGAAACACGGCTAATGACTCTAGATAAAAAGGGATCCGAGCGGAAAACTTTAGTTATAGGTTATATTGTAGTAAACGAATAATAACCCAAGTTTTTCAGCTCCTGATATTCTGAGAGTAGGATTTTCTATTAAAATGATGAAAATAATTCTGAGACGACACGAAGGAAGCCGAACCCATCCCATCCTGACCTAATAATCCGGTTTCCCTACTTCCTCCCAGATAAGGCTACTCCAATTTATATTCCTTACATTTATTCAATATAATAATTTAATTTATTAATTTCGAAACTATTCAGTTTATATCCAAAAGAATTGATTTATTATTATAATTAAAAAAAAAAAAAAAAAAAAAAAAAATTTAGAATTTGAAAGAGTTTTGAAGAGCTCTAATTTATGACATAATATTTCGAGAAAATAATATTTGTCCTCCTGTCTAGGTCGTTTTTGATTTATTTCGAAGAGGTATGGAGTTGGACCCCTTCTGGACTTCTTGTGAATCCTTGAGTTCTTCTATCCTGGTCCTTTACCCCTCCAACCACTTCCAATATGCAGGACTCTCTACGCGGTAACTAAGGAATTCTTCTTCTTATTCCGGATCATCCTTCTTGTTCCTGGTTCCTGGTTCCTGGTTCCTGGTTCCTGGTTCCTGGTTCCTGGTTCCTGATTCTCCATTTAAGATCCGAAGAATATTTCACACTTATCACATTATACACTTTTGGTTTGATTAGATTCACTATCTCCTCAAGGTTTTCTGTGGTTTACCTTGAGGCAGAGGGCGAATGCCGGATAGTATTTGGGGAAACTTTTAACTTCTTGAGCCACAGCTCCAAATCTCCCAAATAGAACACATTGATTTTACAACTTGTTGATCCTTATGATGATTTTACACACATACGAATTTTATTGTACTCACCTCGAGAGTCGGGACGACTCTTTTACTAAGGGGGGGGGGTAGTGTTACATTGGGTAAAATCACCCTTATCCTATTAATTTCATACACACCATCTAGTAGCCTATATGATAAATGACATCCTTTAAAATATAAGAAACTCGGTTGCTGCGTCAACAACGATTATTGTAAAACAAGTCAGTCTGTCTTTAGCTTGCCACTGAAGCAGACCTGTATTTTCTGAATACATAATCTCATTGCAAAACATATATAATTCCTCTACGATTCACTTTATTTCTCTTGGAGAACTCACATAATAACTTATTAACTCAACGTTTATCTTAAAACGTTACAATATTTTTATTATATTGTAAGGGAACCTTTACAGCTATGGCTACAGCATTGCTCATTTCTACTTTTTCAATCGACACATTGCGGAATAGCAATTACAAAGGTGGAAAGTCCAAAAATACTTGAGACAAGGTTAAAAAATATGAAGCACTTGATACGAATATTATCAATGCCATTAAAAGTATTATTAGTTCAGTAAAATCTGTATTCATGTATTACCTTTGGGGCTGTAAATTTATTAATTCCTATGTGAAGAAAATATATGAGAAAGTTTTCTGTCGATTCCTTCATACTGGTCGACTGGCAAGTTCGTAGCTGTTGCCTATGGCTCATCCACATATTGAGTTACACGATTCTAGATTTCTAGACCCCTTCCTTCCCCTACGTCACATTTTGTCACATTATTATTGAACTCTTCCCTGCCCAGTGACGTCACACTGTAACATACCGGGAAGAAATCTTGATAGTATACAGTCGACTGCCTCCGATTGCGCATGCGCCAAATAATTTATTTTCATTGGTCGGTAAGATCGTCCCGCGGTAGTATTATGACGTATACGATGATTACCGACCAATGAAAATAAATTATTTGGCGCATGCGCAATCGGAGGCAGTCGACTGTATACTATCAAGATTTCTTTCCGGTATCTACCCATCTAGCAACGATCACCAAGTAGTGCTTCAAAGTTCATAGCTGTTGCATATATCAAGAAAATGTCTTGAGAAGTTTTCTGTCAATTTCTTCATACTGATCGATTGGCAAGTTCGTCGCTGTTGCCTATGTGAAAGAAATTTATTCAAGATATCTTTGAATCTTCATCTTAGTGATACGATTATTATTGATTTCATTGATTCATGTTATCAATTGGAAAATTCCATCGTTGATTAAAAACAGGTGGGCATTAGTGAAATGGGTGGGTGACAAAGATGAAGAGAAAATGACGCCAGGGATAGATATTATGCACATCATAGATTGTGAGTTGGAGGAATTTTTGAGCGATGATCATGATCCTAAAAAAATGTAGGGAGTCGAATGGTACGATGCGGAACTGCCATAAACAATAAATGCGCGAAATTGGGATCTGATCAAAAATGTGGAGGAAAAGTGAGTTTATTTGATTGAATATATTTTTTTAATTTTTGTTCTTTAATGTTTTCAATGTTTCCACGCAATAGTAATTGAAGTTGAAAAACTTGTAGAGCCTGTAAAACCTGCCAAACCTGTCGGAGCTATAGAATATAACAAGTGTTATTCAAATTTTAATAAATGAATAGTAGAAAATGAGAGACGATGAATGAATTGATTCGAAAGAAGCTCAAACGATAATTTGTGAATAAAATATTCAGAAAATTCCGTTCTCGGTTGATTTATTTTTACTTGTCGATTTGCAACTTTATAGCTGTTGCCTAGGAGTCATCCATATATTAGGTTACATGATTTTGTAGATTTATAGACCCCTCCCTTTCCCTACGTCACATTATGTCACATTATCATTGAACTTTTCCATGCTCAGTGACGTCACACTGCAACACTTCTACCCTATAATTCAATAACCGAAAAATATGTTTTCCAGAGATTTGCCTCTGTAACATGAAAATATTTAAAATCCCCCGAACCCCCCCGTCACATTGTGTTACAAATCTGAGACGAGCCCTCTACCCCTCAACGCAGGGTTTCAATCTGAATTACTCAATTTATGGATGGCCCTCTATGTTGAGAAAATTTCTACAATAGTTTTCTGTCGATTTCTTTGTACTGGTCAGTTGCCAAGTTCGTAGCTGTTGCCTATGTGGAAACAATTTCTTAAAAAGTCCTCTGTTGATTTCTTTGAACTGGTCGATTGTTTGTAGCTGACAAATCTGAGGAAAGTGATGACGAGACTAACGATTCTATTCAGGTGGAAATGATCAACGTTTCACAGCCTAATCTCGATGATGATCAAGAAAAAAATAAATCACATCAACGACCTAACAACACGAACTATCCAACAAATGTCTTTATAAGGATTCTACTTATTCTAGCTATCAAAATTAAATTGAATAAAATAATTTTATTCAAATTTAATTGAATCAGAGGAGAGTGATGACGAGCCCGACAAAAAAGAAAATGATCATGAAAAAGACATTCACAAATCCAATTAACGACTTAACAGCACGAACTATCCAAAAACTGTATTGATCAGGACTCTACTTGTTCTGGCCATAAAAATTCGTAAAAATCTGTGCAACGATACCATCAAATATATGACATTTTTAGTTGATGCCTTGACCGATATACCTCCAAGTTTTTCATCGTTGTTTCACTTTCAAAAAATTATTGATGATAATTGATTTCCTTTTGAAGTTCATCATTTATGTCCTTCTTGTGGTTTGTATATAGTAGTAGAAATACCAATTGATGACGAATCTACTCTAACCTGTGATAGATGCAATATTGACGTTCTATTAAAAAGAACAAACAGTCTGGAATCTGCTTTTTATACTTGCCTTTAACTCTGCAGCTAGAGGCATTTTGTACTTGCCATCATGAAAGTTTCTTAGACCTGGTTAGTCGTAAAAAAAACTATGTCATTACGCGATCGAAGACATAATGGATGGAAAACTATATAAACGTAATCTTTCGAGCAAAGACTCACTATCTTTGAATTTTAGTGTGGATGGGACGCCTTTGTTCAAGAGTTTGCAAACCTCTATCACACCTGTATTATGTACAGTAATGTTCATCGATGGTGTCCCCGTGGCTCACTATTTTTTCCAGAATCGAGTTTTACTTCTATGAATATGTTATTTACCCGTGACCAGTGAAACCTTCAGGTTGTTAGGAATATGACAGCTGCGTGTTGGAGCAGAGTCACGAAGTAAGCCACCGGTCATTGGCAAATAAAATATTTGTAGAAGGGAAATTGGATTTAAAAAAAAGCTAGAAAAAATAGTGAGTCACAGGGACACCATCGATGAACATTACTGTACAATCAATAAGCTTCATCCTCAAACACGAAAGAAGCATAATAATGTTAGCCAGTATTTTTCTTGGGCAAAAAACAAACGGTGATGAACGAATATTTGAAGCCTTTTGTTGAAGAAAATAAAAAATTAAAGTTTTTCATCATGGTATCACTTACAAAAAATTATTGATGATTATTCATTCCCTTTTGAATCACTTATGTCGTTCTGGTAGTTCATGTATTCAAGTGAAAAGACAATTGTGGACGAACATATTTTAAAATGTGATAGATGCAATATTGACGTTCTGTAAAATGAAAAATATTGACACGAATGTTCAATATTATGAATGAATAATCGTTAATAATGAGATGATACACAGCAAAGCATACACTTACGTTTGACAACGAAATAATTTTACAGTATTACTATCAGATACAGAAGTTTTCGAACTTGAAATTTTCATCGTCGTTGAATTACAAAATGAAAAATAATGTTTTGCTCCGGAAAGCTACTATGATAAATGTAGAAATACATTTGATCCCAACATACAATTGCGACACTTAGTTTTTCATCATTGTATAACTTTCAAAAATTTATTGATTATTATTCATTCGCTTTTGAAGATCATAATTCATGTACTTCTTGTCGTTTATATTTCGGAGTAGAAATAACAATTGGATATCAAGGTACCTGGAAATAATAATATTTTCCTGCCCCTCAATTCCGGGGAAAACCCGGGATTTTTGTTCCCCGAATTCCGTATACACCCTGTATATTTATTTTTTATCCATAATTGAATTTATTTCAGTGAATGTTCTGATGATGATTCTGAGCACGAAGTCATTTACTTTTATTTTATAAAATTCATATCGCGATGACTAATCACAATTAGAGTTGATTTTTCCATAACATTTATTCTATAATTATTTATATTTTCGTGTTAAATTTTTATAGTTTCACCCTAATAACTCAGATCAAAAATCCAATTTTGATGAAGCTGGAGAAATACCAATTCCATCTACCAGTAGCAATGTGATTACGGAGAATTCTTGCAGTATCAATAATCCCCAAGTAGTGCCTCAAAGTACGTGGCTGTTGCATATGTAAAGAAAATGTCTTTAGAAGTTGTCTATCAATTTCTTCATACTGTTCGATTGGCAAGTTCGTAGCTGTTGCCTATGTGAAAGAAATTTCTTCAAGATATCTTTGAGTCTTCAATTTAGTGATACGATTATTATTGATTTCATTGATTCATGTTATCAATTGAAAAATTCCATCGTTGATTAAAAACATGTGGGCATTAGTGAAATGGGTGGGATAAGAAAATGACGCCAGGGATAAATATTATGCACATCAGATATTTTGAGTTGAAAGCATTTTGGAGCGAAGTTCATGATCTGAAACAAATGTATGTAGTCGAATGGTACGATCCGGAGGTAATGCCACTCGGTGGCTGGAAATGTTTCAACGCAATATTGATTGAAGTTGAAGAACTTGTAGAGCCTGTAAAACCTGTCAAACCTGTGGGAGTTATAGAATATAACGAGTGTTATTCAAATTTCAATAAATGAATAGTTTTAATGAGACGATGAATGAATTGATTCTAAAGAAGCAGAAGCGATCATTTGTGATGAAAATATTCTGAAAATTCCTCTCTCTGTTGATTTAACTGTTGCCCAGGAGTCATCCATATATTACGTTACATGATTTTCTAGATGCATAGACCCCTCCCTTTCCCTACGTCACATTATGTCACATTATCATTGAACTTTTCCCTGCCCAGTGACGTCACACTGCAACACTTCTACCCTATAATTCATCAATAGAAAAATATGTTTTCCAGAGATTTGCCTCTGTAACATGACAATATTTGAAATCCCCCCCCCCCCCCCCGTCACATTGTGTTACAAATCTGAGATGACCCCTCTACTCCTAAACGTGTAACGTCATTCAGGAATGAAGGAATGAATTAAATGTAGTATGAATGATGACACTATTATTGCCAGCGCACGTAAAACATTTAGATTTTTAATTACAAAAGAAAATTTTGATATGACTGAAAATTACCTCCCGAGCACAAGCAATTCATCTAAGTCTGTATCTAAGTGTGTGCTCAAATAATACAAATTGAATTATCGCTGTTGAAAAGTTCTATGTCGATTTCGTTATACTGGTCGATTAGCAAGTTCGTAGCTGTTGTCCATGTGAACAAAATTTATTAAAAAGTTTTCGGTCGATTTCATGATAGTATAACTCACGTTTTTTTTTTTTTTTTTTTTGTCTACAATTGTATTAATCACGGATGGTTTATTTTTTGTTTGTTTTTGATTCAAGATCTCCCCAAAAACAATGTCATCATAGGATCGAAGACATAATGGATAGAAAACTATATAAACGTGATTTTTCACGCGAAGACTCACTATATTTGAATTTTATTTAGGATGGGACGCCTTCGTTCAAGAGTTCGCAAACATCGTCACTCCTGTGTTATGTACAATAAATATACATAGGTATATATCAATAGATATATATTCAGTAAAGCAACCTAATTTGAGATGTTCAAAAGCAAGCATCCTGGAGAAGAAGTCTTGAAAGATGCTGGTCATGCACATGTCTATCTAATAGAGGCAGACGGAAACGCTTTTGGCAAAGGTTCTGGCTCGCATGCTGAAACATTGACGCACGCAGAGAATAGTGAAAAAGGCATTGAAGGTCGTTCAGTATTACTTGATATACCAAGTTTCTATATAATAAAGAATCTCACTGTCGATTAGATGCATTGCGTTGTACTCGGCATATGTCGACAGTTTTTTGAATTGGGGTTAGATTCTCGGTATCATGGTGAACCGTTCCACCTTGGTTATGTAATAAATGATATCGATGATTTTCTCACATCTATTAAGCCATCGTTGGACGTCTCGACAACTCCACGAAACGTATCTAATAAATTAAATCCAAAAGCATACGAATTAGTTGTATGGCTTTTATTTCACAGCTCACTGAGCTTAGAACCACACTTAACACGTCGATATTTCATTCTTTGGAGTCTTTTTGCAGAAGCATTTTCAAATAATACGCCTTAAAACTTCTGTCTTGGAAACAGAGGTATATTACGCACAGCAATGAATTTTTATATTCATTGAAGATATCTAAAAACTTGACGGACTTGAACATTGTATCATTTAATGTTCATCTCCTGACACATTTGCCAGAAAGTGTATTGAACTGGAGGCCGTTATGGACTCACAGTCAAAATGTTCATCTCATTTTGATGGGCAAGTTCGTAGCTGTTGCCTATGCGAAGAACATGTCTTCAGAACAACAGTTTTCTGTCGATTTCTTGTTAGTATAACTCTCATGGTTGGTTTTTTTCGCCATATTGTCCAGAATCGTATTCATCACAGATGTTTTTTTTTTCTGTTTTTGATTTGGGCTCTCCCAAGCACTTCCCGTACAACAGCCATATAATAACTCATAATTCAACTAATAATCCCTAGGTACTTAAGTTATATTATGAATGATATTTAAAACTTATTCACAGCAATGCCAACATTCAAAATTTAACTAAATCCACATATCAGTCTGTTTGATCAAGTGATGAAATGGAAAACTTTTATGAGTAATTTAAGTCATCAAATTCTTAAAAAAAATTCACAAAACAACAGAATTGTGCGTATGTATTTATGTAATATAACGTACATAATATTACGTAATTTAGCACTATAATCAGTATAATAAGATAATACTATCTTAATATTGATATGGAAAGAGCTTGGTCATGAAGGAACAGAGGTTTCTATAACTCCAGACCGGTGGAATGCTGCTAAAAGCAAGGGAACCTTTACAGCGCTGCAAATAATAATAGCTATTGCTACAGCATTGCTTATTTCTAGTCTTTCAATTGATACATTATTATTATCATTATTATCATCATTTCAGTGATACGATTCTTATTGATTTCATCAATTCATTTTATCAACTTAAAAATTCCATTGTTGATTAAAAACATGTGGGCATTAGATAAATGGGTAGGTGTGAAAGATGACAAGAAGATGACGCCAGGACTCGATATTCAGCACATTATGGATTTTGATTCCGAAGAAGATTTGAGCGAAGATCATGATTCGAAAAAAATGTATGGAGTCGAATAGTATGATGCGGAGGAAATGCCACTTGGTGGCTGGAAATGTTTCCACGCAATAGTGATTGAACTTGAAAAATTTACAGAGCCTGTAAAACCTTTCAAACCTGTCGGCGCTATAGAATATAATGAGAATTATTCAAATGTCATTGAAAGAATAGTTATAATGAGAGAAGACGAATGAATTGATTCGAAAGATGACAAACGATCGTTTGTGAAAAAAATGAAAAAATAAAAATAAAAATAAAATAAATATCATAGAAATTTTCCAACATTTTTGTGGTTCTTTCGAATCAATTCATTCATCATCTCTGAAAAAAAAAAAAAAAAATATAAAAAAAAATGTAAATAAAAAATAAAAAAAACGTATGAAAAATAAAAAAATTGAAAAAAATTAAAAAAAATAAAAAAAACATAAAAAAATATTAAAAAAATATTAAAAAAATAAAAAAAAAGTATGAAAAAAAAAAATTGAAAGAATTTGAAAACTATGAAAAAAATGAAAAAACACAAGATACAAATTTGAATAATACTCGTTATATTCGATAGCTCTGACAGGTTTTACAGGCTCTACAAGTTCTTCGACTTCCATCACTATTGCATGGAAATATTTCCAGCCACCGAGTAGCATTTCCTCCGTATCGTGCCATTGGACTACATACATTATTTTCGGATCATGATCTTCACTCGAAAATTCTTCCGACTCAAAATCTCTGATGTGCATAATATTTATCCTTGACGTCATTTTCTCATCCCACCCATTTCACTAATGCCCACATGTTTTTAATCAACAACGGAATTGTTCAATTGATATAATGAATCAATGAAATAAATAATAATCGTATCACTGAAATAAAGACTTCCACCTTTGGAATTAGTTTTCAGTAATGTCTCAATTGAAACACTTGCAATAAGCAATGCTGTAGCCATAGCTGTGAATGTTCCCTTACTTTTGGCAGCAAAATCCCACAGGTATTGTGTTATCAAAACCTTCGATCCTTCATGACCAAGCTCTTTATATATTGATATTAAAATGGTATTATCTTATTAGAGTGATTATTGTGCTAAATCACGTAGTATTACATGAATACATACGCACGATTCTGTTGTTTTGGGATTTGTTTTACTGATCTCGATGGCTCAAAGTTCACAGAATAGTTTTCCATTTCATCACTCGAGCAAGCAGACTGATATGAGGATTCAATTATATTTTGAATGTTGAGCATTGCTGTGAAGGAGTTTCAAACACCATGCATAATATAACTCAAGTACTGAAAGATTATTATCATTATTATTATCATTACTATTACTATTTTTATTATTATTGTTCTTATTATCATTCTTATTCTTATTATTATTCTTACTAATACTATTTCTATTATTGTTCTCATTATCATTCTTATTCTTATTATTCTTATTATTATTCATTTTTTTTTTACCATTAGTATTATCATTATTTATTCATTTTTTTCATTTTCATTTTAATATGGCTGTTTTTATTGGGTTATGTCTGTATGGATAAATAATGAACTAAAAAGGCCGAACCCAAAGGGAACTGCTTGGGAGAGCCCAAATCAAAAACATAAAAAAAACCATCTGTAATGATGAATACGATTCTGGGCAATATTGCCCACAAAAATACCAACGATGAGAGTTTTACTGACAAGAAATCGACTGAAAACTTTTGCAGAAATTTTCTTCACATAGTCAACAGCTACGAACTTGCCAATCAAAATCAGATGAAGATTTTGACTGTGAGTCCATAACGGTCTACAGTTCAATACACTTTCTGGCAAATGTGTCAGAAGATGAACATTAAATGATACATGTTCAAGTCCGTCATGTGCTCATACATTTTCAATGAATATAAAAATTCATTACTGTACGTAATAGACCTCTGTTTCCAAGACAGAAGTTTGGTGAGCTATAAAATAAAAGCCTTATAACGAATTCGTAGGCTGTTGGATTTAATCTATCAGATACTTTTTGTGGAGTCGTCGAGACGTCCAACGATGGCTTGATAGATGTGAGAAGATCTTCGAAAACATTGATTACATGACCAAGGTAGAAACGGTTCACCATGATACCGAGAATCTAACCGCAATTTCAAAAACTGTCGACATATGCCGAGTGCAACGCAATGCATCCAATCGACAGTAAATCGAAATTTGGTATATCAATTAATATTGAACGACCTTTAATGCCTTTCGCACTATCCTTTGCTTGCGTAAATGTTCAAGCATGTGAGCGTAAACCTTCGCCGAAAGCGTAACCATCTGCGTCTATTGAATAGACACAGACATGACCAGCATCTTTCAAGTCTTCTTCTCCAGGATGCTTGCTTTTGAACATCTTAAATTAGGTAGCTTCACTGAATATCTAATCTATCAATATATATCTATGTATATCTAGGGTACATAACACAGGAGTGAAAGAGGATTGCGAAATATCAAATTCAAATATATTGAGTCTTCACGCGAAAGATCACGTTCATATAGTTTTCTATCCATTATGTCTTCGATCGCATAATGACAGTGTTTTTTGGGAGAGCCCAAATCAAAAACAAAAAATAATAAACCCTCCGTGATAAATACAATTCTCGACAAGATTGCCAAAAAAAAATACCAACATTGAGAGTTATACTATCATTAAATCGACCGAAAACTTTTGAAGAAATTTTCTTCACATGGGCAACAGCTACGAACTTGCCACAATCGACCAGTACAACGAAATCGACAGAGAACTTTTCAACAGCAATATTACCTTTTGTATGATTTCAGCACACACTTACAGACTTAGATGATTTGCATAAGTTTGCAATATGAGTTTGCAATAAGAGCGTCAGTTTGCAATATGAGTCTATGGAAGGAACTATGTTACAGTTTTGATCAGAAAACGATGAAGACTTGGTCGAATTTTAAAGCCATGTAAATAAAAGACTTGATGAGCAATCTACGGCATAGAGCCTAGTATAATCAAATCTTCTCAGTAGACCGATTCCATGGTATAGCACCTGATTGACTCACCGTCACGTTGTATCAGATATTAGAGGCACAGTGGCCGAATAGTCCAGAAAACATCTAAAAAGTTACATTCGGCCTCTGGCTTTTTTATTTAAAATTTTTTGTCAAGTTCTTGAAAAGTTCGGGAAAAGTTCGGGAAAAGTTATTGTAAAGTTCTCTGTTGATTTATTTGTACTGGTCGATTGGCAAGTTCGTAGCTGTTGCTTAATAGTCATCCATATATAACGTTACAGTCAAGCCTCGCTATATCGCGCCTCGTTATATCGCGGTTTTGCTCACTGTAGCCCCTTCCTTTGCTCTTGCCGTTCCCCCACGCGCTTCAAGCGACACTGCCATCGCGCGCTAGGTGCTGCCCCTCTTTTCTACCGTCTCTCTCACTGTTACTGTGTTTGTAGAGATTCAAGTGACTGGTGGGAGAGCTAAGATATATCGCGGTTCTCCGCTTTTCTCTTCTCCTATCCCCCCATCGTCCGCGATATAGCGAGGTTTGACTGTACATGACTTTCTAGATTTTAGACCCCTTTCTTTCCCTACGTCACATTTTGTCACATTCTTATTGAAGTCTCCCCTACCCAGTGACGTAACACTGTAACACATCTACCCTACGATCTATCAACGATTACCAAGTAGTGCCTCAAAGTCCGTAGCTTTTGCTTTTTTAAGGAAAATGTCTTTAGAAGTTTTTTGTCAATTTCTTCATACTGATCGATTGGCAACTTCGTAGCTGTTGCCTATGTGGAATAAATTTCTTAAAGATATCTTTGAATCTTCATTTTAGTGATACGATTATTATTGATTTCATTGATTCATGTTATCAATTGAAAAATTCCATTGTTGATTAAAAACATGTGGGCATTAGTGAAATGGGTGGGTGGAAAAGATGATAAGAAAATGACGCCAGGGATAGATGTTATGCACATCATAGATTTTGGTTTTGAAGAATTTTTGAGCGAAGATCATTATACGAAAAGAATGTATGGAGTCGAATGGTACGATGCGGAGGAAATGCCACTCGGTGGCTGGAAATGTTTCAATGCAATAGTGATTGAAGTTGAAAAACTTGTAGAGCCTGTCAAACCTGTCAAACCTGTCGGAGCTATAGAATATAACGAGTGTTATTCAAATTCCAATAAATAAATAGTAGAAAATGAGAGACGACGAATGAATTGATTCGAAAGAAGCTCAAACGATAATTTGTGAGTGAAATATTCTGAAAATTCCTCTCTCTGTTGATTTATTTTCACTGGTCGATTGGCAAGTTCGTAGCTGGTCTTCATACTGGTTGGTCTGTTGGCAACTTTATAGCTGTTGCCCAGGAGTCATCCATATATTACGTTACATGATTTTCTAGATTTACAGACCCCTCCCTGTCCCTACATTACATTTTGTCACATGATCATTGATCTTTCCCCTACCCAGTGAGGTCACACTGTAACACTTCTACCCTATAATTCAATAATCGAAAAATATGTTTTCCGGAGATTTGCCTATGTAACATCACAATATTTAAAATCCCCCGGACCCCCCTGTCACATTGTGTTGAAAATCTGAGATGATCCCTCTAACCCTCAACGTGTAACGTAATTTATGAATGGCCCCCTATGTGAAGGATATTGCTCTAAATGTTTTCTGTCGATTTCTTTGTACTGATCGATTGGCAAGTTAACCGGTACCAAAAAAATGCCACTTGGTGGCTGGAAATGCTACAACTGATTGGTGATTGAAGTTTCTGGTAAGAGCATATTGTATTATTAAAATTATCGATACATTCAAATTATACTTTCTTGAATAATGAATTCGGTATTTAATTATACATGATTGGTTCAGCATCAATCAAACTATTGGAAAAAAAGATTAGAGTTCGGATGGGATTATGTCTCTTGGGCCTATTAATAATTATACCGACGATAAAGAGGTTGAATGTAGTGTGAATGACGACTGCAATATTATTGATATTAACGCATGGAAGAGATTGAGTTTTTCAAATACGGGAACAAATTTTGATATGACTGAAGATCACCTCCCAAGCTCAAGCAATTCATCTAAGTCTGTATTTAAGAGTGTGCCGAAATAATACAAAAGGAAATATCGCTGTTGGAAAGTTCTCCGTCCATTTCGTTGTAATTTCTTCAAAAGTTTTCGGTCGATTTATTGTCAGTATAACTCGCATTGTTAACTTTCGTTTGGAAGTATTGTCTATAACCGTATTCATCACAGATGTTTTTTTTTTTCTGTTTCTGATTTGAGCTTTCCCAGGCACCCCACTTGGGGTTCGGCCTTTATTCGTTCATTATTTCTCCATACAGACATAACTAAATAAAAACAGCCATATTCATGCCTGTGTTATAAATAAATATCAGATTAATATAACTAACAATTTCTTGGTACTTGAGTTCTATTATGAATGGTATTTAAAACTTCGTCACAGCGATGCTCAACATTCAAACTGTAATTAAATCCTCATATCAGTCTGCTTGCTCGAGTGATGAAATTGAAAACTTTTACGAAAAATTTAAGCCATCAAATTCTTGAACAAAAACCCCAAAACAACAGTATCCTGCTCATGTATTTATAGAATACTACGTAGTTTAGCACAATATTCAGCCTAATGAGATGATACTATTTCAATATTGATATGGAAAGAGCTTGGTCATGAAGGTACAGAGGTTTTTTTAACCCAAGACCAGTGGGATGCTGCCAAAAGCAAAGGGAACCTTTACAGCTATGGCTACAGCATTGCTCATTTCTACTTTATCAATCGACACATTGCGGAAAAGCAATTACAAAGGTGGAAAATCCAAAAATACTGGAGACAAGGTTCAAAAATATGAAGCACTTGATACGAATATTATTAATGCCATTAAAGGTATTATTAGTCCAGTAAAATCTGTATTCATGTATTACCTTAGGGGCTGTAAATTTATTAATTCATATGTGAAGAAAATTTATGAGAAAGTTTTCTGTCGATTCCTTCATACTGGTCGACTGGCAAGTTCGTAGCTGTTGCCTATGGGTCATCCACATATTGAGTTACATGACTTTCTAGATTTCTAGACCCCTTCCTTCCCCTACGTCACATTTTGTCACATTATTATTGAACTCTCCCCTGCCCCGTGACGTCACACTGTAACATATCTACCCATCTAGCAACGATCACCAAGTAGTGATTCAAAGTCCGTAGCCGTTGCATATGTGAAGAAAATGTCGTTGGAAGTTTTCTGTCAATTTCTTCATACTGATCGATTGGCAAGATTGTAGCTGTTGCCTGTGTGGAAGAAATTTCTTCAAGATATGTTCGAATCTTCATTTTAGGGATACGATTATTATTGATTTCATTGATTCATGTTATCAATTGAAAAATTCCATTGTCGATTAAAAACATGTGGGCATTAGTGTAGAGCCTGTAAAACCTGTCAAACCTGTCGGAGCTATAGAATATAACGAGTGTTATTCAAATTTCAATAACTGAATAGTAGAAAATGAGAGACGATGAATGAATTGATTCGAAAGAAGCTCAAACGATAATTTGTGAATAAAATATTCAGAAAATTCCGTTCTATGTTGATTTATTTTTACTGGTCGATTGGCAAGTTCGTAGCTGTTCTTCATACTGGTTGGTCTGTTGACAACCTTATAGCTGTTGCCCAGGAGTCATCCATATATTACGTTACATGATTTTCTAGATTCATAGACCCCTCGCTTTCCCTACGTCACATCATGTCACATTGTCATTGAACTTTTCCCTGCCCAGTGATGTCACACTGCAACACTTCTACCCTATAACTCGATAATCGAAGAATAGGTTTCCCAGGGATTTGCCTATGTAACATCACAATATTTAAAGTACCCTGGAGCCCCCCTGTCCCATTGTGTTGCAAATCTGAGGTGACCCCTCTAACCCTTAACGTATAACGTAATTTATGAATGGCCCCCTATGTGAAGAATATCGCCTTAAAAGTTTTCTGTCGATTTCTTTGTACTGATCGATTATCAAGTTAACCGATACCAAGAAAATGCCACTTGGTAGCTGGAAATGTTTCCACGCATTACTGATTGAAGTTCCCGGTGAAAGCATATTGTATTATCAAAATTATCACTACACGAGATCAGAAGAAGTGAAACAGTCATGAATGTAACCGTGAAGTATTGTACACAATTATACTTCAGGAGGTGTGAAAATGGGAGTTTTAGCCACTGAGTGGAGCAAATTTGTTTTAAAGTATTCGGTCGATTTCTCGTTGGTTTAACTTTCATTGTTATGAACTCACAGTGCATTTTGTTACGAAAATTTCAACCAACTGCTGAAAAAATTAGTGAAGAGCTCTAATTCAGCACAGTTACAATTCCTAAAATCTTTGCGAAGTAGGTTTGCATTTAACAAATAAAAAAAGTTTTATGAACATGATTTAACTCCACGCCAACGCAAATTCTTGGAAAACGTTCTAAATAAAAAAAAATATTTCAATTATTCAATGAAAATCGAAGACATTAGAATGATTTTTAAAAAGTAGCAACAAATAAATTATCAGATGACTCTTGTTTAGCGTTGAGGCGACTTAATATTCAAATCCAGGATAATATCCATATATAATGCATGCAGAAACTAGAGAATTCACTCAATTCATTCACTCAATTCATTCACATTCAATTAACATATCCGAATCCGACTAAATTAATATAATTAATATACACTCCAAGCTCCGCTATTTGACCGAGTCGGGACCGAGCGTTTCTGCTATTTGACGAAAGTAGGGGCCTCCCACTCCTTGTGGATGGTTTTCTGCGCAGCCAGTTCGCGCCACTCCGCGTCACTGACGGCCCCGATGTTAAGGGGAACGATGCCGAATAGTGGGGGTTAAGCCCGTCAAATAGCAGAGGGTAAATGTGGTCAAATAGCGGAGTTCGTCAAATAGCGGGTGGTCAAATAGCGGAGGTTGGAGTGTAATAACATTTTTTTTCATATGCACACAGTTGTTATTCTGCGTCCTTCTCCATCGCATAGGTTTGTACGTTCAGTGTTTCTTCGTCGCGCCACGCTCTCTTACTTGAGTATTGAAACTTGAAATCTCGGCAACCCTAAGATCACCCAGCTTAATTCATTAATTGATTAATAAATTGTATAAGGAAACTCGATAAGGGTAAATAACTCATATATATGTATAATTTACTATTATATAACGTCCATTATTACACTGAGTGAAGTAAAATACCTTACCCGTCACATGCGATCTTGAATGAGACGCATACATTTTTAAATTTATATTATGGGTTATACAGGATTATCCGAATTTACAATAACAATGCATACGTATTATCTGACAAATATAATCCAGACAACATCAAGGGAACCTATAACCATTTATGTTTAAGAAAATATGTGCCATCCCAATGATACTCATGTTCACTACAATATATTGGGGGGAACTTATTAGATTTAATTTATTCATACGATAATTTTTTAGATTTTTTTTTGTTTGAGGAACAAACAAACATTCGATGATCTAGAAAATAGAGTACAAATACCTTAGTGTGATCGCATAAACGTAATGAATATCCTCTCAATCAAATAGAAATGAGAAAAGCATATAAATAAAGAATAGCTTGATTTCTAGATTTCGAAAGATTAGATAAATCAATTCAATGATTAATAGATTAATTGAATGCACTGTCTTCAACCATGATTAATTTAATTATTTTAATTTGATTATATTGATGAACGTTGCAGAATCTGTGAAAAGTCATGAAAATTGAAATTACCTGCGATTAATAATCAGGGCGTCCATCGACAGGGAAAACCTGGAATTCTCAAGGAATTTCGTTGGACAGGGAATTCTCATGGAATTCTCAGCGAATTTTGCTGAAGTTCTGTAAATTAAAAATTTCGTGTTCAAATTCTAAAATAAAAAATCAATTCATCGCACGCCCTGATCTAACACTGAGAATGGTTAAACAGAGCGATCATGTGGACAATCACGCGCCTGAAAGGTAGGCAAACGGGAAACGCCTGAATTGAGCAGATTATTACGTAATAAATAAAATCCAGTCGTCGATGTTTGATCTGCTCAATGCAGCCGTTTCCCGTTTGCCTACTGTTTAGGCACGTCACTTTCCACAGAATCGCTCTGTATATACTCGGCTTTTTACCCTGAACAAACCACGAATATTGCCTTGGAAAACCTGGAATTCTCAGGGAATTTCGAAATGCTCAGTTGCTGGACACCCTGATAATAAGTGCGCAAAATAACGATCAGAATTTAAATCATTTTTTATGTACAAAGATTCAGGAGTGCCTAAAGAAGGAGAAGACTAAAACACTCAAACTTGGTAATTATTTGAGAAGGGTCTCAATCAATGGAGTCAAGTCAATTTTCAAGTATTTGTCCTGACGTTTCATATTGTTCATATTTTCAATATTCCATACATCACTGCCGAAACGTCGTTCCGAAGACTTTAAAATTGACTCGACTCGATTGATTGAAACCATTCTCAAATTGAAAAGCGATTTTTAAATTGAATGGCGGGGTTGAAATTAAAAAAAAATTATTTCTAATTCCAACTTGAATATATTTTACTATTTTTATCTTAAATTATTTTCCAACTTGAATATATTTCGTTCTGTTGATCTTGAATTATTATTTAGAGACGATTTTTTTCATTTTTACTCATTTCTTTTGACCAAGTATATTGAGGATAAGAATTTTCAATATGATAAATATTATTTCATTCAAAAAATTTGAAGTATAAATAATATAAAATTATATGTAATCAATATTTTGGTTTAAAAATTGATACTTCACTTTTTAATTTATGAATATGGGATTAGAAATAATTTTTTCACCACACCTGCACGGCAAGTACGACTTTCGGCCCCTCGCGTGAGCGGGAAGTCGTAATTTCCGATGGAAGGGGGTGATGAAAAATAGTATACGTCACACGGGAGTGAACAAAGCCATCCCGAACTGCGTTTTTCACACGCAGTTTGGCATAACCTACTTTCCCTCCCTAGATACTATTTCAGTTGATATATTGATAGATTGTAAATTTGCATTTCATTTGTGATAGATAAATATGGTATCAAAATCAAAAGTAGTACATTACGATACGACTGCGTTGAAATTTTTTCTGACGAGTGTGAGGTTGCAATCACACGAGGTCAGAAGAAGTTTTTTCGTCGACTGCTGTACGAAATTTTACTTCATTAGATGTAAAAATTGGGGTTTTATGCACGCAAAGCGTGGGTGTAACGTCCATTATCTCACAGAGTAAAGTAATAATATTTTTAATATGTAAATATTTTTTAATCTGGTATTTTGGATTGAAATTTCAAAAATTATATTCGAATTGGATACTTGTTGATATTTTATGGAATAAATTTTGTTTTTTGATTTTTCAATCCGATTTCCTGAATGGAAGAATGCCATAAGAATGTTGATTTCGTCAAATACTATCATATAGTCATTAACTTAATGCGCTGTCTTCAACCCTGATCACTTTAATTATTTTAATTTGATTATATTGATAAGCGTTGCACAATCTGTTAAAAATTAAAATTAACTGCGATTACTAATAAGTGCACAAAATAAGGATCAGAATTTAAATATTTTGTTGAGTAAAAAGATTCAGGAGTGCCTAAAGAAGGAGAAGATCAGTGAATGATTTATTATTATCAATATTATTCATCGTGCAGGTCGCACTAAAACTTGGTAATTATTTGAGAAGGGTCTCAATTAATGGAGTCAAGTCAATTTTCAAGTCTTGGCCTGACGTTTCGGCAGTGATGTGCTGCCCTCGTCACAGGCTTATTTCACTTGGTGCTATGTGAAAAGACTATTGTCCCACTACAAGATGAGCAGAATGTCATAATCATGGACCCCAGGTTTCTTCACATGGCACCGATTAGAATATAAGCCTCTGATGAGGGCAGCACATCACTGCCGAAGCGATGTTTGTTTCAAACAAACCGGAAAAGTCAGATATTCAATATAGATGTATTTTTTACCTGAAAAATGTGTATCGTTATGTCTTTTACCTTTATGTAATATAACATGTTGGCTACATTACCGGAAAACCTCGAAATGTTAGGAGGTTTCAAACAATACGGAAAAGTCAGATATTCAATATAGATGTATTTTTTACCTGAAAAATGTGTATCGTTATGTCTTTTACCTTTATGTAATATAACATGTTGGCTACATTACCGGAAAACCTCAGAATGTTAGGAGGTTTCAAACAAACCGGAAAAGTCAGACATTCAATATAGATGTATTTTTTACCTGAAAAATGTGTATCGTTATGTCTTTCACCTTTATGTAATATAACATGTTGGCTACATTACCGGAAAACCTCAGAATGTTAGGAGGTTTCAAACAAACCGGAAAAGTCAGACATTCAATATAGATATATTTTTTACCTGAAAAAATGTGTACAGCTATGTCTTATAAATAAAATAAATATTTTAAACAGAAATGTGCCGCTAATTTTTTCAAAAAGATATTCGGGAATATATGCTAGAATATATGCCAGAATATATGCTAGAATATATACTAGGATATATGCCGGAATATATGCCAGAATATTTGATAAAAATAGATTCTAGAGTATATATGCCAGGATATATGCTAGAATATATACCAGGATATATGCTAGAATATATGCAGGGATATATACTAGAATATATACCAGCTGGATATATGTTAGAATATATACCAGGATATATGCTAGAATATATACCAGGATATATGCTAGAATATATACCAGAATATATGCTAGAATATATACCAGGATATATGACAGAATATATACCAGGATATATGATAGAATATATACCAGGATATATGATCTTGACATATATACTAGGATATATCTTTGGGCAAATCTGAGTATATCCTAGCATATATCCTAGCATATATGCTAGGATATATCCCATGCATATATCCTAGTATATATATTTTTTTCGTGGGGGCCGCGTCTCTTATTTGGAAAAATAACTTCAATTGATGAGACAAGAGACGACAACATCTTTGGGCAACTTTCGAGAGCATCGTGTGAAACGTGCGGATGAATTGACGTCGATGTTACCCTTCTGTTATTGCTTACAAAATTTTTGGCGTCCGATGCGTGTGTGCACACTGAGTCACGTCCGCGCGGAGGTCCGTCAAGAGTATTCCGCACGCATGACCGATGCTTGGGATCCGTGCTCAAGTCCTTCGCTCACGCGAATCTATATGGATTGAGTAACGAAAACATTTGTCCAAACTTCTACTGTTCTCGAATTCGACGCTGAGAACGCGGTGTGCAACGGTTTCTGAAACATGCCCCACGGAAGCCAGTCATTTGCGAACAATGTGCGCAGGCGAACATTTTCCGCATTCGCGATCACTTCATGGCCTTTGTGAGTCTGGTACTTTTATATGGATGTAATACTATAGGTCACTCGCCCGTGTCACAAATATACGCGATACTACCAGTATACTACGAATGGCTGTAACAGATGCAACTGTAACATGTTTCCAGGCTTGTTGTATGTAATTCCAGCGTTGAGAATTCATGCCTGCAGAATTATAGGGTGGGTTGATGATATCGCTTCGGTTGAAACCAGTTGAACCATTCTCAATAACATATCCAGGGTATTGTCTATTATTTCAACGTGATGATATTGTATTTTTGCTCTGTGTCGAAATTATTGTTGTAGGTTTCGTGAATATTGACAATCGTCGTCGTTACGACACGTATTCAACTTTGGCTTTTGTGCTCCGTAGACATACCAAATTCGGTCAATTACGACACGTGTTAAACTTTGGCTTTTGTGCTCCGTAGACATACTGAATTCGGTCAATTACGACACGTATCCAACTTTGGCTTTTGTGCTCCGTAAACATACTGAATTCGGTCAATTACGACACGTATCCAACTTTGGCTTTTGTGCTCCGTAGACATACTGAATTCGGTCAATTACGACACGTATCCAACTTTGGCTTTTGTGCTCCGTAGATATACTGAATTCGGTCGATTACGACACGTGTTAAACTTTGGCCCTTGGGCTCTGAATTCGGTTAGTTACGACACGTGTTCTTAAACTTTGGCCCTCGAGCTCTGTGGATATATTTTAAACTCGTTGCCAATCCACAGTCCTGACGAGTTTGCGTTGAGATTTGCGTTAGATATACATATACGAACACTCTGGAACGGTCTACAACCGTATGCGGTCAGTTTATTTCTCGCCGGTCACCTGTACATTCAGAGATACGTTACAGTCGCACCTGCCAAACACCAAATACGCGACGCATATTGTCATCAATACTACAGTTACCACCATTGAACGGAGCCATCCAACAAAAAGTATCAAAACCAATAAAAACCCTAAAATGTCCGAAATGGGATAAACACGCGCCGGAGCGAAACGTTCGTACTCGACTAGCTTCGGTGAGGCATGTTCTGGAACCTGTCGGACTCCAGGTTTTCAGCCTTCGCTTCGAAATCAGTCAAGATTTCAACGAATGCGTTCATTGCTAATGCATACAGGTCGGCGAAAGAGAAAAAGTTGTGAGCGGATCACAAGCATCAGGCTCGTGTACCGAATACTCCGGGCGAAACGCCGAGCGGGCGGTACGCAACGTACGCAGGTATTACCGCGGTACATTCATACAGTCTCATAGGGGTTGTTTGAAAATGACGTAAGGCGCCTTTCGCCACGACTCAAAAACCGTGAATTTTATATCTGACTTCGATTGCATACCTATATACTTCTGCGAATTTACTATGATTGGGTGCAGCTCGCGGTACATATCATTTGAAAGGCACGAAAGTTCTGGCAAACCGGTTGACTAAGAATTGAAGATAAAGCACTAGTGTGTGAGCTTAAAAAAAAAAGTTACGTGAGGAACATTGCAGCATTCTGCCCCTCGCGCATATAGAAGATAATAAGAATTGCGGGTAACCCCCCAAGGTACATTACGGAATTTTCAAAATACCCTTCACAGTACGAGATTCCGTCAGTCACTTGCAATCGATAGATAATGACGCGAAGCCGGTATCTGCATTTTTCAGATTCTTAACTTCATTGGGGATAAAACCTGGGGATAACTTTCTTTTGTGAAACCGGGCAGTAGAGTACAACAAATTGCATAGGAAAAATGAAAAATGAATGCAATTTATTATTCAAGGTGTAAGCGATCATCGAAGAAGAGTAGATAGGCAAGGGGGGTTCTGGACCAATCTAGGTCAAATGATTTGGTCCAGAACCCCCCTGTGTTCTGATTGGCCGAAGCCCCCTCCCACTCGCTGCAAGGACGTCCCCCTAACGGTAATCGATGATTTCGCAATTATAACGGGATCTTTCGCAATTTTAATGGGATCTATCGGCATAAGGACCGCCTCCTGTACGTATTTGTCAATTTTTAACGCAAGTACCGCCCCCTATAGTAACGGTAATTTCGCAAGGATTTATGCGACCTGATTTCTGAATTATTGAATTTCTGAATTTCTGAATTTCTGATTTCTGAAATGATGCGATCTGATATCTGAAATGCCGCAAGCCCCCCCGCGAGCGATGCGAGCTCGATCGATGCTGGCTTCATGTTGTCTGAATCGTCGTCAAGACCTACTTTACCCGTGAGCGCGCGCGCGCTCTTACCGACCGTCGAGTGAGAACATAACCTCTCTGAAAAAAACGATACCGACGATCTTTTTCGTTATAGTTTCGAACGTTCTGTTTGCTATGTATTGGTGGCCCTGAAAAGGGCCGATTTGATGGTCCTGAAAAGGACCGATTGGTTTTGTGATCACAAGATTCGCCAATTTGAACAGTAGTATCGGACTGACCCCTCCGCTGTTCTCTCAGCCCAGATAGGTGGACCGCAATAGTTGGTAGGGTGCCTATCCCCCCACCGCCCCTCGGTCATCCACCGGATCCCAAAAAAATCGAAATCGTCATCCTCCGAACCGACTATTGTGCACGTTTCCTCCCAGACTCGGAGGAATTCTCTGTGTTTCTCCCGCCGGCGCCTCACCGCGGTGATCAAGGGGTGGGGTCTCGGTCGGATAAACCCTGCCTATAACAAGCAGATTCAAAATTAGAATTACATTCGATCGAACAAAAACTATAACGATGAACAATATTGGAAAATAGTAATCTCGAATAAAAACCATAACGATGAACAATATTGGAAATAGTACTCTTGAATAAAAAACTACAACGATGAACAATATTTGGAAATAGTTAATAATGAATTGATAAAAAAAGTACTCACCGCTATAGGATCGATACGATGAGCCTCGAAAAAGTGTATCCAGATCTCTAATGGAGCACCCATTTTTTCAAGCGCTAAAATCAGAAACCAACAAATGAAAAAATCATAGTAATTCGCAGAACCACTAAAAATATCGAAAGATTGACAATACGCACTTTAGAAAATTTTCAAACTGAACTCCTTGAGCTCTAAGCTACGAATGGATCCAATATGCAACCATTCGGTAGTGTGCATGCACCCAAGAAGTCATACACAATAATACAAAATATATATATACTTACTTTCGAAGTATTCATCACATATATAGTTTTCAAGTATCTATCACATATGCACTCGAGTAGAACGTTCCCTATAGCTTATAGTTAGATAATCTAGAAGAGAATAAGCGTATGCCAAGCTGTATATATAACACTTGAGTATTCTAAACAATATGAGTTCGCGTTATCTTGAGCGAGTCACAACGAATTTTACGAGTGGCTTAACGTTGAATTCTATAGAGACATGCGAATATTAACGATACAGTACCAACATATTTTATGTATTACTAACGGTATTGAAATACACATGAACTGAATCCCCTTTAATTACCACGTAAAGAAAGAATGTAGAGCGGAAGAAACTTTTTCAAAATAAGTCCATCGAATAGTAAGTTTTTCCAGGAATAGAGGAACACGTACGCACACACATTTGATTTCTCCTCCTATAAAACGGCGTTTTCGTAACGTTTTTCAGTTATTCGAATTTTAGTCGTGCAAGAAGGTGTACACTCTTGAGAAGCTTCGTCTATCTTATCTGCAAAAATGGCTTCTGAAAATATAAACAAAGTTTGCCGCATGGATGACTTCTTACCCACGAAGAAAATATCAGAGCTGGAGGTTGGGAAAGATTATAAAGTTTCATCGTTCAAATCTGTTACCACCAAATACGGACCTAAAACCATGGTGGAGATCGAAGATAGTTTTATGATGTTTCTGCCAAGCAGAATATCAAAGGCATTCGAGGATTACAAGGATCAGTTACAAGTACATGAAACTGCTGCTGCGGAAAATCGTCTACGCTTACGGTACCTCGGTGGACAATACAACCAGTGTGAATTGCTTTACTTATAAAAATTAGTATTACATATTTTTTTACTATACCGATTTCCTGAAAGTCGAGGTGTTCAAACAATGGGTTTAATATTACATTTAAAATAAAAATTTTATTGTGCATATCAAAAAAAGTTATTCTCCCTCAACTTTTCATTTATTCACCCCGAAGTGAGATATAGGCGCAGAAATGGATGCTCAATCGTGTTTGAAGTTAATTAACATCGTCGAAAGTGCTTATAAACTGTTGGACGGTGCGTCACCTCATCAAATCGAGCGATGGAAAAATTTGTGTAATCGTAATATCAGACTCTTGAATAAAATATTGCGAACAGTTACTCTTTCCATTGGAGAAAGACACAGAATCGTCACAACAGTTTCCATACTTCAATCGTTGGGTGAGAAATTCAAGGACAAACAACGAAGTGGTCAAGGTATCGGAACATCGAGGAGAAGGATAAAAGCCAGAGTTCAGTGGAAGGACTTGGAATCAGTATTCAAAGGTCGAATACGTACTGATGTTATAATCAATCTACGTCACAAAGATCTGAGATCTTTTTTGCAGGATTCGAAAACCTTGGCTGTCGGACGATTGAAGAATTCTCTACAGCAAGGAGGTAATCTGAAACTAAACGGTATACTGGCTTGCAAGTTTTCCATCCTGAAAAACTCTGAAACCGTCGAAGAGATGAAATTTTTCAACACAAAAAATGAAGTTATCCTTCCGGCCACGGATATTAAGAGATGGTTCGATGAGAATTTGATCGATCGTCTCCTGGTGAAAGTCGAGGATTTTCAAGAGCAGGACTCGGGTTGGACATTAATCGAAATTGTTAATCTAATGATTAATATTAATCGCTACGAACCGCTACGTGGAGGGTTGTCTACCTACGTGGATCTACCTCTGGATATACAGAAGAAAAAGGCTGTGGTGAACGTCAAGAACAGCGATGAATTCTGCTTTCTGTGGGCCATCGTTGCAGCTCTTCATCCCACAGATCATCATGTTGATCGAACAAGTTCTTACCCCCATTTCAGCACAATATTCAACCGTGAGGGTATCAAGTTTCCCACAGCTTTGAAAGATATTTCGACATTTGAACGAATCAATTGTCTAGCAATCAACGTTTACGGTTTGGAAACCGAATCGAGAAGACCTAGTGAAATAGTACCCCTCTATTTGAGTAAAAATAAGACAGATAAACCTACGATTTACCTCATTGCTATAGACAGTTGTATAGAAATCAATGGTCAGCAGGTTTTTCACTTTTCTTGGATCAAAAATCTATCTAGATTGTTAAGTTTACAAATGTCGAAGCATAAGACCGCGAAATTTCTGTGTGATAGATGCCTTTGTCATTTCCAAGTTCAAGCCTCGTACGAAAGACATAAACAGGACTGTGAACATATGAACAAGTGTAAGATGATATTACCGAAAGAAGAAGATAAGATTTTAAGTTTTAGAAACTATAGATATAAGGAGTTCCTACCCGACTGCGACAAAATGACCGTATTTCACCCCTGAAATACGGGTCGAAAGTGATCAATTACGGACCAGCGGGCAACAAAGTAGATTGCCGGGCAAAAAAGTGAATTGCCGGGCAAAAAAGTGAATTGCCGGGCAAAAAAGTAAATTGCCGGGCAAAAAAGTGAATTTCCCGGGAACGACGATATTCGGCCTCCTTTTCAGAGAGCGTTACAACCACTGAACGTACTTGTTGTAAATAAAAAAAATGAATAAATTCTTAACAAATCTATATTATTTATGTTTTTCTTATAATTAATATGTAAAGACTAGTTTTATCGAATTCACTCATTAAATAAGTGATTGAGGCGCAATCGCTGCGGAAAAGTAACTTTGGATTGGAACAAGTTTAACAAATCCTTATTATTTATGTTTTTCTTATAATAATATATAAAGACTAGTTTTATCGAACTCATTGATTGAATAAATGATTGAAGCGCAATAGCTGCGGAAATGTAACGAGTAATAGGTAATTTTTGAAAAGAAACGTTGGATAGGAACAGTTTTAACAAATCCTCATTATTTATGTTTTTCTTATAATAATATGTAAAGACTAGTTTTATCGAATTGATTGATTAAATAAATGATTCAAGCGCAATAGCTGCGGAAGAGTAACATTGGATTGGAACAATTTTAACAAATCCTTATTATTTATGTCTTTCTTATAATAATATATGAAGACTAGTTTTATCGAATTCATTGATTAAATAAATGATTGAAGCGCAATAGCTGCGGAAATGTAACAAGTAATAGTTAATTTTTGAAAAGAAATGTTGAATAGGAACAGTTTTAACAAATCCTTATTATTTATGTTGTTCTTATAATAATATTGAAAGCCAAGTTTTATCGAATTCAGTAATTGAATCAGTGATCAAAGCACGATAGCTGCGGAAAAGTGACGAGAAATAGTCAATTTCTGAAAACGAATGTCGGATTAGAACAGTTTAATATATTTTATTCACCTCTCAACTGTGATCGCCACTTTATTGATCTGAAAAGCGGGCATAAAGTAGCATATTATTCCCTGTTATACTTTTGCGGGAAATAATGTTACATTATTCCCGCAAATACAGATTTGCGGGAATAATGTAGATTATTTCCCGCAAATCTGGATTTTGCGGGAATAATGTAGATTATTTCCCGCAAATCTGGATTTTGCGGGAAATAATCTACATTATTCCCGCAGATTTGCGGGCATAATGTACATTATTCCCGCAAAATTTATGAAGATTGATAAAGTGGTTACAGTTGAGAAGTGAATAAAACATTGTATGCAACATGGGAATAAAGTGCATCATTCCCTCGGGCTTACTGCCCTTGCGAAAATTCCCTTGGGTGATTACTGCCCTCGCTTCGCTCAGGCAGTAAACTCACCCTCGGGAATTTCGTTCGGGCAGTAAACTCGCCCTCGGGAATAATCTTTCACTTTATTCCCACGTTGTATAATGTACTATTATTCCCGACTCGATCGTAAAGACCACTTTATTTACCTGAAAAGCGGGACTAAAGTGGTATCTGATTCCCTAGTATACTTTTTCTCCCGCAAATTCACTTCTGCGGGAGAAAAAGTAAATTTGCCGGAGAAAAAGTAAATTTGCGGGAGAAAAAGTAAATTTGCGGGAGAAAAAGTAAATTTGCGGGAGAAAAAGTAAATTTGCGGGAGAAAAAGTACTTTTTCTCCCGCAAATTCACTTTTTCTCCCGCAAACGCAGTTTTCAGTGTAACTTATTTTCTATCTTTTCTTTTTAATATTGAACTGTTTCTTTATATATTACTATAAGTTTTCAATAAATTTTAGTTTTCAGACTTATAAAATAATCACACTTAAACATTAAGGAAGAAATAATAATGATTTTTCTTTTAACAACAAATGCTTTCATTTATTTAAATGGCATATTTTGTTACCCGTAGAGAGGAGGGAAAAGACAATAAGGATGAGAATAGCAGTGAAAAAAGATTAATAATACTACTCTTTCATAATGAAAAGAATAACTACAGAAAAATATGACGACAAAAATGATACATATATAAGTGATATGTGTAAGTTCTAAAAGCAGTATTGTTATAACATATGTTCACGTTTCAAGTTGATAAATAGAACGCAAATGAATTCCATTTTTTTTTTCTATTGAGATTTTTGGTCTTGTTCTTAGTCGGGGGGGCTTCGCCCCCCCGAACCCCCCCACGGGGGCTTCGCCCCTCGGCCCCACCAGGGGCTTCGCCCCTGGACCCCGCCGCCACGCACAGTGGTCTGTCAAAGGTCGTCTTTTCCAAGATCTTCGGACTCTTTCCTTACTTTCTCGAAACAAACGTTCCACTCATGTGTAGGGCAAAATATCGTGTGGACACAGGAGGATTAATTATTATCATGTCGATCCCAACAAAATACTCGTATTCGATCACTTTGCTCACAGACAATACAGTCAAATGAAAATAGGTCCCACTTTTCGAATACGGCTACGGGTCAGTCGGAAATAAAGTCCTATATGGAACACGGGAATAAAACCGATTATTCCCTAGTTGCATAATGTACTATACCGGGCGATTATGTGGAAATGAAAGGCTCCAAGCGCGCGAACTTTGAATTACTTAAATCTCATTGGCCGACAGAATAGCGACAGCGACTCCACCAACTTTTCAGTAATATCCCCAGTTCTGTCGTCTGCTAGATTCACACAAACATAACCTATTCCTGCCACGGTCTGCCGCCATTTGTATTTGACAACAATCAGAAACAAATAGCAGACGGACTCTAGGGATATTCGTAGCGAGTCTGAAATTGGCGACCCTCGAAATATTCTAATAAATCAGCGCCTGCGCGCTTGGAGCCTTTCATTTCCACACAATCGCCCGGTATAACCATCGGTGTTCGTTGAGCATTTATCGATGAGTTAGAGAAAGTTTCACTGTGAATGACGTTGGATGTTGACGCTTCATTCTTCTTTTCGTGATCGTTCTCTTATTTCTGGCGCTTAGTAGTCGGTTGTTCAAACGGAAGAGATTCACCTGATGTTGAAGCCGCTCCAACAGCATTCGAAATTTGTTGCCCCATCTTTCTTTTATATCCGATTGACTCTTCAATATAGCCTTCCGCCACTGTCGTCGACTTCCAGCCTCCGAGTCTTTTGATTTCTGTTATATCTGCACCTGAAAAATCAACAATTCAAAGGATGACGTAGATGAAGATTGTTCCCACATAGCAAACGTACATTCTACGTATATCGTGTGTATATCATATTTGGTACATCGCACATTCTGTGTATATGCTTATAATGTGAACGGTATATTCCATGGAAGTACTCTGCATATGACAAAGTTACCACGTGATTGTACCGGGTATATCCAGAGTATGTGCGTCTGTACATGTAAACAATACGAAATGTATGTACACAGTACATACAAATGCATATTCTCTACGCATATCGTATAGATATAGCAGGTATATGTGTCGAGTATGTTCGCAGTACATACAAATGCACGGTTCCCATGTTCATCGTATGTATATCGGGTATGTGTCGAGTATGTTTGGAATACATACCAGTAACGTTCAACACGTCATGTGTATGACACATACTGACATTTGGGCATATTATATTACCGTATGTATGTGTTGAGTATCTCTCTAGTACATACATATTTTTATCCCACGGATGTATCAACTATGTGTATCCAGCATCTACAACGATATTATCGATTTGTGTAGCACATAGGTGGTACATCTATAAAATTCCAAATTCGGTACATGCTCGCCCGGGGTACATATACCGTGAATATTTGGTGAAAGTTAACGATCCCCTTCCTACGGCAAAACCAGCACAGCCGCGCACCGCGTGCGTGAGGCTTGTTCGGGAGGGGATGCAATGCTACTGGCACCTCATTCCCTAACACTAGACTTTTTCTCGCCCAATGTGACACCACTACTCATTTTTCGCTCACTCTCTGTACATACGCGCGGAGGCGCTGCTAGCCTAGCGAGTTCTAGTACCTACACATATCAACTCTCAGTGCACATACAATGTAAACAACGCGCGTATACGCTCCTGAGTTTGTCTCGGAACGGAGCGCGTCGAGCCCCTGCAGTCTCGTGATTTGTGTCTTATATTCGGAGGTCTTGAGGATGAATCCCACCTTTGCGTTGCGAAGCAAAACGAAGTTTTATTAACATGCTTTTCTTATGTTTCTTATGGAAGTATACACGCACACTCCTAAGAAAACATGTTGATTAAAAGTTCGTTTCGTTTCGCAACGCAAAGGTGGGATTCATCCTTTATATCCAGAGTCTAGTGTACATATTTTTTCGTGATATTTCATGTATATCCATATCTCAAATTCCTCGGGATATACATGCGACGCATGTACAGTCAGCCAAAGAGATCCTGACGCACCGTCGGTAAGGTGATCGAGCAACCGTACGTACACGTTGAATACACGTTTGTTTTTAATTGTTTTCGAGTCTTGAAATCAATTAAAAACAAACGTGTATTCAACGTGTACGTACGGTTGCTCGATCACCTTACCGACGGTGCGTCAGGATCTCTTTGGCTGACTGTACATGGAATATAGTATGTATCTGCACGAGCGCATGTACATGCAGGTAGCGCCGTTGCATACACACACGAATGTCCATCAATGTATGTACACTACATATTTTTTCGTGATATTTTATGTATATCCATATCTCGAATTCCTCGGGATATACATGCGACGCATGTACATGGAATATAGTATGTATCTGCACGAGCGCATGTACATGCAGGTAGCGCCGTTGCATATACACACGAATGTCCATCAATGTATGTACACTACATATTTTTTCGTGATATTTTATGTATATTCATATCTCAAATTCCTCGGGATATACATGCGATGCAAGTAGCACCGTTGCATATACATTGAACATACATGACGTTATTTTCACATCATGGATATTTGATGTATATTCAGATGATATCGGATGCTATGTGGGTTTCTGATTTTCCAATTCTATATATTATATATCTAAACGGATTTAGATATATTGTTTCAAGTTTCGTACCTCCGTCAGTGCAAAGGGTAGCCGACGATCGTCTAAATGAGTGGCCCGTGTACCGTTCCGGATCAGGAAGATTGAGAAACGTAGCAATTTCTCTCGGCATCACTGACATTCTGTTCTTTCTAATTACTTGATTTATGCATTTGAGCCATTCCACGTCAGACCGGACAAAATAAATCAAAAATTGACCTCGATGTTACCGATTTTGCTCTAATTTTTTTTACAGGTTCTATGGAACAAATAAATTTATCAAACAATTTTTAGTTTTTTTTTTTGGCCCCTATTTTCCAAGTTACACGGGGGTGAAATTCAGGAAAAAGAGCCAAAAATCGAAAACATACTCCCCTTCAAACGGTCATATCTTTGATTGTATTCAACCTAGAGACTTCATCCAAGAACCATTTCAAAGCTGTTGAATGACACTATTTTTATATATTTATTTTATCCTGCGGTAACAAACAATTGTATTTGTTATAAACAAATATATTATTCAAACGTGATTTTCAAAGTGAGGGCCACGCGATAGAATTCTGAAAAAAATATGAGCGTATTTCTTGATCAATTCTCTACAAAATCGTTAAGTCAAAAAGATGGAGAAAAGATGGAGACTATGTGAAAACGATTTATTTATAAGTGACGGCGCGCGCTGCCACCGTAAAACCCGGCTCGGGTACGTGTGACTAGCACAAGGAAGCATCGGTGGGCATGTTACACGTTCATATCTTTGGTTTTTTTCATCCTAGAGACTTCTTCCAAGAACCATTTTAAAGCTAATGAATGACACCATTATTACATATTTATTGAATTTCACGATAACGAACAATTCGATTTGTTATAAACAAATACAATGTTCAAACGTGGTTTTCAAGGCAAGAACCACGCGTAAAAATTCTGAAAAAAATATGAGAGTATTCCTTGATCAATTCTCTACAAAATCGTTGAGTCAAAAGGATCAAGAATCGATGGAATCCATGTTAAAACGATTTATTTATAAACGACGGCGCGCGCCGCCGTTGAAAGATCCGGCTCGGGTACGGTTTTTCCGTGGCAGCGCGCGCCGTCACTTATAAATAAATCGTTTTCACATAGTCTTCATCGTTTCTCCATCCTTTTGACTTAACGATTTTGTAGAGAATTGATCAAGGAATACGCTCATATTTTTTTCAGAATTCTATCGCGTGGCCCTCACTTTGAAAATCACGTTTGAATAATATATTTGTTTATAACAAATACAATTGTTTGTTACCGCAGGATAAAATAAATATATAAAAATAGTGTCATTCAACAGCTTTGAAATGGTTCTTGGACGAAGTCTCTAGGTTGAATACAATCAAAGATATGACCGTTTGAAGGGGAGTATGTTTTCGATTTTTGGCTCTTTTTCCTGAATTTCACCCCCGTGTAACTTGGAAAATAGGGGCCAAAAAAAAAAACTAAAAATTGTTTGATGAATTTATTTGTTCCATAGAACCCGTAAAAAAAATTAGAGCGAAATCGGTAACATCGAGGTCAGAAAGCTGTCCGGTTTGACGTGGAATTGCTCATTTTCCTTTACGATACGCCAAGAAAAAGCGATTGGATCCTACTTTACGAGGACGCAAATTTAGATAAGTGCAAACTACTGTCAAGAATTCGCCCTCAATTACGAAATTTCTGTCCGTCTTATTCTTTGTGTCTCTAAGTTTGACGATCATAACGTCATCACAATTTCGAACATCATCGATGGTGAGGTTTATAAGTTCAGAGCAACGGCACGCTCCACAAACGCCAAAAATTAGTCCGACCTGAGAAAGATTAAAAAATTTGTCAATAAAAGTGATATTTGTAAGTAGAAAGGAAATTTGTACACATATTGGAAATAAAAAATGAATTAATATTTGTAAATAAAAAAAAATGTGTAGATAGGATCAAAATCTAGTGATAGGAAAGTTCTCTAGCTTAATCTTACTTTTGCTACCAAATACTGTTCATCTGGAGCTGTGTCTAGGAATTTTTTCATTTCTTCAGCGGAGAAAGTTTTAGATTTCTTAGCTTGATACCCGCTAGATTGGCGTCTCAGGAACGCAGCTAATTGCTTGAAATTTTCAAGGTTAATGTTGTCTTTGATGTTCAGTGTACTTCGCAACATCGAGTACATCGACCAAAGCGTGGGCGGTTTGTATTTTTCAGCGAGTTCACTAAAATACGCCAGCACCACGTTTTTACTGATGACCTTAACCTTTTTGTTTTTCTTCCATTGTTGGAAAGTGTCATAGACGCTTTCATATTTTTCTCGGGACTTCGACGGAAGTAAACCTTGGCGTAATTTATCAGCAGATTCACCTAGCTCCGGAGGGGTACCGTAATATTCTTCTTCGTCACTCGAGTCCATTTTATCTTTATCTTTTTTATTGTCACTAGATTACTCTGTTCACAGTCACTGACGCGGTACTGCCGGTAGTTCGAGATCACGTGTTTCAAGTTTTAACACGCTTTTGGGGTTAGTTTGGAATTTCCCCGTCGGAATTCGAGCGCGCTGCGTCTCGCTAACTGTTATAGGCCAACTCTGATTGGTTATCGGATATCGGATCTAATTTATAGAATATACCGATAATTATACCATATTACGTTTTCATTCGATAACATTCTCGTCTTATTTTGCTGAAAGAAGTTCAAAATAAATTTGACCTCGGAATATGTTTCCAGTCGGGGGGGCTTCGCCCCCCCCCCCCCCCCCCCCCGCGGGGGCTTCACCCCTCGATCCCACCAGGGGCTCCGCCCCTGGACCCCTCCGCCACGCACAGTAGTCTGCCAAAGTACGATTTGTATGGGATCTGTTTTCTATTTCAACGCATTTGACTTATGCCGAGCGGATTGAGCGCACCTTCGGCGTTTTTATATTCTCTATTTTCGTCATTTTATCGTAGTCGGGTAAAAAGTAGTATATGCCACACGGGAGGAGCGGATTTTCACCTCGTGCTCGGGCAGCAAACCTCGCACTCCGCAAAAATCACGCACTTTCCTCCCTAGTAGCATAATGTACTATTGTACCGTTCGTCGTATACGCTGATATAGAGTGTATCCTCAAGCCGACGGAGAATGAAACCTTGTACGAAAAGCATATTCCACATAGTACAGCGTACTATTTGCACTGTGCCTTCGACGATTCTCTATCAAAATTTGAAATTAAATGTAATCCCCATTGTATCCAATGGTTCGTCAGCGAATTACAAAAATTAGCAGAATTAACAAATTTTTACCTGAAAAGAAACGTACCGATGCAACTCACTAGTGAGGAAATACAAGATATAGATAATACTAAAATATGTCATATTTGTGAGAAACCATTTACTCTAACGGATAAAAAACATCGCGATCATTGTCATTTCACATGCAAGTACCGCGGTGTGGCGAATCCGGGCTGTAATTTGAATTATAAATCTTCGCATAATATTCCAGTAGTTTTTCACAACCTGTCCGGCTATGATTCACACTTCTTAATCAAAGCTTTAGCTACACAGTTCGACGGTGAATTGAGTCTCCTTTCTGTCAACAAAGAACGGTATATTTCCTTTACAAAAAAGATTCAAGATACAAATGTAAGCCTACGATTTATCGATTCGTGCCGGTTTATGGCAAGTAGTTTAGACAAACTGGCATGATATCTGGATAAAAATGATGAAACAATTGTTCGAAGGTTGTGTAACAGCGCAGAGGAATTCGAGTTGCTCACGAGAAAGGGGGTATTTCCCTACGAATATGTAGATAGTTGGGTAAAGCTTGATGAGAAAAAATTACCACCAACTGAAAAATTCTATTCAAACTTGAACGATACCAACGTCTCGGAAGTGAATTATCAACACGCAATAAAAGTCTGGGATACGTTTAATATTGATACGCTGGGCGAATACTCTGATTTATATTTGAAAACGGATGTTTTACTCCTAGCGAATATTTTCGAAAATTTTCGTCGTAACTGTCATTCTACCTATAGCCTGGATCCTCTGCACTACTACACCGCTCCTGGACTCGCCTTCGACGCGATGCTCAAGTCCACGCGTCTTAAGCTAGAACTCCTCACCGATGTGGAGATACTCCTGTTTATCCAAAAGGGGATTCGGGGTGGTGTAGCTCAGTGCTCGAACCGGCACGCTAAGAGTAACAATAGATATATGGGTAAGGACTTTGATGCCAGTAAAGAGGAATCCTACCTCATGTACTTCGATGTAAACAATCTGTACGGTGGAGCAATGAGTCAGTGTTTACCTCGTGGATCTTTCCAGTGGGAATACGAGTCGACTAATGTTTGTAATATTCCCGATGATTCACATGTAGGATACATTCTTGAGGTGGACTTGGAGTATCCTTTGGAGCTTCACGAAACACACAAGGATCTACCTCTTTGTCCCGAACACTATACACCCTCGCACAGTAAAAATTCCAAATTAATGACTACTCTTTTTCCGAAAAAGAAATACGTTGTACACTACCAGAAATTACAACAATATATAAACCTGGGAATGAAATTAACGGAAATTCATAGAATCTTAAAATTTGAACAATCTCCGTGGTTGAAACCGTACATAGGTCTGAATACTGATTTGAGAAAAAAGTCTAAAAACGAGTTTGAGAAGAATTTCTTTGAATTGATGAATAACGCGGTATTCGGTAAGACTATGGAGAACGTAAGAAAACAAAAAGATGTCAGATTAGTGACACAGTGGGAGGGGAGGTACGGAGCGAAAGCACTCATCGCAAAACCGAATTTTCATAGCTGTACCATATTTAATAATAACATAGTAATTATCGAGCTCAGTAGGGTTAAAATACACTTTAATAAACCTATTTACGCTGGATTTTCCATCCTCGATCTGTCTAAGATTTTTATCTACGATTTTCACTACAGCTACGTAAAACGTACCTTTGCTGATCGATCAAAGTTATTGTACACGGATACGGATAGTCTTCTGTATCACTTCACTGTACCCGACATATACGAATACATCAAACGTGATTCTCATAAATTTGAAACATCCGATTACCCGCTCGATAATATCTATGGAATCCCATTAGCGAATAAGAAAGTGGTAGGTTTAATGAAGGATGAATGTAACGGGAAGATTATGAAAGAATTTGTAGGATTACGAGCGAAATTGTACACTTTTAAAATTTTTGAGGAGGATAAAGAGCAAAAGCGAGCAAAAGGTATTAAGGCAGCGACGTTGAGAACAATCATGTTCGATGATTACAAAAAGTGTCTCATGCAACAGCAGAATTTAGTTAAACCTCAGTACCTCATTAGGAGTAAGAAACATGAGGTTCATACCGTATTACAAAAGAAAATAGTACTCAGTTGGTGCGATGATGAAAGGGTTATTCTTCCCAACACTACCGATACCGTACCATGGGGTTACTGTAAATGAATAAAAACATGTATTACATATTTATGTATATCTTTATTGAATAAAAATCACATATCCGCTTTATTTATCCAGCTGTTGTGTGAATTATCAAAACCTAACCATTTTACAAACAGTTTACTTCCACGCTTTCGCAGCACTTTCTCCACCAGGTAAACATCAGGGTGTTTGACTTCGGAGAGTTCCTCTTCGTAGAAGCCACCTTCGATCGGTTGATCCTGATAGTCGACGAGTTTGTATGTGACAGGATCAGTATTCTCTATCTTACTTATGGTAAATATTTCAGTTGTCCAGTTTGGTGTAACCTTTGTCAAACGTTTGTTTATTCCTACTAACCCGAACTTTATCACCGAGCTTGAACTTCTTCTTCCGTGTTTGATTACCTTGAAATTTCCCGTATACGTTGCGCAGGAGAGTCTTTTCGTTTTGAGCTGTAACCTCACTCGGTTTGATTCCAATTGTACGATGCTTGGTGTTGTTGTAAGTTAGCATCAGATTCGGTACAATATCTAGCCACTTATAATTTCCTCGGAGAGAAAAACGCTTCCACATGTTACTTTTCAGCGTACGATTGAAACACTCGCAGATCGAGGGTTTCAGGTTACTGAGGGTTGAATATAGCGTAATGCCGTGTCGTTGTAGCAGAGCCTTGAACTCGGTGTTGTAAAATTCTTTACCGCGATCAACGTGCAATTTTTTCGGTACGCGACCCTCCTTGAAAACAGAGTTCATAGCATTTGTCACATCCTTTCCACTCTTGGTCTTGATCGGCACTGCCCAGGCGAATTTCGAAAAAATATCTATGATCGTCAGTAGGTATTTGCAATCATTGTTGTATTTCGCGTAAGCAATCATATCCACGAGATCAGCCTGCCGGGTCTCGTCTATTCCTCGCATAATAACGCGGCGACGCGGATAATTCCTTCGTGCAGGCTTATGAAGTTCCTACACGAACGCTAGCTTTTTGTCTTCCATCCTCCAGTCTGGTCAAACGCTCATCCAATTGCACTATTATTCCAGAATTATGAACTGCCAAGTCATGTCCGTTTTTGTTTTCTGCTTCGAGACGTTTCAGAGTTGCGTTCACGCTCGATTCCAGGCTTCTTATCATAAAATTGGTTTCACTATTGTTGATTTTCTCCGATGTTGTCAGCTTCTCTTCCAGTTGTATAATGAGTTGAGAATGGTGAGTGGCAAGGTTTTCGAGAGATTCAATCCTCCTACCGATATTTGCCACGTCGTTTCGCAAAGATGATGTGATTTGCTGTAAGAGTCGAGCTTCTTGCCGTACAGCGCTTTCCACCACTCTCATGGAGGCTGCATCATTTTCTTCCACAGGATCCGCAAGGTTACTTAATCTCTTGTTATCCATATCGTATTGCCCGTCGAGAGTCTTTTTGAAGCCATAACCGGGAGGACCGCGGTTTCCCGACAGCCTACCACCCTTCGCCCTCGTCAATTGCCTACCAAACACGTCCACGCTCATTTTAAAACTGAGCCCTGCCAATTCTTGGAGAAGTCTAATATACAATTCCAGCCTCACGCAACTCCTCAATGATGGAAATAATCTCATTGGAGTGACTCGTGTTACCGGCCGCCTGGGATGCGTAGAGCAATTGAAGTCGTTCGACTAGCTCATTGGGATCGTCCCAATACACGTAATCCATTCGACTCTTCTTACCTCCGACGATTTTGAGACGCGGTAAGGCTTCACCCTTCTTCTTCTTTTTCTTCTGTCCCACAGAGGTGGGAATTTGAGAAATAATTTTACTGAATTTATCGCTATTCTCAGAACGAATAGCCGTATCACTGCAGTAAAACTTTCGATGCGCGTTTGTGTTGACCACGATTTTATTGTAATCCTCCAAATCTGTCTGACTTACTATGGTGTCACTGGGTGACTTTTTGAATAGTAGTTCGAGTAAGCCTGGTGTTGATTGATAACTCATGCTTCCAGTATGAATGATATCCTTATCAAAAGTCACTTTAGAATCTCCAACCCAGAGAACGTTATTCTTTAATCTACGAACACCGTACGAAGTATCCAAGTCTCTCGCTGCGTTTGTTTCGAACATTTGGAGATACGTTTGAGACAACTCGTTGCCAACGGTAGAAGATTCATGCTTCGAGGGGGTAACAGTTTCATTCTCGTCGGAGGATTCTTCGTCAGCCGTTACAAAAGAGTCCTCCCCCAGGCTCCCTCGCAGTCTTTTTTTTTTGCGGGAATTCCAGTTTCGTAGGTGTCTCTTCTATCTCGCTCTTGATGGTCTCCTGTTTCAGCGACTGATTCACCAGCTGCTGAAGAGGTTTTGTTATAGGTTTGAAAACTTCAATCATAGCCTTTTCGTTGGTATCCCGGCCCATCTTCAACATTTTATGCTTGCGTCGAATAGTATCGCTCGCCTCCGCAATTTGATGCAGCACATCTTTCTGTTGATGCAAATCAGCACTCTGCATGTTGATGCTTCTAAGTTCGATTTATAACTGCTGTCGTCACAACGCTTGCCTCATATTTATGGTTACGAAGCAGTCAAAACCCTTGCGATACCTACCCCCGTTGAGATCGCTATCTTTATCGATCATAACGAAACCATGTTTATTGTCGCTCCAACAGGCTGAGCACAGGTACCTGAACTGCGCAAAGGACATATCCGTGTTGACGTGATCATCGTATATATGTTTCAAATTCATTTCATCTTGTCGGAAGAGTATCAGCATATTAGCATTGTCACGTACGAGGTGTTTGGGAATACGAGTATAAGTCTGACAAAGATAGAAACAGTCGACCGCGTTGTGTCTCCCCATACAAAAGAAGGCTCTGATGTTATCCTGTTTTTCGCAGGCTACGTCATCGAAAATCATAAGAAAGTTCGGTCGCGCGTCTTCCGGTCTGATCACTTGCTCGTGTTCGCTGAACGAAAAATATCCAACACCCTTGATCGAATCGAGGAGCCTTTTGAGAAAATGGTACTTGGGCTGATTGAGCGATTTTGAATAAGCGTAGATATTCGCAAATTTTAGACCGTTCGGATGTGTGATGAGGGATAAGAGGGTACTGGTCTTACCGCAATTGGATGGTCCGCAAATAACTGCGCGCACGCTATTCGGTAGTAGCGGACCGTGACGTTTACCCCGTTCCTTCACATTCGTTTGTGTCAATTTATCGAAATTGATCACCGGTAACTTGGTACTTTGCTCTTTGTACTTCATGATGCTTAACCCAAGACGAGGGTGCAACCAAAGACCGCTTTCCGCTGATGTATCTTGATTGCCTCCAAAAACTATAAATACTCGCTATTTATAGGATTTGAGTCAGTTGTGCCGGAACCATGATCGTACACAAACGTAACGGAGAACGCAAGCGACCGAGGGGTAAAGGTCTCGTCAACAGAATCATCAACAAACTTCCCATTGAATTGCATATACCGGGCTACCAGTTCTGCGGACCTGGCACCAAATTAGCGAAGAGACTCGCGCGCGGTGATCCGGGCATCAATCCTCTCGAGGCTGCGTGCAAGGAACACGACATCGCCTGCTCGAAAGAACGGGATAATCTTGCTGCTCGACACGAGGCGGACAAAGTACTCGCGGAGAAGGCCTGGCACCGCGTGCTCGCCAAAGACGCGAGCGTTACGGAAAAGGCAGCCGCCTGGGGTGTAACCAATGCAATGAAAGTGAAACGAAAGTTAGGTATGGGTACGCGGAAGAAAGACTCCGCGAGAAAAAAAACTTGCGACAGGAAAAACATCTCATTGAAACAAATAGTAAAGGCGGCAAGAGCTTCCATGGGATCGAACAGTGCCAACCCCGTCAAGTTGGCTCTTAAAGGGGCACGCGAAGCTGTCAAAAATGCGGGTGGTAGGAACAAGGTGAAAACTCCACGCATTCTCCCGGTACCAACCAAAATTGGAGGTTTCCTACACTTTTTCATACCTCTATTAGCCGGTTTGAGTCCTACCGGAGCTCTAGCAGGTGGGGCAGCTGGTATCGCAAAAGCTGTGAATGAGGCAAGCGCAGCAAAACGCGAATTACATGAGCGGCAACGCCACAACGAGACAATGGAGGCGACCGCTTTGGGAAAGGGGTTGTACCTGAAACCCTACAAAACAGGTTTAGGTCTTCAGTTGAATCCAAAAAACACGTAAGGCTACCACACCGAGCACTCACCGATTTCGATCTGCTGAAGTACGCTGAGATTATGAAAATTCCGAGGTTTCGCGGAGTGTACATGAGAAACGAAATGCCGAAAAGTGGACTGAGAAAGTACGAAGCTGCCATAGTGAATCTTGACAATAAAGAAGGTCCTGGAACACACTGGGTTGCGTACAAAAAGAACAACAACAAAGTCATCTACTTTGACAGCTCTGGTGATTTACAACCACCCAAAGATCTCATGACATACCTCAGTGGTGGTAGCATTGTAATGTATAAACATAAAAAATATCAAGACTATGATACGGTGGTGTGCGGACATCTGTGCCTCAAATTCCTCAGCGGACTGCTATAAAACGCTTTCCTCCGTCACGCAAAACATCAGTTGAGCGCGGATCATCATGGGTGATTCTTTTACGTTAACACTATCGGGTACGTCATCCGTACTAGAAGCCTACTATTTCCCACCTATCGAGCTATCACCGTTCAAAAATTACACGTTAGGACTCGTCTAGTTGCTAACCTTCAACTCGATTCCCAACATCGATGAGGGTAACAACAAGCTTCACATCGACGGGATTGAAGTTATAACCATACCCACCGGAAGCTACGAAATTGAGGACATAAAGAATTATGTGAAAAAAGTATTAACCGATCGTGACATCTCCGTCGACCTACGAGCAAACAACAATATGCTGTGTAGCGAAATCAAGTGCAATCGTAAGATAAATTTTGAACCCTCCGACTCTATCGGTCAACTATTGGGTTTCACTCCACGCACCCTTGAAGCAGATGCCACACATACATCTGACTTGCCTGTAGCCATTCTCAAGGTTAACTCCCTACGAGTCGAGTGCAACGTCACTACGGGTGCGTACCTCAACGGACAACAAGTGCACACCATTCACGAGTTTTTCCCCGTCGTCCCACCTGGATATAAGATCATCGAAGTACCATCGAACGTCATTCACCTTCCGATCACCGTTCAAGCAATAAATCATCTCCAGCTCAGACTAGTCGATCAAGACGGAAGATTGGTTAATTTCCAAGGTGAAGTGGTAACGATAAGACTGCACGTGAAATCGTAATGGGTATCGTTTTTGTAACTAAAGTCGGTCGGAGTTATAAAATAGAACCGGCATGTCGGGGGACGAGCAGTCGTCGCGCACCTTCCGGAGAGCTCAGACGTCAAAACATTAAGTTCCTGAAGAGTCTGGGACTCAGAGTTATTCCAAGAAGATAAACCGGAAAGTAAGAGTACAATTCTGCTGTCTTGCAATTGTCTGCTTTGCACCATGGAGGAGATCCTAACGATACAAAAACCAATTGTGTTTGACGAGTCCGTCGCACACTACGAGACTCATGCGCATCAACCCTTCGCATCAACGAGCTTCGAAAACAACAATGAAATTCGGATCGCCGTTCAACATCAAGATTTATGTCTGTTACCGAGCAGGAGCTCACTGCACGTATACGGTAGATTGACCAAGGCTGATGGACGAACTCCGGTCACTGCCACAAAGTTAGTCAACAATACCATCTGCCATCTGTTTGAGGATATACGCTACGAGCTGAATGCTGTTGAGATCGACCGAAATAAGAACGTCGATATCACAACCCTCATGAAGAATTACATATCACAAAGTCCTAGCCAAACATCTCTCCGAGAGAATGCCGGTTGGATCGACAACGACAATGAAATAGTTGATGAGAACGGTTACTTCGATATCTCTATACCGCTGAGTGGTTGCTGGGTTTCGCTGAGGACTATCGCCGAATAATCGTCAATGCCAAGCACGAGTTGATTCTTACAAGGACAAACACCGACAAGAATGCAATTATACAGACAACCGCCGATGGTACTGTGGAACAGTTTAAAATTTCACCACTCAAACTCGAGTGGATGATTCCGTACATCAAGGTCTCCGATCAACGAAAAATCCAGTTGCTGAACTATATTGCCAAAGACGCACCCATCCCTATCAGTTACCGCTCGTGGGAATTATACGAGTATCCACTACTACCCGCTACCTCGAAGCATGTCTGGGTCGTGAAAACCTCCACTCAGCTGGAAAAACCCCGATACGTTGTGGTAGGCTTTCAGACGGATCGAAAAAATAATGCCGCTAAGAACGCAAGTCATTTCGATCACTGCAGCATCCGAGATGTGAAGCTCTTTCTCAACTCGCAGAGTTGTCCCTACGGAAACCTAAATCTCGATGTTGCTAGCAACCAGTACGCTCTGCGATATGTATGCAAACTTCCAGACATCGTACTACGCCAAGGATCACGAACCATTATTGAGCAGGAACGAATTTTTAAAATACGCACCGCTCATCGTCATCGATTGTTCGAAGCAAAACGATTCCCTGAAATCCGGACCTGTGGACATTCGCCTCGAATTCGAGTGAACGTATCCCTTTCCGCCGCAAACTTCCGTCTATTGTATGATTTTACACGATCGTATTATTGAGTACAACCCAATCAGTGGTGGTGTAAAGAAATTAACTTGGGGAAAACTATGTCATCCTACGTTTTTTATGATTCTATAATCTATAATTCACAAAATAACTGTACTTTACCCTATTTTATGAAAAACTGTACTTTACTATGATTAAAAAAATATTATAAAAAAGATGTTTATTTTATTGCACAATATCCTTTTCACAGTTTCAGCTTTGTGTGTACGGTAGCCGTTAAGAGGGGATATACGATATAAAAGTGAGGTTGAAAACTTTTTGAAATTAGTTAACGCTCGATTTTTCTGAAATCCACATCGTACCAGTCTAGAGAAAATAAGTTGTTACAATGGAAATGATATTGGATGTACAAGGTTTCCAACATCTCATCAACGAATTCGTACTGAAAGAACTCGCTGCAATCACCATTCAAGCGTATGAGATAGGCGAGCAAGGTCTGACGCGCATCCTTTTCGAACCGCCGTGTGCTTGGAAAATCTTATCTACCAAATGTAGAGCTGTCAATGCTTGGTTGACGCGGAATCATCATGGAATACCATGGAATGCCGGCATTATGTCTTACGACAAGGTGCAGGAAGTTGTACGAAGAGTTGTCGAGCATGTAAGTTATATCTACGTCAAGGGAAAGGAGAAGAAAGAGTGGATTAAAAAAATTATCAACGACGAGTCCAAGCCTGTCATCGATTGAGAAGAATTGAACTGCCCAAGTTTTCGATGGATGAGAGACTACGAGGTGCTTCATTGGCACGAGGACTGGCACGGAAACCTTCCCAAATATCATTGCGCCTTCGAAAACGTACAGCGATTGAAAACTTGGTATTTGAAGGAGTGCAAACCATCACTTTATAAATCATTGATCATGTCCATTGAAGTAGGTGGTTTGAAACGAATGAAGGCTGAAGACATTGCGTATTTGACCAAAGATTTCATTTTCATTTACGGCTCGAGTATCATCGATGAGGTGTGGGACAAACTATCGGAGGCTATGAAGAAGGATGTAGATATCGCAAACTGTCGCAGATGTCAATTACACAGGGCTGGTAGCGGCAGAGGCCTTCGAAAAAAGTGAGAAAAGTGAGTTTTTCACTCGAAAAAAGTGACTAAAAAGTGACTAATTGGAAGTATCTCCAAAACATTTAATATAATATAATGAAGTACAGTTGCTACTGTATCGAGCAATGTATATAGTCGAATTCTTTACCAACCTAGAATGGTTTATATATTACTGTTATGCTGTCAATTGACAGGGGATTTCGGGTGATTCATAAGTAATACTGTTTTATGTTAAATTTATAACAAATTTATTGTTCTTCAAGGCATTATGAATATATGAGTTTTTAATTTCTTTTAAATAAACAGTCAGTTCACAACCAATTTCCTTACATCTAATGATAATTATCGTAAGTTGAAAAAAGTATCACTTCAATAAAAAATACTATATCTCTGTATCGATCACAGTTGGGTTTCAGAGAATCATATTAGTAACGAAACGACTGAGCTCACTTACAAAACCAGCTATAAATACTTTTTCAATAGTCAACAGTATTAACTATAACTGCAATGAACTAATAATATCTTTGAACTATACCTATCAAGTACGGAATATATGTAATCATACATAAACATTTGTACTAACATGTTACGAAGTCTTTGGAATAATCAATATTAGGTACTTATCATACTGGAGAACTATTCGAGTCATGTGATTCTCGATCTAATCTTAAATCTAAATAATATTCTCATCGAGTAATTAATAATGAAAGTAAAACTCAGTAAGTTATCTGTAAAGAATAAGATATCGAAGTAAGTATTACTTTTTAAGCTTTTTACTCGCAAACTCGGCAATTACACAGGACTTGCGCTTTTCTACAGTCTTTTGGATGAAATTTGCCTCTCGTCTTTTCACTTCTTCTTCTTGCCTTATATCTCGAACGCCTTGCATCATGAGCTGTGCTAGTTCAACTTCTTCTAAGTTTTTTGATTGCAGAGCTTTTTTTAATCTTTCATTGGCCTCGTTAAATAATTTGCTGCCCACGTTACGTTTCGCCTGTTCTGCCGATCTCTTGTCTTTCAACAACTCTTCTTGCGATTCTATATCTCTTGTTTCTTCTCGTAATTTGAGCGCTCTTTCTTTCTCTGCAGCTTGGCTAGCTTCCTTTTCGCGATTAGATGATTTTGTTCGTTCTTTTTTATCTTTTTCTTCTTCTAGATAGCTTTCATAATGTTTATACGCTCCTCGCGCTAATCCCAATAGATTTTTCGTTATTGGAACGTAGTGTATCTTATTTCCCCACCGTTTCAATGCATCTTTTACAGTCAGGATTGCATTTAACGTTCTCTCAGACATAGCTGCCCGATCTTCAGTGAGTACACGGCCAGATGTTGAGAACCCTCGCTCTACATCTGCACTACCATGGGATAGTGCTAGAGCAGCTTTCACCACTTTGATCACGTTAGGGTATTTTAAAATACCTATGGAACTTTTCATTGTGCAGAATTGATTCCAGTAGGTATCGATGCGAAACTCATCCATTTCCAGAGTATTTTTTTCAAACTGCAGCAACTTCCATTCATCCAGAAGGATGTCGTAGTCTATATCAAATGGTAACGCTTTCGCTACCATTATTATATCATTACAGCTGCGTTTACTTGTTCTTTCGTCAGGATGCAAGCATTGCAGATGTTTGAGTAGTGGTTTATCTGCAAGTCCAGTTTTCTCAACGATGTGCTTGCAGGCATTTATAAAAAATTTCTGTGCATCGTTAAGAACAGTCAATGCATCCCTTTCTTTGAGTTTGGACAATTCTGCGCTTACTTCGATACCACAAACAACTTTTTTAAGCGGTAGAAGGTTTTCCGTCTTCTTAAAAAAATCGTCGGTTACATGCTGAAACATTTTAGGCATCTTCTCTGGATGACATATTCTTCCAAGCAATGTGTGGACGAGATCTGCCAATTCTGCGTATATGACATGAACTAGTGGTTCTTCCTTTTGAAATGTTCCTGTAAATTTCGTAAAGATACTGGCAGTCGAGCTTGCGAACAGTAATTCTGCTTTGATTGTTGGACTTTTCAGTAGCTTTATAATTTTTTTGTAGTTATTTGTTTTCGAAAGCGCTGCTCGTTTTTTAGGAATATAATGCATAACGTATTTGTCCAAGGCAGTCCATTGTTGGAGAAGTCGCTCAACAGAATTTTCTAGCGTAAGCCACCTTGAAGATACATGCTTTATGAAGTGATTATTGGAAAGTCCTAGATCACATTGTATGGCTGTGAAATCCTCCCATCTAACTGGCCATCCTTTAAAAAAATAATACACTGCCAGGACCAATTCTGAGGCATTTTCCCCAAGTTGATTCAACCCTTTCAAGTACGCGTTATGAACAGTATGTATATTACACGTTCCCATTTCGACTAATTGTTTCGTTCGTATCAAAAGTAAGTCTTCATTGACGAGCCTCGCAACTTTTTTATTTACATTGGGGCCGTCACTTCGTAGCATCAACAACTTCTGACGGGCTAAGCCAGCATTATCGATAGCAGCATTGATTTTTGCCTGAAGGTCTTTTGCAGTAGCCTGACCAATGAAAAAAGTTTCCAAATGATGACATACAACGTGATGACTAGATTTGTCCGACCAGTAACGCAGCATAATCTGAAGCTTTTTTCTTCCACTTGCGTTTGTTGTTTCGTCGTAGATCAATGTATAGTAAGCTCCTTGCAGGTCATCTATTAATTCTTGTTTGAAGTATGGTCCTAATGCATCAGCTACTAGGTATCGGAACTTTGTTCTGCTCACACCAAATCCAGTCGGTACAGCATCTGAAAACATAGCTGCGAAGACATCTGCGATACCATCGCAGGATGATGCTGAATAGTTACTTGATAGGCACTTCATTATCCAGTAAAGTTCGGCAGATACTCGTTGGTTATTTACATTAAAGATCTGTATGCAATTTGGGGTAGCCGTGGACTTGTGATTTCCTGACTGTGCAGTTAGCCGCAGTTGTGTCTCAGCTAATTTGGTTCGAACTTCGTTCTGATGCCTTTGTGTACAAGCATGTTGTGTAACTGCTTGAAATCCTTTCAAAGTAGTGTTGACAGTGCAGGAACAAACAGAACAAAAGATTTCGTTGTCATTATGTTCAACTGCCCACTCTGATACTTTGCGGCCTTTAGTATCATCTCGTGAAAACCAGATATCACGAACTTTACATTTACCCATATTTGTCTGCGAAAATATTCAGTTGAGTCAGTTATTTAAAACATCAGTAACCAAAATTCGTCGTATATAATATTAGTATTAGTATATTCGTGTATACAAATGGAGAGAGGTTAGGTTGTTCGGAATCTATCAAAATTCTTAAACTTCTCATACTATTCAATATTCAATTTATGCATGCAATAACTACTGGGATAGTGATCAGATATAATAATAATCATATAAGATTAGCAGTAAAACACATTGGAATAAGTACTTACTTTACTTTTCTGTTTTGAAACATCACACGGAAATAGGTTAGGGTTTACCTACGCCTGACTCTCTCTCTGACTTCCTTTCGCGACCGCTCACGGCGCACTCAAACGCGTGCGTTGGTTTGATTTGTCCAATTTGAAAAACGAGCGCCCGTGCTTGAGCAATCGTGACAATTTAAGTGGTTTGCTTTTTCGATATTTTTTTTTCGTCCAACCAAAACACTAGTTTCGTCATTTTTTACGAAATTATGAAACCCAGAGATAAAATTCAAGAAAAAAATATTTCAGCTCTCGTTGTGACGAAAAAAGTGACAATAGTGACCATTTGGTCGAAAAAAGTGACAAAAAGTGACTTTTACAAAAAAAGTGAGAAATAGTGAAAAAAGTGACCAGTTACCAGCCCTGAATACATCACGGATCGCAGAGCGGAGAATTCGATGAACCTCCTCCCATGATCAGAGAGTGCTCTCAATGTCAAATGATGCAATAAATTTATGCTTTCTATGATTCGTGTGTTATCTGATTTGAAGAATAAAAAGAATTCACTGTAAAATTACAGTCTTCGTACATATGCATTTGTACATATAAATTATTTTTAATTCCTTTCGTAGCTTATTTGACTCCTTAGCCATTGTGTTGCGTTAGCTTAGTTGGACGCTAGTTCTTGATATTCAATATGTTTACAAAACACTGAGGTTTACATAACAATTTCGTTTCAGCATCAGAGACTCAGCTGATGATTACTTCGAGGTATTGAATTTTATCGCTGTACGTTAGTTTGAGGAAGTCGCATACTCATGAAGGGTTACGTACCGAGTTCATTCGCGTCTTAGAGTTTGCGAGTGCAGGATCGCTGCAATTCGTTCATCAATACAGTGATTCGTTGAAATTTTTTTTTTTTTTTTGAAAAAATTTTGCAAATAATCGCGGAGAAAAAATGTGTAAGTATCGTTGTGAATTTTGTGATTTAGTGAAAAATAGTTCTTTGGCGTTATTCAGGTCTTTGATTTTCTGGTTTATTGCAGCACTTCCGAATATTTTTCTAACACCGTACACCAAGCAGGTGTTAGCGCTGATAGAGGGGTGGGCGATACCTCTCGAAAAAACGTGGGCCCTGCGAGAGGCAGCGTTGCGCGCGGTTTTCAGCACCCATGCGCGGTGCTACACAACCCTCAAGTTCAAGGCTAACCCCTCGAATTCGGGGCTCTACTGTGAGGGTTGTGTGGTAAGGCTGCCTGGACCGTGGACGGTTGACAGGGAGCACAATATTCTACCAATTAATCAGACACCAACGCTATATTTCTGCGAACAATGCGGTATAGCATTGATAAAGATTAATTGGGAGAAATGTGCTTGCCGTCACTGAGCGTTCCAAGCATTGGAGACAGCTGAGCAGAGTCACCATTACGATGGAGAGGGGCAATTGAAGCTCCGAATTCTGGTTGCTGAGACGATTCTGCAAAACCCTCTCGATTTGGCGGGAGTTATTGCCATGGTTCTCGATGACCAAGGTAAGGGCTCTCAACTAATTAGCATACACTAAACATTTACCTACTCCGTGTGATTTGAGAAGTATTTTTTTGTTCATTCTATCAATTAAATATCATTGATTCATGTTTCTAGAAGAAAGAACTGACGAACTCTCGGCCGGGCTAGCTGGGGTCATCGAGACGGTGTTGAACGACGATCAAGGTAAGAGCTCTCAACTAATTAGCAATCACTAAATTTTATACACTAAATTTACCTACTCTGTGAAATTTTGAAAGTATTTTTTTTGTTCATTCTATCAATTAAAAATATCATTAATTTATTTTTCTAGAAGCTACTGCCACTGCCGCTGAGAAGTTGTCAACCTACGTGACAGAAGCTGCTGCTGCTGCTGCCACAACTGCGTTGAGAAAAAAAAAGACCTCACCAAAAAAGAGGAAGCGGCAAGCTCCTAAATAATCACAAAACCAATCGGTCCTTTTCAGGACCATCAAATCGGCCCTTTTCAGGGCCACCAATACATAGCAAACAGAACGTTCGAAACTATAACGAAAAAGATCGTCAGTATCGTATTTTTCAGAGAGGTTCTTTTCTCACTCGACGGTCGGTAAGAGCGCGCGCGCGCTCACGGGTAAAGGAGGTCTTGACGACGATTCAGACAACATGAAGCCAGCATCGATCGAGCTCGCATCGATCGGGGGGGCTTGCGGCATTTCAGATATCAGATCGCATCATTTCAGAAATCAGAAATTCAGTAATTCAGAAATCAGGTCGCATAAATCCTTGCGAAATTACCGTTACTATAGGGGGCGGTACTTGCGTTGAAAATTGACAAATACGTACAGGAGGCGGTCCTTATGCCGATAGATCCCATTAAAATTGCGAAAGATCCCGTTATAATTGCGAAATCATCGATTACCGTTAGGGGGACGTCCTTAAAATGGTGAAATTATCGATTACCGTTAGGGGGACGTCCTTGCAGCGAGTGGGAGGGGGCTTCGGCCAATCAGAACACAGGGGGGTTCTGGACCAAATTATTTGACCTAGATTGGTCCAGAACCCCCCTTGCCTATCTACTAAGAAGGTTTCCTGATTGTAACAAAGGGACTATTTTCAAACCTATCGATGACGTATGATATGTTATAACGTTCATACCATAGATGAGCATTTCATGTGAAATTATAAATATAGTCTGTATAAAGTGGTTATGCGATAAGAACACCATCGAATACTTTTTTTGGCCGAAAATATTCATTTTTTTGTCATTCTAAGTTTGTTTCCCGTTTTTTTTTCTGACCAAATCATTGCGTCATCAACTCTTTTGGCTTCATCATATGATTTTGCCGAATTAAACAATAGTTGCCTTTTTTAGGTTGTAACGTGGCAAACGTTTAGACCTCCTCCGTACCAGCCTAAACGAGCGTATGTATCCCCGAGAGCCCAAAAGTCCCGTTAGCTAATTTGAATACTGCCGCCCTTCGTCCTAGCGACGCCTTATCGACCGTAGATCCTCGGATTGGTCTATCGATGACGGCTGGCGCTAGCAGGACGAACGGCGATAAGCAGCAATTAGCATTCCGGAAACGAAGAGCCACTCATTGTCTAGCCGTTGAGAATAAGACGTGCCATAATTTCAGTGAGCCGAGAGAGAGAGTTTTTTGCAGAGTTTTGAGGAGTTAGAGTTGTGTTGTGAGGTGATTTGATTAATTGTGACCCCTGCTATTGATAATTGGACTTGATTTTGGATATTGGACTGAACCTAAACTGATTTGTGAAATATACGACCCTCGCCTGCCCACGGACACGAGCCGAACACGAGGCCGAGCCAACGTATCGATCAGGTAGGATCAATCCAGTCCAGACCCCCTAAGATAGTCTATATTCTTCCCCTAGAGTCCCTAAAGTCCCTTTTGAGTCTCGAGTTAGAGTCAGGAAGCTCTTCGTTCCCCAGTACCGTCATTAGTATCGAGTCCCCGAGTACCGCGTGTAAGCTGAGAGCCGGCAAGTTTGAACTTGTTGTTGTTCTCAGTGGCTGTCGATTCTGCGCGTAAGCGTTCCGGCTTGCATCGCCGCTGCGCAGAAATTCGCCTAGGCAGAGTTGACGCCATATTGCCCGAGTCTCTGACGTTACGCGTCGCAGATCGTCTGCTGCGTGTCAGAGCACTCTCGTGGCCGAGTCCCGAGTGAGTACCGATTCCCTTCCCCTCCCAGCTGTTGAGTGATCAGCTGTCAGTTAGAGACTAGAGGCAGCCGCCTCGAAATCAACTTGACAGCCAAGCCTCCAGCTGGTCGTAGGAGAAAGGCTATTCCCTACTGCCTGTGATAACTGTCAACCGTACCTTCTCCTAGTCTATCTATATTACTTAATTAGCGATTTAGAGTCATTTAATTTATTTCTTTTATATTCTTGCATTTAATATGATTTAGTTTTCTCCACGTAGTATTAATAAACATAAAGTAGCGGTGAAAAAAGCCGAAGCCAGGTGATAGGCTGGACAAATTAATATCACCTTTTTCTTTTTTTCTTTTTAATTAATAAATAATATTCCAATCTAATTCGTATTGTGTTGAGTGTTTTTATTTCTCGCCCCCACGAATTATCCCTCTACCGCTAGCTAGCTGGAGCAAGAGAGAGAGAGAGAGGACTCTGAGCCCGGAGTCTGGCGCCCAACATCATACCTAGAGCTAGTCGGAGGAGGTAACGACGTTGGTACTAGTTTGTTAACTGATCGTAGTTCCTGCGGGTAACACCCGAGCCCGCGGGAATCGCTGTTACAAGGTACTTGAAAATTGAGTGAAACCTTTTTTTTCAATTTTTTCAATGTCAATTTGATTACGGCACCCTTTCCAATCAAGCTAAGAATATGAAAAATTCAGGCACTCTTTTGCGTTATTATCTATCGATTGAAAGGGTGGCAAGTATATGTTAGAAATTAACGACCACCCCAATATTGGTACAATTATTAGACAACACTTTGGGACACATCTCATAATCATTCCTACGGTCGGTCGTGTATATATTTCGGGAGCTCCACCTATATATTGTAACGGAGTTTCAGAGTACAACTCCGCACCCTACGGCGTTCCTTCAAATAAATTACTAATTAATAAAAATCTAAGAGAGTGTTGGGCGCCAGACACGTAAGTGTCGTTTTCACAGAAATCAAATAGAAGACAGCGGTACTCAACGAACTAATATATTGCCGGAACGACGGCCTTGAAGCTAGGTTAGCTCAGATTTGCTAAGACAGTAGTAGAGTGGGTGGATTCACCTTTTTAACTAATTAAATAAAATATAAAATACCAGATATAAATTTCCTTCAGTGAAATCTGCGATTTCGTATGTTGTCCTTTTGGCAGTGTGATACAGATTTAGCGATAACAAATTCCTTAGCGATAACAAAAGGTTCGACTATAATCGGAAGTGTTGAATTACGCAGAATTAGTTATCAAAATAATAGTTACAAATAATACTCGAATAATAACGTTTGGAATAATTCTTAGAAAAATACTGATTTTAACAAAGGAATGAATATTATATTATTGAGCCTTACCGCGGCGCAGCGGTATAAAAGAACGTAAACACGCCGGTTAGCTAGCTGTGCCGTAGAAGCGATATAATACAAGCTACACTACTTTTCAGGCTACGTATCACCGAGCGATACGATACTCTATAGCAAAGTTTCTAATGCGGCACGCTAGCGTTGTTAATTAATCATTTAGGCGATATCAGAACACAATAAATAATTTCGGAAAAGCTAAGAAACGCAGTAAACTAAGTTAACAAATGACTCGAACTAGAATATTTAAGATATTAGATCAAAGACGTTACTTAACGATAGCAAACTTATTATAACGCAATATAGCGGAAATCGGAATGTTATATAGTACAAGTAAATCGCATAAATCAAATATCCTATGAGATAAAGAAATCAGATGAAATGAACAGAATAATAGAAATCAAACAGAATATGAAAATAATGAAGCAGATTAATAAATGAACAACTCAAAACTATGACTAACTACGTTCAGCCAACCTCGGGGAGTTGGAATTACAAGCGACACACCATGCGATATTATTTAATTAATTACTAATAGATTACTAATAAACTACTGAATCATAGAGAGTAAATAGATCAAAGCGTAAAGTATTCTCAAAGCGAGAATTAAAGCAAGAACAAGCTCTCAAATAATATTCTTAGATTAAAAGTAAATATAACAAAGAATTCAGATTAATAAGCGGAAAATTATCAAGCCAAAAGATATTCTTAATTACTACAGCCAATTTATGAAGTGCTTTCGCTGGAATTCGTATCTTAAAACTATCAAACGAATCGCGTAGCCCGTAGGCTGTACGCTACACAAATAAGGCGTTTTAACTACTAGGGTAACTAATTGAAATGCTAATAACTAGTCTGAAGAGATAGACTTTCTCATAAAAAATGCAACGATAACTAACAATAATTGAAATCCAGCGGTAGCTTATGGTTTTTCTAGCAATTACAGATCATAAATACCTTACCTTAGCGATGTACGGCTCATAGCACACATTTAACTAACTTTATAAACTTTAGCGAAAACTATGCGAGAGACTAGGCGAGAGAGAGCAATTCCATGTCCGGTGGCTTCAAAGCGAAACGTGGAAGTGATGGGGCTAGGCGATACCTCGGTACGTCTCGACGATCCTTCCTGAATTTGAAAATCGAGAGCCTATCAGGACCGGCCAATTAGCTGATTGGTCCTGCGAAAAACGTTCCATGAACGAGCAGCTCGTCAGCTGCTCGGCCCAAGGCGTCATCTTGTTGCCTGACGTTAGGCGTTAGGTCTCTGAGCTTCCTAACGATGGTACAGCCGTTCTGCTGAACTTCGGTGGCGAGAGGATCTTCGGGAAGCTGCGACCTTGGTTCTTACGAAGCAATACCGTACCAGCGATACCAACCGCATGGGATACACTTTACAGATGCAATCTCTTCGGTAGATGACACACTGCAAACTTCTGGCAGGCCTAGGTGTTCCATCCGGATCTCCACCTCTTCCGGCCTGGCCAGAGAACGCGGGACACTATCCTTGTCCATTCTTACGTTTTACTTCCTGTAGCGATAACGTTACGTCACTGGTCCTTATGCCGGACTCTGCGTGACGTCGGTAATGGCAGCTGGAGCGGGTGATGAAGCTGGTTGTGCAAGAGGCAACAACCACATGCTGGGTGGTAAGATTCATCTGCTGGCAGGAGGCTGTGTAACAGCCCTATACGCCGCCTAGCGATATTGGACCAAGGTCCGCAGTCTTCCCTCCGGTTGATTCGGTACTATCCTAGTACGATCACTTGATTGCGTACTGCGTGGCCGTCTCTTTAACACCAGTTCTAGTGTCGGAAGTTCGGGATCGTCGTCTTCTTTATCTTCTTTCTCTCTCTCTCTCTCTCGCGGTACATTAACAGAAAAACACTTCAAATTAGTCTGGCTCTATTGCTTATTCTAGGTGTGTCACTTGTATCCCGAGGGTCTAGACGGCGGTGAAAACTCTCTTTCGCGATATAACAAATAAAAAGATCGTATTTCGGAACTCTTGTGACGGCACCTAATCTGCAACGTCACAATATATATTTCCATTTGTTATTACCGGCAAACCCTCGCGGTTTAACAGCAATCCGAATCTCCATTGTGCGTAATCCCAATCGAGAGCGGGTGTCGTTCTGACTGGCAGTCGTATGACAGGATCGTTAAACGTTGCCATAGGGTAGTTTAGAATTTTTCATATATCTCTTTTAGCCATCAATAATACTGCAATCATCTCCTTGAACACTTGTTACGTGTCGTGGCATGCTCGGACGAATGTATAATGGCTTAGTAATTAAATAATTCATTACTAACTACGTAATGTTCATCTTAGATATTTGATGACTAACTACGTAATCTTCATCTTAGATATTTCATGACTAACTACGTAATGTTCATCTCAGATATTTCATGACTAACTACGTAATCTTCATCTTAGATATTTCAAAACTCTTCCGAGCCATACGTTCTACAGCATGCGATAACATAATTTATTTCTCAACGCACGTAAAATGGACGGAATTTTGATCGCGTACTATAGATAATTGATTTGGACTATTTTGGCTTCCTTCGTGCGAGTGTGGATTACAACAATTACTTGCAAAAGAATAAACGTACAACACAATTGATATCACGGGAGATTCGTGGTGAAATGTTGTAACCTGTCGAACTACCGCCCGCCAGAACGGTGTAACCCGAGCTCTCGACTGAGATTACGGACACCCGTGACTAATTGAGGCTTGTACATTTATTCGATTCGTGCCGCTACCGTATAATTGAATGATTTTGAATGAATCAGAAAGATATGATACGTTTTTCGTATACTACTACTGTCATGTTACGCCGATATTGTATGATCCATACCACGCACGAAGAGAAGCTGACGAGTAAAGCGGTCTATACGATTTCTGTTACAATCGCGAACTCCATTCAAGGCCCATCCGATAGTCCAAATTTTTCATTTCGGAAGTTGATTAAATTTTTTTTATAGGTTTTTTTTTGTTGTTTTTGTTAGCTTCCATTTCTTGACGAGCGTCTAAAATGTACTGTGGGTCCCTGATATCCATATTTCTCAACGAGCGGCTATCAACTATTTCAGGTACCATACAGCATTTATAGAATCTCGTCAGAAATGGTTCCATTTTTTGGGACCAAAACTCGTCGTTCCTTTGAACGAATATACTTTTTATACCTGGTGCAGGCGTTCAAACAGCGAATATGCAGTACTTCCTACGGGTCACGTGCAGCTGACCTTGTACTTGATAGTAATATTCGTGGTTCTCGTTCATTTTTTCGCCGAGCTTGTCAAAGATACAATGCAAGTTTCCTATCTTCTGAGCAAGTGCCTCCTGCGGGGTGAAATTTCTAATGGCAAATGGGCATTTGATTTCCACAATCCTATCGTCGTCGATCAAACCGTCTGGCGAAGCGCCGATGTGCGGTAGCTCCTCGTCAATAAACAGGCCACACGCCGTGATTAGAACATTGCTGTCGATTTCCAATGCTCGTCGCGCTTCTTCTTCGTGCTGCTGGCCGTGTTCGATAGCCGGGAGCCGCAACGGTGTGGGATACAGCAACGCTTTAACCTTCTTATAACACGATGTGTCAGCACGCATGCGACACACGCTTCCGAAATTCGATGCAGTCAGGATTTTCTTGCGTATTAACACCCAACGGTCGCTCCTGCCTTGTTGCCTCGTAGTACGCTCAACTTCGTTGCGGTCTGCCTGCCACTCCAGCAATAAATCGTTATGGAACTTCAATTTTTGCTGGAACTTGTCCTCCGACAAGTCCGGATCTTGCGAATTAGTTCCATAGTCTGCGGTCGCAGTGTCTGTACGTGGGACTTTGCTTCTCTGTTCGGAAGGGTTGTTGTTTCCTTAAATCTTCCGCTTTTCGACAGATCTGGTTCTGCTAGTTGTTTTATGATCATTTCTCTTGATATGTCGATCCTCTATTTTCGTCAACGTCGCTGTTGGTTCCTTGCCTATTTTTTCTTTCAACACGCTCAAGGCTTTATTGGTGTTGAATTGTACGACCGCGGCGGCGCATCTTCCGGTGTATGAACCTCTGGCCCCGTAATTGATACGTTTTCCACCAATATATTTGGCAATGATGGAATTGTATCTTTCCACGCAGTTGCTATTGACGCGCAATATCAGGCTGTCTGAGTAACAGTTCAGATTGGCAAAAGCTTCCTTTATTCTATCATAGAGTCCAAAAGCGTTCAATGCGGGAGCTACATTTTCTTCTCCTTCCTTCAATGAACCGTCACAGAAGTAACCGATTTACGCGCACTTTTTATGCTCGCCGAATACGTGGCTCGGCGCGTTTAAAATATCGCCCGCAAGCTTGCGAGCCTTCAGACTTGTGGGGCCTTCTTCCTTCGACCTGAATTCCACAGCCTTGGTCACGGCAGTTCGCAGCCTGAGTACGCTGCCTTCGATTACTTGACGTGACTTGCCAAGGCGACCTTTTGCTTTAGCGACCTCTTTGATTTTCGTAGCCAGATTACGCAACAAATGGTTTGTGCATTCGACTTTCTTGACAGGCATATTTGGGTACGGATTGCTATCCAAGATCTTCTTGTAGACGTTACTGTCTCCGTCTGCGATCAAGGTAGAGTACATAAGTCCGTGCTCGTCGATGCTATGCTTGAATCCGTCAACGATAGCGTCACTTTCCATGCTGGTGGAACTGCGGTTTCGCTCCCAATTTTTGTAACAAAAATGATCGGATGGTTCCTTCTCCGTGCGTGCCGCTCGTTCGCATGTAGCGCAAAATTTGTTGCGTACCCCGATGAAAAGGATCTTCTGCGTGTGGTAACCGACGATTGCGCCAACTCCAGACAGGAAATCGTACTTCCCGGTTCGGTACGATCTTTTCATCCAACTACCATCCGCTACAACGGGAATATGCGGAATGCCATCGATGATGTCACCGCGCTCGATAGCTAATTCCCTCTCAAGTTTACCAGCGGCTTGCATCTCTTGTGCTGCGGTACCCATGAATTCTTGAGTGATCTCGTTTTCATACTTTCGGTATGTATTTTCCGAAATGCTTGGCACATCAATCGCTGCAAACAGTTGTTCCATTTGTGAATGCCCAATCCCGCTGGTGATGCACCCGGCCACCGCGCTACGATGAATATCCATAGATTCGGGACCCGACGGATCAGTCCATATGCTGTCCTTGTGCATGCAAAATTGGCACTGAAAACAGATTTGCGTTCGCAATCCCTGTTCACGCGACCCTACGACTTTTAGGGCTGACATCGGACAAGCTAGGGCAGGCGCGTGATTTCCGAATTTCTTGAAGAAATCGGAAAACAGGTGCTGTATATTTACGATGCGACGACCTTCAATATTGGCCTCTTCCAGAGCGTACGCGTCGGATGGGTTGTTGGATATTTCGAGCTTGAAATCATCCAGATCGTCTTCTTCCGGCCAAGCCCATTTATCTGGCACCTGTTGTTCCGCCTCTGTACCGATTGTCTGTTCTTCAGTGTCGGTATCAGACACGTGATCCGGTTCGGCACCACGGACAGATCCAGCCACGTGTTCGCCGTCTGGTACGTCGTCAGCGTTGTGAATTGTACGATAATTATCGTATTCATACGATAATTTCAGGCTGTGTACGATGTACGATACTGATTCATTATCGTACGCGAAAATACGATTATTTTGTCATTTCAACGGCTTCTATATAGTAGTTTTCGTATCTAGGGCGTAAAGTTAAACTTCACGCCCGAGTTGTGATCGTCGCTTCCGAGGGCGGCGAAGCCGGCCCGAGGACCGCGCGATCACACGAGGGTGTTAAGTTTAATTACGCCCGAGTTGCGAACAATATTTTTCGTCATAGTGGCGTAAAGCACAACGCATTTCTAGCCTTATCCAAACAGGGCGTAAAGTGCGTACTTTACGCCTACTATGACGAAAAAAATTTTACAATCCAATACAGATTTAAAATGCGCGCGACTCCAAAGTCTAACTTCTTTGGCCGAAAGAGCACTAGTGGCGCGCTATCGGTGGCACCTAGCGGCTGGAACTATTAGCAGCTGTTTCTAGCATCGTCAGTCATCACTCTCGTTAAGTTTAGTCGTGGTTTGACCGTTCACCGTTTACACAGTTACGCTTTACAGGTATGTCACAGATCACAGATGTGTTGGGCACACGTGACACTCGGCATGTTTCCGAGGGAATTTCGAAAGTCCGAAAATCGGTGGATTTGTTACCGATATATTATGTGGTATACATTATGTTTTCAGATTCATAACAGGCATGCTACTGAATAGAAACATAAAATAAGGTAAAGCAATATGGATTCTACAAGCGAAAATGAAACGGATAAGCCTAGTACACCAAAGAAGAGACGTCTTAATAAAAGAGAATTACCTAAAGCAGAATTACCAAAACATAGACAACAAAAATATACAAAGAAATGGGAAGAAGAGAGTGATTTTAAAAAGTGGATTACACCTGATACTGATGACTTCCTCAAAGCCAAATGTAAATTTTGTAATATATCCATGACGGCTGGAAGATCTGTTTTGAAGTCGCACATGAAAAGTAAACGCCATGAAACCAAAATGTTAGGTTTAAGAAAAAATTCTGTATTGACTGATGCCTTTTTGAAAACTGCGAATGCAAATGAATCAACTATGGTTTGAAAGGCAGAATTGAAACTATCAGCATATTTCGCCGAACATAATATCGCGTTCAATGCGGCTGAACATCTAGGACCCGTTCTCAAAGAATGTTTTCCTGATTCCAAAATTTGTAAAGAAATAACAGTTAATCGAACAAAAACTACAAACATTATAACGAAAGTCATAGGCCCCAATATAAAAAAGGAATTTGCGAATAAATTACGGCACAAGAAATTCAGCATACTCACAGATGAATCTACGGACATATCGAGTACAAAGACATCATGTATAATGGTGCGTTATTACGATGACGAAAATCGCCGTATTCAAAGCAGCTTTTGGAAACTACATCAAGTTTTTTGTACTGGGAGTATACATGTAAACGAGGGCGCAACAGCATCGAATTTGTATAATGGTTTGAAAGAAAGCATGAGTGAATTCAACATACCCGACGATAATATAGTTGGATTTGGCTCGGACGGCTGCAATGTTATGATGGGTGCACATAACTCTGTAGCTAGTAGATTCAAGGAGAATTGCCCCGGAATTGTAATTATGAAATGTATCTGCCATTCCGCACATCTTTGTGCAAGTGAAGCGTGTAAAAGTCTCCCCAGCAGATGTGAAGAGTTAGCTCGGGCTGTGTACAACTTTTTGAAAGGTAGTTCGAAAAGATCTGCACAATTGGTGCAGTTTCAAGAATTCTTCAATCTGAAGCCGCATAAAATGCTACATCCATCACAAACTCGCTGGCTATCTTTAACTGCCGTCGTAAATCGAATGTTGGCATAATGGCCAGCATTGACGCTTTACTTCACTGACATGTCTCTCTCGGAAAAAATCGTAACCGGACAATTGGTACTGGAATGGCTGCGGGATCCTTTCATCAAATTATTCTATTACTTCCTACAATGGGTTTTACCTAAATTCACGAACCTAAACACCTATTTTCAGTCATCACGAGTTGTCATTACAGAACTAAAAGCAAAGATCGAAGATCTGTATAGAGACCTGCTGCTGTGCTTCATGGACAATAATTATGTGATGCAAACCGAAATACAAAATGTCAATCCTGGAGCATACGACAAACATCTAGGCGATGCCCAAATGTATCTTGGAGTAGGCGTGATGAACCAGATGAATGAAGTAAATATTCGCAACAATCCGACGCTATTAAAAGATTTCTATCAACGATGCAGACGGTTTTTCGAGGTAGGGGCTAAAGATATTCAGAAGCGTTGGGATTTCGGCGATCCAGTTATGGCGGAAATCGCAGCATTGAACCCGAAGATTGCTTTGAGTTCAACTGCGCGGGTAAAGACGCCATCAATAGTACCACTGATACCCTAGTAGAATTTTGATCAGGCCGGCCCGAGGTGAGGCTCGCCCCCGATCGGGCATAATCGTGGAAAGTCTATCCTGGATTCTCTCGCCAGAGCCCTGCCATGCGCGAATCGGGCATACCCGATCATGAATTTCTAGTTAGATACTTGCAGGGCGCTATTGTGGCAAGCCCAGTTAACGATTTCCTAGTCTTGCGGCATATCAGGCTATACATGAGTGAAGCTGACTATGCCCGCGGCCGCGCTTCTAGCGGGGCCCTGGTCGGAAAAAATGAGAACTGGGGGTTTTGCATGCTTTCTTTGATTTTTCTACGATTTTCTGGAATTGCTTTAATTTTGGCATGCGATCGTTTTCGTTGTCCAGGTCGTCCGCATCGTAACTTTCGTCGTCCAGGTCGTAACTTTCGTCGTCCAGGTCGTAACCTTCATATTTTTCGTCGTCCAGGTCGTCAGCTTCGTAGTTTTCGTCGTCCAGGTCGTCAGCTTCGTAGTTTTCGTCGTCCAGGTCGTCCGCATCGTAGTTTTGGTCGTAACCTACGATGCGGACGACCTAATGACTACGAAACCTACAAAGGTAACGACCTGGACGACGAAAACTATGGAGGAGCTATGACGTGACGACGAAAATTACGATGACGACGACCTGAAAGACGAATATATACGAAACCAAAATTAAAGCATATTCCAGAGAATCGTCAACATTATATTCAGTCACAAGTTATTATGCCGAATTACTCCGAGATGAAAATAAACAAACAACCATAAATGTCATGCAAAACTCTCAATTTGTTTCGTCAGATCAGCTGATGTTGTTTTTCAACCTATATAACGCACGTTATTATTGATAACCTGAAAAGTATATTCAAAAAGGATAAAGTGATATGGAACCTGATCGTAAGCGATTGAAATTGAACTCGGCATGGGCAAGGATGAGAAAATCCCGCGCGATTCAACATGCGATGAGAGAATTCACCTTAACTTCAAATGATCAGAAACATGATGATATCGATGATCTCGCTGGTACGTAGTCATGTCATACAATGATTGTGCCAGATTCTTCATAAAGTCCATACAATATATAAAAGGCTCAGAGAAGGATAGATGAACAATAACAGGCACTTGCTTAATTTTTAACAGGCGAAACGGATTCTCACGAAGAATTATCCCAAGTGAGCCCTTGTACATCGCAATCTCAGAATTAGGACTACTCAACAGATGAAGTTGGAGAGTCGAGCAGTGAATCAATAGAGATTGATGCTGCAGAGGAAGAAAAAGATGAAGTAGAAGAAGATTATTATAGTGCAGAGGAGTACAATGAAGTAGATGAAAGTGAATTTGAAGATGACGCTGGCGGAGTGAACGATCAAATTGTAGATATGTTAGCACATCCCGCCAATATGAATCATAAACGAGAAATTGAGCTACTGAGAAAATGGGCAGTCGAATGCAGCATAAGACATTCACACGTTGACGAACTACTCTTCATTTTGAGACAAAGGTTACTTCTAGACCTACCAAAATCAGCTAAAACTTTTTTACAAACTTCTTCTGCCTTGTATGATATTCAAAGAATCCAAGACAGTTATGGGGCCAATACATCTGAGCTTGTGTATTTCGGTCTGGCAAAAGGACTTAAAGCATGTATCAATATCCAACTTCATCAAGAAAATCTAATTTATCTACAAATAAATATAGATGGGTTACCGTTATATAGATCAAGTATAAAACAGTTCTGGCCCATTCTATGTAAAGTTCACTTTGATCCTGATATTTATAAACCATTTCCAATAGCAATATACTGTGGTCAAGAGAAGCGAAAGAGCGTAGATGAATATCTTGAAAAGTTTGTAGAAGAGGTGAATCTCTTGCAGGAGAAAGGCGTTGTAATTGATGGCAAAAATTTCGAGGTGCGGATCAAATGTTTTATTGCAGATACTCCGGCACGTACTTTCATCAAATGTGTAAAAGGCCATGGTGGCTACGCTGCCTGTGAAAGGTGTACAGTATATGGAGAACGTTGTAATAGACGGATTATATATAATTTAGCCGATTGCCCTGAGGGACTGAAATTTCTTTCCGAGCGGCACAGCAACGTGAACATCATAACGGAGTGTCCCCTCTGACTCGCATAAGACCTGCAATTAGGGGAGAGTGGGGTAATCACGGACGGCGGGTAATGGCGGACAGCGCCATTTCTCTATGTTTCCTTTCCCCAATCTACGCAAGCCGGTGCATATGGAGAGCTGTCTCGAATTGCAGTATAGACGCCCTGTCAAATGTGAACAAACTCGTAAGCTCTTTGAGGTAATAACCGTGAAAACATTTCAATGAATTTGATGTAATTATTCTTAGGTGTTCAAATCGATGAAATGACTTGGTTTCATGGAATACAGTGTTGAATATTTAGCTTCAGAAAGTAAATTCCATCCCGATATCATCGCCCAACTTCAAGTTCAGAATGTGAGGCCGTGTTTCTTTGCAATGTTACTTTTTATCGATTTGATCGGGTGGGGTAATCGCGAATGGCGGAATAACAGGTTCGCAATTACCCCGCGCTGATCCAAGCTGATGTTTTCTCACCATATATTGTTAGAATACTGATTATCTGCAGGTACTCGGTTGACTTTTGATGTTTTACCCCTATTTATTATCGGATTCACCTGAAGTCTAGTCATCCGGGCTACCCCAAGTGCTGTTCGCAACTACCCCACGGTAGTAGGGATTACCCCACACGCAGCATTTTGCTTTTTTGTTAACAGAGTCTAATTATTTCAAATTCTAATACAGTTCATTACAGTTATAAGTAGACAGATAACCCGACTCCCAATGTATGCAATAAAACATATGTTACCTATAAACCATTCCTAATTATTTGACATTTCCCTTAGGTGTTCGTAATTACCCCACTCTCCCCTAATATGGTCTCGCAATTCATGCTCGACTTTATGCATCTGTGCTGCTTGGGGGTCATGGAAAAACTACTTTTGTATTGGTTGGAGGGAAATTTGAACATTCGTTGGAGTCGAGTCGAAAAACTAAGATTGTCTGAGAGGATGAAAGCTCTAAGATCCTAGACACCCTGTGAATTCCAACGCAAACCGAGGTCAACATTCGAGATTGCACATTGGAAAGCAACGGAGTTTCGATTTTTTCTTTTATACTGTGGTCCTGTTGTACTTAAGAATCTCTTAGACTTAGCATTGTACAAGCATTTCCTACTGGTACATGTTTCTTGTAGGATATTATGCGACAAGGTTCTATGTTTAAAACAGACCTATACAGATCCAGTGACAGTTTATTTGAAAAATTCCTTTCTATTAACACGGGAGTATTATGGCGCAGAATCACAGGTGATGAGTGTTCATAATCTCATTCATCTTGTCAATGACGTGGAATATATGAAGAGCTCTATCAGTACCTACACAGCATTTCCATTTGAAAATCTTCTTGGCCAAATTAAGAAAATGCTGCGCACCGGTAATCGACCGCTTGCTCAAATATGCCGTCGATTACACGAAGCATTCTCTGCTGAGGGAAAAAATTACATTGCCTCCTGATGTGCAGATCTTAAAAAAGAGTGCCACAGATTGTCTGGGCAATATTTCTATACAAAAATTACAGTATCGTGGAGCTACTCTAACTACCACTGCACCTAATAATTATGTGATCCTTCATAGTCAAGAAATAGTTAAAATTGAGAAGATATCTAAAAATGAAGAAAATATTGCAATCACTGGACTAAAATGGAAAATCAAGAAATCATTATTCATGTACCCTTTCGATTCAAAATTATTGAAAATGTGGGAGCATCAAGAACGACCATCTTCTAATAGAATAACATGCCCGCTATAATCAATCGACAGTAAGATGGTGATTTTGAGTGTCGAGAACCAGAAATTCTATGGCATGCCACTTCTCCACATGTCAAATAATTAAATAAATAAATAAATAACATATAATTTAAAATTGAGTGTGTTTCTGCAAATAGTGAAAACTATGAGTGAGTTAGTGGCTGAGGGTTGTTTTGAAGAAACAAAAATTCAAAAACTTTCGTCATCATTTTTATTTTTGCTTCGTTGCCTGGGCCACGTTACACACTCTTCAGCAAACATGGCTACAGTGCAGAGGTACCCATATCGACTCGTTGAATTCTCATCTGAGGATGTAGATGTAGTGCCATCAACGTGGATCAGTTTTGATTCCACTAGTAGCCAATGCGTGACCACTTTTATGCCACCGCCTTATGACCGCAAGCAATCTGAAAAACTGCATTCACGAATCGAAGATTGTGCAGAACCGCCGAGTACCTGGCCCACATATCCGGTGAAATTGAAAGGACATGCAAGTGAGCATTCTGATAGTACTTAGAAATTTGATACTTTGTTTGAGTTGCTCACGTTTTCGAATCAATTATCATACAACTATTGTGATATTAATATCTAATTTAGAATCATATGGCGACGCTCTGAATCGGCTGGAAACCCTGAAAACCAAAAAATATGCCTATTCGAGCAACCCTGACATGAGACCTGAAGAAACAGCGAAAGCAATACAACGATCATATCGCTGCCAAAAACGAAAAGTCGATGTAGCCGTCACTAAAGATCTCTTAAAAGTACCGAAAATAATGGAAAAGTTACCAAGCCCTGGATCACATACCAGTTCTGTAGTTCGTGAGAGCAATTCTTTCTTTTTATTTCAACTCTATGGAGTTATTATAACAATAGAGGTTCATGGCAGTATCTTCCACAGCTCCAACTCCAACTCTCAGTACCAGTAGTGAGCCATGCTCGAAGTCATTTCAAGAAACTCCCAGAAAATCCAGAGAACGCAAATAAAAGAAACGTCAGCCGAAAAAGAAAAAATATGATCATGACCACTCCTCACCAGCTGCATCGCCACAGAGCATTGAATCGACTCTCAGAATTTCAAAAATCTCAAGTTACAAGGAACCACTGCAAATAATTCCCACACCCAGTCCTAGTAGAGAGTCACATCAAAATGCTTCAAAAATTTTTTTTAAAAACTCAAGAAAGCAACATCAAGAGGAGGATTGCAACAATTCAGTAAATCCATCACCAGAAAGCATCAAACTTACTCCCAAGACCTCCAAGGTCAATGTACACTACACTTCCTCCCGGAACTCTAATTCACACGTTGAAAAAGGCGTATCATCAAAATTGAGCTCTACAATCAATCCGAAGTTCTTTCATAAACCTCAGCAAACTGGAAGCAAGCATGAATTATCAAAAACGGTAAGAGGCCTTGCGTGAGCACAAGTGACATTATAAACAATGCTGCGCTGATTCATATTAACAAGTGCAAATTTTCTCTACATTCATGATACTTGCTCATGTAATTCTCTTCGGTTTTAGTGGAACTGATTCTCAAAAAGGTGGTTGGCCTCTGTGAGGTCGTGAAAGAGCTGAGCGATGAAATCCGATCCTTGCGCACTACCATCAAATCTGCCAATTTGGACCACGATGACGTACCATGCTTCCCAGAAATGGATGGCTTGACAATTCCCTTCACGGAGATGGCGGACTTCAAGAAATTTGATGAGAAATTGGGGGATGAAGAGAATATCCCATTTAGAAACAAAATTGTTAGTTTTAATGATGTCAGTTAGCTAATTATCTAATTCTTGATTTAAATTTGTTCAGGTTCATTCTCTCCGTCTCGACCTCGACCGTGGTGGACTAGTGTCGAAGAGCATTAGGTCGATGCTCAAACATTACGTGTCGAGATATCTTGCACTGTCATTCACTGCTATAAAAAAGACGCCCAAAAAAGACGTGTTCAAGGAGACGAATTTCTGTACAGTAATGCTGGGTGATGATGACTACATATGGGGTATTCCAAAATATTTTCAACGGTCATTCACCCCGACCCCCATCGATTTCCGAATAAATTATTCTCAGGGTCACCCGAGACCCAGGTATGATTGCTGAATTATTTTAGAATTTTGCGATTTTTTTTTTAGAAGTTACGATTTTTGGAAAATCGCACTTTTCGGCAACAGCTCGGTTTTCATCCAATTCTGGTTGGCAACCAAGGTATCCCACGGAAAAGTGACTGGTGCACAACTGTCCAGTTTTTTGACGTATTTCGAAATGGAAATATTTGTAGATTTTTTCAGACACCGGAAGTGCCGAAATTCTCGTTTCAAAAATCAAAATCTCGGATTGCAACAAGTCGCCGTGATCGATCTTTTGGAAATTTGTAGACAAAATTCGACATCGAAAGACGGAATCTTGAAGACCAGGCCGAAGTTGGGCCTACATCGGGTTTAGGAGGTATGGCTATTTCAATCACGCGAAAATTCATATTCCGGCGTTATTTTTGTTATGATTATTATTATTATTATTAAAATTATTAAAATTATTATTATCATTATCAATTAACAATCATAATGATAATAATGATAATAATAATAACAAAAATAATAATTTTGATAATTTTAATAATAATCATAATAATAATAACAAAAATAAGGCCGAAATATGAATTTTCGCGTGATTAAAAGAGCCATACCTCCTAAACCCGATGTAGGCCCAACTTCGGCCTGGTCTTAAAAATTCCGTCTGTCGATGTCGAATTTTGTCTACAAATTTCAAAAAGATCGATCACGGCGACTTTTTGCAATCCGAGATTTTTATTTTTGAAACGAGAATTTCGGCACTTCCGGTGTCTGAAAAAATCTACAAATATTTCCATTTCGAAGTACGTCAAAAAACTGGACAGTTGTGCACCAGCCACTTTTCCGGGGGATACCTTGGTTGCCAACTAGAATTGAATGAAAAACGAGCTGTTGCCGAAAAGTCCGATTTTCCAAAAATCGTAACTTCTAAAAAAAAAATCGCAAAATTCTAAAATCATTCAGCAAGCATACCTGGGTCTAGGGTTACCCTGAGAATAATTTATTCGGAAATCGATGGGGGTCGGGGTGAATGACCGTTCAAAATATTTCGGAATACCCCATATATATATATACACTAGGGGGGCTCCGCCCCCCTGCGCGCTTCGCGCGCCAACCCCCCATATTTTATGAGTTGTTTTAAGACCTGAATAATCCGCGGATTGTATGTTCTTCAGACAATGACCGAATTTTTGATGAAATCCAGTGTTTGTTTTGTGACTCCCGATTACATATTCTCCTCACATTGGCTATTGGGTACTAAGAATTTAGAATTTATATTTTAAACTTTAGACTTTATACTTTATACTTTATACTACAAAGAGCCGTCGCCACCGTGTCAGTATCGCAGGGAATCATGGGCAATAATAGGTGCAAACTGTGACCCAATAACAATGAGTAACTATGTTCGGTTTGGTCGAAACAAAAAATAAAAATACGAACAGTAGAAGTGAAGTTTTATAATATTTCAGTTCTTCCACGTGAATCGGATTCACATGATCTATGTGACTACTATTTTTGATTTTTTCACTTTCGATACCCGAGGAAAACCAAGGATACCCGAGGATAGCCGAGGATACCTGAGGAAACCCGAGGAAAACCGAGGACACCCGAGGATACCCGAGGAAAACCGAGGATACTCGAGGATACGCGAAGATACCCGAGGATACCCGAGGATACCCGAGGATATCCGAGGATACCCGAGGATACCCGAGGATACCCGAGGATACCCGAGGATACCCGAGGATACTCGAGATACCCTTAGGTGGGTTGGGTTGGGTTAGGTTGGGTTAGGTTGGGTCAGGTTAGGTTGTGTTAGATATTGAGGATACCCGAGGATACTCGAGGTTACCCGAGGATACCCGAAGATACCCGAAGATACCCGAGGATACCTGAAGATACCCGAAGATACCCGAGGATACCCGAAGATACCCGAAGATACCCGAGGATACCCGAGGTTACCCGAAGATACCCGAAGATACCCGAGGATACGCGAAGATGTACCCGAGGATACCCGAAGATACCCGAAGATACCCGAAGATACCCGAGGATACCCGAAGATGTACACGAAGATACCCGAGGATACCCGAGGATACCCGAAGATACCCGAGGATACCCGAGGTTACCCGAAAATACCCGAAGATACCCGAGGATACCCGAAGATGTACACGAAGATACCCGAAGATACCCGAGGATACCCGAGGATACCCGAGGATTCCCGAAGATACCCGAAGATACCCGATGATACCCGAAGATACCCGAGGATACCCGAAGATACCCGAAGATACTCGAGGATACCCGAGATACCCTTAAGGCCGAAGCACATAAATCGCCAGAAGACATAAGCAGAATCCAGAGACCGCATGCGCACTTTCGATAGTCCAGTAAACAAAGCGCATGCGCTATGACTCATGCATTCTGCTTGTGCTTCCTGGATTTGAATTTACACAAAAATCCATAGGCACATAAGCGCGGGCATAGCGCGTGCGTTTAAAAATGTCAAACTGCACCTTTTCCACGCAGTAAGTATTATAATCATAACACTATATTTTCTTAGTAAAGTGATGATAGTTCGATATGGCTGCTGATTCATCGTTATATATACAGTACTCGTCAATTGAAGTGGGACAAGGTATTTTTTTCGGATTTTTGCAAAAATTGGACCGATTTCGTAAAATCAAGAAATCACATTCCATGAAATTTCATAATCTTTCGAATGAGACTAGTTTTATCCCGATCGATTGAGAATTGGCCGATTGCCAGGGGACTTCGTAAATTGGTGATAATCGGGGTTTCGCGAACCCCCCGTAAAATAATAGTGGATGTTATCGTACCCTTTGGTACCTCATACCAATTGAAAGGGCAGCTCTTGACGTGCAAAAGACACCCCCACATGTCGCAATCGGATAACTCGTGGAGAAGTTATACGTCCAGGAAGTGAGAATCGGTCATCGGTGATAACTCCGGAACGCTACGCTCGATTCCACTGAAATTTGTTGTGGAGTCGTTTTTTATTACGCCCTCAAATCTCACTTTAGTGTTATTACGCTAATTGTCCTCGCAGAGGAGACCCAGGTACTTCCTGAGCGCAAGGTTTCGTTTATCGACACTTTTCGAATTGAAAGACTTTGAATTCAGGGCTAGGAGTTAGTGATTGTTGAAGGGGAAGTTTCAACGATTAAAATGCGTGGTCATTCAATATCGCGAATGACCCCCATAAGAAGCGGGAAGTTGATGAAAAACGAGAACGAAATCGTGTACCCGCGAGATTTCGATGTAGAGTTGCACGCCGATGTTCACTTGTCTCGCTGAAGGGGCGCACGCGACCATCCCTGGTAATCTCTCTGATGAATGCGTAGGCTTCATTGACGCTTTTGTGAGAGTTTTCAATGATAAATAATTAATAATTCATAATTAGATGGACGAATATCATACGGGCGTAAGAGCAAAAAAAAATCGTTTTTTTTTTAAATATTAAAGGGACAACGAAAAAAAAAATTCTTTCACTTACTTTATTCCCTTTTCTACTCATTTTTTTTTATTTTTTAATATCGAAAAATTTAAAAATATAGAAAAAAGATCCCTCATTTGTAAATAATTGATCACAATTCATATTTCATTCATAGTTGAGAATTATTCAGTTAATTTAACCAGAAACGCCATTGGTAAAAATTATTCATTCCTCCGCTTACGTGCAGATGATAAAAATCACGAGTGTGATAAATCGATCGCCCAGTCAGTTTAGCGAGGTTCATTGACCAACGGAAAAATGATTTTTTCTTGTACTGGGCAAGGTGTTTTAATCACGCATGCAGACAATCGCTTGGTCAGTTGGAAAATACTGTGGGTGCGCTCGAAATAAAAATTAAAGCAATGGCCCATGAAAGCCTTCCATCTCTTAGCCGGTGAGTTCTATCTTTCCGGACAGAACAACTCACCGTTGTTTTCTATGTTTTTCAATTTTTCAATTTTTTAATTTCGAAAAATAAAATAAAATAAGTAGAAAAGGAAATAAAGTAAGTGGAAGAAGAATTTTTTTTCTTTGTCCATTGAATATTTAAAGAAACGATTTTTTTTTGCTCTTACACCCGTATGATATTCGTCCATCTAATTATGAATTGATAATTATTTATCATTGAAAACTCTCACAATAGCGTCATTGAAGCCTACGCATTCATCAGAGAGATTACCAGGGATGGTCGCGTGCGCCCCTTTAGCGAGACTAGTGAACATCGGCGTGCAACTCTACATCGAAATCTCGCGGGTACACGATTTCGTTCTCGTTTTTCATCAACTTCCCGCTTCTTATGGGGGTCATTCGCGATATTGAATGACCACGCATTTTAATCATTGAAACTTTCCCTTCAACAATCACTAACTCCTAGCCCTGAATTAAAAGTCTTTCAATGCGAAAAATGTCGATAAACGAAACCTTGCGCTCAGGAAGTACCTGGGTCTCCTCTGCGAGGACAATTAGCGTAATAACACTAAAGTGAGATTTGAGGGCGTAATAAAAAACGACTCCACAACAAATTTCAGTGGAATCAAGCGAAGCGTTCCGGAGTTATCACCGATGACCGATTCTCACTTCCTGGACGGATAACTTCTCCACGAGTTATCCGATTGCGACATGTGGGGGTGTCTTTTGCACGTCAAGAGCTGCCCTTTCAATTGGTATGAGGTACCAAAGGGTACGATAACATCCACTATTATTTTACGGGGGGTTCGCGAAACCCCGATTATCACCAATTGACGAAGTCCCCTGGCAATCGGCCAATTCTCAATCAATCGGGATAAAACTAGTCTCATTCGAAAGATTATGAAATTTCATAGAATGTGATTTTTTGATTTTACGAAATCGGTTCAATTTTTGCAAAAATCCGGAAGAAATACCTTGTCCCACTTCAATTGACGAGTACTGTATATCGACCAAAAACAATTAAAAACAACGTATATCAACGTGTATGTATAGGTTGCTCGATCACCTTACCGACGGCGCTTCAGGTTCAGATTCCGTGAGTGTACCTCTCTCGCTCCTTCTGCACCGGTCCGCACTTGACGTCTCTTCACACCAGCTTCGCGGCATCTCCAATTTCACATCTCCGACTTTGAAGACACATCGAAACTCAGACGAAGATTCAGAACTAGTAGATATAATGAGGGGGTTCTGGATCAAACTTCCTTACCGGCCGAGTTGTGCTGGTAAGTTACCGACCGTGCGGGGTAACTTACCGACAGTCGGATGGTAACGATTTGGGTACCGATCGTCGATCTTTGTTACCGACAATCGGATGGCTGCTATTTTGCGTCGTGCGATGGCGCCACTGCCGATTATTACCGATATTCTGATGGTAACGATCGAGAATCCTGCATTGCCGATCTGCGCTTACCGACAATCTGATGGTTGCCATTTTTCGTCATGCGATGGCGCCACTATGGATCGTCGATCTTTAGTTATCGATAGTCTGATGGTGACGATTCTGAATCATGCATGCCGATTTCCCGATACCGGCAATCGGTCGGCTGCAATTTACCTGCAGATCGTTGATCTTCAGTTATCGATGGTCTGATGGTAACGACTCTGAATCATGGTTGCCGATTTTCTGTTACCGACAATCGGACGGCTGCAATTTCGAATTCTTAGCTTATATACGAATTATACTAGCCGAAATGAGTGGCGGGGTGTTAAATTATGCAATCAATGACTCGAATCATCTCATAATGACATATCTGTTTATTTGTTATATCTTAAGACTAGCCTATTATAAAAGTGATAATTTTCTTAAAACTAACCTAAACTATATGTCTTACGTATAACCTATTCTAAAGTGACTATTATTATTTTAAAACTAGCTTAAAACTATGCTTATTTTACAATTTTCTTACAAGAATAACTTAAACTATACATGTACATTATTCTTAACCTAAACTTAAACTATATATCTACAACTATGTGGCGGTGAATGTCCGCGCCGAATTTCACACACGCGGATCTGAAACATACAGGTATTTCAATAAGCGAACGATATATAATGAAAATTACGGGTACTTACCGGGTAATATGTGAATGTGTGGTTCGAGTGGAATCACTCTTGGCGGCGGAGGTATCCCCGGAGAAGATGATCTCGACGACGATGGCGAGCTCGGACCCGATCGCATCGATGAGGCTGATCTGATCGATGGCGATCGGCCTCTTTCTATACTCACGCGCACCGTCGTCGCATCCGAATCATCCGCATCTTCTTGCACGGAAGATGTCACATCCGCACATTGGATGGGTGACTGCGTAGAATTTTCGACAGCGTCCCTACGCATCGCCCAGTAATCGTTTATCTGATACTGCCGTGTAAGGTTTTCTATCTGTTCATAATAGATGTTTTCGGATTCTCTGACGAAGCGCTCATCCACATGCTCCTCGCGCAAAATACGCAACACCATCCGAGCGTTTCGCAGAAATCGCTCCCTCGATTCGGCCCTCCGTCGCAGCTGAGCCGCTCGCTGTGCAACGCGTCCGCGAGCAGGATTCATCTGGATTAATCACACATCCTTATGTTTTAGAATCTGTTAAAATTCAAATATCCAATGCAGATAACATACCTTATTTTCAGGTTTAGTTTTGGAATCAGTCTTCTTCGTCTTCTTCTTCTTCTTCTTGATGCTTTTCCTTCGATTCTATGAACTTCCACTATTCACCGATCTTTTCAAACTGAAAAACTGTTTTCTCTTCTCAAACCGATCTGATGGGGATCGAGCTGCAATTCTATGGGTTGCACACCCCCCCAACGCAAAATAAAATCAAGCCTAACCAACTCGAGAACGGCTCTCAAAAGACTCCGCCTCGACTCATAAAAATAGGCGAGTCTCAAGGGTTTCAGCAATAAAAATCATTCAGAAGTTTTTCACCATACTTTCGTCACCCGAAAACGCTTGAATTTTGCAAACACACAAAGACTGTGATAATCAAAAGATTGCACCTGGGCCCATAAAAATCGGTAAGCCTCAAAGAATTAAGCAATAAATATGATTCAAAAGTTTTTCATATCCTTCCAGCACCTGAAAATGCTATAGAATTCTTGTAAACAAAAAGACTGCGATAATCAAAAGATTGCACCTGGGCTCATAAAAATTGGTAAACCACGAAGAATCGAGCAATAAATATCATTCAGAATTTTTTTTACACGTTATTCGCGGCTCGAAAAACGCTAGAATTTTGGAAACGCAAAGATTGCAATAATCACAAGATCACACCTCGGCTCATGAAAATCGGCAAGTCTCAAAGGATAGAGCAATAAATATCATTCAGAAGTTTTTTTCACACATCGAAAATGTTAGAATTTCCTAAACACACAAATTGTTCAGAACACCTGCATTTTTCCCGCATTTTTTCCGACATTTTTTTTTCACATGATGCCATCTGCACACCTGCATGTGTACCGATCCCATGCAATAAATCGCCAGCTCAGTCAATTTCCGACTTTGCTTGAGACCGCACATACAACCGTGAATATGGAGCTAATATTAGATATACAAGGTTTTGGGCGATTGAGTGATAAATTTGTGATAAAAGAGCTGGCCGCAATAAGCATTTGCGTACATGAGCCATATCAGCTGGGTATCACACGCATCCTCTTCAAGGCACCATGCTCCCGGGTGACTCTCTCAAGCGAGTATAAAAATCTTCATTCGCTGCAGACATGGTATCATCATGGAATACCCTGGAATGCTGGAGAAACGCCGTATAAAGATGTAGTGAAAATTGTGAGAAAAGTTGCACAAGATGTGTGTCGCATTTATGTGAAGGGATTGGAGAAGAAACAATGGGTCGAGAAACTTCTCAACGACGACTCGAAATCGGTGATTGATTTGGATGAGCTGGGGTGTCCGAATCTTCGAATACTGCGATTGGAATCAAGTGTATTTCGCTGTTTTTCGTATGGAGACTGTCATGGTAATGTACCTGGAGGCTACCATTGTGCCTTCGAGAACGTTCAGCGGTTCAAAAACTGGTATTTGGAGGAGGGCCATAAAAAATCCTCCCCACATGTCTCGAGGGCGGGGGATGATGGCTTAAAAGCCAAGAGCTCGCAGGGAGCTGCATTCGTACATTCCGACACCCCACAGTCGATACATCCTCCTAGTATATTCGAACCTGCAAACTCTTTCGACATCCCGCCACCAATACATCTTCCCGAATCAGCAAACTCTTTCGAACAAGGTAAGAATCTTTTTACACGATAATCGTATTCAATTATAATATATAAAAACTAATTCCGAATTATTCATTTTTTGTGCAGATGGACTTCAGCAGTCTAAACAATACCAGCCGTATGGATAATGATATGCAGATGAAAAAGATGTCCGAGCTGGAGATTGGACAAAAGTACGACATCTCAAAACTGAGGCTAGTGAAAACGAAATTCGGTCCTAGAATCATCGCTACGATTGCCGATGAATTCATCGTATTCCTACCTGCGAGAGTCGGAAAGGCCCTGGAGAACGACTCCAACCAACTAGATCAGTTGAACAACGAGGCGGATCAGAAACGTCTACAGATACTGTATCTTGGAGGACCATACAATAAATTTGAATTCTGTGGCAAAATATAAACACACACACACACACATGTATATATGTAACGGGAATGGGTTAGGGTTGAATAAATAACAATGAAATTGCAATCACATTTATTTATTTATTTATTGTTCCTTTAGGATAAGCTTAGTCTATAGTTCTCAAACATGCAGAATCCTCAAAATGTGGCTAATTTTTTGACGGTACCGCTAATGGGTTTGTATTCAACAATGCGATCGTGTATAATCATACAGTGGGCTGAAGTATTTGCCGGAAATGCGACGCTAGTTTCGAATTCCAAACGAATATCCACCGGTCCACTCTTTAACGATTCATTCTGCTTGGAACAGTCTATAGTAATAAGTGGGGCTCTATCCAAAAAATCACTCTTTGACAAAAGAGGTTCGGACTCCTTATCGTAGTATGAAATTTGAAAGTTTGTATACATATTGTAGAGAATGGCGTATTGATTGCGAGCAATATCAAGATTCAAATTTCCATACGGATAGCACTGCGAGTTTAGGAAAAGTTTCACATCTCTGATCATACAATGATCGAATTGACTGGCATTTTTCTTCGCATCGTTTCGTCGTGCGGTTTGGAATCCTAGTATGACGTGCCTTGGTTTCTCTAGCTGTGTAGATGTCTTCACAACCCACACATGTCTCGTTGTTGTAGGCAGCATCGGGTACTCGTACATTTCCCACGAGCGAAAACTCATAGATACAGCCGGATCTTGGGCGATATAATTGAGCATCTTGATTTTTGCTGAATCTGACAGTCTGATGTATGGTAATAACCATTCAATTTTCTCGAGTGAAATTTTGATTCCCTCCACGACGGTTTGATGTATGGCATTTAAATCATTGTTTGATCTCGTAAATATCAGCTCATGTTTCGCATTGACGATGATTCGATTATAATCCTCGGCAAATCCGAGTAGAAAATTCAGCGGTATAACAACATCAAAGTATCCCTCGGCGTTGGCTAGTTTATTTTGATTATCCACCAACCAACCGGTGTTTCCCAGGAGATGTTGTTGTCCTGGGGTGAATGATAAGTATCCCTTCATAATACTCGTGATGCCGACATTCTTATTCTGATCAATCTCGTGACCATTCAACTCGTAACGCATATCGCCAAACATGTGACACACAGCCATATTGACCAATTCCGTGCCTGCACTAACAGCGGTGCCATCCGATTTTGTAAGCCGACCGTAGATGTGGAGCAAACTTTTGCTGGGTAATACACATGCATCTTGATTCTGTACAGCTATGCGGATCTCATCGTTATTTTTGAAGGTGGACGCCGCGTACGGTTGATGCGCATGTATTTCACAGTGGGCAATCGACTCGTCGAAGGTCACGGGTGTTTGGATTTTTATCATTTTCGCGATGGGCATATGCAGAAATAGCAACGAATTCTTATTTTCCACCACAACGAAGTCGAAGTCCTAGGCTCTGGAGAAACTGAGCGTTCTGTTGTGTCACTCGAATCGGAGCTGCTCGACGACTGATGATGCTTGGACATGTTATCGAGCTTTTATAACTACCACCAGATTTTCTTGTCCTCTCAAACACAATGCCCATTTTATCTCAAAGATTTCACATGTAATCGTATAGTTACAGTTTTACTGCGAAAATTGATTAATTTTCCGTCCTGATCGACTATTCTCAGTTGTATATCGTGTATTGACCGTACGGTGATTGGGTGATAAATGACATTTGTCGGCACTTCCACGATCTTATATCCGGGTGGTACGGTTGGGAAAAATTGATGAATCGTATGTACTCGATGCTCGTTTATATAAGCACCCGTGGTAATATTACACTCAACTCGCAAGGCGTTCACTTTGAGTATGCGAACGGGTAACTCGGATTTATGGGTAATACCACCTTCGAGAGTTTTAGAGGTAAACCCGAGCAATCGACCAATGGAATCTTTTGGTTTAAAGTCCACAGAATGATTGCATCTAATTTCACTGAGCAACTCATTGTTATTAGCTTTAAGACTAATATTTATATCCTTGGGTACTGCTCTTTTCAAATAATTTGCGATATCTTCGATTTCATAGCTCCCAGTGGGTATTGTGATCGTTGTGTCTGGTTTTATATAAAACTTATTACACCCCACATCTATATTGGGGATTGCATTGAATGTCAGGAGCTCTATGAGTCCGAGAACATACGTCTTTGTTGGTGATAACTCGATTGGAGGAAAATATTGAGTCCTCAATACCGACGATTCCCCGGAGAGTGTCAACGTGAACGAATCAGCCATGACTAATGTCACATCAACGATTCGCATACATTTTATAGTTGTCCGCTGAGAAACTTGAGACACAGGTGACCGCAAATTACCGTGTTATATTCTTGATATCTCTTATGATTATATTTTACGCTACCAACACCGAGATATTTCATCAGATCTTTAGGTGGTTGTAAATCGCCAAAACTATCGAAATACACCGCATCGTTGCCATTTTTCGTGTATGCAACCCAATGCGTCCCCGGACCGTTTTTATCATCAAGATTGATGATTGCAGATTCACGCTTTCTAGGTCCTGAACTGGGTAAATCATTCCGCATGAAAACACCTCGGAAATGTGGAATTTTCATAGCTTTTGCATAGTTAAGTAAATCGACATCCGTGAGGGCTCGGTGTGGTAGCTTTGTTAGTTTTTTGCCGGCTTCAAATACAGTCCCATACCCTTCTCATATGGTTTCAGGTATAAACCCTTCCCCAGGGCAATCGCCTCCATTGTCGCATTATGACGCTTGGATCCTTGTAATTGACGTTTGTTCACTTTAGCCTCATTGACAGCCTTTGCTATACCTGCTGCACCACCAGCTAAAGCACCAGTGGCACTGAGAGCCGCAAATATGGGGATGAGAAACGGTAATAAACCTCCAATTTTCTGGGGAACAGGTAAGATGCGAGGCACACGCACTTTTCCTTTAGACGCAGCCGAACGGGCACCCGCCAAAGCCGACTCAATAGCTTTAGGACCAGGCTTCATAGATTTCTTTGCCGCCTGTATAATAAATTTCAATGTTCTTTTCTTGTTCTTGGGTGATGTTTGCGTCTCGATTCCCCTCATACCCATACCCAGTTTGGATTTTGCTTTCATGGTGTTGGTGACCGCCCAGGCGACAGCTTTTTCAGCTACACTTGCGTCTTTAGCCAAAACTCGATTCCAGGCCCTCTCAGCAAGCACTTTATCAGCCTTATGACGCTCCGCAATATTATCGTGATTCTTGGAGTATGCGATATCGTGCTGCTTGCATGCAGCGTCTAGAGCGTTGATACCACATCACCGCGAGCTAACCTCTTTGCCAATTTTGTACCAGGTCCGCAGTATTGATAGCCAGGGACATGCAATTCGACAGGGAGATTTTTGATGATTTTATTTATGAATCCAGAACCGCTTCTTTGCCTACGTGTGTATCCAACCATGACTAATCATGAACTGACACAAATTCTATAAAAGCCTGTATTTTATACGTAAATATATTAGTTCTCATTACGACGTTTGCCAAGCATCATGAAATTTCAAGATCAAACGATTAAACTACCAATCGCCAATTTCGATAATTTGGTCGAGCGAAAAAAGAAGAAGGGGAAACGGCATGGGTCTCTATTGCCAAATAGTGTGAGGGCTGTCTTTTGCGGACCTTCGAATTGCGGTAAAACTAATGCCCTTCTCACGTTACTGACTCATGCGAATGGTCTACGATTTGAGAATGTGTACGTCTATTCAAAATCCCTCAATCAGCCAAAGTATGAGTTCTTGAAGAGACTATTGGAACCTGTTGAGGGGTTGGGTTATTTTCCGTTTGATGAGCACAAGGAGGTTGTAGAGCCGAAAGATGCGCATCCCAACTCGATTATGATCTTCGATGACGTGGCCTGTGAAAAGCAAGATAATATCAGAGCATATTTCTGTATGGGACGACACAAGGATGTCGATAGTTTTTATCTTTGTCAAACGTATGCCCGAATTCCGAAACATTTGGTGCGTGATAATGCAAACTTATTGGTTCTTTTTCGTCAAGATGAAATGAATTTGAAACACATCTATGCTGATCATGTGAATACCGATATGACCTATCAGAAATTCAAAGATTTGTGCTTGGCGTGTTGGAACGACGGTAGATATAGTTTCGTGACCATTGACAAAGACAGTGAGATTAACGCTGGACGATATAGGAGAGGTTTCGACTGCTTTATAAGTCTGAATCACGAATAAACCGCGTACAGTTACAACACATCGATCAAACTAGCAGCATGGCGAGCTCCAAGATACGTAAGCAGAACGATGTGTTGCAAGAAATAGCCAAGGCTAGCGATATCATTCGACGTAAACACGAAATGATAAAAATGGGCAAAGACACTAGCGAGCAGGCTATCAGTGAAATCTTCAAACCTCTGGTTACACCGCTGCATCAATTGGTAGATTCATCGAAGCAGCAACAGCGGCTACTAATGAAGCGAGAAGTGAAAACGGAGCCGAGTTCAATTGAAAAAACAGAGAAGACCGCAGATTTTGTGAAAACAGAAGATTATAAGAATGCTGCTGCTGCTGCTGATGATAATGATGATGACGACGACGATAATGATGCATATAAAAGTGCGATTGAGGGAAGCTTGTCAACTAACATTGCTATTGGCAACAATACCACAACAGTCGCCGCTATGGATGATGATGCGAATGATATCCTTGATGATGATGATAACCAGGATGACGCATCTGCAATCGCCTCTACAAGCACACCGATGACCAAAAAAGAAGTCAAGACGATGCGCTATTTAAGCATGTTCAACTCGATCAAAGAGCAAAAGAACTTGGATATGAAATATGGTGTTCGAAAGTTAAAACTCGGCGGAATGAAGATTGGTGATTCGGATATCGTATTTGAAGATGATCGGATATATATAGGCGATAAGAGCTATGAGAACACACCGGGATTGCTTGAATTGTTATTCAAAAAGTTGCCCAATCCTGCGATTGTGGATAAAAACGATAGATTGAATTATGCTAGAATCGTGAAAAAAACGAATGCGCATCGAAAATATTACAATGCTGACAAAAGCTTGCGTTCTGATAGAGAAAAAAATTCAAAGTACAAAGATTTTATTGCCCCGTACATCGACTCACCTGCGAAAAACCCTAGGGAAAGATCCGGTAAAGGTTTATTACCCACCCATAAAATCGCGCGAGGACAAAGCATGGATTATGTGTATTGGGATGATCCTAATGAGCTCGTTGATCGTCTTCGACTACTCATGGCATCTCAAGCGGCTGGTAATACTAGCCACAACAATGAAATATCCTCCATCATTGAGGAGCTGCGCGAGGCGGAAATCATTTATTAGGGTGAGGTTAATCATAAAATAATCATTCGGTCACAGATCGTTGAACAATGAGCATAGACATATTTGGGCGACCGCTGACAAGCAACAGCCGCGAAAAAAGTGTTATTCGAGGTCTTCAGGGTGTTGGATTCAAATTCACCGCTGATAAACAGTACGATCTGGACGATAAACGATTATGTAATATCGCGGATCCGCAGGAGCCAAACGACGCTGTTTCTCTGGGTGTCCTCAATAGATGCATACAGGAGAGGCTTGACGATCTTCATAGCGTTTTCGTGAATATGATTTATCCCATCAACATCAAAATCGATAATAATGATAAGCAAATTCGTGAACTTATAACAAGCATTTCGAGGGATATTGCGCAATTGAAAAGCACAGTGGATTCGTTGGAAAAAACTTTCAGCAACACAAGATTGGTGTACGCTGATCCAAGGGTTGCTGAAGTAAAAACAAATAAAGTGTACATCAAACCTTAAACATTCGAATGGTAAGCAGCAGCAACAGCATGCAGAGAACAATAGCGGGTGAACTTCATAGACCCGCCCGGCGTAATTATCCTCGACGTTATGTCGATATACGCAGCTTGGATGAGACCTGGCAAGCCGATCTCGTCGATATGTCCGCATACTCATCAGTCAACAAGGGCTCAAAATTTTTGCTTACAGTGATTGATATATTTTCAAAATTTGCGTGGGCCGTACCGATCAAGAGTAAAAATGCCAAAGATGTGACTGCTGCGATGGAATCTGTGCTAACTCTGGGTCGCGTACCGAAACATCTACACGTTGATCAGGGCAAGGAATTTTACAACAAAGAATTCAAATCTCTTATGAGACATCACGGGATCAACATGTACTCGACATTTAGCAACTTGAAGGCGTCGATATGCGAACGCTTCAATCGTACACTGAAAAATAAAATGTGGAAGCAATTCACACTTCAAGGTTCTCATAAGTGGACCAACATTCTACCAAATTTAATTGCATCGTATAATAATACCAAACATAGCACGATTAAAATGAAACCGAAAGATGTAACTACAACTGATGAAAAACAACTGTATCGTAGTGTGTATAAACCGCGTCAAATCAAAAGAAGCAAACGAAAACGTAAATTTAAGGTCGGCGATAAAGTTCGAATTAGTAAATATAAGAATGTATTCGAAAAGGGTTATACGCCAAATTGGACAACAGAAATATTTACAATTGATGAGGTGAAGAATACCAACCCTCCAACTTACAAACTCACCGACTACCTGAATCAGCCCATTGAAGGCGGTTTTTATGAGGAGGAGCTCAGCAGTCTGCAATATCCCGATGGCTATCTTGTAGAAAAGGTCTTGCGAAGGCGTGGTGATCAACTCTATGTAAAATGGTTGGGATTCGATGGTTCACATAATAGTTGGATAAATAAATCGGATATGTAATATAATTTTCATGAATAAAATTTATTATAAACATATTTACATTTGTTTCTTCACTCTCCTCAATCTTAATGCTAGATTACATGATCATCATGGAAAAGAAATGTTTCCTCACATTTTCTCACATTTTCCAACATTTTCTAACATTTTCTAACATTTTCTAACATTTTCTAACATTTTCTAACATTTTCTAACATTTTCTAACATTTTCTAACATTTATATGTAAAGTAAATGGGAAATTATTTTATTCTATTTTAGAAAATGTTAGAAAATGTTAGAAAATGTTAGAAAATGTTAGAAAATGTTAGAAAATGTTAGAAATTTACGAGTTTGCAGAATCTTGGTATCCCCAAGGTAAAGTATCAGTTTTACCAGGTATCAACTTTCGCTTATCGTCACACCAGCTTAGAGCTAACTTATTCTGTATAATAGTGCTAACCGTGTGTCGACTACTTTTTATCATACACTGTTGTTCAACCAAATTTTGGTAGCCGAAAAGGCATCGTTTGTAATCATCAAACGTGATGGATTTTAATGTCGAGCCCTTTACACCCTTTGCACGTTTCTTATCAGTATCGCCACGAGTTCTGAATGTATAGAGTTTTGCTCGCAAGCCGATAAATTCAGTCATAATTTTTCCATTATTTTCATCTTTCATCAGACCGATGCGTTTTTTGTTCAACAGGGGAATGCCATAGGTATTATTCGGCGGGTAGTCTGATGTATCAAACATGACCGCAACATCACGCTTGATGATTTCGTAGATATTTGGAACGGTAAACTGATATATCAGGCTATCTGTATCAGTATACATTAATTTCGATTCAGTACTTGAAAAATTATTTTTCACATAATCATAGTGGAAGTTGTATAGAAATATTTTGGAAAGATCGAGAATAGCAGCACCAATGTAGATGGGTTTATTGAAATATACTTTAGTTCGACTTAGCTCAATAATTACCATATCTTTATCAAATATGGTGCAGCTATGAAATGTTGGCCTTGCAATGAGAGCTCGTGCACCACCCTTACCCTCCCATTTCGTGATAAGTTTCACGGTTCTATGGTTACGCACATTCTCCATGGTCTTGCCAAATACAGCGTTATTCATGAGCTTGTAGAAATTTTTCTCAAACTCGTTTTTCGACTGCTTTCGCATATTTGTGTTGAGATCGATGTATGACTTTAACCATGGCGATTGTGCGAACCTTAGAATTCTATGCACTTTCGTCAGCTTCAAACCAAATTTAATACATTGCTTCAAATTACGATAGTGCAGAACATATTTTTTCTTGGGTAGAAGCGTTGTCGTAAGTTTTCTAATTTTACTACCCGGCGGTGTGAAATGCTCGGGACACAGAGGTAAGTCGGCATGTTGTTTATGGAGCTCTGTAGGATAATCTAAATCCACCTCTAGAATATAACCGATTGGTGCGTCATCCGGATGGGACATCACATCAATGGCATCATTTTCCCACTCGAACGACCCACTCGGCAAATGCTCACTCATAGCTGCACCATAAAGATTATTTACATCGAAATACATTAAATATGACTCCGCTTTGCTTGGATCAAAATCTTCACCCATGAATCGATTATTTGCTCTAGCATAGCGATTTGAGCACTGCGCCACACCACCTCTTATGCTTTTCTTGATGAATAATATCATTTCTGGATCGTCTAAAAGTTGGAGATTAATTTTCGTCTGTTTTAACATTGCATCAAAAGCAAGCCCCGGCGCGGTATAATAATGCAGGGGATCCAAGTTGTACGTTTTGAAGCAACTATCGCGAAAATTTTGAAATATATCGGCTAATAAAAGTACATCGGTTCTCAGATACAAATCGGAATACTCGCCTAACGTTTTCAAATCAAACTTGGCCCAAACATCTTTCGCGTGTTCGTAATCCGCATCGGTAATACCCGCGGCACTGAGTTTCGAATAGAAATTTTTTTTATCGGGTAATTTTATTTCGTCAAGTTTCTCCCAAGAATCAATATACTCGTACGGAAAGACACCTTTACGAATCATCAAACTGAATTCATCTCGATCGCTGTAAAATTTTCGTGTTATTTGCTTATCGGCATCGTCGACGTACGATGCTAATTTCTCTATACTGCTAGCCATGAATCGGAGTAAATCTATGAACCTCAAACTAATCACAGTACCGTCGACTTTCTTTGTGAATGATATGTATTTTTCCTTATTGATGGGTAGCAGTGTAATATCACCGGGAAAAGTTGTAGCCAGAGATTTAATGATGAAGTGAGAATCGTAGCCTGATAAATTGTGAAATACCACCGGAATCGTGTGCGACTCTTGAAAATTCAGATTGCATCGATTGTGTGCGGCCCCGCGATATTTACCCGTGAAATGACAATGATCGCGACATTTTTTCTCCTCAGGTAAAAATGGCTTCTCACAGATGTAGCAATTTTTCGCGCGCATGTGACGATCGCGTTGTGCCTGATTCAACACCTCCATTGGAATCACATTTTTTATACGCGACTCTACTTTTACGGCTAATTCACGAAGCTCCTCGACCAACCATTTAATACAATCAGATCCACGGTGACCCTCGTATTCCGATAATGTATCATCGTACACACAGTGTGTATAATACGCGGCACTATGCGGAATATGATCTTGAGATTCTTTTACCCCGGGTTTCATCATGCATTCAAGATCGGCATATACGACGAAGGGTACAGTGCTCTGATTTTTAAAATTGGAAAATCCCAAAGTGTTCTCCTTGGGAAATTCCATTCGCACTTTATTCAACCGCAGACAATCTTGTCTATGATTTTCATAGGCATTTTGTACGTTAAAGTGACACAAACATCTATCGCACAAAAATTGTGCACATTTATGATTTGACAATTGCATGCTAACCAAACGTGAGAGATTCTTGATCCAAGCAAAGTGGAATCGTGGTTTGAAATTATCTAAATTACCATTATCTAGTTCGCTTCCACTTTCAATCATGAGCAGGTGGATTGTATTGTTCTCTGTTACATTTTTACTCAAATATAGTGGGGTAATGATACTATTATTCGACTTTTTCTTGCTTTCAAAAGTTTCCGACTCGATTCCATATACGTTAATACTCAAATTATTCAACTTCTCAAATTTTTCTACAGTATGAAGGGTTGCGGGGAATTTGATACCTGTAGAATCTAGCTCCGATATGTACTGTCGATAGCTGCGTGTTCTGGTTGCGTTGACGTCTACGGGGTGGAGGGCTGAAGTAACAGACCACAGCAAACATCGATCATCATTGTTTTTCACGTTGACCACTGCCTTCTTTCGTTGAATATCCTCAGGCAGCTGTGCAAATGTCGAGAGTCCGCCGCGAAGAGGCTCGTATTGGTTTATGCAGATCACAGCATTCATGATCTCAATCATGCTCCAACCAGAATCACGCTGCTCGAAATCCTCCACCATGGTTAGCAGAGGATTCGTTACATTATCGGTGAACCAGGTTTCCAGATCCGTTGATGGAAGAATCGTGGCGTTGCGTGTATTGAAGTTCTTCACTTTCACACTGATCTCATCGTTCTTGACGTTTTCAAATTTACACGAAACCCCCACATTCACCTTAATACTTCCTTCTTCGCGAAGCACATTTTTTAAACGTTCCATCGTTACCACCCCAGCGTCAGTCAAAAATCTTGCCAAATCTTTATGTTGGAGATTTGTCACGGCTCCGGTGCGTATACGACACCTGAAGGCACTCTCCATATCATCCCATCGAACACGTTTATGAATATCATCGCCGATATTACCTCCAACGATAGTCGCACGATGTTGTTCAAATTTCACCACCCACGATTGGAGGAGTGAAATTATATGTTGCAGTCGTTGTTTTTCACTCACACTCTGTTTAGATTGCGTTAAAATATTGTTCAAGAATTGAATATTTTCGAGGGCGATATCGCGCCAATGAATAAAAATATCTTCATTCGCTTGTTCTCGGGGTAGTGTACACAGTAACTTGTATGCATCTTCCATCATCTCAACAAGATTCATATACACGGCGCTGTCCATTTTTTTTTTTTTTTTTTTCTTGGGTGAATTTTACAACTGGGTAGTCAAACTGACACTGTACGAATGTGTACACCCACCGTGGGTTTTGGGGTTTAAGATGCACACGCCCTCCCACCACCACACCGACGTTCAAATACCATGAAGATTCAAACGTTTCCAATGATCGGTCAGAGATTTTGTACCTAGGAGGCTTACATCTTTGCACCTTTACGCAGAAAAAATATTACCCAAGTGTGTCAATGGTTAGCCCCTCCAATATTGTAGGCGTATTTAGAGTTTCTAGTTGGGTATAAAAGTACGAGTTTGCTTCGGGATTTTACACAGTCTGAACTGGTAAACCCATAAGAGCAAAATTAAAGAGCAACTGAACGGAGTGAAAATTCAAGAGCAAGCTCAAATTTTAAAAAAAGAAAAAGTAAGTATCGTTATTCTTCGATATCATAGCTTTTTTTCATGATGGATATAGTTTGTAATTGATATTTCCTATTAAAACAGAAAATGGAGCATCGTCCGATTAATATAATCAAGTTGGTGGACGATGGATGGATGTCCGACGATGACGGTTATGGGAGTCATTGTGAGGAGATGGAGGTCAATGGAGTTGTTTATCAGACGAGGCATTACATTGACGGTGAGCCTGTGTGGGTTAAAATTCCACCACCAAGGCAGGATGGGGAGGAGGAGCCGGAGGTGGTGGAGGAGGAGGAGCCCATGGTGGAGGAAAATTGGGATGAGGAGGAGGTGCCGGAGGTGCCGGCGGTTGTGCAAAACAATGAGGAGGGGGAGGAAAATAATGCATGGTAAGTACACATAATTTTCATTATATATCGTTCGCTTATTGAAATACCTGTATGTTTCAGATCCGCGTGTGTAAACCCCGATGCGTTTACCACCACCTAGTTGTAAATATAGTTTGAGTTTAGGTTAAGAATAATGTGCATGTATAGTTTAAGTTATTCTTGTAAGAAAATTGTAAAATAAGCATAGTTTTAAGCTAGTTTTAAAATAATAATAGTCACTTTAGAATAGGTTATACGTAAGACATATAGTTTAGGTTAGTTTTAAGAAAATTATCACTTTTATAATAGGCTAGTCTTAAGATATAACAAATAAACAGATATGTCATTATGAGATGATTCGAGTCATTGATTGCATAATTAAACACCCCGCCACTCATTTCGGCTAGTATAATTCGTATATAAGCTAAGAATTCGAAATTGCAGCCGTCCGATTGTCGGTGACAGAAAATCGGCAACCATGATTCAGAATCGTTACCATCAGACCATCGATAACTGAAGATCAACGATCTGCAGGTAAATTGCAGCCGACCGATTGCCGGTATCGGGAAATCGGCATGCATGATTCAGAATCGTCACCATCAGACTATCGATAACTAAAGATCGACGATCCATAGTGGCGCCATCGCATGACGAAAAATCGCAACCATCAGATTGTCGGTAAGCGCAGATCGGCAATGCAGGATTCTCGATCGTTACCATCAGAATATCCGTAACAATCGGCAGTGGCGCCATCGCACGACGCAAAATGGCAGCCATCCGATTGTCGGTAACAAAGATCGACGATCGGTACCCAAATCGTTACCATCCGACTGTCGGTAAGTTACCCCGCACGGTCGGTAACTTACCAGCACAACTCGGCCGGTAAGGAAGTTTGATCCAGAACCCCCTCATTATATCTACTAGAACTCAACCTTTTACATATTACGCTCAGTTTTCAAAAACGTTCATTCATACACATCCTTCCGAATACGGAACTTAGCTTCAAGTAAAATCCATTTTCAAAGTAACCGATTCAGTGAAGGTTATATTAAAACCAGGAATCACAGTATATTATCAATAAAGTCGAATAACAAGTTAAATTCGAGTAAGATCAATCTAGATCATTCATCCTTCGCCACCCCTTGATCCAGTTCAAACTTAAGCAACACCGAAGATCAAGGGACGAGCCCTCATCGAAGATTAAGAAGAAACCGACTCAAGGTAAGAGCAATCATAATAACACTTTAAAATAATCCATTCTCGCATTATTCAATTGAAAAGACTTCAAGTCCGAATCAAGAAGATAAGATTCAAATACTAAGATATTCAAACGAGTAGTTAGATGAGAGCATAAATAGTTAGATAGCGCGACTCCTCTGAATTTGATACTAGATTAATCCAGTCCACTGTATTTCAATACTTTATCGATAATTGGTAACCCAGAACTCTCGAGTGAACGTCTAGGTTGTCCGCCGCGATATTTCCAGTAGCTAGCCTCTAGGATTATCCGCGAACGCCGCTCCGACGTCACATGAGGCTGGCGTCCCCATAGAGATATATGGGCAAATCCATAAAACTTTTAACTTTGATGGATTTTTTATTTTTTTTTCCATTCTACCAGCACATATCTCAGGTTTGGTGTATGTTTTCGCATGACTCACGAGACAAATAATTCACGTCCGTTAACTATTTTCAGGCAGGGACGTAATAATTATGGTATAGTAATATTGGAAAAGACATAATTTTCACATGAAATGCATTTTCATCACACCTGCACGCAAAGTAGGACTTTCGACCCCTCGCGCAAAAGAAAAAAAAAATTCCTCCGTGAAAAATGCCGGAGATCAACGGTGTTCAAGTTATTTGATTGAAAAAAAAATAAAAATTTAATTCAAAATTTCAGCACCTATGGGTGTCAAAAAATCTCAGACGGTGTGGGATTGACTTTCAGATCGTGGTAAATTGACACCAACATGTGGTCTATACGAGTCCATACCGATTTTTTTTTTTACAGTCTGTGTACCATTTTAGGGTTGATGACTTTATATTCGATTCATACATAGAATCGTGACGCCACTATTTTCTTCAGTTAAAACGTATGACAAACTGTAGTTTACAATTATGAAAATGTTGAACCAAGAAAGATTTCTGGCGTGCCGTTGTAAAAACTGAATTTGATACACAGTTTACGTTTCTGATGATCATTTTCGAATTGTTACTGCATGGACACTATTGATGGCACAGTTATGCGACACCTCGCAAAAGATGCCTCTTTTAATTGAAGATGTGTCAGCATTGCTCATTTATCGATACATCAAAGGGCGTACGTGTGAAGGAATTAACTTTGCAGAAAAAAAAAAAATTCAATTCATCCTCGCATTTTTGTAGCCGAACAATTTTTTTTGCGAGAGGAGCACATCTGAGGCAAAGCGGGTGATGTTTTGAGGTATAAAGGTAAAACTGAAACACATTGAATTGAAATGGTAACTGGAAGGGCGCTCGTAGAATATCATTAAAAGCTCAAAAAAATTTGCTAGCCTCGCATGCGATTTCGACATTTTCTTCTTTTTCAAAGTTTGTTACAACTTCACTGTATATATTTCAGTAGATTTAATTGTGCAAATACGTGTCTAATACTGTGTAGAACTAGCCCAAAAACCTACAAGTGCGTAGTATTGTCATCTTACGAAATATTCTCAATTTTATCGCTCCTCGCTGGGGGTTAAAAGTTCTGTGGATTTGCCCATATAATAGAGTAGCGACGGGCAAAAATAATCGATTTTCGATTACATCGATTATTTTTTTCCGATTAATCGAGTATAATCGATTATTTTTGGAACGCGATTAATCGACTGACTGGATTATTTTTCTTCACGATCGTTTTTTTTTTTTTTAAGTACTGTCAACAACGTACTATGAGCGCAGAAACCCAAAAACTCTTAGTTATGAGTGAAAAATCAATCATCATTTTCAACTGAACTGTGGATTATCAGAAATCTTTTCCACTGTCAAGTCTTGAATCTGAAATTTTTGGATATTGGTTGCGAATACATCCATTTGAAGAAATACAAAATAATTGATTGATCGATTATTTTTTGCCGACAAAATCGAGTCGTGTTTGATTATTTTTCTAGAGTCGATTAATTGATTAATCGATTATTTTCAGCCGAGTGCCCATCCTTATAATAGAGTAAGTATCCCGTGAGCGGTTTTGAAGCAGTTCTCTGAAGGATAGAAGATGTTAATTCATCCGTCCTCTCTGTCGCTTTTCCCATGGAGTGGGGGTCACGGAAGAGCTAGCTGCGCGCGCCTGCTCATATATCTCTATGGAGCAGGCGCGCGCAGCTAGCTCCCACTCCATGGGAAGAGCGACAGAGAGGACGGGAGAATTAACATCTTCTGTCCTTCAGAGAACTGCTTCAAAATCGCTCACGGGACGCTTACTCTATTATATATCTCTATGGGCGTCCCATGGCCCGGAATTCATTCCGGATCGACGGATCCGGAATCTAGTTACTTTCATAGAGCCAATAACAGGCGTTCCGGCTATTCCGTTCCGTGTGCATTGACGAAATTGTTGACATTGTATACATTCGCTTGTGTGCGTTTCGTGTACGTGTAATAACCTGGAAATTCGAAAATAATCAAAAGGCGGGTAATCAAGTTGATAGTATAATAGATTGAAAAAACTAGATAAAGGAATGAAATGGAAATGAATCCGGCAACTGGTCCTGTGAGTATATAATTATTCTAACGATCGAATGTAGTTAAGTAACTTAATAAAATTGCGTTACGACCCTCAAGATTTCTGCATCTGCATTTTTGAACTTTGGCAAGCGGTAGCTCCGAAACGGTCGATCTTAGAGAAAACTTTGTATGACGTTTTTTGTTGCCCTATGACTTACCTAAATACGCATCTTTTTTATTTATTTTTTAACAATCTATTTGAAGGTACTTAAAATATTCAAATATTCAAATATCTAGAATAATGCATATCGATACCTCCGCGGAATAACCGGCTATCTCAGAAGCTGCTTGAAAAAGCAGCTATCTCAGATTTTGCTTGAAAAAGCGGCTATCTCAGATTTTGCTCGAAAAAGCGGCTATCTTCAAATCATGCTAGCGAAATTTTGCGTCAAAAACGTAAAATTATGATTCAAAAGCTGAAAAAACAGGTTGGAGCAGACATTATAATGTCTATTATTCTAAAATAGCCTGTGCCTTTAGACTAAGGATTATGCTCCGGAATTTGTGAATCATTCTGGCTTGATACATCACTTAATGAAGAGTAGAACTATGATTCTTTGTCGTGTTGATCTATCGTAGTCAATGAATCTGAGTATAAAAGCGAAAATATGAATCGTGGAAATTGGATATATTCTTTAATTTCATAATAAAGTAGGACGAGCAGTTCAAGTCAAAACCAGTTTCGCAATTTCAGGTACATTTTTGATATCAAAATTTTTATGTCGGTGCCTGATAAAAATACTTGAGGATTCCATCTTTGAATTGTAGTATTTTGATATCAATTTTATTTATGTGCCATCGCAACGAACACTCACCTCCACCCAAAGTTTGCGTGGACTGTATAGGCCTAGCTGTGTTGATTTTTCCGGAAAACATTATTCTAAAGTCGTCTATAGCCTGTGCCTTTAGACTAAGGATTATGCTCCGGAATTTGTGAATCATTCTGGCTTGATACATCACTTAATGAAGAGTAGAACTATGATTCTTTGTCGTGTTGATCTATCGTAGTCAATGAATCTGAGTATAAAAGCGAAAATATGAATCGTGAAAATTGGATATATTCTTTAATTTCATAATAAAGTAGGACGAGCAGTTCAAGTCAAAACCAGTTTCGCAATTTCAGGTACATTTTTGATATCAAAATTTTTATGTCGGTGCCTGATAAAAATACTTGAGGATTCCATCTTTGAATTGTGGTATTTTGATATCAATTTTATTTATGTGCCATCGCAACGAACACTCACCTCCACCCAAAGTTTGCGTGGACTGTATAGGCCTAGCTGTGTTTATTTTTTCGGATAATATTATTCTAAAGTCGTCTGCAGCCTGTGCCTCTAGACTAAGGATTATGCTCCGGAATTTGTGAATCATTCTGGCTTGATACATCACTTAATGAAGAGTAGGACTATGATTATTTGTCGGGCTGATCTATCGTAGTCAATGAATCTGGGTATAAAAACGAAAATATGAATCGTGAAAATTGGATTTATTCTTGAATTTCATGATAAAGTATGACGATTCAAAAATTCAATACCTTCAGATACATGTGCCGACAGAGCTGTCAGTGGCGTGTAATATTTTCCACTACTTTGAGAATTGAAGCCGCTGCGTCGTTTCTGATTTTACAGTTTTCTTACATAAAAAAGATATCAAGGATTGCTATAAATCAATTTTGAACAGTTCTCCATCCCAAAGACAAAAATGTTAATACAAATTTTAATTGATTACAGTAGAAAGAAATGATAATTATCCACCTTGTTTTCAATTTATTTTAGAAATATCCCATATCTAAATATATATTTAGATACATGTGCCGACAGAGCTGTCAGTGGCGTGTAATATTTTCCACCACTTTGAGAATTGAAGCCGCTGCTTCGTTTCTGATTTTACAGTTTTCTTACATAAAAAAGATATAAAGGATTGCTATAAATCAATTTTGAACAGTTCTCAATCCCAAAGACAAAAATGTTAATACAAATTTTAATTGATTACAGTAAAAAGAAATGATAATTATTCACCTTGTTTTCAATTTATTTTAGAAATATCCCCAGATTCACTTCTAATGATTGAATCGTTCATTATTTTCAAAGCAGATTTCGGTGATGCATTTGCTGATCCGGCAGTGGCAATAACGTAATTGTTATTTAGATCGTCTCGTTGAAGGCTCACTCAGCTTTTTTTAAATCCTTTTACCTGTGTTTTTTGTCACAGATGTATTACGTTTTTTTTTCAACTGACCTATCCGAGCTATACATTTATAAATATAAATATAAAAATAATAACAATATAAAAATGTCCGTTTTAAAAAGGACCCATAACGCTTCTTCTTCTTCTTTTACCTCGTATGGGAAGTAGCCACCCATTTTGAGGTTACGCATCGAAAAAGCTGAAAGCTGGTTGAAATAGCAATACCGTCTACAACATTGTGTATTGCATTCTTGCTGTCACTAACAATGTTCACATAATTTACCATTACTGCAATATGATTTATCCACAGTATTTGGTCTAAACTTTGGTTAAAAGTACTTAACTCTTGAAAAGTGGATCAATTTTGCTACGAGGAGCTGAAAAAGGCGGCCATTTTTTTTGAGTCCCGCATTCCGCCATCTGTCGGTTATCCCGCTAGATTCGCGTGACAGTTATTTATCGGCCGATCACTGAAGGGTCAATTTTCAAACGCTAATTTCCGCGCTAGCGTTTTGTTCCGCGTCACCAGGTACAAAATAAATAAGATCTGTTTTATTAAACAATGTCGGCAATGGGTGAAACGACAGGCTCGCCGGACAGCGTAAGTATTGATAATTATTAACTACATTTAATATCGAATCTTTTAAATTCATTCATTGCATTAGTTATTTCTCAGTTTTTAGAAATCGAAAATCTGAATATGGACGGCCAGGATGAGCAAGTCCGTGTAAATGAAAATGCTATGTTATATCATCTTATTATTAATATTATTATTTATTTTTCTTTATGCATTTCAATCGTTATTTTTGTACGCTTATATATATAAATATATATACAGTGAATATTCGTATCTCCGGGTCACTTGTATATATTTGTGTAAATATAATATTTTTAGATAATGTATATATTCTGATTATATTAATTTTCATTTATTATTTTATATATTTATTTTATGACCCTGAAGATATCTGCATATCTGCAAAAATGAACTTTGGCATCCTGTAGCGGTCAAACTATGGCCCCAAGTGATAACCGTGTATAGACTTTTTTTTTCCTTTTTCGATTCTCTGAAAACGGATTTTTCCCATTTTTTTTTTAAACCTCATACAGAACGCGTTTTCGCTATTTTAATTGTTTAGCACGCCCCCAAGCCTGACACATTGATCTGAGCGATGACTGTCTCAGGACTTTTTTCTTCCTTTTTCGATTCCCTGAAAACGGATTTTTCCCATTTTTTTTTTTGTTTGGTCTAGTTCAATTGTTACTCTTAATTGCTCTTGTATTACTTCATCATAGAGGCAAAGTAATTTGATTTATAATACCATGTAATTCTGTAGTTCTTTACGTTGTTGCATATCGCCATAGACATGAATAAATGATGTCTCTTTCTTTCTCGCTCTCTTTCTCTCTACCCATACTTATGATAATACTCATACTACTACTACCTCTCAATTATCTGTATGATTTCTTTCTGCTGTACCGTTGATGCGTTTGAGGGGACCTGTCCCAGAGCACCAAATAAAGCTTACTCTTACTCTTACTCTCTATAAAATAACATTCTCAAGCATTAGACGCGCGTATATGGTTTAAAAAAAAAATGGGAAAAATCCGTTTTTAGGAAATCGAAAAAGGAAGAAAAAAGTCATGAGACAGTCATCTCTCAGATCAATGTGTCAGGCTTGGTGGCGTGCTAAACAATTAAAATAGCGAAAACGCGTTCTGTATGAGGTTTAAAAAAAAATGGGAAACATCCGTTTTTAGAGAATCGAAAAAGGAAAAAAAAAGTCTATACACGGTTATCACTTGTGGCCATAGTTTGACCGCTACAGGATGCCAAAGTTCATTTTTGCAGATATGCAGATATCTTCAGGGTCATATTTATTTTCATTATATATAATAATAATGATATGAGTCCGTCTTTACATTTTCATTAGAAGAACAACAGCAACTGCAACAGCAACAGCAACAGCAACAGCAACAGCAACAGCAACAGCAACAGCAACAGCAACAGCAACAGCAACAGCAACAGCAACAGCAACAGCAACAGCAACAGCAACAGCAACAGCAACAGCAACAGCAACAGCAACAGCAACAGCAACAGCAACAGCAACAGCAACAGCAACAGCAACAGCAACAGCAACAGCAACAGCAACAGCAACAGCAACAGCAACAGCAACAGCAACAGCAACAGCAACAGCAACAGCAACAGCAACAGCAACAGCAACAGCAACAGCAACAGCAACAGCAACAGCAACAGCAACAGCAACAGCAACAGCAACAGCAACAGCAACAGCAACAGCAACAGCAACAGCAACAGCAACAGCAACAGCAACAGCAACAGCAACAGCAACAGCAACAGCAACAGCAACAGCAACAGCAACAGCAACAGCAACAGCAACAGCAACAGCAACAGCAACAGCAACAGCAACAGCAACAGCAACAGCAACAGCAACAGCAACAGCAACAGCAACAGCAACAGCAACAGCAACAGCAACAGCAACAGCAACAGCAACAGCAACAGCAACAGCAACAGCAACAGCAACAGCAACAGCAACAGCAACAGCAACAGCAACAGCAACAGCAACAACAACAACAACAACAACAACAACAACAACAACAACAACAACAGCAACAACTGCAACAACAACTGCAACAACTGCAGCAACAACTGCTACAACAGCAGCAACAACAACAACAGCAGCAACAACAACAACAACAGCAGCAACAACAACAACAACAGCAACCTGAAGACGATGGTACGGATACGAACGTTGCATATTGTTAATTATATTAAATTAGTTATACACTAGGACCTCGATTTAACGGCCTTCGATTTAAGCGACGGTCCCCACCATGTCGCATCTATCGACCGGTTTGCCGCGTGGTGGGAGATAGTGGGGATCGCTTCATGTCGCCGCGGTCAGGCCCGCATACATTAATAGTGGCACATAAGGGGCATTTTGGAGGTTATGTTAACGTCTATATATTGATGTAAAATAGACCGCGCCGTTGCGCGCTTCATTGTACGGCACTGCTGACGACAGCGGCCGGGGCCCGGCTGGTGCGCAGATAATGCTTGGGCGGAACGTACGCAACCTCGATTCAACAGGGTAGATGCGTAGCCGGTCCCGCCACTGACCGTTAAATCGAGGTCCTAGTGTAATTCGTATCTGTTTGATTTGTAATATTTTTTTCAGTACGAGGACCACGCCGGCACCAGCGGGCGGGCCGGAATAGGCATCAACGGAGGGCCTATTATAGGCAACGAAATGTAGTTGATTTATTATTTTCAATTGCTAACCAATATCGGGGCAGGGGCCGCGGCCGCGGTGGCCAAAATAATCTTCAAAAAAAAAAAAAAAAAAAAAATGAAAAAAAATTAAAATTAAAATAAAATTGAAAATAAAAATTGTTAATTAATTAATTGTTAATTGTTAAAATTCTGTTATATTTTATTTTAAATTAAATAAACATTCATATATATTATAGCTGTATGATATTATTTATTTATTGACTGAATTTTTTATTTATTATAAAATCAACATGAACATATATTATAATTTTATTATCATTATAGTATTTATTTACAAAGAGTATAACTGATTCTTACAAAGAATCATAGTTCTACTCTTCATTAAGTGATGTATCAAGCCAGAATGATTCACAAATTCCGGAGCATAATCCTTAGTCTAAAAGCACAGGCTGCAGACGACTTTATAATAATGTTTTCCGAAAAAATCAACACAGCTAGGCCTATACAGTCCACGCAAACTTTGGGTGGAGGTGAGTGTTCGTTGCGATGGCACATAAATAAAATTGATATCAAAATACCACAATTCAAAGATGGAATCCTCAAGTATTTTTATCAGGCACCGACATAAAAATTTTGATATCAAAAATGTACCTGAAATTGCGAAACTGGTTTTGACTTGAACTGATATGAAAGGTAGAGCTAAGCTTTGTTATGACGATGGTAAAATTTCAGTCAATTCTTATGTTAAATTTCGTCTAGAAATATACACATACACATACTTATACACATTTTAAAAATGACATGTTAATATTTTGTATTTATCGCATTATTCGTCAAACCATTTTGGGCTTGTGGCTACAACTTTGATTGAATTCACCATGTTGAAGGCCATACGATCTGTACCTCGATAACCGCCTCTAAGTTTTACATGTTGTTGAAAAACTGCTAAAATCAACTTCAGACTGTCTTCCATTGGCAGGTGGTTCGATAATGACAATGAGCTTAGTACCTTAACGTTAGAAATATTATTGAATAGCATAGTTCTCGAGTCTTGATCTTTCAGGAACCTCCCGTTTGCGATGAACAGGTCGTTTCTCTCGGTGAACTCTATGAGGTCTCGCCCTCTCGCGTTGAATATCGGGTTCTTCTTGGGAATAATTCATGTTCATTGCTCAGGGTCTATGTTCCTAAGGAAGCCTTAGTGTTCTGTTTATTTTTTGGTTCTGTTTATTTTTTCCTATGCTCAGTTATCATAAAGATGCACCCGTCGCTCTTGTATACGGCCTCCTTATATTCTTATAGTATTGTTTGTTTCTTGCAATAATCATTCCTCCGTTGTCGAACACCTGTTCTGTTGGTCTTTTTTACAATAATAGGGTTGGGCTTGTGTAGTATGCCGAGATTCTCTTACACACACTATGTCTTGCTCCGTTGGCTCGATTGGCTGAGATTCTTCAATTATATACTTGAGTTTTTACAGTGGTCCGGCTGTCGTGATTTCATAGCTGGGATATGGTTTTGCTTTTATTTATTCTGACCTTACGTTGTAATTTATACCGTTCTTCAGCCTCGCTTTTTCTCTTCATCAATGATATCTTCTTGAAAATTGTTTGGAATCTAATTTCTGAGATCAGGGGATTCAAGGCAGTGATATCAGGGATAAGGGAATACTCCTAATGTATTCATTTCTGCTCGATTCAACATCATACCGTTCTTCAGCCTCGCTTTTTCTCTCCATCAATGATATCTTCTTGAAAATTATTTGGAATCTAATTTCTGAGATCAGGGGATTCAAGGCAGTGATATCACGGATAAGGGAATACTCCTAATGTATTCATTTCTGCTCGATTCAACATCATACCGTGAAATCACGAAAGTGAACAAAATTATTTGGCTCTGCTATCCAGTATAATAATTTAACCAGATTTCGCCGGTCCGTATCGATTCTCAGTCTCTCCTCCCTGGCCCGTCTATAAATATTAATAATATAGTCTTGATCTTTGCTTTTATTTATTCTGACCTTACGTTGTAATTCATACCGTTTTTCAGCCTCGCTTTTTCTCTCCACCAATGATATCTTCTTGAAAATTGTTTGGAATCTAATTTCTGAGATCAGGGGCTTCAAGGCAGTGATATCACGGATGAGGGAATGCTCCTAATGTATTCATTTCTGCTCGATTCAACATCATACCGTGAAATCACGAAAGTGAACAAAATTATTTGGCTCTGCCATCCAGTATAATAATTTAACCAGATTTCGCTGGTCCGTATGGATTCTCAGTCTCTCCTCCCTAGTCTTTAGGGTTTAAACAGCCAATCACAATACTCAATGAAGATCCGTTTCAGAATAGAACAAATCATTGTTGAACATTTATCACATCTTATGAACGAAATCATGAAAGTGAACAAAATTATTTGGCTCTGCTATCCAGTATAATAATTTAACCAGATTTCGCCGGTCCGTATCGATTCTCAGTCTCTCCTCCCTGGCCCGTCTATAAATATTAATAATATAGTCTTGATCTTTGCTTTTATTTATTCTGACCTTACGTTGTAATTCATACCGTTTTTCAGCCTCGCTTTTTCTCTCCACCAATGATATCTTCTTGAAAATTGTTTGGAATCTAATTTCTGAGATCAGGGGCTTCAAGGCAGTGATATCACGGATGAGGGAATGCTCCTAATGTATTCATTTCTGCTCGATTCAACATCATACCGTGAAATCACGAAAGTGAACAAAATTATTTGGCTCTGCCATCCAGTATAATAATTTAACCAGATTTCGCTGGTCCGTATGGATTCTCAGTCTCTCCTCCCTAGTCTTTAGGGTTTAAACAGCCAATCACAATACTCAATGAAGATCCGTTTCAGAATAGAACAAATCATTGTTGAACATTTATCACATCTTATGAACGAAATCATGAAAGTGAACAAAATTATTTGGCTCTGCTATCCAGTATAATAATTTAACCAGATTTCGCCGGTCCGTATCGATTCTCAGTCTCTCCTCCCTGGCCCGTCTATAAATATTATATCTATAAAATATTATTGAATAGCATAGTTCTCGAGTCTTGATCTTTGCTTTTATTTATTCTGACCTTACGTTGTAATTCATACCGTTGTAATTCAGCCTCGCTTTTTCTCTCCATCAATAATATTGTCTTGAAAATTGTTTGGAATCTAATTTCTGAGATCAGGGGATTTAAGGCAGTGATATCACGGATAAGGGAATACTCCTAATGTATTCATTTCTGCTCGATTCAACATCATACCGTTCTTCAGCCTCGCTTTTTCTCTCCATCAATAATTTCTTCTTGAAAATTATTTGGAATCTAATTTCTGAGATCAGGGGATTCAAGGCAGTGATATTACGGATAAGAGAATACTCCAAATGTGTTCATTTCTGCTCGATTCAACATTAACACAGATCGCTTTACCATGCTATTCGTTCTTAAGCGAGTTTTTTCTTTCCCCCTTTCGACTCCGTTTACCATGCTACGAAACATGGAGAATCTGTAAATGAATTCACTCTACAAATTAGAGAGCAGTTCTTCAAAGTATCTTTTTTTTTTTTTTTTTGAACATATTTCAGTAAAACTTTCAGTATCGATGGAACAACGTCAAATTCATCCTCCAGCATGTCGCTCAGTAATATATCCATATTTTTGTTCAAGTGCTCCAAAAGTTTTTTTTTAAAATTCACGCTGTGACTAAGGTCACTCGTATATACCTGACTTATGTCCAATGGCGTATGACTCGCAAAAATAAATGCACTTGATGAGAAGCTTTTTCAGTATATATAATCTTGCGTTCAAGTCCACCGTAGTCATGAAATACTTGCACCAAATATCCAGAGATTATTTCGAACCGCAGGTATACATTTTTAATATTCAACCGAGTTTCCACTGTATTCATTTCTGCTCGATTCAACATTAAAACAGATCACTTTGCCGTTCGTTCTTCAGCGAGTTGACAATTTGTATTAATTTATTTATTCATTCCAAGTAGTTTGTTCAGTATCTCCGATCTCGCGTTAAATTTTTAGTTTTTTTTTTTTTAATCACGAAAGTGAACAAAATTATTTGGCTCTGCCATCCAGTATAATAATTTAACCAGATTTCGCCGGTCCGTATCGATTCTCAGTCTCTCCTCCCTGGCCCGTCTCCGCCGTAGTGCATGATATGCAGCTCGGTTTGCTTGATTGTAAGCCATCATCGGAGCCATTTATTATGTCCATATACTTGCTGAAATATTCTGTACTACCATAACGATCCTTTATCTGTGGTAAAGTCAGCTTGGATGGTTTTCATCATAATTCGATACTCATATTAATATTAATTCCTAAATAATTAATTAATAACTAATATTACGCTCCAAGCATTTCGATATTCTTTCACTATCTTGCATTTTGGCTCAAAGGGAAATTGTCTTATCTTTCCATGGTAAGAAAAAACTTTGCTGACAGTAAGATTTCTCTGTACTCAGTTCTTGTACGTTATGCTACAAGTCAAATGCAGAGACGGATTGGTTTTAATAATTATTTAAATCTTTTTACGACTTTTACTTCGCATGAATGATCAAGTCTGGTCATCTCATCACACATACTCACACAAACTGCAAACACATGCTAGAATACTCAAAGCTTCTTTATCCTTCTTAATTTGCTCACTCTATATCCGGCATTGCTTGATGTATAAGTCAAAAATCTATTTCGCAATCAACGTTTCAGTGCACGTGTTATTAAAAATAACTTATCCGTAAGATGCGATCGGTGAAAAGATGCCCTGGAGCATTATCCGAATTTTCACTAACAATGGCTACGTATTATCTGACAAAGATGACCACATTAATAGAACCTATAACCATTTAATTTTAATAATATATGTGCCATCACAATGATACTCATGTTCACCTATAAGTTGTTTATACATTTGCTATATTCTATCATATATAAAAGGTTATACATATTTCGTTTGGGGTCGTAAAACCTAATGACCAACATTCATAATAAAATACTAATTTTGTAATTTTTATAATTATTTCGCACTTTGCTCGATTAAATGAACAAGCAGTCTTGCGGTGGCTCTTTGACATAGTGATCTTCAGTATTTAGCTTCATCGAGGTAACGGCTGTTCTGAAGTCTGATCTTCTGTAATTTTCAAATTATAAGTCAAGATTTCGTAGCTATAGATTGATGATCAAAAATTTGAATGAATTTTAACTGACATTGCAACTAAGAACAAATCATTGTGAAAAATTTATCACAGCTTATGAACGAAATCATAGTGATCTTCAGGATTTAGCTTCATCGAGGTAACGGCTGTTCTGAAGTCTGATCTTTTGTAATTTTCAAATTATAAGTCAAGATTTCGTAGCTATAGATTAATGATAAAAAATTTGAATGAATTTTAACTTTTTGTGAAAAATTTATCACAGCTTATGAACGAAATCACGAAAGTGAACAAAATTATTTGGCTCTGCCATCCAGTATAATAATTTAACCAGATTTACCAGACGGTCTGTATCGATTCTCAGTCTCTCCTCCCTGGCCCGTCTTCGCTGTAGTGCATAATATGCAGCTCGGTTTGCTTGATTGTAAGCCACCATCGAAGCCATTGATTATGTTCATATACTTGCTGAAATATTCTGTACTACCATAACGATCCTTTATCTGTAGTAAAGTCAGCTTGGATGGTCTTACTCCGTTACATTCATTTTTTTTTTTTTATTAGTCTTTAGGGTCTATTCTAAAGTCTACAGTGTATAATATGCTCTTCTCTTCCACCACTTTATATTTGGTCATAATTTTTCACACTGTTACCCCAACTCTTATACCCACTCTTGTATTAAGAAATAATAAATTAATTTGAAATTAAGGGAACTTATAACCAGTTATGTTTTAAAAAATATGTGCCATCCCAATGATACTCATTATGTAAAAATCATGTAAAAATGTACAATAATATATAGCATATTGTACATATATTATATTATATTACTGTTTATATTGTATAAACTGTACTTACTGTATAATTGTATATATTATATATTATATTATATTACTGTGAGGTCAAATTGAAGCCTAAAAAAAAGGATTTTGATTCATCGAGGTAACGGCTGTTCGGAAGTATGATTTTCTGTATTTTGAACCTTCTGTTTTACCACAATCTGCATTTCGCTGCGCTGTTATTTTCAAATTAGGACGGAGACTTTTAGGTATCAATGTGCTTAGCATATTTTCATGAATTGTGAAAAAGCACTCCGGCATTATGGTCTCTTGTAATATTTAAATGAGGATTGATGACTGTTCGTCAGTAACGGTATCCGGGTATCCGATTTTCTGTATTTGTGTCATTATGAATTTTGGTCTTTTTGTTATATTTTTTGTAATTTTTTTTATTGTTTTTCGACCACAACCAACATATACTGTGTGAGCAGTTGTCGGGTACAGATTGTACGTACAGAATAAGGTTGCAATTATTCGCGTTCCTATAAATTTATATGAGAGATTTTCAAGTAAATATTATTCATATTGATGATTTTTACGATTATGCGTATGTGAATGAATATTTGGAATAATTATATTGTTACAAATGAGTTCGTGTTTATATTTATTTCACTGAACTGACCTATTCCAGATTGGTACTGGAATGCCGGATTTATTTTTATGATTAACTCTGTTCGTAACAATATTCGTTATTCAAAAATAATTCAGACTATAATAATTTTATGTTTTGATTTTTATCTTATTTTCTGTCTTGATTTTCGTCTTATTTTTCGGTATTGATTTCTATCTTATTTTCTGTATTGATTCTCGTATTCTTTTCTGTCTTGATTTTTATCTTATTTTCGGTATTGATCTTCGTCTTATTTTTCGTATTGATTTTCGTCTTATTTTTCGTATTGATCTTCGTCTTATTTTTCGTATTGATTTTCGTCTTATTTTCTGTCTTGATTTCCGTCTTATTTTTCAGTTTTGTTTTTTATCTTATTTTCTGCATTAATTATCGTATTATTTTCTGTCTTGATTTCTCGTATTATTTTCTGTATTAATTCTCGTATTATTTTCTGTCTTGATTTTTGTCTTGATTTTTGTCTTGATTTTTGTCTTGATTTTTTTATAATATTATTTTCTCTCTTGATTTTCGTCTTATTTTCCAGTATTGATTTTTAACTTATTTTCTGTATTGATTCTCGTATTATTTTCTGTATTGATTCTCGTATTATTTTCTGTCTTGATTTTTGTCTTGATTTTCGTCCTGATTTTCGTCTTGATTTTTGTCTTGATTTTTGTCTTGATTTTTGTCTTGATTTTTTTTCATCTTATTTTATGTCTTAATTTTCGTCTTATTTTTCTGTATTGATTTTTATCTTATATTCTGTATTGATTCTCGTATTATTTTCTGTCTTGATTTTTGTCTTGATTTTTTTTTAATTTTATTTTCTGTCTTGATTTTCGTCTTATTTTCCAGTATTGATTTTTATCTTATTTTCTGTATTGATTCTCGTACTCTTTTCTGTCTTGATTTTTATCTTATTTTCGGTATTGATCTTCGTCTTATTTTCTGTATTGATTCTCGTACTCTTTTCTGTCTTGATTTTTATCTTATTTTCGGTATTAATCTTCGTCTTATTTTTCGTATTGATTTTCGTCTTATTTTTCGTATTGATCTTCGTCTTATTTTTCGTATTGATTTTCGTCTTACTTTCTGTCTTGATTTCCGTCTTATTTTTCGGTATTGTTTTTTATCTTATTTTCTGTATTGATTATCGTATTATTTTCTGTCTTGATTTCTCGTATTATTTTCTGTATTAATTCTCGTATTATTTTCTGTCTTGATTTTTGTCTTGATTTTTGTCTTGATTTTTGTCTTGATTTTTTTATAATATTATTTTCTGTCTTGATTTTCGTCTTATTTTCCAGTATTGATTTTTAACTTATTTTCTGTATTGATTCTCGTATTATTTTCTGTATTGATTCTCGTATTATTTTCTGTCTTGATTTTTGTCTTGATTTTCGTTTTGATTTTCGTCTTGATTTTTGTCTTGATTTTTGTCTTGATTTTTGTCTTGATTTTTGTCTTGATTTTTTTTCATCTTATTTTATGTGTTAATTTTCGTCTTATTTTTCTGTATTGATTTTTATCTTATATTCTGTATTGATTCTCGTATTATTTTCTGTCTTGATTTTTGTCTTGATTTTTTTTTATATTATTTTCTGTCTTGATTTTCGTCTTATTTTCCAGTATTGATTTTTAACTTATTTTCTGTATTGATTCTCGTATTATTTTCTGTATTGATTCTCGTATTATTTTCTGTCTTGATTTTCGTCTTGATTTTTGTCTTGATTTTTGTCTTGATTTTTGTCTTTATTTTTTTTCATCTTATTTTATGTCTTAATTTTCGTCTTATTTTTCCGTATTGATTTTTATCTTATATTCTGTATTGATTCTCGTATTATTTTCTGTCTTGATTTTTGTCTTGATTTTTGTCTTGATTTTTTTTTAATTTTATCTTCTGTCTTGATTTTCGTCTTATTTTCCAGTATTGATTTTTATCTTATTTTCTGTATTGATTCTCGTATTATTTCCTGTCTTGATTTTTGTCTTGATTTTTGTCTTGATTTTTGTCTTGATTTTTGTCTTGATTTTTGTCTTGATTTTTTTTTCATCTTATTTACTGTCTTGATTTTCGTTTTATTTTCCAGTATGGATTTTTATCTTATTTTCTGTATTGATTCTCGTATTATTTTCTGTATTGATTCTCGTATTATTTTCTGTATTGATTTTTGTCTGGATTTTTGTCTTGATTTTTGTCTTGATTTTTGTCTTGATTTTTTTTAAATCTTATTTTGTGTATTGATTCTCGTATTATTCTCTGTATTGATTCTCGTATTATTTTCTGTCTTGATTTTTGTCTTGATTTTCGTCTTGATTTTTGTCTTGATTTTTGTCTTGATTTTTGTATTGATGCTTTATTTAATTCTATTCAGTTTTTCATGGGCTTGCCAATCGTTGTTGCTTCCAAACTAGGCGGAAGCGCGTCTGAACGTGTCATATCATCAGGGTAATTTCAAGAGAACAGTTATTTTATTCCATCATTGCATGAGGAATGGAGGAGTTTTTTCACACACGGAAATCATTGAATATGCAAGGGTAGGCTCGCAAATCACAGTTGCCCCAGAAATGAGCACAGATATGTCCGAGCGGGTCAAATTTCCGACAGGACAATCATTTTCAAATTCAATTTACCAAGTTATGTCGAGCTGTCCGTTTTCCTAAGGGGCATTCTTTCATTCACTTCTCGCAGCAGCTGCCGCTATGAGTCGAAACTCACCTGACTATGTAACAACGAGAAAATTTTTTCAAAGTGGATATATTTTATCTAAAATATTTTAATTTGAAATATTTTTTTTTTATACCTAAAGCTGCCTGTTTTTTATGTGCTTGATTATGCACAGATGGGCTCGGAAATCTGAGAAGCACCAAAAATCAGCTGTAACATGTCTAAGTGCGTCTCATCTTCTGAAATTTCGGATAGGATAATTATTTTTAATTTTAATTGCTTGAGTTGCGGAGAGCTGCTCGTTTTCATACACACTCGCACTTTTGAATACCCCCAGTGGCTTCGCATGCTGCGTCGAAGTACCGCGTTGTAATCGAGCGAAGCGAGGTTAGAATAGTGGTTTTCGATACGCAGTGACATAAATAGCTTTTCCTATATCTAAGTCACGGAGAGCTGCCCGTCATCCACACACGGGCAGTCTCGAACTTGCATGTATACTTGAATGTATACTACATTTAAATGGTCTACACTTATCGGACTTGTCAGGAGGGGTAAGTTCAACATTTTATTCTGACATCTGAACTTTGTCACTGTTGAACCGGAAACGAACAATCATTGCCGATTACACAGATGTGTTTACATGTGTTAGTTTTCGTTGACATCTAAAATTTTTCACTGTGGAACCTGAACATTGCCATCACACAGACGTGGTTCATGTGTGTTAGTTTACCCCCACCGGACGAAGTCCCTGGCCCTATTAATAATCACCTTTGAACAATTTAATGTTTTCAATAATAAAACCGTAATTTCACGTTCTGCCTTATACTCACTCTGAGTATTTGTAATATTAAGATAACTTCAAACCTCTAAGAAACGAATCAATTTCACTTTCATCATTACTACTTCATATTGACTCCTAGCAACTTCATTCACTATTCTAAAATTTCACTTATTTATAAATCTAGAGTCACTCAAATCTGTGCATCGATCCGATTACGAACAATAGACATTTGAGCATATAACATTAGCTTCAGTTCAGGACGCTTAAAACAGTTATAAACATTAAAAACAAAAATTTAAATTCCACGCTAGAAAAAGGCTTCGAGGTTCTCAAGGTGAGGGAGGCATATACCTAAATATCGAAAGTAGCCCCATGCTACGCCATCTCAGCCAAGGATAAGTAACCACAGTCGCTCACAAATTCGCTCATTTATAATTTACTTTTTATATTCGAAGATCGTTATATTGTTTTCCAGAATTCTCTAACTATAAGGATTTTGCATGGCTATAAATATATTGAATAAATTGAATGAGTAATAAGGGAACGGGAATATCGTTCTAAGCTAATACCCACAGGTATTTCGGGGATATCCCCTTGCTTATTAACGAGACCACCCGTCGAGCTTGCACTATTACTCATTGTTCCAATTCTAAATTTTATATCTCTTTACCAAATAACCATTTAATATATAGTTAGGGATTACACTATAATAATAGGTCAAGATTGGTATATTAATAAATTGGAAAACCTACTGTGATAATTCCTAGAATTTCGGGTAATTCCCTGATCCCGTAGAGTCTTCCTGTTCAAACAGTATAGAAGCTTAAGTGAATAAATATTTGTTCTAATTCAAGTCATTAGGACTCAATATACCAATCTCGACATATATTGATATATTTCCTTTATTCGGGAATACCTCATTTTCACGATACATGGATTCAGATCGGTATGATAATTAGCCTGATAGACCAACTGGGATAATTTTACAGAATTTCGGGTTCCACCCTAATCCCATTGGGTTTCTTTCTTTTCATTATTAGATTCATAAGACTCAATAAGAACCTGACTACCGATCTTGAATCATGTATTTCGTTATAATATTACTATAATTCAGGACAATATATATATACACGCATATATGAGCAATTCCACGTCAAACCGGACAGCTTTCTGACCTCGATGTTACCGATTTCGCTCTAATTTTTTTTACGGGTTCTATGGAACAAATAAATTCATCAAACAATTTTTAGTTTTTTTTTTTGGCCCCTATTTTCCAAGTTACACGGGGGTGAAATTCAGGAAAAAGAGCCAAAAATCGAAAACATACTCCCCTTCAAACGGTCATATCTTTGATTGTATTCAACCTAGAGACTTCGTCCAAGAACCATTTCAAAGCTGTTGAATGACACTATTTTTATATATTTATTTTATCCTGCGGTAACAAACAATTGTATTTGTTATAAACAAATATATTATTCAAACGTGATTTTCAAAGTGAGGGCCACGCGATAGAATTCTGAAAAAAATATGAGCGTATTTCTTGATCAATTCTCTACAAAATCGTTAAGTCAAAAAGATGGAAAAAAGATGGAGACTATGTGAAAACGATTTATTTATAAGTGACGGCGCGCGCTGCCACCGTAAAACCCGGCTCGGGTACGTGTGACTAGCACAAGGAAGCATCGGTGGGCATGTTACACGTTCATATCTTTGGTTTTTTTCATCCTAGAGACTTCTTCCAAGAACCATTTTAAAGCTAATGAATGACACCATTATTACATATTTATTGAATTTCACGATAACGAACAATTCGATTTGTTATAAACAAATACAATGTTCAAACGTGGTTTTCAAGGCAAGAACCACGCGTAAAAATTCTGAAAAAAATATGAGAGTATTCCTTGATCAATTCTCTACAAAATCGTTGAGTCAAAAGGATCAAGAATCGATGGAATCCATGTTAAAACGATTTATTTATAAACGACGGCGCGCGCCGCCGTTGAAAGATCCGGCTCGGGTACGGTTTTTCCGTGGCAGCGCGCGCCGTCACTTATAAATAAATCGTTTTCACATAGTCTTCATCGTTTCTCCATCCTTTTGACTTAACGATTTTGTAGAGAATTGATCAAGGAATACGCTCATATTTTTTTCAGAATTCTATCGCGTGGCCCTCACTTTGAAAATCACGTTTGAATAATATATTTGTTTATAACAAATACAATTGTTTGTTACCGCAGGATAAAATAAATATATAAAAATAGTGTCATTCAACAGCTTTGAAATGGTTCTTGGACGAAGTCTCTAGGTTGAATACAATCAAAGATATGACCGTTTGAAGGGGAGTATGTTTTCGATTTTTGGCTCTTTTTCCTGAATTTCACCCCCGTGTAACTTGGAAAATAGGGGCCAAAAAAAAAAACTAAAAATTGTTTGATGAATTTATTTGTTCCATAGAACCTGTAAAAAAAATTAGAGCAAAATCGGTAACATCGAGGTCAATTTTTGATTTATTTTGTCCGGTCTGACGTGGAATGGCTCATGTACGGCTAGCCGAACAATAGTATGCGATCTACCGGACAGTGGTAATTCTTCGATTCGCCAAGCAGCTTCCATAGGGCTTACGTATCTACTGTCAATATATTCGGAAATTTCATCGTGAGTTTCTGTCTTTACAATATCCGTTTTTGTATTTAGTTTCATATATGCTCGATCATGTCCTTTATGTAAGTATTTGTATACGTATTTTGTACTCATAATAGAAGCACAGTATTCGACGTTTATGTGACATTTATATTTTTTGAGCAAGCATGCGTTATATGGAACTACCATTGAATTGTCAACTCTTATAAATTTTCCATTAATTTTTTTATTATAGACAAAACGTTCATCTTGATTGTTTCTACGTCGATATATAGGAAATCCATTTTTCGCAAATTGTGTAATATCACAAAATTTTTTTTGTACAAATGCTTGTTTTGATGTTATAACACGGAGAATGCTCTGTATGAGGACCGTGTAACATATATTTTATAACCAACTCTTGCAATTCGGGATCGTTAGAAGATATTTCGGCACTCATGTATTTATCAATTGCATCTGGAGTTATTAATTTATTTGTATAATTTAATACGAATAACATGTGTGCATGTGGTAATCCACGTTTCTGAAATTCTATTGTATAAACATATGCTAAAATATTCCCGACAATTTTTCCACTAATGACATCGGCCAACAAAGCTCGTAATTTAGTATAAAATAATCGCACTGTAATATTTGGAATATCGTTACACGTTGTACCCGTCGGAAATTTGTTTAATATTGTTTTTAACTCCGGCCAATTCGGGTTACACGTCATGGTAATAAATAAATCTGGACGACCGATTGCCCTAACAATAGCCATAGCATCTTGATAATTTTGCTGCATGTTTCGAGGACTGCCTAAATAGGTAGATGGTAATACGAATATATTTCCTAGACGTTCCTTATTTTCGAAATTATTTGAATCATTCATAGCACTACGTGCTATGTGATCAACTAATCCTTGATAGCATTCGATGCGTAATTTTTTCTGGTTGTACCTCAAAAAATTGAGCCTGTTATTTTCCATTATTATACAAGCTTGAATAACATACTGCTGTGTTAACCGACCACAAAATAAAATAGGACTGAAATTATCACCCTGTCTATAAGCTAAACGATAGGAATAGTATTGAAGAGTTGTGAGTCTTTTATTACTGGAATTATTTTGTTTGAATGTTGGACTCCATCCTAAATCCCCGCATGGAAACATTATTGGAAACGTCATTGGGTCGATATGAAATGATAATTTATTAAGACATGAAAAAGAATCAATACCTTTCGGAAGATTTTTTGGATAAATACATAAATCGAAACGTGGAATTTCACCATCCTTAGAAGCTATCAAAGCTGCACATTCCGCAGTGGTAGGTACATTATAACGATGTTGATCTGAATTTATGTTACGGATAAAATACAAATAATACTCTGGCAATGATTGATCCTTGGTTAATTCGAATAAATTTTTGTATTTTTCAGCGTATGGATTGTTATTGTTTAAAATTCCTGATATTATTTGTATTGTAACTTATTTTCCTAAATTACATCTAATCCGCGCTCTCGCGATCCACCACTCCTGTTGGGCGCCAAATCGATTAACTCTCGATTAAATTGAACTTCTGTTCTGAATGCTGACTTTAACTACTGATTCTCTATCTCATGGCTACTTAGGCCTAGTCTCTGTATTTCTTATTAGTCAAATTAATCTAATCTCGGTATTTCCCTTTCTAATAGACAAGTAATGTGCTCAGGCCTTTTTCAGAAAATCAGCCGTCGCGTACAGGTTGTTGTGTTCAGGACTGTATTCGAAAATACTGCCGTCACGTCATGCAAAATTATCTATTACACTCAGGCAATTCTTCCTAAGAAGCCGCCGTCGTGAAGAATTCGGTAACGTTTCCGAAGAAACGTACGTCACTCTGAATCCGCAGAATAGACCCAAAGGACCACTCGTTAGATTTTCATTACATGCAGAAGATAGTGATAAGGTGTGACATGCAAGCAGTTAGGAAGGAAGCAAATAAATTGGTAAAGCAGTGTTTATTTTGATAGTGAGCCCAGGTTACTTACAGTATCGCAGAAACCAAAGTAATAGAAAATAAAGTGCAGTAATGCCAAGACAATGAACGTAAAATAAACCAAAAGAAAAGAAAATAATAATCTATTTGATTAAAAGAACAAAAAAAAATATAGATATATGATCGTGATGATCGAAAACATAAATTAAATATCTCTAAAGTCCTATACTTTATTTGGAGATATTTGAAATTTAGACAATACACTTTGAATTTACTTCTGGTTAAAGACCCAGTGTCTTAAATTGTGTTCGCAATTTGCTATTAAATGACTTAATACTCGAATGAGAGGTAGAATGACCAGTGTCCTCCGTGAGTCTTGGCTCATCCTTTTATATCTTCCTCAACGTCGAACGACTTTAGCGTGTTGAACGCCTTTGCTCGGTTTCTGTGATTCTATAGGCTCTCTTAGACCCGTTTATTGAATTCAATAATGTGTGCGTACACAGTGACATAATACAATCGATGATACTGATATTTTGAATCTCATTGGATAGCGTGGTCTCTAACTGCTGTGTTTTTCAGTTTGCTTTAAATTCTTATTCGTGTTGAATTTATGTGTGTCGAAGTGACCTACAGAACCGCTCTTACTAACGAATGAGATTCGCAATATGATATTCATAACCAATAGAAATCTTGAAACAAGCCATCAATGGTTTGTACATAGGCATTTGAAATGAAATAGTAATATTAAGGACAAGCTATAATAGAAAACAAAGCATCAAAAAGTATTTACAAGCGATGATAAGTGTGCATTTCTAACAGTATGACAGTAGCATTAACAGATAAGCGGATGAGAAATAAAGAAAATAATAAATCAAACCCAACAAAAAAAAACAAAAAAAAATATGTTCAATACAAAAGGCAATATATGGCAATTGCAAAAATGAAAATAATAAAAATAAAAGTAACAAAACCAAGAATACGTTCTTCTCCATATCACAATACTGGCATGCTTCTGCCCTGTCGAGTTTTCGGCTCCTCTTCTTCACTGTCGCTACTGCTGCTGCTGTTGCTACAGCTACAGCTGCTGCTGCTGCTGCTGCTGCTGCTGCTGCTGCTGCTGCTGCTGCTGCTGCTGCTGCTGCTGCTGCTGCTGCTGCTGCTGCTGCTGCTGCTGCTGCTGCTGCTGCTGCTGCTGCTGCTGCTGCTGCTGCTGCTGCTGCTGCTGCTGCTGCTGCTGCTGCTGCTGCTGCTGCTGCTGCTGCTGCTGCTGCTGCTGCTGCTGCTGCTGCTGCTGCTGCTGCTGCTGCTGCTGCTGCTGCTGCTGCTGCTGCTGCTGCTGCTGCTGCTGCTGCTGCTGCTGCTGCTGCTGCTGCTGCTGCTGCTGCTGCTGCTGCTGCTGCTGCTGCTGCTGCTGCTGCTGCTGCTGCTGCTGCTGCTGCTGCTGCTGCTGCTGCTGCTGCTGCTGCTGCTGCTGCTGCTGCTGCTGCTGCTGCTGCTGCTGCTGCTGCTGCTGCTGCTGCTGCTGCTGCTGCTGCTGCTGCTGCTGCTGCTGCTGCTGCTGCTGCTGCTGCTGCTGCTGCTGCTGCTGCTGCTGCTGCTGCTGCTGCTGCTGCTGCTGCTGCTGCTGCTGCTGCTGCTGCTGCTGCTGCTGCTGCTGCTGCTGCTGCTGCTGCTGCTGCTGCTGCTGCTGCTGCTGCTGCTGCTGCTGCTGCTGCTGCTGCTGCTGCTGCTGCTGCTGCTGCTGCTGCTGCTGCTGCTGCTGCTGCTGCTGCTGCTGCTGCTGCTGCTGCTGCTGCTGCTGCTGCTGCTGCTGCTGCTGCTGCTGCTGCTGCTGCTGCTGCTGCTGCTGCTGCTGCTGCTGCTGCTGCTGCTGCTGCTGCTGCTGCTGCTGCTGCTGCTGCTGCTGCTGCTGCTGCTGCTGCTGCTGCTGCTGCTGCTGCTGCTGCTGCTGCTGCTGCTGCTGCTGCTGCTGCTGCTGCTGCTGCTGCTGCTGCTGCTGCTGCTGCTGCTGCTGCTGCTGCTGCTGCTGCTGCTGCTGCTGCTGCTGCTGCTGCTGCTGCTGCTGCTGCTGCTGCTGCTGCTGCTGCTGCTGCTGCTGCTGCTGCTGCTGCTGCTGCTGCTGCTGCTGCTGCTGCTGCTGCTGCTGCTGCTGCTGCTGCTGCTGCTGCTGCTGCTGCTGCTGCTGCTGCTGCTGCTGCTGCTGCTGCTGCTGCTGCTGCTGCTGCTGCTGCTGCTGCTGCTGCTGCTGCTGCTGCTGCTGCTGCTGCTGCTGCTGCTGCTGCTGCTGCTGCTGCTGCTGCTGCTGCTGCTGCTGCTGCTGCTGCTGCTGCTGCTGCTGCTGCTGCTGCTGCTGCTGCTGCTGCTGCTGCTGCTGCTGCTGCTGCTGCTGCTGCTGCTGCTGCTGCTGCTGCTGCTGCTGCTGCTGCTGCTGCTGCTGCTGCTGCTGCTGCTGCTGCTGCTGCTGCTGCTGCTGCTGCTGCTGCTGCTGCTGCTGCTGCTGCTGCTGCTGCTGCTGCTGCTGCTGCTGCTGCTGCTGCTGCTGCTGCTGCTGCTGCTGCTGCTGCTGCTGCTGCTGCTGCTGCTGCTGCTGCTGCTGCTGCTGCTGCTGCTGCTGCTGCTGCTGCTGCTGCTGCTGCTGCTGCTGCTGCTGCTGCTGCTGCTGCTGCTGCTGCTGCTGCTGCTGCTGCTGCTGCTGCTGCTGCTGCTGCTGCTGCTGCTGCTGCTGCTGCTGCTGCTGCTGCTGCTGCTGCTGCTGCTGCTGCTGCTGCTGCTGCTGCTGCTGCTGCTGCTGCTGCTGCTGCTGCTGCTGCTGCTGCTGCTGCTGCTGCTGCTGCTGCTGCTGCTGCTGCTGCTGCTGCTGCTGCTGCTGCTGCTGCTGCTGCTGCTGCTGCTGCTGCTGCTGCTGCTGCTGCTGCTGCTGCTGCTGCTGCTGCTGCTGCTGCTGCTGCTGCTGCTGCTGCTGCTGCTGCTGCTGCTGCTGCTGCTGCTGCTGCTGCTGCTGCTGCTGCTGCTGCTGCTGCTGCTGCTGCTGCTGCTGCTGCTGCTGCTGCTGCTGCTGCTGCTGCTGCTGCTGCTGCTGCTGCTGCTGCTGCTGCTGCTGCTGCTGCTGCTGCTGCTGCTGCTGCTGCTGCTGCTGCTGCTGCTGCTGCTGCTGCTGCTGCTGCTGCTGCTGCTGCTGCTGCTGCTGCTGCTGCTGCTGCTGCTGCTGCTGCTGCTGCTGCTGCTGCTGCTGCTGCTGCTGCTGCTGCTGCTGCTGCTGCTGCTGCTGCTGCTGCTGCTGCTGCTGCTGCTGCTGCTGCTGCTGCTGCTGCTGCTGCTGCTGCTGCTGCTGCTGCTGCTGCTGCTGCTGCTGCTGCTGCTGCTGCTGCTGCTGCTGCTGCTGCTGCTGCTGCTGCTGCTGCTGCTGCTGCTGCTGCTGCTGCTGCTGCTGCTGCTGCTGCTGCTGCTGCTGCTGCTGCTGCTGCTGCTGCTGCTGCTGCTGCTGCTGCTGCTGCTGCTGCTGCTGCTGCTGCTGCTGCTGCTGCTGCTGCTGCTGCTGCTGCTGCTGCTGCTGCTGCTGCTGCTGCTGCTGCTGCTGCTGCTGCTGCTGCTGCTGCTGCTGCTGCTGCTGCTGCTGCTGCTGCTGCTGCTGCTGCTGCTGCTGCTGCTGCTGCTGCTGCTGCTGCTGCTGCTGCTGCTGCTGCTGCTGCTGCTGCTGCTGCTGCTGCTGCTGCTGCTGCTGCTGCTGCTGCTGCTGCTGCTGCTGCTGCTGCTGCTGCTGCTGCTGCTGCTGCTGCTGCTGCTGCTGCTGCTGCTGCTGCTGCTGCTGCTGCTGCTGCTGCTGCTGCTGCTGCTGCTGCTGCTGCTGCTGCTGCTGCTGCTGCTGCTGCTGCTGCTGCTGCTGCTGCTGCTGCTGCTGCTGCTGCTGCTGCTGCTGCTGCTGCTGCTGCTGCTGCTGCTGCTGCTGCTGCTGCTGCTGCTGCTGCTGCTGCTGCTGCTGCTGCTGCTGCTGCTGCTGCTGCTGCTGCTGCTGCTGCTGCTGCTGCTGCTGCTGCTGCTGCTGCTGCTGCTGCTGCTGCTGCTGCTGCTGCTGCTGCTGCTGCTGCTGCTGCTGCTGCTGCTGCTGCTGCTGCTGCTGCTGCTGCTGCTGCTGCTGCTGCTGCTGCTGCTGCTGCTGCTGCTGCTGCTGCTGCTGCTGCTGCTGCTGCTGCTGCTGCTGCTGCTGCTGCTGCTGCTGCTGCTGCTGCTGCTGCTGCTGCTGCTGCTGCTGCTGCTGCTGCTGCTGCTGCTGCTGCTGCTGCTGCTGCTGCTGCTGCTGCTGCTGCTGCTGCTGCTGCTGCTGCTGCTGCTGCTGCTGCTGCTGCTGCTGCTGCTGCTGCTGCTGCTGCTGCTGCTGCTGCTGCTGCTGCTGCTGCTGCTGCTGCTGCTGCTGCTGCTGCTGCTGCTGCTGCTGCTGCTGCTGCTGCTGCTGCTGCTGCTGCTGCTGCTGCTGCTGCTGCTGCTGCTGCTGCTGCTGCTGCTGCTGCTGCTGCTGCTGCTGCTGCTGCTGCTGCTGCTGCTGCTGCTGCTGCTGCTGCTGCTGCTGCTGCTGCTGCTGCTGCTGCTGCTGCTGCTGCTGCTGCTGCTGCTGCTGCTGCTGCTGCTGCTGCTGCTGCTGCTGCTGCTGCTGCTGCTGCTGCTGCTGCTGCTGCTGCTGCTGCTGCTGCTGCTGCTGCTGCTGCTGCTGCTGCTGCTGCTGCTGCTGCTGCTGCTGCTGCTGCTGCTGCTGCTGCTGCTGCTGCTGCTGCTGCTGCTGCTGCTGCTGCTGCTGCTGCTGCTGCTGCTGCTGCTGCTGCTGCTGCTGCTGCTGCTGCTGCTGCTGCTGCTGCTGCTGCTGCTGCTGCTGCTGCTGCTGCTGCTGCTGCTGCTGCTGCTGCTGCTGCTGCTGCTGCTGCTGCTGCTGCTGCTGCTGCTGCTGCTGCTGCTGCTGCTGCTGCTGCTGCTGCTGCTGCTGCTGCTGCTGCTGCTGCTGCTGCTGCTGCTGCTGCTGCTGCTGCTGCTGCTGCTGCTGCTGCTGCTGCTGCTGCTGCTGCTGCTGCTGCTGCTGCTGCTGCTGCTGCTGCTGCTGCTGCTGCTGCTGCTGCTGCTGCTGCTGCTGCTGCTGCTGCTGCTGCTGCTGCTGCTGCTGCTGCTGCTGCTGCTGCTGCTGCTGCTGCTGCTGCTGCTGCTGCTGCTGCTGCTGCTGCTGCTGCTGCTGCTGCTGCTGCTGCTGCTGCTGCTGCTGCTGCTGCTGCTGCTGCTGCTGCTGCTGCTGCTGCTGCTGCTGCTGCTGCTGCTGCTGCTGCTGCTGCTGCTGCTGCTGCTGCTGCTGCTGCTGCTGCTGCTGCTGCTGCTGCTGCTGCTGCTGCTGCTGCTGCTGCTGCTGCTGCTGCTGCTGCTGCTGCTGCTGCTGCTGCTGCTGCTGCTGCTGCTGCTGCTGCTGCTGCTGCTGCTGCTGCTGCTGCTGCTGCTGCTGCTGCTGCTGCTGCTGCTGCTGCTGCTGCTGCTGCTGCTGCTGCTGCTGCTGCTGCTGCTGCTGCTGCTGCTGCTGCTGCTGCTGCTGCTGCTGCTGCTGCTGCTGCTGCTGCTGCTGCTGCTGCTGCTGCTGCTGCTGCTGCTGCTGCTGCTGCTGCTGCTGCTGCTGCTGCTGCTGCTGCTGCTGCTGCTGCTGCTGCTGCTGCTGCTGCTGCTGCTGCTGCTGCTGCTGCTGCTGCTGCTGCTGCTGCTGCTGCTGCTGCTGCTGCTGCTGCTGCTGCTGCTGCTGCTGCTGCTGCTGCTGCTGCTGCTGCTGCTGCTGCTGCTGCTGCTGCTGCTGCTGCTGCTGCTGCTGCTGCTGCTGCTGCTGCTGCTGCTGCTGCTGCTGCTGCTGCTGCTGCTGCTGCTGCTGCTGCTGCTGCTGCTGCTGCTGCTGCTGCTGCTGCTGCTGCTGCTGCTGCTGCTGCTGCTGCTGCTGCTGCTGCTGCTGCTGCTGCTGCTGCTGCTGCTGCTGCTGCTGCTGCTGCTGCTGCTGCTGCTGCTGCTGCTGCTGCTGCTGCTGCTGCTGCTGCTGCTCGGCTGTGGTTGCTGAGGTGGTGGCTGCACACCGCCGCAGTCTTGTTCATTCAGAACAATCTGGCCCCGCTCGTTGAGCCAAGACCTCTTTACTAGCTTGCCGATCATATATGGCTTCTTTGCCACCGTTACTAGTTCCATAGTTATTGGTTGGACCTTCCACTCCCACTGCGTTCCGTGGGATATGGTTTTAACCATTTTTTTAGGAGTTTAGGTTGTCATCCCCTTCACCCTGGGTATGACGTTCTGGCAGGAGGTCCAATGTCGTGCCATTCTGGATCGTTCTACCCTCTGGCTCCTAATTGCATGGAATACCCAGTCCGTGTGCGTCATGACATCATAACAGTTTGTCGATGTATCTGTCTGGCTTCCCTGGTCCATGCTCTGATAACTTTACATATTAAACAGTACATTTTATTACTATATTCTTTATTCTTTTGTACCCATTTAGCCCTTTTCTATTGTGCTGCCTATGAGTGGTGGATCGTTCGAGTCGGCGATTACCCGTGTTAACGGGGAACCCGTTACAGTATATGTTCTTTGACTAAATTTTTATTTTCTTCTAACCTTTTTTCCGTTGCTTCATAATCATTATAAATATAAATTTGGCCGCAATAAGGGATATTTCCTTTTTTTTGTATGAATACTGCTTGGAGTTATATGACAAACTTGTCCTTGAATTTTTAAATTGTATACTCCTCTTTTAGATTCATTTATGACATTAGCATTAAATGTTACAAAGGAAAAACGACTATTATAATAACGAATTAATTCCCTAAACTTTTTATCATTCAACAATAAATCTTTCAAATCTTCATCATAATCACTCAACGGTGGAAGATGCACTTTTCCATTATGGCAGCAACTTTTTTTCGAAAATTCCGCAGACCAAAATAATGCCAAACAATATGGACAAATATAATCCATTGCTCCAAGATCCAAGTAGGACACTTTATTGGGGCATAATTTAATAACTTGTTGAATTTTTCTTCTCTTATTAATGCGTTCACACGTCATGTTTTTTGCCATGTTGCTATCCCTTTTTTTACTCAACCGATTGTCGTCCATATTTTGAACCATATCCTTTTCCCTTTTTCTGTTCAAACGTTTATTCAAACGTTTTTCATCCATATTCCGTACCACATCTTTTTCTCTTTTCTTGTTTAAACGTTCTTCTTCCATATTTCGTACCATGTCTTTTTCTCTTTTTTTATTTAAACGTTCTTCATCCATATTCCGTACTACATCTTTTTCTTTTTTCTTGTTTAAACGTTCTTCTTCCATATTTCGTACCACGTCTTTTTCTCTTTTTTTATTTAAACGTTCTTCATCCATATTCCGTACCACATCTTTTTCTCTTTTCTTGTCTAAACGTTCTTCTTCCATATTTCGTACCACGTTTTTTTCTCTTTTCTTATTTAAACGTTCTTCATTCATATTCCGTACCACATCTTTTTCCCGCTTCATTTCTAAACGCTCTTCAGTCATATTTTCCACCATATCCTTCTTCCTTTTTTTCCCCAAACGTTCGATGGTCATATTTTCGATTTTATTCATGCACCTTTTATTAATTATATTTTTATTATCGCTATGATACCTACGATTACAATAGCTCTTATAATCATTCCAGAAAGTGGAGTTCAAACATTCTATGACATCATAATGACCTCTATCGATAATACCACTTAAAAGAAGTATCAATTTACTGTTGCTATGATTTGGGCCATATTCCTTTGGTACTTCAGAATTATTAACATAAACCATTAGATAAACATTGTAAATATTCACAAAAGATTGCAACTCAACCTCCCCCCCAAAAACTCCATCTTTGGTCATACATAACTTATAACAATCTCTATCCGTAATTTGAGTTCCATAAGATTCGTCCCCTAATATGAATGGTTCATAAACCGACCAGTTTTTATAAACATTAGAAACGATCCTTAATCTAACTTGCCTATGCTTTTCCTGGTCGTTATACAAAAAATAGGAAAATGACCTGAATAAACAATTACCATCCCCTAAAATAGATTCTTCAATTACGTGATTTGATTTAAAATTATCCATAATAATTTCGGACGAAATATCGAAAATCGGTATATCGAACCTAAAACTATTTTCGAAAATTCTCTTCTATTCACTTTCTAACAAAATTATCTCGTACACACTTACCTTTTCAACTAATATTTTCCATTACGATTCCGGTATAGTTTTAGCATATATCTTCATACGTTCAATTTTGTAGGTCACAAATATTCAGTATGAAACTGTCAAAAACTGTCAAATAATAGACTGCCAGAATTTGAATGACTGCTTTCAACAAAACAATTGCTCTCAACCACAATCTCTATGTCTATGAATAAGGGTGATAATCTCTAAATCTTAATATACGAACAAAACTTGAACCAAAAATATGTAGAAAATTCAAATGTGAACAATTTGGTCCTATATATGTTCAATATTTGGATGCTCTCATTTATATGCTTTCATCGAAAGATTTCACGCGCCAACCACCCATACTTTGATTCGTATCAGTTGTTTTGAGACCCAAATAATCCGTTCTAATCATACCCCCAGAATTCTGTTGCTTTTTTCACCAAAGAATTCTGAGAGAACCCAGGAATTCTGGGGGAAACAAAAGAATTCTGGGAAAACCCAGAAATTCTGGGAAGAACAAAAGAATTCTGGGGAAAACCCAGGAACTTTGGGGAAACCTTTGATCTTTGACCTTTGACCTTTGACCTTGATAATGTACAGGGAAGAGTTAGGGTAGGTAAGGGTTAGGTTAGGTTGGGTTAGGGTAGGATTAGGTTAGGTTAGAGTTGGGGTTAGGTTAGGTTAGAGTTAGGCTAGGTCAGGATTAGGTTGGATTAGGTTAGGGTTGGGTTAGGTTAGGTTAGAGTTAGATTAGGGTCAGGTTAGGTTAGGGTTAGGTTAGGGTTAGGTTAGGTTGAGTTCGGGTTAGGTTAGGTTAGGTTAGGTTAGGTTGGGGTTAGGTTAGGGTTGGGTTAGGGTTGGGTTAGGGTTAGGTTAGGTTAGGGTTAGGTTGGATTAGGTTAGGGTTGGGTTAAGGTTAGAGTTAGATCAGGTTAGGGTTAGGTTAGGGTCAGGTTAGGTTAGGGTTAGGTTAGGGTTAGGTTAGGTTAGGGTTAGGTTAGGGTTAGGTTGGGTTAGGTTAGGTTCTCCCCCTGGGGATTGCGAGACCTTGTCGCGGTGGGGGAGCTTGCGTGCACCGATGACCTGAAGAGCTATGCCGGCGGGGGGCTTGTCCCTCTGGTAGGGCCACCCAAGCCGGACAGGTCGGAAGGTAGGTGCCAGACCAAAGAGCAATCCGAAACAACCCAAGCTAAGGTCAAAGGAAAAGTGCCGAGGGCTGCGTGGTACCGGGGAAGCGGTGCCTCAAACAACTCCCGGCGGGTCAGGCATGCCCGCCGGTGTAAAAAATCCTTGCCTTACCTGGACATGCGGGGCTCTATCCAGGCGGACACAGTGTTTTTCCCTAGCTACTCGTGGGACAAAAAATGAACAACAATGCAAGCATACACAATCAAGACCGAAGTCAAAATCTAGCCATCGGGAACGTCACTACAGACCGAAGGCTACAACACAGTACAGAGCTTGACACACAAGCAATCACCGGAAGGGTAGGCGAGAGCAGCATAGAAAACACACGACCAGCTGCTGAGAAGATGGTGGCAACCTTACAAAGTGACGAAATCTGGATCCTAAGCCCAGAGAGACACGCGATGGAAATAGAACAGGGAGCACGCCGGCAAGAGCAGACAGAACCGCACGACACGCGCGAACGGACAGCACTCCAAAGAAGAGATAGAATATCCTATAAAATCATCGAGCTAACAGAGGAATTCAAAAAATGCTACAATGCGAGCGCCAACCTCAAAACAGAAATTAGAGAGGCGGCGAATAAGACCGCCAAGCAAATAATAAATGAAATCACCGACATTATAGGGGTTGAAGACATCGAAGACGAAATCGTCGAAAGGGCCCTAACACTATGGCCCTCAAGAATAGGGGAGGCTATGTTCATGGTCTCTGAATCACGGAGGTTTAGTAGAGACATCATATGTTCTATGGAAAAGTTGAGGGACGAGGCACAATACCTACTACAGAAGTGGTACAATAACGACTCTCTCAACCTGACAGAAGAAGAAGCACGGAAAAAAAGGGACCAGTGGTCGCAGTGGAAAGAAGTTCCAAGAAAGGCTCAGACCAAAAGGAAAAAACCCAACGTCTCAGACTCAAGCATAGAGGAGACAACCCCGCGAAACACACGACGAAGGAGACAAGAAGCTGAAAGGAACCCAAGGGACGACCCGGTTCACAAAGGCTTAACGGACAACACCAGCCAAGCTTCACTACGGCAGCTCCACCCACAGATGGCAGTCCCAGAGGCAGAGACAGAGACAGGGGGTCACAGCCAAAAACAGACACCCCCCCAAGACGAATGGCCAGACCTCCCTGCCCTCAGGGTGAGGAACCAGGCATATAAGACAATACCAAGCCCAAAAACAACCCCGGCAGATAACCGCAACCCAAGACCTGAGCTAGGGAGAGGGACTCAGCAGCCTACTCAGGAAGAGGTCCGACCGTCACCGATGCAAGAGGACAACCCCAGAATAGGCACAAAGCTTACAAAACAAACCATCAAAATTAAAGCCGACGCACGTAGCTACGTCCAACTCATCGGGGAGTTGAAAAGAAGGGTATGTGTCCAAGATCTGAATATACTGAGTATCCAAAAAGCCTGGAACTCGGAGGACGCGATAGCGACAGTAGACGGCCCAGATGGCGCTACCCTCCTAAAGCACAGACTTCAAGAGGAGGGACACACCGCGGAGATCCTGGGTGCGAAAACAAAAAGAATTATAGTAACGTCCACAGACGCAACGTGCACGGACCAAGAAGTCCTGGAAGCTATTAGGACTGCGGCAGGAACCGAGGAGGCGTCCATCCTCTTTTTTAGACAAGCTAACCGGATGGGGCTCTCCACGATGTGTATTACCCTACCGGCAAGGGCAGCCGCTACCCTCATCAGGAAGAAGAACCTCACTATCGGCTGGGGGTGTGCAAGAGTCCGAGAATACATCGAAAAAGAAGGATGTTATAGATGCGGTGGAAAAGGCCACAGGGCTAGGTCCTGCAAACGACCAACCAACGTGTGCTACCGCTGTAAAGAACCGGGCCACCTGGTAAAGGACTGCAACAAACCCGCCTCGCAATTAGAAGACGACGAGGAGGACGACGAGAGACAACCGGACAGACAAACAGGAAGGGACACGGAGGGCAGGGCACACACGGCTGCGCCAGCTCACACAGGGGAAAGAAGAACACCCTGCATATCAGAGGAAATAATCAAGAGACCAGGCAAACCGACCCTAAGATCAATCGGCACCCAAACTGACCAGGCAGGGGACCCTCCCGCCCCCATCAAGGGATATGCTGAAGCGGCCCAGACGAACTCTGGAAATAGGACGAAACGCCGCACTGCGGACGATGATAAGAGGAATCAAGAAAGAAGGAAGGCTGCCGGATCAAAGCGCAGGGGGGACGTTATAATGGTGGACATACCAGGGACAACGTATAACGACATCCTCAGACGAATGAAGGAAAACTTCACACCACCCCCCCACACCACAGTGACTGGAACGAGGCGCACCAAAGGCGGGTATGCCCTTATAAGTCTGGAAAAAGACACCGACGCAAAGCCAATGGCGGAAGCGCTCAGGAGACACCTGGGACAAGACGCCACGGTCAGGGTATTAGGGGATAGAATAAACGCCAAAATCAGGGGCCTAGATACGTTGGTAACCAGAGAAGACATTAAGACAGCAATCAGGGCGGAAATACCTCAAGTCAACGCAGACGAAGAACAGACGGAGGTCATCAGAATCTTCGAATACCCCTGGAAGGAAAAGGCTGCCATAATCCGTGCCCCCAGGGAGGTAGTTAATGCCTTAGAGGCACTGGGAAAAATACACATCGGATGGACGAGGGCTAAAATCATCCCCCAGCCCCACACCCCAGTAAGATGCGAGAACTGCGGCAGACCGGGGCACAAAGATCAGCAGTGCAGGGCCGGAAGAGGACGGCCGAAGGTTCCCAACCCCCAGAGAGAGAGCGTAAATGGAAACGCAAACGAAGGCGACGTCGAAAGCCAGGCACGCCCCCCGGTCAACACAGAAGGTACAGGTGACGACGAACCATCCCAGCACCAGCAACAGGACGAAGAAAGAAACCTCGGCAACTCCCCGAACTCTCACCTGCCCCTGGAGACACCAGTAGGCAGCAGCACAATGATCGACGCTCCCGACAAATAGAAATGGCAGGCCAGAAGAAAATAAAAGTTATCCAGATAAACATGAACAACTCGAGAGCAGCAGCTGATCTCATCAATAAGACAGCCCAAGAGAAGAAGGCGGACGTACTAATCATCAGCGAGCCGGCAAGGAGCGGCTTTACATGGGGGAAATGGTATCGCAGCACTGACAGGAAGAGCGCAATAGTCGTGCTGAACAGCGAATTGTCATCCAAGAGACTAGCAGGTGGAAAAGGTTACGTGGGAGCTCTAGTCGGAGGCTTGGTGGTATATAGCTGCTACCTGGCCCCCAACGATGCCTGGAGCGCATTCAGGCGCCAGGTCCGCGAACTGAGCGCGCAAATCGGGCAGTCGCCGACCGCTGCCCAAGGGACGGCTGGCCTGCTGATAGCCGGGGACCTGAACGCCAAGGCGGCAACATGGTCAACAAAAGTAGACAAGAGAGGCTCCGTAATAGAAGAGGCCCTGGTAGACAGACACGGGCTGATCTGCCTAAACCACCACGACAGACCAACCTTCGAGAGACGGGGAGCAACATCAACAATAGACATTACATTGGTGTCCCCTCGAATCGCGCCCCTCACCACCTGGGAGATTCTGCCTGAGGAAACACTAAGCGACCATAAAGCGCTATACTATGAAGTGAACTTGACGACCCGGAGGCCACGAAACAATGACCAGTCGCCAGGGGAAACCCAGAAAGGATGGATCCTCGCAAAACTAGATGCGGAGGCGCTGAGCAAGGCCCTAGCGAAAGACATAGTCAACCCGCAGGGGGACGCCGAACAAAAGGCGGCGGCCCTTGATAAACTTCTACAAACGACATGCGACGAAACGATGCCCCGCAAAAAACGAGGAAACAAGCCTAAGGTGTACTGGTGGAATGACACTATAAAAGAACTAAGAAAGGAATGCCTCCAGGCAAGAAGGAACCTCGCCAAAGCAAGGAGACAGAAAGCTCCCGCAGAGGACATCGATGCAAAAGAAACGGCCTTCAAGCGAAAACGAGGCGAACTGCGAAAAGAAATCAAGAGGGCAAAAGGAAGAGCTTGGGATGACCTCATCCGGACTCTAGACGAGAACGTCTGGGGCATGCCCTACAAAATAGTGAGGGGGAAGGTAGGTAATCGGGCCACCCCCCCTACCAACATGGAGGAGGCTCTTGCCGCAGTTGAAGAACTATTCCCACCGGGCCCTAGACTCACCGGGCTACGAGAAGAAGATGAACACCGCGAGGACAGCCCTCAACCGACACAAGAGGAGGTCGGCAACGCTGTAAAAGCCTTGAAGAAAAAAAAGGCGCCGGGCACCGATGGAATCCCGGCCGAAATAGTAGCAGCCTTCCAAAAACACAATGCCGGCCTCATCACGGACGTCATGCGAACCTGTCTGACGGAAGGCACATTCCCTCGCAACTGGAAAGAGGCAGCGCTGATTTTAATCCCGAAGCCAAAACGCCAGGATACGGACCGAACGAAATACAGACCAATAAGCCTGATTAATACGGCTGCGAAAACATTAGAACATATCATGAATCAGAGGATCATGCAGCACCTGGACAACACAGGGAGGATTAACAACAGACAATACGGCTTTAGAAAGAATAAGTCCACTATCGACGCGATAGGAGACGTGCTCAGGGAGATCCGTGAAGGCATGAACAGCCCCGGCTGGGTCATGGGGGTATGCGTGGATATTAAAAACGCATTCAACACGATTCCATGGACGGAAATCATGCGAGCCGCCGAAGCAGCAGAACTTCCAGGAGACATCCGAAGGCTTCTCAAATCGTACCTCTCAGACCGTACCGCCATCGTCAGAGCCGGTGGCGAGGAAAAGACGATGACGCTATCAAGGGGGGTCCCGCAGGGGTCCGTCCTGGGACCAACACTATGGAACCTAGCATACAACAGGGTACTGGATGAATCGGAAACGATAAAGGACACCCGAGTCTTCTGCTATGCGGACGACACGATCATTATCACCAGGGGAAAGACAGCCATAGGAACTGCCAGAAAAAGCACCGCAGCAGTCAAACGAGTAGTAAACTCCATCGAAAGCCTAGGGCTGCAGATAGCGGAGGACAAGACGGAGGCAGTACTCTTTACGAGAAAGCGAATCCACCAACAAATCCGCATCCGCGTGAAGGAAACGGCAATCGAGACAAACAGGGGCATGAAATACCTTGGAATATACCTCGACGACAAGTTAACCTTCTCACCCCACCTAAAGAGAGCCGCAGGGAAAAGCAACCAAGTGACTCAACAACTAGCACGCTTGATGCCAAATATAGGAGGACCAAAGCAGAATCGCCGGAAACTCCTGGCCAAAGTAGGTGAATCAATACTTACTTATGGGTCTCAGATCTGGGGAGCCGAACTGAACACCCAGGCGAAGATAAACATGATGAGAACGGCACACAGACACTGTGCGCAACGAACCGCCAGTGCGTACCGCACGATATCGCATGAGGCTGCCGGAGTAATCGCAGGTATACCCCCCTTTGAACTCACAGCTGAGGGAAGATCCAAAGAATGGGCAGAGATTCAAATCAAGCTGCAAGTAATCCGAACACGCGCACAAGGGCATGCCGAACTGCAAACAAGCGAGGAACAAGTCAAAAAAGCGAGGAAACTCGCAAAGAAGGCAACGGCAACCTGGATCAGGCACGAGTGGCAAGCCAGGTGGGCAACAAACACCACGAAGGGGCAATGGACCAAACGACTGATACCTGACATCAACCCATGGCTAGACAGGCCTCACGGACAAATGAATTACTACATAACACAGATGCTGAGCGGCCATGGAGCTTTTAACGAATACCTAAAGCGCTTCGGCAAGAGAAGATCTGCAAGATGTGGATACTGCGGAGAAGAAAAAGAGGATGTCGAGCACACGCTATTCAACTGCGCACACTGGAACAACATGAGAGCTGAGGTAGGCCCACCCGAGCGCCCGTTAACCCCGGAGAACATCATCGGCGAGATGCTAAGCAGCAAGGGGAAATGGCAACTGATAGCGGAAGTCATCTCCAGAATCCTAGCGCAAAAAGAAGACGACGACCGCAAGGCGGGATACTGACCTGGGAGAAGACGGAGCAGAAAGCCTCATAACAGCGAACGGTGCACACCAGCGAACTAAAGCAATAGGGTCTGAGGAGCAGCACGAGGGAAAAAGCTTCGAGGGGCCCTAGGCTCAATTTTCTGTGGGACCACAGGTTCCGGAGATATCGACGTTCGCGCAATAACACTCGACAACACAACCTCCGCAACGTCGGAAGGCTACCAACAAAGAAGAAAGTGAGGCAGAGCACCAAGACACGCGCCAGGCGGCGAAAACTGGCACTGAGAGACCAGGAAAGCGAACCACAACGAAACAAGAAACACACAGCAAGAACAATATCTCGGGCCAACACGCACCAAACCACCAACTTGGAGCGGTAAAATGGGGGGATGGGGAGATGACCAAGAGATAGACCAGGAGATAGATAAACACAAACAGCGCAACGACGACACACACGCAAACTAAAGCAAGCGTACGAACGAAGAGTACGAATCGAGGAATGAACGAAACTAGGGGAGAGATAGGACGCGAGTAGGGCAGCCTAACCAAAACTAACATCCCTTGGACGGGTGCTACCCCACGCTCCCATGGGGAGGGGCTCCCAACCAGGGGCGACTGCCGTAGCTGGTCCGAAGCCCAGTTGAGAAAAGTAGACGGGCCTAACCGTACCTAACCTTACCACCCCGCCGGCTGTCCAACGCCGGGTGCGAGATGCAATGCCTCACGGCGGATACCTCGCACCCGGGTCGAGGAACTCCAACTCGGCGACAGTTTCGGTCCAAAAAAAAAAAAAAGATTAGGTTAGGTTAGGTTAGGTTAGGTTAGGTTAGGTTAGGTTAGGTTAGGTGAGGGTTAGGTTAGGGTTAGGTTAGGTTAGGTTAGGTAGGATATTACCCAGAATTCCCTCAAATACTGACACGGCGGCGGCGGCGGCGGCGGCGGCGAGATATCTTTATAATATAGAGAGATATATATAACTATATATAATTGTATATAATTATATATATTTATATATATTTATATAGAATTATATAGAATTATGTACAGACTTGTATAAAATTGTATGAAATTATATAATATAATTACATGAAATTATCCAAGGCCTCGAAGGACTTTTTAATTGCTTGAGGATTTTGGTTCGCAAGAAGTCAAGAATGTTTAATCTTATGTAGGTGATGAGGATTCATTTTTGATGATGAGTCGGGAGTAGAATTTTGGATTTGTTTCGTGGAGTTTTATTATCCTTATTAATTTATAAAAATAATTATAATAAATCATCATTGTACTGAGTCAATATTATTATATTATTGTTAAACAAAAAATTCATTCAATTGAATGTCCATTAACTTTGATTTCGACAGCTTGATCATAGGTTTCGACAAATAGGAAAATATGACACACATTAGACAAGAGCAAATTGGCGTATTCGGTAGAGCGTCCGACAAGAATAAGCATTCGAGCGAACTTGGGTTCAAATCCCAGTGAGGTTTTTCTTTTTTTTTTTCCATAAAAGCACCTGAATATAATTATATATGAATATATACAAATATATATAATTATTTATAATTATATCGGGCCATTTTTCATATATAATTATATATAAATATTCTATATATAATTATATATAAATATTCTATATATAATTATATATAATTATATATAATCTTTTTTGATCGGGTAAGCAATTTTAAAATGCATTCACACGCGGTCTACGCATATATACAGGTATCGAATATAATTTGGAAATAATGTTGGCACAAGTCGGGTTTCAACGTCGCGTAAAAAATGGTTTCTATTCATTACAATATCATTACTATTTGATTTTTGAATAATAATAATAATGATAATGATACGCGCCTAGAACTCTCATTTCGAGTAATCAAATAGAAATTAGTGAGTACAGGTATACAAATATGGAACCACGCAAGACGATTTTTACTGTCAACTCACCAGAATAAAAACGCGAGTCACTAATGTTTATTGCTCCCAGTTTTATGGGTTATAATGTTGCCATAATTTTTTCGGCTATCTGTTTTGTTGAAGTCCTCCGCTGTTCTCATTCATTTATGTACGTCATTTAAGTCACGATACTTTCTTACAAATTACAGGGCATTCCATTCGTATGGGTCATCATGTCGCGAAAGTTAGAGTCGTCCTATTTGTGCGTATTCGAATATATCCGAGACAATCTTCTACCGGAAGCACATATTGATTTAATCATAAGCGATTTCGAAGCGGCGATCAGAAATGCATGCAACCAAGTGTTTCCACAAGCGCATTGCACAGGGTGTAACACCCATTACGATAGAGTGAGTGTTCTGTGAATTTATTACAGATGTTTTGACGCATGCAGCGCCGGCAACTCTTGTGTTGCCTGTGTGGCGACGGCAACACTCGGAATCTTCCGTGTGTGGCCCGGCCACACTCGGAATTTGATCGCTACCCGCTGCAACTGAAGATTCATGAATTTAAATAAAAAAAAATTTTGCCGAATTTTCGGTTAACGTAATTGTGAGTCGTCACTTATTGGTTCCAAGTTCAGACTTCGGTCGCTACTGACCGAATACCGCTGAAATGCTGAATGTGCGGCGTGCGGTCTAGGTCCGTCTATGTTTGACGTCTGAGGCCCGGGCCTCAGGCTCAGTCGCTGATACGCTAAGAGCCGTACTGCTGCGCACCAAGCTACTGCGCACTAGTTTGGGAGTTGCTGAAGCCTGATGCCGCTCCGTTGCCCGTCTACCTACTATCCCCTCCTTTGCAGCGACAGTATTAGCTTACGGCTGTATGCTGTTTGTGTTTCCGTGCATCTGTGATTGTGTATGTGAAAGTTTTATTCGGTGTTCTCTGTCCTTGGATCCCATCATGGATAAGTTCGTGGTGAGAGTGAGAGAAAAAGAAGAAGCTGTTTCAGCTAAGGCTGCCGTTGCCTCTCCTACGGGTGCAGGCAGAGGCAATAGTCCTGACCCAGACGTCCCGGATGAAGAAGCTTCGTATTATTGCGAAACACCGAAAGAAAATAATCGAGGGGTGAATCACAAGGAAAAATTGCGTACACCACATCTCCTTTTTGCAAAAATCTCCTACATTTCCCAACATCTCCCAACATCTCCCCACATCTCCCAACATCTCCCAACATCTCCCAACATCTCCCAACATCTCCCAACATCTCCCAACATCTCCCAACATCTCCCAACATCTCCCAACATCTCCCAACATCTCCCCACATCTCCCCAACATCTCCCAACATCTCACCACATATTTCGACATTTCACTCCATCTCCTAACGTCTAACGACCTTTTTTGGTTTATTTTACCTTTAATATTTTTTCTTATCCAAGTAATAGAATCTATAGGCCAGTAAAGTATGGTAATAACTGTAATAGAGTTCGAAGACGTGTATCTACTAATTTCTATACGACTTCAAAACGAGTAGGACAAAATAAGAAGATAAATACAAGGACATAGCAATGACAATCTTTGCGCATTCATGGGCAAATTTATTGTAATTTTACAAAAAACAAAATAATTTCACGTCAAATATTACCGTTTTCCATTAGAAATGTAATCATACTTGACTGAAATCTTGAAACATGAATTAAAAATGTAAGATATATTGATATTGCAGACATAACAAATATAGAATATACCAACTACGAGATCATACAGACATCACACGGACTACACAGAACTAAGAATGAACGTGCTTGCTTAAATATTATAGGTATATATACATATATAAACGACCGACAAGAATATTGAAAACAGAAACAAAATCAATAAGGAAATAATAAACTACGTGAAAAGTAATCCACAGGTCCATGACACAAAATACAAAATACGTAATTACGGGGTTATAATATAGATAATAATTTATAATATAGGTTATAATATGGGTTATAATTTTCCAAGCAATTTCCAATTTTTATAATATCCTGCAGATTGCACAATGCCATAATTCAATGTTTATTCATTTTTTCCTGCTTTTTTTCAATGACGTTAAAATCAATTGGATATCGAATTCAAATCAGAGCATTTGATAGAACGAACATTATCTTTATACCTCACTTCATATTGTTACATGCATGTACATATGGATACAACACCATGTTCACTCGTACGTGCTGTTCAGGCGACGTTTCATTTCTCTATACTTTTTAATTATTTTATCTCTATGTGCCTGTGATATAAGCATCGGTGAACTGCCCATCATATTAATCGGGCCAAAAAAGATGTAACATTCCTCGACTAACTGGATATCGTCTTGCTTAGGCCATTGAAATTGACCAAATGTCTCTCTCAAAAATTTGACTTTATATTCTTTGGTGTATTGATCATGTGATTCTCCGATAATTCGTCCAATATACCATGCGTTATCATAGAATATTGCATAATAATTTTCTAGGGCAATCATGATGTTGGTTGTAATGTTTTCTGTCGGATTGGGATTTTTTCGAAGGATATTTGAAATATCCGTACTTCCACGAACTCGCAGGAGACGATCCGCACTTAGTTTGTTCGATTTTTCATCAAGTAGCCAGCATAATGACGATTTTCGAATTGTCTTGACGTCTTTTCCAACTTTAATTTTCAAAAATGAACGCTCAGATTTGTGTTCACTGCCAACATCAGTCATATTCAAGAATCCGCCGTAAGGTTTTGTTGCGTCATTTGATTCCATCATTTGTAAATCTACGATATCCGAGGGGGGGCTATTCCCTGTTTCATCATCTAGATCTGTGCTCAGATCGCTTAGTCGGTCTTCCATTGCGACATCAGATTCCTCGATACCATTGCAGATATTCAGATCCATTTCGCTTTCATCATTGTTAAAAGTATCTTCACCTTGAGCATCAGATTCGTGTTCGTCCCTATGAGTCGAGGTATGAGTATTAAAAATGTTGACTTTTTGCCATGCTTGATCACTAGAGAATTCCATTCCAAGCTTTTGACAGGTCATTTTAGCCTTGTTTAATGCCTTCATAACACATTGTTCTATTTCTTCGTCATTCACAAAATAAATACTTGTTTTCGACTCGAAGTTATCTTTTCCAAGTTTGCTATGTTTCGCTTCTCTAGGAAAAACTACTTTTTGCGACAAATCAGCTAATACATTATTGGTGTGCTGTATTTTATTCAACCGTCGAAGAATATCATAAATGCTGAAGTTCACAACTGTAGAAAATGTCGAGGTAAGAGACCTAGTCGCACGAAAAATCTGTTCGCACGGTTGTGAGCTGAAAAGCCATGGAGTAAACATGCATTCCTCTGATAATTTTGGATTGTCCCTGTAGAGACGAACTAATTTTATCATTGCATGTGCATTGAGTTCGAAACAAAGATAACAATTTAGGCTGATGAAATTTTTAGTTACGGAGAGGCCAGAACTTTCGTGTAACCAGTTTCGCCAAATTCGTAAAAAGAATACACAGTACCAGATGTTAAAAATTCTATCATATGAGGTTTCGTTTTTGTTTAGAAAAGCTTGTAATATCAATCGAGTTAATTTTAGGAATGCAACTGTTCCGTCCGAATTCACAACCAGATCTTTCAAAACTTGTTCGACTAATGGAGATGTTATTTTTTCTGCAGCCCTAAAATTCATTTTATCGTCCGGTTTTAGATCAGAGATTGTCAAAAGATGTTTGTCTTTCGAAGATCCATTAACTACGTCTTCTAAATGGTTAGTGGATGCTTCGTAAGCCCCTAGCTGTAACGTTACTGATTTATTCAATATTCTAGTTCGCATTTTCGTTGCAATGTGCACGGTATCTTGAACGCATATATCTCCTTCGGTTAAGCTCATTTGAAACCATTCCCACTTTGGTTCTTCGCCTGCATTTTGAAAATTTGAAAAGTTTCTCATCGTTTTCATTAATCGAGTGTCACCGTCAGAAGAGAATCCTAGAATTCGTATTCCAAATTTTTCAGCCTCCTGTTTCATAGTATTCCAACGCCGGGCAACATCTTCATTGGTGAACCGATTATCGGTTCCAAATACATTGAGACAAAAGGATGCGCTTTTATCAATTGGCGATTGTGCAATTACAACGTAAGCATATTTTGCTCTATCATTTTCAAGAAAATATTTTTGTATTATCTGAACAGAATTAGCAGGGAAGCAATCTTTCTTCGTCAATCCATTATCATCAAATGGACTAACGAAACCGACAATGGAATCTGTCCGCGTACAATATTGAATCCTACCGGTGATACCCGTGGCGTCTTCGCTTAGCCAAACCACTTTTGGTAAGTTTCGTTTCGACAGAAACATACTGAGTTCTTCGAATCTCAAAGATCCCTCGGTGATAAACGCTGAATTATTTATATTTCTCTGTATAGTACTCATGCAGGGAATCGATTTCTTCAAATTTGCATGCAGAGTTTTATAAATTAATCTTCCTCCAATTATATACAAGTATGTACAGAATTGCATTAAATCGGGGTCGTACCTATTATTTTGGCTCTTATTTTTATTTAGTAGTGCTGTTTTTTGAAGCAATCTTAAGAAAGATTGTATATCTTCATTTGCGCCTTGCGACCGATCGAAAGTTTCGTTAGAGGGTAACATTTTAGGCAGTTCGTCCAATAATCGATTCTTCAGTTCTTTATTTTCCCGGAGTAATTCTGAAATTTCATCCACATGCTGCAAATAATTTGTGATTAAGGGTTGATTCTCCACTTCTTTTTCGCGTTTTCGCTGTTCTCTCCGCTGTCTCGAGTACTTTTCCTGACTCCATTTGCTGGCATTAGCTTCTTTTAAAATGATAACATTAGTAACACGAGGTACGGCACTGGTATTTATGGAGTCTTTTTGTAGAGAAGGCATTTTTGGATTGGCAGGGCAAATGGTCTCCAAATCGTCATCGACCCCGCCTTCAGGAAAATCCGGTTCGTCCATTTCAGATGATTCACTACTGTCAGGCAGCCTGATTATTTTGGATTTCTGAACCAATACTTCTCCAGATTCCTTACTCTTGGATATATTTCGTTTTTTGCCTACTTTTACAGATGAATGTTGTGAAACAACTGAAGACAAGACATGTGAATTATCACGGCTAGTCGATGGTTCCAGCTGTTTGGTCAAAGGCTTCGAATTCTCAGAAGTTTTAGACGTGGTAGATGCCATGTAGTTATGTATTGTATTAGCTGGTGTACTTTTTGTTTTTTTCATTTCGACGTTATCATCGTTAGCATGTTTCAGGAAATGCTGCTTATAATTTCCTATAAGCCATCTCGAAGTCGTGCTCTCTGCTTTTCTATACTTTTGCACCTTAAAAAGAAATCGCATATTTCACTTCAAATGATAAAACGGATCGGTCACCGCTTGGATATTTTTTTAATTTTGCATGTCGATTGTCTAGGGTGAGTTCGAATTTTTTGCCAAAGCGTGAACATAATGGTGCAAAATTCAATTTCTAATTTTCAATAACAAATTGGAGCAAGATTTTTTTTTTAATTCACAACTTTGCCGAAAATAATGCTAGACTCAAATTTCTTATGGGTTTATGCACAAAGTGTCACAGAATCTATTGAAAAAAAACCCAGAAAGTTTGTTCATCAACTGATTATTTAATTTTTAATTTTTGAAAGATTTTTGAAACACTGCGAGACGACCAGAATTTTTTTTTTAAATTCTGAAATATACCCACTTTTAACAATTATACTACAGCCTGTTAATAAATTTCAAAGATTAAATTCTATATAACGATGCTCTATGAAAATTTAAAAAAACTGTCGGTGATTGAATCTTGTCATTGATGGTATTAAATTTGAGTACGACTTTTCTTTTCGCTCTCATCATCGACGAAATGCATTCTGTAAGAATTCAAAACTACACCCACCCAAACCATAGTTTCGAATCTTACCTTCAATTTTGATGTGCACAATACACAGTCGATCATGCAAGATAAATTACCGCTGTCTTCTGTTTGGCAGTTATATTCGATCTGGTTCAGTTTTGATAATACTAATTTCTGTTTACTTTCATCTAGTTGTTTCAGCGAGTCTTTGATATTTTTTTTTACCAGTGCGATTAATTGCAGCTTCTCTTCACCCATGTTTGTGATAGCCATTTGTGGGCTAGTATCCTTCGCATTGCTCGTGGTTTTTTTGTTGGATTTCGGTTGGTTGAACTTTGTTTGGAAGTTTTGTCTGTTTTTCACGTGCTCTTTTATTTTGAACAACAGCTTTTTTTCTCCGCCAAAAATGAGGAAATTCTTGAGATTGCTGCCGAATATGCCTAGATAGTCCTGCACTTCTTCGCTTTTAACAACAAGCTCCAGTTCACTTCTCGTGAATCGTTCGATTTCTACTATATCACTTTCTGTTATATCTCCCAATGATATATTATTAGCGAAGCCATGTAAAGTTAGTAATTTTTTCAAATGTGGAGGAACAGTAACATTTAATTCACTTTCAATTTTTGTAAAAAAATCTTCGTTTGTCGCCATCCTTATAAAATTAACTTAAAAACGTATAACTGCATAACTGTTGACTACAAATGGATGACGCGAAAAGTGACGCCAACGCGAAACAATTGAAAATCATAATATACGCGGCTATGTCGTTTGCGCATGTGCATTGCTCTTTCAATTGTTTTTGGCGCCTGCAGTTGTTCGATCACCGATATAGTGCGACATCTCTCGAATTTCGTTGACATCTCCCTGCATTTCCTGAAATCTCCTAATATCTCCCCGACATCTCCCAACATCTCCCAACATCTCCCAACATCTCCTAACATCTCCCAACATCTCCCAACATCTCCCAACATCTCCCAACATTTCCCAACATCTCCCAACATCTCCCGCATTTTGTACACCAAATCTCCCCAGTGATTCACCCCTCGAAAATAATTCTGGAAAAAAAATCGTCAAAACCCAAAGTATGAGTAATAAAATATTCGGCTTGGATCATAAACAAAAACAAACAATTTCATTAGCTTATAGGTACCTACTAACAGGGTGTTTTATAAGATAGATTCGAAATTATTTCGAACATCTTTTTGTTTTAGACGTGAAGAAACCTGGAAGATCATTCAAAGCTTATTGGCAGAAGGAATATCAGTGGCTCGGACGTAATTCGAACGGAAAAGTTATTTGCATGACTTGTAGTGAAGCAACCGATAAAAAACTCAACACCGGGTCCATGAATGGTCAAGCATTACGATCACGTGAAGCTTTTGTGACTAACGGATTTGACTGTTGGCGTAATGCGATAAAACGATTCAAAAGTCACGAAACATCTGATTACCATCGTAATAACGTCACAGTCTTAACGAATTTGAATAAAAAAAAGTGTGATTACCCGTATTTCTGACGCCAAATCGAAAGAAATGATGGATTCCAGAATTGCATTAGAAACACTCTTTCTCAGCGTGAGCGCATTAGCGCAACAAGGTGTTGCGTTTCGAGGTAGTGGCAATGATGAAGATTCGAACCTCAGAATTGTACTAAAATTGATGGCTCGTATGGTTCCTGAAATGGATCGTTGGTTAAAAAAGAGCGGTTACAAGTGGTTGCATCATACCTACGTGAACGAAATCCTGGATATTATGGCAAAAAAAATTATAGCCGAAAATCTCGAGGAAATTCGAACAGCCCGATTCTTCTCTCTGATTGCAGATGAAACGTCAGACATTTCAAATATCGAACAAGTTTCCATAAATTTGAGAATCGTGTCTCATGACTTTCAAATAAAGGAAATATTCATGAGTTTTTATGAAACACAAAATACGAAAGCCGAAACTTTGTTTGAAATGATTGAAGATATTTTGTTGGAATTCAATTTAGACATTGGAAATCTAAGAGGGCAATGCTATGATGGCGCGCCCAACATGAGTGGCGCAATATCAGGACTGCAAAAAAGAGTCAAAGACATCGAATCGAGAGTAGTCTACGTACATTGTACCACCCATACATTAAATCTTGTAGCGCAAGACGCAATGCGAAAAGTTGAAAGTGCCAATGTTTTCATTGGGACTGCCAAGGAACTCATAAATTTCATCCGGGATTCACCCAGACGGATTGCTATATTTGAAGAAATACAGGGACATTCATCTTTCGACTTACCAAACCTTTCCCCCTTTTGCCCCACAAGGTATGTGTGAAATTTAGCAATTATCAGAATATGAATTGTTTTTTTGTTTGAATCTAATTTCAATACAACCGAATTATTATTATTTTACATCAAATTCCGGCAGATTATTCTTCGTTACTCACGAAAATGAACTTATAGCATTGTTCATAAAATACAATTTTTCGTCCTAAAGTTCATTACGGTTAATGTGAATGTTTATTTCCTATGATTTTCAGATGGTGCATGAGGATAAAATCTTTGAAAACTATACATGCAAATTTCGGAGCTATTGTTGAATTTTTGGAAACCTTAATTACTGAGAAAACGGACGAATCCTACGAAGCCAAAGGATTTTTAACTCATCTGGAAAAATTTGATTTGTATTTCTTGTTATTAATTAATATAAAAGATCTGGAAAGAATTGAAGTTTTGAACGCGGAATTGCAAAAAAGTGACTTGAACATCAACGAATCCCATTCTAAAGTTAAAGCAGTACTTGATTGCATGAAAGAAATGAGGCAATCTGGTTACGATTCATTGTGGGAAATCGCACAGGTCGAAATCAAGAAGCATAAAATACAAGAGCCCAAGTTACCTCGGATCCGACGACCACCAAGACGGTTGGACCAAGGCAACGGTGATAGTCATGTATTTCAAACACCAAAGGATTCGTATGAACGAATCTTCAATGAAATTCTTGACCAAGTGATCTCGTCTTTGACTAACCGCTTTTCTTCTGATATCATGAATTTCATGAACGCGTGCGAGAACTTCGCAATTGGAAAAAATTATGATGTGAACAGAATTATATCCTTTTATAAAGGTGATTTAAATCATGAGAAATTGAAATTACACGGGGAGATGTTTTATGACATTGTAAAAGAACGCAAGATCAAAGTTCAAAGCTTGAAGGATGTGGTCGAATTTTTGAAAAAAGATACACCCATTGCCGAATTACTTGCGGAGTTTTCTGAATTTATCAGGCTGCTACTTACTATACCTACTTCGTCTTGCATGGCTGAACGTTCATTTTCAGCGCTTAAGAGATTGAAGACGTACTTGAGATCAACCATGACCCAAAACCGGCTAAACAACATAGCAATCCTGCACGTCCACCGAGAATTGACCGAAAATTTGAATATTAAAGAACTAATTAATGAGTTTGTATCTCGCAATGCCGTCAGGAGGGCGACTTTTGCGATCGCCGAATTGAAGATCTAAAAAAAAATAGTTATTCTTTCCTTCTACACCCCCCCCCCCCCCCCCCCCCCCCAACCCCCGAAGCTTAGGTCGGCAACACACGGAAGATCAGTAAGTTGCCGGCACTGGACGCATGAGCAGATATTGAAGGGGTATATATACTTTAGGGTGGTCCTTGAATACCAACTTGAGAAGTGAAGCATGGCAACCTTCACGCAAAAAATCAACAACAATTTTCCCCAAATATTGGAGTTAAATAAAAAATTCCAACAGGTGCCTAATGAGGCCTGAAGTTTTCCAGTTTTTCGATTTCACTGCATTCCTCGTGAAATTATACTTCGGAATCGACCTTCAGAACATAGAACAATTCCCATCGCAAGGGTGCTAATCGAAAATTCTAATATTTTCGTGTAAAATTGTGCAAAAAAATCAGGCTTAGGAGTTATCATCATAGACAGATTGACCTGAAAAATTTCCATGATTTTTATCTATATAGCAGTACACAGTAAAAATTTTTGCGTCATTTTTAACATAGATTTTGTGTTAAAATTTTTGTGTTAAATATTTAACACTATCTAGTGTCAATTTCAATACAATTGTGTCAATTTCAACACAATTGTGTCAATTTCAACAAAATTGTGTTAAATTGACACTAAAAAGTGTTGAATATTTAACACAAAAATTTTAACACAAAGACTTTATGTTAAAAATGACGCAAAATTTTTTACTGTGTATCGTATTTCGACAAAAAATCAATGCTCTGCTCAAAATTAGCTAATCGAATGTCTACAAAAAATTCGTAAGATCCTATGTTATCTAAACGGGGAACTTCAAACCCCTTTGTGCACCTGTTTGATTTTTTTTTTGTACCCAATATTTGTCGACAATTTTTCCTGATTCTCTGTCGGGAGGTGGCCATGCTTCAGTCCTCAAGATGGTATTTGAGGGGGATTACTCATCAGAAGTGTGAAAAATATGTCGAAATTCAACATTTTTTTTCTAGGTCAGTTTATTATAAAATTCAAAAAGACTTTTTACACAATGACAAGTATAATTTGAAGTATTCAAAGCTTGTTGAGGGCATTAATTTCATTTGAATAACAAAATTCCTCATTACGCCTACATATCACTTTCCATTTAAGGCGGTACTACAAAAACTAAGTTCTCTTCGGCTGGATACATTAATCCGCGATAATGATGATGCGAAAGTTCTCACCAAAAAGCTACTGGTACTGGCATATTTATCAGCTGAAATGATTGTGGACCAATATCAGGTTATCAAAATAAGTTTGCCAGCTGATCTGAGGATACGCTTCGATCGATTTTTCACATATTATGAGCGATATTGGCTGAGAACCGTTTCACCTTCGGGCTACAGCGTCTTTGGTCTCTCTCGACGGACAAATAACATTCTCGAGTCCTATAATAGTAAATTGAGAAATCAACTGCAAGCGCACCCTTCACCTTGGAAATTTATTAGTGAGTATCATTGACGTGAGAGTCCTCGTTATTCAAGAAGCTCTTCTCATTCGTTCCTCTCATCAAGGTGTATCGATAAGGGTGTATATTTTTGACTGTGACAATGTTTATTACCTTTTTTTATGAAATCAAATGCTGTTTGGCGTACTTACGAAGGTTGGGTTATTCCGTATGACCCTGTTGGTGGGGTTTTTCTACTTTGAGTGCAGCGAGAAAAATATAATTTGTTTTTACTGATTTGAAAATACTGTCATTAGGCAAACTCTTAAAACTTCAAACCCATGCGAAATGTGACGTGGAACGATTGAAACGACGTCCTGGAGGTATTACCCGGCATGCTCGGTATCAAACCGTGTACAAAAATAACGAGCTGCAAAAAGGTCAGTTTTCCAAGATGGATCAGTTTAGAGGGTGCTGGAAAGACGTCGTTGTGTATTGAATATTCAAACTTCAATATCCGCCAATAGTTCCATCTGTTCTCGGAAAATCCTGCATTCGGACATGAGTCTGGGAATTCAAATAGAGAAACACAATTTCCAAAAAAAACAAAAATTTTTTGCAATGAATGTAAAGAAATAATGCACCGGTATCTTATCATTATTTACAGCAACGTTATATGCGTTTCACAACAAATAAACAGACCAACCCGAGTAGATATTCAAATAGGGCCTTGAAGAGGCCATTTTTTCGATTTGATAAACATAAATATGTACTTTCTTCGTCACATTTAAGAAACTCCTTGATTTTCTGTAGCGTGGAAAGAGCTTTACTACCATAACATAACGGTTGATGAATTTATAATAAGAGGAATGCATCTCAAGGGAAATATCAGCCACAGAATCGCGAGAGAGTCGAACGAGCGCGAGGGCGAAGATTTTGAATTAACGGCGACTCCAAGGCAAATACGCCTAGGTAAATTGTCAATAAGATTTTTAAAAAGGCAGTTTGTTTGCTGAATCTTACTTTTCCAGACTTATACATTCAATCGCAAAGTGAAATTAAGAAAAAGGGTTGTTTTTTTTTTCGAAAAAAAGGACCCCTATTCGGCCATTTTTCTAACAGATTTTTTTCAACTGGCTCTAACTTCAAGAGCTTTGATTCTTGTCGAAAAATAAAAATAACATAAAATGTGACGATAAGTCCGAGCTTTCTGTTGAAAAATGTGTAAAATTTTATCTTCAGCAAACTCTGACTTATCGACACATTTTATGCTATTATCATTTTTCGAAAAGAATCAAAGCTCTTGAAGTTAGAGCCGGTTGAAAAAAGTCTGTTTTCGAAAAAGTTGAAAAATCGTCAAATGCATAAAATCAATACAGTTGGCCTAATCGAAAAATGGCCGAACAGGGGTTTTTTTTTTCGAGAGACGAATTGAGAAAAAAATTGACATCAAGATTGGCGTCGGTGACCTCCACCGATTAGGTGAAATGCCATGGAGCCCCCCAGATATGATATTTCAAGATATCTGATAAATAATTTCTATATTTGCTTTACAAGAAAACGATCCCGATTATGACGCTCCGCTGTTTCGTGGCGTTTTGCCCGGCGATTTTATGAGAGACCTAGCTCCGCAGTAGCCAGCGCAGCGTGCAAATGGTATTTAATGAAATAAGCTATTTGAAATCGTTGAAATACAACGAAGATCATATGATCTGCGTCAAGCATACAATATTTATACATTCGTTGTTCTCGTAAAAATAAAGTTGCTGATCATGCCGATCGGCCTCCTACGCCGGAGATGCAAGTAGTGGCAGAAGACGTATTAGGTAATTGAATGCTCCTCATTCGGTATCTCAAATTATTTCTTAAATAAAATTCCGCTAAATTCGCATAATTTACGTATAGAATTATTGGTCACTCATTTGCGACGTACTATTGTATTGTAAACACTTCTTTTCCGGGCTAATGAAGATTCACTAAATAATTACATCACACGCACAAAGCATGGATGTATAATTTTTTATGCAATAGTTGCTCCTGCGCTGGTACACCCTCGCACGCCTGAGAGACCGGATGAAGAGCTGTCATCGGGTAATTTAATTGAAACACAGCCATAGTAAATAATTGTATCGGGAAAATATATCGCCGATTAATTGTTTTTTCCCTATCAAGACGAAGACGTTTTCATGGGGAATCGTATTCTGACGCCCGAAATACCGGAACAGGCAGGCGCAGTAGGTAGTCCAATGCCCGAGCATCCCCATACGCCAGCGGAACTGCAAGATGAAATAGGTGATTAAATACTTGTTATATGAAAATTTGAGTCATTGCACTTATAGATGATAGTTTTTTTCATTGTTGGTATTGAATATGCATTCTCTAAATTAAAGTTGTACATCTTTTCCAGACACTGATTCCGATATATATGAAGTTCTGGTATCTCCAAAGGCCGTAGTTCGCGTGAACGGTAATTTTTTTTGGACATATTGCAATACAAATACGAAAAATCGTTACTAGAAATAGTCAGGTTGAACGTATTCGTTTTGGACTTCAGTTTGAAGTACCAAAATTTGCGAGTAACTGTTTTTCATCAGGAGACAGGCGATAATGCTAAAAAAATGTACGTTTTTTCATTCCAAATATCTAGAAGCTGTCGTACTGAATCACCCACTACCCCAAGGCCAGGCTGCAAGAGGAGAAGTAGTGGTTGGTATGTGTCTTTCATTTTTGCTGTACACGTAGCGAAAAATTATGTTCCGATGTTACAGTATAATTCATTTCAGAATTACGATTATCGAGTTTCGTTTCGTATTAATATCAAATATCAAATATAAAAACTTGTATCACGTAGTCTGGAAGACTATAAAGTTTTGAACATATTATGATTCATCCCTTAGCTATACAAATGATTCGTATGAATGTCTATTAATATCACGTTTACCCAATTATGTACGAAAGGTGGTTCGCGCAAATCAAGACGTCGCAAGAGGCAACGCGAAAGACGACGCAATGCTATTGCGAACCCTGGAGATGTTCCTGCCGCTGCGGGTCGTTCGCGTCGCAGGCGTCGCAGAAGGAACGCTGGAGGTGAAAACATTATTTTCCATTAATTTCATAGACATTACTGTGGTTGACTGTGGTCGAAATTTCACATGTCAATAAGTTTCTGAGTTTTCACCAATAATTATACTACATGAATTCAAAAAATGCAATGCTATACTTCAACATAAGTGAAATAGCAACTACGCGCAAATTGTCTGTTTTTTATGAATCAAAATAGAACATAAACATAGCTTATGCGTCCATAATGTCTCGTGATAAATGATTTGAAATTTGTTTTCCCAGGATGAAATGCTTCAACTTAGCCTCGCCATTATTCAATTTCGAATCAAAACCGGGTTGACATTTTAAAGATTAGTCATTTACCAAAAATAAGTTTGCATTCTTAGCCATGTACGCTTTGCAATAATTTTAGTTGCTCATATTGATGAAAACGTATCAAAAAATAACAGCTGAATAATCATAAAGAAGGCATACAACCTGTAGAAAAGATATCATCTCAATGTTTGAGCTAAGGTAAATAATGTTACCAACGCTTCCGTTCATAATTGTGGAGTTTCTGCCAGAGTAGTTAGTCATTGGAAAAGTAGTATTATGATAACCTACCTTGGAAAGATAATAATGTTTTCACGATTACATGTCACTTGTTTTTAATAATGACGTCGTTGTATAGGTACAGACCATTCACAGTAAGCTTTTTGAACTCTTTCTGATTTTGATTCCCACACTAAAATTGAACAGTTGAATAGAGATATGTAATTAAATACAATCGATTATTTGGGCGTCATTAGCCTTATATAGGGGAGTGAAGAAACATAGACTTCAAGGAATCAAAATTATAATAGACAAATCCCTAACGAAATGATATGATCTAGATGTTTTTAATTCGCACGCGCATTACGAGAAATATTCAGATTCTTATTAAACATATTTAAACCTACTTCAGAATCCGTGGGGAAACAGATTATTTATCGGAATAGCTTGGCGGACGCGAAAATTCTCACTCTATGCACACATTGTTGACACCTGTGAAATCCAGCCGTGTGGCCAGTGAGGAGTGACATAACCTTATCCTGATGACCTGTGCTGCCTGTGCAGGCGGTACGCGGAACCATGCGGTATGCTCTTTTGAACCTCAGAGCGGTCTCGCGTGGCTTCGCCAGTGTTTTCCAAGCGCTGAGGAGGACTGTAGGTCGGAACTTCGACTGTCGGATGAGGATTTTTTTTTATGTGCGCTCGTGACAAAAATCTCGGTGATTGAACGCGACTCGGCCATCCTTGCACACACGACGTACGCGATCACTTGGAAATCCAGCCGTGTGGCCAGTAAGGAGTGACGACCTTGATGATACCCTGTGCTGCCTTTGCAGGCGGTACGCGAAGTCATGCGGTGTGCTCCTTTGAACCTCGGATGCGGTCTCGCAATGTCTTCGCCAGTGTTTTCTAAGCGCTGAGGTGGACTGTAGGTTGGAACTTCGGCTGCCGGATGAGGATTTTTTTGAACTATTCGCAATCGTGTGCGCCGTGACAAAAAATCCCGGTAATTAAACGCGACTCGGCCATATTTTCACACACGACGTTCGCGATCACTCGGAAATCCAGCCGTGTGGCAGAAGAAAATACGTCGAGAATCTGAGGCTCGTGAAAAGAAAAAATTGCAATCGCCTGCGACGTAATCGCTCGGATGAGACAATATGTACATGTGAAGGATAGTTTACTGATCATTTCGCAGTCATTTGGTCATCGTGTAGTTGTTTGACTCACATAATATCGTATGACGACGTTTTGTAGAGAGAACTCGAGATAGCATGGTCTTCGACTAAGGGCGGTTGTTATATACTAGTCCTGCTCTTTACCATTTTGCATTGCATAAATTTTAGTAACTATTGACTTGTCAATAGTGAATCTCTCGTGAATCAGAACGAGCTGCAAAGATGCTTCGGTATTATACTACTAATTATGCGAAAAATGTTTATCCCCGATAACGAACGCTTTGACACAATAATTATTAACGCTTCGGCAGTTCGATAAGAATCTTTTGCGGTCGAATTTGCGTCTTTTTGGAATAAGACGTGTTAATCGTTCACACACATTATGTTATAATGGTGTAAAAAACATAATTTTGTCATTTTCTCACGGTTGCTAAGAATATTCACAATAATATGTGAAAGGTGATTTCTGAAATTTTTGTTACTATCAAATAATCCCGATTGTCTAGATTGATTTGCAATGTTACAGTAATAACAATTTGAAAACCCGTTCGATGTCCATATTCAGCAATTGTATTTTTCAGTTCTTACTGTTTGTACCTATGACGACGTCATTTCTCGTTAAATGTATAAATTTCTCGGGTGACCTGTACTTATTTGTTTTTAAAAAACTGTTACAGGACCTACTAGAATGTGTGTTGCATGTTGCGTCAGTCCAATCACACATGCCTTTCTTCCATGCGGACATCGAAACTGTTGCGGCGCATGCAGCACAATAGTGTATCTTGACCCCGAGCTCAGGACATGTCCGACATGCCGAGCTGATCTCGACAGATCGCCGGTCCGCGTCTTCGTATAAAATTATTAGTTTAGTCCGTATAGTTGTTTGGTTTAATTGTACATAGTTAAGCTGTTCAGTTTATAGTCTTGTAGTATAGCTGTATACAGCGTGATTCCCAAGTCGCGGAAAAGATTTCACATGCAGATTCCTTGTCGAAATCTAAGAATAAAGTTCCTTATCAAAAACTTCCAGGGCCTGGTCGTTGCTGAGTTATAGAAGGCTTAGTCTAACCAATAATACGGCCGTAAAGTGACGTACTCATGCTGTGTCCCAATTCGTCGTTCTCGTTCTAGTTCTCGTTCTCGTTCTCACGCGCATGCGCAGCGCGGTCCTCCGGCTCTCGGGTTTTCACTCATTTTCCAGAAAAATAATTACCATCAGCCGCTAATACGCTCAGCTACGAATAGCGCATTCTTGCGGAATGCTGCAGTACTACCAATAACCGGTAAATATGAATGTACCTTTTTCACCGGATTTACAAAAAATAGGGCTATGTGCTTCAAATGATGTGATTAATTTCGTTTGATTGTTTGCTTGGCTACGAGTGAGCAATCACCACTGCCAAACATTGATTAGTACGGGATGATAAAATAAGTTAACAAGTGTGAATTAAATAGGAACAAAATATACAGAAACATTGGAAGTAGGTAAGTCATTCTTTTCCATTCTATTCATAAAATATTTATTTCAATGTTTGTATGTACGCATCATTTCTATATCCCATATTGATGGACCATTTATTTTCATTTTCCTTCAGCGCTCGCACACCGATACATCCTCATTCCTCAGCTATTCGGTTTTGCCTCACCTTCACCTACGTATAAATTATCAAGTGAAACAGAAACTAATTATTCATTACAAATCGTGAAGTGAGTAAACTAAACTTCTCATCAGATAACTGTTATAGACGTAACATAAAGCTTTCAATAACACCTATCGCTTCTTTTTCAATAGAAATGCCTCAACGTGCGGCAGTTATTGCTGCTTGGATGGCGGCAAACCACGCAATTCAAAGGCAACGCGAGATTTTCGTTAACCAGCAATTGACGTACATTCGCATGTTGATGCTCGTGCAGTTGTGGCTGAGTAGAGGAATTCGGCAGGTAAAAGTTATATTTAATTGTCACCACAAATTTTTTTGTTTCCATAATTGAGGAGTGGTATCATGCGCATCGGAATTGTAGGTAAATATTCCTTCATTCGCAGTGCATGCGTTCTACTGATCCAAATTAAGAGAGGAGGGTGAAACAACTTCATAGAAATGGAATTGCTAAACAAATCTAACAATCACTATATCATGTTATTTCAGCTTGGACCTTACTGCAGAGTCGTTGGTTACGCGGACCGTTTTCTTGGAGCGATTTTACGCGGGGAGCAGCGCGCTACCAAAGAGAATCTCAGAATAAACCCGAACGTTCTTCGTCGCTTGGTGCTGCATTGTTCGAATATCCAAAAGCGGTCCGGATGGACTATTGAATTGCAAGTACGTCTTCGTTCACGGCATACATATGTGTTCATAATAATGTTTCTTATATGTCTAAATTTCGACCCTAAAAGTATTTTATTGCTCAACTGTACGTATAACCGCACCTTGTCGATTTTCAGGTGATCATTTTTCTATTTTGGCTTGCCTGCGGAACATCGTACCGGGTGGTTGGGGTTTGCTTCGGCATACCCCGATCAACAGTTCACAGGACAGTTCACCGCGTATTAAGTAAGGTGATATCCCTCATACCACGAATAGTTCGACTGCCACAGGCAGAAGACCTTCCTGCAATTGGAATGGGCTTTGCGAGAAAAGGACGTAGTGCGATTTTCAGACAATGTGTGGGTGCCATAGACGGGTGCCACATTAGAATCGTTTGCCCCGTTGCGCTGCACGACCAATATTTCAATCGAAAGCAGTTTTATTCTTTAAATTTGCAAGCAATGGTTGATCATACCGGTAAATTCATCGACATCTTAAGTGGGTACCCGGGCTCTGTTCATGACAGCCGAATCCTTAGAAATAGCCCACTTTACATGGATCACTTATATCCACCAGAGGGATATTACATAATTGGCGATAGTGGTTACCCATGTAGGCGTAACCCTATAACCATTGTAACACCCTTCAGAGAGCCGCTGACGCGAGAGCAGCGAGCGTTCAACCTCGCCTTCAGTAGAGCAAGGGTCATTATTGAACAAGCTTTCGGTTTCTTGAAAGCAAGGTGGCGAATCATATTTACGAAAGCACTTGAAGTACGAATTAGAACCGGAATAAAAGTCGTTGCTGCGTGCACCGTATTGCACAACATCTGTCTTACTGAAGGCGATGTGCTTAGGGCCGACGATGAACTTCCGCCACGCAGATTGCCAAGGAACGAGGAAGACGGAAATGCGTTTCGCAATCTGTTGTTAATACTTTTTACTGCCGAACAGAACAATATTTGAAGCAGAATGGTTTTAACTCCACACAGATCTGTATATTTTAGAATATTCTCAATGAATTTCTAGTTACCATATTCGCTGCCTTATACTTGCCATATTCAGCCACAGCATTGAATTAAAATAAATTATTAAATTAAATTATTACCCAGTGGGCCCTGGTTTGATCCCCGCTGACACCAATTCAATTTTATGACTATATGTACTGTGACGGCATTACTAAATGCAACGTCCCCAATTATTTCCTCCCCCTAATCAAAAAATACGCTCACAGTACTTATAATGGGAAACGCATATCTAATGTATTGTTATGAAAGCATTGTGTTACATTAAAAAACTTACATAAACGATAAGTAAATTTTATTGAAATTAAAAGGGATAAACAATACTGAATAACATCGTTACTAATTTATTTCGGCGCGAAATGCTTTCGGAGTATGTCAAACATGACTCGCTCATTTTCTCGTGCCTCCGCCTGTTCCTGTAAGCTCCGATCAATTTGTGCGTTACTTCGATCCATTTGGGCATTGATTTTTTCTAGCAATGCAAGCGTCGCTGATTCAGCAGCCGACGTGGTCCTTCTCTTTTTAGGTGCGATGACAATATTATTGACGATTTCGCCGTCAGAGTCGGCAGCTGGCACCTCGCTTGCAGGAGGGGCTAACGTCTTAGGACATGATGTCGATCTTCCCGAACTACTCGATACAAGTTCGGCCGGCGCAATCGTGTGCCGACCGCTCATATATCGGTTCATTGCGTCGAAGAATGGCCAAGTATGAGCCTCGTGCTCTTCCTCTTCGAGACTCTCACCAGTTTTCGGTAAAATTATGACTTTATACTTGGCGATGAGATTAAGCCACTTTTTCTGACACTGATCGCCAGTTGCACCGCATTGCAGTAAATTCGCCAATTTTACCCAAGCGTATTTCCCAGTGCCACGTTTCCCTTTAAACCAAGCGTCATTTTCTATCCTTTTATTGATCAGCTCAGTCACATCTTGATCCTTCCCTGAAAAGTATTAGAATAATGGTAACATGAATAACAACAGAAACAACAAAAAAATCAAAACAGAATTAAAACTCAAAATAAGTTTGTTCGAAAAATCAAAATAATAACGAAACATGTTTCAGAGCTAAGACATGAGGTATACATATAAGAGTGGTCCTCAGATACGGTAGTACGCAGGTCTTTGGAAAATCGGAAGAACACGTGTGTTTTGAAGCGGAAAATCCCCCCCCCCCCCCCCCCTCTGTTAATGGCCAATTTTTAAGACATAGGGCGGAAACTTTTTGGCACATTTATTTCTAATTATTTGGAGCTAATGATCTGGGGGCGGCCCGGTCAAAATTTGTCCCAACCCCATCTGCGGACCCCACTAATATATTTGTATAAACTCGCCTACACAGTAATTACATTTAAAAAAATCCTGAATCATCAGTTGGAAGAAGTCGTACTTACAAGAATATACAGCGCATTGATGGGCGCTCATGGTGATTGTATTATTGGACGACGGATTTTTGATTTGTGTTCCTCGGTAAGAGTAATTGCGTCCAGTTCAATCGTTGTGAAGCAAACAAACGCACATGAGAATGAACAAAACATACTCGTAGGCTGCATACTACTTTTTTAGAAAAAGGTACATTCATATTTACCGGTTATTGGTAGTACTGCAGCATTCCGCAAGAATGCGCTATTCGTAGCTGAGCGTAGTAGTGGCTGATGGTAATTACTTTTTTGGAAAATGAGTGAAAACGCAAGAGCCGGAGGACCGCGCTGCGCATGCGCGTGAGAACGAGAACGAGAACTAGAACGAGAACGACGAATTGGGACACAGCATCAGTCTCGTAGCAATTCTGTCAAACTGATAGTGCCCGCGTCGTATGAACTTTGCCCGACATTTCGGTTTCCACATTTCGTAATTTTTAGTCTTCATGTCGCCTGGTCGATCATTCTCGTGCCCTACGTCGTTCGCCCCGTAGTTGACGTTGTCCAGGTGGTCAAACTGGTGATTGACATTCCCCAGGTCTTTTGCTTCGTAGCGTTCGTTATCCAGGTCGCCAGGCTCGTGATTTCCGTACTCCAGGACTTTTGCCCCGTAGTTGACGTTATCCAGGCGATCAAACTGATGATTTACATTCCCCAGGTCTGTCGCTCCGTAGTTTTCACTCTCGTTGTCATCGGGTTGTTGATCTTCATGCTCCAGGACCTTCGCCCCGTAGTTTACGTTGTCCAGGTGGTCAAACTGATGACTTACGTTACTCAGGTCATCCGCTTCGTAGTTTTCACTCTCTGTTGTCATCGGGTTGTTGATCACACTGATGATTTACATTCCCCAGGTCTTTCGCTCCGTAGTTTTCACTCTCGTTGTCATCGGGTTGTTGATTTTCATGCTCCAGGACCTTCACCCCGTAGTTTACGTTGTCCAGGTGGTCAAACTGATGACTTACGTTACTCAGGTCATCCGCTTCGTAGTTTTCACTCTCTGTTGTCATCGGGTTGTTGATCACACTGATGATTTACATTCCCCAGGTCTTTCGCTTCGTAGTTTTCACTCTCGTTGTCATCGGGTTGTTGATTTTCATGCTCCAGGACCTTCGCCCCGAAGTTTACGTTGTCCAGCTGGTCAAACTGGTGACTTACGTTACTCAGGTCATCCGCTTCGTAGCTTTCACTCTTTGTTGGCATCGGGTTGTTGATTTCCGTCCTCCAGGACTTTTGCCACGTAGTTTACGTTGTCCAGGTGGTCAAACTGATGACTTACATTCCCCAGGTCGTCCGCTTCGTAGTTTTCACTCTCATTGTCATCGGGTTGTTGATTTTCATGCTCCAGGACCTTTGCCCCGTAGTTTACGTTGTCCAGGTGGTTGAACTGATGATCTACATTCCCCAGGTCGTTTGCTTCGTATTGGGACCTTCGCCCCGTAGTTTACGTTGTCCAGGTGGTCGAACTGATGACTTACATTTCCCAGGTCGTCCGCTTCGTAGTTTTCACTCTCATTGTCATCGGGTTGTTGATTTTCATGCTCCAGGACCTTCGCCCCGTAGTTTACGTTGTCCAGGTGGTCAAACTGATGACTTACGTCACTCAGGTCATCCACTTCGTAGTTTTCACTCTTTGTTGTCATCGGGTTGTTGATTTCCGTCCCGATGACAACGATAGTGAAAACTACGAAGCGGACGACCTGGACAACATGAGTCATCAGTTTGACCACCTGGTCAACGTAAACTATGGGGCGAAAGTCCTGGAGGATGGAAATCAACAACCCGATGACAACAGAGAGTGAAAACTACGAAGCGGATGACCTGAGTAACGTAAGTCATCAGTTTGACCACCTGGACAACGTAAACTACGGGGCGAAGGTCCTGGAGCATGAAGATCAACAACCCGATGACAACGAGAGTGAAAACTACGGAGCGACAGACCTGGGGAATGTAAATCATCAGTTTGATCGCCTGGATAACGTCAACTACGGGGCAAAAGTCCTGGAGTACGGAAATCACGAGCCTGGCGACCTGGATAACGAACGCTACGAAGCAAAAGACCTGGGGAATGTCAATCACCAGTTTGACCACCTGGACAACGTCAACTACGGGGCGAACGACGTAGGGCACGAGAATGATCGACCAGGCGACATGAAGACTAAAAATTACGAAATGTGGAAACCGAAATGTCGGGCAAAGTTCATACGACGCGGGCACTATCAGTTTGACAGAATTGCTACGAGACTGAGCACGTCACTTTACGGCCGTATTATTGGTTAGACTAAACCTTCTATAACTCAGCAACGACCGGGCCCTGGAAGTTTTTGATAAGGAACTTTATTCTTAGATTTCGACAAGGAATCTGCATGTGAAATCTTTTCCGCGACTTGGGTATCACGCTGTATACTCAAAATGTTTAGTTTGTAATTTAATTGTAACATAGTTAAGCTGTTTAGCCTAGTCTTTTAGTATAGTTGTATATAGCCAGGATGTTTGGTTTGTAATTTAGTTGTTACATAGTTAAGTTGTTTAGCCTAGTCTTTTAGTATAGCTGTATGTAGTCAGGATGTTCAGTTTTTAGTATAGCTGTACATAGTTTAGCTGTATAGTTAGTCTAGTCTTGTAGTATAGCCGTATAGTGTATATACTTCGCGCGAGACTCTACCGAGTCTCTTGATAGTCGAGATGTTTAGTATAGTTTTGAAGTATAGCTGTACATAGTTTAGCTGTTGAGTCTAGTCTTGTAGTATAGCTGTATGGTGTATATACTTGGCGTGAGACTCTACCCGGGAAAATTTTTTTTTATATAATTATATAAAATTATATATAGTTGACTATATATAATGATATAAAATTATATCTCAATTTTGGCATGATATAATTTTATATAATTATATATAGTTTTATATAATTATATATACTGGTATCGGCCCAAAGAAAAAAAAAAGAAAAAACTGGTCCCGGCCGGGGATCGATCCGTGAACCGTGCGCTCGCCAACTCTGCCCGCTACCGACTGACCCAAGATCTGTTATCGAAATATGAGCTTAAACAAATATCAAATATACAAATGTCATATATTCTAATTCTTATTGAACAAAATTTTACATCTGACGTATTAATTATCAATTTCATGGTAATTAAATGCAACAAACACGCAGGTATCATTAAATGATATTCTGCGTGAAATATAAATTCAGTTAGCGAAATTAAATTTATTAAATAAGCATTTGAGTAATTTGATGAATTCAGAGTTAATTTCCATGAATGCTGATTATCAATTACGTTGATAAAAAAAAAAAAACATGACAAAAATGCACCAGTAATTTTTTTAATCTACTGGAAGTGCATTTTTTCAAAGAAAAATTATCTTTTCATATACTGTGGGTATTTATATGTAATGACAAAGAACTATCTGATTATATGACAATAATTATTATATATTTTAATGTATAATAATGTATGGTTTTATACAGTAATATAAAGCCATGCGATATGCTTATGGGTGGATTTCAAGAAGTGGGCCAAAATAGCCTGACAATTCAGAAGAAAACAACATTGCCATTTCATTAGAGTAGTATACATTTTCTAATCGTGTGGAGCCCCTACTTCAAATATCTGACACACGCAACGCTCTTTTTGAATGAAATTTCGTAATATTTCACAATATTTATTAGAAAACGGCAGTTTATTCATGAACGCAATATTCTTCATAGAGTGTGATGTTTGTATTTTTCATGTCAAGTAAACCTACGAGATTGAAATTAATACCTCTTCAGCTTCTCATGAGCACTTCAAGAATACTAAAAATTCAATAGAAGGAGTGTCGCCGAAATTACAAATGCGCCGCCGAAATTGCATACGCATCACAGAAATTACTTTTTACGGCATGTTGTGGCAGAATAATAAGCTTTTTATGGAACAAAAGGAAATATTTATTGAAATAGATGCATAAAAAGGAACCTGACATCAAGAAAAGAAAAATGTAATTTCGTAACGTCGCCGGAATTACCGTCACCGAATGGACATTTTGACGTTAAAATATTTCCCGCTAATTTCTACGTACAGTAAGAATATCAACATTGAAGATAGCTTACACAAACAAGCAAAGTATCAAATAGAAAAATAGAATATTGGAATTCCCATGATGAATAATCGTTTTAGTCCAGTCGCCGAAATTACAGCGAATAAGTGTGACAAGCAAATTATTGCCTGATAAACTCTGTTCTGTCTGTAAAGGATAAAATAATGGAGAACTTATGGTACGGAGCCGATATCACATACACATCCAGAAACCATCGACAGCTAAAACATACCACCAGCACTTCCTGCCGAGTGTGTGTAATAGTAAACTTGAGCCGTCGCCGAGATTACTAATAAAGTAGGTTCACGGGTTTTCTCTCACTTTTCTCACGTTTGGTTAAATACTTTCCAAAACTGCTTGTCTTTTATCTAAACTTAGGTCTCAGAGATTTGAAATGAATGAGTGCAAAGTGCTCGGGCATAGCATGCCATTTTTACAAAGGTGTAAAGTTGAAAAACGGACTTTACGTCACGTCGCCGAAATGACATTTTGACTGTTTGAAAGTTGAAAAAGGAATGTTAATCTTCGTCGAAATGCTTCACGATTTTTTTTTAAGTGAAGTAAACCAGTCTACACCGAAAAAAAATATGATCAGGCATATTTAGATGAACATATTGAAAATAGGAAGTGGTTTCACGTTTTGGCCCACTTCTTGAAATCCACCCTTATATATATAAAATTTTATATAGTTTTATATAATCATATAAACTTATATATATTCATACATATTTATATATGAATATATATAATTTTATATAAACATTATACATAACTACACTCAGCAACAAAATTAACGGCACACCCGGCACTCGGCGGAATAATGCCGATTTTCAAAATCCTGTAACTCAATGAAAAATTGTCGGAAAAAATCATTCGGGAAAGCATGTTGAAGGTTGAAACTCCATCTTCAAGATGGTTTTTGAGAATTCTTCCTACGGCCATTTTTGACCTCACGGCGTAGGTTTGAGTGCCGGGTTGCAAAACGCTGGAAAAAAAAAGTTTTTCAAAGTTCTCTACGGGCCGTTTGAAAAATCGCAAAGAACTTTCGAGACAGCCATTTTGTAGCCTGAAATCTCCTCTTCAAAATGGTTTCTTAAAATTTGTCGCACAATTTTTGGTCACTAAGTTATCCGACTTTTGATGAATCAATAAGGGCCGAATCGACGAGTAGGCGATTGATTTGGCGTTATCCAGGATGCACCGCGAGGAGGTACAGTCTACCATGCATCCCGTGTGTGTGTGTCCGTGTGTTCGTGTGTATGCGTTTGTGTGTGTGTGCGGGTTGTGGGTGTGTGTGTAGGTGTGTGGGTGGGTGTGTAGGCGGGTGTGTGGGGTCGATCCTGCCCTTATCGACATTGCTTCACCAAAAGTCGGATAACTCGGTGACAAAAAATTGTGCGATAAATTTCTAGAAACCATTCTGAACAGGAGATTCCAGGCTATAAAATGGCTGTCTCGAAAGTTCGCTGCGATTTTTCAAACGGCCCATAGAGAACTTTGAAAAACTTGTTTTTTCTAGCGTTTTGCGACTCGGCACTCAAACCTACGCCATGACGTCAAAAATGACCGTAGGAAGAATTTTAAAAAACCATCTTGAAGATGTAGTTTCAACCTTCAAAATGCTGCCCCGAATGATTTTTTTCGACAATTTTTCAGCGAGTTACAGGATTTTGAAAATCGGCATTATTTCGCCGAGTGCCGGGTGCGCCGTTAATTTTGTTGCTGAGTGTATATGAAACTATATTTAATTATATAAACTTATCCATAATTATATATGATTATATATGATCATATAAAAAAAAATTTTCCCGGGGATTAATACTAAATATTGATCCGATAAATTATACTTGCAGAAATGAGCGAAATTCAGATGACTGTGTACAATAGTACATTTTGGAAGAGTATCGAACACTATTTTTTATAACAAATGCATGAAAAAGTTTCGCGAAGGCTAACCGCCAAAGATCTCGGAAAAGCCGACTTTTGACAGACCACCGCGCTTTTCGGCGGGGTCGAGGGGCGAAGCCCCCGTGCGGGGGTTCGGGGGGGCAAAGCCCCCCCGACATAAAACATAACCAAAATTTTTCTTGAAAAAAAACGTGATTATAATTTTATTTACCCAAAACTTCTCTGTTATCCCTCACAGGTATAGCAAAGTACTTTCATATAAAAATCTAATAACGAAACACTATTTCAGTCAATAAAAAGAAAATTAGAAACCTGAAATGTAGTGCCCTTTTTTTATTTAAAGGATTTAATAAATAAAAACAAACAATTGAAGAATTTATATATTTTCAGTCAATACAAACGTGAACTAGAAATAAAAATAGATATCTTATTGTGAGGAGTGAGAAGTAATATTATCTCTTCATTCTCTTCGCACCTTACCAAATACGTAACTTAAATGTATTTTAATTCTATTTGTGACTCGAGCTCTATAAATTAGTCTTCTTTTTTATGAACGAATTGGAAGGTGCAATTGGTACAATTGCTCACGTGGAGAGTTAGCCTTTCTTGAGGGACAACAGTCTCAGTTGGTAATTCTTCATTTTGACTTATCCTTGAATTAAGGTCGGTTGAGGTTGATGTTGATGTGGATGCTGCTGTCAATGAATTAGATGTTGACGTTGACGGAATATTGAGATTCATTGAGCTCGTTATGCGATTATATATTTTCCTTTTTTCGTTCCTTGAGCTTTCGACATATCCTTCCGCAACTGTATCGGATCGCCAGCCTCCATGACGCTTGAGGGTTGCCATGTCAGCTCCACCTTCAATGAGCAACGTGGTAGACGTCCGACGCCAGGCATGTCCTGTATACGAATCGCATTTATCTAAGCCCAAAAACTGGGTAACTTTTTTAGGCATCTCACCAAATGAATTGATGCCAATGACCTGATTGGTACACTTTCCATTTCGAAATTGCAGAAAGAAATCTTTTTGTCCCTTTGCCGCTTTCGAACTTAGATCTTCGTATTTTTTGTGAATTTTGTAATATTCACCTTCAAGAGTGAATGATCTTGGTTTATTAGTTTTGGTCTTTGGAATTTTTACGTGCAATGTAGGGTTTTTGTTCTCTTTGTCGATGTCCGGATAATAAAGTTCAAGATCATCAGTGGTCACGTTTCTCAGTTCGGCTCTTCTGCATGCCCCCAGGAATCTAAACATTGCGGCCACCTGAAAATAAAGTAGTATGTTCAATAATTTATAGTAGTGTAATGAATGGAGATAGAGTTGCTACCAATGTAATGAATAGAGATCGTTGTTCTTATGGGTAAGATAGAGCTATCGTTGAGTTCGTCCCTCGTTTTACACCTTAAGGTAACCGGATTTCAGGCAATAGGAGATTGATGTGAATTTATATATAATAACAGAATAATAGTTTATTACTAGTGATTAAAGAGATGGTAGAACCATCTGTACACGTTATTGAATATAAGTGATGAGTGATTTTGAGTTAGCGTTTTATAATATCGAGAGCTAGTTAGGAGTGAATGCTCTCTTTGACGATTTTGGTGCAAGTGCTGGAGCGACTGCTCTGGTTAATAATACTGATCGAAGTGCCCGATGCAAGTGCAATGACAATAATTCGCTACTGATGAGCTGAATAATGAGATCATCTTTTCCATTGTCCCGGGCATGAGCGTGCTTATAGGTGAGGATGAAGTTCTGGGAATGTAAGGATGGAAGCTCTTTCTGGTTAGAGACAGTGAGACTGGATGCATGCAGGATGTTATGTCTTCGGTATTGATAGTGAGGGTATGAAGATGAGTATCGGGTAGGTATAGAGTAGGTATGGAATACGTAACACGCCCATCCCCGGGGGGAAAAAATATTGCTCCTGTGAAGCAGGAGGAAATTTTTTTTTTTTTTTTGTAAAAGTAGAAATGTATATAATATTTTTTTAGGTATAGGGTTGTATATTTACGATAGTAAATATACTAGGTATACGTTCACGTTAGTGAGTGTATCTATATGCATGGATCTACGGTAGTAGATTCATCCACGCGTATGTTTGCGCTAGCGAATATACCTGGGTGTATATTCACGTTAGTGAATGTGTCAAGGTGTATGATTTGAGTTAAAATTAGAATAAAGTTAGAATTGCTTATTCGCAATAAGATCGGTTAGTTATAAATGTCTTATGCTGAGTTAGTGAATGGTTTATAATATAATGAGGGTTACTTATTTGCAATAGGATCAATTAGTTATAAATGTCTTATACTGAGTTAGTGAATATGTGATATGTTGAACATCCTTATTACAATGGTAAGGTAGGTATGTATTGAAATATTGAAATATTTGAATAACAGTTAACTACATGTGTTATTAGCATTGTAGGTATAATAGATGATATATATGAAGTTTTTATTGAATTACAATATCACATTTTATGCAGTATAGAAAGATGTTTGAGCTGTCTGAGCGGCTTCTATATTTAGTGTACTTGGTGTAATTGGTGTAGTTGGTGTAATTGGTGTAGTTGGTGTAATTGGTGTAGTTGGTGTAATTGGTGTAGTTGGTGTAATTGGTGTAGTTGGTGTAATTGGTGCAGTTGATGAACATGTGATTGCTGGAGGATTATTTTGTTCGGTAGGGTCTTGGTTTCGGTTAGGGCTTCTGAATCTTCTTACTATTTTAAGTATTCTTTCTGCAGTTGCGAATTTTTGTGCTATATAGACCAGTGATACTGATCCGAATAGGGAGGAAATGTAGTAGAGTATGTTTTCGATGCGGTTATCGTTGTCTGTGGCTCTTTGATTTTTAGTTATTTCGTCTGTTCTTTTTATAATGTCATCTAAAGTTAGTCCATTTGAGGATAGGTCTTTGGAAGTTAGGAATGGGGTTTTGTTTAGTGTAATTGGTGTTTGTGGTATTTTCGTTTTATTAGTGTTAGTTAGTTATTTAATTAGCTAATTTGATTTTAATTATATGTACGATTTTTGTTCTATGGTCATTTATTTCGATTTCCGCGTTAATGTCGTTAATTATACGGATTATTTTATAAGCACCTTTATAGTGATCGTCTAATTTCTTTTTAGTTTCATTTATTTAGTAGACATATTGACCTGGTTGAAAAGTGTGTGCGTTTATGTGTTTATCGTATCTTATTTTTGATTTTGATTTCGCCTTATTAAGGTTTTTTATCGCGTCTGGTCTAGTTTCTGTCGAGCGAGTTATTATTTCCTGTAAGTATTCTTCGTATTTATTTGAAATGTTTTTGTCTGAACGTATGTTTGATAATTGACGTGCTATTGTTCCGAAAATGAGTTCGTGTGGCGTGTAACCAGTGCTTTCGTGTACTGATGTGTTGTATGAGAATATCGCGAATCGGATCCATTTGTCCCAGTTATTTCTACTGTTAATATAATGTTTTAAGTATTCGATTAGGACTTGATGGCTGCGTTCGAGTGAGCCGTTGGATTGGGGATGGTAAGCTGTGGTTTTTATTTGTTTGATTCGGAAGATTTTAGCTAGTTGTTTCATGATAGGACTGAGAAAATTTGGACCTTGATCTGTTAAGATTGATTCGGGTGCTCCGTAGCGGCAAATAAAATTTTCTGCGAATGCTTTTGCGATTGTTGTTGATGTCTGATTTTTGAGTGGTATCGCGTCTGAATATTTAGTTAAATTATCTTGAATTGTAAGCAAATACTTATTTTGTGAATTTGAGGTGGGTAAGGGTCCGACAATGTCTAAGGACACTTTTTCGAAAGCGGTTGTTGGTGTGTCTGTTATTACCATCGGGAGTTTGACTTTATTTCTAACAAGTTTTCGTCTTTGTCAGCTTTCGCACGATTTTATAAATTTTTCTATATCTGTTTTCATACTTGGCCAGAAATATGTTGCTCGGATTCGCTTGAAAGTTTTAGTTATTCCTTTATGGCCAGCTATTACGGATTCATGATTTTCGCGAATTATTTCTTGAATGAGTTCTGGTTTAGGAACATTGATCTCGTTTAAGCATATGTTAACTGTGATATCTGTGTAGTTGAAGATTTTTCTAAGAATGTTTTTTATCGCGAACCAATTTAATTTATCAAATCCGCTTCCTAATTTGGAAATTGAAAAAGATTTTATACGTTTTGCTTGTAATATATCGCGAAGGATAACTAGTGTGTTATGTATTCTTTCTGTCGTTGATTTTTCGTAGTATTTCTTTTGTGTTATCAGACTGAAGATGAATTTTTTATTATTGGGTGTTATGATCACGCTATTCATTTCTGGATTTTGAGATTTTAGAAAATTTGTATCTAGAATTCCGATATCAATTAATTGTTCAGCAACTCCTTTTCTTATGACGCAATCGGCTGATATGCAGTGTACGTAGTTATCTTTTCTCATGAGAATATCGTCGTTTGTTTCTTTTATATTGGTTGCTATTGGTGTCGCGTCTGTGTGACTGAAATGTGGAATCGGGTTTTTAGGTGGGTTTTCTCGTAATATAGGGTTTTGAAATGGTGGGTTTTGTTCTGGTATCGGATTTTGAGGTAGTAGATTTAGAGGTGGATTTTGTTGTTCTTCGTCTAAATTGCTTTCTTCGATATTATGTAACTGTTGGTTTTCGTTAAGTGGGGGCACATTATTTTCGGGGATATTGTCCGTATAGTAGTTTTCAAGGTTTCTCGGTACGTCTGAGTAGTCAAGTTGTATGGGATTCTCGTTATTTGAGTTTGAATTTGTAGTGTTATCTTCCCGATTTTGTACGGTTATTGGGATTGGTTTGGAATCGCAAATAGTTATTTTTATGTTGGAATTTTGGAAAATGAAATAAATTATTGATCGAACGGTTTTCCAGTTAAGTTTGTCTAGTCCGCAACCGATTTTTGGGATTGATATTGACTGTACGTTTTCTAATTCTAATTGTCGTCTGAGTTTACATAAAATTTCGTACATAGTTTTATACGTTGGCTTGCCGTCGAATTCAGCTTTGGTGATAAGATTATATACTTCGATATTATTGTATGGTGTTACTATGATGTCACCTACTTGGGGGCTCTTTGATTCTAACACGTCGCGATTTATAATGTTGCGTTCAATCATTTCTTGTGCTATACCTTGTCCGATTAAGCAGTCGGCTGGAATGCAATGTGCCATATTGTCGTCTTGTGTAAATAGGTGTTCAGTTGTTTCTATTATGAGTTCGTTTGTCGGGTCTGGTAAAATTTTTAGGAGTTCTCGAAATTGTTTATAGGATGGTTTATGATAAATCTATTTAGTGATTGGAGGGCTATTGTATTGTGGTGGAATGGTAACTTTGGGTATTCTTACTTGTTCTGCTCTGATAGTGTCTGCGTATGATTTTCTGGGATTAGGTTTAGGGATCTGTTGTTCACTGGAAGTCGGAATCATTTTTTTATCAGGGGGATCTTTGGATTTCGATGTCCATGATTCGTTGGAGGTAGGAAGTTTTTGTTTGTAACTTAAGTAAGGCACGTGGTCGTCGTCCGACGATGAGGAAGTAGGTAGTGGTGAGGGGGGTTTAGGCTTTCTTGGTCGTAGTTTGTATTTGTATGCGTGTGTGGGACATTGCGCGCTTTTGCGTTCGCTGTACCCTGTTTTATTTTTATGTGTGCCACTTGAGTCTGAATTATCGCTCAGCTGATTTGAGATGAAGTTTGAATCGCGGTTTTGTTTTTGATTATTTTCAAATGAAGTTGGTGCCGAAGTGTTTATGAGTTTACGTGATTTTTTATTTACGGGCAGATTGTCTGGAGAGATATCGGTATATGTAGCGTTTCGTTTTTGGTCGATTCTTTAAGATAGTGGTAAGTCGTCGATAGACATGTCAGTAAGTGAATCAATTGTCATTGGTCTAACAGATTTTGAAACATTGATAGGATTCTTTGGCATTGGAAAACTGTCTGTTGTGTCGCCTGCGGATGGATCTTGTATCGAGTTATCTGAGAGGCTGTCCATTTCTGTATCGGTTAGTGAATTGATTTCTATATCTTCTTCTAGTGGGTCTGGGTGAATTAGTTTCTTTGTAGGTATTTCGTCGTCTGTAGAACTGTCGGTTAATGAATAGTTTGTCAAAGGTATATTTTGAAAGTGTATTGTTTCTTTTATTGTTGGTAAGCAATCCATAGGAATTTGGTTGGGTTCGTCTTTTTCAGTATCTGAGTCGACGTCGTCTTTATATTTCTTCATAGGAGCGGGGTTTGGCGAGTCATCTGTACTTTGTCGCGCGCGGGTTGGGAATTGGTGAGCTTCTTTCTTTTGTTTTGCGCTTGGTTTTGATATGCTATCTGAACTAGAGTTTCGGTTACGTTTTGCATTTATTGGTAATAATTTATCGGTCTCTACAGGTGGATTGCGCGATAATGCATCTGCGTTACAATTGATTTGACCTTTCTTGTATACAACGTTATAGTCGTATTCTTCGAGTTTAAATCTCCATCTGAGTAATCGCGAGGTCGGATCTTTTACGCTGCTGACCCAGACAAGAGGTTTGTGATCGGTAACGAGTGTGAATTTATGTCCGTATAGATAGGGTCTGAAGTGATGGACTGAATATACGATTGCTAGTAATTCTTTTTCGATTACAGAGTAATTTAGTTCTGCTTTGTTTAGTGTGCGTGAGGTATAAGCTATCGGTAGGTCTTCTCCTATTTCGCCTTGGCTGAGTACGGCGCCAATCGCGTATCTAGATGCGTCAGTTGTTAGTATGAATGGTTGATCGAATTCAGGATATTGTAGTATAGGAGATGTGCATATCGAGTCTCGTAAAGTTTCGAAAGCCATTTGATGTTCAGATGTCCAAAGGAATTTAACGTCTTTTTTCAGTAGTGTAGTTAGTGGTCTTGATATTTTTGAAAAGTTTTCGATAACGCGTCTATAATAACCGATTAGACCGAGAAATTGTTTGATCTGTTTAACTGTTTTAGGAACTGGGTATGTTTTGACTGCTGTTATTTTCTTTGGGTCTGGTTTTACGCCGTTTTCTGTAATGATATGTCCTAAATAAGCAACTTCTTTTCTTAAGAATTCGCATTTGGCTACTTGTAAACTCAAATTTGCTGATTGTAGTCGATTAGCTAGTTTTCTGAATTTAATTTCGTGTTCTTCAAGAGAGTGTGCATAGATAACGATGTCGTCTAAATATACGAATGCTATGTTTCCTTCTAAACCGGATAAAACTTGGTCCATTAATCGTTGGAATGTTGCTGGAGCATTCTTAAGTCCATATGGCATGTTATTAAATTCATAATGGCCGTGGGGGGTGGAAAATGCTGTTTTGTGTGCGTCGGTTGGGTCCATAGGGATTTGGTGGAAACCGGAAGCGAGATCGAAAGTTGAGAAGTATTTAGCGTTTCCTAGTTGATCGAGTATATCGTTTATGTTTGGTAGAGGGTACGCGTCACCTATAGTTTTTTCGTTTAGTTTCCTGAAATCTATGACCATTCTCCATCTTTTGTTGCCTTCTGCATCTGGTTCTTTGGGTACGACCCAAACAGGGGAATTGTAAGGTGAGGATGATGATTTGATGATATTTTGGTCTAATAATTCGGAAACTTGTTTTTGTATCTCGTCTTTGTGAACAGTTGGGTATCGATATTGTTTTACATTGATCGGATTATCGTCTGTCGTTAGAATTGAGTGTTTTGTTAGGGATGTATGCGATAATGTGTCACCTGGCAGAAAAAATAGGTGATTGAATTCCGTTGTAAGAGCGAGTATAGATTCTTTTTCTTCATCGTTAAGGTGGTCTAGGTGCATTGAGTTTTTAAGGACTGTTAATCTTTCGGAACGATAATTATTGTTATTATCGACGGGTGTATTGGTTTCGATCGCGTCGTTTATTGTCAGCACGTTTGGATTAGTTTGTGTATTTTGATTTTGATTGTTGGATTTGATATCGTAGATTTGAATTGAGATGTTCGTGTTGTTGAAAGTTGAGGTTATTAAATGCAAGATTTTGTCCCATTTTTGTTTGCCTAGTTCATTGGATAGGTCAGGAATTGAGATTGATTTTGTGTTATTTGATTGTAGATGGTTTTTCAGAGAATTGAGTGTTTTAGTAACGATTGTATCATCTATGTCACTGGAATAAGTTTCCGTGATAATTAAGGGGGTATCCACACCTTTGAATGGGTTAAAATTCTGAAAAAGATATTAATGTTTTACAGCGAATTTGAGAGTCTGATCAAATCCAAAAAAATCATGAAGTTTGGGGAGGGTTTGACCCTCATTATCCGTACCTAACATTCAATATTACTTTGAGTCCAATAGTAGTTACGCTCCATATAGAAAAATACCAAATTACTCGGTTGTCGTAAAGAATCAGGAGTATCGTTGGACCAATTCCGGAGTATTTGGTCTTCAAGTGTTCAGAGGAGGTGCCTCTATCAGATGAACAGACAAATTTTTGATATCGCAAAAATTGCCTGACTCGCTTAGTTTTTACTGAGATTTTACTGATTCTTCAATTTTTTTTCTATATTTTTTCTATTATCTCAACCAAAAATAGTGATATCAAAAAGTTGTCAGTTCATCTGATAGAGGTTTGGATTCTACAAATTTGAAGACCACAAACTCCAGAATCGGTCCAACGATGCTCCTGATTCTTTACGACAACCGGTCAAAATATTCATTCTCCAGAAATCAACTTTCAAACTTTTTTATTTCAATTTTTTTTTTATTTCCTATTCTTCCCAGAGAGGAAAATCTAGTTACAGGAAATCAAGTTTCAAGATTTTGCTTATGACTAATATGCTGGATCCGCAGCTGCTATCGTATCGATGAGTTATGAGTCGAGTCGAGTCTAGACACATGTGCCAGGCGGAGGTTTGTAGTGAGTTTTGACCCGTTCTGTACAACAACAGTGTCGGTTAGGTGTCCGATGAGGCTGTTAGAAAAATAATGAATTGCTTTAGAAAAAATCTGATCAAAATTGTTCAAAACATAAAAATTCTGTGAAATTTTTTATCTTCAATATTTTTGAGATTCAGAAGATGCTAGTACAATTTTTGTCAATACTAAGAAAATTCTTTCATCTTTCATCGATCATACCTTTTTTCTTATAATATTTATTAATTCTTGCAATTAATATATGTATTATAGAAATACTCATCTTTTTGGAAATCCAAATGTGTAGTCTCCTGGCATCGATTTCAAACGCACTTTTTGATGGATCATCTTCTTTCGATTCCGAAATATCATCTCAGATATATATACCTACACTATGTTCATCCGATAATGGAAATTACTATTGGTTTGAATTCGTACTGAGAGCACGACAATATTTACAAACAAGTGGACACCTAACCTCGAAAAAACGTAGATCGCAGCCATGTGTTCTGTCAATGATCACAATTTAAAAGAATATTGAAAATTCAATATGTGTAAGAATGATAATTACAAACAATTAAAAGATCACAAAATCAAATTCAAAATCGAAATATATCAAAACCTCATAAAAGTAAGCAGTGGTGTTGGCGGTGTTGTACAATACTTATGGCACCAATCTGAGGGTTCGCGCGCCTCGCCGCGGCGCTTTTTCGCAATTCGGCACTGCCATGGCTGTAACTTCTTAAATCCTCTAGATATCTTGACACCGATTTATTTGCAGGTAGAGTAGGTCACTAGCATTCCAAATAAATCATAAAAAAAAAACGATCTTTTGAAAATTCAAAGGTGTAGATACCCCCTTAAGTGGTATATAACTTGCGAGCTGTTAGGGATTGTGTCTTTTATGATATCTCCGATTATATCATTTTTCGCGTAAGCAATTAGTTCGTACCCGTTTAGATTCAAAGCTTTTAGTAATTCAACTGAGATTCCTCGTAATATTTGAATTTTTTGTGGTTTGAAATGAAGAATCGTGCCTGAACATTTTCGTATATCACCGTTAATTTTTGAAATTTGTAGAGTATCAGAACTTTTGGGGTCGAGTGTATTCAAAGGTTCGTTGACAGGTTCTAGGGTTACCGTCGGCACACTTATCTCAACAGCTGATTCGTTCGAGTTTATCGCGAGTATACATGCTTGACCGCTATTGTTTGTTACTAATGCTTTACCGCAGTGAATATTGGGACCTAAATTAATCGTTTCTACGTAACCTTGGTCAATTTCTGAATTTGAAACTTTGAGAGGAATTACTTGGGCAGTACGGCCTGGTATTGTAATGATAGTAGCAATTTGTCGATTGTGTCTTTCGAGTTTGAAGGGAATCACCGTATCTGTCAAAGTTAATGTATTATTTTTGTAGGAAATTACAGCTTTTTCTTTATATAACAAGGGTTGTCCGATAATACCGTCTTGAGCTATTGGGAAATTTTCGCGGACAATTTGGAATTCGTGTTCTTTATTGTTAATGTGTAATTTAGTTTCCGCTAAGGTAGTGGTGAATCCGTCTGTTATTCCTGTCATTTTTCGCATTTTACTTTTGTCGCATTTAGTATCTTCTTTTAGGGAATTGATTTTAACGATGTTTATGTCTGCACCGGTGTCTACTATAAATTTTGATTTTGATTCTAATTCTTTTACATCAATTTCGACGACTGGCAATTTTCCATTTATTGGTTCTGATTCTGTTTCAAAGATGTGGTTTATTGAGTCGTTGAACGCGGCTGAGTTTGTTCTGGGTCCGTCGGCACGTTCTCCCGGCGGACGTTGTTCGAGTTTAAAGAACCCTGAGTTTGTTGTCTCTGTGCGTTATTATAAGCGCGTTTTTGGCAGTTTTCGATCGTGTGACCTTGCCGTTTGCAATAATTACATGATATGGACGAATATTGTGTATTCTGTTGATTTGACTGTTGTGATTGGTTAGGTTGTTGATTTGACTGTTGGGGTTGGTTTTGCGACTGTTGGGGCTGATTTTGGGACTGTTGTTGTTGGTTATTGTAGGCTCGTTGTCTGCAATTTTCTACTGTGTGTCCCTGGCGTTTACAATGTGTGCAAAATGTTGGAGGGTATTGTGCGTTCGGTTGATTAGGTGGTCGCCTGTTTGGGGGTTGTGGTAGGTTATTGCGAGCGCGCTGTCTACAATTGTCTATTACATGGCCCTGGCGTTTACAATAGTTACAAAAATTTGAAGGGTTTGGTTGATTAGGTTGTCGAGGCTGGTTATTGTTTTGTGTATTTTGGGTTTCACGATTTAGGAATTCTCGTTCTTCTGTAAGGGCTATTTCGATTGCTTCTTCTAAAGTATTTGGGTGTGAACCGGCTACTCTAAATTCAATTTCTGGGATCAAGCCTCTAACAAAGCATTTGAGTACGTTGGTTTCGACTGCTGTTATCATTCCGGCAGCATCGTCTGTGCTTGAGTTATTGATAGCCTGTGTTGTGTTGTGTAATATATCTTCGACTCTCGCGCTATAATCTAAAACACGTTGGTCGCTTTTTTGTTTGACATTATTCAACTCTGCTTGCTATTCAAAAATTGATTTTTTAGGTAAGAAAGCTCGTTTTAAGACTGTTAGGATTTCATCGATACTGTTATATTCTTTGCTTCCTAAGTAGGATTCAGCTGTTCCATAGATTTCAGTTCTAATCATTCGCGTTAAGACTGGACGTTGAGCTGGTTTAACGAGAGGTTTAGCATTTTCACAGCTCCTTATGAAGTTATTTATGTTGAGGTTTTGTCCATTAAAGTATGGGATTGTATCTAATATGTCTTTAAGAGACTAGTATGAGGTTTCTGTTTCGTTTTCGGGTGGAGTAGGCATTTTGCGAGTTTGTGAGTTAGATTATTTCGTTTGAGATATGTGTATGTGCTTATTATAATTATAGATAACTTACAAGCTGATGATGAGAATTATGAAAATTTTCATTCTAATACGAAACTTAGTTGATTTTGGAGATGAAGTTGTTGTGTTGGGCTGCGTCAGATGTCGGATGTCGAGAAGTCGTCGAAAAGAGTATAGATGTCACGGCTCAGGAATCTGGATTTGTTGTAGCGAGATCGCTAATATTCGGACTCAGATGAATCTTTGTGGGGCTAGGTGCCTTTGGGGATGTTGTCGAACTCCTTTTCTTTTAACAACTTTGATTTTATTGCTGGGTTGTTTTCTTCGATTTTGTAGAGGTAGTTGACGAACTATGTGTCACGTTCTCACTTTCATATCTTGTAGATTTGGTATATTTAGTAGATTTAGTGGATTTAGTAGATTTTGTTGATTTCGTAAATTTTGTTGATTTAGTAGATTTTGTTGATTTAGTGATTTAGTAGATTTTGTGATTTGGTGGATTTTGTTGATTTAGTAGATTTTGTTGATTTAGTAGATTTTGCTGATTTAGTGGATTTGTTCTTTATGACTTGTCACAAAGATTTAGGGTGTGGTAGATCTTCCACGAAGAGTTGCACGTTCGGAAATTTGTAATCACTTGTATCACGTGTATGTAAAGATGTAGAATTCACTTTTCGTCACTATAGAATCCGGTAAACGAGGTAGTTCCGCTGCCACCAATGTAATGAACGGAGATAGAGTTGCTACCAAAGTAATGAATAGAGATCGTTGTTCTTATGGGTAAGATAGAGCTATCGTTGAGTTCGTCCCTCGTCTTACACCTTAAGGTAACCGGATTTCAGGTAATAGGAGATTGATGTGAATTTATATATAATAACAGAATAATAGTCTATTACCAGTGATTAAAGAGATGGTAGAACCATCTGTACACGTTATTGAATATAAGTGATGAGTGATTTTGAGTTAGCGTTTTATAATATCGAGAGCTAGTTAGGAGTGAGTGCTCTCTTTGACGATTTTGGTGCAAGTGCTGGAGCGACTGCTCTCGTTAATAATTCTGATCGAAGTGCCCGATGCAAGTGCAATGACAATAATTCGCTACTGATGAGCTGAATAATGAGATCATCTTTTCCATTGTCCCGGGCATGAGCGTGCTTATAGGTAGGGATGAAGTTCTGGGAATGTAAGGATGGAAGCTCTTTCTGGTTAGAGACAGTGAGACTGGATGCATGCAGGATGTTATGTCTTCGGTATTGATACACGGAGAGAAGTTTATGATAAATTTTCTCATACTGGGTATAGTAATTGTGTCATATACTTTCATTATGAGGATCGTTTCTATACTTATACATAATGTTACCATGAATATAGAAATAGCTTTCAGATAAGGTGAAGTAGTGGTCAACATATGCATTACAAAAATTGTATATAATCTTTGCTTGACAGCAGGAGAATTCGTATTATATCAATAGAAAGACAACGCAAAGATTTGTCGGAAATATACCCAACGTATTGTAATACTTGCTTTACAAGGATACTGATCTCCAAAGTACCCGAGTAGACGAAGCGCTAAGTTCAAAATTATTACATAGTTTCTCATAAGCCTGGCACCATTTGCTAACTGTATAGTGAATATTACCATACAGGCATGCTTGGTCCTCGGAAACGCAGCATTCGAAACGATGCGCGAACAACATAGTATTCGTTACTTGTACGCCTGGCACTCCGGACCATTTGTATAGTACGGATTCCTATACGGTATAGCGGCTACAATTATTTAGCACAGCAATTTTTGGTAACTGCCGTACCAAAGCGTTACGGGAGCCTTGTCTTGGCGTGTTAAAATTAGTCTCACTTCAGCATTCACACCGAATCGGTGCAGTTTAGCTGTGAGTTTCAGTTTGTGTTTGAAGTTTGCATTCAATGCTTAGAAGAAGTACGTGTAAGTATTGATTATTTTTACCTACTGTGATATTCCCATATGTTCAATCATTTCATCTTTTATTTCACATTCAGCGAAACATCTTTTATTGTACATGAAGCATGTTCGTTATTCCTTGATATCCTTTATTTTAGCGTAAACGGTAAAGTACCAGTAATCGGTGAAAAAAATTGTTCGACCTGAAATCCTCCTTCAACTATTCGGTTAGATAAAACCCAATTTAGTTAGTTATAAACTGTAGTCGGGAATCATGAATGCATCCCCGTATTCAGGCGGGGACGACCCCACGCTGGAGGTGAGCATTACATAACGTATCTACATAACTGGCTCTCTTGAAAATTGGAAAATTATATATAACTTTATTTGCAATCTTACAAAATTCAACGTACAAATTTGCGCGCTTTGTCGTACGCTGCGACTATAGCAGTGATCCGTGATCTGTAGCGATTTTCGCTATGCTCCGTCGGCGCCTATTGTGTACACTCGGTACAAAAACGATTCGAATATAGAGTGTAATTATAATCATTCGAAAATTATGCATTTTTAGTATATAACGACGTTTGGCAACCCGGGTCCACTCAATGCCGTGCTAAATCCAGTAGATATTAATCAGATTTTCGCCGACCTACAACGCAATGCACTACATTCTGACACGGTGCTCCCCAAGCAAGGAAAAGTGGACCCAAAATGGATCCAAAATCGGCTAACGCAGAAAGTTTCTATATTTTTTGTAGATTAAAAAAATGTCAAGCTGAAAATCCTAGCTGCTCGGTTTCGCAAGTTATGGCCGTTTTTGTATTCATACCGCGCACGTTCATGAAAAGCAGAGTAAAAAAAAATTTGTAATAGATCTATTATAAATTTTTTTTTCAAAATCAAGAAGAGTTAAATAGCAAGTTCTGCATATGCTCAGAGGATATTTTGCGTCATTCAAATCAAAATCCTACGATATAAACTTTTTTATTAGGTTTTCAGTCAATTTGTGAGTGAAAAATTTTTCTGGCTTTATTTTACCAAAAACTATTTTTCTACCACACGGTCCACATATTTTTTTCCTGCAATCGTCATGAGAAAATGGGGGAGTCATTTTAAAAATGTTAGTTTATAAAATACAACTCAAATAGTTTCAATTTGTCTTACAAAGTTATTAAAACTTAAAATATCTTAGTTCCGCGGTGAGTGTTTCTACTCTAGTACATCAACCGCTCCTAAGGTAAGAATGAGAACGACGACTCGCGCGCTCCGCTAATGATTAAGACTCAGCTCAGGAGCTCTATAGTCCAACTATAGCGATTCCTTCACGCGGACTATAGAACTCCTGAGCTGAGTCTTTATCAGCGGAGCCGCGAGTCACTTTCAATGAAAAATCATTAATACCTACTTAATTTTCTCATATTGGGATCAAGAGGTCGATTGCATGGGCGTAGTAAAGTGTTCTACTCTGCTTTTCATGAACGTGCGCGGTATGAATACAAAAATGGCCATAACTTGCGAAACCGAGCAGCTAGGATTTTCAGCTTGACATTTTTTTAATCTACAAAAAATATAGAAACTTTCTGCGTTAGCCGATTTTGGATCCATTTTGGGTCCACTTTTCCTTGCTTGGGGAGCACCGTGTGTAATGGACTGTTTGCACATTCACACTTGGTTATCTGGGATACATCCACAGTAGGTCCTCACAGCGATCCGTTTCACGATAACTCGATTATTGATGATTCGTTTCCCTCAGCTGCATCACCAGAACTTACTTCCGAAGAGACCAATAATCTTACACATTCGATAAACGACTCAGGTAATGAAGGCGAGGTTTTAGACAGTTTTTTCCCAGAAGACGTATTCGATGATATAATCGACACAGACTATATCAAGTTCATAGAAAAATTAAAAACCGTTGACGATATTGAACATCAAATTGAAAATGTAGATCTCAAACCTGAAGCTGCGATCTTAAAAGGTGCACTTCAAGAAAAAGCGTTACAATTTGTCGCCAAGTTATACGAATTTCCAAAAATACCCCGAACTAGAGTCCAAGATATAGTAGAGCAGACATCAGAATTGGTTGGTAGTCTCGTGAATATGATGCAAAAAATTGTACAGGACCACTTGAAACCATTGAGTAACGATCCTCAACATTTGCTACAAATGCAAAGTATTTTCGAGTCATTTGCCAAGCCATTCGACGGTTTAGATACTGAGTTCAAGCGGTTTTCTAATTTTATACAGCGTCAAACTTTTATACCACCTGAAGAATATACGATTGGCGAAAGAGAAGAATTTAAACATGAAAACGGTGTGAAAATTTTACACCACGTGAAAGTTACAGCACAATTCATTCCTATACGAAGAGTTTTGCAATTGTTTTTCGAAATGCCCTGTGTTTTACAGGAAACATTGAATTATCTCAAACATCTACTGAATAATTCTGATGTTATTTCGAACTTCGTTCAAGGTAGTTTGTGGAAGAAAAAAAGTTCTGCGTTCGGCGACAAACTAGTTCTACCCCTCTTCATGTATTTTGATGACTACGAAACCAATAATCCCCTTGGAAGTCACAAAGGTATCAGTAAATGTGCAGCAGTGTATCTCAGTGTAGCATGTCTACCACCAAATTTTCAATCCAAATTGGAGAATATTTTTCTGTTTATTCTGTTCGATACTTTGGACCGAGAGGTTTTTAAAAATGAAATCATTTTTGCTAAAGTAGTCGATGAATTGAAATTCCTTGAAACTGAAGGCATTGCAGTTAACCTTGACGGGAGAAGTATTCAATTATATTTTTCCTTGGCGCTGATATTAGGAGATAATCTTGGTCTGCATTCCATTCTCGGTTTTGTGGAAAGTTTTCAAGCAAATTTTTTTTGTAGATTTTGCCTGACTCAGAGGAATAATATAAATAACATTTTTCATGAGCGCCAATGCGTGATTCGTAATTCTTCAAATTACAGAGAGCATCTCCAGCTGAATGATCTTAAAAAAAGCAGGATTAAGGAAGAATGTATTTTTCACAAAATCGATGGTTATGATGTGACACAAAATATAAGTGCAGATGCTATGCATGATTTTCTAGAAGGTGTGTGTCCTTATGATTGTGCTGACTTGTTTCATCAATTCATTTTTGTTCTCAAATTGTTCACGTTAGCCGAGTTGAATGATAGAATTCGTGGGTTTTGTTATGGGCCCAAAGATAATAAAAATAAACCTGCAGAAATTGCAGACCATCACTTGAAAAATAGGAAACGTCTAGCAATGTCTTCCGCAGAAATGTTATGTCTTGTGAGGCACATCTGCATGATACTTGGCGATTTAGTGCCAGAAGAGAATGATTATTGGCAACTTTCGAAATCGATGAAAAAGTTGATTTATATTATAACAAGTACAACGGTTGTGATTGGCACCCATAAATATCTTGAGACTTTGATAACAGAATATTTAGAACTGCGTGCAAAGTTATTTCCTGCATCAATGAAACCGAAGCATCATTTTCGTCTTCACTATCCACGAATATTAGAACATGTTGGTATCCTTTGGAAAATCTGCTCGATGCGTTACGAAAGTAAACACCACGAAGGTAAAGTTGTAGCTCATGCTGCAGTTAGCCGTGTTAATGTTTGTCGCACGATTGCCTTGAGACATCAGCTCGGATTGAATTACCGGCTTATGAGTAAAACGACGTCGTATCCTTTTTACGTTATGGGTCCCAAAAAACGAGTGTTAAATATAAACAATGTATCTAAGCAGTTCTCTGTACCTGATGCATTACTAGATAATTTAACAGTTCCCGTACATCTTGCGAACTGGGTGAAATATGAAGGTGAATCAATAAAAAAAAAACACTATTGTAATGGTTCCCTCTGAAGCTGGACCCGTATTTCATCTTGTACAATGTATTGTAGTAAATGATCATGATCAGTTCGTTCTAGTAACCAAGGAGTTACTTGACTGCTGTTACAATGAACACAGACAAGCTTACAAGATTATGAGTTTAGATTGCTTCAAGTCCAAAAGTTTATCGACTCAGGACCTGCAATGTACAGTCATCACCTACGCGAATTTATGTAGTGACGGCTTCTTTTACATAATGAAAAAGTGGATGCAATGTTTATACGAATAATAAATTTATGAATATGATAGAACTCGTTTGTGTCTTCGGATTCACCGCTCCTCATTTTCCTTCACCTTCTATCTACTTTCCTTTATAATTTATTTAAGTGATGTTCAACGATGGAGTCCCCATGGCTCACTATTTTTCCCAGTCTTTTTTTCAAATCGAGTGTCCTTTTTACAAATATTTTGTTTGCCCATGACCAGTGGCCTACTTCGTGACTCTGCTCCACTTCGCAACTGTCAAATTTCTAATAACCTGAAGTTCCCCTGGTCATGGGCAAATGAAATATTTGTAAAAGGGAAACTCGATTTGAAGATAGGCTAGGAAAAATAGTGAGCCACGGGGACCTCGTCGATGAACATTACTTTACATGTGTAAGAAACTTTAAATCACAATATGGTAAGATTTGTTATACCAAGTATTGTATTACTTCTATTACAATTCTAGTAGGATAAACGTATACTGTGGCTAGGCCCCTACTGTACCGTATGGTAAAGTTTCCAATACTGTATTTCGGTTGAAATTACTATATTGTGTAAAAAATCTCGCTATGCTGTATCGTAAAATTGACGATATCATACCTGGTTCAGTAATTATACTGTACAACAATATGGGCGATATCACATTTTGGTATGAGCATCTAGACTGTATGAGCTCTTCTTGCTATGCTATGTATGGTAAATTTTGCCATACCGTATGTTAAACCTCATAGAATGATAATTCACTTATGGATATCGCAGGAATTATCATATTTCAAGTATATGTCACGAGTACAACACTGTATAGGATGTATCACAATACTTTTTGGGCAATCATTGCCATAAATTTCTCTCCGTGTAGTGAGGGTATGAAGATGAGTATCGGGTAGGTATAGAGTAGGTATGGAATACGTAACAGTAGAATTGATTCATTTATTTACTCATTTACTTATTTATTTATTTATTCAACATTTTGTGGAGATAATATAAATGCATATAATTTAATGTTTTTACCTTTATTGCCAACCATTGATCGTCTGGAGCCTCTTTCAGGAATCGGTCAATATCCTTGGATGAAAATGTATTTGATTTCTTCGTCGTACTATCGGCATCCTTTTCTACCCTTTTCAGAAAACGTTTCAAGTCTATGTAACTATTAATGTCGATTTCGTGGTTATGCTGGATCATAGTCTTGAGCTTCGAGAAATCACTCCAGAGAGTTGTTGGCTTCCACTTTTGTGTAAGTTCGTTGAAATACGCAAGGAGAACTCTCTGCGAAAAAGATTCAGCTTTTTTAGACGCTTTCCAGGCCATAAAGTTGTCGTAGCTCTTCTTGTAGCATTTCCTGGATTTTGGTGGCAGTAATTTTTCTGCAATCTCCTGACTTGCATTACAAAGTTCTGGCGGCGTACCGGGATTAAGATTTAGGCTCATTTTAGACTCTATTTCTTTAGAAATTGATTTGAAATGTCAACGATGTCACAATAAAATCAGCTGAAATGCACGACTCGTACTAAAAACATCGCGTCAATTTAGGTGGCACAGACATTTGTTCGAAGATGACGCTTCAAAAGACGAACGATTGACTTTTTCGCATGCCGTGCATAACATGAAACATGTTACGCACGCTAAATATGCGCTAAACGTTGTGCGCATCTATGTTGACAGTCACTATGAGAACGGCGAAAAAGTGCCTCAATATGACCGCTCCAGAGCCACAAACAAGCGACTTTTTCATGCATGCGTTATGAAAATACATATATGTGATAGTTCCTAAAGTTGATACATTTTAATATCTGAATAGATAAAATTGTATGTATAATTTAATAAAAGGGATCCAACATAGCTTTATATAATTTTATAAAAAAATACAAAATTTATAAAATTTATAAAATTTTATATTTTTATATATATTTATGTATCATAATATATAAGTTATAATTGAGGGCTTTTTGATTAATATATAATTATGTGCAATAATATAAAAATTTATATAATTTTATATAATTATAAATATTTTAATCTTAGAAATCCAATAAAGTTTTATATAATTTTATAAAAAAATACAAAATATATAAAGTTTTATATCTTTATATATATTTATATATAATAATATATAAGTTTACAATTTAGGATTGTCTGATTTATACATAATAATATATAATTATATATAATTATATAAAATTTTATAAAATTTATATAATTTAATGTGAGAATCTAGATATAATCATAAAAAATTAGATAAAATAAGATACAATTTTATATAATTTTATATAATTTTTTTTCCCCGGGTACCGAGTCTCTTGATAGTCGAGATGTTTAGTATAGTTTTGAAGTATAGCTGTACATAGTTTAGCTGTTTAGCAATCGAGGGTAGGAGATACTGAAATCTGCAAAGTCTTCGAAAATTCTTGATTAGAGATGAGGTTTTACACACACGTTTCCTATCTCAGAAGATAGACTTTGTTAATATTCGAAATCATTTAGGGTACATAGTTATTACTCATAACGCTTCTGCAGATAGCCTTACTTTGAAGACTTACCTTCGGTCAAATTATTCTTTAATCATGCTGGGGTTATATGCAGTTATGCACATGTTTTTGAATACGTAAACTCCAAAACTACGTCAGTTCTTTCTTTTAAATAGCTGTACTGCTTTCATTTACACACCCGGTCTTAGGCGACTTACTAGAAAGTATGTAAAAATTTACCGATCCCCGAACCCAGTTAGAATATTATATCTCTATAGGTATACTGAAATTTTTTGAAGCAAAATTGACCCAATAATCGTAAGATCCCATGACATATTTTCATATTTTGGTAATAATTTTTGCATTTCATTGATGAAATATTATCTTTGAAGTTTTCTGAGCTGAAATAAGCAGAATTCTCATTATGATGTATAAAAGTTAAATAAATATTGAATATAATAAGTGAACTGTCGCATGGCCTAGTTCTCGGACACTAAAATCGGACTTGTACCTGATTCCGGACATCAGAAGACCCACTTACGGACGGAGTGGACAGAGAAAATAGCGTGGTAGAAAATCATAGAAAGCAAAGTAACTTGGTCATATTCGTAAAAAACAACATTAGAATCAGATTCAGAATCTCTGATTACCTAATGCAACTTTTTCGGAATATGAATGTTGGAAACGAAAAATAAATCAAGGTTAGCTGTCGAAAAATAGTGTGTCCGAAAACTACAACGCGACCTTAATTCACCCGTCCGAATTCTCGGACACACGATTTGTCAACGTAGAAAATTATTTATTGTTTTTTTCATTTTTCCTAACATTCGGTGATCAATTATCTGTCGATGGAAGAAATTTCATTTCATTTTGCACTTGCATTCTGATATTTGTTCACTCTGACACGAAGCTCGATTCTTACCGCTGTGGACAAGAGAACGTCCCGAATGCGAAACGACACGATGGATCACCACTTTAATCTCGATTTTTACCTTTTCACTTATTAGAGAGAAAATAATTTTTGATGTAATCTCGTGGTATATTTATCTATGCAAAATATAAAGGAATATTAGTGCATAAAACGAGAGGATTTATTTTTAATGAAGAGAAAATTGGTGACTGGTGTAGCTTTGTCCGGGAACTCCTATATGTTCGAAAACTGGGCCATTCACGGTAGATGAGAAACTTCAAACCTCTTTAGGCACCTGTTAGAATTTTTATTCAAATCGTATGTTTGGGGACATTTTTATTTTTATTTTTTGTCTGAAGGTTGCCATATGCTTCACTCCTTAAGTTGGTATTTAAGGACCACCCGAATATGTATATGAATCTAGCTATGCTACTGCCGATTAGGAGCTCGCAAATTGTTATCAGAATATAAGTATAGACGTAGATAATTGACATACATAGATTAATTCATAAATTAATAAATTTATTGTTAAATAACTGATTAATTTATTATTAAATTTCTTTGAAAAAAATGTTGTTTTCTTCATTTTATACCCCTTCCTATTTCAGAAATAGAAAAAATTCATCGTTGCAAGAAAAGGATTTCTTGTTTTGAGAAACTGTAGTTTCTTGAATGTTTGTTGATTAAATCAGGGAAATACCTATATTCCTAATTCGAATTAATAGAACATATTCCTGCTTCGAATTATTAGAACATATTCCTAATTTGAATTATTAGAACATATTTCCTTGATTCAAGCAAAAAAGATTCAAGAAACTACAGTTCCTCAAAACAAGAAATCTTTTTCTTGAAACGAGGAATTCGTTTCCTTTGTATTCAGATTATTCATCGATAGTTACGTTATAATATTCTTAAAAATCTGAAAAATCTACGACCTTCATTCAATTTCAGTTTTTTTTAATAGAGCATGTTGACATTCTTTGTGCAGAAAATTGCACCAAATTTGCACTAATTGGAAATAACCACTAAGAAAGTTCGAAGTCATCGATATGTATAAAGTCATAGAGTCGTAGAGTCTTTACAATATCCCTTGCTGTACCGAAACTCTTTCGATTCAAATTTTCTTTGACAATCTTGTGTATGTGACTTGGAGATAGTTGCCTAGCTATTTTGCAAGAAATATCTATAAAAATATTACCGTCGAATCAATCGCAATTATAGCACTGCCGTTGATCAAATGAACGAGCATTTATGCGGTGGCATTTTCGGGATTTTGATTTTTCGGGATTTTCAGATTCAGTATTTTGACACGTCTGATCTTTTAGTATCGGATGTGTTGATTTTCGGAATTTTGCTCCATCGAGGTAACGGCTGTTAGGAAATCTGATTTTCGGGTATTTGAACTTTCTGTTTTAATACAATCTGCATTTCACTACGTTCGCGATTTTGAAATTTGGAAGGAGTTTTTTTTTAGTATTACCGTGCTTCGCATATTTTCATGAATTGTGAAAACACACTCCGGAATTATGGTCTTTCGGAATATTTACATTAGGATTAATTGACTGTCGGTGAAAATGATATTCGGGAATCCGATTTTCGGAATTTCGGTCGTTATGCATTTTGGTCTTTCGGTTTTTTCAACCCCACCCTATTGCGAGACCTCCCTGCTGAAAAAGTCTTATAGAAATTTATAGGAACTCCAATAATTTCTATAATAACCTATACTATTCAATACGTCCAATCTGTCACGACGACTGCTCACACAGAATATGTATAACATTTTATGTGTTTCTATTGTTTGTTTTTTTCTATACGACTTTGCTGATGTAGAATCAATGGGATTTTATAAAGTATTACACGCCGTTCCTGAAGTATATGATCCTGTAAGATATTTCACAGTACAAAATACTTCGTTTTTTAGATGTTCGAATTTGATTTGATGGATATCAGGTTTTTATTGGAGATCCGCATACTAAAAGTATTTGAAACTATTGTATTCTATACTGCGAATTCAGTTCAAGCTTCTATTCGACATTTGCATGTCCAAAATATATCCGTTCTTATAAAATGATCGTTGTTGCACAGCGCTTCGTTTTCCTACCGAATTGCCAACAGGCATATGTACTAGACTCTATGCGTGAGATAGTGTTATAAGTTTTAATTCGTTATTTACTGATGACCATTCTATTTGTGACTATGAGATTCTATGAGCTGTCAATTCTATTCGCTTTCATCCGTATTTGCGACTGTAGAATCGGAGAACTAGATGACCCTATCAGTTTTTATCCGTATTGAAATATTGAATACCATTACGTTTGTATTATTTCTGGACTTCAATTTTGTTCAGTCTGACATCGTGTTTAGGATACATTATGTAAAAAGCATATCAAATCTTACTATATAGACTGTGACGTAGATTTTATTCATACCTCGGATCTGGACCGGATAGCCAGCCTCCGAGATCAATCCACTCGACAATTGGCCAAAAGGAAACAAAGAAATAGCAAAAGTTGGGCGCCAGGCGGATGACCGCCGATTTCAAAAATCTAAACAAAATAATAACCGTCGGCTAGCTACAGTACCGCGGAGAGGGGTCGGGATTAAGTGAAGGATTAGCAGGGCGTTGACTAACGACTCGTAACTTTGAATTTAACAAAGAAAAATAGCATTTATTCAATAAAAATAGTATAAAAAAAAATAATAATAGAAATAATAAATAAAACAATTGGGGATATTTCCCCTCGGATAAAGAACGGCCACAGGTCGTGTTCAGGCGACATGGCCACGCCTGACGAGTTTTACAATAATTAATAAACTACTAGCTTCCACGTAGGAGAGCAATAACAAAACAAAATAATGCAAAAAAAATAAGTAACTCGACAAACTAGGTCCTCATGGAACAAAAATTACCAATGAAAGACGGGAATATGCCCGCAGGGCGTAACAAAACTAATTTCCAGAATTATTACTTAAACTTAACTTAAACTAACTCTGCCTTCGTAGGCGAAACAAAAAAAAAAGGCTATACAAAATTCAAAATATAATAACGATTTGAATCTCTCCGTGAGAGAAAGAAAGCACGACCGTGACGGGTTAAGACTATCTTTCTCGCACTCACGTGAGAGAACCTGCGGCTCTGAACAGCACTATTACGCGATACAAAACTCAAAAATCTTACTCAAAAATCAAAACTCAAAACTCTATTATTGCGCGAGACAATGGTGACGGCCTACCGACTCGGAAGTCGTCTTAATTTGATTCCCAAAATTCTCTAAAAGCTTCGTGGCTCAGGAAATGAGGCAAGATGGCTGATGGCCGTTTGCCGAATTCAAATTCGTATGAGTCAAATTGGCTAACGCTTACCGTTTTCCAGCCAAAATGCAAGGCCTCGTAGCGTCTCGACGACGAGCCCTCGGATTCACTAAACTCGAACCCAACAGACTCAAACGTTTTCCCGCAGGAAATTCACACCAAATTCAGCCTCGTGGCTACTACAAGATATAATTTCTACAATTTGAGCGAGCCCTAGAGCTCGAGGCTCTACCTGCGAGGCAGGCCTACGGCAGAGTGATCAGACGGCATGGTGCCGGTACTTAGCGCCCTCAATAGGCGATCGATTATCGATTTCGCAAATCTACTGCGAGATCCTTAAATATGGCGACCTATCGTCGCGGCGCGCAAAATTCGAAGTTCACCACGGTGTTTGTAGCTCGCTAAATCGGAGGATCACGGGCTGCAGATTCTTCTTGGTGGCGGGAATCTCTTCCACCACCGATATCCCACGTTGCAGAATGCCCTTGGCACTCCCCCGTGTCCTCTCGTTTAATAGCGGGAGGTAGCATGGCCACTACTATCCTCCGGAGCTTTTATGTGGCGTTCGTCGAAAAGGATCCCAACAGTCGATATTTGGCGTCGTACGTTCATCTGATCGGGTCTCCGTTGCAATTTTTAGCCGTCGTCTGGGCCTCGTCTCCCACATAATAGAGAAAAGGTAAAAAAAAACAAAAAGAATAAGAACTAAATTCTACAGTCTTAGATCGGTCACGGTCGCCTCTCGGAGAGTTTATAGCCTCGGGGCTAACCAAAACGCATTCATGCTTCTGTCATGCATCCACCCTTCGTAACTACGGTCGTCTAAGGGTTCGGGAGTCACTTGTAACACGCGTTGCAAAATGCAATGTTACAAGGCACATCGTTACATATTATAACCGCGTCGTCGCCGGAAGATGTCTTCGTACAACATACGCTTTCGTTATCTGTGACTAGCACCACCGCTACGTCGGTCTCGTCCTCCAGGTCGACCACCCCGTAGCTTCCGTCCCTCAGGTCGACCAAGAGGACGAAAACTACGTAGCCGTGGACCTGGAGGACAAGAATTACGTAGCAGGTATGAACCTGAAAGACGAAATCTATGGTGCGGTCAACCTGAAGGACGAAAACTACGGTGCGGTTGACCTGGAGGACGAAAACTACGTAGCGGTGCACCTAGAGGACGAAAACTACGGTGCGGTCTACCTGGAGGACAAAAACTACGGTCCGGTTGACCTGGAGGACGAAAACTACGTAGCTGTGCACCTTGAGAACGGGTACTACGGTGCGGTCTACCTGGAGGACGAAAACTACGGTCCGGTTGACCTGGCGGACGAAAACTACGTAGCGGTGCACCTAGAGAACGGAAACTACGGTGCGGTCTACTTGGAGGACGAAAACTACGTAGCCGTGGAGCTGGAGGACAAAAAACTACGTAGCGTTGAACCTGGAGGACGAAATCTACGATGCGGTCAACCTGAAGGACGAAAACTACGGTGCGGTTAACCTGGAGGACAAAGCTACGTAGCGATGCACCTGGACGACGAAAACTACGGTGCGGTCTACCTGGAGGACGAAAACTACGTAGCGATAGACCTGGAGGACGAAAGCTACGGTGTGGTCGACCTCAGTTGAATGCCACTAATGTCAGTGCGTTTTTGAGAGAATTGAATTTTGCGGGTTTCACTTCGCCGATAGCTGGCTACAGGCGAAAAAATATTTCTCACTAGCACTAAACTGGATCAACGTTTGTATATAAGGGAGAGGCGATAGCCATACCAATATGTTACTACGATGCGTCCGAATGATTAACGTAAGTAATAGGATGTTCAAGGTTAGGATGGATTAAGTCAGCCGAGAGAAGATGTATACGAGTTAACCTACGAATCAGCGTCATCATTAATGAAGAACATGTTGTATGAAATTCTTAAACCTCTATGTAACTGACTTAAGTAAGTCAATATCGGTCCACCAACTCGTAAGAATGGGTACCTGTTACTTCATAAGTGCTCATCTAATCCCATATAGGTATACAATTTTGTTGTTGCGGCCAAGAACCGATGGACATTTTTTCCAATTAGTCTCTGTCAGACATCTCTAGCCGGGAGAGAATCGTATAGATATTGTGGAGCAATCGCGGTGCGAAACGGATAAAAACCACCGAATGTTTATAGGATTTTATAAAACCGTCGCGCAGTTGCGGTAAAGAACTGATGCAGAGGTATGTGGATATAGCTCATAGAATCGTATGGGTATTGTAGAGCAATCGTGGTACGGCACGGGGATATTACAGATAGAGTAGGGAAAACAGCTAGCTAACGATATACTTGATGTGGCATAAGCTTATTAGAACACATTACATTGGAATGAGGACTGACCAAATGTGGTTTATTGGAATTCTATCCGAGGGTTTAGTATACGAACGTATAAAACGTCCGCGGACAATGACGGTAGCTGCTACTGCAAAAACGGAGACAGAATACAGATAAAAAACGCATCATTTTAAATCTATGAGTTTCTATAAGACTTTTTTAGCAGGGTTATAGACCATATTCCTTGGCAATTATAGGCAATTGTCTGTGAATTGCGAACCAGTTATTGCTTACTGTGGAGTTACGAGGAGCCATACCTCGTTCAATTTTAACAATTTTTCTCTTGTTCTTTCAGTTAGAATATATAAAATCTGAATGAAAAATCACATGGAAAATCTGAATGGGTACAACTAATTTCGAGAGGCCATCTCATGCAGCCTTCGAAGAGCTGCTCCATGCAGCGAGAATTACGGAGAATTGTTTTTTCTATCATGCAGTGAAAACTTCGACTCCGACCGACCTTATTTCTCGACTGACCGAGAAATTCATAACTTGGACATATCAAACGAAAATATTCAGTATATTATTATAGTTATTATAAACGTGATTCACAAAATAGTAATTTTGCCATATGATGATTTTTCATCATTTCTGATCGTCAGAATAATAATATAAAATAAATACAAAAAAAATAAGTTTGTACTGTAAATTTTATGAGATTCGTAATCTCATTATTATATTATTCATAAGATATGTTTACGTTGTTAACTTTCACGTTGTACCACTGTATTGTATATTGCTCACTGATATGTTATTTTAATACTTTTAATGTTGTTCCACTGAATTATATCATTGATTACATGTTTTTTCAAATATATATAAAATACAGTCTCGTGACATTGTGCGCATTGCATTATACCAAATTTGCATACTTTATTTTATAAACCCTACCAATAAAATTGTAATTAGTAATTACCTATTTTACTCATTTTTATTATACCTACAAATTAAATTTCTGAGTATACATCAAATTTTTGTAGATTTTATGATTTCGCAATATTTAAAACACTCGCTCGTGAATTCCCCAGAAAAATCCACCATCAGCAAAACTAATCCCTAACGATCTAGGGAATTTCGACGGTTGGTTCACTGTCGTACTTAAGTCCATCGCCAAACGAGAGAGAAACTTTTTTAGGAGAGAGAAGCTGCACTCCTAGGCACACCATCTATACTCACACCACGAGTCGTACACGTGGTCGCGTTATACCGCAAATCACGAGTGCATGCAATCATTCAGCAGATCACGAGCAGAAGACGCATGTGAGCTGCATTCAGGCTGCTATCCCATGGCGCCCAGATCGACGGACCGGAGGCTCGGAACGGAGAAATTCACGAGATTATATCACTAGATTTGGAAGGCAGATCGCTTGCGTATCGTTTTTGAGCGAATCCCCTCGAATGTCTTCACAGAATTCAAAAAATATGCTGGTAAATTTTGTTTAATGCCTGGTTTACGCAGCGCCGTAACTTAACCTAATTTAAGGATTGACCAATCAAGAGGCACGATTCACCTGGCGCGTGGCTAAAGCAGCCTCCTGATTGGTCGATTCTTAAATTAAGTTAAGTTACGGTGTTGCGTAAACCAGGCCTAAAACCGCTGGACAAGCAATCCGCCTTTCAAATCTAGTGATATAATCTAGTAAATTTCTTCTTTCTGGGCTTCCGGTCCGTCGATCCCGGCAGTATGGGATAGCAGTAGAGATGTAAATGGTAAACGTGACCGCTAAATTACCGTATTTTTACCGTCACAAACTGGTAACGTGACGGCGAATAAATTACCACATTCGTCACAAATCACAATTTTTTTTTTCTATTGCCGTTTTGGCTTATCTTTTATCAGAGAATGTAGCCTGAGGTCACATATTTGTGAATAACAATGCTTTTCATGCTTAAGGTGCTGCCAGACGCAATTTCACCGAACCTGACCAGAGCTGCCAACATCTTTAACAAATCACAATATATTCATAATCGGCTTTGATTCCTAGTTTACGCAGCGCCGTGACTTGACTTGATTTAAAGATTGACCAATCAGGAGGCTTGATTCACCTGGCGCGTGGCTAAAGCAGAAAGAAAATGACGCCTATTTACGGTAAAATTACGGTATTTTTTTGGTAATTTTACCAAACATACAGACAGGACCGCATTGATTATAGATATACTCCGATTGGTGCAACATAGAGTTAATTGAGGGGCAATTTTTTTTTTCTACTATTACCGTATTGATCTGAGTATAGGTCGAGCTTTTCAGTAACGAGAATCGCGTGAAACAGAATATTCAGAACAGTTACGACGATTGAATATAAATCAAAATATGAATGACAATTTCTTTGTAGAAGTCGGTTAGTTATATTCAGTCTTTGGGTTGCGATTCTGTAACTCTCCGCTAACTCCGCTAACTCCGCTAACTCCGCTAACTCCGCTAACTCCGCTAACTCCGCTAACTCCGCTATCTCCGCTAACTCCGCTAACTCAGCGGAAACCGTTGGTTGGCTGAGGAGCGTCCAATCGGAGACCTTTTCGGATCGGTAGTCGTACGGCGCCGTGGGCTTTGCCCGGCCGCTAGTCGCAACAGACGCGAGGCCTTAATTTTTTATTTTTAATAATAAATCATAAATATATTATAATATAGATTGTACTATTTATTTTAATGAGAAAGATATTATTTGATATTGAATATAATATTTTATTAATTAAATTCAATATTGATATAGATTTACTAAGTTTATTTTAGTATTTATTTTTACGCGCGAGAGAACTAGGCGGTAATGCTTTAAAGTATTAACAATTTTCTAACCATTTATTCGTTTGAAGTGAAACTTTCCAGAAAACTTATTTGGACCTTGATGAACAACTTTCTCACTGGAAGTTTTCGGTTGCTCGAAATTCGTTCGACTTCCGAAGCCCTTTAAGGGGGTACATACACCTTTAAATGGGTTGAATTTCTGAAAAACAATTTTCCTTTTTTTTTCAACTTGAAGACTCTGATAAAATTTAAAAAAATCATTATGTTTGGAAAGGGTTTGACCTTCATTATCCATATCTTACATCATGTATTACTTCCAGTCTAATAGTGGCTGCGCTGAAGACAGGAAAATACAAAATCACTCGATCGCCGCGAAGAATCAGACCCAGCGTTTGACTGATCTTGGAATTTTTGGTTCTCAATTGTTCATAAGACATGCATTTATCAGATGAACATAGAACTGGAAGTAATACATGATGTAAGATATGGATAATGAACGTCAAACCCTCCTCAAACATGATGATTTTTTTAAATTTGATCAGAGTCTTCAAGTTGAAAAAAAAAGGAAAATTGTTTTTCAGAAATTCAAGCCATTTAAAGTTGTATATACCCCCTTAAGATATTCATAACTGATTTTTGCAATGTCGCGGAAAAAAATTAATAACTTTCTTGGTAATAATAATATAAACCTTTTTATTTTTTAACCAATCCCGAAACACTATAATACATGATTCCTGCAAAGTTCGTTCAAAAATTCTGAAAATTGAGTAAGCTAAAGCGAGTTGGAGTCAAAATAGACGAGAATTAAAATAATAGACCGATAAAAATAATAAACAGACCGATCCGAAACGATCTCTGATTGGACGCTCCTCAGCCAACCAACGGTCTCCGCTGAGTTAGCGGAGTTAGCGGAGTTAGCGGAGTTAGCGGAGTTAGCGAAGTTAGCGGAGTTAGCGGAGTTAGCGGAGTAAACGGAGAGTTACAGAATCGCAACCCTGAACAAAATGTATGCTAAGCATGTATGCTAAGATTTTAAACTGCAATATTTCGAAAACGGAAAGGAACACGTTCTTGAAACTAAACGTGTCGCTTATAGTTGCCATTAGGAAACTACAGTATTTTTTTCAGATTTTTAAATCGTGTCCTTCATTGTGAAAATGACTCTTGAATACCGCTGCTACGCGTTCGTCGAGTATATGTATGCTAAGCATACATGCTAAAATTTCAAGCTGCAATATTTCAAGAACGAAAAAGAACACGTTCTCAAAACTTGACGTGTCGCTTATAGTTGCCATTAGGAAGCTACAGTATTTTTTTCAGATTTTTAAATCGTGTCCTTCATTGTGAAAATGACTTTTGAATACCGCTGCTACGCGTCCGTCGAGTAGCGGCGAACAGCAGTCTAACGCACGCCATTATACGTTCCACGCGGCGTGGCATCGGTCGACCCGGAATTGGCACGCGCCGCTAACTTCAATGATTTTTTACTCGAAAACAAAAAATAACACGTCCTTAAAATTAATTCACAGGCTGTAGTATAGTACAAAGTATATGTCAGTATTTTCAAAAAATTTTTTGATCGTGTCACTGTGTGTTTTAAAAATCTTTGAAAACTTAATTGTTAAATAAACAATGGATAAACAAACTTTTTTCGAAGTACATATTTTTTTATACATTCTATGAATCTTTCCGCGTAAACTGAAAAAAAAAAATTAAGTCTAGTGTCATTTTTGGCGGAGTTATGAATTTTTGAAAAAAACCTTGCACGAATTTGGTTATGCAAATAACTCAACGAATTTTGCACTAATTGAAAAATCCTTTGGCACAAAAATCTAAATCCCCAAGGACAATCGACATGCAAAATTAAAAAAATATTCGAGAGTTGACTGATCCGGTTCACGTGAAATGGCCCATATCTTAACCTACGTATATTTGTTATATTGATGTTTGCTAAGTAAAGGTGCGTTATTGCGCACTATCGAGTTTACATGGAAATTAGAGAACAAGTAATATGGAATGATGCTGGTTCTCTGTACAAAGGATCGGACAGACAGGAAAGCCGAAGCAGACGAGGTAGCTTCGCCGTTGTATAAGGAACATGGGACATACACGGCCCCTTAAAACTATACCTAGACAGTCTTTACTGTTTTCTTACGAGCTAATTATTATCTATGTTTATTGTATATTAAAGTGAGCAAAGGGGAGACACCGAAGTTTTTATAATTTGATTTTAATATTCAAACTCATGAAATGAGGAAGGCGCTATTATTTGAGCGAATAAATAAGTGATTTTACGTTAAATAAAGAAAGGACGAAGTGATCTGAATTATAAGCTGGCTTTTTGTATAACGAGAAGACAGACAGGAAAGCCGAAGCAGACGAGGTAGCTTCGTTATGCGAAAAGCAAAGACGAAGCCAGGACAGGAGCAGAAGTCGAAACAAACTACCCGTGCCTACATACGTCAAAATTAAGGAACAAGATCCTTAAGGGGGGGGGATACCGGATGTGTTACCGACACCGCCTATATCTCCGAAACGGGGCTGTCAATCGACTTGTCCTTGCGGCAGTCGATGTTTGACGAGTAATGGGTTCGAACTGGTACGTTTGATCGGATGAAATCGGATTTTTTTTTTTTTTTTTATCGAAAAGCGTGGTCGTGCCATTTATTTCGACTTATATCAAAGCCTACGGATCGAAAATGCAAAATCGGCTTCCTGAGCCCGATTCTGTATGGCATTTCGAACACAACCATCCAAAAACATCTTTGGTTTCGACAACGATGAAGAAACCAGATCTAATCTACGTTTTTGTGGTAATTTTCGCGATTGTCAAGGGCCGTGAGCGAAAATGGCCGCTCACGGCTGTTGATATGATGTGGTGGTTCGCAGAACGCCCGTGAGATGTCACCGCACGCCCATTTGAGCTTCTCCTTTTACCTTTCACACGGTGTACCAACGTAACAGCGGTGGTAAAAGGAGAAGCTTAAATGGGCGTGCGGCGACATCTCACGGGCGTTCTGCGAACCACCACATCATATCAACAGCCGTGAGCGGCCATTTTCGCTCACGGCCCTTGACAATCGCGAAAATTACCACAAAAACGTAGATTAGATGTGGTTTCTTCATCGTTGTCGAAACCAAAGATGTTTTTGGATGGTTGTGTTCGGAATGCCATACAGAATCGGGCTCAGGAAGCCGATTTTGCATTTTCGATCCGTAGGCTTTGATATAAGTCGAAATAAATGGCACGACCACGCTTTTCGATAAAAAAAAAAAAAAAAAATCCGATTTCATCCGATCAAACGTACCAGTTTGAACCCATTACTCGTCAAACATCGACTGCCGCAAGGACAAGTCGATTGATAGCCCCGTTTCGGAGATATAGGCGGTGTCGGTAACACATCCGGTATCCCCCCCCCCCCCCCCCCCCTTAAGAAGTATAGTCTGCTTGGGCCGTCCGCGGGCCGGATACTTATATCGGACTGATAGTTACTTTGTTAGCGAGAAAGGTTTTCGCGGGCGCTGGGCCGAGATTCGGGTGCGCGCCGCCGCTAAGAGATGGCACGCACGGGAATCCTATCCTACGTATCTAATATTTAAGTTATATATTTGATATTAATAGTATTACTATTATTAATTAGGTTTTGATCTTGGCCACGTTACAATGATCCCCACGGGAAAGTGGCTTCAAGACCTATTTTTATAGATTGAAGAACTTTATCGACTAAAGGAGTGACAAAATCAATATGGTATATATATATATATATACTAGGGGGGCTCCGCCCCCCTGCGCGCTTCGCGCGCCAACCCCCCATATTAGTAGTAGTTTATATTAGTAGTTTCAAGATCCAAATAATCCGCGGACATTGTATGTTCCTCGAAAAATGATCAAATTTTTCATAAAATCCAGTGTTTGGTTTATGATTTCCGATTACATGTTCTCCTCACATTTGCTATTAGGTACTAAGAATTCAGATCTTATATTTTATGCCTCAGACTTTGTATATAAAGTATTAGTATATTACATACCTAGGGCAGTAAAAGAAGGAAGGTCCCAGAAGGCTTTCTTATTTACTGCCCGAGGAGTGTATACGATTTTTCGCATCGACGGAGCCAAAAAGTTGTCGCTTTCGGCCCGGAGGTGAGAAAACTTTATTCATACTTCATACTATAAGAAGTCGGCGTCGTCGTGTTAGTATCGTAGGGAATTACGGGCAATATTTATAATAGATGTAAACTGTGACCCATTAGCGATTAGTAACTATGTTCGGTTTGGTCGAAACAGAAAATAAAAATACGAACAGTAGAAGTGAAGTTTCTAATATTTCAGTTCTTCTTCGTAGATCGGATTAAATTTATGTGGCTATTCATATTATATTGATTTTTTGATTGTACCTTCGTATTGTGATTTCAAATTTCATTTTTTCAAATTTAATATTCTGCAATGCCTCGTCGTCCAAATTCATCTTCAAGTTGTTCAAATGAACGACCAAAGTCCAAAAAACCTAGGACCGAAGATGACATTTTGCCGTTTTCCACTACGGAATATATTAACACTAGCTCACTGCGCGCGCTACGCGCGCGTCTGAATCCGAATTTCTGTATCTGTATCGTGCAAATCGACGTGAAATGAAGCACTCTTAAATATTTCGTTCTATCTAAATTTGCATACCAGTCGTCTTCATTGAGCTAGATCTTGGTGCCGAAGCACAAAGTTTCTATTACAATATTCATCGATATGCCTGCATTTGTAGATTTGTGCAATGTTTTTTAAAAATATAGCAACATAAGGGCATGCAACAACAGTCCTGCTTTACTGGACTGCTATGTACGGTTTTTCGTTTCATTGACAAACTAATGAACGGAATCGATTCAAATTCGAACAGTAAATTGCTGAGATGGTACGGAATGATGGAAAGTATTTTACTTAGAGAAAATAGGGCTATTTAATTTTAAATCGGCCAGCAAAACACCGCGTATTCTTTGAAAAAAGGAAGGAGACAGAAGACTGTGGAGCCAGCTACATACCGCACAGTGAGGAATTTTCATGAAAACGTGGCCAAAATTCGAAAAACGAACTTTCCTATGCAGGTATAACGACCGGGGAGATTGGTTGAGAACTAATTCCTGCGTAAACTCCCGGTTGTCACGACCCTTTAACCTTCATAGTCTCTTAGATATTTCAGTTCAAAGTTGACCTTCGTCCGTGACGGTTGCGTGCCTGAATTTCGCTCTCATATCCGCTCTAACTTTGAACACTTATAATTCAGCAGTGTAAAGTGGTAATCAATTTCAACAAAATGGGTGATCTTCTTCAAGGTATGTAGAAAATTTTTCCCATTTTACAATTGAAAAATAGTATTTATTGTCCACGTTTACGTAGTCTAACGATAACCCATGTGTGCTTGTACCATAGGCCCAACCGTCGGCCATGTCTGGCCCAAATCGCGTCGAGCGTTGGAACAGACAATACACCCAATCATGGACCACGGTTGAAATGATAACACTAGGCCGAGAATGGACCGCATGTTCTGCCAATCCTTGGGCCAAGCTTGTTTCATCTCATATTTCCATTTCTGGGCCATTACTTGAAAAACGTTAGGGCCAATAGTCAATTTTCGCGCATTCCAAACGTTTACCAACGAATGGATTAGTTATGGCGAAATGAATGGGACAACCATGTCTCAGTGCATGGTTTAAGATTTGAATAATAATTTCTTTATTCCACGAGAAATAAAATAGGTTTTTATTTATTTATTTATTTATTTATTTAATGAAATTTAATATAATTCAGTAAATTTATTTGCGAATGGTTGTGAGTAGGTACAGATCCGGCTTCGGAGGACTGGCTTCAGCGTCGTGATCCCTTTCGCTCATTGCATGGTAAATCTACGCCTAGTCAAGTATTTGGGGTGTTACTTTTATCGTAAGAGAAATATCACTGCTCTGCAATTGTTTTTCTAGTCGGAGATTGCGGGCTTGACCGCGGATGGCGCGGTGTTGAATTGGACGAGCTCCGGGACGAGCGTCAGACCCACTCGTTGGCTAGTACGGTTGGGCCGAGGATTGGGCAAGTGACGGGCCGATTTTCTAGCCCAGACGTTAGTTTATAAGATTTTATTGTAAATTCGTACGCGCGGGCCGCGAGTGGGACAAGTTTCGGGATGAGCGTCAGACCCAGTCGTTGGCTTGAACGATTGGGCCGAGAAATGGGTGACTGACGGGCCGACCTTCGAGCCCAGAGGTTGGTTCATAGGATTTTATTGTAAATTCGTACGTGCGGGCCGCGACTGGGACAAGTTTCGGGACGAGTGTCAGGCCCATTCGTGGGGGTGTATGACCGGGCCATATGTCTCCCAAGCGTTGGACCTTAGGTGGTAACCGAGCGTAGAATAATTGTTGGCGAGTAGTACGGGGCTAAGCTTGGCTCGAGCATTGGCCGAAGTGTTGGACCCAACTGTTGTCGAATGCCATTGTCACTGTGCTGGACAAAGCTAAGGCCAGTGGTATTTTAACAACGCTTGACCGGTCAACTTGTCCCAAGCGTGGCCCAAGACTGTTCTTTTTGCCACCACTGGGAACACACGCATGGGAATCTTGAAAAGTGTCATCCATCGGAAATAAATATTGACTTTGCGTAGACTTTTAGCTTGGAATCCCACGACATCCCGCCTTCTTTTTTTTTTTTTTAATTGTAGCTCAGAATATCATCTCGGATGAAGTGTAGATGAGAGTGCGTAAACGTGCGCGGCCTGTTCCAGAGCATTTCTGGAGAACGTATGCGTGTTCCAAAAAAGTCTCTGCGCTCGCTCGCCGCGCCGCCATTCCATGCCAGTGCAGCTGCCGGGTCAGCCGAGCTGAACAGGTAGCATCGGTTACGGTTAAACTACATGTTACCATGTAGCGTTTGCCGATGCTGTGCAATATGGGCCAATATTGGCCCAGGGCCCACAAATGAGAGTGGAGTTCCAACGCTGACCCAGCATTGGTCCAATTTGATTTGCCGAAGCTGGTAAAATAACCAGCACTGGTCCGGGCCACGAATTCGAGCCTTGCCAACCAATACTCAGCTGGCGCGGGCCCGTTGCCCGCCCGCAGAAGCTATTTTAGTGATGATCATCATGATGATATTACAATTACCAAGGGGCCGAAACACTCGACATATAGGATGTAATTCATAGTTCGTTATTTTGTGTACTATTCATCATACTATCAACTAATGACCAGATAATTCGGCCGCATAATGTTTGGCATATTTACATGTAGAATAATAATTTTGCTAGAAAACAATGCTGTGTGGACTCAAGTTAGCGGTGTTGTCCATGCAACGGCTACCAGTGCTGGACCCAACCGATCATCCCAACGTATTCCGAAGATAGGTCCAATATTGGGAGGCACGGTAGAGCCAATATGAAGCTTATACTGGCCCTACGCTGCGCCTATGGTCAAACGCTACTTGGGTTATTATCTATCATTTCCCGCAAGATTGTTTGTCCAGCTTTAAATTTGTCAAAATTATTAATTTTTGAAAGATGGCTTATTTTTGGAGGCTTTTCCGGATTTTCTCAGTGAGAAATGCAGCGATCCGGTCGCACAAAAAACCATATTGTAGGTTTTTCAATTTCCTGCAAAAGTCTCATTAACAGTGTAACGATTCCACCATTACTTTTTGAAATATTTGTAAAACAAAAAAAAGTGAGCATTTTTTACAGTTTTTGTTGTTTAAAAAATTCCACAAAGCGATTTTGCTGGGGCCGACACCCGGGTTTTCATCTACGTGCTGTGTTTTAAAAGGTATAGTATAGGTTATTTCCTGCTATATTTAAGTGTCTCATCTTCATTCGGATTACAATGCCATTTATAATTAATACGAAATACTATTCTTGCTTTCTAAGTTCTGAATCTTCTCAATAAAAAATGGAAGCAGTTCTCGTCGGAAGCCACTCCACTATTAGCGCGCCCAACTATCACACATGAAGATCTCTATCTGGATTCGGATTGACTTATTACTCATAATCTGGAAATAAAGGCTTTGTTTACTATATTGCAAGAGAATAATTATTTTTCCCGAAATTCCCGAATCAATTTTCTAATCTAACCGCTCCACGCACATATTTTAAGTTCACCATTCTGTTTTTCCAAATTTGGATATCAGATTCGTAATCAGCGACTCCAAAAACGTGAATATGTCAAATTTCGAAAAATTTCGATGATCCCCCGGATTATGGCCATGTTTTCAGAGAAATAATGGCCAATGGCATAGTGAAGCACTGAAATTAAGACGAACGAAAAACTAAAGATAACTTTTCGCTCAGCCACGTTCCCTTCGGGAGATAACGCGCCGATATACACAGAACACAAATGAAATAATGAAATAATTTTCCCGGAATCTAAAAATCTGGAATCATTCATGAAAGTTATCATAGTTTTTCATTCGTCTTAATGTAAGGTACCTGCGGGTAATAAGGCCTAGCTAAGGGAAACTATGAATTAAAATGAAAAATATCTAATTTATCAAACAGATTCTAATAAAACCCGTTTTTAGAGTTCAGTTACTATAAAATATTGATAGAGAATGGCAAGTTCTTTCATAAACATGAGCAGGATTGAACATTTTTAAAAACCTTGCCATGGTAAGGTATTAAGGCCTGGTAGGATAATAAGGCCTACTTGCTTTAACTTGCTTAAACAATCAAGCTACCCGTTATAAATTGGGTATTCAAGATCCATAGTGATAATACAACACTTGCACCTAAAATTTTGGACAAAAACCACTATTAATTTCATTTAATTGCGTTTGAGCGGCATTATGATCGCAAGCACTAATAATAATATATAATAAATTTTGTACTGATTATTTACATTCGTAACGTCTTCAAATAATGTCAAATACATTATCAAACAAAAAAATTTCGATACATAGTGTAGTAGCTCAATAAAGACCTCAATTAAATGTCATAGGCCTTAATAACCATCGACCACCTATGTGAGAAAAATGAAAAAAAAAAAAAAAACTGGACCACGATACATTGTTTGGACACTTAAAATGATCGAAGCCTGAATGAACAAAGAAATAGATTATGATTTGAGATAAATAAGTGCAATATTACAAAAAATATTCACGATTGATTCAGACCGATTTTTATTAGCCGTGCTGCTCAGCCGCCTCTCCCGATGTATAATGCAAAAATAATGACGATTAACAGGGGTATCATGCCTCTGCAAACTTATAGTGACCTTTTCTTACAATATACATCTGTGAGTGAGGCCTTGAGCGAGAGCTCTTATTCTTTATACGATTTTTGAGACCTAGGCCTTAATACCCGACAGGCCTTATTACCCGCAGGTACCTTACTCTACAGCCCTGAATTATTTCAGATTTTTAGATTCCAAAAAAATTATTTCAATATTCTATTCGTATTTTGTATATCGGCATTTATCTCGCGAAAGGTTCGTGACAGGATGGAAAGTTATGAGAGTTTTTCATCAGTTTTGGTCCATTCTACAGCTGTGAATTATTTCAGATTTTTTGATTCTGAAATATGCACATTAGGGTGGGCCGAAAAACCCTTGATGTCGAAAATTGAAAACGGCTAGTGTCGAAAAGTTTCCTTGGGATATGAAACTAAGGCTCCATTTTTTTGGGATTTTTATCTCGACTCCTTCCGCTCGGCCAAGAGGCTTAAAGTTGCCTATATTTGAAAAAAATCTCTAAACACTATTAAAAAAAACTACAACCCTTTTTACCGTGATACCCTCCTCTTTTCTCATCCTGTTTTCTTAATCTATAATTTCTGAATAATCTGATGCATGAGCGTATGTAACTCCAAGTCCGATCATCCACCGCTAGGTGGCTACTCAACAAAGTCGCGCTCGCAAGTAAAAGGTCCTGGCTCAAGTTCATAAGAGGTGAACGCCAACATTCGATTATCTTTGTGGCCTGAACAGTTTTCGATTTCCAAACCTACGAAATGGCGAAAAAATCCATCTTGAATGCAGACTGGGAATGTCCTGTTTTCGGGAAACCAAAAAATTTTGGACTGCAATTTCCAACGTATGCAGAAGTAATGCGATGCTGTTTTTATGAAAGACAGAGCATCTGTAGAGAGTCGAACGGCGAGCAAGAGCCAGCATTTGATACCATAGCTAAGCGGGTGTGTTCTAAAATTCAAAAACTTTACTCGCAACTTTCTATCCCAACCATCAGCCAGCGAAGAATAATCGCTATGGTGAAAAATTATCATAAAAAATATTGGGCTATCAAACCCAAAAAAAATCGCACCGTGAGCAGTGAAAATGGCGCGAATCGAATGAGAAGATTCAAAGAGGATTCAAACCACCTTTTCGATATTACGGGCTGCAAATGCGTGAGTTTCAAGAATTGTAGATGTTGCAAGGAAATTAAGGTTCCCTTACCAGCAAGAAAATTCATTATGGATCAGAGAACGGATAGGCGGTTAAGCTTACCTCCGGTAGATGCATTGGAAAAAGAACCGCTCGAACAAGGTCTTGGTGAAGAAAATAATTTCGCCCCCGAAAGCAAATTACCTTCATTTGTATCCGAATTTACATCCTCGCAGGGATCCTCCACCTCAAATACGTCTGGTTGTCCGGGTTTTGACCACTCATCGCCGGTTCGAAAGATCAAGCCTTCTAGTGATCAAATGAGAATATGTCTAAAAAATACTGCCCTTATCAGTCAAAGATATGGCGTTTCGGATAGAGCTACTGCTGCAATTGTCTCGAGTGTACTGCAAGATGTAGGCGTGGGGGCTACAGCCGGATCCTCCAGAACTTTTGTCGCTGATAAAAATAAAGTGCGGCGAGAAAAGGCAAAGGTCAGAATGACATTAAATCGTCAGAATATCGAAAATCTACAAGAAGAACTTTTATTAGGCGTTTATTTTGATGGACGCCGTGATCAGACGTTGGTTAACGAAAAAAAAGGTTCCAAATGGCATCGTAGTAATATTACGGAAGACCATTACACTTTGTTAAAAGAACCGGGATCAAAGTTTCTTGGTCATATAACTCCTAAATCAGGTACTGGTAAAGGCATTTCTGGAAGCATTTTTTCTTTTATCGATGAAGTACTACCTGGCGGTACTGGCAGCCTCCAAGCTGTTGGATGTGATGGTACCGTTTTGAATACGGGAATAAAGGGGGGTATAATTCGTTCGATGGAAACGAGTATTGGTAGGCCACTCCAGTGGTTCATTTGTCTTCTACACTTTAATGAACTACCATTAAGGCATCTCTATAGGGCTCTTGAAGGGCCGACAACTGGACCGACGTCTTTTGCAGGTCTGCTGGGTAAACGAATGCAAAATTGCGAACATTTACCAATCGTTCAATACCAGGTAATCGCAGCGGAGTTACCAGGAATCGACGAAAAGATATTGAGTACCGACCAGAAATATTTATTGGAAATAGCGAGAGCTGTAGACTCCGGAGTGTGCTCAGAAGACCTAGCAAATCGCAATCCCGGAAATTTGAACCATTCCCGCTGGTTAACGACAGCGAATAGATTACTGAGATTATATGTCTCAACAGAGAAGCCTAACTTCAATCTCAGACTCTTGGCTGAATTTATTATGAAGGTCTATGCTCCTTCATGGTTCAGAATCAAAACCAATCCCTCGGTGAAGGATGGAGCCAGGCATCTATTTGCATTCATTAAATCGTCCCGATATCTCCCTCAAAAGTATTTAAAAATAATAGATCCAGTAATTCAACGCAACGCGTATTTTGCATCATCAGAAAACATACTTCTTGCTATGTTAGTTGATGAGAGGAAAAATATCAGGGAAATCGGTCTACGTAGGATCATCGATATGATGGAACATGAACATAACAATCCAGAAGATATGCGACAATTTTACATCCCAATACTGAATTTCCAAGCATCGGATTATTCAGAAATGATAGATTGGAGTGATGAAAATATCACATATCCTCCAGTTTTGAAGAATTTGAATTTAGATGCCATGAAATACATTCTTCATAATGCAGATGTAACAGCTAATTGGGAGTTCTCAAAATTTCCGTGTCACACTCAAGCGGTTGAACGAATGATCAAGTTGGTGACGGAAGCATCAACAAAAGTATCTGGGCGGGACCAGCGCGATGGTTACATTCGAGCTGCCCTTGAATCTCGAACGAGAATGCCGGTATTCAATAGTGAGAAAGATTTCTGAAGTAATTAGACGTCTAAATTACTATGATATTAAAAAGAATGACCAATGCAATAAAAAAATAAAAAAATTCAATTGAAAAAAAAAAAAAAAAAAACTCTGCCGTTGCCGGTCCCAAGCCCGGATGAGAAAAGAGGAGGGTATCACGATAAAAAGGGTTGTCGTTTTTTTTAATAGTGTTCAGAGATTTTTTTCAAATATTGGCAACTTTAAGCCTCTTGGCCGAGCGGAAGGAGTCGAGATAAAAATCCCAAAAAAATGGAGCCTTCGTTTCATATCCCAAGGAAACTTTTCGACACTAGCCGTTTTCAATTTTCGACATCAAGGGTTTTTCGGCCCACCCTAATGCACATTTTTTATGCACAAGTGTTCTCAGGTGGTAAACTTTGATTCTAATTCTATTGCGAAAGGATTACCAAAGTTCCATCAAAATCCACGCAGGATCCCATTTTTGATCAAGATTTACCCTGTGAAATGGTGGTCGCGAGTTCTGTTACACCCTGTATATGAAATTCGCAGTTTTTCAAGATACCAACGAATATAGCTGTAAATCGCAGACACCTCAGCACTATTTTTTGTTAAATAAAAAATGACTGGATTAACAATTGTTGTTAGTTACTACGGTTTCATTAATCAAACAACTCGAAAACGAATAGGTCGCGTTTGTAAGAAAACATATAATCTTTGTTAGTGATTCATTAATATTATACCACCATGGCGCCTGCAAAAGAGCATATTGGTAAGTACTCATTGATGATTTGCTAATGAAACTTCACATTGACTAACGATACCGTTTTCTGATAGTTCATGTATTATCTGAATGTTAAACTCTGAAATTCTGACACGGTCTCCTTTTTTTTTTGCACCATATATATTTTTTCAAATAAGAACACTCAAAATTCATTTAAGGCCACGCCATATGTATATGAATTTTTATTGAAAAATTTTCAAAATTACCAAAGATATTGGCCTCGATTTGACTACTAAAAAAAAGATTTCCTTACCACTGTAGCATTGATATCTCGGTGAAGGGTTATTTGAAAATAAAAAAACAAAATTTTACATCTTTACGAATGTAGAAATCGTTATGCGTAGCCATTTTTCTTTTCCTCATGATTATAATTTATATTAAGGGGTACATACACCTTGAAAATAATTTTTTTCAATCACTGCTACGCTCTGAGAAAACATTCTAGTGACACAGTTTTTCTACAGTTTATTAGTGCAATTTTGATACATAGTTCATGATTTTTTAAGATTCTGTGTCCTCCGCTAAACTCGAGATTTTCCAAAACGATGTAAAAAAAAGTCTCACAATCAAAAATTTCTCTGTTCCAAACTCAAATTCATGAAATATTATTGGTTTGGCTCTAAATTACGTTCATACAGAATATTTCCTCCAAATTTGAAGAAATTTTACGTAACGTAGCAACTTGTACGCTATGACAACTACTTTCTCTTTGATGGACTAAATTTATGTTTAGCGGAGGACACAAAATCTTGAAAAATCAGGAACTATGTATCAAAATAGCATTAATCAACTGTAAAAAAAACTGAGTCGTACTAAAATGTTTTCTCAAAACGTAGCAGTGGTTTGAAATTGATTATTTTCGAGGTGGGTATACCCCCTTAAAAATAGCCATCAGAACAAATTTTCCTTCCGGGACTCGTTTTGATTTGGATAAACGAAGAGCGGTCCGGAACAAAATTGAAGAAAAAACCAAATTTATTTCGAAAATTAGTTGAGACCCGAAACCATAATTGGAGCAAATGATATAATTTCAGCTCCTATCGAATACTGTTTTAGTATCCGGGTGAAAACGGAGTCAATTGCTGGATAAAAGAGATTAGAGATTATAATAATTATAATTCAAGTCTGTTTCGTCGTATACAGTGGGACCTCAAAAGTTGCAACGCCATGGGGCTGTAGGGGAACCCAATAACTGGAATTGTGCAACTTTCTGAGGCCCCCACTCCTCGACCGCTGCCGACCCGAGTTCGGAGAAACATACTAGTCGTTCCAGGAATTTCTTAGGACCGGTTTCACTAACGACAAATAACTTTTGTTCGCGACGATGAGGCGGCCGGGAGTGGGGGAAGCGTCCGAGCGCGTGAGGAGTAGGCTTTGCAACTTTTGAGGGTGCAACTTTTGAGGTCCCACTGTAATGTAAACGAGCCATGATTTTCCCTGAGTTCGTTTATTATAGCCAAGAAAATTGCCCGATTCTGCCAGCTAACTCATCAGCTGATGAATTAACTGTCATAATCGTGTAATTTTTATCAGCTGATGTATTAACTGTCATATTTAAGCAACTTTCTTGGCTATAGTGAACGAACTCAGGGAAAATCATGCCTGATTGTCTACATCATACGACGAAACAGACTTGAATTATAATTATTAGAATCTCTGATTTTTTTAATAGAGCGGTGGATTCCATTTTCACCGGGATGATAAATCATTATTCGACAGGAGCTGAAACTATATCATTCACTCTAATTATGGGTTTGGGTCTTGACTAATTTTGAAAAAAAAAATTTGGTTTTTCTTTAATTGTGTTCCCAACCGCTCTTCGATTATCCAAATCAAAACGATTCTCGGAAGAAAAATTCGTTGTGATGGATATTCTTCACCGGACATGATTTATTAAAGTCGATGGGCGAATAAGACTAACGCATGACCTTAGACAGATAGTTTATCATCCAAAAAATATGAATAATATACAATTCCATTTTCATACTTTTTGTAATTCTATCAGGTGATATTGGTGACCTATCCATAATCGAAAACGAATTACTTGAGGATACGGATGACATAGAGCTTAGCTCTTCGAAGGATGTGAAATCCGTAAAGCCTTATGATAACACGGTGTAAATAAAATTTATGTTTTATATCATGTTCTTCATCAAAATATTAGTTGAAAACAATTTTAATTGCGTAATTTGATTACAGTGATTTTTGTTCGTCGAATTCAAAATAAATATAGTACATGAATAACTTGACAAATTTTATGATATAGAGAACTTGTTGGCTACATTGATAGCATTGAAGCACCCAGACTGGTGGGTGCAAAAAAATAATAAAATTTTCAAATTCTTTCTGAATAATGGCGTCGGCGAAAGAATTCAAGTAACCTCCTGGAATGCAGAAAGCGATAGGATCGAACCCTTATTAAGACCAAACTTTGTAAGACTATTGAGATATTCGAATAAATTTTTGTTTTCAAATTCAATTTACATTTTCGAATTTATCGATTTAATTTGTAAACAGTAATATTAATTTGTCGTGTAGCTTGTCACACATTTATATAACACATTTCAGATAGCACACATAGATGGGGCATACGCGAAACCAAGTCTGGTGAATAACTTTAATAAGGGCACGGTGAACTATGAATTGATTATTCAATCAAACACCCTTATAAATATTCTTGGGAAACACCTCGTCCAAGAGTCGGAGGTAGAATCCAAACTCGTTATTCTAGCGGATGCATTGAATCATAAGAATTTAATTCGTAAGTATATGTTCATTTATATTCTCTTTTTGATATATTATCACACCTGTGTTTCATTGTTTTATCCATCACGTTATTTGATGCAAATCAAATTCGAAGATTCTAGATTCAGAATTAATTATATTGTATCTTAATTAAATACCCGTTACAACACGTCTTAATCACACTAAATAACTAATAACGAATCATATATTGATTTTAGTAACGATTAAAATTGAATTAAAAACGTTTATATTTACATAGAATGATAAAAATTGAATAATAATAATTCTAAAAAAAGTAATAAAAATAATCATAGAAATCTTAATTGAGATAAATCTAAACAAATTAATAATAATTTTGTTTTCCGTTGATGATGCTTGAACAGTTAATTTTAGTCAATGATTATTTTAATGAGTGAGCATGTGTATTTCACAGGTACGCAGGGTTACATAAAATCAAATTTTTATTTGATTAAAAATCAAAATTCGAAATCCAGCGATTACGGGTGTGGATCCATAACTGATGGGGAATTCAAATTAGAGGTGAGGATCCCCGACATGGATACGGATAATTCATTCAATAAAGGCGACCATGTCGAAGTAAAAGGATATATCCAATCTAATGGTAAACTATTAATTCTTACTTTCATGGACTATGATATTTTTATCGCTTATGCTATCAATATAGCCAGATCAGTTCTACTTGTTTTATTCAACATCTTTTGTTCTTTAATAATCTCCAGCATTGTTGATTATTTATAAAATTATTTTCATATTCGTTCTCAAATTTATTTTACAACAAAGTGTTAGATTTAAATTCGCCAGCAAATAGGTAATATTCATTAAATTCGGTTGATATTCATAAATTTGAATCTTCATATTTTATCACATGTCAAACGTCGTAGATTATTAAATATTATAAATAATTGATCATCTATTTCTTAGATCAGAATATCCATGTTTAATTAATTGTTATATGTACTTCTCCGTAGCAAATCCAGTGTATCTACTATTAGGTCAGCTGAGCAGCGTCAAATTGGTTGATAATCAAAAAATGCCGGTGATGAAATTGCTTAAAGGGAATCAGCCACTAACAATTTGTCACCCAAATGCGGACGTTGAAGCTCCTGCAAAGAAACAGAGACTGCAGTAATTTTTTTATCCTCGTCTCGATCTGCATTCATAGGCGTATTCCTTTGACTTTGCGATCACTTATCACTGATAACTTAGTAGGCTTAATTGAATAATAATTGATTGAAGTGATTATGATCAGTTTGATAAGTGATCACAAAGTCAAAAGAATACGCCTTATATCATCAGTATATAGTTCATATTATTATTTTGTTCAATAAATAAATTGTTATACCTACATCACGTTGGCTTAATTTTCATCTAGTTATTGTGTATTTTTATTATGTAATTGTTCCTTGTTGAAATAGCTCAAATTAATTCATTCTCTATATAACGTTGCAAAGTCGATAGTAGATGATATCGATACCTGCGCCGAATAACCGGCTATCTCAGAGTCCGGGTGAAGAACCGGCTGTCTCAGAATCCATTCGAAAAAGCGACTGTTGCCTATGTTTTTAATACAGCAGGTTATTCGGCGCAGGTATCGATATCTACATTTTTATTCAGAACTGTCTCTAAAAAATTCCCAACACTTTATTCTATTTACATTAACTTTATTTCTTTCAAGTATAAAATACGTATCACACTCTTTGATGGTTATATAGCACTGATATATATATATATCAGTGATGTATAGGCTATGGGTTTCTAGAACCTGCTTCAATATTCTTTTTCGGGAATGTTTCTTTTCTCGATGTTTCGTTATACTTATAGTTTCTAGCCACTTATGTGCTGGAGATGCTTTCCAGTTAGAATCAAAGTGATCCGAGGTGGAAAGCATCTATACCAATCTATACAAAGCAGTCGACAGGAGAGCTTGGAAGGGGTTGAGAAACCACGACTGGAGTATCCCACCACTGTCGTTCGCATAACCTCTGAATTCACGAGAGCACGAATAATTTTTCCCATAGAATGTATGAGCCGTGAATTTAATACTCGATGGATGTTGAATATTTGATATAGTTTATCATATTGCGGAGAGCCTGTCCAGAGCTTTTCATAACCAATAAATATAATACCGGGAACAAGACGCCGCTGATGATGTTAACCTGTGCAGTGATATTAACTGTTTTTCGATTCACTGCAACGAATCTGTAATGGTATAAGCTTATTACGTATAAAATGATATTATAACAACGACACGTAGTAAAAAGAACGGATCAATATTTTGTAAATTCATTCTGATTCTCATCAACAAATTATTATCAATTCGTCTCATTTCACTACTCGTATACTCATCATCCATCCATCTGGCATTTATGCCGATGCGGTTTATTTTGATCCTTCGACGATATGATGCAAACGAATTCCCACAATTTATTCGACAGAAGTTGCAGCAAAGTTCATTCTACGCTAGGAGCAAAGCTCTTGAGAATCGACACACAGTTCTCATCGTCAAATCAGACTCGAACTGACAAGTGGCCTCGAAGATAACTTTGAGCTTTGGACGCAGATCTTGATAATCCATACATGGGGGAGTTTCTCATCGTAGAACTATACTCGAGCTGTAAAGTGGCCTCGGAGTTTACCTAATTAGATTGGTAATAGCATTTTTCATTGAGATTGTTCCAGATTACAGTAAATATCGTATGTAATTCGAACTCCTCTTTATTGAGTATTGAAGACAAGACATATCATTTCAATTATCTCAAACAAATATAATACATTACCTTTTCACATTTTATCTATCCCTCTAGATTCTAATTGAACCTACTTTAAAAGCATCAATCTAGCACAGTTGTTGAAATAATTTCACCTCACTTTACAAATACCTTTTACCTATAGATATGGATTGAACGTGACTTTTCTTTTTTTGTTTACCACTGATACATCAAGGATACTGAACTTAAAGAAGGATGTCTGGATCCGGCCGTTCATGCTGATTGGTTGTATTTATATACGAGGGTCTAGCGCTACGTCATCTCGTGTGTAACATTGCGCTTATGGGATCTAGGCATCCTTTACAGTTTAGTATCCTTGCTAATACATCACATTGTGCTACCAACATCTAAACATCTTGGCAAGCGATCTTCAATTTGCTTTTTAAAATTATTCAAGAAAATGAATGTTTTTTTTTCGAAGTTTTTGATGCCGATTAAAGATTTAAACGTACCAAATTAGTACAATTCTTTGTAAACATAATTCTTAACGAAAGTATCATCACGTTGGCTACCCAGATAAATTCTCAGCGAATCCCAAGAACGGACACGCGAACATGCAACGTATAATTGTCCATGATTAAATACATCTTTGCGAAGATCGAGTCCAATTTTAGAAAAAGTCTGACCTTGAGACTTATTGATAGTCATTGCGAAAGCGAGTTTTATTGGAAATTGTCTTCTTTTCAAAGTAAACGGATAATTATTTTCACAGTACAACGTGATACGATTCAAGAATACAATTTCTCCCACCCTGTCACCCGTAAGAATTTCACACCGTAGCAGATTATTTCTAAGATCCAAAATCAATAATCTAGTACCGTTACAAAGACCTTCGTGGATACTTAGATTTCTAATTAGCATAACTACGCTATTCACCCTTAATCGCAGTTCGTGAGGAGGAAGAGACGGTGGGTTCAAAGTGTTCAAATATTCTGGTAGAAGAATCTCGACTACATCGCCATTATCCTCGCAGTTGTCAGAACTATCTACACTGGTATAGACCTTTTCGCTCGCCTCGCGCTCGTTCTGAAATCATTATTCTCGCCGAAAAACACTTGGTTTACGGGCATGCCACATAATATACTAATAAAGTGTTGCCACACTAAACTGAATTTAATTGACAGATTGACAGTTTCACTCCGAGTACCATGCATTTTGATTGGCAGAAGTTGCCTGAAATCCCCGCCAAGTATTACAATTTTTCCCCCAAATGGTAAATTATTGTTCATTATATCACGCAGGGTTCGGTCCATGACTTCCAAAGCATATCGTGGTGCCATTGAAGCTTCATCCATAATGAAAATGTCCGTTTCTGCGAGAAATTTTGCTTCCTTAGACTGCAATTTAATATTAGACGAAGAATCGGAATAGAGAGGAACTGGCAATCCAAACGTCTTGTGTATTGTTTTCCCATCGGGAAGAAGTACTGCTGCAATACCAGTGAAGGCCATTGTGATGACACGTTTATTTCTACCTTTCAGTAGATTCCAGAGAGTGGTGTAGAGGAAAGTCTTACCAGATCCACCTGGTCCATCGACGTAATAGCACGTATTTGCATTTTGATTTTTATTGTCAATTACATTCAAAATAATATCAACAATTTCTTTTTGTTTCTCATTCAATTGCGTGTATTGCTGCATTCCATTTTCCGTTGCTTGTTGAAGTGATATATCATCGTCCATTTCAACTATATTTGCCAATTGTGTCATTTCAGGAAAATCAGCGATACTTCGACTTTCGACGTGCAGCATTGCATTTATCTGCGCATATGATTCATTCTGCCCTTGTAGCGCACCTGAGTGTTTTGCATAATCTTCAGACATCGCAACTTTAAATTCTTCCCAAAGATGTTCAGGATGAATTGGCTGACAGTTTATCAGAATACGAACAAATAACCGGCGCAATTGTCGTGGCATCATGTAAACTTCCGCTTCGTGCATTGCTCGGCTCCATTCTTCATCGTCTTCTATGAGGCCTAATTTCAAGCAGGTAGCTGAGAACGTTTGTTGAAGTTCTCCATTTACCGTTCCGAGGTCATTGAAACTTGTAGCTCCTCTGATTGTTAATAACAACAACCGCAAATGAAATAATTCTACCTGTGTCGGACTGACAGCGTACATGCGCCCAATGCAGTTGTAATGAGACTTGCGTTTTTCCCAATGAGAGACCTTCACTCCATTTATATCTTTTTGCTTTTTGAATATATAGTGATACGGAATATTAACGTACAAATACTGTCTGGCTAACTCGTCACGTGAATTCAAAGCGAAATAGTCTATAAGCATCGTTGCCTGATCCAATGCAGTCATTATCTCGTTTTCACTTGCAGTAGCATTTATGGTCAAGCTTTGTTCGTTTGGTAAGTGCACAGGCAAACGCACGATAGTATGACTCTTATCATGGAGAGTTTTACTGAGAATACGCTAGACTGCCTCTACAGGACCAACATAACGAGTTTCAATGTAATCGCGTATTTCGTCGTGATTTATAACAGTATTGTCAGAAGCTTCTCCGACAGTTATCGTAGCAGCATCGTGGCCTTTGTATATATATTTGTAAAGGTATTTCACGGATCTAATACTCGAAATGACTTCAACGTTAATATGACAATTGAGTAGATACAATAGCATTGGACAATAGGGTACAACATATCGATTATCAACGCTGTATCCACCCGGACGTTCGAAAAATAAATCACCAGTATCTCTGCAGCGATAATACGGATACCCATCTACATCCATGGTTGTTTCCTCATTGAATGATCTAGGATAGCGTTTCGAACACTTACCATTTACCAAACACCAATCGCCGCACGGTCCATGTATCATATTCCTCATGACAATGTCATGCAAAACTTGATTCTCTGAAGGGTCGGGAATTTCAGCAGAAATATACCGATCAACGATTCTGGGAGTTGTTATTTTGTAGTTTTGCATCAACGTTACCAGCATATGTATGTGTGGTAAACCTCTTTTTTGAAACTCAACAACATACACGTACGCTGCTACTTCCCCAAAGCACTTTTGCTTAACTATTAGGTCAATTAAAAATTTTTTCTTGATACTAAATACTCGTGCACAAATATCCGGTCTGTCAGCTGCTTGCTGGCCTGGGAGAAGATTTTCGCGTATTTCTCTCCAATTTGGATTACATGTCATTGTGACGAATAGATCTGGTTTACCATATTTTCGAACGATAGCCATAGCATCTTGATAATTTTGCATCATATTGCGCGGTGAACCTATGAATGTTGAAGGTAGTATAACCATTTTTCCAACACGACCATTCACCTCATCCGCAGCATTTTGCAAGTAATCAACAAGTCCGTTATAGGACTCTGCGCGCAGTTCTTTCTGGTGTCCCTTACAGTACTGTATTCGATCTTTCTCAATTTTGACGTAATTGTCCACAGACCATTGCTGGAACAATCGACGACCCATAATGAAAGGATTAAAGTCGTTACGTATAGCCATCCGGTATTTAACATACGCTAACCTGGATATACGTCGGTTACTGTTCAAACGCATTAAATTGCGATGCCAACCCCGAGAACCACATGGGTAAAATAATGGATAGATCCAAGGCTCCACATTTGGGTCCATACTGCTGACCTGTTTCAAGACTTTATCAGTTCTATTTCTTATACATACTGTAACTTTCTGCATATGTTTCACCAGCTGAAGGCTGGTGAAATTATGCTAGTTCGCGTGAGTTCTTTGTCACGGGTTATGATATTTGGAGCTCCTCTGGGAAAAGTTGAAAAAACCCTTAATTTACCCTAATGCAGACTCGGATAGATTTTTCACTACCAGAGCTGCTTCCCTCGGATCTGGGATATGTCAAATTCCCCAGACAGCGATAGGTGCTATAGAGCTACCGTGCTGTTGAATTTGACTCACCGATACCGTTTTAATCAGATCTGGGATATGCTTCACTCACCAGACGAAGGTAGGTGCTATAGAGCTACCGTTGCTGGTGAGATCAACGCACCGATACTGATATCTAGCTAATGATTTTAAGTTGACTGAAAATTTAAAGAAATTATTAAAAGAAAACAGTTTATAAGAAAATAGAAACAAAGATCAGGTTCCTGATTAAACTTGATGATCCTTGGATCATCTGGTTTTTATTTAACAAAAAAATAATGTTCTAATAGAACCTTGTTTTAACAAAAATCATAATACAAAAAAAAATAACAGAAATGAAAATGTTAACATAAAATAAAAATGTGAATTTTCGAATCTTTGAAACCTAACCTAACTTATTTCTATCGCGCGCTGGCACTATGTGCCGGACTTTGTGATTGTTTTCTGTTTGCTGAATTTATTGTTTTAATAGTGCCGCTTTGGCTAAACTATTCAATTTGATTGATTCTACTCGATGGTATAATTCCCGCTTTGGAAATTATCCAAAAAAAAAAAATAATTATTAAATTTTTACTTGTGGCCGCTTTGGCTCTTGCTATGCTCAAATAAGAGGTTATAATTGTGAAGCTAAATGGATATGTGAGACGGTACGCCGCTATGGCATGAGTCCGCTCATGAGGCGTGTGACGGTCGCCTTTTATATTCGTAATGACGTCACATCTGATGTTCTTGCTATGCGTGAGCTAGCTTGCGCGCTACTGCGCTGCTCTATACAGTGACATGTCGGCGTATGCGTGTATTGCCTATGGCTTATACTAAGGATACGTTACATTGCCCTCTTTTTATCAACGGGTGTGCGGTTGTGAGCTTCTTCTGTGATGCACCGGCAAGTAAGTTGATAAAACCTTTAGATCTTGTGCAGGTTGCGCCTTATTTTCTTTTTATAGTTGTTACATCCAAGTATTAAATTGTCATGTCCGAGAAAATTTTTTTGTTACGTCCGAGGTTTTTTGGTTATGTCATGTCCGAGTTTTCTTTTTTTTTTTTTAGTCCCTATCCATTGCCAGAGGATCATCGATGTCGAATTCCCCCATGAAATCCGGTAGCTCGTCCTCCAAAGATAATAAAATAGGCACAGGAATATCGAGGGAAAGATCTGAAGTTAAATCATCTGGACCCAGGATCGGCAAGTCGAAGTCACTGGCGAAGGACAGCGGTGATGGAATGTGCAGTCGTGCCCCGAGATCTTCATCTGCTGCATCGGTCTCGACCTTTGGTACCCCGAAATTGATTGGAGGTTGATGTTTTATCTCGGCGTCCAGATCAATGGCAGCCAATGCTATTGGTCCAAACGTCCTGAACATCTCGACTTTATGTTTATGTGCAGCCTTTTCCTCCTCCGTCCTCTCCTTCATATCGATCCTTGCCAATTTCCATGTAATGTTGTTTGGGTTTTCCTCGTGTAACTTTTCCTTCTTCTTCTTTACCTCTTCCTCTCTTCCTTCTTCTCGTGCTGTTTTTATAGCTGGGGTATTCCCCTTAGCTACCTTCTTCGATTTTTCTTTTTTGGTTTGCGTACCCCTTCCGGTTCTATGTATCCCGTTTCCATTAATAAAACGTCCGGATGGACTTAGCGTTTTATATAAATTATTGTTAGCGTCGTGACAATCTATGTCTCCTTCCACTACTTGTATACTCTTTTCTGGCATCGTTGAATAACCGTATTTCGAGAAATCCATTGCGAGTACTGTACTCGAATTCTAATTTCGTCATGATTTATATATTCCTGGTAATCCTCTTTAGCGGATTATCTCAATACTTTTATTCTTATTTCTAGTCTAAATTCCGGCTAATCACAAGGTATTTTCAATAGTTGATTCAAACTGATTCTAAATATAGTTTCATCATATTTACATGGAAACGTCCCCTTTCTAATCCTGTCTTTATATTCTCTAGGATGTATGTAGCCTCTCCTATTTGTTGGCTTATAATATAGGGTCCTTCATATAATGGAAAGAATTTAGCCATCTTTTTATTACCACTGTCCGACACATTGAGTGCTTTTATTAAAACCTTATCACCTACCTTAAATCTAGATAATTTGTGGCTAGAATTAAACCTATCGGCTCTTCTTTTACCGTTTTTCTTTATATTCTTTTCCACTAAGTGGAGTTTGACATTATATGGAATATCTTTAATTTTTGGATTAATCCAATCTGCCCAAAATCTGGTTGGTCTACTTTTTAATTGGACCTCGCAAGGAGCGAATCCAGTACCATCATGGCACACTTCATTTATACAAGTTTCAATAACTCTAATCCAGTTAATCCACTGTGTATGATTGTCTGTCAGGAAGGTACGAAAAAATCTACCAATTTCCCTATTTACTCGTTCGACAATATTTCCTTGAGGATGCCTGATTGACGAGAAAATTAATATAATGTTTTCATCTTTTAGTTTATTTATCCATTGGGATGAAGTGAATTGTGTGCCATGATCGCACTGGATTCGCTTCGGCTTCCCTAATTCTGGAATATAATCCCTGAAAATGCAAGTAATCGTGGACTGCGCGTTCGCCGACCTCAAAGGATACAGCTTGACGTATTTGCTAAATGCATCGATCGTTACCAAGAGCCATTTATAGTTACCTTTACTGGCTGGTAGTGGTCCTAAAAAATCTATGGACACCAGATCTCCTACTCCTTTCGGAACTATGTTTTGCATTGTTGCATATGAATAACGGTTTGGCACCTTACATCGTTGACACTTGTCGCATTTCGCAATTATTTGTCGCACTCTTTTTGCTAATTTTGGATAATAAAAACCCTCTCTAAGTAGTTTATGACATTTTGATGCACCTACGTGGCCGTATGCCTCGTGACACTCGTCTATAAGATCTTTGAGCAAACCCTCGGGTATGTAAGCTTTATAATCGCCCTCTGGATTTTTATGATATAAAATGTTATTCTCTACGATGAGGTTTTTATTTCTATTTAAACTTTCTGGTTGCATTAACTCGCAAACCTTTTTATCCTGCTTTTGAAATTTCCAAAAGACTTTTAAATTTTCTTTTAAATCATTTTTTATTTCTTTTGCTAATGCTGCTACGTTAAATTCTACAATTTCAGATGCTACTTCTTTTATTTCAGGTGGATTTCTGCTAAGGATGTCAGCAACTATATTTTCCGTTCCTTTGATATGCTCAATTTCAAAATTGTATGCTTGGATAAACAGAGCCCATCGAGCTAGCCTGGAGCTTATAAGTTTACATGAAAACAAAAAGGTTAAAGCGTGATGATCTGTGCGTACTGTTAGTTTTGCACCTATGATAAATGATCTGAATTTTCCTAAAGCAAAAACTATAGCCATTAACTCTTTCTCGCTTGTAAAATAATTAAGCTCTGCGCCTTTCATGGTTCTGCTTGCCAATCCCACAATTTGCTTCTCGTTCTCATCAGACACCTGATATAAAACTGCGCCTACTGCAAAATTGCTAGCATCGCACTCTAAATAGTAACGTTTGCTTGGATCGGGGTGATGCAATATCATTTTTTCACAAAAAATGTCCTTAACTAGGTTAAACTGTCTGTTCATTTCCTCGGTCCAATCCCACTTGGCACCTTTTCTTATCAAAGCTAGTAGTGGAAACGTTGCGTCTGAGTAGTCTTTTGTAAATTTATTATAATAATTTGTGAGGCCTAAAAATCCTTTTAACTGTTTTACGTTTTTCGGCGTTGGAAAATCTTTAATCGCCTCGATTTTCTCTGGTTGAGGTCTAATACCTGTCTTTGTTATTTTATGACCTAAAAAGTCTACTTCTTCTCGAAAGAATTTCGATTTTTTAAAGTTTATCGTCATGTTATATTTCCTAAAAGTCTCGAATAAAACTTTAAGGTGGGCCAAGTGAGATTGGACAGAGTCAGAACAGCACAGGATGTCGTCTACGAAATTTATCGTAAACTGCTCTGTATTTTTTAAAACTAAATCTAATGCTCTGACTAGACTCGCCAAACTCGTATTTAACCCATATGGTGTGACAGTAAAATGGTACGTTTTGCCCTCATGCATAAATGCAGTATATTTTCGTGAATCGCGATGGAGTGGAATTTGCCAGAAACTAGCAGTCAGGTCGAGACTTGACATATAGGTATTGTTATTACACCTCTGAAATAGGACCTCAGTTGATTGAGCACAATCATGGTCAGGTATTATTAGCTTATTTATGAAACGTGCATCGAGCACCAATCGGATTTCTCCAGATTTCTTTTCCACGACCACTAAAGGATTAACGTATTCGCTATAAGATCTTTCAATTACGCCAATTTTTAGCATTTTTTCTATTTCGAGATTTACCTTCTCCCTATGGATCATTGGGATCGGGTAAGATCGTCTGACAAAAGGCCTATCTTCATAGATTTTTATCTTATGCTCATAAATTGCTACTCGACCGGGTATTTTACTAAAAATGTCGTTATACTCGTTTAATAGGTCGGAAAAAATCTCTATTTCGGCTTTATTTAATACCTGACATTCAGTGAGTTTCTCTTCAACCTCATCACTGGTCAAATTATATTGTGTCATGTCGTCTTCCTGGTTTGCTATTTCGTCTTCTACAAAATCAATATTAGCTATCTGATCAGTTTGCAATATATCGGTTTTATATAACTCCACCGAGCAGTACCCTGGTGACAATTCTAATCTTAGCCTCTCTGTTCTTAAGTCAAGATCGGCTTTCCATTTATGGAGTGTGTCTATCCCAATAATAACTTCCCTCCTTAGACCGCTAATAATGAGGAAATTAATTTTATCAAACAATTCATTTACTTTAACTTTGGCAAATATTTGTTCCTTTATTCTCGTTGGCTTGCCCCCTATTACTCCAAAAATCTGAGTATTTACGACAGGTAGCCGCTCACATTTTGAAAGAGAAATTTTATTTCGATCATAAAAATCTTGTGAAATACAACTTATTTGGCTGCCTGTATCTATAAGAGCTTGCACTGTAATATTTTCAATAATTAAACGAATCTCTGGACATTGTTTGTTAACCTTTTCTACCTCCTCATCCTCAGCTAATAAGTAATTGGCTGGGTCTTCGAATAAATTATCATCTTGAATTGACTTTTTTAAATTTGCCGCGGAGATAACTAGATCACGCTGTGTCGGAACTGTAATATCCAGTTTCGGCACAGCGCCATCTAGTTTTCCGGACTTGATTCTAATATCGTATCGATTTCTGTTTCATCGATCTTACTTTCCGTGGTACATTGGACTTTAGCATTTGTCCAATTTTCTGACTTGTTGTGGACATAATCGCTTTGTCCAGGTCGACGTTGCGTATCAGGTTTGTCTGACGAGTCGCGATTCTGGAATGGCTTTGATCCCTGGTTATTATTTGTTCGCCATGAAAGAGGTTTGTTTTTCTCTTCGTAAACTCGGCTAGTCGATGGACCCTGTTTATTAAACATTAATTGATTTGCTGATCTACGTGAGGCGTTAGATCGGCCCCCTGTCTGCATTTCATCTAAAAATGTAAGAAGTGCATCTATTTCCGAGATATTTCGGCATCTAGCAGCCTCAACCACGTGCTCATCAAAATGCCTAATAAGTGATCGTACTATTTCTTCCTCAGGCACTCGAGGATTTAATCCTGCGGCAGCAGCGAATTTACGGTTGGCATATTCCGACCAAGTGATTTTAGAGTCTACGATGTAAAAGCCAAACTCTAAATCTTTTCTAATCTCTCTTTGGATTTCGACACCCCAGAACCTAGCAGTGAATTTTGACTTAAATGCATCCCAGTCATTTATGACGTCGCGACGCGCAGTCCACCAGTCCTTGGCATCTCCGGTGAGACTTTGACCTAACAATTGAAGTCTTAAATCCTCATCGGCTCCTAAAAATGTGAAATATTCTTCGATTTCTCTAATGTACACCATGGGTTTTTCCCAGGCTTTTCCCGAATATGTGGGTAATTTTAATTGCTTTGTAATAAATCTAAGTGGGTCTTGACTACTACTACCAATGGGACCTGTCGCCCTAGTTTTTAATCTTTTTAAGTCTGCGTCTAACCCTATTTTTAGACTTTCGTGTTTATGATTTATATCCTTTATCTTTTCATTTATGATTCGATCTCTCTCTTTAATTTTACTATTCAAGACTTCGAGATCACTATCATGTTCTGTTCTTATAGTTGCTTCTACTCTACTTATTTTATCGTTGCAATTACTAAAATCAGTGTCCCATTTATCTAACACTATATTGACTTTGGTTTCCATGTCGTCAATTCTCTTTTTGCTTTTAGCAGTAGTCTCGTCTAACTTCTTACTGATTTTATTCTCAAATACTACTTGCGCTTCTATATTAGTCATATGGAAATTGTTAATTGTTCTTTCCATTTGAGCAAATCTATTTTCCATTTTCTTTTCCATCCGCTCATTGGTCTTTTCTAGAGAAAGCAAGGTAGCCGCTATTGCTGCTAAAGACTCATTGTGATCACGGCTTGGACTCTCAACGTGACTTAATATACTGTTATTTGCCGTAGAAGTATCTGACTCATGGAAACCAGTGTCTCTATTCGTTGGTCCGGGCTGACCTACAATTTTATCGCCCTGTTTATCAGGAACCTGATCCTTTCTTTCCATTTTCCTATATTTTTGATGCTTTGTATGAAATAAATGAAGCTAAGAAATGATTTTAAGTGAATTTGACTTTGTAGTCCTGAAATTGCCCCAAAACAAGTGAATTTAAGTTTAACGATGAATCTACTATGAATTTATGAAATTAAATGAATTTAATTTTATTTGAGGAGCCCCACGTTGGGCGCCAAATGTAACTTTCTGCATATGTTTCACCAGCTGAAGGCTGGTGAAATTATGCTAGTTCGCGTGAGTTCTTTGTCACGGGTTATGATATTTGGAGCTCCTCTGGGAAAAGTTGAAAAAACCCTTAATTTACCCTAATGCAGACTCGGATAGATTTTTCACTACCAGAGCTGCTTCCCTCGGATCTGGGATATGTCAAATTCCCCAGACAGCGATAGGTGCTATAGAGCTACCGTGCTGTTGAATTTGACTCACCGATACCGTTTTAATCAGATCTGGGATATGCTTCACTCACCAGACGAAGGTAGGTGCTATAGAGCTACCGTTGCTGGTGAGATCAACGCACCGATACTGATATCTAGCTAATGATTTTAAGTTGACTGAAAATTTAAAGAAATTATTAAAAGAAAACAGTTTATAAGAAAATAGAAACAAAGATCAGGTTCCTGATTAAACTTGATGATCCTTGGATCATCTGGTTTTTATTTAACAAAAAAATAATGTTCTAATAGAACCTTGTTTTAACAAAAATCATAATACAAAAAAAAATAACAGAAATGAAAATGTTAACATAAAATAAAAATGTGAATTTTCGAATCTTTGAAACCTAACCTAACTTATTTCTATCGCGCGCTGGCACTATGTGCCGGACTTTGTGATTGTTTTCTGTTTGCTGAATTTATTGTTTTAATAGTGCCGCTTTGGCTAAACTATTCAATTTGATTGATTCTACTCGATGGTATAATTCCCGCTTTGGAAATTATCCAAAAAAAAAAAATAATTATTAAATTTTTACTTGTGGCCGCTTTGGCTCTTGCTATGCTCAAATAAGAGGTTATAATTGTGAAGCTAAATGGATATGTGAGACGGTACGCCGCTATGGCATGAGTCCGCTCATGAGGCGTGTGACGGTCGCCTTTTATATTCGTAATGACGTCACATCTGATGTTCTTGCTATGCGTGAGCTAGCTTGCGCGCTACTGCGCTGCTCTATACAGTGACATGTCGGCGTATGCGTGTATTGCCTATGGCTTATACTAAGGATACGTTACAATACATACGATTCAGGGATCTCTCCATCAGCAGTGGTAGAAAACACAGTAGCCACTTCGTTAGTCCTTTGAAAGTTATACCTACGTCGGTCCACACCAGGCTTCAAAGTAAATAGCATAGTGAGCTCAGGGACGGGCTCATTATTTTCCACTGCTAGGCGCCGTTGATTTGAAATTTCTTCACCCATCATTTGGTATGATTGTGCGAATATGTTATACTCTCGCATTATTCGATCGAGTGTAGACACGATTCCTTCGTCGAGGTCAGAGTTATGATTCAAGCGATGTTCCGTCGCTTCGTTCGAATCAATTATGAAGAGCTGACCATAACTCGGAGGTTCATTCAGAGCAGAATATAATGACGTGTTGACCTGATAATAAATCTGACCGTGGATCTTAAAACAATACGGCCCGGGTCGTCTCGCGCCGAAATTAACGAGATTAGCGTTAAAAGATGCAAATGAAAATGAGCTATTGTAGCACCGTATCCGTTTAAAAAAATCGTTTGATTTCGGATGTGCTGTCTCAAACAGAGCGTGCAGTTCATCTGGAAAATCAGGCGACGCATCAAGAACGACACTCCCATGACTACAACAATCATTGAAAGAATTTCCTCTATTAGCAACCTTTTCATTCGAAAAGTGTTTTGCACCACAATGAATACATGATACCTCCATCATTCCGATGTAATGCTCGGACATCTCATGTAAATGGCCAAGAGTAAAGTGGCGTACACTCGACGCTTCACTTTGTACAGTTCGATACATACGTTGACGTTCAACATTACTAAGCGCTGACGTTCTCGGATTTTGTGTAGGATTATCGATTACGATTCTCGTCACAGCATCTTGATGCTGAATGTTAGTGGGATTTAAAATATCATCGGAGTGATATCTCACGTCCAAACGAATGACACCGGCCTCCCTGTCTACAACGCGACTACAACCTGCTTCATTAATAATACTCTGATTACAACGCCGTTGACGTTGATTTTCGTTATTTCTTTCCCTGCGCAATCGTTGAAACTCTTCCTCTTGTTCAACGGTACGATCGATTTTTCGACGTGGCATTATTTAAACAATTCTGATAACAATGTGATTAAGTACTCGTATGCATCATGGTGTTAATAAGTTAAATGTGGTTCTGTGATTCAATTCCTTTATAAAGATACTCATGAATCAGTTAAGGTACTCGTTAGACATATCTCAGTAGGTACTCGTGGTGCTCATGAAAGTACTCGTAAATAAATTGTTTGTTATTAGAGATTTAATGAATTACAATGCATAAATATAATCAGTCTTCTGAAAGTTGAATGGCTGTTGACCTTGCAAAACATTCGTCTTCTGCATACCTGAAAATAAGAGCAATAGGTGAATATAAAGGATCTGCCTCGGCTGTGATGCATGCGAATCGAATGATGACTAAGATTTATTTAACTGTAACATGAAATCATTCAAATTCAATGAATCGAAATAAAAACGTATAAATTGAATGGTGCACAGCAACATAAAAATTAATACTGCTATACAGATTACCGACATTGCATTAAGACTCAAATTGATTTCTGGTTTGGTCGATGTATGAGGGTACAGATGATTCAAAGAGCCTTACCTACATGTAGAATTCTTTATGGTTTGAAGACGCGAAATTTTAGCCGTCGGCAAAACGTGAGCAAGTTTGCTGATAACGCCAATCGTTGGCTGAGCGTAAGAAGCTATTACGGTCAGTTCTTTTCTGTAATATAGTATGAATTATTCTTCAGTTTCGGTTCTATAAAAGTACGATTCATAAAATCTTAAAGAGACTTACTGCTTTGTGGATTCCCCTTTGTGCCTCGAATTCGTGAAATTACACCAGTCGTCGACTTGAATTCGCAGAATGACACATCGCTGTGAAGTCGAATCAAACAAATTCCGGCGAAAAACAGAAAACAATATTCGGCGCGAGCAGCCAATAGACGTTGCGGAAAAGCGATGACAGAAGTGCGAGAGTTTCGATATAATTGCGTCAGTTCCGTTACAATCTCTTTTTTACTGAAGGGAATATTCAAATTGGAGATAAATTTGTGTAAGCAATAACCTTATTAATATTACTATTATATTACCGTCAAATTCTATATATGTGTATTTTTGTAGAGCTATTGTTGGATACGTTGATACCATTCAATGTAGCAAAATTAAGCGGAAAAGTTCGTCAGAAAACTCAGAATTGGACTTGTTTAAGTTTGTACTTAATAATAATGACGGTATTCGAATATCTTGTCTTAAATGGGGCGATCAGGCGCCTCAGCTATCAAATGAAATTAAACATAATCAGGTAAATGATATTTCTATTTTTTTTCCTAAGTTCTTAGGGTAGACACTTTTTACTATGTATATTGTATATGTGTTGTTTCCTAGATCTATCTTCTTCAAAACGTAACCGCCAAACTCGCATCATCGTATAACCCCGGCAACGTTGATTTCGAATTAGTATTAAAATCATTTTCGAAAATAAAAAGCTTTGGAGTATTTGATGTATTACAAAATCCTGATCAATTTAACATCTGTAATTTTCCTGACATCCCTCATAAGACTGGAATTATAAGTAAGTCAATCACTTCGTTTGAAAACTTGTAACTTGTAAAATAATTTTACCCTCACTACAGAAATCAAAGGCTACGTCAAAGATGAATTTGTTCAGCCGTCAAAATTGCGAACCGACGAATTTATTGGTACTATAACTGATGGGGAATATGAAATTGAAATAGTTTTATCGAACGTCATTAAACTAAGTCCAATATCTGCTGGCCAACCGATACAAATTATTGGTGATGTACAACAAAACGGTGAACTATCCGTTATTGAAGCTGTTATTAGAAATTTTATAAAAAAAAAAAAAAAATAACTATTGTTATCCTTGATCAAATGTTCTCCTTGTGCTTTTAATTTTTTTTTTCAGATTTTCACTTTTTCTTGCACACACAGACTCCCGAGAACCTGAAAATCCTGAGTGACTCCCCAATGCCCCTTGCCAAATTATTACGCGTCTACAAAATGTTTTCAATATCATCGAATTAAATTTGTTTTAATTCTTATATATTTTTTTCTATACTTTATATCGTAGATTTTATATGCGACTTATCTCTGAGTTTTCACTTTAAATTATTTATTCCTCACTCTATTTTTAATCGTTTTTGATTTTGTATTATATTCCATTGTATATTGTATGTATCAGTAAATCAATAATATCAAGTGGATTAGGCCTACAGGGGATACCACTTAAAAAAAAACGCGCCAACGTATCTACCCCCAGGTGGTGTGGAAAAGATATGAATATAGGATGTATTATGTAAATGATGTACAATTAATAAATTACCAATCCGTATATCAGTTATTTTCAATTAGAATAGAATTTTCATGTGTATTGTATAAAATCAAAAAGAATTCTGAAAAATGTGTTTTCGTTAGAGATACAAATAAAATCAATCAAAAGTGCTCAATTACTTTTCAAATCTACGCGAACTCTGCGAAAGAAAAGCGAATTCAGATAAATACAATTTTAGATAATATGATATAAAAAGAAAGAATAGCAAATAAAGGCCTGTCTCAGGATTATGTAATCCAGGAGGGTAGATGACAGTAGGTAGGGAAAAATCTGAAAATAATATATGTATAAATAACGATAATAACAATTATTGCAACAGCTATCGTTTCCACACCATTTTGCAGTAGAACGTTGCTTATATTTAGAGTCCTGCATTTCGCCATTAAATATATATTATAATTGTATAATATTATTTATTTATTTACAGATTTGTTGTACATCACCATGAATATATTTAAAACTTATTTAATTATTAAACATTATAATTGTATCATCATGACAGTTTTTATTTATTATAAAGAGTGAAACTGATTTGACTCTACGTCTCAATTTATAATAAAATCAACACGAACATCTATTGTTATTGTAATACAACGTGATTCAGATTCGGATCCAGTCGTCCAGGTCTTCGGCCTCATAGTTCACGTATTCCATGTCTTCCGCTTTGTAGTTCTTGTAGTACAGATCTTCTCCTATATATTGTAACAGCGATTCCTGCGGGCTCGGGTGTTACCCGCAGGAACTACGTTCAGTTATCAAAAACAGGCACCAACGCTTTACCTCCTCCGACTAGCAACGATGAATGTTGGGCGCCAGACTTCGGGGGAGAAGTCCTCTCTCTCTCTCTCTCTCGCTCCAGCTAGCCTATCGGTAGAGGGATATTCGTGGGGGCGAGAAATAAAAACACTTGAACCACTACGAGATATTTTTAAAAGAATTATTTATTGAATAAAAGAAAAAAAGAAAAAGATAACAATATTTTGTACAGCCTGTTATCTGGCTTCGGCTTGCCTAATATCACCGCTACTTCGTGTTTTAAATATCTAATTGAAGTGAAACTAAATTATAAAAATACCATAAATTAATTGACTCTAAATAATATAAATTCTCAAAATGACTCTACTCTTAATTAAATATAACAATCTTTATCAAAGTCGAAAGAAAAAAGGTATGTTGACCGTATCTCAGCTCGTTGACTCTCTCTCTCTCTTTCCTTCCTCGCTCAACCAGCTGGAGGTACGGCTGTCTAGTCGATTTCGAAGCCGATGCTTCTAGTCTCTGACTGACAGCTGATCTCTCAACAGCGGGGAGGGGAAGGGAATCGGAACTCTGTCCTCGGCCGCTAGAGCTCTCTGACACGCTGCAGACTCTCTGCGACGCGTGACGTCAGAGACCTCCGGGCAATATGGCGTCGACTCTCGTATAGCGAATTCTGCGCAGCGGCGGTGCTAGCCGGCTCGCAGGCGCGCAGAATCGACAGCCACGGAGAACAACACAGCTTCAAACCTGCCGGTTCTCAACTGTTGCCTCGACACACTCTGGACTCGGTACCAGGGCGCGGAGACTGTTCTCGGGGATTCCGGACTATAACTCTGGACTCTAGCGGGACTCTAACTCGGAACTCTAGCTCTAAGGGAGGGGGGGGGGGGGGGGGGGTTAACTGAACCTGAAGGGAATATGTCGGATAGATCCTACCTGATACCACACGTTTCCTCGGTCTCGTGGTCGGCTCGTAGTCCGTAAGCACGCGAGGGTCGTATCTTACGGGATTCGATAGGAATCCGATCCACACTTCAAATCACAGTCCAATAGAAATAGCAGGGGGTCACAAATAAACAAGCACTGGTCAAACTCCACCCAATGAAAACTCTAGGAAAATAACTCTCTCTCTCGATTCGACGGCTCAGGGCCACACACGTGGTCACGTTGGCGCTGAAAACCGGAATGAGCTAGACATGTCTCGGTACCTTATCTTCCTATCTTCGCCGTTCGTCCTTTTAGCGCTGGCCGTTGCCGGTCAGCCGCGTGCGGCGATCCGTACTTAACATGGCCACGCTAGGACGAAGGCGGTAAGAATTTGAATTCGGTACTCCTGACTCTAGGCTCGGGACTCAATTACGTTGGTTTGGTTGGTTAGGAGGAGGTCACAACGTTTGCCACGTTACAACACTCCTCCGCCAAACGGAACGTACGGGTATCACACGGACGCTTCCGCAACCTCCGACTCAACCAACCTCGGAATCTTTGAACTAGTCCGCCTAGTCCCTCTGGTTTGAGGCTGGGAGGAGGGGCGGGGATCCCGGCTTCATTAGGAATTAAGCCAGGGGGTCGGGACTCATTTTCTCACTCGGGGGGGGGGGGGGGGGGGTCTCTACCGGAGGCGCTCGAGCACTCCCCCAATCGCCGCTACTGGCGGGGGATTGGGGGCTCGGCGCGTCCTGGCACGTCGACCGCGACGGTTTCGGTGCGCGGGGCAGGTACTGGTGGTGTACCCGCGCCATCCACACTCTGAACAGTGCTCATGAAGAGGTCGGGGGCACTCGGGGTGTCGGTGACCGGGCTGGTCGCAGGACCAACACCGGGTGCTGTTGAGACGTGGGGGTCTCGTAGCACGAATCACGTGGTTGGGGACTGGGAACTCTCTGTCAGGGATGCTCAGGGGCTCTCCCTGGGGGTCGGCTCGGACCTCGGGGCTTATCTCCCAGGTGCCGCGGATGAAATCGACGCGGAAACCGAAGGTTGTTATGACATCGAGGCCGAGAATACATTGGTACTTTATCGACGGCGCAACGCGGACCCCGATAGTGCAGGTTTGCTGCCCGATGCGGACGGGCACCTTTAGCTCGCCTGCCACGGGTTCGGCGGCACCGTTGGGGAATTCAATGCCGTCCTCGGGGAGGGGGTGTAGCTGGGGTAGTAACTCACGAAACCGATGCATCGCAGGTCCGCCGATGTAGGTTTGACTGGACCCGGGATCGAACAACGCGTTCAGGGTTCTACCGGCTACGTTTACCCGGAGGTAAAGGCGGGGGTCACTCTCTCTCTCATGGAACGGGGTAGGATTGGTTGTATTAGCTCGGGGAGGAAATGGTCCTCGCCCAACGAAGGAGTAAGCCGGGACCCGACCAGCTAATTCCTGTGGGCGGTAATCCGGAGCGGGTCTCGGACATTGGCCGCAGCTCACGTCCGTTACTCCAGGATTCCTGCAGCGTGGGCATGCAGTGTAGGACGGGGGGTGGGGGCACTCTCGGACGAAGTGTCCTGGGGCATAGCACCGGAAACAGCCGGTTGGCCACCATTGGGGTGCGGCATTGTCAGGTGGGACCGCAGGTTGACCACGGGCGTTATTCTCGTGTGCTAAAACCGGGGTACAAGCGTGTAGTGTATGTACATAGAATAACCGAGCACGCCGTGTCAGCAAGTGTGAGTATGTATGTGTGAGACCGGGGTATGGCGTGAGCATTAGAGCACCGCACTGTAGTGTTAGCCGTTGTACCGTACGCCACGCTTGAGGCGACTGCATTATCACTATTCTTATCTGTGTACTCCATAATGTATTCAATAAACCACCTTTCAATTAACATGTAACTAAAACCCAGTGTCTTGTTAATTATACAGGTTGAGTAGGGACATTACAATCATGGCGACGAGGATGTTTGATATTTGAAAACGGGTGTGCAAGTGGTAAGTGAAAGTACGTGCTCGGGGAGTAGAGTATATATAAACGTTAAACGGTACACGTTAAACGTTATACGGAACACGGCACGCGAAACAGAGTCGTGAAAAGTTGAGAAAAGCTGAGTGTGTGCAACGAAATAAGGCACAGGGATGGTGAAAAGATCGAAAATCGAAGTCAGATAACGTTCGTTTCCATCTTGTTGAGTTCAAGCGAACGCAGGAAGCGCGTTTGAAAAAAAAAAAAAAAAAAAAAAAAAAAAAAAAAAAGTTGAGTGACCAAGTATTAATGAGTGATAATAAAGACAAAGAAGAAGCAGTTAAGGTTAGTTGGATATATAAATTAAACAAAGAACAAATATGCGAAGAGTTAATAAAACGTGGTATTCAGTTCGACGATAAAGGAAAATTCGAAAATATTCGAAAAACGTTAGTCGCTGCGCTAAAGGCGGAGAACTTAACAGCCACCTTGGAGAAGAACGCGAGTACGAGCGAAGATAGTAAACAACAACATTTCGAGTCGAGCGATACGTCGAGCAACGAAGATCCTTACGATCCGGCATCCGATTCTGACGAGGAAAGCGACATGTCGGGCAGTCGCACGCATAGTCACGGTTTGGAGTTTGGGTTAGAAAAGGATGACTGGGAAATATTTGTTGAACGCCTAGAAATTCGGTTCCAGCTTAAAAAGACAAAAGTTGACGAAAAGGCAGCAGAGTTACTTTCGCGCCTTGATGAAGACGCATACAAGTTGTTGAAAAGCCTATGCGCACCAGCGAAGTTAACCGATGTAGCTTATGAGGACTTAGTAAAAGTGATGACAAACCATCTAAAACCGAAGCCTTCGGAACTGATGGAACGATGTACGTTTAACCAGGCAAAACAAACGCCAAGTGAATCAGTGGCAGAGTTTGCAGCGAGATTAAAAAAACTGGCGCTAAATTGTGGATTTAGTGACCTGCAAATATCTCTACGAGACCAATTTGCAGTGGGAATGCGCGATGACGAAACGCGCATTTCTTTGTTTAAAATGGAAAAGCTCACGTTCGATACCGCGTTAAAAGAGGCAATCTCTAGGGAAGCAGCGGTGAAAAACGCGTCAAGTGCAGTGAATACACTTGAGAAAAGAAACACACAAAAAGATGTTTTCACGCTCAAGCAAGGGTATAAGAGCGGGGGCGCGAATAACAGAAAACCACCAGGAAAGCAGCATTTCGGAGCAAGTAAGAAGCACGGCAGCCAGCAGAGGCCGCAAGATCAAAACAAACCGGATGTCGTTTGTTATTGTTGCGGTGGGCGAAATCACGTGCGCTCAAACTGCCGATATAAATACAATACATGTAATCACTGCGGTGGAAAGGGACATCTAGATCGAGCATGTTTGAAGAAGAACGGAGCACCGAGAAAAAGTGTCAACAAGCTGGAAGAAAGCAGCGAAGCAGCAGAAGAACAAGAAGAGGAGAGGGAGCCATACCATCACAGCGATTTCTTCAATATCAAGACTGACAACGAGCGTACGAACAAAAGCGAGTGTGTGGGTAATGAATGCGCGCGCGCCGAACCTATGTACGTTGATGTTGTCGTGAATGGTAAGAATGTAAGTATGGAAATTGACACGGGCACATATGCGACGGTAATTTCAGAAGCCGAAAAAGAAAAGTATTTTCGCGATGAGGTAATGAGTAACACAAATGTAAAACTACATTCGTATGATAACAAAGTATTACGTCCACTGGGACAGCTAAAAAATTTGAAAACCGAGTTTAACGGAAGGAAATGTTCATTATACTGCTACGTAATGTCGGGTGATGGACCGACTTTAATCGGTAGACAGTGGCTTGCAGCATTCGGCTGTTGGCCGTTAGAGATAAAAAACCCTAACGTCAAAAGTATGTTGAATAAAATAGAAGTTGATGAAATGACCGATTACTTTCTTAAAAAGTATAAAGACCTCTTTAACGATGAGCCGGGATTATACAATAAAAGTAAAACTAAAATTTATTTAAAAGAAGGTGCGCGACCGATCGCAATGAAATGCAGACCTGTCGCGCATGCGTTGAGAATTCTAATAGAAAAAGAAATAGACAGATTACTCGGACTTGGGCATATAGAACCAGTCGAGGTTAGCGAATGGGCGACGCCCATCGTGCCGACGTTCAAAAGTAATGGCAACTTGCGTATATGCGGGGATTTTAAACTTACATTGAATCCAAGCATAATAATTGATAAATATCCACTACACTCGATAGACGAAATTTTTGCATGTATGCAAGGCGGCTGCTACTTCACGGAACTTGACATGTTTCATTGTTACATGCAATTTCCAGTGCATGAAAGCTGTTTAGACTTATTAACTATAGTAACGCATAAAGGACTGTATAGATACAAGAAAATACCGGAAGGGGTATCGCCGGCACCTGCGGATGTGCAGAGAAAAATGGATGAATGTTTAAGGGGAATTGATGGCGTTATAGCGTATATAGATAACATTTATATAATGGGGCGTACGAAAGAAGAGAATATCGAGAGAACTGAAAAAGTATGCGAACGACTAATTGAATGTGGGTTAAAGTTGAATAAGAAATGCAAATTCTTGCAGGAAAGAATTGAGGTTTTAGGCTTCGTAATCGATAAAGATGGCTTGCACAAAGCAAGGTCTAAAGTTGAAGCGATGGTGAAAGCGCCGCAACCAAATAATTTTAAGGAATTAAACTCATTCTTAGGATTGATAAACTTTTATGCACGGTTTTTGAAAGATAGATCGGTAAACTTAAAACCGCTGTACGATTGCGCAAACGCTAGTGAGTTTGCGTGGAATGAGAGTTGCGAAAAAGCTTTTGCATGGGTGAAAAATGAATTGATATCACCACGCGTTCTGGCTAATTATGATCCGAACGAACAGATAGTACTGGCGTGCGACGCGTCAGCGTACGGACTATCAGCAATCTTGTCGCATAAATACAAGGACAACACGGAAAAACCAATCGCGTACGCGTCGCAAAAGATTTCAAAAAAAGAGCTGAATCGGACAATACTAGATAAGGAAGCAATGGCTATAATATTCGGATTCAAACGATTTTTTCAATTCATTTTTGGCAAAGAAATTATATTACGTACTGATAACCAACCACTACAGTTAATATTAGGACCGAGGAAAGGCATACCAGCAACCGCAAATGCTAGGTTACAACGTTATGCTTATTACCTGTCGGGTTTCCGCTATAAAGTTGAGTACATAAAATCGGAAGCGAACGCGAATTGCGATGCGTTGTCGCGGTTGCCTATCAAAGATAACACGGAATTTCCGGAAGAGGATTTTTCGCCTGTTTATTTTCTTGAGAACGGAATAGACCTAATGGACGGCAAAATGCTGGCGCATGAGAGTAAAATAGATAAGACGATATGCAACATAATTAAATATACATTAAACGGTTGGCCAGATGCGAAAGAATTGACTGAGAACGAAAAATTGTATTACCCTAAAAGACTAGAATTGAATATTGATAAAGGATGCCTATTTTGGGGATTACGTGCGACAATACCAGAGGCAATGCAGTCACGAGTATTAAAAGAACTGCATGCATCGCACATGGGCATCGTAAAAATCAAAATGCTTGCGCGATCATACGTGTGGTGGCCGGGAGTAGATAAAGATATCGAAAATTTTGTAAATAATTGTACAACTTGTTTAATAGAACAGAAAAAGCCACAGCAAACACCATTGACCACGTGGCCGTGGCCTGACAGGGTATGGCATCGTTTGCACTGTGATTTCCTAGGACCGTTCTACGGAGACATGTATTTAGTGGTAATCGATGCACACTCAAAGTGGCCAGAAGTAATAAACTTTAAAAATAACACGAAAGCTCGTAGGTTAATCGAAGCTCTTAAAACATTATTTGCTCGTTACGGATTGCCCGTGCACATGGTAACAGACGGGGGACCGCAATTTAGAGCAGAAGAATTCTTAGAGTTCTTACGTCAAAACGGGGTTAACCACAGTTTTTCCCCGCCGTACCACCCTGCGACAAACGGCGCAGCTGAAAACTTCGTCGGAACGTTCAAGAACAAAGTCACAAAGATTGTAAAAGGGGGAGAGACGCCTGAATCGGCTGTTAACTTGTTCCTATCCGATTACAGAAACATAGAGCATTGTACTACAGGGAAGAGCCCTGCGCAATTAATGTACAAGCGTGACATGCGCACGCGATTCGATTTGTTAAGAACTAATGTAGCAGCAAATGTAGAAAAGAAACAGCGAGCGCAAATAGTGGCGAAGGCAGGTGCACGACAAAATGATGTGAATGTTGGTGATACAGTTTTATTCGATAACCATCGTGTCAGAGGTGAGAAGAGAGTGACCGGAGAAGTGGTTAATAAAGTGTCCCCTTCTACGTTTGTAGTGAAAGACTCTCACGATGAGTTAACCAAGAGGCACATTGACCAAATTGTAAAACCGAAAAGAAACCATGTACCTGTTCGCCGTTCCCCGCGCCTGAACAAATCCTAAAAAAAAGGCGGAAAGTTGTAGTGTATGTACATAGAATAACCGAGCACGCCGTGTCAGCAAGTGTGAGTATGTATGTGTGAGACCGGGGTATGGCGTGAGCATTAGAGCACCGCACTGTAGTGTTAGCCGTTGTACCGTACGCCACGCTTGAGGCGACTGCATTATCACTATTCTTATCTGTGTACTCCATAATGTATTCAATAAACCACCTTTCAATTAACATGTAACTAAAACCCAGTGTCTTGTTAATTATACAGGTTGAGTAGGGACATTACAAAGCGGGAACGGGGTCTCTCTTGTTATGGCCTCTACTCCTAGGGCGCGACTTCGACTGCTGTTTCTCCGGGGGTGCGGTTGGCGCAGCGCCGGTTGCGGGAGCGGATCCTGCTCCGATCGCAGCAGTCGGGGGTGCGTTAGCCGAAAGAGCAGGGGGTTTATAGGAAAACTCAGGTGACGGGGTACTCTCGGGGATCTGGGGTTGACCAAGGGCTTGGCCAGGGGTATTCTTTGGGATCAGGGGTTGTCCAAGTACTCGGCAAGGGGTACTCTCGGGGATCTGGGGTTGACCAAGGGCTTGGCCAGGGGTACTCTTTGGGATCTGGGGTTGTCCAAGTACTTGGAAAGGGGTACTCTCTGGGAATTTGGGTGAAAAGGGAATACTCTCTGGAAATTTGGATGAAAAGGGAATACTCTCGGGGACAGGGGTTGAAATCTCAGGACTTCTCGGGGTAACAGGGCTTCTCTGAGGGGTGCGGGGTAATTGAGGGGTAGGATAATGGATAATTGGAGGTGCAGAGTTTGACGGTGACTCTCGGTGGATTGGAATAAAGGCACTGTGCCTTTGTATCCGTTCCTCAGAACGGGAATCTCTGAAGTACTCTGTTCCATGTACGGAACGAAAATGGGGAACTTCCTCGACTCTCGGATACGGCGGGTTCCCTGGAGTGCTCAGAGGGTGACCAGCGAGCTGGGGAAAAGGAGCGGCTGTGCCGACTTCACCTTGGTGCGGTTCCTCCTGAAACCGAACACGAGTGAAACCTATTCCCAGCGTTCGACCGGTCGATTCATAACTCGGATGCGGTGCATCTCTATGGCCTAGAGGAATACTCTTGTAGGCAAGCAGGCCTGGACCCGAACCTTGAGCGATTGTCGTACTTATTCGACGCGGTGCGGGAACCGGGGTATTCCGAATCGGAGTCGGGGGTGTCCGTCTTCTAGGAAAAGGTGTTGGGGACTCTCTACAGGGGGATGGGATCGGGGGTGGTGCACTAGGACGTGGGGGAAGGGGTGACTTGGGTCGCGAGACAGAGCCGGTGGCTGACCGAGTTGGCTCGGTCGCTAGTTCATCTTCTTCAGCCACCCAAGTGGCGTCTCGGTTCTGGGTAAGCTCATGGTATCTTAATAACCTCCAACGAGCGGTTTCAGGCGAACCTTCCGGGTTTAGGTTGTACCAGAGGAGAAGCGTTCTCAACGCCTCATCCGTTAGGTCGCAAATCCATCCTACGATGGTACGAGAACCGTCGGGGCGCATACCCATGCGTGGATACCTCACCCGACCTGAGGTCGCCGCTCGATTTTCTCTCGTTTCGGGGGGTTCTCGTGCAACTGACCTCGGAACTGGGGAACGGGACCGGGTCGGAATGAGCCAGACCATAAGTAAGGGGGGGGTCTCTCGATTACAGCCGTGATAAAGTCAACAATACTCAAAAATAACACAAAATAGGGGTGAGTTCGGCCAATACCCGAAGTGTTTTTATTTCGGGCCCCACGTTGGGCGCCAATTTTGTAACAGCGATTCCTGCGGGCTCGGGTGTTACCCGCAGGAACTACGTTCAGTTATCAAAAACAGGCACCAACGCTTTACCTCCTCCGACTAGCAACGATGAATGTTGGGCGCCAGACTTCGGGGGAGAAGTCCTCTCTCTCTCTCTCTCTCGCTCCAGCTAGCCTATCGGTAGAGGGATATTCGTGGGGGCGAGAAATAAAAACACTTGAACCACTACGAGATATTTTTAAAAGAATTATTTATTGAATAAAAGAAAAAAAGAAAAAGATAACAATATTTTGTACAGCCTGTTATCTGGCTTCGGCTTGCCTAATATCACCGCTACTTCGTGTTTTAAATATCTAATTGAAGTGAAACTAAATTATAAAAATACCATAAATTAATTGACTCTAAATAATATAAATTCTCAAAATGACTCTACTCTTAATTAAATATAACAATCTTTATCAAAGTCGAAAGAAAAAAGGTATGTTGACCGTATCTCAGCTCGTTGACTCTCTCTCTCTCTTTCCTTCCTCGCTCAACCAGCTGGAGGTACGGCTGTCTAGTCGATTTCGAAGCCGATGCTTCTAGTCTCTGACTGACAGCTGATCTCTCAACAGCGGGGAGGGGAAGGGAATCGGAACTCTGTCCTCGGCCGCTAGAGCTCTCTGACACGCTGCAGACTCTCTGCGACGCGTGACGTCAGAGACCTCCGGGCAATATGGCGTCGACTCTCGTATAGCGAATTCTGCGCAGCGGCGGTGCTAGCCGGCTCGCAGGCGCGCAGAATCGACAGCCACGGAGAACAACACAGCTTCAAACCTGCCGGTTCTCAACTGTTGCCTCGACACACTCTGGACTCGGTACCAGGGCGCGGAGACTGTTCTCGGGGATTCCGGACTATAACTCTGGACTCTAGCGGGACTCTAACTCGGAACTCTAGCTCTAAGGGAGGGGGGGGGGGGGGGGTTAACTGAACCTGAAGGGAATATGTCGGATAGATCCTACCTGATACCACACGTTTCCTCGGTCTCGTGGTCGGCTCGTAGTCCGTAAGCACGCGAGGGTCGTATCTTACGGGATTCGATAGGAATCCGATCCACACTTCAAATCACAGTCCAATAGAAATAGCAGGGGGTCACAAATAAACAAGCACTGGTCAAACTCCACCCAATGAAAACTCTAGGAAAATAACTCTCTCTCTCGATTCGACGGCTCAGGGCCACACACGTGGTCACGTTGGCGCTGAAAACCGGAATGAGCTAGACATGTCTCGGTACCTTATCTTCCTATCTTCGCCGTTCGTCCTTTTAGCGCTGGCCGTTGCCGGTCAGCCGCGTGCGGCGATCCGTACTTAACATGGCCACGCTAGGACGAAGGCGGTAAGAATTTGAATTCGGTACTCCTGACTCTAGGCTCGGGACTCAATTACGTTGGTTTGGTTGGTTAGGAGGAGGTCACAACGTTTGCCACGTTACAATATATATATTAAAACTCAAAGCATTCATATATTAAGGCGCAAAGCAGTATGGTTTTGGTCGTCGGTCCTCTGCTTTATATATTATGGCGCAAGGCAGCCATATTTTCATGCGCAAAGCAGCAAGTTTTTGGTATATCTTTCTACGAATAGAAAGTAAATTATTCATACGGTATACGGGACAAACGGTAATGATGATAATTTTCCTGTATCTAGCAAAATCTTTGGAATGAATGATTTGTATATATTGTAACGTAACAGGCAGATAGGCCTGATCGTTTACATTCAAACGGCCAGCTGTTAAGGCTTGGCCAATCAACGGCAGGTAGTTCGACGAGAGTCTAGAACGTTCGACACAACAGCATGAGTTTGGGTGACGTCACGACGCGTATATAAGTCGTGGCGGCACTCAGCTCAGCAGCAATCGTAGGCAAAGCGCCAGGTTGACTCACTGCTTATCAAACACACTCTTCGAACGAGCAATCTCGAGCAAAGCGCTGAGTTGACTCACTAGACTACTTTGTATCAGACACCATAGGCAAAGCGCCTGGTGATCTACCTAGCTATTTAGCTTTCATATTATAGAAAATTCAGAATTCATACAACTTCGTTTAATTAGTTATTATTTTTGTTATAAATTCTTTAGATTCTTCGATTTATTATTATTCAAAAATTATTACATAAAAGTCGTGAAACAGAGGTTTCACGCACCAGACTCATAACCTTAAATTGGTAGCACTTTAAGCAACATTGTAAATAGTAGTTTAGTTTGGTTGCAACCACATTTGATATAATTTGATTTAAATAAATGTTTTCTTATGTTTAATAGAATTGCTCGGATTTAGTGCTGGTTCCCTTCTCCGCCATTTCACGGTCCTATTAAATTCATCAGTTAGGAATACGGCTGCGAACGCCTTGCGTTCAAGGTCCGTGGATAGACGGGATACGGCTGCGTGCACTGAGTGCACAAAGTCCGGTGCTAGGGATAGTATACGGCTGCGTGCACTACGTGCACAAGGTCCGTGAACCAGGGGAGACGGCTGCGAACGCACGGCGTTCAAAGTCCGTAATTAGACAGAACTAGATAGAGAGGTCCTAAAATCATTTCAGAGCAAAAGACTCACAGTAAGAGGTAGTTTCGCGAGTCGCGGAACTACCGAAACGTAACAATATATATTCAATTTCTATTATATATTACTAAGATTTTCTATTATCCTCGGACTCTACAATATCTTTATCGTTGACGCGTCTTCGTGCCTCTCTTTCTTGCCATTCTTCTTCTTCAAAATCACGCCATATTTCTGCCTCTACCGCGTAACGTAGGGCTTCCTTGACTTCCGCGAACTCGGCTAACAGCTCTTGCTCTCTAGCGGCTTGTTGTATCTGTTCCATGTGTTCTACGTATGCAATTTGTTCCAATATTTCATCGATTTCCGAATTTGTTAAATCGTCTATTATAATAATTTAATTAATCTTTAGTCATATCACGTTCCAATTAATGTATTAATCACGCTAGTACGTAATTAAATACATATCGATATTACATACTCTGCTCCATTGGTGGCGATCCAGGCCGTTCCATCTCTGTTCCCAGCATTCTTAACGCTTCTATCAACCCCACATATATTGCGTCCAATTCTTCGTCTGTTGGTTCGTCCATTATGATAATTTAATCAATTTTTAGTTAATTCACATTATGTCACGGTTTCCTGTCGGTTGAATACTACATACTCTGCGCTACTGGTGCCGATACGACTGGTCCCCCTTTTAGCTCTGATTCCAGCTCTATTTCTGCTTCTACCAAATCCGCATATAGTCTGCCCATTTCCTCGTCCGTTAACCTATCTATTATGATAATTTAATCAATCTTTAGTGACTTTAGTGGCTTTTTCGTCGTTCGGTTCGGTAACGAAATACATATTTATATTACATACCCTGGATCCATTCGACTGGTGCCATTATTCAAATCGGATTGTTTAATAAGCCTATAATATTAAGGTTTTGAAATTTATCCACGTAAATTTATTTATTATAGAATACGAAAGTATATAAGGAACCCCGAAACACAAATCGTAACTAAAACTAATTTGACTAATTTGATGTAAATTCGTCAAATATCGAATATTCGCGCTCACGTTTTGTTCTCTTAGCATCAATCCTTAACATTCTCAACATAAAAATTCCTGTATTTTAATGGGACTCCAAATCGGCTATTTTTTTGGAGTCCCGCATTTCGTGTTTTTTAATAGTGGTGTTAACATATCAATTATTTAACGATAAAATACATATCAATATTTTAGAGAGACACAAAATGAAATTCCAAGAAATGCTTACAAAGGAATACAAATAAATAGAAATTAATTATTTTATAAATATTAATTAATTAATTATTTATATATTTGGTTTCTTCAATAAGCCTAATCCACTATATATTTTCGACACGTATTTGAATACAAATCAAAAAACGCGTCGAGTTACTATTGCAAAGTGGCATGCATTCCGCCATCTGTCGGTTATCCAGATAGAGTTATATTGTGAAGTCAAATAATTAGGTAACAACGTCATAGGGACTTGATTTGGCTGTGTTCAGTCCTTGTGGCATCTAGGGAATTTTATTCCGGCTGCGCTCACTCTGAGCAACAGGTCTACGAGACCTTCTTCTTCAAGCGTGCGTCATGCAGAGAGAACGTGTTAATTCATTGGAAAAGAAATAAAGACTGTCGTTAAAGTAAAGAAAAGAATATTAATTTATCCCACTCGCATCTCATCACAGCACATATATCAACATAAGGTAAAGGACCCACTACCGGAACGACGAAGGGTATATGACTGATTTTTCTTATTTGCAAAATACTTAAGTAGCTGATGGACAAAAATGAATTAATTCACCGGATGGAATAGACATTTAGCTATTCAGGCGTAATTACATTGATTAGTTTTACTAAAATTTAATATATTAAAATTTTGTTTTACGAATGAGTCTAAAAGACCCAGTATCGGAACACCTAAAAAGCCCAGACCCAGTATCGGAACATAGTTAACCCAGTACCGGAACGGTCAATAAAATGAGTTTATTTCAATGAAAGGATTATGCTTACCTTAAAGTGATTGAATAATATAGCAGTTAATTAGAAGAAATAATTAATGATAAATGAGTTGAGGCAATAATAATTAGTGATAGAAGCATTTAACATCGAAAAATTCTATTATAAAAGGGTTTTATTATTCTTTCATAATAAATTAATTTTTCTTTTCTTTTTTTTTTCTTTTTATTTACAACCTGTGAATAAGTAAATAATTGATATATAAAATAAATGCCATGTACTCCATTATAGTGAGTTTCGAAAATTATTTGATATGTACAAATATAAAATGCATTTTATATTTTTGAATGATTTAATATTTTATGAGAAAAAAAATAAACAAACATTTTATCAAGTAAATAATGATAAAATAGAAATGAATGATTTTGAGGTTATACTAGAATTAAATAGTTTCCGAATAAAACATTTGACACAGAGATTAATTTTTACCATCTAAATTAAATTTAATGTATATTTCATGTATTTTTTATAACAAACGTACTTACTGCATTAAATATTCAATCACAAATTAATTTTTTGGCCCCACTCGATCTGTACACTAAATAAAATGCCCTGCATGTGTCATGCGATAAAAGCAACATGGATGGCTGTTCCGACACTGGGTACAGCTCATTTTTAGGGGACCAATAAAGGAACGGTAGAATTTAAATGAAAAGGGAATTTTGCTCATATTATAAATAAATTATTCTGATTTCAAAATACTTCTACAAACACATAAAAAAAAAAATATCCGAAAAGTTTTTTTATGCACTTTCTACAAGCTTAAGATCATCGACTGATTTCTTAACAAAACCATTAAGGAACTTGGAAAAGTCGTACATCTGAGACTACTGCTATATTTGACAATTTTTATTTCATACTTCGAATATACTTTCAATTCACATTTATATATGTTATATAAATAAAAGATTAAGGTAACAAATGAATCAAGATTCGAAAAATTCCATCGCGTACGAGATTAAATATAAATTATTGAGTGTCAAATCGTTCCGATATTGGGTCTCGTTCCGGTACTGGGTCCTTTACCTTATATGACAGTTATTCATCGGCCGATACTGAGATTAGTGCAAACGATCAAGCGAAGGCACATTTTTCAAATGTTAATTTTAGCGTTCACGTTTTGTTCCGCGTAACCACGTAACAAATAAATAAAATCTGTTTCATTCACATCACACACAACTCTCAAGTGAGCATGTCCGCTCTACCAGATAGCGTAAGTATTGATAATTATTAATTATGTTCAATATCAGTATTTTTTTAACTTTATTGCATTAATTATTTCTCAGTTGTCGGATATACAAAATTTCGAAGATTTCGAGAATTTTGAGCAGCAGCAACCGCAGCAGCAGCAACCTTAGCAGCAGCAACCTCAGCAGCAGCAACCTCAGCAGCAGCAGCAACCCCAGCAGCAGCAACCTCAGCAGCAGCAACCTCAGCAGCAACAACAACAACAGCAGCAGCAGGCCCCCGCGGAGGATGGTACGAACACAAACATTGCACATTGTTATTTACATTAAATCAGTTTCAATTTGTATCTGCTTGATTTATAATCTCTTTTTTCAGCGCAACAACCACGTCGGCACCAGCGAGCAGGTCAGCGGTATTGGGCCCGAAGGGCCCATTACCGCCAATCGAACGTGGTGAATTTAATGTTCGCCATTGCCAACCCTTACCAGGGTTGGCGCCGGGGCTGGGGCCGGGGCCGCGGCAACGGACGCGGGGGTCGCGATGCTCCCGTCTGATTTTTGTTAATTTATATGTGTATGTTATGTGTATATGTTATGTTATGTTGATATTATGAGTTTTGTTATAAAATAAAATGAAAATATAAAAAAAATTGTTTTATCATGTGTAAATTATAAAGTTATATACCATATGTTTAATGAAAAAAAATGTATAAATTAATTAATTAAATTATTTATTAATGCATACACTATATACAGTTTAGTTTACAACTTTTAGGGAAGGAGGTCAAACGTTCAGTATAGTTACCATTTAAAAATTTCGGCGGATACGATATTTTCGATTTGATTCGGGCATCTTATTTATAATTTTTCTTTTAATAATTCAATGAAAATTTAAAAGAAAAATTTTATTAATAATTAAATTGCAGTATCGAGAGAAGCTTGCAAGAAAGGCTATACAGTAGTCGAAAATCCGAAGTGCACGTTGGGATGCCGTGCTCAAGGAGCTATTACACGGGCTCGTACGTTTTATAGATGAGATCGAACTCTATTCACAGTTACATGTACACGGCGGGGTATTAAAAAATAGTAGTAAAATATTTTTATTGGCTATAATTCTAAAGCACACATCTTTTTGACTTAATCAAGGAAAGAAAGCAGTCATTCATTACTCATACTATCGCATACTTTATTACCAACGAATAAAATTGAAAAAAGTCGATGATAAAGAGCAATTTTCACCTATTTCCTTTTACCATATTAAATTTACGATAACAACTTTTTTTTTTCAAATCAACCATTAATTATGATTACTATTTTTAGTGATAATTATCTCAGACGTTTTGTTTTTTATATTTTTACTATGTCTTGTTCCGATTTCTAGATTGGTTAGAAATAAGTAAATCCATATTTATTATTCAACGCAATACCGAAATTAGTACATTCGAATAAGTATCTCGACATTTGACTGAGCAGAAATAAAATAAGAGATAATATACGCAGCTCTGATTAGGAGCGAGAGACTCGCCGAGTCTGAGTCAGAGTCTGAACTGGAGCTGGAGCTCGCTACAGTAATCAGTCGTTCAGGTTTACGGCCTCGTAGTTCAGGTATTCTACGTCTTCCGTTTCGTAGTTCTCGTACTCGTAATCGTAGTTTTCGTAATCCTCACAAAAATCGAACCGAAATTGTCTAAAAGCTTCGACGAATGGGATTCCCTCAGTATCTCCAATAGTTTCGCCAAGTTCGACAGACCTGACAAAATAAAATAAGATAACATAATATCAGAATCGGTATTTTTTGTCAAGATTTTTACCAAACCTATTAATTCATTAGTATTAGTTAGGAAATCGCAAATTTTACCTCTGGCCTGTTTCCATCCTTTTAAGATTCTAAGTCATCTTAATCCTCATACAAATCGAAATGAAATTGTCTAAAAGCTTGACTCATCGCGGACTTCATAGATCCCGTACTATATTTATGTACGTGTATTATGCACGTGTTGCACTTTCCGTGTAATATTTCTGTCCGTTCCGCTTCCAGGAGAAGCTGGGTATCCAGCTCGGCTCGCTGTACTTGGCACTCTACCCATATTTCGTTGATTTCTTCGACTGCTAATTCATCTATTATGATAATTCAAATATATCAAACAATTCAAATAGTGAAACTTTTTAATGATGTTGAAGTCACTTCAGTTTGTAATCAGTCCTTCAAGTCTACGGTTAAAAAGTGATTAATTGAACCTAAGCGATGTTTGCAATGATAATACAATTGGGATGAATAACCATGAATATAATCTAACCAATCTTTAGTGCCGTCAAGCTTTTACATCGTTCGGTTCGGTAATTAAACATAACAAACGGTACGCATTGATATTACATACCTTGCTGGATTGGTTCCATTATTCAAATTACTTAATTAAAATGCTTTCGAAATTTATTCACGTCAATTTATATATTTTATAAAATGATTATTCATAAAAATGATGAAAATTTATCGAATATCGATCACAAGTCATGAAATCAAATGTAGAAATACGAAATGCGAACCGTAACTATATTCATTTAAAAAAAGCTGATTATAAAAAATGAATTGGATAAATTTATGCGAAACCTGTGAATTATCGTTGAGGAGCGTAAATTGAACTACAGGGTGATTCAGATTCACGGTGTACACCTATGGCGTTATTGCCGTTGTACGCGGGGTCAATAACTATGTCAATATATATATATATTGTAATATTGTAATATATTTCTGTGATAATTATATATCACAGGGTATAAAATTAAATGAAGAACTTCGAAACGTAAAACGTAACTATATTTATTCAAAAAATGACGAAAATTTATCGAATATCAATCGTTTAATCAATGTTGATTAGGTGATTCAGATTCGGTTACAATAGTTAAGAATTTAAGGAATTCAATGGAGTTGAGGAGCGTAAAGTGAACCATAGGGTGACTTGACTCAAATTCGGATTATTGCGCAGAGCAGCACCATCTTCCTATATTTTTCGGGATCTAATAACAAATATAATTATAGTTTCGTGCGTTTCAATCAGCCACGTATGCTGGCCAAAGTAGCCAGATATCCATGTGCTAATAACATGCTTTTGCCATATTTTTTTATGAATAAAAAGCAAACTTAATCAAAAACCTCATTCCATACTATATTTTCAATTATATCTGAATTTGTTGAAGCATTTTCTATAAATAGTTTATCCCTATTTTTGCATCTTGATAGAGCTACGTATAATTGACCGTGACTAAATAGATCTCTACAAAAATAAATTCCAATTTTGTCAAAGCTTCGTCCCTGAGATTTGTTAATCGGCATTGCGAAGGCTAATATAATTGGAAATTGCCTACGGTATAGTATAAATGGTGAAAAAGAATGTTCCCCTGTATCCATAAGAATTCTTGGAATGAATATTACGTGTCCAGTTTTCGATCCTGTAATTATTTCAACTTCTATATTAAATTTGAATAATCTTAGAATTTTCAACCGAGTTCCCTTACACAACCCATCATTTATACTTAAATTCCTAATTAGCATTACGATGGCACCTATTTTTAAAATCAATTTATGCACGGAAAGTCCCGGAAATTTTGAAGAATTTCAATATTCAGTAGGGTAATTTAATTGAACATCTTGGTCGGTATCGTCTATTCCTTTATATTTCGCGTAATCGATACTATAATATGTTTTTTGTTCTTTATTAATTTTCCTCAATACCCTATCGTTTAATTTGTATATGTCTTCATTGTGACATGCCAAAATGGCACAATTCGACAAATTTTCTGACTCGTTATTAATCGAACCATACACTTCTTCACAAATATCGTTGGACTTCCATTCTGGTGGTATAATGAACGATTTAATTTTTCCTTCTCCTATTTTTAACAGAAATGATGCAAAATCAATGTCATTTGCTCTCATATTAGTTTTTAATTTTAATATTTCAAAATTCTCCCATAGGTGAGAACATTTTATTGTTTCCTGAATTGTGTTAAATTTGGAACCGTTTTTTATGACCGGAAGGATTTGACGAAAATCTCCTCCCAAAATGACTAATTTACCTGCAAATGGAAGATTTTCGAGATCACAACAATCTCTTAGGGTTTTGTCAATAATTTCTAAAGCTTTTTTGGGAATCATAGAAGCCTCATTCCATATTATAACATCGCATTCCCGTAATTTTTTCTTATCGGAATCTAACTTCAAAAATGATGACTCGATGCTTGATAAATCTAAAGGTAACCGAAAAGTTCTATGACTCGTCATACCTCCGGGTAATAAAATTGATGCTATACCTGTCCATGCCATAGATATAATTTTCTTTCCTTTACTTATAAAGTAATGTATTAATGTTTTATATAAATAAGTTTTTCCTGTACCACCCGGACCGTCAATAAATATAGTTCGTTTCTTATGTTTATCGGTTATGTAGTTGAAAATTACCATTTGTTCAGTATTAAACGTTTTTATCGATGTCTCATACAATTCTTTATTGATTGATAGTATAATCTTTTCATCTTTTAAATTTTGATTTATTAATATTTTCTCTGGTTCAGGAAGTCCAAATTCAGAGCAATTTAATCCTTCCAAATTTAAAATATCATTAATTTCTGTTAAAGCTTTGTATTCCGCGTTATGCTTGAAACCTTCGCAGAAATATGGTTTAAACTTTTCCCAAATTTGATTGGAAAAACATGTTTTATCCGAAATGATGAACCACGCGAAAAATTTTCGTAATTGCTTTGGCATCATAACGTCACATGCTTCTTCGAAAATATCGAAAATATTCTTGTCTGTCTCAATTAACCCCATCGCTATTGCAGTTTCTTTATAAGTTAAATAGTTGATTCCTTCATAACTTTTTAGATCATTAAAATTCAATGCTCCTGTTACACGATGTAGTATTAATTTTAAATGAAAACGTTCTGTATCTTTTGAACTTACGTTATTCATGCGTCCGATAATTTTCGAAAAAGTTTTTCGCTTTACCCAAGTTTTCCTAACCGGATCGAAGAGGTAATTTTTAGGTATGTTTACATATAAACTTTTTCTTGAATTTTCGTCTTTATTATTCAATTTAAACCAAGCGGTCAAGGTCGTTTCCTGGTTCTGTAGTGCTTTCTCTTCTTTGCGTTCTTCATAAATATTTTTTTGTTGATTTTCTGTGTGAACTGCCAAACGAACTATACTGTGTGATCTTCCTGAAAGCGGTAGTTCTTCAATGCGCCAGGCAGCTTCCATAGGGCTTAAATAACGACTATCTATGTATTCCGTAATTTCATCATAAATTTCATTTTCGTTAGTTTGTTCATCTTTGTCGGTGAATTTTTTTAATTTTACGTATGCCCGATCATGTCCTTTGTGTAAATATTTATAAATATATTTAATGCTCATAATCGAAGCACAGTATTCAACATTTAAGTGACAATTATATTTTTCAAGTAAAACCGGATTGTAAGGCACTACCATAGAATTATTAACCTTGACTGTCTCACCTCCAATTTTTCGATTATATATATGACCTGCAGTACAGTTATCGATACGTTTATATGTCGGAAAACCATTTTTGTCAAATGTAGTTTGATTACAAAAAGCTTTAGGAAAATTTTTGGAACAGAAATTTTTTTTTACGTCATAACACAGCGAATATTCTGTGTGTGGACCATGTAACATGTGTTTGATCACCAACTCTTGTAAATGTGTTTTATCCGTAGGAATCTCGGCTCTAATACAATCATCTATCATATTTGGGTTCAACAATTTATTTTTATGGTTTAAGGTGAATAATAAATGAGCATAAGGAAGCCCGCGTTTTTGAAATTCTAAAGTGTAAACATATGCCAATACGTTCCCAAAAATTTTGCCACTCATTATATCAGATATTATACAACGTAATTTGGAATGAAAAAGGCGTACAGTTATATTCGGAACATCGTTACATGTGGTTCCAACAGGAAATTCTTTCAATATTCGTTTCATTTCTGGCCAATTTGGATTAGTCGTTATGGTTAGAAATAAATCTGGTCTACCAACTGCCCTTGAAATAGCCATTGCATCCTGATATAGTTGATGCATGTGGCGAGGACTTCCAATATATGTTGTTGGTAAAACAAACATATTGCCTAACCTTTCCCTGTTTTCAAAATTATTTGAGTCGTTCATTGCACTTCGAGCTACGTGGTCAATCAAACCCTGATAACATTTAATTTTTAATTGTTTTTGATTATATCTAATATAATTTAATCTATTACTTTCTATGATAATATAAGCTTGTATTACGTATTGTTGAGTTAATCTCCCAGAATACAATATAGGATTGAATTTACCTCTTGGTCTATATGCTAAACGGTATGAGTAATATTGAAGAGCTGACAGTCTTTTTTCACTATTAGGATTTTGTGCAAATGAACAACTCCATCCTAAATCACCCGAAGGAAACATAATGGGAAAAGTCATGGGGTCAACCCGAAACGATAATTTATTTAGAAATGTATGACTATCAACCCCTGGGGGGAGATTCTTCGGATATACACATAAGTCGTAAGCCGATGGTATTTGACCATCTTTCGATACGATTAAAGCTGCACATTCAGCAGTGGAAGGAATATTGTATCTATTTTTATCCAGACTAATGTTTCGAACAAAATATAAATAATATTCTGATAATGAGTGTATTTTAGTGAGTTCGTATAAATGTTTGTATTTTTTGGCATATGGGTTAGTGTCATTCAATATGTTTTGTATCATTTCAATGTGTGATTCAACTAAATTCTTGTTTTCTTTAATCCTTTTTTGTATTGCGTCACAATCATCGTAAATGTAAATCTGTCCATGATCGGGAATTTCATTTGTTTTAGCAATAAGACTATTAGGAGTACTGTGACGAACTTGACCTTGAATTTTTAAATTATATATTCCTTTTTTAAATTCATTTATGACCTTTGCATTAAAACTTGCAAAAGAAAAGCGGTTATTATAATATCGTATTAATTCCCGAAATTTTTTGTCGTTTAATAACATATCTCTCAAGATTTTGTCATAATCACTTAATGGTGGTAGCTTTATTTTTCCGTAGTGGCAGCAACTTTTTTTTGAAAATTCTATCGACCAAAAAACAGCCGAGCAGTATGGGCATATGTAATTCATATCTCCAAAATCTGTATAGTTATCGGTGATCACTGAGTTTTTATGTATATGATATAATTTAGCGGCTTGAATAGGTCTTCTTTTATTTATACGACATTCGTTCATATTAGAGACTTTATTTTTTTCTCTTTTATGATGTAATCGTTTTTCATCCATACCCGCAATTTTATCTTTTATTCGTTTTTTACCTAATCGTTCCTTATCCATAGCTTCAACTTTATCTTTCGTTCGCTTTTTTCGTAGGCGGTCTTTATCCATCACTTCAACGTTATCCTTCTTTCTCTTTTTCTCCAAGCGGTCTTCATCCATAGCTTGTACTTTATCCTTCGTCCTTTTTTTCTTCAAACGGTCTTCATCCATAGCTTGTACTTTATCCTTCGTCCTTTTTTTCTTTAACCGGTCTTCATCCATAGTTGCAATTGTATCTTTCATTCGCTTTTTTTGTAAACGTTCTTCATTCATAGCTTGTACTTTATCCTTCGTCCTTTTTTTCTTTAACCGGTCTTCATCCATAGTTGCAATTGTATCTTTCATTCGCTTTTTTTGTAAACGTTCTTCATTCATAGCTTGTACTTTATTCTTCGTCCTTTTTTTCATTAATCGGTCTTCATCCATGGTTGCAATTATATCTTTCGTTCGCTTTTTTTGTAAACGGTCTTCATCCATAGTTTGTACTGTATCCTTCGTCCTTTTTTTCTTTAATCGGTCTTCATCCATAGTTACAATTGTACCTTTCGTTCGCTTCTTCTGTAAACGGTCTTCATCCATAGCTTGTACTTTATCCTTCGTCCTTTTTTTAATGAATCGATTTTGATTCATGTTCATTATTCTATCTGTATTTCTCTTCTTTATTAATGCGGATTCTGTTAGATTTTTGACTTGTCTTTTCTCATTATTTCTTGTTTTATTGTTTTTGTAATATAACCTATTACGGTTATTTTTTAAAAATTTGTAATTCACACATTCTATAATATCATAATGACCTTTGTCGATTTGTCCAGAAAGGCGAAGAACTAACTTGTTTGTATCACTGATTTGTCCATAAACTGCGGGAACGTCATAACCATCTCTATATATCGAAACATGAATATTATGAATACTAACAAAAGATTGTATTTCGACTTCTCCACCGTATACACTATTAGTAGACATATGTATTTTATACGAATCTTTATTTGAAATTTTCAAACCGTATGATTCATCGCCGATTATAAAATCCTCATACAACAACCATTTGTTCACTATATCCGAAACTATTTCTAATCTGACTTCTCTATGTTTTTCTTGATCGTTATGTATACAATACGAAAAACACCGAAATAAGCAATTATCGTCACCAACTATTGGTATTGTAACCGGACGGCTTGAAATCATTTTCTTTTTACTTGTATTTCTTTGATTATTATAAAGAATCACAAAATTGATACCTATTTCGTATTTCAATATGATGTTATTGAACGATATCCTTTTTGTGAGCTCCAAATGCTATATCCTGCCCCGGTTCCGATCTTATGCAATTCTTTAAACCTCGCTTACTGTTATTAGCAGTTTTGAAAGGGAAACCTTAGAACTTCGTAAAAAATGTATTGGTCTATCACTTTTATACCTGTATACCTATATATACGTATACATGCGTTTAGCATTCATATCATAGCGCAAAGCAGCCGTATATCATGGCGCAAAGCAGCCGTATATCATGGCGCAAAGCAGCCGTATATCATAGCGCAAAGCAGCCGTATATCATAGCGCAATGCAGCCGTATACTATTGCACAACACAGTATTTTTTCCTATAGTTTCTTTGATTCTTTTTAAATCGTATTCACTATTTTGTGTGGTCTATTTGATTACTTAACTTTCGATCCTGTTGTTCAGAGTTATATTGAGTTTTTCTTTTTAAAACCCAAGGCGGCAACTTGGACCAAATTCCATCAAATTGTCCGACCAAATTCCACCGAATTTGTTTAAGGTTCGGCAAGATTCTATTCTGTATCGTCTGTATTAAATATGAATCTTTTGCACTGCAAATTTCAATTTGATTCAATTTAAATTCAAGCTATTTGGTTACAAATGACGTTTCATCGCATTGACGTCAGTAATTTGTAACTACGTTTCGTTTGTTCGCAATGAATACATGTACAATAAAATTGAACTTTTCGAATATCTCATTTCTCCAATTCAAACAGGTGATTCTGCACACAGGGACGCTTGAAATTGTGAATCGTTGTTCTTGAAAAGGAACAGTGACCTTTGAGAATTGTGACGCTTGTAATCACAATGTAAAGTTTTCGGCGGTGTAATAAGTATATTAAATCTGGGGGGAATCTGTGAGCATAGTGCGGACCCAGAAGATGTATGAGTATACTTTATACTATAAAAAGACGTCGCCGCCGTGTCAATATCACAGGGAATCATGAGCAATGATGGGTGAGAACTGTGACCCTATGGGGGTAACTCGAACGGCCGTGGATACCGAGCATACTCGGGGTTGTTCGAAGATGCCCGAGGATACCCGAGGAGAAGGAGTTAGCCGAGGATACCTGGGGGGCCATGGAATGTCCGGCCGCCATGTCCGGCCGCCGTGTCGGACATTCCATGGCCTCCTCAGCTCCGCTCGGTCTTTTGGGCTCCCTTCGACCCTTCCAGGGCCTCCTCAGTTCCGCTCGGCCTTTCGGGCTCCCTTCGGCCCTTCCAGGGCCTCCTCAGGTCCGCTCGGCCTTGTGGGCCTTCTCAGTTCCGCTCGTCTTTATGGGCCTCCTTTGGCCCTTAGGCCCCCCCCCAGGTAACCTCGGCTAACTCCTTCTCCTCGGGTATCCTCGGGCATCTTCGAACAACCCCGAGTATGCTCGGTATCCACGGCCGTTCGAGTTACCCCCATAGGGTCACAGTTCTCACCCATCATTGCTCATGATTCCCTGTGATATTGACACGGCGGCGACGTCTTTTTATAGTATAAAGTATACTCATACATCTTCTGGGTCCGCACTATGCTCACAGATTCCCCCCAGATTTAATATACTTATTACACCGCCGAAAACTTTACATTGTGATTACAAGCGTCACAATTCTCAAAGGTCACTGTTCCTTTTCAAGAACAACGATTCACAATTTCAAGCGTCCCTGTGTGCAGAATCACCTGTTTGAATTGGAGAAATGAGATATTCGAAAAGTTCAATTTTATTGTACATGTATTCATTGCGAACAAACGAAACGTAGTTACAAATTACTGACGTCAATGCGATGAAACGTCATTTGTAACCAAATAGCTTGAATTTAAATTGAATCAAATTGAAATTTGCAGTGCAAAAGATTCATATTTAATACAGACGATACAGAATAGAATCTTGCCGAACCTTAAACAAATTCGGTGGAATTTGGTCGGACAATTTGATGGAATTTGGTCCAAGTTGCCGCCTTGGGTTTTAAAAAGAAAAACTCAATATAACTCTGAACAACAGGATCGAAAGTTAAGTAATCAAATAGACCACACAAAATAGTGAATACGATTTAAAAAGAATCAAAGAAACTATAGGAAAAAATACTGTGTTGTGCAATAGTATACGGCTGCATTGCGCTATGATATACGGCTGCTTTGCGCTATGATATACGGCTGCTTTGCGCCATGATATACGGCTGCTTTGCGCCATGATATACGGCTGCTTTGCGCTATGATATGAATGCTAAACGCATGTATACGTATATATAGGTATACAGGTATAAAAGTGATAGACCAATACATTTTTTACGAAGTTCTAAGGTTTCCCTTTCAAAACTGCTAATAACAGTAAGCGAGGTTTAAAGAATTGCATAAGATCGGAACCGGGGCAGGATATAGCATTTGGAGCTCACAAAAAGGATATCGTTCAATAACATCATATTGAAATACGAAATAGGTATCAATTTTGTGATTCTTTATAATAATCAAAGAAATACAAGTAAAAAGAAAATGATTTCAAGCCGTCCGGTTACAATACCAATAGTTGGTGACGATAATTGCTTATTTCGGTGTTTTTCGTATTGTATACATAACGATCAAGAAAAACATAGAGAAGTCAGATTAGAAATAGTTTCGGATATAGTGAACAAATGGTTGTTGTATGAGGATTTTATAATCGGCGATGAATCATACGGTTTGAAAATTTCAAATAAAGATTCGTATAAAATACATATGTCTACTAATAGTGTATACGGTGGAGAAGTCGAAATACAATCTTTTGTTAGTATTCATAATATTCATGTTTCGATATATAGAGATGGTTATGACGTTCCCGCAGTTTATGGACAAATCAGTGATACAAACAAGTTAGTTCTTCGCCTTTCTGGACAAATCGACAAAGGTCATTATGATATTATAGAATGTGTGAATTACAAATTTTTAAAAAATAACCGTAATAGGTTATATTACAAAAACAATAAAACAAGAAATAATGAGAAAAGACAAGTCAAAAATCTAACAGAATCCGCATTAATAAAGAAGAGAAATACAGATAGAATAATGAACATGAATCAAAATCGATTCATTAAAAAAAGGACGAAGGATAAAGTACAAGCTATGGATGAAGACCGTTTACAGAAGAAGCGAACGAAAGGTACAATTGTAACTATGGATGAAGACCGATTAAAGAAAAAAAGGACGAAGGATACAGTACAAACTATGGATGAAGACCGTTTACAAAAAAAGCGAACGAAAGATATAATTGCAACCATGGATGAAGACCGATTAATGAAAAAAAGGACGAAGAATAAAGTACAAGCTATGAATGAAGAACGTTTACAAAAAAAGCGAATGAAAGATACAATTGCAACTATGGATGAAGACCGGTTAAAGAAAAAAAGGACGAAGGATAAAGTACAAGCTATGAATGAAGAACGTTTACAAAAAAAGCGAATGAAAGATACAATTGCAACTATGGATGAAGACCGGTTAAAGAAAAAAAGGACGAAGGATAAAGTACAAGCTATGGATGAAGACCGTTTGAAGAAAAAAAGGACGAAGGATAAAGTACAAGCTATGGATGAAGACCGCTTGGAGAAAAAGAGAAAGAAGGATAACGTTGAAGTGATGGATAAAGACCGCCTACGAAAAAAGCGAACGAAAGATAAAGTTGAAGCTATGGATAAGGAACGATTAGGTAAAAAACGAATAAAAGATAAAATTGCGGGTATGGATGAAAAACGATTACATCATAAAAGAGAAAAAAATAAAGTCTCTAATATGAACGAATGTCGTATAAATAAAAGAAGACCTATTCAAGCCGCTAAATTATATCATATACATAAAAACTCAGTGATCACCGATAACTATACAGATTTTGGAGATATGAATTACATATGCCCATACTGCTCGGCTGTTTTTTGGTCGATAGAATTTTCAAAAAAAAGTTGCTGCCACTACGGAAAAATAAAGCTACCACCATTAAGTGATTATGACAAAATCTTGAGAGATATGTTATTAAACGACAAAAAATTTCGGGAATTAATACGATATTATAATAACCGCTTTTCTTTTGCAAGTTTTAATGCAAAGGTCATAAATGAATTTAAAAAAGGAATATATAATTTAAAAATTCAAGGTCAAGTTCGTCACAGTACTCCTAATAGTCTTATTGCTAAAACAAATGAAATTCCCGATCATGGACAGATTTACATTTACGATGATTGTGACGCAATACAAAAAAGGATTAAAGAAAACAAGAATTTAGTTGAATCACACATTGAAATGATACAAAACATATTGAATGACACTAACCCATATGCCAAAAAATACAAACATTTATACGAACTCACTAAAATACACTCATTATCAGAATATTATTTATATTTTGTTCGAAACATTAGTCTGGATAAAAATAGATACAATATTCCTTCCACTGCTGAATGTGCAGCTTTAATCGTATCGAAAGATGGTCAAATACCATCGGCTTACGACTTATGTGTATATCCGAAGAATCTCCCCCCAGGGGTTGATAGTCATACATTTCTAAATAAATTATCGTTTCGGGTTGACCCCATGACTTTTCCCATTATGTTTCCTTCGGGTGATTTAGGATGGAGTTGTTCATTTGCACAAAATCCTAATAGTGAAAAAAGACTGTCAGCTCTTCAATATTACTCATACCGTTTAGCATATAGACCAAGAGGTAAATTCAATCCTATATTGTATTCTGGGAGATTAACTCAACAATACGTAATACAAGCTTATATTATCATAGAAAGTAATAGATTAAATTATATTAGATATAATCAAAAACAATTAAAAATTAAATGTTATCAGGGTTTGATTGACCACGTAGCTCGAAGTGCAATGAACGACTCAAATAATTTTGAAAACAGGGAAAGGTTAGGCAATATGTTTGTTTTACCAACAACATATATTGGAAGTCCTCGCCACATGCATCAACTATATCAGGATGCAATGGCTATTTCAAGGGCAGTTGGTAGACCAGATTTATTTCTAACCATAACGACTAATCCAAATTGGCCAGAAATGAAACGAATATTGAAAGAATTTCCTGTTGGAACCACATGTAACGATGTTCCGAATATAACTGTACGCCTTTTTCATTCCAAATTACGTTGTATAATATCTGATATAATGAGTGGCAAAATTTTTGGGAACGTATTGGCATATGTTTACACTTTAGAATTTCAAAAACGCGGGCTTCCTTATGCTCATTTATTATTCACCTTAAACCATAAAAATAAATTGTTGAACCCAAATATGATAGATGATTGTATTAGAGCCGAGATTCCTACGGATAAAACACATTTACAAGAGTTGGTGATCAAACACATGTTACATGGTCCACACACAGAATATTCGCTGTGTTATGACGTAAAAAAAAATTTCTGTTCCAAAAATTTTCCTAAAGCTTTTTGTAATCAAACTACATTTGACAAAAATGGTTTTCCGACATATAAACGTATCGATAACTGTACTGCAGGTCATATATATAATCGAAAAATTGGAGGTGAGACAGTCAAGGTTAATAATTCTATGGTAGTGCCTTACAATCCGGTTTTACTTGAAAAATATAATTGTCACTTAAATGTTGAATACTGTGCTTCGATTATGAGCATTAAATATATTTATAAATATTTACACAAAGGACATGATCGGGCATACGTAAAATTAAAAAAATTCACCGACAAAGATGAACAAACTAACGAAAATGAAATTTATGATGAAATTACGGAATACATAGATAGTCGTTATTTAAGCCCTATGGAAGCTGCCTGGCGCATTGAAGAACTACCGCTTTCAGGAAGATCACACAGTATAGTTCGTTTGGCAGTTCACACAGAAAATCAACAAAAAAATATTTATGAAGAACGCAAAGAAGAGAAAGCACTACAGAACCAGGAAACGACCTTGACCGCTTGGTTTAAATTGAATAATAAAGACGAAAATTCAAGAAAAAGTTTATATGTAAACATACCTAAAAATTACCTCTTCGATCCGGTTAGGAAAACTTGGGTAAAGCGAAAAACTTTTTCGAAAATTATCGGACGCATGAATAACGTAAGTTCAAAAGATACAGAACGTTTTCATTTAAAATTAATACTACATCGTGTAACAGGAGCATTGAATTTTAATGATCTAAAAAGTTATGAAGGAATCAACTATTTAACTTATAAAGAAACTGCAATAGCGATGGGGTTAATTGAGACAGACAAGAATATTTTCGATATTTTCGAAGAAGCATGTGACGTTATGATGCCAAAGCAATTACGAAAATTTTTCGCGTGGTTCATCATTTCGGATAAAACATGTTTTTCCAATCAAATTTGGGAAAAGTTTAAACCATATTTCTGCGAAGGTTTCAAGCATAACGCGGAATACAAAGCTTTAACAGAAATTAATGATATTTTAAATTTGGAAGGATTAAATTGCTCTGAATTTGGACTTCCTGAACCAGAGAAAATATTAATAAATCAAAATTTAAAAGATGAAAAGATTATACTATCAATCAATAAAGAATTGTATGAGACATCGATAAAAACGTTTAATACTGAACAAATGGTAATTTTCAACTACATAACCGATAAACATAAGAAACGAACTATATTTATTGACGGTCCGGGTGGTACAGGAAAAACTTATTTATATAAAACATTAATACATTACTTTATAAGTAAAGGAAAGAAAATTATATCTATGGCATGGACAGGTATAGCATCAATTTTATTACCCGGAGGTATGACGAGTCATAGAACTTTTCGGTTACCTTTAGATTTATCAAGCATCGAGTCATCATTTTTGAAGTTAGATTCCGATAAGAAAAAATTACGGGAATGCGATGTTATAATATGGAATGAGGCTTCTATGATTCCCAAAAAAGCTTTAGAAATTATTGACAAAACCCTAAGAGATTGTTGTGATCTCGAAAATCTTCCATTTGCAGGTAAATTAGTCATTTTGGGAGGAGATTTTCGTCAAATCCTTCCGGTCATAAAAAACGGTTCCAAATTTAACACAATTCAGGAAACAATAAAATGTTCTCACCTATGGGAGAATTTTGAAATATTAAAATTAAAAACTAATATGAGAGCAAATGACATTGATTTTGCATCATTTCTGTTAAAAATAGGAGAAGGAAAAATTAAATCGTTCATTATACCACCAGAATGGAAGTCCAACGATATTTGTGAAGAAGTGTATGGTTCGATTAATAACGAGTCAGAAAATTTGTCGAATTGTGCCATTTTGGCATGTCACAATGAAGACATATACAAATTAAACGATAGGGTATTGAGGAAAATTAATAAAGAACAAAAAACATATTATAGTATCGATTACGCGAAATATAAAGGAATAGACGATACCGACCAAGATGTTCAATTAAATTACCCTACTGAATATTGAAATTCTTCAAAATTTCCGGGACTTTCCGTGCATAAATTGATTTTAAAAATAGGTGCCATCGTAATGCTAATTAGGAATTTAAGTATAAATGATGGGTTGTGTAAGGGAACTCGGTTGAAAATTCTAAGATTATTCAAATTTAATATAGAAGTTGAAATAATTACAGGATCGAAAACTGGACACGTAATATTCATTCCAAGAATTCTTATGGATACAGGGGAACATTCTTTTTCACCATTTATACTATACCGTAGGCAATTTCCAATTATATTAGCCTTCGCAATGCCGATTAACAAATCTCAGGGACGAAGCTTTGACAAAATTGGAATTTATTTTTGTAGAGATCTATTTAGTCACGGTCAATTATACGTAGCTCTATCAAGATGCAAAAATAGGGATAAACTATTTATAGAAAATGCTTCAACAAATTCAGATATAATTGAAAATATAGTATGGAATGAGGTTTTTGATTAAGTTTGCTTTTTATTCATAAAAAAATATGGCAAAAGCATGTTATTAGCACATGGATATCTGGCTACTTTGGCCAGCATACGTGGCTGATTGAAACGCACGAAACTATAATTATATTTGTTATTAGATCCCGAAAAATATAGGAAGATGGTGCTGCTCTGCGCAATAATCCGAATTTGAGTCAAGTCACCCTATGGTTCACTTTACGCTCCTCAACTCCATTGAATTCCTTAAATTCTTAACTATTGTAACCGAATCTGAATCACCTAATCAACATTGATTAAACGATTGATATTCGATAAATTTTCGTCATTTTTTGAATAAATATAGTTACGTTTTACGTTTCGAAGTTCTTCATTTAATTTTATACCCTGTGATATATAATTATCACAGAAATATATTACAATATTACAATATATATATATATTGACATAGTTATTGACCCCGCGTACAACGGCAATAACGCCATAGGTGTACACCGTGAATCTGAATCACCCTGTAGTTCAATTTACGCTCCTCAACGATAATTCACAGGTTTCGCCACTGATATATATAATAACTGGATAGCAGCTCGCCGCCATAACGGTGTATCAATTAGAAGCTTGGATTTCGACCATTGCGACGCCTGGCAGTCATCCTGGGAACTACGTATATATACGTATAGGGCGAGATATATGTATCAGTGGCGAGGCCCGTTCAAAACTACAAAGCGCGAGTACAGTATTAGGAAATGACAAAATATCATCCCGATTCGGAAATAATGTGAATAATACAACGCAACGTAGTTTGTAGGGGAACTTGAAGGTTGCATTTTATTAGAGTATACACGATGTAATATTAATAAATTAATAAATTATTAATAATTATAAATTAATTATTATAATAATCATAAATTAATTATTATAATAATCATAAATTGAGTAAATCACATACCCTGTAACTATTACCTGAATGACGTTGAAATTGCATACATTCATATATCACGGTCTTAGATGAATTTTTTTTAATTACAGTGAAACCTCCCTTAACGGACACCTCTTAATAGCGGAAACCTCTTTATACCGGACAAGTTAGAAATCCCCTAGCTATTCATCCCCTAGCTGGCTATATTCCGAATAACGGACACCTCTGAATAGCGGACAAAATTTCCGGTCCCGAAGGTGTCCGCTATTGGGAGGTTTCACTGTATCACAGCTTTCATATAAACATCTATCTCAGAGTAACTCACAGGAAAACTTATAGTTATATTCGGAAAAAGTAGTAGAAACATCCTCAGAATAAGTAACAGTATTACAACAAATTCAGCGACAATCACAGTTACTGGTGCAAACCTATAGTAATATTTGGCAAAAACGTAGTACAAACATTCTCAGAATAACTATTTTTGGTAACAGTATTGCAACAAATTCAGCGAAAATCACACTTACTGATGCGCCCAAACGATTTGTCGGCTTAGAAAATGGCGAACATTTGTGCCAGTTACCGAAAGTGCATGATTTTTTGTCAATGCATAAAGTCTAAGTTCAATGTACGTTGCAAGAATTGTTTCAACACGCTTGTGTACATGGTGTGAAAATTCTTCTACAACGAACATGTCAGTAACATGCCCTTCTAGTTCAGAAAATAGATCGGAATTTGATAGAAGCAGATCCTGAAAGATAGCTGAGGCAAGGACTGCCGGGAAATTTGATTCAACTGGGGGCTTACCCATATTGGCGTTGCATGCTCGACGGAAAAATTTCTCAGCAATGGTACATATTGTGATTACACTTTTGGACGGAATTGTCAAACCACCTCTACTCTTCGACAGTATCAGGGCGATTCGGTTATGGCGATTCGAGAAATCATCAGCAGCAGCTATCGATTCACAAGCGCTCAAACATTCTGAACACTTCATTTTTGTACGTAACTTACGAACAACAAACCCCGCAATATACCCTACTGTCTGTTGCGAGAATTCACTCAGGCTGCTCGGCACAGACCAAGCAAAATCTAAAAATTCATTGAGAACTTCAGAAGTGGATGAGAGCAAAGGGGGTGTTTCATCTAGATTATATTTTTGTTGAACTCTCAGATTATCCATCTCATCATAAACATGCACATCATATTTATCAACTTTGACTTTTTTTTTGGCTGAAGAAATATTCAAGATTTTAGTATTATCCATAGCCTGAATGTTGCCAGTTGAGACTTGCACATCATGTCGCACCAAAAGCCTTTTAAAAGCCGAAATAAATTGCGACGCGGTTGGGTTTGGGCACCAGCCACTGCGACCCCGGATAGCACAAAAAAATAATTCGAGGTGATCCCGGCTCATTTTGTAAGTGGTCAAGTAACTGAGGTTGAAGTTCAGCGGTTTGACATAAAAATCATACACATTTATGGCTGATGAAACAGCCGTATAGAAGCCAATGAAGCCAGCTTTACGCCTAGATGCAAATATTGACGAGCCATTTTGATCTTTGATGTTAGCTAGATACTTGATCTCATTTGTAATTCGTAGACGCCAGACATGCTCATTAGTGCTTCGCAAAGGAGCCTTGAAGCCCTTGCCCCAAGGATTTCGGACATTAAGAAAATCGAAAATGCAGTCGATACTGCGAATAAATCTTACTGTTGCTTCGCAGCCCTTAAACTGTGGCAACTTCAATACAGACCAACAGAACTCTATTGCATCCGCTACACTGCTACTTAGAGTCTGCGCGGCTAAAAAAACTTTCATGATCATTTTCTTAAAATCTATATGACGCGTTCTTAATTTGTTCCCTAAGCGTAGTCCCTCTTTTTCCTGAATCTGAGCTAAAGCTACGATGTACTCCCACTTTATCTCGGCACCATTTTCATGAAGAAGAATTTTATACTCGGCAAGGCAATTTCGTATGTTTTTGAGCATATGGCACGGATCAAAAAATACATTAACTATCGGTTCCTTGGTAATTGGATGAGGAAAATACGGCTGAAATTTCTCACTGTCTTTATCTAAATTGGCTCCAAGCTTTTTCAACATCGAAGAATGGTCGGGTGGTCCATCCATTGTTAATGAACAAACCTTTATCCCAACCTGTTCTAAACGAATGAGGCTTTCTCGCACCATGTTTGCCTTAGTTTCTGCAGATAAGCCGTTGACTAAAAAGTAACCGATTGGTAATTTCCAATTTGAGTTCAGGGGTACGACCATAAAAACAAGGCTATCTTTTGCTTCGGGAAGATCATCTCCCATATTCATCCCTGTCCCAACATCTACATGACCCCTCTGTTTGCCATCTCGACCTCGTTGGCTTCCTTTTTTAATACCTATTTCATCCATAAGTAATGCGCATGTTATTTGCTTGCCTTTTTCAGCTGCCCTATCAACCTTATACTTCAATGTAGAAAAACAATCCTCGACAAAACCTGGCTCAGCATCTATGCTGGCATACCATGTACGAATCACAGCTGGATGTGGTAAAGCCAATTCGAAAGTCTTTCGTACGAAATCATATGCCTCTGGCGAGTAGAAGTGTAATGTTAACGCGAAACATCGTAGTTGTGGTGGATATTGTTCTCGAGTTAGCTTACGAGACTTATTATTTTTCAACATCCTCGTAAATAGTGAGAGCGGTGTGTTACTGAAGCTGGATAATATGTATGAAATAGATTCTGAAACAATTTTTTTCTTGTTCAACGTATTCACGACTTTTTTTAGAGAATCCACTTTGGTTTTCAGATTATTGACTTGTCTCTTTAAAGCTTTGACTTTTTTTTGGGATGATTCATATTTTTGCCGAACAAGATTTAATTTTTTTCTACTTGTTCGAGGAGTGTCTTCATAATGTTGATCGTGTTTGAGTAAGACTCGCCGCCGTGATGTCGTTGGTGTAAGCATAGTTGTTACTTCATCCCGATAAGTAGATGCCTTTGGAGTCGAAAAAGTACAGTTTGGTATTGAAATTTCAGGACCTGAAATTTCGAAGTACGAATACGATAATTCACAAGCGCGCACATTTTTTGAGAATGAAGTATGCAATTCGTAAAAAGTTACATTTTGACTGTTAATCAATAATTAATTAATTTATAATTAGTTAATACGTAATAAGACTAACTACATAAGCATACTCACTCATTGTGAGAAGTATCGCCTCTTGTGAACTGGACTCCCCCGCACAGTTCGTTCCACCCGTCGGTACAGATGGTGAAATACTTCTGGTAGGCGTTGACATGTCGACCTTTAATTCTGCGCAGTCATGAGTTATTTATTTATTAATTTTTTAACGCAAAAACGTTCACGATCACTAGAAATGAACGAGTATAACTAGAAATGAACGAGTATACAATATATGTACTTTTATTTGGAACCTGGCCTTCATCCAAACTGGTATGTGCCTAAATTGTATCTTGCGTGAAAATTGTGGGCAAGCTACCCTTACGTAGCCTAGTAAAATTCCACCAGCGCTCAAAACAATTATCTGTAAAATGGTCAGAGCAAAGAACCGCTGTTTTTGCAGGTACCCAGAGTGGTCTCCCGATTTTTTCGGTCCATTTTTGCCTTTCAATTATATTGGCTGGGAATCTAACAAGATTTTGAAGAATTGATGTTCGTTCGTAGCCTCCAAACAATTCATTTTATAGTACTTACCTGTGAAATGTTTTTCCTTTTTCTGTAGTTAATTTTTTACAATACTCACAATATCTTCCCATTTTTTAATTATATCAGTGCATCACTAATTATTACTTTTTAAATCGCCGCCTATTTGTTGGCATGGTAATGTAAACAACGTAGTTCCCAGGATGACTGCCAGGCGTCGCAATGGTCGAATCAAAGCTTCTAATCGGTACAAGCGCTGACCGATGCAACCATAGTGAACTGCTATCCAGTTATTATATATATCAGTGGGTTTCGCATAAATTTATCCAATTCATTTTTTATAATCAGCTTTTTTTAAATGAATATAGTTACGGTTCGCATTTCCCTTTAGTAAAAAAGAGATTGTAACGGAAGTTGTCACCGCTTTTCCGAAATGTCTATTGGCTGTTGTATGCGCGACGGATGTCGCTGTTTTTCAGCGACGTGTGATATACAATTGTTTCAACATAGACAGCTCGCGTTCGTTTTTCGATAAATGTGTCAAAATACGTATTTATTTTATAATCAATTCGCTACACCTTAATATTATTTGAACTGAAAAGTTTCAAGCATTTATTAACGCTGAATTACATCCGCAAGTGTCGTACAGGGCGGAACAGTTCGCGAATTTCATTATACATATCAGGTACATATATCTTGTTAAATATATGCGTTCGCGTTCGTTTTTCGATAAATGTGTCAAAATACGTATTTATTTTATAATCAATTCGCTACACCTTAATATTATTTGAACTGAAAAGTTTCAAGCATTTATTAACGCTGAATTACATCCGCAAGTGTCGTACAGGGCGGAACAGTTCGCGAATTTCATTATACATATCAGGTACATATATCTTGTTAAATATATGCTAATGTTGAGTTCTGTTGAATATATACAATCTATTTTTTCAGGAACACAATTAAGAAGTTAACACGCTGAATTATAATCAAAGGAGCCGTCCACGGCTGAACTGCAATCGAAGATTTCACTACAGATTTCACTTACATATCATAACGTTTCACAAATACATCTCAATATTAGGTTCTGTTGAAGTTTGCAATGGATTTTTTGTAGTTACATACCTTCAATTTTTTTCAGGTACGCGGAGGAGAATTTAAGAACCGTTTTTCTGAATATAACAAGTGTCATAACGGTTAACTCATTTGCATGTTCGTTCTATATATTTAATTCATGCACATATTATTATAGTCTAAGAGCTGACGACCTAAATGGTGAGGTAATTTTATCGTCAACGAAAGTCAGGATAATACTTACCTGACAAACCCTTATGCGAGAATCGTCGATCCGGCAGGCCGCTGCTGGTGGGTTCAGATATTATGGGGGGGGGGGTAAAAGTATCGTCTTCAATTTTTGTGGCAAATAGTTCCGCTATACTCCCAATACACCAAAAAAAAATTTCAAATCGATCAATAATATCTGAACCCACCAGCAGCGGCCTGTCAGATCGACGATTCTCGGATAAGGGTCTTTCAGGTGAGTATTATCCTGACTTTCATTGACGATAAAATTACCTCACCATTTTGGTCGTCAGCTCTTAGACTATTAGGATGAATTCGAACTTATTTCATTTTTTGGCAATATATCAATAAAAAATGTAATGATTGTTGACTGCATTTCTTTATGAGTACCTCGCTGGATATTACATTACGATGAATATGAGTATATAATCAAACTGTAACCGTAAGCGAAGCTTCACGCATATCTTGTTCATAATACAAATTTTGTTTCAAATTCGGTACACTTATCTTCTTACAATAGCCAGGTCGTTAAAATCTTTATAATCAACGTGAGGGTGTCATCGTCTCGAATTACGTTTAGAAGGAACTGTATTTAAATTAATTGTCTGCAAAGATACGAGACTGATGATATTGGAATTCTTATAAGTGGGATTGAATATGTCAAATTATGAAGATGATAAAAATGCAGCTAAGAAAGTTATTTGTTTGAAAACCTTCGTATATAAAATTCAGAAATAGATTTATATGACAACATCATGATTACCGACATGATTGTGTGATTAGTGACCTACTGTCTTTTATGAAACTAACTCACCATGGAATTATACATATAATCTCTTGAAGATAAGATATAGGCATTTGACAATGTCGGTAGAAATAAAACGATATATTTTCCACAAGTGATATCAAACGTTTTATTCATCAGAACACACTCATACAACGAAAAATAATGTTTTATTTAATTCAGGATTAATCATAAGCCAAAGGGCAATTATAGTCATTTACCGTAGTGCTATACGTATACTTATAAATACAATCACAGAAGCAGTAGGGTGTTCAAAAAAATAATTTTTTTTTTAGTCATTACTGGAACGGCAAAATTAAAACATTTTAGAATAAATCAAAAGTGGAAAAATAATTCAATATGAAAACCAACAGATAGTTCAAAAAAAATTCTGGTTGAAGAATTTGATCGATGTATATTATATTGACGAATTCGAATTGGAAAAGTTTGATAATTTATCTCCTTTTTATTTGAATTGTGATCAAACTATAGAAGGGTAAGCATTAAATCATAATCATCATTGACCGAAGAGAAGAATTTGATCAATGTAGGTACCCAGACAGCACAGAACTGAAAGTTGTCTAAAAGAGGCCTTATGGACAACAAACGCACCATTTTTTGACGTATAAATGTTGTCTTAGTCTTAAAGACGTCTTAACGACGCCTTTCGGGGTTGAGACAACATTTAGACGTCAAAAAATGGTGCATCGTCGTCCATAAGACCTCTCTTAGACAACTTCCAGTTCTTTGCTGTCTGGGTATATAGGGTGGTCGTTGGAAATTCATTTTTTTCAGGACCCTCCCTCACAATTCTCCTTTTTTGTGTGAAAACATATGGGAAATTTGCTTCTTTGTAAAAAAATGGAACGAACATGTGCCAGACGATGAAAGTTTTTTTTATTATGATTCCGCAGTTTTTTGGAAATGTAAAATGCAGAAAATGAACAGAAAAAAATCAAATTTGAAAAAATGACGACAAAATTAGATTTTTTTCTTAATAAAAAAAAAAAAAAAAAAAAAACAATTTCCCTCATGTTTCTAAACGAAAAGGAAACTTTTGAGAGGGCACCTAATAAATTTTTATTTTTCAACGACCGCCCTAAACTATATTATATTGACGAATTCGAATTCAATTGGATTTAATACGCTCGGCTGCTATTGATTCATTGGATCCTGTTTCTTCACGTTTTGTAGGAATACTTTGACATCCTCTCAACAACTTAGGTAGTGACATCTTCACATTATCAATTGATCTAACATCTTCGATAGATTTGACTAAGAAATGGACTGGATTTGCTGCGCATAAAAAAAATTGAATATCATTAAATAACACACTACATAATTCTATTATTAATTGTCACAGCGAAAGTATTTCTGATAGAAATATATTACCATTCGGCTGCAAGTATCCTTTAATTTCAACATGATCACCTTTTGTGAATTTATGGTTGTTCTCCATCTCGACGGCCCCTAACGAAATCAGCTTATCTTAGCGCTGTCGTTATAAACAGCGTATCTGTGTGCACGCAGAAAAAGGATTTGTTGAAACAAATGATATTTGTTTGAATGAACGAAATTCGGCGATCAAATACGGCGAATTGAATGTTTTTTCAAATCAACAACATATTCTTTGATGCAAAGTAGTAGTGTCAGGGGAAACAAACGATAGCTTCGGATTGAATGAGATTGATTCAAACCAAATGAGGAATACTTGACCCAACTAATTATTCAAACAGAATATATTGGATTGGTTCAACAAATCCTTTTTCTGCGGGTGTTAAAAGTATAGGAGATACGCTGTTTCGAACGACAGCGCTCAGATAAGCTGATTTCGTTAGGGGGCGTCGATCTGTGCTATTCTGAATTCAAGTTTGAATCGTCCATCAGTAATTGAACCACAACCAAAATCATTTGACTTGACGGTTTGTCGCGTGATAATGAAGAAATAAGATATGATGAATCCTTCAACCCCTACAAGTTATTATTCATATGAAAAATAATTGTCATGCAATTGCATTTGATTCGAATTAAATTATAAATATAATAAGATGCATAAAATTATATACACTGACTTATGTAACCGGTTGATTTTCCGACATTCTCCAATAGAACTGATTCAGGGATGGCTAATTCGTCAACATTTGGGACATTATGAGCTCCTAAAATGTTAACTATCGTGTTCGATTGAATAATTAGTTCAATATTGAGCGTGCCTTTGTTGAAATTACTTATCAAGCATGGTTTGACATAAGCACCATCGATATGTACGATCTGTGATTATGCAGAATTTATTACACAATATTTTATAGAATAAATCTTGGAATATTCATTGAATAAATTTGAAATAAATGTGAAACAAAAAACATACGTGGTTTCTGCGCAGCATGGGTTCGATTCGTTTGACGTCATCATTCCAAGTGATTACTTGTACGCGATCGCCAGAATTGTTGTTGACAAAAAATTTGAGTATGGTGTGATTTTTTGATCCAACCAACCAGGACGCTTCGATAGCGTCTATGTATCCAACGACTTTCACTGGAAGAATTATCGGATGTAAAAAATGATAATGACCATTAATCATATGATTGTTTTTCAAATAAGAGATAGAAACAAATATCAAGAAGAGAGTAACTATGAGCATAGAAGATATTGTGCAATGAAGATATAATACTTACGCAGTGGAATCATGAGGAGATATAGGATGTAAGTCATCACTCGAAGTATATGCAATTGGAATATCATTTTCCATCTTAAGATTTTCAATTGAATCTTCTATAATGCTGTCCATTTCAACCCACCAATCAATAGAAAATATATTTGAAATCGAAACGAGATGTGATTGATTATGATTCAATGTTTACGCTTCTATAGTTTGATCACAATTAAAAATCAGAAAAAATTAATCAACAAACTTTTTTAATTACGTTGTCATGAGAGAATGTGAATAAAAATAACAAAATGATTTCGACTGGTCCTAATAAAACAGCGCTATCTCGCCGTGTTTAAATGACATATTAGTAAACGCCAAACGGCGAAATCGCGCTTTTATAACCAGCACGGCTAGATAGCGCTGTTTCATCAGGACCCGTCGATTTGTGATATACATTCCTAAATTCCGAGCTCAGGCGGTAAATCAGCTTCGTTTGTTTTTTTTATTAATATGTCATTTAAACACGACGAGATAGCGCTGTTTCATTAGGACACGTTGAAATCATTTTGTTATTTTCATTTACATACTCCCATGACTACGTAATTAAAAAAGTTTGTTGATTTATCTTTTCTTATTTTTAATTGTGATCAAACTATAGAAGCGTGAACATTAAGTCATAATCAATCATATCTCGTTTCGATTTCAAATATATTTTCTATTGATTAGTGGGTTGAAATGAACAGCATTACAAAAGATTTAATTGAAAATCTTGAGATGGAAGATGATATTCCAATTGCATATACTTCGAGTGCTGATTTACATTCTATATCTCCTCATGATTCCACTGCGTAAGTATTATATTTTCCTTCTATGCTCAGTTACTTTCTTCCTGATATTTGTTTCTATCTATTATTTGAAAAACAATCATGATATGATTTATGGTCTTTTGATCATCATTTGACTTCATTATGATTTTTTATATCCGATAATTCTTCCAGTGAAATCGTTGGATACATAGACGCTATTGAAGCGTCCCGGTTGGTTGGATCAAAAAATCACACTATACTCAAATTTTTTGTCAACAACAATTCTGGCGATCGCGTACAAGTAATCACTTGGAATGATGACGTCAAACGAATCGAACCCGTGCTGCGAACAAACCACGTATGTTTTTTGTTTCACATTTATTTCAGATTTATTCAATAAATATTCCAAGATTTATTCTATAAAATATTGTGTAATAAATTCTGCATAATCACAGATCGTACATATCGATGGTGCTTATGTCAAACCGTGCTTGATAAGTAATTTCAACAAAGGCACGCTCAATATTGAACTAATTATTCAATCGAACACGATAGTTAACATCTTGGGAGCTCATAATGTCCCAAATGTTGACGAATTAGCCATCCCTGAGTCAGTTCCATTGGAGAATGTTGGAAAATCAACCGGTTATATAAGTCAGTGTATATAATTTTATGCATCTTATTATATTTATAATTTAATTCGAATCAAATGCAATTACATGAAAATTATTTTCATATGAATAATAACTTATAGGGGTTCAAGGATTCATCAAATCTAATTTCTTCATTATCACGCGACAAACCGTCAAGTCAAATGATTTTGGTTGTGGTTCAATTACTGATGGACGATTCAAACTTGAAGTTAGAATAGCACAGATGGAAAACAACCATGAATTCACAAAAGGTGATCATGTCGAAATTAAAGGATACTTGCAACGGAATGGTAATATATTTCTATCAGAAATACTTTCGCTGTGACAATAATACACGGAGAGGATTTTATAGTAGAGATTACTATAAAATATAGTACAAGAGATTTTGAATAAACTGTTCATCGTATAACAATATTTTTTTCATTGTAATCAACTATTTATCGTATAGCAGTTGATTGAAAAAACCCTTGTACTATATTTTATAGTGATCTCTATTATAAAATTCTCTCCGTGTAGAATTATATAGTGTGTTATTTAATGATATTCTATTTTCTTTATGTGCAGCAAATCCAGTCCATTTCTTTGTCAAATCTATCGAAGATGTTAGATTCATTGATAATGTGAAGATGTCACTACCTAAGTTGTTGAGAGGATGTCAAAGTATTCCTACAAAACGTGAAGAACCAGGATCCAATGAATCAATGGCAACCAAGCGTATTAAATCCAATTGAATTTGAATTCGTTAATCTAATATACATTGATCAAATTCTTCTTTTCGGTCAATGATGATCGATATTGTTAATTCAATCTAATAATAATTACCATCAAAATGTTTTCCTGTTACAGTATGTATTCAAAATTCCGACAGCACCCGAGTAAAAAAGATTATATATAATTATATATAATTATATATAATCTTTTTTAATCGGGCATATTTTTATAAATTGTTTGTTGGTTTTCATACACAGAGACAAGAGTTTATATTTATAGCGAATCAACATATATTTGTATATAAGGAAATAAATATTTATTCATCGTTAACAAATATCAGTTGACCCAAATGATATTCGGTCGAGTCAAACAACGACTATACATAAATGAGTTCACTTAACCCAATATCATCTGGACTAACTAATATTTGTTAACTATGAATAAATATTTATTTGCTTATATACAAATAATCGTTTATTAACTATAATTAAACTTTTTTCCCTGTGTATTGAATTATTCGCAGTTCTGATTTATTCTGAAATGTTTCAATTCGGCCGTTCCAGTAATGCCTGCTTCTGTGATTGTATCTATATAAGTACACGTAGTACCATGGTAAATAACTATAATCGTCTCTCAGCCTATGAATGATCCACAATTAAATAAGAAATTATTTTTCATTGTATGAGTGTTCTGATGAATAAAACATTCGATATCACTTTCGGTGATTTATCGTTTCATTTCTACCAACATTTTTGAATGCCTATCTTATCTTCTATTTATGAAATTGAATAACATTTCCCGAATTGTATTATTTAATTTGATATTTTTTTTCAAAAAGCTTTACTGCAATATCAATCGACAAACTCGACACTTTTAATAAAGAATTGTATGTGAACGTCCACATAAAAAGCGCCCACTTTGTCGAATTTAGTTTCCTAGATAATCGCAATTTATTTCCTCGAATTTTTTTTATTTTTTTCTTAAAGCAGTTGATTGGTCATTCCATAGTCTTTAAGTCCGGGTTGTTCAGGCATCTGTTCTCTGCCGAGCAGCCTCACTCCTGAATGTCTCGGTGCGTGAGTGTCGTGGCTGGCCACCCTGTTACTATCTTAGAGTCTTAGTTTTAGTCTTAATCTTAACTTTAGCTCTAGTGATTCTATTCTAGCTCTATTTTTCCAGTCTAATATTATCTAGAATAGCTTAGTTTTGCTTTCTTGTTGTTACTTAGTTATTCAGTTTACCTAGTTTTACTTTCTTTCTGTATTCTATCATTGCCTATGGCTTGCCCAACATTGTTATGGACAAATAAAAAAACTCTACCTATCTAGTCATTTTTCAATGACCCAAATCATAACCTATTCAACTTCCGAATAACACGAGAGATAAGACACAAAAATAGTACCTCGAACTTTGATTTCGTTCTTCTCAAAACGAGGTTTTTGGCACTTTCGACTTTGAAAGTCTATAACTCCGCGGTTTTTGCACCTAGAAAGTCGGATCATCTCTCTCAATGTTTCAAATTCAGTCAGGAATACGCCCACATGCATAACTACAATAGTGCCAAAGTGAACCCTTTTCATGCGGACTTCCACATATACTTTCCTGGTGAATTAGTTTCATAAATGACAGCAGGTCACCGATTAGATAATCATGTCGTTAATCATTATGTTCTCAAAAAAATCTATTTCTGAATTTTATATACGACGATTTTAAACCAATAACTTTCTTAGATGCATTTTCATCATCTTCATAATTCAACATATTAATAATATTAACTCCAATATTATCAGTCTCCTATGTTTGCGGACAATTAATTTGAATACAATTCTTTGTAAACGTAATTCTTAACGGTGAAATCCTCACGTTGATTACCAAGGTAAATTTTCAACGAATCCCATGAACGTACACGAGAACAAGCAACGTATAATTGTCCATGATTAAATACATCTTTCCTAAGGTCGAGTCCAATTTTGTCGAAAGTCTGTCCTTGCGACTTATTGATAGTCATCGCGAAAGCTAATTTTATAGGAAATTGTCTCCTTTTGAACGTAAACGGGTAACTGTTTTCACAATATAACGTTATACGATTCAGAAATACAATTGCTCCCACCTTATCGCCGGTAAGAATTTCACATCGGAGCATATTATTTCTCAAATCCAAAATCAATAATCGAGTACCGTTACAAAGACCTTCATTTATACTTAGATTTCGAATCAGCATAACGACGCTATTCACTCTTAACCGTAGTTCATGTGGAGGAAGAGATGGGGGATTTAAACTGTTCAAATATTCTGGTAGTAGAATTTCTTCAATATCGCCATTGTCTTCACAATTTTCTGTACTATCTACACTTGTATAGATTCGCTCACTTTCCATTTCTAATAGCTGCACAACTCTTATATTTATTTCATCTACGTCTACATTTCGTGCAGCTAAAATTGCACATTTTGCCGCCTTTCTATATTGTTTATTCCTGATAAGTCCACCAAATGTGTCTTCTACTATATCAGCGGTTATGCCTGCTATACAACAGTTTGGAATGCTGATATTATCATTAATGTCATTCAGTACTCCATCCCCTAGATCTATCAAAAATTTCATAAAATCAACTTCTTGAGGTAATGTTCGCATGTTTTTCGTCAAAGAATATTTGACGAAGTATTGCGAAACCGAACTAAATTTAATTGATAAATTGACTGTTTCGCTACGGGTGCTATGCATTTTAATAGGTAGAAGTTGCCTGAAATCACCGCTCAGAATCATAATCTTACCACCGAAAGGCAGATCATTATTCATAATATCACGCAAGATCCGGTTCATGACTTCCAAAGCATATCGTGGAGCCATTGGAGCTTCGTCAAAAATAAAAATTTCGGTCCCTTCGAGATATTTTGCTTCTTTCGATTGCAATTTAATATTAGATGACGAATCTGCGAAAAGAGGAACTGGTAAGCCAAAAGTCTTGTGGACTGTCTTCCCATTAGGAAGCAATACTGCCGCAATTCCAGTGAATGCCATGGTAATTACGCGTTTGTTTCTACCCTTGAGAAGATTCCATAGAGTGATATATAAAAAAGTTTTTCCAGATCCACCGGGTCCATCGATGTAATAACATGTATCCGCAGTGTGATTTTTATTATCGATTAGATTCAAGATAATATCTATAATCTTTTTCTGTTGCTCATTTAATCTTGTATATTGCTGCGTTCCATTTTCAATGGCTTGTTGAAGCGATATACCATCATCCATTTCAACGATATCCGGTAATTGCATCATTTCGGGAAAATCAGCTAGACTTCGACCTTCGGCACAAAGCATTGCATTTATTTGGGCATACGATTTATTTTGTCCGTGTAGCGTACCTGCGTGTTTTGCATAATCTTCTGACATTGCAACTTTAAATTCTTCCCAGAGATGTTCAGGATGAGCTGGCTGACAGTGTATCAAAATGCGAACAAATAACCTGCGTAATTGTCGAGGCATCATCCAAACTTCTGCTTCGTGCATTGCTCGGCTCCATTCTTCATCGTCTTCGATGAGACCTAATTTCAAACAAGTAGCTGAAAATGTTTGTTGAAGTTCTCCGTTCACCGTTCTCAAATATTCGAAACTTGTAGCCCCTCTGATAGTTAACAATAACAACCGCAAATGAAACAGCTCTACCTGCGTGGGGCTAACAGCATACATGCGCCCGATACAGTTGAAATGAGACTTACGTTTATCCCAATGAGAAATATTTTCACCACTGTTATCCTTTTGCTTCTTGAATGTATAGTAAGATGGAATATCAACGTACAAATATTGTTTGGCTTGCTCGTCACGTGAATTTAAATCAAAATAGTCTAAAAGCATAGTTGTCTTCTCTAATGCATTCATAATATCATTTTCGTTTGCGTCAACGTTTACTGTCAAGCTTTGCTCATTTGGTAAGTGCACAGGTAAGCGCGTGATAGCATGACTCTTATCATGCAGAGTTTTACTCAGAATACGCCAGATTGCCTCCACAGGTCCGACGTAACGAGATTCAATATAATCGCGTATTTCGTCGTGATTTATTACAGTATCATTAGAAATTTCTCCAATAGTTACCGTAGCAGCATCGTGACCTTTGTATATATATTTGTTGTAACATTGCATGTTACGACAGGCTCCTCACCCCTTAAACGACCTTAGCGGAGTGGATGAAAATGAGAGAATGAGTAGATAGACCCCGAGGTCCGATAGAAATTCCGAGAGGCGACCGTGACCGACTAAAGACTGTTGAGCATATTATTTATTCTTTTGTTTTGTTTTACGACTTTTCTCTAACATGTGGGAGACGAGGCCCAGCCGACGGCTAAGATACTGTGACAGAGACACACCACTACCGACGCAAGACGTTCCAGTATCGACTGTTTGGATCCTACTCGACGAACGCCACCCAAAAGCTTCGGAGGATAGTTAGTGGCCACGCTACCTCCTGCTAGTAATCTAGAGGACACGGGGGAGTGCCAAGGGCATTCTACAACGGGGGATATCGGTGGTGGAAGAGATTCCCGCCACCAGGAAGAGCCTACATCCCGTGAGCCTCCGACGTAGCAAGCTAAAATCATCGTGGCGAACTTTGAATTACGCGCGTGGCGACCACCGGTCGCCATGCTTAAGGGATCCTTCGGTCGATACGAAAATCGATATTTGGCCGTAACACGAGGGCGCTGATTACCGGCGCCATGCGGTCTAGTGACTCTGCGTTAGACTAGCGTCCGTAACACTTGTGTGTCTGGCGTATTGGCGACTTTTTCCTATTGCATTTTAGCCCCGTGGGCCGCTCATTCTTTTTGGATTTGGTTGTGTGTGAGTGGGAGTACGAGATTTCGAGTTTCTGTTTTTTTTTTATTCCTTCGTGGGATTTCCGTGTCGTCATGGATTCTGGTCGGGAGACGACTAATTTCCTCAGGTGGCTGGAAGACGGTAAGCGTTAGCCATTCTTACCCATGCTAATTTGGATTCGGCAACGGCCGTCAGCCATATTGCCTTGAGCAGCCACGAGGCTAATTAATATTTTTGGAATCGAATTAAACCGATCTCCGAAGGGTAGGCCGTCACCAGTGTCCCCGTGTAGTAGAGAATATCGTTCGAGTCATTATTTTGTAGAGAAACATCGAATATTGTATAGTTTATTAAGTTCGGGTTTGATATCTGTCGTACACGAGTGCGACAGAGATAGTCGTAGTCAGTCACTGTCGCTCTCTCTTCCTCCCGTGGGGAGAGACATAGCTATTCGTTATTTGGACTTCGAGTCTTTGTTTTTCGGGTTCGAGTCAATAAAGAATTCTATTTAATTATTAGTCGCGTTATTCGCAGAGTTAGGTTAAGTTAGTCTAAGTGAGATCTGTAAATATTACTTCTTTGATCAATTTCTTATTTTCTATTCTTTAATACGAGCCGAAGGCTCACCCATTGTAAATATTCGCCTGTTAATTAGTTGTAAGTCCTCCTCGTGGAGTCTATTTAGCGTTCTAGTTGAAATATTGTCTCACGAGGACCTAGTTTGTCGAGTTATTTAATTTTTGCATGATTTTTCTTTGTTATTGCTATCCTACGTGGAAGCCAGTAGTCTATTAGATATTGTAAAACTCGCCAAACGTGGCCAGGTCGCTTATACACGACCCGAGGCCGTTCTTTCTACGAGGGAATTTATTCCCGATTGTTAAAATTATTATTTCTATTTCTTTTCTATTTTGTTGAATAAATTCTATTTTTTTTATTGTCAAATTCAAACGCTCGAGTCGTTATTTAACGTCCCGCTAATCCTTCAATTAATCCTGACCCCTCTCCGCGGTACTGTAGCTAGCCGACGCTTTACGTACCCGTAGGTTATCTTTTGTTTATATTTTTGAACGTGGCGGTTATCCGCCTGGCGCCCAGCATTATTTTTCAGGTAATTAACTTTGGCCAATTGTCGAGTGGACGGCTCTCGGAGGCTAGCATCCGGTCTAGTTCGAGGGCTAAATAAAATCCACGTCACATTGTATATATATTTCACGGATTTGACACTCGAAATTATTTCAACATTAATATGACAATTGAACTTACGCAATAGCATCGGACAGTAGGGTACAACGTAACGATTGTTAACGCTGTATCCACCAGGACGTTCAAAGAATACCTAACCAGTATCTCTTCGGCGATAATATGGATATCCATCTACATCCATGGTTGTTTCCTCACACAATGATCTTGGATAATGTTTAGAACACTTACCGTTTACCAAGCACCAATCGCCGCACGGTCCGTGTATCATATGCTTCATGACAATATCATGCAAAATACGATTTTCTGAAGGATCGGGAATTTCAGCAGAAATATAGCGGTCGACGATTGTGGGAGTTGTTATTTTGTAGTTTTGCCGTAACGTTACCAGCAAATGTATGTGAGGTAAGCCCCGTTTCTGGAACTCTACAACATACACGTATGCTGCTACTTCCCCGAAACACTTTTGCTTAACAATTAAGTCAATCAAGAATTTTTGCTTGATACTGAAGACTCGTGCGCAAATATCCGGTCTGTCTGCTGCTTGCTGCCCAGTAAGAAGATTCTCACGAATTTCTATCCAATTTGGATTACATGTCATGGTTATGAAAAGATCTGGTTTACCATATTTTCGAACGATAGCCATTGCATCTTGGTAATTTTGCATCATGTTGCGTGGGGAACCTATGAATGTCGAAGGTAGTATAATCATTTTACTAACACGACCATTAACATCATTCGCAGTATTTTGCAAGTAATCCACGAGTCCGCTATAGGATTCTGCACGGAGTTCTTTCTGGTGTCCTTTGCAATACTCTATTCGATCCTTTTCAATCTTTACATAATTGTCCACGGACCACTGCTGAAATAATCGACGCCCCATAATAAAAGGATTAAAATCGTTACGCAAGCCAATTTGGTATCTTACATAAGCTAACCTGGATACACGTCGGTTGCTGTTCGAACGTAGCAAATTTCGATGCCAGCCCCTCGAACCACATGGGTAAAATAATGGATAAATCCAGGGTTCGACATTTGGATCCATACTACTGACTTGCTTCAAAACTTTATCATTCCTATTGCGTATACACACGTAAGATTCTGGAATCTCACCATCAGCAGTTGTCGAAAACACGGCAGCCACCTCGTTAGTCCTTTGAAAGTTATACCGCCGCACAATGGTCGAAAACCACTCGATACGCGCGCATGAGGTTTAAATTTTACTATTTCGGTAATTTAACACGCTACAAAAATTAAAAAAAAGGGAGTTTAAACTGAAAGTCTTAGCACTTGAGTTCCACACCTTGAGGTGGCCGATAAAAATTTTCCTGTGAAATTATATTTGATTAAATATGCGAAACACCCCACATAGCAAACGTACATTCTACGTATATCGTGTGTATATCATATTTGGTACATCGCACATTCTGTGTATATGCTTATAATGTGAACGGTATATTCCATGGAAGTACTCTGCATATGACAAAGTTACCACATGATTGTACCGGGTATATCCAGAGTATGTGCGTCTGTACATGTAAACAATACGAAATGTATGTACACAGTACATACAAATGCATATTCTCTACGCATATCGTATAGATATAGCAGGTATATGTGTCGAGTATGTTCGCAGTACATACAAATGCACGGTTCCCATGTTCATCGTATGTATATCGGGTATGTGTCGAGTATGTTTGGAATACATACCAGTAACGTTCAACACGTCATGTGTATGACACATACTGACATTTGGGCATATTATATTACCGTATGTATGTGTTGAGTATCTCTCTAGTACATACATATTTTTATCCCACGGATGTATCAACTATGTGTATCCAGCATCTACAACGATATTATCGATTTGTGTAGCACATAGGTGGTACATCTATAAAATTCCAAATTCGGTACATGCTCGCCCGGGGTACATATACCGTGAATATTTGGTGAAAGTTAACGATCCCCTTCCTACGGCAAAACCAGCACAGCCGCGCACCGCGTGCGTGAGGCTTGTTCGGGAGGGGATGCAATGCTACTGGCACCTCATTCCCTAACACTAGACTTTTTCTCGCCCAATGTGACACCACTACTCATTTTTCGCTCACTCTCTGTACATACGCGCGGAGGCGCTGCTAGCCTAGCGAGTTCTAGTACCTACACATATCAACTCTCAGTGCACATACAATGTAAACAACGCGCGTATACGCTCCTGAGTTTGTCTCGGAACGGAGCGCGTCGAGCCCCTGCAGTCTCGTGATTTGTGTCTTATATTCGGAGGTCTTGAGGATGAATCCCACCTTTGCGTTGCGAAGCAAAACGAAGTTTTATTAACATGCTTTTCTTATGTTTCTTATGGAAGTATACACGCACACTCCTAAGAAAACATGTTGATTAAAAGTTCGTTTCGTTTCGCAACGCAAAGGTGGGATTCATCCTTTATATCCAGAGTCTAGTGTACATATTTTTTCGTGATATTTCATGTATATCCATATCTCAAATTCCTCGGGATATACATGCGACGCATGTACATGGAATATAGTATGTATCTGCACGAGCGCATGTACATGCAGGTAGCGCCGTTGCATACACACACGAATGTCCATCAATGTATGTACACTACATATTTTTTCGTGATATTTTATGTATATCCATATCTCGAATTCCTCGGGATATACATGCGACGCATGTACATGGAATATAGTATGTATCTGCACGAGCGCATGTACATGCAGGTAGCGCCGTTGCATATGGGCATATCCATAGAATTTTTAACTTTTGTGAGGGATAGTGGTTGTGTCCATTCCAAGTACAAATTGGATACCCGAAGGGTGTTTTCGACTGACAAATACTTTTTCTTGAAGCTACTGTGATGTTCTAGTATATTTTAATTCATTTCCGCATGTTATGAGTACAAAAATCCTAAAGAAAATGACAAGTCACTGTAAGGATGGAGCATTTATTTTTTTTTCAACCACTATAACTTGTTGACCGATGATGATAGCAACCTAATTTTTTTTTTCATTAATTGTAAGCACGTAAACATTAGAAAAATGCGAGTCAGATATCGCTGTTCCCTAACAAGAAGGTTGTAATGCAGAAATCAAAAAAATAGAGTCGCTGTTCAGAGAATGAAAAAATAAGGTTGCTATACAGAAAGTGAAAAAATAAGGTCGTTATGCAGGAATTGAAAAAATAAAGTTGCTATTCAGACGCGAAAACAATAAAGGCGCTAAGCGCGAGTGGTGATGATTGTGCGGTTGGCATCACTGATCTCGCCGGCTGAATAAGGGTGAAGAGAAAATTTTCGCGATTGGGAAATTTATGATTAATTTAAATTGAAAATTAAAATATTCTGCAGGAATTTTGTGTAACCAAATAATAAAATGCTCTACTTACTTACCTTACTCATCCATATATGGATGAAAATAGTTTAGGCACTAACGCGAGCACAAACTGGCACAGTAAATGAAGAATATCGTATTGCCTGGCAGAAGAATGACTTAAATGCAACTTTTCAGAAGTTTGGCTCATTTTTGATGCACCTATGTATCGAAAATATTGATTAAAAACTCTGTAGCGGAATGTCTTCATGATAAAATAATATAATAATAGTAGATAATATTATATAATAGATAATATTGAGTAAAAACTCTGTGAAGGAATTCATAATGTATTCTAGATTTTTCTTCGAATTATTGCTGATTACTGCTAATTAATTCGCAGAAAAATCTAGAATACATTATGAAGACATTGAGGTTTTCTTTACTTTTGAAAAAACATTTATTTCTTTGCAATATGTTTATTTTGAAAAACATAATGTCAAAAACCATAACAATTATAGTAGTTTTTTTGTAATCACTAAAAAAGAAAAGGTTGAACAAGTAAAACTTTTATACCTTAAATTACAATAATTTGCTATGCAAAATATTTATTTTAAACCTCTGAAATGCTTATACATTAGACTGCCTCAAAAAAAAATTCATTTTTCCTTTTTCGATCTCCCACTTAATAAAATCATAGTTTTTAATATAATATTGAACCTCGTGAAAGGAAATTACCGAGACATTTTGTTAAGCGGTGTCGCATCGAGTTCTTGTATTTGCCATTCGATTAACACGTAAGAAATCCAATTAACGGTTAAAGGGAGATGACAATTTTTTTATACAACAGACTGTATGATTTCATGAAGTGGGAGATCGAACAGAAAATTTTTTTTTTCTTGAGGCAGTCTATTGTACATATAATTCAAAATATGATTATATCTGAATATAATATATGTCAATTCTTATAGTTTATATAATTTAATTGTCTTATTTTAATTGCTGTTAAGATTTCTCCATATTTTCTTATCTTCTATTATTTTGTTTGATAAGAGTATTAGTGCCGTCTTGCAGTGGAAGCTTTTTGGGCTGAGTCTTCTTAGACTTCTTTTCAGTTTTGTTTGGAGTCTTTTTATTCTCAATGGGGTTTACAGTAGTTGTCTTCTTATTGACTTTGGTGGGAGTTTTTTTTCTTCCATTTGATTTAGCATCCATCTTTACAATATTTCCAGCGCTTTTCTCTGATATCTTCTTTTTAGAAGTCTTTTTAATTCCTGCTTTTGGAATGGATTCACTCTGAATTTCTCTTGCAGTAACCAAATGTTCTCGTTTGTCTAAGGTTGCTTCGTTATTTTTTTTCTGTAGTTCTTCATAGAAGTTATGATATCGGTGTGGAATAACATTTGATTGGCACATACTCATCAAGTCTTTTATTTTGTCGCTATTTATTTTCAAATTCGAAGAGTAACACATTGTTAATTCTTGTCTATTCAAAATCCTTGATGAGCCATTCTGAACAATATTTATGGAAGAATAATCTGAATTATATTCAGTCTTATATTTTAATAGTCCTGGCGAATTTCCATCGACGCAAACTTCCCGAATTTTAGACCATGGTACTTGCATATTATTGTCATTTTTATTCCAATGTTGATTCTCGACGAGATTTTTCCAATTGAAAATTATTTCTCTTTGGACTTCTTTCACTACGAACTTGCTGTTTTTCGCATCTTTTGCCTGTTCTATTAGGCTATACCATTCTGAAGGAGTGAAAAGTTTCTTCCTTTTGCTCCGACGTTCGATAATACTATGGGTCAGATCGCAATCATTTTGTGTGTGACCTTTCTCAAGAAACCGGTGAATTATGTTAACTTTTAGTTCGTTCGCTACGAACAAATACATCGCGAAAACAAACCTATTGCGGTTTTGTCCACTACAGTTGTCCGAGTGAAACCGAAAATTCTTATATCCTTCATTAAACTTGATTTGAATGAAATCGTAGACGAAACTGGCAACTTCATTTGAGCCTTTATTACCAATGGATTCGTCATAACAGTAGCAAATGTCTTGTGAATGGACTTTATCCGCGATCGTAAAATTGTACAAAGAAAGTTTGCGCTTGTAATACAAACACGAAACTTCCGATTTGGGAACGAGCAGTACTTTCTGGTAATCAAAGGCGGCTACTACGGTTTTGTTAATATTTGACTTGTCTGATACATATTTTTTATCGAGATTCTTCAATTCTCGAGCTCTCTCCTTATTATTGAAATGGATGTCATACGCCTCTTGCAATTGTGTTCTACCTTTAAGATCACTTTGTTGGTAGGCACAGCATTGATCACATTGATCTTTCTTAGGTTTGTGGAAAACAATATTGAAGTTAGTCGCCATAATATCATTGTACTGCCTTAGGTTTGCAGGTTTGAAGTCGTGCTGAGATTCACCTAAATTTTCCATGTACAATCTATGTAGAGCAGTTATCGTCAGGTTCTCTTCAAAAACTTCTCTTTTGGAATCTGCTCGCGTGTAATGTCCTTCGACTCTTGGTATTGAATTGATATGATCGACAACACTCTGTTTTGTATTCCCGCTGATTCGATTGACACGATTTTTATGTTTGCCTCGACCATCTGCAGTTATGATATTTTCGTTTTCTATTTGTTTCTTAACGAGTGTTTGAAGTCGCTTATCGGAAATGTCAAGGGTTGATAAAAACATTTTCTTGCACACTGAAACCTCTCGCTCATTAATTCTAAAAGAGTACTGTCTGGGCTTTCGTTGATAGGTTTCATTATCATGTATACGCCGATTACCTCGACTTGACATTTCTTCGTTCGAATTATCTTTCGATTTTTCTACGTCGACTTTGGAATCTTCTTTACTCGTGTCATCGTCAATATCGTTTGTTCTTGAATTGCTATCACTTATATCGTTTCTTTTGATTTTGACACGCATGCAGGAGGCAAGGTAATTCATTTGCAAATCATAGTTTGCTATTTTCCAAAAATTCTTATGAATTTCATTCCTATTTTCGTCAGCAATTCTGTCCACGCATTTAAACCTGCAACTTTCATCGCAAGAAGGCTGTACTTTTTTGCAAGGTACATTTTTTCCTCCTTCATTCAAGTAAGACATGCCAGAATTAACGGCGTGCTTTTTGACATTTCGTAACCATTGGATTGGATTAACAGATTTCTTGCGTGTTAATTTAGGGGGAGCATTGTATATGCGAGTTCTTTTTTTCGCAGGGGGTTCATTTAAATCGCGCTCACTACTAGTGCGCTTGAAGGTTTGCCTGCCATTTTCATCAGCTTGAAGATTTTCAATGATTATCGTTGAAGTTGGACACTTTTCGGTATTCAAAACTTCAGCGCATTCATGCCTCATATCTGGGGACATGAAAATAATTTATTTATTTATTTATTAATTAACAGATTCGTTAAATTCACTGGTGGACGAAGAAGAACAATTTTCATGTAAATTTCCAGATGTTTCCATTAAATACTTCCACTCAGATTTATCTGAAGGATTTTTAAAAATTTATGATTAATTAATCCGAAAAAAAGGTTTTTGGGTTGGAAGAATGTACTATTTATGGTGATTTATATCCTTGCAAAAAAGTCTACCATATACCTAGTAACAATTACCTTGGAGCGGTACTGGAGTCAGGTCAGCATATTCTAAATTCTCCTTGTCAATGATATTCGTCTCTTATGAAAGTACTTCCTTACAAAGCTCGTAATGTAAAGGGGAGAAGGTATGATTTTCTATGACATCAGCTATGTTTTCTTCCATGGCAAGAGGAGGTTCTTCTTAGGATCTTCTACACAATTGGAAGGAGATAAAGATTCAATTCGTCGGATTTCGTTGAATTTCGATTCATTACGAGAAAACTAACCAAAGAAAGTTTCACATTTGTAAAACAAAAGTTATATTTTCAATTATTTTCCTCGAAGAGCGCAAACAAATAACTTCGTGCAAATCGAGATATTACATTCTCGCCGCGATTAATAAATATTAATAGTATATTAATAGGAAAATAATTGAAAACATAACTCGTAATGAATCGAAATTCAACGAAATCCGACGAATTGAATCTTTATCTCCTTCCAATTGTGTAGAAGATCCTAAGAAGAACCTCCTCTTGCCATGGAAGAAAACATAGCTGATGTCATAGAAAATCATACCTTCTCCCCTTTACATTACGAGCTTTGTAAGGAAGTACTTTCATAAGAGACGAATATCATTGACAAGGAGAATTTAGAATATGCTGACCTGACTCCAGTACCGCTCCAAGGTAATTGTTACTAGGTATATGGTAGACTTTTTTGCAAGGATATAAATCACCATAAATAGTACATTCTTCCAACCCAAAAACCTTTTTTTCGGATTAATTAATCATAAATTTTTAAAAATCCTTCAGATAAATCTGAGTGGAAGTATTTAATGGAAACATCTGGAAATTTACATGAAAATTGTTCTTCTTCGTCCACCAGTGAATTTAACGAATCTGTTAATTAATAAATAAATAAATAAATTATTTTCATGTCCCCAGATATGAGGCATGAATGCGCTGAAGTTTTGAATACCGAAAAGTGTCCAACTTCAACGATAATCATTGAAAATCTTCAAGCTGATGAAAATGGCAGGCAAACCTTCAAGCGCACTAGTAGTGAGCGCGATTTAAATGAACCCCCTGCGAAAAAAAGAACTCGCATATACAATGCTCCCCCTAAATTAACACGCAAGAAATCTGTTAATCCAATCCAATGGTTACGAAATGTCAAAAAGCACGCCGTTAATTCTGGCATGTCTTACTTGAATGAAGGAGGAAAAAATGTACCTTGCAAAAAAGTACAGCCTTCTTGCGATGAAAGTTGCAGGTTTAAATGCGTGGACAGAATTGCTGACGAAAATAGGAATGAAATTCATAAGAATTTTTGGAAAATAGCAAACTATGATTTGCAAATGAATTACCTTGCCTCCTGCATGCGTGTCAAAATCAAAAGAAACGATATAAGTGATAGCAATTCAAGAACAAACGATATTGACGATGACACGAGTAAAGAAGATTCCAAAGTCGACGTAGAAAAATCGAAAGATAATTCGAACGAAGAAATGTCAAGTCGAGGTAATCGGCGTATACATGATAATGAAACCTATCAACGAAAGCCCAGACAGTACTCTTTTAGAATTAATGAGCGAGAGGTTTCAGTGTGCAAGAAAATGTTTTTATCAACCCTTGACATTTCCGATAAGCGACTTCAAACACTCGTTAAGAAACAAATAGAAAACGAAAATATCATAACTGCAGATGGTCGAGGCAAACATAAAAATCGTGTCAATCGAATCAGCGGGAATACAAAACAGAGTGTTGTCGATCATATCAATTCAATACCAAGAGTCGAAGGACATTACACGCGAGCAGATTCCAAAAGAGAAGTTTTTGAAGAGAACCTGACGATAACTGCTCTACATAGATTGTACATGGAAAATTTAGGTGAATCTCAGCACGACTTCAAACCTGCAAACCTAAGGCAGTACAATGATATTATGGCGACTAACTTCAATATTGTTTTCCACAAACCTAAGAAAGATCAATGTGATCAATGCTGTGCCTACCAACAAAGTGATCTTAAAGGTAGAACACAATTGCAAGAGGCGTATGACATCCATTTCAATAATAAGGAGAGAGCTCGAGAATTGAAGAATCTCGATAAAAAATATGTATCAGACAAGTCAAATATTAACAAAACCGTAGTAGCCGCCTTTGATTACCAGAAAGTACTGCTCGTTCCCAAATCGGAAGTTTCGTGTTTGTATTACAAGCGCAAACTTTCTTTGTACAATTTTACGATCGCGGATAAAGTCCATTCACAAGACATTTGCTACTGTTATGACGAATCCATTGGTAATAAAGGCTCAAATGAAGTTGCCAGTTTCGTCTACGATTTCATTCAAATCAAGTTTAATGAAGGATATAAGAATTTTCGGTTTCACTCGGACAACTGTAGTGGACAAAACCGCAATAGGTTTGTTTTCGCGATGTATTTGTTCGTAGCGAACGAACTAAAAGTTAACATAATTCACCGGTTTCTTGAGAAAGGTCACACACAAAATGATTGCGATCTGACCCATAGTATTATCGAACGTCGGAGCAAAAGGAAGAAACTTTTCACTCCTTCAGAATGGTATAGCCTAATAGAACAGGCAAAAGATGCGAAAAACAGCAAGTTCGTAGTGAAAGAAGTCCAAAGAGAAATAATTTTCAATTGGAAAAATCTCGTCGAGAATCAACATTGGAATAAAAATGACAATAATATGCAAGTACCATGGTCTAAAATTCGGGAAGTTTGCGTCGATGGAAATTCGCCAGGACTATTAAAATATAAGACTGAATATAATTCAGATTATTCTTCCATAAATATTGTTCAGAATGGCTCATCAAGGATTTTGAATAGACAAGAATTAACAATGTGTTACTCTTCGAATTTGAAAATAAATAGCGACAAAATAAAAGACTTGATGAGTATGTGCCAATCAAATGTTATTCCACACCGATATCATAACTTCTATGAAGAACTACAGAAAAAAAATAACGAAGCAACCTTAGACAAACGAGAACATTTGGTTACTGCAAGAGAAATTCAGAGTGAATCCATTCCAAAAGCAGGAATTAAAAAGACTTCTAAAAAGAAGATATCAGAGAAAAGCGCTGGAAATATTGTAAAGATGGATGCTAAATCAAATGGAAGAAAAAAAACTCCCACCAAAGTCAATAAGAAGACAACTACTGTAAACCCCATTGAGAATAAAAAGACTCCAAACAAAACTGAAAAGAAGTCTAAGAAGACTCAGCCCAAAAAGCTTCCACTGCAAGACGGCACTAATACTCTTATCAAACAAAATAATAGAAGATAAGAAAATATGGAGAAATCTTAACAGCAATTAAAATAAGACAATTAAATTATATAAACTATAAGAATTGACATATATTATATTCAGATATAATCATATTTTGAATTATATGTACAATAGACTGCCTCAAGAAAAAAAAAATTTTCTGTTCGATCTCCCACTTCATGAAATCATACAGTCTGTTGTATAAAAAAATTGTCATCTCCCTTTAACCGTTAATTGGATTTCTTACGTGTTAATCGAATGGCAAATACAAGAACTCGATGCGACACCGCTTAACAAAATGTCTCGGTAATTTCCTTTCACGAGGTTCAATATTATATTAAAAACTATGATTTTATTAAGTGGGAGATCGAAAAAGGAAAAATGAATTTTTTTTTGAGGCAGTCTAATGTATAAGCATTTCAGAGGTTTAAAATAAATATTTTGCATAGCAAATTATTGTAATTTAAGGTATAAAAGTTTTACTTGTTCAACCTTTTCTTTTTTAGTGATTACAAAAAAACTACTATAATTGTTATGGTTTTTGACATTATGTTTTTCAAAATAAACATATTGCAAAGAAATAAATGTTTTTTCAAAAGTAAAGAAAACCTCAATGTCTTCATAATGTATTCTAGATTTTTCTGCGAATTAATTAGCAGTAATCAGCAATAATTCGAAGAAAAATCTAGAATACATTATGAATTCCTTCACAGAGTTTTTACTCAATATTATCTATTATATAATATTATCTACTATTATTATATTATTTTATCATGAAGACATTCCGCTACAGAGTTTTTAATCAATATTTTCGATACATAGGTGCATCAAAAATGAGCCAAACTTCTGAAAAGTTGCATTTAAGTCATTCTTCTGCCAGGCAATACGATATTCTTCATTTACTGTGCCAGTTTGTGCTCGCGTTAGTGCCTAAACTATTTTCATCCATATATGGATGAGTAAGGTAAGTAAGTAGAGCATTTTATTATTTGGTTACACAAAATTCCTGCAGAATATTTTAATTTTCAATTTAAATTAATCATAAATTTCCCAATCGCGAAAATTTTCTCTTCACCCTTATTCAGCCGGCGAGATCAGTGATGCCAACCGCACAATCATCACCACTCGCGCTTAGCGCCTTTATTGTTTTCGCGTCTGAATAGCAACTTTATTTTTTCAATTCCTGCATAACGACCTTATTTTTTCACTTTCTGTATAGCAACCTTATTTTTTCATTCTCTGAACAGCGACTCTATTTTTTTGATTTCTGCATTACAACCTTCTTGTTAGGGAACAGCGATATCTGACTCGCATTTTTCTAATGTTTACGTGCTTACAATTAATGAAAAAAAAAATTAGGTTGCTATCATCATCGGTCAACAAGTTATAGTGGTTGAAAAAAAAATAAATGCTCCATCCTTACAGTGACTTGTCATTTTCTTTAGGATTTTTGTACTCATAACATGCGGAAATGAATTAAAATATACTAGAACATCACAGTAGCTTCAAGAAAAAGTATTTGTCAGTCGAAAACACCCTTCGGGTATCCAATTTGTACTTGGAATGGACACAACCACTATCCCTCACAAAAGTTAAAAATTCTATGGATATGCCCATATGCAACGGCGCTACCTGCATGTACATGCGCTCGTGCAGATACATACTATATTCCATGTACATGCGTCGCATGTATATCCCGAGGAATTCGAGTTATGGATATACATAAAATATCACGAAAAAATATGTAGTGTACATACATTGATGGACATTCGTGTGTGTATGCAACGGCGCTACCTGCATGTACATGCGCTCGTGCAGATACATACTATATTCCATGTACATGCGTCGCATGTATATCCCGAGGAATTTGAGATATGGATATACATGAAATATCACGAAAAAATATGTACACTAGACTCTGGATATAAAGGATGAATCCCACCTTTGCGTTGCGGAACGAAACGAACTTTTAATCAACATGTTTTCTTAGGAGTGTGCGTGTATACTTCCATAAGAAACATAAGAAAAGCATGTTAATAAAACTTCGTTTTGCTTCGCAACGCAAAGGTGGGATTCATCCTCAAGACCTCCGAATATAAGACACAAATCACGAGACTGCAGGGGCTCGACGCGCTCCGTTCCGAGACAAACTCAGGAGCGTATACGCGCGTTGTTTACATTGTATGTGCACTGAGAGTTGATATGTGTAGGTACTAGAACTCGCTAGGCTAGCAGCGCCTCCGCGCGTATGTACAGAGAGTGAGCGAAAAATGAGTAGTGGTGTCACATTGGGCGAGAAAAAGTCTAGTGTTAGGGAATGAGGTGCCAGTAGCATTGCATCCCCTCCCGAACAAGCCTCACGCACGCGGTGCGCGGCTGTGCTGGTTTTGCCGTAGGAAGGGGATCGTTAACTTTCACCAAATATTCACGGTATATGTACCCCGGGCGAGCATGTACCGAATTTGGAATTTTATAGATGTACCACCTATGTGCTACACAAATCGATAATATCGTTGTAGATGCTGGATACACATAGTTGATACATCCGTGGGATAAAAATATGTATGTACTAGAGAGATACTCAACACATACATACGGTAATATAATATGCCCAAATGTCAGTATGTGTCATACACATGACGTGTTGAACGTTACTGGTATGTATTCCAAACATACTCGACACATACCCGATATACATACGATGAACATGGGAACCGTGCATTTGTATGTACTGCGAACATACTCGACACATATACCTGCTATATCTATACGATATGCGTAGAGAATATGCATTTGTATGTACTGTGTACATACATTTCGTATTGTTTACATGTACAGACGCACATACTCTGGATATACCCGGTACAATCACGTGGTAACTTTGTCATATGCAGAGTACTTCCATGGAATATACCGTTCACATTATAAGCATATACACAGAATGTGCGATGTACCAAATATGATATACACACGATATACGTAGAATGTACGTTTGCTATGTGGGAGTCTACGTCGTGAAGTCGAAGTTTCGTGTGAGGATATCGAAGCATCATTCCAAGAGCTACGTACTTGGCGGGCACATTCGGTTCCTTAGAGCTTTATGGACAACCCGCTTCGTTTTACGCGAAAATTGAGTTTTCAATGCGACAGCAATTAAATACACTGAAAAACCAGTTATTCAAACCAATAATCGGTTTAGAATATACTTCTACGTGTCTGTAACTATGTGTATGACTTTACAGATATAGATACCTTGTATAATCAATAAAAATCGTGGTCGTTTCCACTGTCATTGAATTATCAAATCAGACTCAGAACTCTGGAATCACATACCTTACTATGTAGTATTAATTACGGAAGAATAAACTTATTCACTTGCAATATGGTCGAATTAAGAAAACTCTACTCTGTTATTTCGGCATGAAACCTAAAACATGCATCTACGGATATACGTATATGCTATAAGTAGCATAGAGTATGACAGTTTGATATAATGAAAAATATAAAATTCAGTTGATGATTGCTCTGGTATACCTATACTATATCATACAATCCTGCTCACGATGCAGGCGTATGTGCAAGTGCACGAGCATATACATGTAGTGGGGAGGATCAATTTCAATACCTAAAGCCCATCTTCGTAACAGTTCGGCCTCACTTGAGTGCAAAAATATTTTTCACCCGACTACGATAAAATGACTATACTCCATCCCTGCAACGCGGGCAGAAAGTAATCAATTTCTGACCAGAGGAAAGAAATAGTATATTACATACCTAGGACAGTAAAATAGGGAAGGTCCCAGATCACATGTAATTGTCGTCCGGGGCGAAGCCGAGGTCGACAAACATGTGATCTGGGGCTTTCTTATTCACTGCCCGAGGAGTGTATACGATTTTTTGCATCGACGGAGCCGAAAAACAAGAACTTCGTTCCGCGCAGCGGGACGAAAGTTGTCGCTTTCGGCCCGGAGGTGAGAAAAAGTGAATTTTGCGGTCGAAAAAGTAAATTTTAAAGGCAGAAAAAACTCTAAGTTCGACCGATTCCAAGTTTGATTGATTGAATTGCTGTGTCTGACTAATGGATGCAATATGGACATTTTATCTAGTCGGGTAAGAAGTGATATATGCCACACGGGAGGAGCGACTTTTCACCTCGTGCTCGTGCTGAACCTCGCACTCAGCAAAAACCACGCACTTTCCTCCCTAGTAGCATAATGTACTAAATTGTTGCTTATTTGCTGGTGGAGAATAATCATTCGCAACTGCCACGACATATTCATTCGACAAGATCGGAAGATGCATTTTAAATAATTTTGTACCTATAGAACCAATGTTATCTGCGAATCTAACATTCGTCAGTCCATGCAAAGTTCATGACATGTTTACAACCAGCGACCGAAAACACAGTATACTTTGAGATTGGTTCGCAAAATACGATGAGGTCATATCAATTCAACGCGAGAACAACAAACACAAAGAAGAAAAATCGAATGTGCCCGCCAAGTACGTAGCTCTTGGAATGATGCTTCGATATCCTCACGCGAAACTCCGACTTCACGACGTAGACTTGAGTTTGATTTTGAGTTTCTTTATTTTTTTTTAACAAATTGCTGAGAGATCGCAGTTGTACGTTCGGTGCTTGGCTTTTTTCTTGATTTCACGACAGAGACTGGCGAACCGTTTTACTTATAAAGCAATTGTGATTTTCGTCTGAGTACTTGGCGGCTTTTTTTACATCTTTGGATGTTTTTCGTGGTCGTACTATACCCACGCACGAAGATGCCAGAAAACAATTCCCATAGTTCCCATAGAAGATGCTAAAAGACATAACCCAAAGTTGTGCCTTATACTATGGACGCTATCCACGAATGGGTTGAAAAATCGGCTAATTTATCAATGACGCAGGGTGGAAACAGGTCAGAGGTGAAATTTTCGATTCCTAACTAAATTCTTCACTAATACTAAAGAATTAATAAATATAGTAAAAATCTTGACAAAAAATACCGATTTCAATATTCTGTGATCTTATTCTATTTCGTAAGATTTGTGGGACTACTTTACGAAACTATTGGAGATATTGAGAGAAACCCATTCGTCGAAGCTTTTAGACAATTTCAGTTCGATCTTTATGACGATTACGAGAATTACGATTACAATTAGGGGAACTACGATTACTTTTACGATTACGAGAACTAAGACACGGAAAACGTAGAATACCTGAACTACGAGGCCGTAAGCCTGGTCGACTGGTTAGTTTTCGGCTAACTCAAATGACCTAAAATTGATCAAAAATCAGTCCTATTCTTTATAAATAAATAAAGCCTATGATGATGGTACTATTGTAATATGTGTTCATGTTTATTCTGTAAAATATTAATAAAACGCGTGAACATACATACGATAAACATAACATAATTATATACGAACATACAGCATATAACTTCATAATTTTATTTTATTTTATATATATAAGGTAGGTGTCAATCCTTTTGATAATAATATTCAGTTTAGTTTCTCTGTAAAACAAGAGTTATTTATTAGGTATTATTTACACTATTTACATTAATGACAAAATTACCTGTAAAACAAGAGAAACAACAATTAAAGTTTATTATTATCTCTTTTTGCTTCACTTGATTGAAACTCTTAAAAATCTATTCCTTCTTAGTAGGTTGTTCTCTCCTAATGTTTCTCTCAACGTCTAATCCTCCAGTCTTCAAAATCTGCTAATCATCTTCCCTATTGTTCTCTCTAGCGGGAGTTACTTGAAAGGGGCGTGATATATAAAGCGTGGCAAATTTAAATGAACAAAGTTCACTTTCTTTACATATATAACACATACCACACAATATAAACACATAATATAATTTTTTATTTAGAACGTAACACAATAAAAACACTTAATATAACGCGTGAACATAAATACATGATGAACATAACATAATTAAAGAGTAGGTAAAATTAACAAACGTACTTAGGCCGGGGGCCCGCGACCCCCGCGATCGCCGCCGCGGCCGCGGCCCCGGCCCCTACGCCAACCCTGGTACGGGTTGGCGATTTGAAACATCAAATTTACCACATTTGACTGGCGGTAGTGGGCCCTCCTCGCCCAATATCGCCGACCCGCCCGCTGCTGCCGGCGTGGTCCTTGCGCTGAAGACAAAAATGATAAGTTATTAAACAGATATTTATCAATACGAATTGAAACTAATTGAGTGCCAATAACGATATGTAACGTTTCCGTACCATCCTCTGCGGGTGGCTGCTGCTGCTGTTGTTGTTGTTGTTGTTGTTGAGGCTGCTGCTGGGGCTGCTGCGGGGGCTGCGGCTGGGGCTGCTGCCCTGGCTGCTGCTGCGGTTGCTGTTGGGGCTGCTGCGGGGGCTGCGGCTGGGGCTGCTGCCGTGGCTGCTGCTGTGGTTGCTGCTGGGGCCCTCCCATGCCGAAATTTTGTATATCAGACAACTGAGGAATGATTAATGCGATAAAGTTTGGAAAATATTGATGTAAAACATGGTTAATGATTATCAATACTTACACTATCGAAGCGGGACATTCTCGCTTGCGAGCGGCTGTGTGAATGAAACAAATCTTATTTATTTGTTACGTGGTTACGCGGAACAAAACGTGATCGCGAAAATTAACGTTTGAAAAATGAGCCACACTTCACTTCACTTGATCGATCGCGCTAATGTCAGTGATCGGCCGATAAATAACTGTCATATAACTCTATTGATCGGTCGATAAATAGCTGTCATATAACTCTATCAGGATAACCTACAGATGGCGGAATGCATGCCACTTGGCAATAGTCACTCGACGCGTTTTTTTTTTGTATTTATATACGAGTCGAAAATATATAGTGGAGTTTTTTTATTTGTATTTATATACGTATCGAAAATATAAATTTTATAACAGGGAATTGTACCCATTTTTTTTTTTTATAGTGGTATCGCCTGTAGGCCTTTGCCCTGTCCACTTTATATTATAAATTCGATGATACATGCACTATAATATAGAATATAGAATGAAATATAACATACAGAATCAATATCCTAATTTAAAAATACTGCGTCGAACTAATCTGAAGGCCTCAATCGAAGGCCTGTCTTTAGATGACGTAATCACTAAGGGTAGATTAGGAGTAAACAGGGAAAAATCTGAAAACAATAATATATGTTAGAGCTGTACGATTAACCGGTTAAACCGGCCAAAACGGTTAAACTGGTTAATTGGCCCATGGTTTAACCGGTCAACCGGCCAAATCAGTTAACCTGGTTAATTGACCATTGGTTTAACCAGTCAACCGGCCAAAACGGTTAACCTGGTTAATTGGCGGATGGTTTAACCGGTCAACCGGCCAAAACGGTTAACCTGGTTAATTGGCTAATGGTTTAACCGGTCAATCGGTCAAAACGGTTAATCTGGTTGATTGGCCGATGGTTCAACCGGTTAGCCGATTTTTATTTATATTATGAATAGAAAAATAAAATCATCACATTACATATTTGATTTCACTTGTATTAGTTATTCGTACGAACTAATAATTGATAAACAAAATAATTCAGTTTCAGTTATTCATATCATTCCGAATGAAAAAATGAAATAACTATATATATTTTCAATTTAATTGCATCAATTGATTATGAGAATATTCATATCATTTAGTTCTAGAAATTTTCGAAATTTCGGAGAATTCCGAAAGCCTTGGAAATTTTTGAAATTTTCAAAAATTTTGGAAACTTTGGAAATTTTCGAAATTTTTGAAAATTGTGAAAACTTTGGAAATTTTCAAGACCTTAGGAAACCTTCGATATTTTCAAGAATTTGGGAAACTCTGGGAATTTTAGACATTTTAAAAAATTTCGGAAACTTCCGAAATTTTGGAAATTATGGAAATTTTGAAGAATTTTGGAAACTTCGGAAATTTCTAAAATTTTGGAATCACCAACTTTCCGCACTAGTGTCATAATATACTATTGTATGTTCCGTCGAATTCGCGGCGATTTTTTTTCCTCATAGTACACGTGAATTGCATTTATTCGCTGTACCTTTTGTCTCACGCATTTATATTACCCGCCGGATCTCTAGCTGCTCCGCGGCTGCATAGCTGATTCTTTATTCGTTCGTTTGCTCCGTGGGCTTATTGTGACTTCCTCTTAGGGTGCAACTTCACGTACTATACGCGCGCTAGTTGGAGTGATTTGATTTATAGGTTAAAGATTTCCATAAAACTTGAAAACACTGCGCCAGCTTATCGGACGATGTCGTCTCATTTGTGGCAGCATTTTGAAAATCTGCATGGTAGAGTGACACGATGCAAATACTGCTCGGTCGTTTATAATACGAAGAACACAACGTCGGCGTTAAGGTACCACCTGACATCTAAGCATGCAGACCGAATTCCACAGAATTTTCTGTCATCGTCAACTACTCAACAACATCAGAGTACACTTGAAGATAGGTGTGTATTTGTTTATACTATCGAGTTTAGTATTTCAAATTTTTGTCATTGAGGTTTATTTTATTCGAACGAATTTTTTTCATAGCACACCAAAGTGTCTTCATCATTGCATACGCTATTTTCACAAAGGGTGATTCAGAATTCGTGAATATTTCACAGTGTCGATCCTTGTCAAAATTCGGATCGCAGTTTCTTTGAACGATATTTATTCTCGTCAGAGTAAAAAAAAAATGCTAAGGGAGTTTTGACGAGGATTGACCCTGCCAATTAATAATGTTTTTGTGATTAAAGTATCTCTACTCGTTGTTGCAATTATATTGATATCTGTATTTTAACACGTCATATCTTATCTACAACTTTTTTAGAATCTTTTGAATAATACTCATTGAGTGAGACTACATGGTTCGTTCTAAAGAACTGGAAACTGTGAAAAAGACATGTGTACAAATTTATAGTTACCTCAATAATTTTCTGTCTCTCTGAGAATTTTAAACCTGAGTCTTGTTTATTATATTTTTATCGTAGTCAAGTTTGAGTTTGTCATATTGACTTTTTATAGTGAAAATGACGATGAGGAAAGCACGGTAAGAGCCGAAGGATCATTGGAGGAAAGAGAATTGGAAGTGCGACCTGCAAAACGGGCAAGAACATCAGTTTCTAGTTATCGTGCTCGTAGAGTAAGTTCAACTCGTCTCAAACTATATCGAATATGCAATAAAATATCTTTCAATTAATACTTTCAATGTTAGGGTGTGTCGTTTTGGAGCAATATTTTTCTTACGCTTCCACCTATAAAGAATACGCAGAATGAAAATAAAAACAAATCTCCTGTATAGAAGAAAGCTGTCAATCAATATCTAAAGGTCACTCAACGGCATGGAAGGCTTTCCATTTGATTAACACAAAAAAACTATAATCTTTTTTTAATCTTCGCATAATTCGACCAATTATCTCATTATCATCTTCAATTATCCTCTTTCGAGCATTTTAAGGCGTTTTATACCTGAAGACCCTGCACTGTGAACTTCCAGCTGTGAGAATCACAGATGTACTCCTGCTGTGAGCAATAACAAATGAATAAACATAGTAGGCAAAAGTTTTCTTGGTCCTGAATTCTGTAAAACGTGATTTGGCAGGGTATTGACTTTTTCAAAAATAATGTCTATAGAACAAAGTCGATAACCAATTATCATAAGCCGTAGTTGTTAGAATATGCGTAGGCGTCAACCTTCACTTCACGCACATCTCCGGAAAAGGGGTACTTTACGCACGCTTAACAGGCCTCGAAGAACAAACTTTCGAAGCAGGTGTTGCAGGAAAAAGTAGTTCTCCAAAACGACATACTCAAATCAATGTATTCATCATGAATCATCAAAGTTGATACGTAGACATTTCAAACGTCAAGATAATTCATTTTTCAGAGTACTAGAGAAGAAATAATAACTAACGCGTATATAAAAATGATTGCAAAGGAAATGTTGCCGTTATCATTCGGTGAAGGCTCAGGTGTTCAGGAGTTTATGAAAACTGCCATACCCGATTGGAAAATTCCTAGTAGATCAGCCGTTACTCATCGTGTGCGGAAAATGTATGATGGAATAAAACATCAAATAAGAGAAACTTTGAAGAAGTTTACGTCGGTGACGTTAACAACCGACGCGTGGTCATCACGCACAGCGACTTCGTTCGTCACTGTGACATTGCACGCGATCGACGAAAATTGGTGCCTCCGATCGTTCACGTTAGATACCTTAGAAGTATCCGAACGACACACAGGGGAAAATTTAAGGGAGCATCTCCTCAGAGTTTTGACTGATTGGAACATCAGTGACAAAGTCGTTGCTATCGTCCACGATAATGCGTCAAATATCATTTCGGCAATGCGATAGAGCCTGCAGTTGGGTGAAAGTGTTTGTTGTTTTTCGCATACACTGCAGTGTGTTTTGAATAAAACGCTGGGAGGACACGCCCTCAAGGAATTCATCCAAAAACTGAGCTCTATCGTCGCTCATTTTAAACATTCTAATTTATCTGCTAAGGCTCTGAAATGCGCCCAACACAAACTGAATTTACCCCAGCATCGCCTCATCAATCGCTGCAATACCCGTTGGAACTCGACTTTCGCGATGGCAGAACGCTTAGTCGAGCAGCGTCAGGCAATCGTTGCTGTTCTGAATGATTTGGAGTGGACATCACGAGCTATTAGCGCAAAACTTTCCATGGCCGATGACGAATGGCATTATCTTGAAGAAATCGTCAACGTTCTACGACCATTCGATGTCGCAACAGACGTTATGTCCACTGAGTCGAAATCTACGATTGCAATGATACGGCCACTCATTTTCAGTTTCATTGCCAAATTTCTAGTTGTCAAACGAACCGACAGTGAACCCATCCAGAAGATGAAGAAACGCATCGCTACTAATTTACAGGAACGGTTTTTGAAAGAAGATACTGTGAATATCGCTGCTTTGTCTTGTATTTTAGACCCGAGGTAAAAGATCTCTCTCTCTCTTCCTTACGTCCTTTTTTGTCTATTCGCCTATACAATTGTACTTTTGCTCAATTTGGATGATTTGAATATCTTTTGATTATCTCTTGAATATTTTCATAATCAATTTCATAAACTGAATTCATCTGATTGACTTCATGTATGAATGGCTATTATTATTATCTACTGCTGATTATCATTCTCATTGTATGTAGTCTGTTTTATATCATGCACATGACTCGAGACTTAATCTTAGTTCGATGAAGTTTGTATAGTATATTGTGTACCAAGGGCAAAAATTCCTTCGCCTGTGGTGCACATCATATTTTTTGTGACACATGTATCGATTTTGCGTCCATATTAATCGAGCTGAAACTGAGACGTTCTGCGATATGAAAAACCATCAACAAATTTGGAAAAAAATAGTATATTATGCATCCAGGAAAGGAACTGAGGCTAGGTTATACAGCGTAGTGAATGTCGGGATGTAGGCGGCTAAACGTCTGACGGGGGGGGGGGGTCCGGAGGCGATGCTGTACGAAAGTGAGGTTAGAATCGTCACAGCATTCCATTAATTTAGAATAAAGAATATACTAATATGATCGCACGCGCCCTTCGATAAGCGCGGAACCAAATTTAATATATTTTTAATTTGCCGGTTCAGAGAAATAGTGCAAACACGTGGGAAAATTTAGGATCAACTAGGTTCAGTAACTACAGACACTTGCTTGATGAATAATTTTAATGTAGTTTTATTATTAATAAAATACAAAACGTGGATCACACGGTGCGCGGTAAGAAACTTCCTTATTGAAGTGTAAAAGAAAGAGAAAAGAATGCCCAGTGGCGTAGGGTCGATTAAGACGAGCGGCTAATCGACGCGTTAGTGAGCTCCTGCTCGTATTGACTCGCAGAGCAGACTGATTGATGTAAGCACAGAACAGTAGAGAATTTTGAAATTTAGGTATAGACAGAAGTGAGTAGGGTAAACACATACAGATGCGACTTACACCATCATACACTACTACCCGGCGCTTGTTGTTTACTTTTGGTCAACGCGACCAAAGTGCGTGAAATAAGAACGCTAGGAATTTAACACGGCGTACGAAATATTACGCGTGAAGAAAATAAATTATATCGATAGTATTAAAATCTAAACATACCGCCCACCTCGTTCCGGAGGGACGAAAATAAATAGAATTTAAATTGCTACCGTGTGATCTTGAGGTGTACAGTGGTTGTAATCCGACAATGTGAACGAACTTAAATCTAAACTTACAAGTGTAACCCGACAATGTGAACGAACTTAAATCTAAACTTACAAGTGTAACCCGACATTAGTGTCGAACTTAACAGCTGAATTACATTGTTGAACGCGACATTAGGATCGAACTTAACGGTTAAAAGCTCGCAATGAGAACGTGAGACAAATATGATATCATACGGCGGCGCTAACGCACGGAAGTGGACAGACCTTAGCGATCGGGCGCTTGAGTTGCGTTTTCGCAGTTCGCAACGTAACGACGCGCACGAGACCGTCGGAGCCCGGATGAGTTTCGATAACTCGAGCTAACTCCCAGCGACAGGGAGGCAGTAAATCGTTCTTTAGAAGCACAAGAGCTCCGATTTGTATAGAGCGCGAAGAAGTTTGCCATTTAACGCGCTGCTGCAATGTATGCAAGTAATCATGGCTCCAGGCCTTCCATATGTGTTCTCGCATCGCGAGGACCTTTGCCAGCGAGATAACCGATTTTCATTTACCTTGAGTAGCGACGGCTCGGGTATACTGATAAGGGGTCGACCAATTAGAAAATGACCCGGAGTGAGTGCATCGAAATTGTCCGGATCATTGCGAAGAGGCGCGAGAGGACGCGAATTTGAACACGCTTCAATTTCGCACAGCAATGTGGAAAATTCGAGTTGCGAGAGAGTGTGGGAGCCCACGACTCTTTTCAAGTGGTGCTTAAAGCTTTTGACGCCGGCTTCCCACAAACCCCCAAAATGAGGCGCGGAAGCAGGGATAAAGTGCCAACGGATTCCGTCCGTGGAAAATTTTTCACGTAATTCTGAGTTTTTTATGGTAGAAATAAAGGAACGACGCAATTCGTTATCTGCGCCTTGAAAATTCGTACCGTTGTCGCTATAAACATCGGAGGAAAGACCGCGTCTACTAACAAAGCGTTAAAAGGCGGCAAGAAAACCGGAAGTCGCGTAATCGTCGACATATTCTAGGTGGATTGCACGTGTGGCGAGACAAACGAATAACGCTACATAATATTTGCGTGATTTTTGTCCGCGTCCAACGTACGGAGTAATTTGAAAGGGACCAGAATACCGCGTGATTCCTCGCTTGCACCTCAGTGATTTGGGTAGCAGACCGTCAGGTATAGTCGGCATGAAAAAATTATCCGTGATCGTAGCGGCCAGTTCTTGTTTGTTTTATTGAGTTTTGACGGGTACGGTGAAGTGGTGTCATATTATTACGGAGAAGAATTATTACACGCTCAAAATATTCTTTGTGCACCGAATGATCGTTATCCAGGGGATTGCGACTGATTAGCGTGTCGATAGATGAGTAAGTAAAACTATTCTTCATAATTACGAGTGCATCTGTAAGAGCGTAACCTCAAAACGGCAAGTAATCTCAAGGACAAGTGACCGTTCTCAGGTAGGCCGAGGGGCTTTACGGTCCTAGTAATTGACACTTAGAGTCCGCGGGGCTCTGCGAGCCCGGGCGTGCCGACCTGGCACTACATGACCCAGAACTGGCCAAAGTCAAAAGTTTAATCAGTTCATACTTTGTGCCGTACAAGCTTTTGCATCTTTAGTAGTTATTATTTCAGAGAGCATGCATCAGCCTCAGATTTCCTTTGACCTGGCGTCTTCATAGCTCGACTCGTACTAACACAGGGTGTGAAGGTGTTTACTGCTGCCAAATCATTCTACGGAGCGTGTGCAGGAACAGCTGGAACACTATGTTTAACGAGAAGGACATCAAACTGGGACGTCGGTTACACAATGCTGAAGAGTAGGGGCATTTTCCACCGCATACCAATTGACACGAGTAACAATCTAACCTAGCATGTTTATAATCGAAATACAAGGCGAATCAATTATGAAGAGAAACATTAACAGGCCGTATCCACCTTGAAGAATTTCGCCGTGGCCTCACGTCGGCGCCTTTCCTGGACCACTCTCCCGGCGCGAGTCCCTCGGTACGGTTTTTCTATAAACAAACATTGGACGGATTACTGATGGAATAGCAAAATGAGACCAAATTTCTGATGCAAAGTAATAGATGCACTATTGCCTCGTTCCGAGCATGCACACGTGCAATGACTCCTAGGGGTTGCACTTGCGTACTCAAAACCCCTTGAAGACCCAGCTTGCAGACAAAGAATTAAACTTACCTCCTCTATGTACTGCGTCTGCCTCACCCTGCGGCCTTTCTTCAGGTTGCCGAGTAGTATCATCACTGAACAAAAAATGAATGCATAGCTGTTAAGAGTTGCAAATTACCAAGTGCAAAGGTGTTAAGGATCGAATTGAAAAATAAAAAATAATGCATCGTCATAACAGAAATCAGCTGATAACAGTATTTAAAATATTTAATTTATCTCACATATTCCTGGCTCGCGCTCTGGTCCGCCATATTTTCCTCAGTTGCAGACATCTAGAATTAGAAATAATGATGAATAGGTTGAAAATATTTTATAAGAAAATTTATTAAGCAAACAGATATTTATATAATAAGTTAACAAATCTTGTATTCTAAATGAAATGACGTAAAATATATGCAAAATATATTATAAAATATACTTACGTTTATATAAATTTAAATGATCGTAGTTTTCAGTAATTATTTTTATTTATTAATCTAAATCGGCAATTATTTGTTACTTGGCAACCAATGATGGAGTCGGTAGCCACTAAATCGGTAATTGTTTTCGGAACAATTTGTTTTATTGGCTACCGATTCTGGAATTCACTAATATCCATAATTCCGTAATTCACTGATAATCCATCAAATTAAAAATGAACATGGCTAACGTTTCAAACAGCGATAAAACGGACATGCTATTGGCATATGGGGCAGCCAACAAAAACAGTCGGCGGGCTGTTCGTATTTACGCGGGACGTTTTCCACATCGCCAGCATCCGCCCGAATATGTTTTTAGAAACCTCGAAACGTCACTTAGAAAGAAAGGAACTTTTGCACCTGCGAAGAAGACAGGTAATAATAGATTAAATGTACAGAGGTGGATGGTCTTCCACCGTTCAGCTTATCAACAACTTTGAAAACTATTAATTTTTTATTGCTGCGATAAACTATTGGCCAAACTGAAGCGACTGAACAGAAGTTGTTCAACAGACTCTTGGAACATAGGCCACCTTCAAAGTCATTTGCGTCATGGGGAAGGAACCATGTTTTGCACAATTTTTTGAATTTGTTTTTTTTTTGTAAATTGCTAGGATTACCACCAAGACTGCGTAATAGAGTGGAGCAGCCGGTTCTGAACAGCTTGAGACAGAACCCGCGCACCAGCATCCGAGCCTTAGCACGCGATCACCAGGTCAGCTATAAAACAGTGTGGAAAATATTGAAGCAAAGGAAGCTTCACCCATTTAAACCAAGCACTCACCAGCGATTGTGGCCCGGCGACAGACCAAGAAGAATGGCATATTGCGACTGGCTCATCGATAGGTATGTTGAAGATCCAAGCTTTGCGAGCAGGATTTTATTTACAGACGAGTGTACTTTTAAGCTGAACGGTAGTGTCAATAGACATAACCAGCATTTCTGGGCAGCGGAGAACCCCCATTTAGTGGAAGAGGTCCGCGAGCGGCGAGGGGGCTCGGTTAATGTGTGGGCGGGTATCCGTGGTGACAAAATCATAGGGCCCGTCGTCTTCTTGGGCAATTTGAACGGGCCAACTTACGCCAATTTCATAAGAAATGTGCTACCTGCACTGCTGGCAGACATTCCACAGGCTGAGATAGACAACACGTGGTATCAGCAGGATGGTGCACCTGCGCACACCTCGCGCGTTGCACGAGTTGTGCTCGACGAAATGTTCGAGAACAGGTGGATAGGGAAGCATGGCCCGCAGGAATGGCCACCCAGGTCACCGAACTTGACCCCACCAGACTTCTTTCTATGGGCGTATATCAAAGAAGCGGTATATACGACGAGACCCGTAGATTTGGCTGACCTGAAGCGAAGGATCAGCATGGCATGCGAGAGGGTCACTCCGGAAATGCTGACGAAAGTGCACCGCGGAGCCGTGAGAAGGGCTGCGCTGTGTTTGGAGGCAGAAGGCGGCCTATTCGAACACCTAATGTAAATAATCCTCTTGCAAAAGGCAAGCGGATGTTTACAGATTATGAGCGGAGGATGATATTCTGTGAATATATAATTCTGTGCCGCAATAATTGTAAGAATTGATATTTGGCAGCACAATGCGCTACAATATCTGGCAGCATAATGCGCAATACTGATGGTTAAAATAGATATCTGGCAGCATGATGCGCCATACTGATGGTGAGAATCGATATCTGGCAGCATGATGCGCCCCAATTATATTGAGATTGATCTCAGGCCGCATAATGCGCCGTAATCATCATGAAAATCGACAACAGGCAGGTAAAGTAAAATTGGTTATCATTTTGATGTGAAATCTCAGCTAAATAATTTTTTTTAGTAGGTAGTGTGCAACCGAGATACGGGCATAAAATAAGATCATGGGTGGTGCCTCTCCTCTGATGATACAAGAGTCAGCGATTCCTAGCGATCCATCAGAATACTTTGATCGCTGACAGCACTACCTTGCACGGACTCAAACTCTACGTAACACCGGTGAATTGATTCCAAGATTAGATTTCAAAACATAATAATTTTCATTTGGATATGCCATTTCAATTTCTTCATCAGTATAATACTTTGATTTGTCTGGTTTGGTAGGTAACACACCGGCGAGACCTAGACGTCGAATCAAACCCTGACACCCTGGCTCCACCTCCTCTGCTACTGATCTACGATCCAATCACTCCGCGAGAGAATATTTTGTCTCTACGAAGACGGCTCGTGCACAACGTTCTACCCTCAAAGATGCGAGACTCAGTGATTCCCTGTAATCCATCAGAATACTTTGATCACCATCTACGTGACATCGGTAAAACATGATCATTTTCATTTAAGTTTAAATTTCACTGATCAGAATAGAAGAGTTGATTAGATTTGTAATGCCAAGTTTCTTGTACAAACGTGTGCAATCAGCTCTGCTACAGATGCACGATCCAACCACTGCTCGAAACCACTTCACCAAACATCGCCGAGGCCACAATCTTTCACTGTGAGGAGATACTCTGGCTCTCTGACAACGGGTCTTGCAGAACGTTCTATTCTTGAAGAAGCGAGACTCAGTGATTCTCTGTGATTCTCGGAATACTTTGATCACTATCTATGTGACACCGGTAACTTTCATCGTGAGATTATATTTTCATAACCAAAGTAGAAGACTTGATTAGATATTTTCTTCAAGGTTTGCTGTATATACATTGTAACCGCGATTTCCTTTCGAACGGGGAGGAAGAAGAAAAACTCCTCGCGTTACCCTACGGCGCTTATCTCTAGTTTTAATCAAATAATAATAAAATCACCAAAATTAGAAATATCAATAATAATCAGACTTTTATTGGGCGCCAGACGCGAACAGCGTCAGTTATCAATTAAATACTAATTTTACCAGAGACTTACGACGGATGTGCTTCGGCTAGTTCAGTTTATAAATCAGAGGGTAGAGGGGGGTAGGTTACCAGGTGGAAAAAGAATTATGCAATGAAATAACACAGATTTGATTCGATACGGTATTTGCGTTTTAATCAAAACTTCATAAATTAGATTCACATTAGCTCGATACGATAATATCAACAATAGTCTTTCAATTGAGAGAATATCAATTTCGATACGATATATTAACAAGAGTTCTTTAATTCAGATAATAATAGATTCGAGCCAATAGTTAACAAATCTCTAATTTAACGAAGATTGCGCTCAATACGAGCTAATAAATATTTTACCGAATTACAAGTACGACATAAATCGGGGATTACCCCAGAACGATCAAACACTATCAAATAACTTAATTCTAACGTGGATAATTTCCCAGAACAAATTATATAATATAAAAAAAAGGAAAACGGGACGATAATAATGCTCTCCACGGCTACAACTACGTTCGCAATACAAAAGATAGCCAAGACAGATTATAGAATTAATTACTAATATTTCACTAATAGAAAATCAAGAAAGATAGTAGCTCAACTACAAAGAATAGGACACTAAGGTCCGCAATAACTAATTAATAGCGAATTTTGTGCTAGATTGCACGAGGACTTCGCCTCAAAGCATGCTTAAGCAACCAAAAAGACAGCCAGTCACGAATTAACTCAATAATTAAGCCAAAGGATGTTATGATTCGGCACGAGACGATATTATTAAAGAAAACAGCAGCAATCAAATACTACAGCACCACGAGACCTCATGGCCCAACGCCTGCGTAGAAAAATATACTCTATAATCAGAATTCGTACTCGATACCATACAATTAATCAAGAATTAGTTCGTGACTTTACAATAAATGATGTAGGCTTACCTTACGTTGTTTTCTGGCCTCAAGGCACTGAACTACACTAAACTAATTAAATGTGAAGCTAAATTTACTAATTTTGAAAGGACTCTAAGTTATACAAAAGGCTAAACACTAATAGAAATGATACTCGAGACGATACGATAAATAGGTGCGGCACAGTCGGCAGTCGAACGTAGAAGAGACGGATCCTAGGTGCTCCCTTTGGCTCGCTAGGTGATGAGTTGCGAACGTTCTCACGTGCTCCTGTGATTGGCCTAATTAGGCGACGTAAGTGGGGTGGGTCTAACGGACAGTTTTCGGGTGTCACGCTAGGATCCCGCTGACGGAATTATGCTTTCTTCTAGATCTGGATCGTAACTCGTCCGGGTCCTGGCAGCGATCTCAGCTGATTTCTGTAGGTCGGACGGACTAAGGCGCGCTAATTTCAAAATCGAAATCGTGTCGCAACGGAGCTGTAACAATCGTAGTGAAGGCCGGCATTACTGCTATCGTAGTTTTCTTACTCCCTGATTTTCGTCGACTCGGAGGAGCTCTCCAGTCGTCCACTCATCCTAAAGTTTTCATAACTGGAGGATCTAGCTGCAGTCAGGGCGATCCTGAACCGGGTCTTCGCCTCGGCTGCACCATTTGCGTCGCGGAAGGTCACCAGAACCTCCTCACACGAGGTAGCTGCTCTTTGTCGAGACGATATTCGTGAGCTTTCTTGGCCAACACGTCGACGGTACGATAATCAGGAGGGTAGATATTGTTCCTCTGGTTCAGCTCCAGGCTGAATAGTCATCAATGAAGGAGGCTGTAGTGAGCTACTTAATTCGCCCAGCCCTATACGCTATCATCGCGGCATCCAGTCTTTGTACGATAAGGCCATCGTCGATGCAACTCTGGCGAGTCTAGGGAGGTTGCTCCCTCGGTGGATGTTGACTCCGTTGTGCGCCGAGGCGCGTTGAACAATTTTCATAAAAAGAGAAGTGATGCAAACAAAAAAGGATTAGAAATATGATACCCTGCCTAATTCTGTCTTGGCTCATCCTAGGTAGCCTGCCGACCGTGCACACCCGTTATCTCGTTCAGTAGCCCTTGGGACGCTTGCACAAAGTGCAACGTCACAACATCTACATTGATCGGATTAGGATGTATGATGCAAACCATGTCAGTAGCGGGCAGACGAGACCAAGACGTCGAATCAAACCCTGGCATGATCTCTACTACTGATCCACGATCCGACCTTCAACCACTCTAGAAGAAGGCAAAGAGGTCGAAGACACAGGTCGGAAAATCGAAAAAGAAAGCAAGAAGGATACAGAGTTCTGAAATAATATAATAATAATAATTATAATATTAATAATAATAATAATGATAATAATAATAATAATGATAATAATAATATCAATAATAATTTTATTGAAATTATCTCAGATCTGTTATCAAAATTATTTCAAAAAATATATTTCTATAGTAAAATAAATAGAAATATATTGGATTCTAACCTGTGATTTAGTCTATCGATGGCTCCTGAGCTTTGATTTTGATCCACGATGAAACCCTAAGATGCAATCAAGTCCATCGACCAGTATCGGTGGCCTGAATCGCAGCTTGGAGTTTCACCGCAAATCAGAATTAAAGTTTAAGAGCCATCTGTATCTGTATTGTGTAGGTGAATATATTTTTTTTATTGAACACAACTTACAGGTGCTGTGCATCTCTGCAGTATACAGGATTATGGTGCATTGGATTGTATTGTCACTACGTGACCTGATTAGATAAATCGTTTCGATGAATAAAATAGATAAATATATACAATTATAATCATATGAATCCTCACTCATTTACAAAATTCACTGATATGTCGTGAATTGACATTGATCGTCTCTCATATTAGTGATCATGCGTTTAAGAAGCAAAGACTCGTCTAAAAGTACATAAGAGCCTCCTGTGTAGGTGAATATTTTTTTTTTATTGAACACAACTTACAGGTGCTGTGCATCTCTGCAGTATACAGGATTATGGTGCATTCGATTGTATTGTCACTACGTGACCTGATTAGATAAATCGTTTCGATGGATAAAATAGATAAATATATACAATTATAATCATATGAATCCTCACTCATTTACAAAATTCACTGATATGTCGTGAATTGACATTGATCGTCTCCGTACTCTTGGACGTCTCTTATATTAGTGATCAGGCGTTTAAGAAGCAAAGACTCGTCTAAAAGTACAAGGATTGAAGCCGCAGTCTTACGCAAGGTAAGATACTATTCAGTGTCTCGAGGCTTGCGACGCAGCCATTTGAAATTGCAGAATTTCCATTCCGCACGACTGCGAAGCAATCCTCGTTTCGTCGATGTCTCTTGGCTCGCTCCACTGACATTCCAGATACAGGATTGTCATTTCTCACAAACACTCAGATACATATTGTCCCATCGGACCGAGGATAATCTACTACGAACTCCAATCCCAATCCTTGCACTCTCTGACGCAGTCACGGTTGACTTAACCGTTGTGAGCATTGAGAACTGCGACTGGCTCAATATTAAAATCGTCATTTATGTTCAGCAAAGGACATAAAATCTGAAAAAATCATAAACTCTGTATCAAAACAGCACTAATAAACTATAAAAAGAAATAAGTCACTAAAATTTTTGATCAGAGCGTAGCAGTGATTTGAAAAAATTATCTTCAAGGTGGATACGGCCTGTTAATGTTTCTCTTCATAATTGATTCGCCTTGTATTTCGATTATAAACATGCTAGGTTAGATTGTTACTCGTGTCAATTGGTATGCGGTGGAAAATGCCCCTACTCTTCAGCATTGTGTAACCGACGTCCCAGTTTGATGTCCTTCTCGTTAAACATAGTGTTCCAGCTGTTCCTGCACACGCTCCGTAGAATGATTTGGCAGCAGTAAACACCTTCACACCCTGTGTTAGTACGAGTCGAGCTATGAAGACGCCAGGTCAAAGGAAATCTGAGGCTGATGCATGCTCTCTGAAATAATAACTACTAAAGATGCAAAAGCTTGTACGGCACAAAGTATGAACTGATACAAGAATGCGAATTGATGTGCGACACTAAACCCTGCGTGTGTTCACAGGTTAAACTTTTGACTTTGGCCAGTTCTGGGTCATGTAGTGCCAGGTCGGCACGCCCGGGCTCGCAGAGCCCCGCGGACTCTAAGTGTCAATTACTAGGACCGTAAAGCCCCTCGGCCTACCTGAGAACGGTCACTTGTCCTTGAGATTACTTGCCGTTTTGAGGTTACGCTCTTACAGATGCACTCGTAATTATGAAGAATAGTTTTACTTACTCATCTATCGACACGCTAATCAGTCGCAATCCCCTGGATAACGATCATTCGGTGCACAAAGAATATTTTGAGCGTGTAATAATTCGTCTCCGTAATAATATGACACCACTTCACCGTACCCGTCAAAACTCAATAAAACAAACAAGAACTGGCCGCTACGATAACGGATAATTTTTTCATGCCGACTATGCCTGACGGTCTGCTACCCAAATCACTGAGGTGCAAGCGAGGAATCACGCGGTAGTCCAAGCCGCAGTGAGAGAAGGGCGGCGATGGATTGACGCGAGGTGATGGGAGATCGCCCATGAGTTGGCTCGCGGAGACTGCCCGTTCGCGAGCGCATTTTAAACATCGATTAATTCGCGATTTTACAAGAGATCGCGCGCCGAGAATCCAATAGTTCTGTCGTAAGAGACAAAGGGTTAACTGCGGACCGCCGTGTAGGGATCGCGCGTGCGTTTGATCAATAATTAATTCGCTGATATGATGGCGTGGTAGAATCAAAGGAAATCGTTCGTCATAGGACAAAAACGAGTGGCACAACCGCCCACCAAGACGCAACTGATTCTTTCCATCGAGGAAAGGATTTAAAGATTTCAAAGCGGTCGATCGCGGAAGAGACGCTTTTTCTTGGAGTGCGCGGATTTCCGCGGCGAAATAATCGCTTTGAATTTTACGAATCCAAAACTCGCGAGCGGCTTGTACGCTGTCTGTAAAGTTGACTGAGTATACGCGAGATGAGTCGCACTTTTGTTCTCGAAATTTATGGAGCCAGTAAAACAAAAAACCAGTTACGCGGAGGAGTTTGCTCTAGCTTGAGAATTTTGAGGAAAAATCCCACTCTACCTTTTCTGGAACTACGTGTATTGTCGCAGTCGCGCGCTGTTCGATAAGAGCAGAATTTTCCCAAGTATGCAGTACCAATGCTACCATTGTGCCAGGCATGGCCCAAGACTGGCGACCGAGGCTTGGTTGAGACTACCAAACCAGTCTTGCACCAAGGCCTGTGCCAGCCCTGACCCGGGCCTGGTACAATGGTTTTAGACAGAACTTGGTCGCCAGTCCTGGGCCAAGCTTGGCACATTGGTCGAGTTCGGAGCTACATAATTTAGATATATTAATATATATGAAAACGATTTTGACACCAAAAAACGATTTTTTTTGCGCTTTACGACCTATATTGGCACAGTCACGCGATTTCTATCCACGGTTCCTAGAATTAATCAATATAATGATGGCAAAGAAACATATTTTTATAATCCGACAAAGAGAACGTTTATTTTTCATCTTTGAACAGTATTTTCGTAATGAAATACATGATGTTCTTAATCTATACCATATGTTCCATTTTTACGCATTATATCTTTATTCACAAAGTTAGGCGGGTAGGTATTATATAAGTATATAGTTAGGGAATGAATTATCGGGTGTAGACGGTCAGATGTATTAAAATAGTATATTTTATTTTACGTCTCAGTCGAAGCATGGTCGACCATCCTCAGAAACTGTGAAACACAGTATTTAACATTATTAATATATCTAGGCCCTACGTGCAAAGATTTCCCCTTGACTGAAATGATGAGAAAAATTGAAATTCAAAATTTTATTTTTTTGCGAAATCAAAAAATCAAAAATTTCCCCCAAAAATTTTGTTTTGTTGACAGGTCTCCGTAACCAAAATCTTCATTCCTGTGAGTGAAGCAATGTTACTGAATGAACATTTTCATTAATTAGTAAATGTACGCACTTATTTGTAATGTCCGTGAATTGAATTGTCGTATCTACATCAGCACGCAAACCTAGCATATAAATACCTAACCGAGTAGATTGGCAAGGATAGTCGAAAGCATCGCCGTTACTCTCGATGGTGCGTCCCGTTATGTATAGGTCTTGTAAATTTTTTAGATCTCGCTTCTCCCGGGAAAAAATTTTATTTATTTCAAAGTGATTTTCATTTTTCAAGATCACAAGATTGTCGGGGTGACACGTTTTAATTGTCATGCCATTGAATTCAACCTTTTTGTATTCTACATATCGTTGTCGGTGATCAACAAATTCTTTTTTTGATTCACATTTACTGAGCAAAGAATGTGGCCGGACAACAATATCTGCTGTGGCATCTAATTCTGATAGGCGCCTCAAAATTTGGGCAAGTGGCATATTGGGCGTTCGCACTAGCCGTTTTATTTTCCCCAAGCAGTTTTCAAATGGAAACGCAGTGAAATCTGATAACTTAGCTCCCATATGTTCAACATCATCGGCAACATGGATGAGATTGTGAAAATTCATGGTTTGAGAATCTGTACCATATAAAGTAGGCATAAGTTCTACAAATTTCACCAATAGCGTTCTCGCATAGCCGATATGAGCGACAGCTGAGTATGGAATGCACAGTAAACGGCAAGCGGTGTGCAGAAGCAAAAAGTGTTTGTACTTTTCATTGGTTAGCACGTCTCTAAGCACCAATGGACCGCAGTATAACAGGAGAAATCGAAACTGCGTGGCTTTCCAGTTTGATAAATTCATGAAATCAAAAGATTTTCTCTGGAATTCGATCGGAATGTGTGATTCCAAAGAATACAACGTATCTGCCAAAGCCTGCCGTAGTAATACACTCACTCTGGACAATGGGTTCCCGCTTTTCCACTTATGCAGCAAAGCCTTCATGACACCAATAAACAATAGGTGCATACTATCTAATAGTACTGCACGCACAATGTCAAAATGTGGTATAATCAATAAAGGTGATGCTTCACCTGGAATATGGTGGCTTTCGTCACTTCTAGCTAAAAACGTATTATGGGTCCGTAGAGTGCAATCGGTTCTACTGTAAATTCTTCGATAATCCACTGTTACTCCTTTGACGGTACATCTTTCGCATGCATAGAACCCACCATGACCTTTAATACATTTAATAAATGCACGAGCAGATGTGCCACAAATAACGGCTTTGACTTTGAAATTGTAGTGCTTTCCTTGAATGTTCATGCCACGACGCGTTAAAGATGCAGCCTCTGACGCAAAATCTTCCAAGTAAATATTCGGATTTGCTGGTTTAGAATTTCCGCAGTACATACCAACAACGAAGGGATTACTGCTGTATCCTTCAGAATAAACTTTAATTAAAATCGGCCAACACTGTTTTGTTGAATTCCGTTACAATGGCAATCCGTCAATATTCACTAGGACTTCAATTGTTGCTTCGACAAATATATCCGGTGCGATTTGCTTCTTCAATTCCTTTTCGATTCCAAGATACACGTACTTTCCATACCCATGAAGACCTTCCATAATTCTTATAGCGTTCTGGTCCAATCGCGTAGTTCCCAGGAGGGTTTCAGCAGTTTGAGGAAGATTTCTGTGTCCATTAATACGCAAAATTTTCAGACGCTCAGTTATTGTCTTATTTTTCAAGTTACCAATGTTCTGCGTCGCCCATATCCTGAGATCCCTTTTCAAATCTAATACTTCCCCCTGGTTTTCCCTGTGGAGTAGCCAGGATATTTGCACATATTACATTAAATCACACATTTTTTCATCAAACTCACTCCTCGTCTGGCTCATGCAACCAATAGTCACTGTCATCAGAATGATGTTGAACGTCATCATCATCTTCAGCATTATCTTGGTCACTCTGATCCACACCATGGTCGTCGTCAACTTGCTGACTCAGTACTTCAGACATATCAACACTACTCTGTTCTCCATCACTACTTACACCGGCTGATATTGGATCTCGCTGAAAAAAAATTACAAACACAAACTCGAGTAAGAGAAATATCTTTACTGGTATTTAACGCTCTATCTAAAAGTTGATTATTGGGTTGTACTTGTTTGGATAATTTAAATTACAGTTTTTTTGGGCCTTTTTTTTGTTTCCTTCGTGGTAAAATTGGTTGGAAAATTAATTATTGAGACAACATTATACTGTACCTCAGATTGTTCCGATTCAGAGTGTGATGATTCTAGCATAGATTCTTCATTGAAACTCGTGGAAGATTCAGATTCTTGGTTCCTAAGAGCGCGATGCTTTTTCACACGGTCGTATGCGTTAAACATGATGATTCAGCTTAACACAGAAATCTGCATCTACGGCAATGCAAATATCCGTATCGAGCTGAATCGAGTCAACCAGGAGTTATTTGAAAACAAAACATGTTTTCAATTGTTTTTATGTACGTTTATAATTGTATGGATGACGAAACGTAATCAACGTGCTGTGTTCATTGATATTGCCGTATTTCGAAGAAATTGAACGTCATTCATCGATAGGTAAGTTAAATTTTAATACGAATACCAGTTTTGGCTTACCGGGTAATAAATTATATGAATATAGTTCATAAGTTCATAACGCATCGAAGCGGAGGTTAAAATTAGATGACCGATCTAACCCAACCCGGGAATCGCGTCACTTATTTCTCACGTTTCTTTTTTTTCTTCTGTTTAAGATAATGAGCCTCAGAGAAAGCTCCACGCATATAATCGTGTCGTTTCAAAACGAAACTGCAGGTAAGGGATTGAAAGCAGTTGATATTGTACCAAAATCGTGGATACATTATAAAAATGATGAGTGGATGTGTTACTTTCCACGAATAAACGATTACCCCAGAATCGATGAGTGGGTGGAAAATAGCGAATCTCCTAAACGAGATTGGGTGGCCGTTAAAATTATTGTTGTCAAACAAGCACGTAGGTCCTGCTTCTTAAATTCGTATATATATTATATATATATACCTAGATATTCTTGTTCTAATTTATCGGCTCTCTAATATTTTAAGTTCAACGGTGGCAATTGTACTAAAATATGATTCTATTAAAAATAATAAAATTAGGGTCCTACGAAGACGGGATGATATATTTGGAACAGTCGTTTAAAACTACGGAAATAGAAAGCCTTCCTGAAAAGAGACCTGATGGCGATGCGGAAATTCCTAGAGTTATGTCAACTGGTGAGCGAGCTGAAGTGTTCAGTACAATGCCTGAATTACCTAATATCGAAAGACCTGGCGGGTCTAGTTTATCTAATTCTAAGAAGATGCCTTCATCCGCAATAATTTCGAAAACAAAAAATGCTCGAACTGATTCCACAAAGTCCAAACTTCCGCAACGTAGTCCTATGAGATCTGGTATAAATCGATTCAGCGATACAGATAAATTTACCAGTGCAAGTACGTATAATGTAAAACGCTATTCTCAATTCGTAATCATCGAGATTTCACCTAAGTCGTTCATTACTCGATAAACCACGATGTTATATTTTGAATTGTAGATGAATCATTGTCATCTGACAACAGCGATAAGAACGACGATACACATTATAGGAAGGATAGTGAACAGTATTATTCACGTAAAAGAAAACTGCCTTCTAAAAGTGTAAAGAAACATCACAAACGTAAGAATAATATCATTTCTAATTGATGCCTATGCCATACTCGCTTATATATGTATATACCTATAAATGATGTTACCATTATTGCATTAGAAAACACAGAACGAAAAAATATTGACGCACCATCGGTCAAGAATCCAAGGATAAGAGCTAACGTTTCACCTGGGAGATCTAAGGATCCTGGTAGATATATACATATAAAAGAAATAATAACCTACTGATTCAGTATTGTATAGCTGTCATAAATATTGTCCAGAAGCAGAAGAAGTAGAAAATGTGTTCGTTACTAAATCGATGCTAGAGGCATCAGAGGATAGAATTATGAAGGAAATAAAAAGCGCTAGACGCAGTATCCTTTACAATATTCAAGAGTATTCTAAGAAGATGCGAACACTGCTCGGACCCTTAGACAGCAATGCCTTAGATGTGATGAATCAAATACAGGAAACATTTGATGTACACTTTCCAGTACACAGCTATGAAGAGTTTGTTCACCTGGATGCATAGTTGACTGATTCGAACAAAATGAACGCGATGGTATGTATCATATGGATTGAAGCTGTATTTCTTGTATTTGTGATCCGACAAGACTAGCTTAATATCTACCCTTAACTACCTCTAAATTGAAAGATACAATTCACATCCAAGGCGAATCATGAAAATGAGTTGGATGTAGCAGAACTCTACATTCTCACCAATTTTCAGCAACAATTCATGCTGTATAACATGGCCACGGACTTGGGAGATGCCATAGCGGAAATTCTAGGCTCAATTATGGACAGAAACGTCCAGTTGCTGTTTAGTGGTTTTGGGAGAGTTGTAAAGGGAATCAGTAAGAGGAATTTCAGCATTACGAACATCTATAAATGCATGCAAGGTAAATTGAACTTACATTACTCGCAGCAGATTCAACTCAAACTTTTCTAACGTCTCTATGAAACAATCATTAAAAATTTGAATATTTTAAACGTATATGAAACATTAAATAATAATTAGAAGATTGGTTAGCGTAGAGTTGGTATGCGGTTTTGAAAAGTTGCAATGAGTAACCCAATTATCAGCCCAATTCTCTGCTTCATTGACAGATGTAATAATAGCAAAGAAGAAAGCTGAAAAAAGTGCTATTTTGAGTCGGACCAGTTTGTGGCTGTCAAGAGCATCCGATAGAGAAGGCGGTAGGAAAGCAAGACCCGCTAAATAAATTATACATTTATATCATCATCAGACCATCATACGTGATTTTATTTATTGTGTAATTTTTTTTTTTACTTTCGTCTGCAAAGTATTCTTTATTTCTTTCTTAAAATCGTTATACTTCCTTTTCACTATACTTTCCCTGAAAATATTCATAACCAGAGTTTTCTGTGAGACTGTACAGCTCCCTTTCTACGGCGAAACCTTACAGTACTGTAAACGGCATTGCCTATCCCCTCCCGAACGAGACTCACGCACGTGACATGTACCTGTTTTGGTTTTGCCGTAGGAAGGGAGCTGTCTTGTCTCACAGGAAACTATCGGTGTGTACTTCATAACCTGCAGCCCTAATTTTAGTTTGTTCAAAAAATGTTATTCTGAGTTGATAATACTGTTACTTTTAACTTAAAACCGGGATTATATGTTCATTACGTTAATCTATGTGATCGATAAAAAAATAATAAAAAATACATATCTATGACTTGACCATGCGTTATATGTATTTTATTTTCACTAAGAATCTTCCGAAACAAATAATTTGACACCTGGCATGACCATAATGCCAGCGCTGGGGATACCCTGGCCGCCGACGCTCGGGAACGACAAACGGCCCGTGACTGAAACGTTGTTATCATCCCAGCACTGGGCCAGCGATGACTGCCGAGCTTCGCACGAGGCTCGGCAGCCTTGAGGCCGGGCTCGGGCCAGGCCTGGGCCAATGGTTTTTGCATACTTGGGTTCCGCATTGGGAATATGCGAAAGCATTTCTGAGAAAGTTTTTCTATCTGTTGCCAACTTTGTACGGGCAAGATTCGCAGTCAATGAATTACCACAATCTTATTCATGTAGCGGACGATGTAAATCACATGAATAGACCACTTACCTATTTTAGTACGTTTCCATTCGAAAACTGTTTAGGGTTTCTGAAAAAACTGATTCGTACGCCCAATAAACCCCTTGTTCAGGTTGCAAAGCGTTTATCCGAGCTAGAATCAGGACGCGACGAAGTAGTTCGACCCCACCCACTGGTGATCAGCGGCTGCGTTCAAAAGTCGAAATTTCGAGCAACAGCTTCGAAAGAGGAAAATCATGACATCAATCACTTCCGACAAATCAACTTGCACAACATCACTGTAGCTACAGTTGCCCCAGATAATGCAGTACAACTAAAAGACGGTAATATCGTAGAGGTGAGAACAATTTGGAGTCGAAAGCAGGACGAAACTGAACCGAAGAACATACGACTTCAGGGATATAAAATGAAGACCGGCGACGATGTTTTTACTAATCCATGCATCTCGTCTGTAGTGGGCATTTTCAAATTACGTAGACCTTCTAACAATGAAATAACGTTTTGTGCGACAGACATCAAAACCAAGTGCCTAGTGCTGCCAGTTCGCGGTCAGACATATTATATTACTCTGCTCCACACTGGAGACAAGTAAATTGCAAAAGTGGTTTTTCGGGTTGGTGCGAACAATTATAGCGGTAGATTTAACTATAACTAATATTAAGTAATCAATTATGGACCTAATTGGAATAATTGAAGTGCAATACTTAATCACCCGATTAATCAGTACGAATTAAGAAGCAATATATTATATAATATACCGCGATGATTCCTTGAAAGTGAACAGCCAGTCACAGCCAATTATAGTGGCGCCATCCGTGGGATTGAATTTAAACTTTTGAAACTAGATCATGAGATCGTTAGGGAAACCCGCGCTTTTGTTTTATAAACAAGTCTTGTCTTTTCGACGCTTCGCCGACCGCAACGGATAATTTTGATCTAGCAAAAAACACTTCTACGCGCTAATTGCAGTTAATAAAGCTTAATTGCATTGTTGAAAAGACGAAAAGACTTCTGACAGGTATGTATTTATGAAAGATTTCTGTTCGATTTGACAAGCTGTTCGGAAACAAAGTAAAGTCACTTTTCTTCAGTTTATTTACTACTTTGGTTAATCTTCATACCGGTAACAGAGGCACACATAATTTATTATCATTATATATTCATTATTAACTATGTGTAATAATAAATTCCAGAATGCCACTGAAAGGAAACACGACTCATGTCGTTATTTTGTTCATTGAACCAGCAAGTAACAAGCGGAAGAAGAAGCTGGATGTCGAGTTGGTGCCAGTGTCTTGGTTGTCAGAGGATGAGAGAGGAAGTTGGACATCCTTCGGAAGAAGATTATCACAATGTAGAGAATTGGTCCAAAAAATCAAAAGCTCCGAGATCTCATTGGGAAGCGTCGAAAGTTCGCATACTAAAAGAAGCAGGTACGAGAATTGGAAAAACAGTATTGTTTTTCATACCTGATTTAATACATTGACTTTTCACTCATAATAGATGGTACATTTATGTTTAAGATGATTACGCTCAAGGATTACGACGCCTCGGTAGATCCTTCGTACAATCAAATATTGAGACCACAAGTTCAGGAGAAAATATAAGTGATCAGTCATCAAAAAGGCAGCCAGTAATTTTAAATGACAACGATAAAATGGCTGAGTTAAATTCCAGTATGCCTCTATTTCACACCGATGCATCACTATCCACAACCAAGCCCGACAATCTGAACGACGAAGAGGTTTATCGACGAAAAAAACATCAAGACTCTGATCAAGGAAAAAAATCTCGAAGACAGAAGCCCGATGATCTAAGCGACGGAGAGGGTTCTCAAAGAAAAAATACTGGAAACTCTGACCAAGAAAGAGAATCTCGAAGAAAGAAGGCCGATGATCTGAACGAGGAAGAGGGTTCTCAAAGAAAAAATCATGCAAACTTTGAACAAGAGAAAAGATTTCAAAGAAAGAAGCCCGATGATCTAACCGACGGAGAGGGTTCTCGAACAGACAAGCCCAGCGATTCAGACAATGAAGCGGATTCTCATGGAAACGAGCTCGATGATTCAGATGAAGGAATAAAAAGCAGTGAGAGTGACACGAGCACCGCCGAATATTTGAATCAAAAAAGGAAAAGGAAGTTGGAACGAAGGTCTAATCATTCAAAACGACTAAAAAATCGAGGTAACAAACTGAATCTCGTCAGCATATTTCACAATAATGAAAGAGGGTGTTCTAAGTTTGGGTTGGAAATTAAATGAATACGTTCAGGTGGAAATTAGATGAATACGTGAAAGATTTTCGCATTAAACTGAAATCCACACCATTTGTTATAAATTGGATGAAGAGTCCGGCTACTAATGTCGTTCCCTACGCCGTTATATAAATCAAACCAGGGGGACTTTTCTTTTCTTACTGGTAGTCACAATTGTTTTTATTTTGGTTGAAAATGTGGTACATGTTAAATTTTTCAGGAGTTGAACTCTCGTCATCGGACAGATCGGACCACGGGACCTCGAAGACAAAAAACCGAAAAGCACTAGCTAGTGATACAAGCACTAGCAAGAAGTCTTCTATCCCCCCAATTAACACTTTGGGTTAGGCCTGAAGATATTGTATCAAAATCATAGCTTAGATTGGATGACAAAATTATTATTCAGAGCACGTTGTCTATATACACCGTTGCAAGGTTTCATGCAGAATAGATTTGAATTCACTTTTATTGCATGCAAGAAAGCTTCGATAAATGCACGAGGAAAAATGACATTGTTAAGATCTCGCATACATGTATAATAGTTTGCTGTCCAGTCCAAAATTATCCTCTGAAATTAACAACTATCCCCATAGTAATAAAAATACATGTATGTGTTATGTGTATAAGTGACCACAAGTCTGTCTATGTTTATGTTTCAGAAGATCTAGGGTCATTTCTCAATTCAAAGTTTAAAGAATTTGAAGAGAAGATGACTCGGGATATTGTTGAAAAGGTTACGAAGGCTGTCTCTAAAGCCAAACGAAGTCTTCAGATCGACCTCAAAAGCTCATCTAAAGAGATCAAAGGAACTATTGCATTAACCAATACCAATATATTAGGCACAAGTTCTTCAGAAGGGCGAAAAGAACTGGCAGTAGAACTCCCCATTAAAAATGAAAACGAATTCGAAGAATTCGATAAATCCGGATTAGTCGGGGCCAAAGAAAAAGCCTTAGTAAGTTTTTTACGTAGTTTATATTGTATTTTCCTATACATTAAATTTTCATAGTATATGTTCCATATACGTTTTTATACCTAAATTCAATTTCATATAAAAATGTGGTGCTCTATTCCACTAATGCCTCGAAATTATGTTTAGAAATCAGCAATGACAATGGCTGTCTACGGAGCTACTACACCGAGAGATGCAGTATCGAAAATATTGAAAATGATGATATCCAAAAGTGTCCAAGAAATGTACAGTGGATGTGGCCGGGCTATTCGTAAGAAAGACACGGAAGAGAAGGTCGGAAAAAAGGGCTTCAATAAAACTAATACCTTCCGATGCATGCGGGGTGAGTGACTTCAATGAATAATTTATTGTACAAAAAATATCTGCAAAACATAAAAGCAATTATAGGTATGCAATATAACTATTTCATTAATCCTGATTCCAGATGTCATCACTGAAAAGTTGAAGTGCTCGGCAGAAGACGTGCAAACGGCCACCAGTAGGTGGCTTTCAGGAGCCGGCGATCGGGATGGAGGGAGAAAGAGGCCAAACAATCCTCTGTAACACACTGGATGTAGTAACACGAGATGTATTTTCAAAGGTGTACACATAAATCACATAATAAATTGAGGTTTACTCATTACATACCTTTTCCTTTTAATGAATATAACCTACCTTACACCAAGACTGGCGTAATACTGGTAGTCAAGGTTGGCCCAGTACTGGTAATCTAGACTGCAAAGATACTGGTAACCAATGCTCTCGCAGTACTGTTGATCAAGACTGGCGTAATGCTCGTAGTCAAGATTGGCCCAGTACTGGTGGTCAATGCTGGCCCAGTACCAAAAACCGAGCATCGGACCGATCTTATCATTTCGGACAATTACCAGCGCTGGGGCAGTACTGGCACCGAACATTGGCCCAATGCTGTGATAGCTGGATTCCAGTATTGGCCCAAGACTGGGCCATTTGTACAACCCCACATGGGTGACGGTAAGGAGACGATAATTTTCGATGGGACCATTCTGCGTTGGTCGCCAAACGATACGCTGATAATCTACATCGTCGCGATGTACGGAGATTTGGCGGAACATTTTCTCTATGTCCGCGAGATAAACAAATTTATATCGTCGCCAATTACATAGGATAGCGGCTATTTCGCGTTGTAATTTTGGCCCGATGTGTAAATGCTCGTTAAGGGACGTGCCGTTTGACGTCGCACTCGAGGCATTAAATACAACGCGTACGCGAGTCGTCGCGCTGCTTTCACGAATCACTGGATGATGCGGAATGTACACAGGTTTATTTATGAAGTTCGGACTGTTAACACGCTCCATATGTCCCAGGGATTCGTACTCGCGTAAGAAATCGGAGTAGGCGAGCGCAAGTTCAGGTTTTTTCTTTAAGCGTTGCTCGTGTTGAGCGTATCGCGAGAGAGCAATATGGTGACTGTCACCGATTTCGGGAATTAAGTCGTGACGAAACGGCAAGCGTACGATGTACCGTCCCGTTTTATCGCGTGAGTGCGTATTTACGAAATGAGTTTCGCATTCTACTTCTTCCGGAGTGAGGAATTTTTGAGTAGGGATTTCTTCAATTTCCCAAAAGTTACGAATAAGCGCGTCAGTGTTCGGCGCGACAGAACAATGCATCGTGGAAGCGTGAAAAGCTTGTTGAGATCTTTCGACTGGTCCGGAAATGATCCATCCTAAAGTCGTGAGTTGACCCGTGGGAGAGCCGAGAGGACCTTTACGCAGGGGTCCGAGCAGTAATTGTCCGTAAATATCCGCTCCGATTAAAATGTTTATCGGTCCCTTGCTGGAAGGGTTGGGATCGGCGAGCAGGGCCGGCGAAACGTGTCTGGTAGGTCTGGTCGTTCCAGACCTCGGAGTGTGGCGGGTATGGAATTCCATATCTCAAATTTTGAGTCTGTATCCACTTTTTTCAGTTCTTATGTCAGAAAATCTATACCTTCATACTTTAAAAATACACGGATACACGTTCTTCAGAAAAATTTCATTTGCCCCCTCCCCCCAGAATCCTGCCTCCAGACCTCGGAAAATTGTATTCCGCCGGCGCTGTCGGCGAGCTGAAGGCCTTGTAAATGAGGCCACGAGTTGATTGCGCGTGAAGAATTCGCGGCATAATTTGTTAAGTTCGAGAAAATGTAAGCGATCATTTTCAATGACGTAGCGTTTTGTCCGTAACACGATTCGAGTGAAACTTGTACAGTAATGTTCATCGATGGTGTCCCTGTGGCTCACTATTTTTCCTAGCTTTTTTTCAAATCAAATTTCCCTTCTACAAATATTTTATCTGCCAATGACCAGTGCCTTACTTCGTGACACTGCTCCACCTCGCAGCTGTCATATTCCTAACGACCTGAAGGTTCCACTGGTCACGGACAAATAAAATATTCGTAGAAGTCAAACTCGATTCTGGAAAAAATAGTGAGCCACGGGGACACCATCGATGAACATTACTGTACATAGGACGTAGCGTGAGAGGTTTTTCCATTGCCAAAAACGGTAATATCGAGATCGGCTAGATGACGCGGAGTGCGTAAATTTTGAGCGAGAGACTCAGTGATAAAGCTATGTGATGAGCCTTGATCGATGAGAGCTCGTGCTTTTATGACTCGACCTACCGACGTTCGAAGTCGTACCCATGCGGTGGCGAGAAGCACGGAAGCCTGAATGTGCGTGGCACTAGACGTGAGAGTGTTAACGCTTGCTGCGTTGTCTTGCGAGTTGTCGGTCGGAGCGCCCGACGCGACTGTAGCGCTGGAGTTACTCGGAGAGGCGCGATGCAACGTTGTGTGATGCGCTCTCTTACATTGTTTACATCGCTGAGAGCTCGGACAACTATTCGGAAAATGTCCGGTCTTTAAACAATTAAAACAAAGATGTTTGCTTTTCGCGAGCGTGAATTTATCGTCAAGATTTTTCTTTGTCCACTCGGGGCAGAAACTGAGTGTGTGTGGCTTTGAACAGTCCGGGCATTGATTAGCCGCGGCTGTGTTTACATTCGCTTTGGTTTTCGCTTTGTTCGCGTTACTATTATTTCTCTCGAGTTGAACGGGCGCTGCTATGCCACGTATTCTTTCGGTTAAGAAATTTCTCAACGTGTCGAACGATGGAAATTCGTTTGAAGCTCCGAGACTCAAATTCCATTCAGTACGCGTGCGCGGGCTGAATTTTCGCGAAATTAAATATACGAGTAAATCGTCCCAATGTTCGACTGGACGTTTCAAATTCTTCAATGCAGCTAAAGATGAATTTACCGTATCGCGAAGAAGTTTGATGTCTGCTGCGTTTTCGAGTTTCATAACCGGTAAACTCGCAAACGCGTGGATATGTGCGAGAATTAATGCGCGTTGATTATCGAATTCGTCTTCGAGTAATTGCCAAGCACCTTCGTAATTCGCATCTGAGACAGTAATATGTTCAAGCATAAGAGCCGCGTTGCCCTCGAGAAATGACTTCAAATAATATAATTTTTGACTTGCGGTAAGGGAGACATTCTCTCCGACCAACGCTTTGAAGGAGTCTCGAAAACTTTCCCACTTTGTCGCCTCGCCGTTGAATGTCGGGATCACGATGCGGGGAAGAGCGAATGTCGAAGTTCCATGATGTGTCTCGCCGATGAGCGAAGACTCGTGCGTTCGAAGAGGAAGATGGCCGCGTTCGGCCTGCTCTTGTTCATCCAGAAGATCCGTGAGTTTGTCCACACATTCCTCGTATTCGCTTTCGACGCGAATAAAGTCCGAGTTGACGAAATACGCGTTTTTCTTGAGATCCGCGTCGTCAGCGGTTTGTCGAAGTCGTACGTCCAAGTTGCAGCATTTGGACCACAAATCTTTCAGAGTAGCAATGCGTGCGCGCGTCTTGCTTATTGTGAAACGATCTTTACCAAGCTTGCGATAATTAGGTAAGATTCTTCGAAGTTGGTCGAAGGTGGCCAGTTGTTCAATCAGAAGATCCTCGAGTGAAGCCATTGTAGATTTTCCAAGTCGAATGAATTTATGAATATTCAAACGTCCAAAATTTTAAGCAGCGATAAAGCTAGCACTTTATATAAGTTATTGATGAGCGCGTACGTGAATGCTTTCACTGTAGAGCGGCGTACGAGCGTACGTTTGTCGCAATGGGTGCGAGTGAGAAAGAACTATTTCGTCGCGATGAGCGCGAGCGAAATGGAGTACATAGTCGTAACTTAGAATACTTATTGTTACTAGACGAAAATCGTCGTGCACTGTTCACTTACACGATTTCCGAAATATTCGAAATTTTGATTCTCAGAGTAGAGAATGTCTTTATGCACAAGAGAGTGTCGCGAACTGAATTGTGAGTGTGATCCTTAACCAAGTTCAGCCTTGAATGCGACGTATTGTCTTTTTCAAATTATAATGTCCACGAAGATAAGCACTTTTCACGAATTTGAAAATATATCCGGCTCGAAGGACCTTAAATATGATCGCACGCGCCCTTCGATAAGCGCGGAACCAAATTTAATATATTTTTAATTTGCCGGTTCAGAGAAATAGTGCAAACACGTGGGAAAATTTAGAATCAACTAGGTTCAGTAACTACAGACACTTGCTTGATGAATAATTTTAATGTAGTTTTATTATTAATAAAATACAAAACGTGGATCACACGGTGCGCGGTAAGAAACTTCCTTATTGAAGTGTAAAAGAAAGAGAAAAGAATGCCCAGTGGCGTAGGGTCGATTAAGACGAGCGGCTAATCGACGCGTTAGTGAGCTCCTGCTCGTATTGACTCGCAGAGCAGACTGATTGATGTAAGCACAGAACAAAAGAGAATTTTGAAATTTAGGTATAGACAGAAGTGAGTAGGGTAAACACATACAGATGCGACTTACACCATCATACACTACTACCCGGCGCTTGTTGTTTACTTTTGGTCAACGCGACCAAAGTGCGTGAAATAAGAACGCTAGGAATTTAACACGGCGTACGAAATATTACGCGTGAAGAAAATAAATTATATCGATAGTATTAAAATCTAAACATAATAAATAGTTAGAACATATTTTATCTCCATTATTGATAATTTGCTTGAAAATATTAAAAAATAATTTAGCGGGCGTTTTTATTTTTTATTTGTCCGCTCGTCTGAAAACCGCCACTTTAGGCCCGCTTAATAGATTAAAAAATCGCGAAAATCTTGCATGTGTTACAAAAATAAATTTTCTCTCCCTTTCTCTGTCTGGAGCCAATAAAAAATGCTAAGCTGCTTCCTATACTGCTATTATCAACCTTCCACCTCACGCTGTTACTTATTTTCACTCTTTTCCTCTTTGAACATTTTTGCTCTCTGGTGTATTATGTTCAGTATCGTATTATCGAGTCATCCCAAGGATTTTTCAGATACAAAGATTTGGTAAACGAATCTGATGAATACCGAAGAAAAATTCAGGATCGCTTAGCTGATATCATGGCTGAGGAAGCTCATACTATCCAGGTGCGGTCAAACCCAACAGCGAAAGATCAGGAGGCGCAAAAATTAGAATATTTATTTGATGATGAGAGTCATCTTTCACAACAATTTTAGAGGAGTATGAGTCTTTTGGAGCAACAAAATATTACGGAGTTCGAAAACTATCTACCACAGCCAACACTTCCACGTACCGAAGATCCATTGTTGTGGTGGAATTCACAGCGACGTAAATTTCCGACGCTTTCAAGGATCGCCAAAAAATATTTGGCCATACCAGCATCCAGCACACCATCTGAACGCGTTTTTTCTTCAGCAGGCAATATTATTTCCGCAAAAAGAAGTGCATTACTGCCAGAAAATGCCAACAATTTGATATTTTTATATCAAAACCGTGATTTAATAAACGATGAATGAAAATAAGTAAACTAGAAATGCATCAAATGCATTCAAAAATATTGTGCCAGCAGATAATATGATTTAAAATTATATGAAGTTAATGACCCTCAAGATTTCTGTATCTGCAAAAAATGGACTTCAGCAAGCCGTAACTTGTAAAGGTTCACTCTGAGCGAAAAATTCTATGAGACTTTTTTCTTCCTCTTTCGATTATCTGGTTGGGATATTTTTGAGTTTGTTGTTTTTCCAAACCGCGCAAACCCCGTTTTCACGTGAAAACAGGGTTTGCGCAGCGTAAAAAAGAACTGAGAAAAAAGAAATCTAAAAAATATCGCCATCAGATAATCGAAAGAGGGAGAAAAAAGTCCCATAGAATTTTTCGCTCAGAGTGAACCTTCACAAGTTACGGCTTGCTGAAGTTCATTTTTGCAGATTCAGAAATCTTAAGGGTCATATTTAGTAATAATAATGAATTGATTATATCTATATAATTAGATATTTTATGAATAAAGATTATTTTCAATATTATTATTTTTATTATATTTGAATCCATGATTCATTCAATAAGCAGGCTCGAACAAACAGAGAAGGTTAACTAATGCATATTTTTGTTGGATTATGAACAAAAATTTGATCTCCAATTTGAACCTGCTTGACAACGTCAGCCGTTCAAGCCATTGGTACATTGGTTACCCTGATTTACCGCTTTTGCCGGCTAACCGGTTAAACCATCGGCCAATTAACCGGGTTGACTGTTTTGGCCGGTTAACCGGTTAAACTATCGGCCAATTAACCAGGTTAACCGTTTTGGCCGGTTAACCAGCTGAACCATCGGATAGTTAACCAGGTTAACCGTTTTGGCCGGTTAACCGGCTAAATCGTCGGCCAATCAACCAGTTGACCGTTTTGGCCGGTTGACCGGTTAAACCATCGGCCAATTAACCGGGTTAACCGTTCTGGCCGGTTAAACCATCGGCCGATTAACCAGTTCAACCGTTTTGGCCGGTTCAACCGGTTAATCGTACAGCCCTAATATATGTACGTCAATAAGGATGATAACAATTATTGCAACAGTTATCGTTTCCACACCACTTTGCAGTAGATAACTCGGCGCGTTTTTTTTAAAGTGGTTTCCCCAGAAAGCCTACTCCACTATATATTTCTAATACATGTATACAAATAAGTACAAACGATTATGATAAAACATAGAGAACACATAACGAATAACACATAAAGAATACTTAGAAAAATCAAGAAAAATCAGAAAATCAAAAATAACGAAATTATCAATAACCAAGCATCCCAGGTTATAATATTGGTAACATTTTGGAGACCACTAATAACTTCGCAAGGGGCATAGGGGTGTCATCCAGGATGTTGATGTTGTCGAAAGTTTGCACGTGCAGGAAGAAATGGTAGTCTGAAAAGAGTGTTAAAAGCACAAGGAAAACATTTAATCAAGAAGAATGATACAGTCTTTTTTTACTATTTTAATTTGGCTCGATATTGAAAAATTGAGAATATTTCCCTAATTAAATTAAAGGCTTAAATCGAAGATTATTCACCGTTTTGTTGAACATCGCCTACAATTTCGATTCGCTGGCCAGTAGAAATCGGACTTAGTTTCACGACATTTGATAAAAGGATTTCAATTTTGAATTCACCGTCAGTTATTGTACCAATGTATTCGTCGGTTCGGAGTTTGGAAGGCCTAATAAATTCGTCTTTCACATAGCCTCTGATTTCTACAGTTAAGGTTATTAGGGTTAGCAAGTTTTTGGACAACGGTTATTCAAAACTAATCTTACTTATAATTCCAGTTTTGTGAGGGATGTCTGGAAAGTCACAAGAGTTAATTTGATCCGAATTTTGAAGTACGTGGAATACTCCGAAGCAACTTATTTTTGAAAAAGATTTTAATTGTAGTTCGAAATTAACGTTTCCAAGGTTGTACGATGAGCCGACATTCGCGGTTACGTTTTGAAGGAGGTAAATCTAAAAACAAGATATGTACAGTTTTCATACAAAAAATATGTCCACCACAATATGATGTAATATAGAGGAACGGTGCAAATATGATTACTTGATTTTGTTTGATTTGATTTGAGAATTGAGGGGCCTCATCGCCCCATTTGTAACATGATACTCTGGTACCGTTATTGTTATTCAACACAAATTTAAATAAGTCCAACTCTGGCTTATCTGGCGAAGTTTTCCTTTTGATTTTGCTGGCTTGAATAGTATCGACATATCCAATAATAGCTCTACATAAAAACAATAACAGAGTTAAAATAATGAGACTTTACGTCGAAATAATAGTAATATTGGTAAAGTTATTGCTTACGCGAATTTATCTCCGATCTCAATGGTTTTAATATATTCGGTGGTAGAAAACGGAGGAATACTGTCGTCACTCTTAGGTTTTTTTTTATTTCGGCCGTTCATTTGATTGACTTCGAGATGAATTGGCGCGTCGAGACATTTTGAAGGATTGATTTCGAAGAGATGAAATTGAAATAGATAAATATGCGTCAGTCACAAAAATTTATCCAAACGCAACATGAACGAATGATTTTTCAAATGAATATAGTCACGGTTTGCGTTTCGTGTTTTTTCGTTTGACTTCACGACATATTGTAATCGATATTCGATATATTTTAGATAATTGTTCATTTTTTGAATGAATATAGTCACGGTTTGCTTTTCACATTTCTACATTTGATTTCATTTGATTTTATGACGTGTAATCAATATTCGATAAATTTTCTTCGTTTTTTTAATAAATATAGTTACGGTTTGTGTTTCGAGGTTCCTCATTTACTTTCGTATCCTATAATATATAATAGCGTTTTCAGCTGAGGCTGCACCGAGCTACACTGGTGTAGTGTAGCTATCTTCATCCTTTTCTTTTCTATGAGGAAGAGAGAGACGAAGATGGCTACACTACACCAGTGTAGCTCGGTGTAGCCCCAGCCGAAAACGCTATAAATTTACGTACACGGAGAAAAACATATTATCAGAATAAGTATACGTATCGCTATTTCAGCTATATTCAGTATAGTTGTTTGCGAGTTGTTTGTCTTGACGACGCGCCGTATAGCCAATTCAGCTATACAGAGTTTCCTCACATGGAGAAGAAATATTGTCAGAATGAGTATACGTATCGCTATTTTAATAATTCGTACATTCAAATCGAATAAACGCATTCTTATCGTAACTCAAACTTATATCACTATTTTAACCATACTATGGACTATTAAATAAGCAAATAAGTATTTTAAATCAGATAAACATATTGTTTATCCGACGCTACGTCACTTGAGGATACGTTGGATAGTCATTCTGATAATATTTTTTTCTCCGTGTAGATAAATTTCAAAACCTTAATATAGAATAGAATAAAACGTTTATTTTTTATCCATATCAATGTTGGACAAGCCACCCTGTATTTACAATTGAGTATACAGGGTAGGCACAAAGTAAGCTTAACCTAATACTTAAGACCAGGTAGAGAGAGAGAGAGGGTACATAGTAGTACAGAGCAAGCAGACAGGTTGTATACGGGGGTTTCCAGCTCATCTCGACCACCTTCCAGACCTGACCCCCTCGGATTTGAGTGAAACTTTTTTTTTGCTTCACTCAAGGTCCAAATTGGAACCTCCATTTTTTTCAGAATTTTTCGAGCCCCCGTCCCGGAGGCATCGATAGTGGAAATTTGCCATTTTATGGAATCCCAGAATTTTTGAACGATGATATCTCAGGATTGGAGAGTCATATCAATAAAAACAGGGTGGTCAATAGATTTGTCTTGAATTCAACTTTTTGAAAAAAAATATTTCGCAATTTCGCGATACCGTCCCGGCTGCTAGAAACTCATTTGAAAGCGAAAAATGGATGTTTTGATGGTTTGGGCATTTTTTATCTTTTTTATTTTTTTTTCTAAAATTCTATAAAGAAAGACAAAATTTTGAGGCCCATAACGAAGATGGAGACTCCAATGGTTTGGAAGTTATGATTTTTTCAGTTTCTAAAAGTGTGCGAAACTGACAATTTCAAACGACAAATATCTCATCGATTGTTTTATTTCTTTTCAATTCATGGATTTAGAAACTGAAAAAATCATAACTTCCAAACCATTGGAGTCTCCATCTTCGTTATGGGCCTCAAAATTTTGTCTTTCTTCAAAGAATTTTAGAAAAAAAAATGAAAAAGATAAAAAATGCCCAAACCATCGAAACATCCATTTTTCGCTTTCAAATGAGTTTCTAGCAGCCGGTACGGTATCGCGAAATTGCGAAATATTTTTTTTCAAAAAGTTGAATTCAAGACAAATCTATTGACCACCCTGTTTTTATTGATATGACTCTCCAATCCTGAGATATCATCGTTCAAAAATTCTGGGATTTCATAAAATGGCAAATTTCCACTATCGATGCCTCCGGGACGGGGGCTCGAAAAATTCTGAGAAAAATGGAGGTTCCAATTTGGACCTTGAGTGAAGCAAAAAAAAAGTTTCACTCAAATCCGCGGGGGTCAGGTCTGGAAGGTGGTCGAGATGAGCTGGAAACCCCCATACATAGGTATATAAATATACCTACATATGTAGAAACACCCGCATTCGCACGAGAGACAAGGGAAACCGCCGAAAAACCTTGTCCACACGGAGAGAAATTTCGCACGGCATACGTACCACGTCGTTCAGAGGGCGTCCTTTTTGGTGGTAAAGTAACTGTCTGTCGTTAACGTACGCTGTGTGTCCCGCGCTAGTACCGGCGGCGAACTATTATAAGACGTCGACTATACCAAGTCATTAGGTCTCTACGAGCGCCAAAAGTTGGGCAGCCTAGCGTCCCAAAAGTAACCTAACGTTCTTTCATTAAGACGATCTCTGTCCCACTAGCTTAGACTCTGAGCGTTCCAGATTTTGGGGCGCCCACCACACCAAAAGCGCACGCCTCACGTACTTTACATGTCGTACAGTAGCGCCACCATTACTGAGACAGAGCGCGAGCTAAATTTCTCTCCGTGCAGGTGTAGCCGGATCCAAGCTCGAACCACCGTGAGTCAGGTCTGCGCCTGAACGGCGTGACCCGTCTTACATTTTTTTGCAGGCTGCCGCTCAGGCATTCCTAGACTCGCTTGGGGATTTGAACTCAGGTCCTCCCGCTCCATAGTCTCAAGTGCTAGCACTACGCTACTACTGTCGGTCATAGGCTGTCATAGGCTTATTAAACAATCCGATTTGAATAATGGAACCAGTCGAATGGAACCAGGGTATGCAATATAAATATGTATTTCATTACCGAACCGAACGACGAAAACGTGAAGTCACTAAAGATTGATTAAATTATCATAATAGATAGGTTAACGGACGAGGAAATGGGCAGACTATATGCGGATTTGGTAGAAGCAGAAACAGAGCTGAAATCAGAGCTGGGAGGGGGGCCAATCGTATCGGCACCAGTAGCGCAGAGTAGGTAATATTCAACCGACAGAGAACCGTGACATAATGTAAATTAACTAAAAATTGATTAAATTATCATAATGGACGAACCAACAGACGAAGAATTGGACGCAATATATGTGGGGTTGATAGAAGCGTTAACAATGCTGGGAACAGAGATGGAACGGCGCAGATTGCCACCAGTGGAGCAGAGTATGTAATATCGATATGCATTTAATTACGTACTAGCGTGATTAATACATTAATTGGAACGTGATATCACTAAAGATTAATTAAATTATTATAATAGACGATTTAGCAAATTCGGAGATCGATAAAATATTGGAACAAATTGCATACGTAGAACACATGGAACAGATACAACAAGCCGCTAGAGCGCACGAGCTGTTAGCCGAGTTCGCGGAAGTCGAGGAAGCCCAACGTTACGCGGTAGAGGCAGAAATATGGCGTGATTTTGAAGAAGAAGAATGGCAAGAAAGAGAGGCACGAAGACGCGTCAACGATAAAGATATTGTAGAGTCCGAGGATAATAGAAAATCTTAGTAATATATAATAGAAATTGAATATATATATATATACAAATCATTCATTCCAAAGATTTTGCTAGATACAGGAAAATTATCATCATTACCGTTTGTCCCGTATACCGTATGAATAATTTACTTTCTATTAGTAGAAAGATAGGGGAGACCGGGGCAAATTGAACCATGAAAAGTTTAAAGTGATAAAACAATTTATTTTCACAATCAATGCTTTTGTAAATAAGTTTGAGATGAGCTTTGATCTTTAATAAACGTTAATCGATTATAAGAATTAGTCATTTCAAGAAAATATTATCATTATAAACAATTATAATGAATGAGTGAAAAAGGTTCAATTTGCCCCAGGACTGGGGTAAATTGAACTTGAGTCGGGGCAAATCGAATTTATACAGAAAAATATTAGAAAATGGTTATTTACTAAATTTAAATTATTTTGTTTGAAATAGTACAATATTCTATTGCAGTTAAGTATTAAAATCAGTTCCAAATGTAAAAGAAATTACATCTAATTAATTAATGAAAACTTCTAACCTTTCTTGTGTCAGACAAGCAGGAATTTGAACGATGCGCATCTTTTACGCGCAAGCTCCTTCTAACCATATGGGTGTGTTCCTATGTTCACTGCCAGTACCTACTGCAAGCTTATGTCAGAAAGAGATAGCTGTATTCACGAACTCACAGGTGCGAGAAAGAAGCGAGAAAAACTCGCAGTGCTGGCAGTGAAGAAAGGAACATAGCCCCTATGTCTCACACGCAGTCATTTTGCCCCGACCAATTTGCCCCAAACTATATATTTTCAAAATAATATTTATTTCAACCGATGTAACTAATACTTTCAATATTGCTATAATTGTTGATGAATTATTCAATGATTGCAGATGTCGATAAAATAAATCTTAATGTAAAAACTTCATGAGAAGTATATGTAAACTAACAATTAAAATCACGAAAATTATGGTTAGAGAGCACCAAAATATTAATTTCGCTTTTTTTTCTCAGGAATACAAAATTTTTAAAACCTATCGACTTCTTTACTATCGCGATGATATGACACTGCTTCATTTTTATTTTCATGTGTTTACATGTACCCATATCAGAATAATTACAGAAATTCAATTTACCCCAGAGTTCAATTTGCCCCGGTCTCCCCTATACCAAAAACTTGCTGCTTTGCGCATGTAAATATGACTGCTTTGCGCCATAATATATAAAGCAGAGGACCGACGACCACAACCATGCTGCTTTGCGCATGCATATATGGCCGCTTTGCGCCTTAATATATGAATGCTTTGCGCTTTGATATATGAATTATTAAATTCATTAAATTATAATTAAATTGTAAATTATTCATACGGGATACGGGACAAATGGTAAAGATACTTTACTTTCTATTCATGGAAAGATATACCAAGAAATTGCTGCTTTGCGCATGAAGATATGGCTGTTTTGCGCCATAATATATACAACAGAGGACCGACAACCACAACCATGCTGCTTTGCGCATGCATATATGGCCGCTTTGCGCCTTAATATATGAATGCTTTGCGCTTTGATATATGGAGGGGAGGACCTGTACTACAAGAACTACAAAGCGGGGGACATGGAATACGTGAACTATGAGGCCAAAGACCTGGACGACTGGATCCGAATCTGAATCACGTTGTATTACAATAACAATAGATGTTCATTTTATTGTAAATTGAGACGTAGAGTCAAATCAGTTTTACTCTTTATACAATTACAATATTTGATAATTGAACAAATTTTAAATATATTCATGGTGATGTACAACAAATCTGTCAATGAATAAATAATATTATACAATTATAATATATATTTAATGGCAAATTGCAGGACTCTAAATATCAACAACGTTCTACTGCGAAATGGTGTGGAAACGATAACTGTTGCAATAATTGTTATATAGCTATTATGCTAAGTATAAATAGCGTATACTTTATATATAAAGTCTGAAGCATAAAATATAGTCTGAATTCTTAGTACCCAATAGCCAATGTGATGAGAATATATAATCGGAAGTCACAAATCAGACACTGGATTTTATAAAAAATTTGATCCTTTTTCGAAAAACATACAATGTCCGCGGATTATTTGGATCTTAAAACGACTAATAAAAACTACTACTAACACAGGGGGTTGGCGCACGAAGCGCGCAGGGGGGCGTAGCCCCCCTAGTATATATATATATGTATATAACTAGGTTCTTAGGATATATGAAGCTAACAGTGTCGGTTAAAGTACGGGGTATTTGATATAATAGTATGTAAGGTACACATATATGAATATGAGGCTAGTATGTGAGGAATGCATATATAAGTATGAAGGTAGTATGGAAGGAGTACATATAAGTGTGAAGTTAGTATGTAAGGTATGGATATATATTATGAACTAGTTAGGTATAGTAGCATCAATATTTTGTACTTCGTAATGAAGTAGTTTGTTAGATAGGTACAATTAGTATATTTAGAATTATTTATAGGATAGGTAGGCTTAGTACTTAGGATTATTTATAGGATAAATATATTCAGTACTTAGGATTATTCATAGGATAGGTATATTTAGTACTTAGGATTATTTATAGGATAGGTATATTTTTCATTTCAGTTATGGATCAAATTTTTTTTTCTTTTTTTCATTTTTTATTCTAATATCGGTGCAGGGATGGGGGGGCCGGAGTGTATCATCTCGTTGAAGATGTCTGCGAGGGAGGTGGTCTCAGGTGCAGGGATAGGGGGGAGGGGGTGGATCATTTCGTTGAAGATATGTGCCCGGGAGGTAGTTTCAGGTGTTTGGACCTTGGGCCGATCGGCTTCGTCGTCGCCAGGCATCCATCCGCGGATATTGGTATCATTTAGGAGGACCAGGGAATCAACGGGATTGTTGTTAATCATCGTAAGTGGGGCCTTTTTCCAGGGGTAAACAGGGGGGAGAGGGATCGGGTAGGACCTCAGTTTCCAATTGATTGGGGGGGTCGTTGGCGCGTCCGTCTGCGTGCTGTGGGTGGCGTACACGTACTTGTACGTCTGGGTGCTCTTTCCCGGAACGTACTTCCCCTTCCGGGATATCCAGGGTCGGGAGAACTTTAACCCACCACCCCAACCATAGGTGGTTGGTTGACGATCAACTTCGTCGCGATCGGTCTGCTGCGCGACATCCCAGGCAGCAAGGGGGCTTACTTGCGTGTATCTGTTCATGTCTGTATTTTATTTTATACTGACGAGTTCGGCCTATCAATTAGGACTGGTTGATTTATCGTTCAACCTCTGTTTCTTATAGTTGAAAGCCGGGTGTCCTCTTCTATTTCGTCGTAGCTTGAGTGCAAAGGGACGGAATAGGGACTCTTCTGTTGCGTCGCAGCTTGAGTGCAGAGGGAGGGAGTAGGGATTTTATATTGCGGGTGCGGAAACATTCGAACGTGTTTCGGTTTTACGAATTCGTGTAAGACAGGGGCAAAAACATAGGTTTTTTTTTTTTTTATTTTCGATCTTTTTATGTGAATTGGGTTGTGATCCATAACTGCCTGAAGGGCTACTGTTACCAAGGCTATTATTACTAAGATTACTATTACTAAGATTACTATTACTAAGATTACTATATCTAGGTATTTATATTGACTTGAACTTTGTATTTTTTGAGACTAGTGCGATGATCAACGCCGATGATTTTATTGCGTTGATCAGGGTTGACCAGTTGGTACGCGTTGGAGAACGGACAGTCATCTACCCGATACGGTCCCTGATATAAGTGAAAGAACTTTTCGATTCGTTTATCGATTTGGGTTGAGACCTGAGGTACACGTAATAGGACTAAATCACCAATATTCATCGGAACTTCCCTTTTTATGATCTCGCGATTATTTCGGCGAGATGCGCTACGCGTTAAATGCTCGTATGCCAAGCGAATCTGGGTCTCTCTAGGAATTGGAGTGCCCAGCGGATAATTGATAAGTGATTCTACTTCGTTCTTTGGATTTTTTCCGAAGTGCAATTCATATGGGGTAAAGCCCGTGCTATCATGATGGGTCATGTTGATCCATTTTTGGACCTGAGGGGTCATTTTTGCCCAGTTAGTGTGTTCATCACTAACGTAAGTACGGAAGTAGCGGCCTAACTCACGCATTATGCGTTCCGACGGGTTACTCTGAGGATGGCGAATGGGCGAGAAGATGACTTCTACATCGCTTCCTATTGCGAACTGTCTCCAGCGGCCAGCAGTGAATTGACTACCATGATCAGACAATATCCTTTTCGGTTTACCGATGTCATTAAAATACTTATCTCTTAATTTATCAATACAGCTAGCTGTGGTCCCCTTTTTCATGGGATATAAAGCAACTAATTTTGAAAACGTGTCTACCGTAACTAATATATATTTGACGCTTCCAGTGGATGTTGGCAGTGGGCCATATAAATCGATGGCAATTAATTCATTAATGTCTCGCGGTATATAACTAGTACCTTGCGCGCCCATTGAGATGTTCAATGGTTTGACACGCTGGCAGATATCGCAGGCAGCTACGTATTGCCTTATGTTATGCTGATAACCTGGCCAAATGAAGAATTGTTCGACTGCGTTTATGCATTTTTTTATGCCTGAGTGACCAGTACTTTCATGTACGTATTCAATGACTTGACCTGCAATTTCCCGGGGTATGCACAACCTCCATGACTGATTATCATTGGATTTTTGGAACAGAACGTTTTTAAATAAAAGGTATCGGGGGTGCGAGGAATTCGGATCCCCCCTCTATTTTTGTGCGTATTTTGAGAATGCGTGCACCCCCTTTCTGTGAGTCTTCTATCTTTCTAAGTTGGTTAATGAATTCGTGATCCATTTTTATTTTGAATGACGCCAAATATACGATCTCTTTCGGGGGCTCGTGGTGTACAACTATATCGTGTGGGGAGGTCAGTGGATTCCGGCTAAACAAATCGGCTACGACGTTATCGCGTCCTATACAGTGAAAAATTTGGAAATCGTATTCTTGTAAGAATAGTACCCAGCGGGTAAGACGGCTGTTGTTAAACCTAGTTCGTAGAAGGAATGATACACGGAGAAAAAAATATCGCTCTCAGAGCTATACTGTATCGCTACAGTAACTATACGCAGTTGACTATCTATTAGATCGTTACTGTAGCTATCTGGTAGATAGCTCTGAGAGCGATACGTTAGATAGCTAAAATAGCTATACGGGATGTACATACGTCGTTGGAAGAGCCATATGCTGCGCTGTCGTGTTGCGCGTTGACATATTTTATAACCTCAAAAATTTGAAGATACATTTATTTTGTCGATCATTATTGTTTAAATGACCAACATTACATAAAATACTATGTATGTATTTGAATTTGAGTCTTTTAAAAGGTAGATTTTCATAGAAATAATTAATCAGATATAGTTAAATAAAGGCCGTCGAAAAATGTGGTATAGCAATTCCAGCTATCTAACAGATAGCTGGAATAGCGATACCGTGTTGTTACCATAAGAAAACGTATCGCTACAGTAGCGATCTACGAAGAGCTATCAATTAAATAGCTCTAAGAGCGATATTTTTTTCTCCGTGTAGGGCCTTGTGGTCCGATATCACTTGAAATTTGGTACCTGATAAGTACGTTCGGTATTTTGCGATGGAATATACAACTGCTAGGAGTTCTTTTTCAGTTACTGTATAGTTCTTCTCAGCACTGTTTAACCCGCGACTAACAAGCGATACTATTCTATGATTCCCTTCATCGTCAATTTGATATAAAACTCCACTGATCCCCCGATCACTTGCATCGGTTTGCACCCTGAATTCCTTATTGGGAATGAAATGTCCTAAAGTTACGGTTTTTATGAATCTATCTTTTAATTCCTGGAACGCTATGTCATGTTCACTAGTCCATGAATACTTATTCTTGGTGCTTAATAAATCACGAAACGGGTCGAGGTAGTTAGCGTATTTAACAATGAATCTTCGATAATAACACAGTACAACAAAATTCGGGTGTATCCGACCTCAAAGATGAAACCCACACGGTCTCATAGATTTTTTTGCGCTGATTCCAAATCAGTTTTCAAAATTTCTCTAGGTGGTCTAGTTTTTGAGAAAAAAAATGTTAAAGTTCAAAAAACTCGGTAAAGTAAACAACTCGGAAAATTCATAAAAAAATCAATTTGAATGCAATCGCTTGCACAAAAAAACAGGAAATTTAGAAAACTTCAATCTTAATAGTGGAATCGACACCTTCTCAATTTTTGTAGTAGAAATGAGTAAAAAAAATCACAAAAAAAGGTGGAACATTCTGAGTTTTCAAGAAATTTGGATCACCCGAAGTTGGCGATGCGCACGTTCATCAGCAACAAGTTCAAATCACTCACACACGTGTGTTAACCACCACTTGATTTCACTAAAATTAAGAATGCCCTTTCTCGAAGAAAAATTGCTGAGTACCCTGGTTGAAAATCATCCTGAATTATGGTTGGGTGTAATTAAAGCAGAGAATTAAGCGGTTTTGGAGGAAATTATAACCAATTTCAGTCCCCCAATGTCATGAGATCGACGAGTCAATTGATTCTGATGATGAAACCCTGTCTCAAACATCGACCTTTGATGGCTGAATTTTAAATGACGATGAACTTACTGAACGCTAAAATATTTTCTTCTGTTGATATTATTCATGTCAAAACGTGAAGTTTATTTGATGTTTGCAATACAATGATTTTATGAAAAGAACATTTCCAATGGATTAATTTATTGCTAGAAAATTAAATTGAAGAACAGTTTGACGTTGAAACATGAAGGCTCATGGGCTTATTCATCCGACCGTCTTACGCCTTTTCACACTATCCACATTCTGGAAGGAAATTCTGGGGCATTGTCTCTTGTGAATTGTATAATCATCACTTATCAAGGTCCAGCAGTAGTCACAGAGCATGTGCAACACTGATTTCCCGTTATATCGTTTTTCCATCGTTGCAATGTCTTGATGAAAACGTTCGCCATGTTCTTCGCTAGTATCGACTAAATTTTCTGGGAAAAAATCTAGATGCGAGTTCAAAAAATGAATTTTAAGAGACATATTGACACCCATTTCCTCGAAATTATTGAGCATGTCCTGGACGAGTTCCTGGTAGTTGTGAGCGCGTATGCTGCCGAGAAATTCTAAAATGACCCTCTTCAAAGAATTCCAAGTTTTTTTTTCAATTTCAGTAAGAGTCTTGATAAAGTCAGTGTCATGATTCATCAGCTTGCGAATTTGTGGACCTACGAAAACCCCCTCCTTAATTTTGGCCTCACTCAGTGCTGGAAAGAATTCTTTCAAATAGACTAGAGCTTTTCCATCCTTCTGGAGTTTCTTCACAAAATTCTTTACCAATCCTAGTTTGATATGTAACACTGGAATACTAATGTGACCACGCTGGGCAAGGGATTGAGTCAGAACGTTTTTGTCTCCAGGGGTGAGTGTGTCACGAAGAGGCCAGTCTTTGCGAATATAATGCGCTGAGCGTGCACGGCTATCCCATTCGCAAAGGAAGCAGGGAAATTTTGTGAACCCCAATTGTAGGCCAAGAATGAGAGCGACCATCTTCAGATCGCCACAAATTCGCCATTGGTAATGCCTGTATCCAATTCTCTCAAAGACATGCTTAATCGTATTGTGCTTCTCCTTGAGTGTAGTTGAGTAAGCGATAGGAACGGATGGATACTGGTTTCCAATATGTAATAAGACTGCTTTCAGACTACTAGTCGATGAATCTATGAACAATCGCCATTGATTTGGATGATGTTCGATCCCCATACTCTTCAGCAACCCATCAATGTCAGAAGCATAGGTAACATCTCTCGCTTCCGTGAAAAATTGATGGAATTGGCGGTCTCTAGAGCGAAACTGTGAAATTTGCACTCCATGATGCAAGAGACCACGCTCCTTCAATCGAGACGCCAATAATTCTGATTTATATTTGGATAGAGATAGATCTCTCGTCAAATCATTGAGTTCTTCTCGTTGGAATAATTGAGGTACAGGATCAGAACGTTCTGTATGATTTTGATATTCGGCGTCAGTTTCTTCAGGAGCGCTTTTCAATGGTGGATTGATAGCTGCTAGGTCATCTGGTTGTGGTGGTTCAAACGACGGAAGATCCATTGAAGCTACTATTGGATACTTGATTCTATCTTTATGTCTAGTAGTGTAGCCTCTTACATCTATCAAACAAAAATAACAATCCGTAGCATGGTCAGCGGGCTCTCTCCATATTGCTGGAATGTTAAACAGCATTTTGTAGCTTCCGTCCTTGCCAGGCTGGAGATTTCGTTGGCAATTGCTGCAAGCGATGTGAGGGGCCCATGATTTGTCCAGGTTTCGTGCTGGTCGTTTGAAAACTATTTGAAATGCTTCAGATATTGATGGGGTGATGCTTCTTCTCTGATTCTGCGGTGTGTATCGAGCGCATACGTAACAAAAACTGTTTGGAGAGTTTTTGCACTCGCGAGGCATGATTTTTTTGAAAAGCGAAAGATTTCAACCTAAAACTAATGAACTTTATTATCAATAACGTTCATTTTAGGTTAATAAAAAGGATCATATCACTTGAAATTAATCGCAATATGAATATATTTAAAGCGAAGTGATTACAGAAACTGAGTCATGAAGCCAACTTCGGGTGATCCAAATTTTTTGAAAACTCAGAATGTTCCACCTTTTTTTGTGATTTTTTTTACTCATTTCTACTACAAAAATTGAGAAGGTGTCGATTCCACTATTAAGATTGAAGTTTTCTAAATTTCCTGTTTTTTTGTGCAAGCGATTGCATTCAAATTGATTTTTTTATGAATTTTTCGAGTTGTCCACTTTACCGAGTTTTTTTAAATTTAACATTTTTTTTCTCAAAAACTAGACCACCTAGAGAAATTTTGAAAACTGATTTGGAATCAGCGCAAAAAAATCTATGAGACCGTGTGGGTTTCATCTTTGAGGTCGGATACACCCGAATTTTGTTGTACTGTGTAATTGCATATGCCTACACGGAGAGAACAAAAACGCACTGGCTGCACCATCGATAGTGGCGCTGCTGTTCCTCGCGTTTGGTAATAGTGGAGCGCGTTTTTCGCACGGCGGCTATGCTAAAATAATGTGTAGCTGCTGTCACAATCGCATGGCTTGCTGGGTGTATCATGAGAAAGATATCGACTATACTGAATAGAAATTCGTTCTGCGTAAATCGTTCTTTTATCTTTTTTTTTGTACGATGGTAATGCTATCACGGCACGCACCTTGCGTTATATCAAGGAGTAACAGCCGTATCTTTGATTGTGACGACTCCTGTCAACCGTGGGATACTCAGTGCGTTTTTGTTTTCTCCGTGTAGAAATTGCCGTAGCTGCTTGGTATTTTTAGGTTGAGGAAATTCGCGAATTGAGGCGATTTTCTCTGGGTTTGGGCTAACGCCCGTTGTTGATAGAATGTATCCTACGAAAGAAACCTCAGTCCGACAGAAGAAACTTTTGGATAATTTAAGTGTGAATCCGTACTTTATCAGTCTACCGAACACACGGTCTAAATGGTCTAAATGCTCGGAGAACGTTTGTGAAGTTATTAACAAATCATCGACGTAGATCGTCGCGAATTTTTCGAAATCATGGCCGATTGCGAGGTTTACCGCACGTATGAATCCGCTTTCCGCGGTCTTTATTCCAAATGGAATTCGTTTAAATTGATATAAGGAACCTTCATGTAAGAACGCCGTGTATTGACGTGAACTTTTCTCAAGTGGTACTTGCCAATAACCTTGCACAAAATCAGTGGATGTGATGTACCGAACGCCATTGAATTTCTGAATTATTTCGTCGATTGGCGGTGGACGCTCGTTATCGGCTGTCATGTGACTATTTACCTTCCGCGCGTCTAAGCAAATTCTTACTGAATTATCCTTCTTTACAACCGTGGCAACTGGATTAAGATAAGGCGAGGTACTCCTTTCGATAACACCTTCTTCTAACATCTTACTAATTGTTTTGGCGACCGCTGGTCGACGTGCATAAGGCACCGGGTAGGCGTTTGCCGAAAAGGGTTTATTAGTATCTAAATTGATTTTATGTTCGTAAACACTGGTACATCCTGGCTTATTACTGAAAGCGCGTTCATTTTTCATGATTACCGCGGTTAACTGTTTTCTTGGAGAGTTGTTAAGGGTTTCGATTTCATTGACCATTTGTTGGACTTGAATCTGAAAGTCACAGTCTAAGTTTTTTCCGGTCTCTGATGGAGATTGATTATTGAAATTTTGATCATACCTTAAGGCATTTATAAACGAGGTTTCGCGAGGAACTTCCTTCTTGCTCAAAATTTGAGACAATCCTTTGAATGGTGATTCTATTTTAAATTCTCCTGGTAAAATTCCTAAACTTCGACTGTTAGGTTCCCGACTCTTCCTTTTGAAGCTAACTCCTGGTTCTCGTACCGTAAAATCTTTGAATCGAATGGCTCGGATGTTTAAGTCAATTATTACACGATGCTCGTGGATCCAATCGATCCCCAGTATAACGTCTTCGAACGCGATAGGTAGGACATAACACGGAGTTTCGACCTGATATGGTCCAATTTCGATTTTAATTAGCACTTGCTTTTTTATAGTAGGTGACTTATGGATAAACGGTCCTCGTACCTTCATGTTTTGCACGGGTAGAGTCGGGATCTTTTCTGCTTTTGCTAAACGTTGGAAGAACGCCTCGGAGATGCCGGTTATCTGACTCCCAGTATCTATGAGCGCAAGAATTGGAATACTGTTGATTTTAAGCTCTAGGTGGGGACAATCTAGTTGTTTCGTCTCTATTTTTGAATTGATAGGAATTTCCTCGACTTCCTTAAGGGGGTATATACACCTTTAAATGGGTTGAATTTCTGAAAAACAATTTTCCTTGTTTTTTCAACTTGAAGACTCTGATAAAATTTTAAAAAATCATCATGTTTGGGGAGGGTTTGACCTTCATTATTCATATCTTACATCATGTATTACTTCCAGTCTAATAGTGGCTGCGCTGAAGACAGGAAAATACAAAATCACTCGGTTGCCGTAAAGAATCAGACCCAGCGTTGGACCGATCTTAGAATTTTTGGTTCTCAATTGTTCATAAGACATGCCTCTATCAGATGAACATAGAACTTTTTGATATTGCAATAATTACTTGAGTTATTGAACTTTTTCGATTTTTTTTCTGAATTTGAAAAAAAATTTTGCTTATTTTTCTAATATTTCAACTAAAAATGGGTTGATCAAAAAGTTCTATGTTCATCTGATAGAGGCATGTCTTATGAACAATTGGGAACCAAAAATTCTAAGATCGGTCCAACGCTAGGTCTGATTCTTTACGGCAACCGAGTGATTTTGTATTTTCCTGTCTTCAGCGCAGCCACTATTAGACTGGAAGTAATACATGATGTAAGATATGGATAATGAAGGTCCAACCCTCCCCAAACATGATGATTTTTTTAAATTTTATCAGAGTCTTCAAGTTGAAAAAAAAAAGGAAAATTGTTTTTCAGAAATTCAACCCATTTAAAGGTGTATATACCCCCTTAATCAGGTCTTTGGACATGGAATTTATGGCGTTCCCTGAACCTAGACATCGACCTCTGTCTAGATTCGTTTCTAGTTTAAACTCGATCCTGCGTTATTTTCCGGGTTCGTTTTTCGGTACGAAGCCGTTTGGTCGCTACGCGGCGTGATTGGGGTTTTCGGGATTGCACCTCGGCTTTGATTATTCGTTTTTTCTGGGTTTGACACATCATTTCCGTGATTTCGCCTTGAATCGTTATATTGGGGTTGTTCGGAAAAATGTGGCTGGTCATGGAAACGTTATTGATTGTAAGAACGCTGCTGATCATGGAAACGCGGCTGATCATGAAATTGCGATTGAATATGAAATTGCGGTTGAATATGAAATTGCGGTTGATTATGGTATGGCGGATGATCAAGCAGCATTGGATTCTCTATGAGATTAAGTCGCTCTATTATTGAGTTTACGTTACTGCAGTCAGTACCGATTAATGAATATACGCATTCGGTCGGAAATTGTCTGATTATATTATAACAGATCTCAAAAGTGGACATTCTATCGTCGATTCGTGTTGCCCGGTGCAACTGGTCATAGAAGTATTCCGTTAACGACATTTCACCCCATCGATTAAATCGTCTACTTGCTCACTCGCTTCTCTTTCGCAACCGCGTCGGTTCACTCCAATGAGTACGAAGAAATTCCTCCTTAAATTCCGCATATGTACTTAATTTTGATTTTATTGCCGCAAACCAGAGTTTGGCGCTACCATGGAAGATGTTGCTATTTATTTTTAATTCGTCTAATCGGGTATTCGGCTGGATGCTCCATTTCCTGAAACAGTTTTCAAGTTCCTCTAAGAATTCTAACGGAAAGACTGTATCGTTGTTAAAAAATGTTGGTGGTTTTTCCTTGATCATGTGGGTAAGCATGGGTAGCTGACTGTTCGTAATTGCGCGAAGCTGCGCTAGTTCTATCAGAGAGAAACCTGAGAGAGCCCACGGAGCCAAAAACCTGGGACAGACTAGTGGAGCTTGGTTCCGTGGGTCCCATGTGTTCGTTCCGTGAACTAAATTCTCGGCGGGTAAATGATAGATGCAGGTAATACTATGCAGATTGCCGATGCTGCTCCTCCACCACACTCTGTTTTGTTTACTCACACATGAGCCATTCCACGCCAGAGCGGACAAAATAAATCACAAATTGACCTCCATTTTTTTACGGGTTTTTTTTAACATGGTTTCCATTGGTTAGCCATACTTTTGACCCAACAATTTTGCACAGAATTGATCAAGGAATACACTCATATTTTTTTCAGAATTTTTACGCGTGCGATGCCTTGAAAACCTCGTTTGAATATTATATATTTGCTTATAACAAATCGAATTGTTCGTTATAGAATTCAAAAAATATATAATAATAGTGTCATTCAATAGCTTTAAAATAGTTGTTGGAAGAAGTCTGTAGGATGAAAAAAAAACCAAAGACATAACCGTGTAACATGCCCACCGATGCTTCTTTATGCTAGCTACACGTACCCGAGCCGGGTTTTTCGGTGGCAGCGCGCCGTCGCTTATAAATAAATCGTTTCAAAATGCAGTTATAACTCTCTGGTTATAATATGATTATAAATATTATTTATTTCATGATGCAGTCTCTTCAATCAAAAGTTATTCCCAATATATATTTGTGAGTAAACAAAACAGAGTGTGGTGGAGGAGCAGCATTGGCAATCTGCATAGTATTACCTGCACTTATCATTTACCCGCCGAGAATTTAGTTCACGGAACGAACACACGGGACCCACGGAACTAAGCTCCACTAGTCTGTCCCAGGCTTTTGGCTCCGTGGGCTCTATCAGGTTTCTCTCTGGTTCTATCTCAATTTGAGTTGTTGATGAAGTTGATTGATTTGAATTTGGCCTAGAGGCTCCTCTTTCCAATGTTTGGACTCGATTGTCAAACCTATCTACGATTTGGTGAACGTGATCGCTCGTTTCTAATCGGATCTCTTGCCGGCTTGCTTCCAGCTCGTTGGAAAATGCGGTTTGGATTCCATCGATTTTGTCTTGTACCTTTTTTGAATCTGCTTTTATTTCAGCTTGTATTTTAACTAGGTCCGCTCTTGCTTCTGACCGAGACTCAGCCATAAGGGCTCTGAGGTTTCCTAGTAGATCGTTTTGGCTATCCATATTGGATGCGCCGTTGTTTGGTGTGTGGTTCACACTACCCTACTGAAAATTGCGGCATGAGATCTGATGTGAGACCAAATTCTTTAATGAGATCTGATATCATCTCACCTGAGATCACGTGAGATCCCACCTAGGCCTCACATCAGATCTCGGTAACGAATTTCGATTTTTAGTAGGGTAGTCTCAATTTCTGCATTTAAGTGATTCGGGAAGCCCTCCGCCATGTTTCTGGGGTTAGGTGCCTTCTCTGCACTACGAGTAAGGACCATTTCCTATAATTATTTTTAAATTTAAATGACTTTATGTAAATACTTTTAATTAAAGAGAAGCCCCACGTTCGGCGCCATTTGTGCTAGTGCTCGGATAGTACGTATTTGATTCTACTGTATCTAAAAGTTTTTATTTTTACCCAGAGCTCGCGTTGAATAATATTTTTGGTGGGACATTATGCCAGGGCGTTTGGAATGAATCCTTGGGCCTAATTAAATATCTCTTCGTATAGGTGGAAGGTGGCGGAATCAATTAAATGCAGGTTTTTATCTAACGAGGTAACAGACGATGTAGTTCTGTTTTTATTTTATAATATAGGTACATGACAATATTTACGGAGAAATATAAGGATGGTTTTTAAGCAGTCTAGTGCTGGTCTTTCTTTATATGAATATCTTAACCTACGTATATTTGTTATATTGATGTTTGCTAAGTAAAGGTGCGTTATTGCGCACTATCGAGTTTATATGGAATCTAGAGAACAAGTAATATGGAATGATGCTGGTTCTCTGTACAACGGATCGGACAGACAGGAAAGCCGAAGCAGACAAGGTAGCTTCGCCGTTGTATAAGGAACATGGGACATACACGGCCCCTTAAAACTATACCTAGACAGTCTTTACTGTTTTCTTACTAGCTAATTATTATCTATGTTTATTGTATATTAAAGGGAGCAAAGGGAAGACACCGAAGTTTTTATAATTTAATTTTAATATTCAAACTCATGAAATGAGGAAGGCGCTATTATTTGAGCGAATAAATAAGTGATTCTACGTTAAATAAAGAAAGGACGAAGTGATCTGGATTATAAGCTGGCTTTTTGTATAACGAGAAGACAGAAAGGAAAGCCGAAGCAGACGAGGTAGCTTCGTTATACGAAAAGCAAAGACGAAGCCAGGGCCCCTATTCAGTAACTTTTCGTTAACGAAACGATCGGTTCAGCTTCTTTTGTCTTGTTTTCTATTGGGTAGATTTGTCTTTCTTGAAACCTTGTTGGTCGTGACGTCACACTCTATCGTAAACTCATCCGATACGATCGTAATCGGAGTTAGTGAATAGGGGTCCAGGACAGGAGCAGAAGTCGAAACAAACTACCCGTGCCTACATACGTCAAAATTAAGGAACGAGATCTCTCAGAAGTAGAGTCTGCTTGGGCCGTCCGCGGGCCGGGTACTTATATCGGACTGATAGTTACTTTGTTAGCGAGAAAGGTTTTCGCGGGCGCTGGGCCGAGATTCGGGTGCGCGCCGCCGCTGAGAGATGGCACGCACGGGAATCCTATCCTACGTATCTAATATTCAAATTATATATTTGATATTAGGGGAGAGTGGGGTAAGACCGGGTTGCGGGTCAAACCGGGTACCCCCCTTATCTCGAGATAGGTGCTGCTTTCTAGGGCCAACTCGATATACCGGGAATATTCGGTGAATTAGAACGATTCCCTTCGTACGACCAAACCAACACAGGCGCGCACCGCGTGCGTGAGGCTCGGCGGGCGGGGCTGAGCGACCAGTGGTGCTTCTACCGAATCTTCCGCGCTAGGCCGAGTCCGCATAGCCCACCTCGATACTTAACCTAAAAAGCAATCATCGCACTGACACGGAAAAGAATGAACGCGAATAAAATGAATTTGCCTGATGTGAACATTTATTTTCGAAATTTATGAACGAATTTAAAATCAAATATTAATCAATTGGATTTAAGTATTGATTATCAGTGTTTAGGATCGATATTTGAGACGAAGTGGAACAGGTAAGTGAAGGGTAAATCATTGAAGACAACATGGTCAAAAATTCTTTTATTTATTGATTTATTTATTTATTAACAGAAAAATGAAATTCATCAACGATTATTGGTTAATCGAGGGATCCATTGCTGTTGAATTATGGCGTACGTCCAAACTTATCGGAGATTGAATGCTTGGGAATCGAAGAGAGGCTACCGATGAGCCACTGTCGAACGTAGTAGACTTTTACTCAAACCATTTTTATTTCTCAACGACTGCTTCTATCGGAGACCCGAGTGCTGACATGTACCTCAGCGAGGCTTCATAGCGTGCGGAGGGGATTTGTCGCAGGAGTTTGTAGTACGTCGACAATCAGGTGTCGGAGAAGAATAAATTCATACGAGTTAAAGAAGATGTTGCCTCCCAGGACATCGTTACTTCCTCTGAAACAGCAAGGTGAGAGTATAACTGACTATCATGAGAATTTATAAGTCTTGTAAGTCTTTTCGATATCCGTTAACTTTGTATCCTCCGTACCCAGTTACTGATCGCCCGCTAACTCTTGAGGAGAAATATCGCCGATGTTGTTGTCCAAGCTGACCTCAGGGATCAGACTGCGAAGAGTGATCGAGAACCAAGCAGGGATCGAGGAAACGAGAGCTAGCAACAGCGTCGGCGAGGCTTGGCAGCGTACCGAGTAGCTTCGTTGCAAGGGTTCGTAGCCCGTCGACGATATTCATCGAACATTTCTTACTCGTCTGACGACCATTCAACGTTCATGTCTCGTAGCAGGCGAAGAAGCCTCGTCGCAGATGTTCCCAGTGCGACGAGGCAGCGTACGAGGAGCTTCGTTGCCAGAGTTCGCAGTGCGTTGGCAAGCATTTTCTATCAAATTTTTGTGCGGCAAGGCTTCGCCAGAGTCCAGAGAAGGACTGCATATCGTCGACGTGCTACAAACGCTTGCAACGAAGCTCCTCGTACGCTACCTCATCGCACTACAAACTCCTGCGACAAAGCCCCTCCGCACGTTATAAAGCCTCGCTGAGGTACATGTCAGGACTCGGTCTCCGATAGAGGTAGTCGTTGAGAAATAAAAATGGTTCGAGTAAAAGTCTACTACGTTCGACAGTGGCTCATCGGTAGCCTCTCTTCGATTCCCAAGCATTCAATCTGCGATAAGTTTGGACGTACGCCATAATTCAACAGCAATGGATCTCTCGATTAACCAATAATCGTTGATAAATTTCATTTTTCTGATAATAAATAAATAAATCAATAAATAAAACAATTTTTGACCATGTTGTCTTCAATGATTTACCCTTCACTTACCTGTTCCACTTCGTCTCAAATATCGATCCTAAACACTGATAATCAATACTTAAATCCAATTGATTAATATTTGATTTTAAATTCATTCATAAATTTCGAAAATAAATGTTCACATCAGGCAAATTCATTTTATTCGCGTTCATTCCTTTCTGTGTTCAGTGCGATGATTGCTTTTTAGGTTAAGTATCGAGGTGGGCTATGCGGACTCGGCCTAGCGCGGAAGATTCGGTAGAAGCACCACTGGTCGCTCAGCCCCGCCCGCCGAGCCTCACGCACGCGGTGCGCGCCTGTGTTGGTTTGGTCGTAGGAAGGGGATCGTTCTAATTCACCGAATATTCCCGGTATATCTTGTACATTGACGCTATCGTCATTACAACATGATGGACGACGCCCATGTTTGAATGCTTTTTCACCTTACAGATAAGTATAAAGTTTTCAACTAAAATAATTACAATATTCGAGTAGTAATCGTGTTGCTGAGGACCGGTTGGACTCTGAGCATGTGTTCAGGTGAGTGAAGCACTTTATTCCGTAGCTATTAGAGAGTATATAACACTAGTGAAATTCGTCACTTCGCAGGCAGCAACGGGTAGCTGCCGCGTTTCGCAATTTTGCGCGGTTGCGGGCAAAGCCGGGTACCTATGTATGGGGCAAGACCGGACACACCCCTACAGCTGGCAAATCCAAGAAGAAGAATAACACGAAATGCGTCATCCTCAGAAGAAGAATCTGATGAAGCCTGCATATTTTGTGATGGATAGTACTCATCATCGGCCGAGGACTGGATTCAGTGTACTGCGTGCACAGAGTGAGCCCATGAGTCATGTAGCAGCTCCGAACTTGGACATTTTATGTGTTTATTGCTTTTGAATTACATAAGTAATCCGTGTTTCTGATATTTTAATAAGAATAATTAGATATTCTGATATTACACGGTGTTTTACATGCTTTCTGATAAGTACCCGATCTTACCCCGTAGATAGGGTATAACCGGGTACTTTGCATTCTTTTGAAAAACTGGTTGAATCTCGTAACCGAAATTTTTTTTTCGGATGCCATCGTTATTTTCTGTTAACTGAAGGTTCACTGAACACTACTGACGTTGAGTGCAATTTTTGTTGCTCTCAGATTTCAAGTTACAGTCCAAATACAACTAAGTACCCGGTTTTACCCTACTCTTCCCTAATAGTATTACTATTATTAATTAGGTTTTGATCTTGGCCACGTTACAGACTTATACTCAGAACAATACGGTCATAGTACCTTGTTAAGGGGGGACAGTACTGAAAATTTGTAAAAAAACATTTTTTTATTTTTTCCGCTACTCAAAATGGTTCAATCATAAATCGCCTCCAGCAGTTTTTAGATATTAGTAGTATGTGTATTTGAAAAAAATATAAACCTTCTGCGATGAAAGTGTATGCGCAAGGAACCTTTCGCAGTGGTTCGAAGGAAATCTTCTGCGAAAGGTTCCTTGCGCATACACTTTCATCGCAGAAGGTTTATATTTTTTTCCAATATACATATTACTAATATCTAAAAACTGCTGGAGGCGATCTTTGATTGAAGTATTTTGAGTAGTGGAAAATTAAAATATGTTTTTTTTTTTAATTTTCAGTACTTTCCCCCCTTGAGACGACTCCATCATACACAAAAGACCGCATTGATTTCAGAATTAATTTAACAAAGAATGTGATTTAAAAAAATAAGAATTCGTTATTAGTTTTTTGCATTAAGCCATTAATTGATATAATAGTATATTGTGTACCAAGGGCGTAAAGTGGGCTTTTTTAGGCCGAGTGTGGAGTTTGCAGTACGAGTCAGAGGCGAGCTAGCACGAGTCGAAGACGATAAAGACTTTTATATAACGATAGCATGTTTTCCTCGCTTTTTGATGCCTCTGTATAGGACCTAAAGTAGTACATTTGAGTCCTAGGACTTTTAGTGCCGATTTTAAGTCCTAGAACTCTTAGTGCCAGCGCCATGCGAAGGGGGGACGTTAATAACATGTACCAAGATCGCTTTAGCCGGTCCCGGACTTTTTCGACTTTTTTTTCAACTTTTTCTTTCGATTTTCAACATTTTTCGTGATTTTTTTGCTTTTATACTATTTCCAATTTGTTATTTTGTATTTCCGCAAGTTTTTTTTCAGTTCTGTGAGTACGAATACGTTCCGATACTGAATTCGGAAGAACATAGTCTTGTCTATAGAGAAATCTATCTATTCATGAGGTATTCCATGCCAACTCGACTAATGATTCTCCCTCACTATTTTATATTTGATTCATAATTTTTCATACTGTTACCCCAACTCTAACACCCATTCATGAGTTTTTTCAGATTTTTTTCCTGAACCATTATTGATTTATGAATTTTCGAAACTTCCAACATAGACACGCTTTTGATTTGAGAAAAAAAAAAAAATCTGAAAAATTCTGTGTCCGAAGACGATCATTTTGACCCTTATTCGAAACTGGAAACTATTTTTCTTATAGGGAAAAGTGGGGCAGAATCGCCAGGTGGGGCTAAATGGCCGCGGTAAAAAAAATTGACTTATTCGCATTTTCGCAACAAGGGGGATCGTATGAGACGCCATGCAACGCGATTCCGCTAAAAGTGCTCAAAAATTTTTAGGGTGGGGCTAAATAGCCACTTTAATAAAAGTAGTAAAATTGCATTTTCACGTCGAAGTGAGTGAAAATCGGTTAATTTCATATGCTATTTAATCACACCAATTGAAATTTATTTGTTCCGAATGAATATTTAATTGCGACTATTGGAAAAAATATTTCGTTCATTCAATTAGGGTAAGTCCGGTATAGTTGCCCCACATTTTGAAAAAGTTGAATAACAATCTTGAGTATTAAGTATTCATATGTTTTTTTTTTTTTTTTACGTAAAGTGGACCTTTCAAATTCAGAAAAGTATCATATTTATGGAACAGTAATATAATTTGTGAATATAATACAATAAAATATAAAGTTCGGTAAATAGCCAACTATCTCGAGGTTGCGGGTTAGTTGCCCCAGCGGCTCGGGATAGTTGCCCTACCTCATAATTCTTGTGACCGACGGTTACCGAATTATTTTTAATTCATTTTTCGGTCGTCCAAGTGTTTCCCTTCGTAGTTTTCGTCATCCGGGTTATTTCCTCCATAGTCTTCGTCGTCCAGGTATCCTTCTTCATAGTTTCCGTCATCCAGGTAATGAGGAACGTCTGGAAGACGAAAACTATGAAAAGGGATACCTGGATGACGAAAACTATGATAACGGATACCTGGACGGAGAAAACAGGAAAAAAAATTTTTTTAGACGTAAAACTAATGTTCTCCCATGAAATAACTAGGGGCATCTATCCCGGAAAAAAGGCGGCCAACTATCCCGAATGTACGGCTTAGATGCCGCAGTTGATTAAAATCATTTTTTCATGTTCGAAAATTGAGATTGTGGTCTGAAACAGAAGTGCGGGACTCCTACTTTACTATTATACCTGTTAAACTCATATATATCATATATTGAATCGCATTACACGTCTCCGCCCGATAGTCCGAAAAACTTTCGTACTACTTGGCCATCATATCTTACCTATTCTTCTATGGGCCCGTCCTTCGAATACGTGAAACCAGCATCAATGTAGGTATCTCTTCTACTACTACTCAGCTGAATAAGTGTGTGCAAAAGTAAGAAGACCTGGCTTATAGTTACGGAGATCTGACGACTGGGGCAACTATCCCGCTGGGGCAACTATACCGGACTTACCCTATATTTTTTTCTCAGTGTAGGGTGAGCGACTTTGCCCTACCTTTTCAGTTTTGCATCGTGTTCAGTGGAACCACGCTGCATATAGTTTTATCTCACTCACTTCGACGTGAAAATACAATTTTACTACTTTTATTAGGGTGGCCGTTTAGCCCCACCCTAAAAATTTTTGAGCACTTTCAGCGGAATCGCGTTGCATGGCGTCTCATACGATCCCCCTTGTTGCGAAAATGCGAATAAGTCAATTTTTTCTAACTCGGCCATTTAGCCCCACCTGGCGATTCTGCCCCACTTTCCCCAACTTATTTCGCTGATTTCGGAAAAAATTATTCACTTAACGTAGTGGATAATGGCTCCCAGAATTTTTTTGATCAAAATTTTCGAATATGAAATCAATCGTATCTCTCATTGTTACGACCCATTATCCTGAAGATACAATTCATCCGCATTGAAAAAATTCTGAGAGCCATCATCCACCACGTTTGCGGAATTATTTTTTTTAGCAGTTGGAATAGGGCCAACACTTTTTTGCAGTAGAAATGACAACAATTGTGGTAAGATTTACTCATTAGGACATTATGGAGTCTACTTGCTCCTGTGTACCAAATACTAGAATTGTGGTAATTTCTACTGCAAAAAAGTGTTGTCCCCATACCAGCTGCGCAACATAGTAAATTCAGCAACAATTTTTTTTCCGTGTGAGTCTAATATATATTTGGCTGCATGTTTTTTTTTCAACATTGTTTGCGACTTTTTCAGGATTTTTTGCGACTTTTTTTTCCAATATATTCGACTTATGCGACTTTTTTCACGGCTTCTAGTCATTCCGAGGCCTGTTTCAGTCCAAGAAAGGTAATCGTTCAATTTCGATGATTCTTTTTTTTTTGTATGTGAGGGGGGCGCCAAATCCAAATTCAGCCCCGGGCGCAAGTTTTTCTTCGCACGGCGCTGCTTAGTGCCACTTTTAAGTCCTGGGATGGAAGCTTTACAATCAAAACGCTCGGTAAACATGGCTTCGTTGTATAAAATATCGTGTGCACCAAGGACTAAGTGGGCTTTTTGACCTTGTGTGGTTGCAGTACTCGTCCTCGGCTCGCAGATGCACTCGTCTTCGACTCGTGCTAGCTCGCCTCCGACTCGTTACGCAAACTCCACACTTGGTCTAAAAAAGTCCACTTTACGCCCTTGGTGCACAATATACTATATTTATCCTTTGTAAAAATGTTCAAAAATATAACTTAAATAACAATGAAAATTTACAATTGCAATTACAATCTTGAAAGTCTATTTTTTATCATTTAATGAGCACTACTGATATATCCGTAGAAACTGCCATGGTACGGCCCCTTCATCATTAAAGTATTCCATAAACTGTTGTCGGATTGCAGCAGATGTTCTTCCATACGAGTGTGTGGAGCAAGAAGCTAGTGGTTGCAGAGCAGTATTATCTAGTACCACATCTTGTATCGAAGTACCTTCTACAACAGATCTATCAATCATGCCCAGAATCCTGAATGATGCTCTACTTGGCAAATCATGCCTGCGCAGCCAATTATGTAACGTAACAGTGGCTTTGATCATTTTCACAGCAGTTGAAACTTTTGCCAAAATTGTTTTTCTGTATATGCGCCATTGAGAAGCGAGGATTCCAAATGTATTCTCTATCGTTCTTCTTGCTCGGCTGAGTCGACAGTTGAAAATTTTCTTTTCTGGCGTTAAGCCATCTCTCCCAGGAAATGGACGCATCAAATATGAGCTCAGAGGAAATGCTTCATCCGCAACTAATAAATACGGAAATTTTGAACTCCCGTCATAAATTTCATCGGCAGGTGGAACGTCCATTTCTCCTCTAGCAAATTTTCCCCCCAGTCAAAGAATTTTTGAAAATACCACCATCACTTTGCCTGCCAAAAGCTCCAATATCCACTGTAACATTCCATGTTACGACCGGCTCCTCACCCCTTAAACGACCTTCGCGGAGTGACTGAAATAGTCGTTTTCGTATCTAGGGCGTAAAGTTAAACTTCACGCCCGAGTTGTGATCGTCGCGTCCGAGGGCGGCGAAGCCGGCCCGAGAACCGCGCGATCACACGAGGGTGTTAAGTTTAATTACGCCCGAGTTGCGAACAATATTTTTCCATTTGCCCATTGGGCGTCGCGCGTTAGGATAGTTTTTGTTTACATAAACCGGGCGTGAAGTCGAACTTTACGCCCGCAAAACAGGGCGTAAAGTGCGTACTTTACGCCTACTATGACGAAAAAGTATGAATGTTCAAAGAACCCCGAGGTTAGACAGAAATTCCGAGAGGCGACCGTGACCGACTAAAGACTATCGAGCATATTATTTATTCTTTTGTTTTGTTTCTACGACTTTTTTCTAACATGTGGGAGACGAGGCCCAGCCGACGGCTAAAAGACTGTGACAGAGACTCGCCACGACCAACGCACGACGTTCAAGTATCGACTGTTTGGATCCTACTCAACGAACGCTACATAAGAGCTCCGGAGGATAGTAGTGGCCACGCTACCTCCCGCTATTAAACTAGAGGACACGAGGGAGTGCCAAGGGCATTCTACAACGTGGGATATCGGTGGTGGAGGAGATTCCCGCCACCACGAAGAGCCTGCGACCCGTGAGCCTCCGACGTAGCGAGCTAAAATCACCGTGGCGAACTTCGAATTGCGCGCGTAGCGATAACAGGTCGCCATATTTAAGGATCCAGCGGTCGATTCAAAAATCGATATTTGGCCGTAACACAAGGGCGCTGATTGCCGGCGCCATGCGGTCTAGTCACTCTGCGTTAGACTAGTGTTCTTAGCACTCGTGCCTTTTATGTTTGTCTGAGACTTTACGTTAAGAGAACTTACAATTTTGCGTTCGAACCTCGTGGGTTTTCTTGAGTACGTCACTTGATTCGAGTGAGTGAGTGTTTTCTCCGAGGAGTATTTCCCCCGTGGGATCCGACGATGGATAGTGGACGAGAGAAAACTGATTTTCTCCGATGGCTGGAAGACGGTAAGCGTTAGCCATTCTTACCCATGCAAATTTGAATTCGGCAACGGCCGTCAGCCATATTGCCTTTGGGCAGCCACGAGGCTAAGTAATATTTTTGGAATCGAATTAAACCGATCTCCGAAGGGTAGGCCGTCACCAGTGTCCCCATGTATTAGAGTTTATCGTTCGAGTCATTATTTTCTAGAGAAAGATCGAGTATTTTATAGTCTGTTAAGTTCGGGTTTGATATCTGTCGTACACGAGTGCGACAGAGATAGTCGTAGTCAGTCACTATCGCTCTCTCTCTCCCTCCTGCGGGAAGAGACACAGCTGGGCATTATTTAGATTTCGAGTCTTTGTTTTTCGGGTTCGAGATAATAAATCCGATTAAATATTAGTCGCGTTATTCGCAGAGTTAGGTTAAGCTAGTTTTAGTAAACTCTTGTAAATATTAATTCTTTTGATTAATTTCATTTTCCTATTCTTTATTAAGAGCCGAAGGCTCACCCATTGTAAATATTAGCCTGTTACCTAGTTGTAAGTCCTCCTCGTGGAGTCTAATTAGCGTTGTAGTTAAGATTTCGTCCCACGAGGACCTAGTTTGTCGAGTTATTGAATTTTTGCATGACTTTTCCTTGTTATTGCTATCCTACGTGGAAGCTAGTAGTTTATTAGTTATTGTGAAGCTCGTCAAACGTGGCCAGGTCGCTTATACACGACCCGCGGCCGTCATATATCCTAGGGGATTTATCCCTGATTGTTAAAAGTATTATTTCGATTTCTGTTCTAATATTTTTATTGAATAAATTCTATTCTTTTGTTATAAAATTTACACGCTCGAGTCGTTATTCATCGTCCCGCTAGTCCTTCATTTGATTCTGACCCCTCTCCGCGGTACTGCTGCTAGCCGACGCTTTACGTACCCGTAGATTATATTTTGTTTATATTTTTGAACGTGACGGTTATCCGCCTGGCGCCCAGCATTATTTTCAGGTAATTACGTTTGGCCAATTGTCGAGTGGATTGATCTCGGAGGCTGGCTACCCCCACGAAAAAAATATATATGCTAGGATATATGCATGGGATATATCCTAGCATATATGCTAGGATATATGCTAGGATATACTCAAATTTGCCCGAAGATATATCCTAGCATATATCCTAGCATATATATGCTAGGATATATCCCATGCATATATCTTAGCATATATTCTGGCATATATCCTAGCATATATTCTGGCATATATTCCGGCATATATTCTAGCATATATTCTCCAGCGTATATTTTTAGCATTATATTCTAGCATATATTGCTGTATATTTGTTGAATAGTTTATTAAAAAGAAAGAAAAATCTAGATACGTTGGCGTGAAAAAATTAGCGGCAAATTTTTTTTGAAATATTTATTGTACATATTTGTCAAGTTTAAAATATTTATATTAAAATATGTGACTTTTCCGGTATGTTTTAAACCTCCTAACATTTCGAGGTTGTTTCGGTAATGTAGCCAACATGTTACAACGTGCGTTGGCAATAATATTACCGTGATTTACACTCAATTCAATTTCTTCATCGTTGGCATCATTAGCAGCCGATGATGAAGGCCTGGAGACATAATTCCTTCGGGTGCCTCAATTTTCCACTCCAACATTTTACTTGAACCTAAAACAATTATGTGTAATTAACTACCGAATTCATTATGCAAAAATGTATAATTTGAATGAATTGATAATTTTAATAATAAAATAGGCTCTTACCGGACACTTCCATCACTATTGCGTGGAAACATTTCCAACCACCGAGTGCCATTTTCTTCGTATCGTGCCATTCAACTACATCCATCTTTTCGGATCATGATCTTCGCTCAAAAATTCTTCGAAATCAAAATCCTTAATGTGCTGAATATCGATTCCTGACGTCATCTTCTTGTCATCTCTTCCACCTACCCATTTAATACCCAAATTTTTTTCAATGACCAAATAATTAATTAATTGATTATTTTATCAAACCCGTTCACCTCGGCTAGCCCTATATGTTTTGATAATCAACAATTGAAGACGAGCAAATCCTGACTCTGTGACAACGCTAAATTGAAAAATAAAAAACCCTCGTCGGTAGCGCCTGATCGGTAGTTAGCGTTATCGCAGAGTCAGGATTTGCTTGTCTTCAATTGTTGATTGTCAAAAAATATAGGACTAGCAGAGGTGAACGGGTTTAATAAAATAATCAATTAATTAATTATTTGGTCATTGAAAAAAATGTGGGTATTAAATGGGTAGGTGGAAGAGATGACAAGAAGATGACGTCAGGAATCGATATTCAGCACATTAAGGATTTTGATTTCGAAGAATTTTTGAGCGAAGATCATGATCCGAAAAGATGGATGTAGTTGAATGGCACGATACGAAGAAAATGGCACTCGGTGGTTGGAAATGTTTCCACGCAATAGTGATGGAAGTGTCCGGTAAGAGCCTATTTTATTATTAAAATTATCAATTCATTCAAATTATACATTTTTGCATAATGAATTCGGTAGTTAAGGGGGGGGTATACCGGATGTGTTACCGACACCGCCTATATCTCCGAAACGGGGCTATCAATCGACTTGTCCTTTCGTCAGCCGATGTTTGACGAGTAATGAGTTCGAACTGGTACATTTGATCGAATGAAATCGGGATTTTTTTTTTTTTTTTAATCGAAAAGGGTTGGCGTGCTATTTATGTCGACTTATATCAAAGCCTACGCATAAAAAATGCAAAATCGAACGAGAGAGCCCAATTCTGTGAGGAATTGCGAACACAACCATCCCAAAACATCTTTGTTTTCGACAACGATGAAGGGGCCAGTTGTATTCCACGTTTTTGTGGTAATTTTCGCGATTGTCAACGGCTGAGAGCAGCTGAGAGCGGCCATTGCCGCTAATGTCATTATATTAGTTCCCACACCGCCCGTGAGATGTCGCCACGCTGTTACGTTGACACACCTGTAACCACGTGACTCGACCTGCAGTCCAATCGCCTCTCACTAATAAGCTAAAAATTTGCGCGTGGCTACATCCCACGGGCGGTCTGGGAACTAATATATTAACATTAGCGGCAATGGCCGCTCTCAGCTGCTCTCAGCCGTTGACAATCGCGAAAATTACCACAAAAACGTAGAATACAACTGGCCCCTTCATCGTTGTCGAAAACAAAGATGTTTTGGGATGGTTGTGTTCGGAATTCCATATAGAATCGGGCTCTCTCGGTCGATTTTGCATTTTTTATGCGTAGGCTTTGATATAAGTCGACATAAATGGCACGCCAACACTTTTCGATCAAAAAAAAAAAAAAAATTCCGATTTCATTCGATCAAATGTACCAGTTCGAACTCATTACTTGTCAAACATCGGCTGCCGAAAGGACAAGTCGATTGATAGCCCCGTTTCTGAGATATAGGCGGTGTCGGTAACAAATCGGGTATACCACCCCCTTAATTACACATAATTGTTTTAGGTTCAAGTAAAATGTTGGAGTGGAAAATTGAGGCACCCGAAGGAATTATGTCTCCAGGCCTTCATCATCGGCTGCTAATGATACCAACGATGAAGAAATTGAATTGAGTGTAAATCACGGTAATATTATTGCCAACGCACGTTGTAACATGTTGGCTACATTACCGAAACAACCTCGAAATGTTAGGAGGTTTAAAACATACCGGAAAAGTCACATATTTTAATATAAATATTTTAAACTTGACAAATATGTACAATAAATATTTCAAAAAAAATTTGCCGCTAATTTTTTCACGCCAACGTATCTAGATTTTTCTTTCTTTTTAATAAACTATTCAACAAATATACAGCAATATATGCTAGAATATAATGCTAAAAATATACGCTGGAGAATATATGCTAGAATATATGCCGGAATATATGCCAGAATATATGCCAGAATATATGCTAGGATATATGCCAGAATATATGCTAGGATATATGCCAGAATATATCCTAGCATACCGGGAGATTATGTGGAAATGAAAGGCTCCAAGCGCGCAGGCGCTGATTTATTCGAATATTTCGAGGGTCACCAATTTCAGACTCGCCACGAATATCCCTAGAGTCCGTCTGCTATTTGTTTCTGATTGTTGTCAAATACAAATGGCGGCAGACCGTTGCAGGAATAGGTTATGTTTGTGTGAATCTAGCAGACGACAGAACTAGGGATATTACTGAGAAGTGAGTGGAGTCCCTGGCGCTATTCTGCTGGCCAATGAGATTTAGGTAAATCAAAGTTCGCGCGCTTGGAGCCTTTCATTTCCACATAATCTCCCGGTATTGTATAAGATAGGTATACTAATATATGTTATACGTACATATAACTATACATGTATGAGTACTATATACCGACACAGCCAGAAATATATGGTATATACATGTATGTTAAGTTGTATAGAGATATGAATATGAATATAATAAATGAGCGTATAAAAGATATATTTTAATATACTATATACTATATAATATATATTATGTATTATGCATATTTTCAAATAAATTAACTTTTTAAAACTCGCGGCGTAATATATTTCATTCCGCGATTACACGAACCGCCCGCCGCTGCAGACTCCTACCATACATCTGCAGCAAGTCTGCCATTTGCTACTTGGAGCAGAGCGGGTATGGAGCATACATGAACTGCAGTCGGCTCCTGCTGTAAGCGTCCACACGCACGGCCATCCGACCAATGCGGAAATAGACCGATAGTGGTCTGCCGGCAGAGTCATGCAAGGGCCCGATAGATGGCCATGTCATGCGCTTGCGACAGAATGCTACCTGGGCAGCGCTGCTCATGAAATAGATCGTTACCGCAGTAACTGCCGCTCAAAAATTTCAAAATTCAAATTCAAATTTGAATTAAAAAATTTTTTAAATCGGTGTAGGGTAAATGCACCAGTGAATGAACACGCACCAGTGAATGACCATTTTCACGCAAAGTATATCTGTATAGGTACAGTGATTTTAACATGGCTGTTCATTCACTGGTGACGTTCCTTAACTGTTCATTCACTGGTGCATTTACCCTATATCCTACAAAAAACGAAATGAAATAGATCGCAACTGTAGTAACTACCACATAACTGAAAATTGAAAAATCTAAAAATTTCAATTTGAATTTGAATTTATAAACAATTTTTAAATCGGTGTATATCCGACAAAAAGCGAAATGTCGTATGAGCATAAGTTGTATCAGTTGCAAAGCGAATGTGTACAAAAAATTGATGAACAGAATGCAAAAGTACGTGGAAAACGAGCTGCACTAGCGGTAGCCGCTGTGATAGCTTGTATACAAGTGCAGTGCTCTGTAAGCGAAAATATAAGAAAAAACGGTATTGGGTCGCTGACATTCTTCGTCAACGGCAGCAACATGGGTTCTATCATGCAGTGTTTCCTATATGGGGCATTCCACGTCAAGTGAGCCACCTTCAGACCTCAATACCTTGGATTTCATTTTTCTTCTGGGATTTTGTTATACTATATGAGCGTAGTGTCCCTGATTTATTTCCAAATTTTTCGAGCCGCCGTTCCGGAGTTCTTGCAAGCCCAAATTTTACGAGATTCGAAATCCACGAATTTTTGATCGATGATATCTCCGAATTGAAAAGTCGTATGAACAAACATAAGAAGGTGTTTGGATTCGTCTTGGATTCAACTTTTCGAAAAAAAATGTTTCAGAACTGTTCTGCAACGTTTAGGCTGTCGTAACTGAAGGTCAAAGAAGAGAATCAAAATTTCATCAATTATGTCATTTTTGAAAATTTTGAAACATTTTTTTTCGGATTCTACGCAGTTTTTTTACATATAATAACGTTCCGTCCAAGATGGAGAAATTCGATTACCAGTTGCTATGCAATAAATAAGAAAACATTTACTCCTAATTGGAAGATTTTTTATTTCGATTTGAAATTTTTCAATCGCTTCTTGTAACAAAATTATTAGTAAAAGTAAAAAAAAATACATTTCATTTAATTAAAGTACGAATTTCGAACGTTTGTTTGAAAACGGAAACGGGAATAATTTTTTTTTTATTGCATAGCAACTGGTAATCGAATTTCTCCATCTTGGACGGAACGTTAATATATGTAAAAAACTGCGTAGAATCCGAAAAAAAATGTTTCAAAATTTTCAAAAATGATATAATTGATGAAATTTTGATTCTTTTCTTTGAACTTCAGTTACAACAGCCTAAACGTTGCAGAACAGTTCTGAAACATTTTTTTTCGAAAAGTTGAATTCAAGACGAATCCAAACACCTTTTTGTGTTTGTTCATACGACTTTTCAATTCGGAGATATCATCGATCAAAAATTCGTGGATTTCGAATCTCGTAAAATTTGGGCTTGCAAGAACTCCGGAACGGCGGCTCGAAAAATTTTGAAATAAATCAGGGACACTACGCTCATATAGTATAACAAAATCCCAGAAGAAAAATGAAATCCAAGGTATTGAGGTCTGAAGGTGGCTCACTTGACGTGGAATGCCCCATATCAAAGTTGGATGACCTTCGGTTCAAAAATTACTTTCGTATGAGTCATACTCAATTTGAAGACTTAATCGAATTGGTTGCGCACCAAATAACCAGACAACATTTGATTCGTGAACCCATTGAAGCGGAGCAACGTCTGATAATATGTTTACGGTAGAGTAACACATTTTACCATAATAATGTTAAATAATGTATCACCATTTGCAGATTCTTAGCCAGTGGTGATAGCATGATATCCATGTCGCATCAATACTCAGTGAGCCGAACAGCCGTTTGTCAAATTATACCTGAAACTTGTCAAGCTATATGGGATGTATTGTGCCCTGATGTACTTCCGATGCTGTCTTCCACAGACCGGAAAAATATTGCCCATCAAATGAACGCGAAATGGCAATTCCCACATTGTATTGGAGCTATGGATGGAAAACATGTAATCATCCAGGTATAGAATATTCTATCAGTATATCGGATAGCGTACATGATCAGTTTATTACTCGAATCATATATCGATTTCAGAGTCCTGAACATATCGGATCGGCATACTTTAATTACAAACATTCTCACGGTATTGTATTACTAGCAATCTGTGATGCCAATTATCTCTTTTCGCATGTGGTGTGACGTGGATTTTATTCAGACCTCGGATCTGGACCGGATACCCCCACGGAAAAAATATATATACTAGGATATATGCATGGGATATATCCTAGCATATATGCTAGGATATATGCTAGGATATACTCAAATTTGCCCAAAGATATATCCTAGCATATATCCTAGCATATATACCGGGCGATTATGTGGAAATGAAAGGCTCCAAGCGCGCAGGCGCTGATTTATTCGAATATTTCGAGGGTCACCAATTTCAGACTCGCCACGAATATCCCTAGAGTCCGTCTGCTATTTGTTTCTGATTGTTGTCAAATACAAATGGCGGCAGACCGTTGCAGGAATAGGTTATGTTTGTGTGAATCTAGCAGACGACAGAACTAGGGATATTACTGAGAAGCTGGTGGAGTCGCTGGCGCTATTCTGCTGGCCAATGAGATTTAAGTAAATCAAAGTTCGCGCGCTTCGAGCCTTTCCTTTCCACATAATCTCCCGGTATATCACGACTTGCGCACCACTGACGTCTGCACTTTTCACAACAGCAGAATGACGGCAGAGTACGCATGGGTGCTGCTGCAGCGGGCTTTCCGCAGGCCTACCAATGTTATGATGGTGTCGCTACATGTGCAGAGACACGCAACGATCACGCGTCATTCCGACGGAAGTTACTGTCGATCAGAAACTTACAAGTCCTGACGATACATGCAATGCTACCTGGGTGCTGCTGCGTAAAATCACTAGGAAATCTAGTAAGTTACTAGACTGCTGCTGCAGTTGACTGCCCATGAAATAGCACCTTTATTCTGCTTGATCTAGCCATATTTTATGCTTGAAATAGCAACTAGCATACTGTATGGCTACTGTAACTAGTGATGAGACATCGACATCGAAATATCGAAAACATCGATGTTTTCAGTACGAGGTATCGATATTTTACATCGATGTTAGCTTTCCGATACATCGATGTATGTAACATCGATTTTTTTCATTTCGATGTCCCATCACTAATTGTAAAGGCCCGGGCACGCTCAAATCGGATCGCAGTCGCAACGTCAAACGCAGTGATTTAAGGCTCCTTATTGGTCGTTGAAAAAAATTGGCCGAGGCTAAGCCAATCAGGAGCGTCAGATCACTGCGTTTGACGTTGCGACTGCGATCCGATTTGAGCGTGCCCGGGCCGTAACTACACAAATACGGTTGGTGCAATATCTCTGTTGTGATCATCCTGTCTGTTCGTTCAAGTAGTAATATGGTTCGAGTTAATCGTAGTATGCTCAGACTAGCCATACGAATTTGTTCGCACTACACATTATATAATTGAAATAACGATGTTCGCTTAACAATATTTGTATAGTCACGGTCGACATACCCTATTTTTCAGATAACCAATGATCATGTCATTGCATGCCCAAAATCTGGTCGCATTGCCAATAAATTCTCAACCATAATTGAACGATCAAACGAACTTACCTGTACGTTAAGTTCGATCGTAATTATATGAAGTCTCGTTCTCAATATTACCCTGTAGTTCCCCTTCGTGCCGCTAGATGTCACAACCTTTAGCGAAACTAAAAACCGGAAGGGAACTGCTAGCGCCAGCAGAACCTCCACTTCATAGTCTTCAGAGATGATGTAAAATTGTAAAGCCATGGGGATGGGAATAATTGCATAATTATTAGGGCGGGAATTGGTAATATCTTCGAACGAGACTTCATATAATTACGACCGAACTTCACGTACAGGTAAGTTCGTTTGATCGTTCAATTATATTGCGTCTCGTTCTCAATATTACCCTGTAGATATTTAGAGACAACAATTTTACAATACGAATGCAAAGGAACAATGTTTTATTATCAGGTACAACTGTATCTTAGGATTTAACCAGTCTTGCTGTTGAGTACGGCTAAGGCTAGCTTATGCGATTCTAGAGGCAATATCGGCCTATTGTAAAATCTAGCGAATACTTGAGATGATTCGGACCATCCTGCTGTTCGCCGGATGGTGTCCAAATCTACACCTTGTGACAACGCCATTGAAGTGGCCGCGTGTCAGGTGGAGTGCGCAGAGAAGACTGATACGTCTACTCCGCTCTTCCCTAATATTAATTTAGCCCATCTACTAATTGTTTGCGAACTTGCATCTTTAAAGGGCTTCCTTGTAGCTATAAATAATTTTTCTGACTCTTTGCGTAAGCCTTTAGTCACCTCTATATATTTTTGAATTGTGGAGGCCACACAAATCTTTGGGTTTTGACTGAAAAACGGAATTGACAACAGGGGTTGACAATGTCCTGGGGCTGATGTCTTGATCAGATCGGTTATATGAACCAATAAGCCATCGGCTGACTGTATAATGTTACTTAACCTAATATTGGCAATGGTTTGAGCTCTATGAGCAGTACATAATAATAATAACATGACTGATTTGTGAGTTAACTCTATTAACGATAATTTGTCCAACGGGAAAAGCTTTTCTAGATACCGGAGTACTAATGACACATCCCAAGTGTGGGAGTATTTAGGCCTGGGTGGTCGTAACTTCGAAACTCCCTTCAGAAACCTACAAACTAAAGGATCGTCACCTATCTTATTTTTAGATATAAGGGAGATCGCCGATCTCGCAGAGTTGAGAGTGCCATAACTAGCACCCTCCTTATATTTAATGGTGAAAAAACTTAATACTGATGCCCTCGTGGGGCTGAAGCAATCCAGGTTGTGTTCCGCACAAAATTCGAGCCATGGTCTTAGGGCAGTACCATATTGCTTGATCGTGGCCTCGGATAAGGATGATGTTAAGATGTCAACGGCCTCAGATGGTACATCCTGTCTGAGAAAGGCCTCCCGGATACCCGGGCTGCGATCAGGCCTAAGCTGCCTGCCCTTGGATGCGGCAAGGATCTACATGGGGATAAGAGTAATTTAGCTCTTGGTTTCAACAGAATCTTCTCCTCAACTAATGATAAGAAGAGAGGGTACCAAGGTTGGCTAGGCCAGTTAGGTACTATGATGATACCCGAGGCTTGTTCCTTCTTGATCTTGGCTAAAGATCTCAACACCAACGCAAAAGGTGGAAAGGCATAAAAGTGCACATCTGACCATTTAATTGTAAACGCGTCTATTACCCAAGCTTCGGGGTCTGGGAACCGAGAGCAGTATTTTCTCATTTTCCGATTGTTATTATTAGCAAATAGGTCAACCTGGAAAGGACCCAGCTTCTCCTCAACCAAGTTGAATGCGTTATCACATAATTCCCATTCCGTATCAATGTTTTTCATGCGTGATAGGGCGTCTGCCTCCACGTTCTCCTTGGATGCGATGTATGAAGCAAAGAGGAAAACACGCCTCTTTTCTGCCCGTTGCCAGATTTCCCTAGCTAACCTATTGTATTTGGCTAGACGAGTACCGCCCATCTTATTGATGTAAGAGATGGCTGTCGTATTATCTACTCGAAGCAGAATCTGGCAATCTTTTAAACCATCTGCCAGTCTTTCTAATGCGATTTTCACAGCCAACAGCTCCTTAAAGTTGATGTGTAACAATTTTTCCTGGGACCTCCACAGGCCGAATATCCTATTGCTACCGTCTGTGGCCCCCCACCCTGAATTAGACGCATCCGTGTGGATAACTAACTGGAAGGTGGTGGCTCTAATATTTCCCACCGAGTTTCCTACACTCTTAGACCACCATTCTAAGTCCGGCAATAGTTTGGGTGGAACGGTCATTTTTGCTGCATAGTTATAATGGTTAACTATCAGGCTAACTAATTTTTGTGACTCAAGCCCTTTTGTGTACAACCATCCATAATTTACAGCCGGGCAGGCGGCTACCAGTTTCCCTATCAACTGAGAGAATTCTAGGATTGTACACGAGGGTCTTGCTATGAATGAGCGCAAGACTTCCGATAAGTGTGTCCTCTTATCATCTGGCAATTCGACCGTAAAGGTAACCGAGTTAATGTTGAAACCTAAAAATCTGCAAACTCTTGATGGCGGCTGAGAGGATTTTTCAGTATTTATTTTAAAGCCGAGAGAGAGAAGCAAGTCACTAGCAATAGACGACATGTCTGCACAGCTGGCCTCGTCTTGGGCGATAAGTAAAATGTCATCTAAATAGATGACCAGAGACAACCCTCTAGCTCTTAATATTTCTACCGGGGGCTTCAGTATCTTGGTAAAAATATAAGGGGCAGTACATAACCCAAACGGCAAGCATGTAAATTGAAAAAGTCTACCCTCGAAAGAGAAACGCAAGAATTTCCTGCTGCTACTGTGCACCGGAACCAAAAAATAGGCGTCTTGAAGGTCTATTGAACTCATAAAACAGTTTGGACAAATCAAGTTGATGACCGTCCTTATATCTTCCAGCTTGAAGTGCTCAGGCTTTATGTAAGAATTTAATTTCTTTAAATTTAGTATAAACCGGTCGGTTCCGTCCTTCTTGGGAATCAAGAAGTAAGGTGAGAGGAATTGGTCGTCTACCGGGCTGCAAACTTCGATTGCTCCTTTAGCTAATAACTTATCTACCGCTAGCCTATATCTATTCACCTCCTTCTTTGGTATAAGGACAGATGAAGGCCTATCTATGACAGGTTGTCTATCAAAGACGATCTTATAACCTTTAATTATGTTGAGGATGAACTTGTTGTTTGTCACCCTCTGCCACTCCGCGTAAAAAAGTTTGAGCCTGCCGGCCGCCCAGTCAATGCTCACGTTTACTTCGTCCGTTGAGAGGAGCTGCTGCTCCTGGGGCTCTGGTTCCTGCTGCTGAAATACTGCTGCTTGGTCTTGAAGGTCTGGTTTGGCTTGGACTGAGATCTGCCTTGATGAGAGCCCGCGTGCGCCGGGTAAGGCTTCCTCTGGTGCGGGCTTCTGGATAAAAAAGGTTTTTTCGTAGTCGTTGAGGCTGGCTTCTGCTTAATTTCCTGGCTCAACTTGACCAAGGCTTTGGACTCCTTAATACGTTCACCCAGATTACTGCCATAGAGCGTATCATCCATTTCCGCTTTCTTGATTATATCCGCCACTTGTGGTGTTAGGTCTGGGATAAATATATTGGCCTTTCTTGACACCGATATCGAGTGATGAATAACAATATTCATCCTAGCTATATCACTCAAGCTCTTCAACAGCGGGAGCTTGTCACACTCATCGTCTGACATGAGTTGCGTAAGGACCGACCCTAGTGCCATCAGAGAAGACCCCGCCAGGTTTTGAAGGTCCGCCATGTAGCAGTGCCGGATTAATGAATCTGCCGCCCCTAGGCCCTGAAATTATTTGCCGCCCTCATACTTGCCTGTTTTGCATATATTATAAAAAACGATAAGCAAAAAAAATAAAGCAGTGCAATGTTACCCGCATACTTGAATATCCAAATGGAATGCATTTTCGTATGATACGAAAGTTACATTGGCCTACGTCTACTCTTTTGAACGGCAAATTTATTAATCAATTCTGTGTAATCTACAGACATTGTCAAATCTTTTTCAATAGCAAGGACAGATAGGGAGTTCAATTTTGCTTCGCTCAGATTGGCCCTCAAATAGTTTTTCACCCTCTTTAGTGCTGAGAACGATCGTTCAGCTGAACAGTTAGTAGCAGGTGTACAAACAAACATGCGAAGTGCAATGTCAACATTCAAAAATTCCGAATCGAGATGCCGTTTTCGAAGAACACGGCAGTGTTTTAAAATGGAATTTTTCTCGCTTTCATCTATTTCGATACTTTCTAATAACGATCGGAATTGGATACATTCATCCGCTAAGGATTTCTCTAAATCTCCTTGATAATATTGTTGCAATTTTGTGGCGCATTCTGCTATTTCTACTGTCGAGATCTTAGTAATGTCAGAGAAAAATTGAAACCGGCTATAAAGTTCTTGATATGCATTGCTTCTGCGTTTTAATTCAGAAGTTATTAGGTCCAAGATCGTCAAGAAGGTATTGATTCTGAATTTATCTTTACCACACATTTCAACTTCTTCTCCACGCGTCTCGTCAGATTGTAATTTACGCTTCCTTCTTCGCCGTGAGTCAGATTCGTATTCTTGAATTGCCGATTTTTCTTTGGCTTTCTCTTCGTAGACGTCGAACAAATCCCGAATAGATTCGGTGTATCCTATCAGTGAACAGTAGAGTTCCACAACTACTTGTACATCGATATTCACACTTTGCAGTTTTTGGCTAACGACGTGAAAGCGATCCAAGAGTGGAGTCCAAAACACGGCCATGAAAGCTGTCTCCAGTCGATCAAGACCCTTCCGTAGCCCTGCAGCTTCGCTTCGTGTAGCGGGTTTCTCAGTAGCATTCTCTTCTATTCTACCTAATGCTTTCATTATACCATCCCAGTTCTCACTCAAATTATGGCAAGCTTCCGCTCGAGATGACCATCGAGTCTCACAAAGTCTTTTTATTACCTTACTGTTTGGCTGAAAAGTAGCTAGTAAAATTTCCCATCGGTGAGTAGAGGCAGAAAAAAGTGTAAAGATGTTGAACTATGGAGAAAAACCCGCATGCCTCCTGACAACTTTCTGCTGCACATATTCCGACCAAATTTAAAGAATGTGCAGAGCAAGGGACATACACAGCATATGGATTTATATTCTTAATTCTTGCTTGTAATCCGCTGTATGTGCCAGACATGTTGCTGGCATTGTCGTACGACTGGCCTCGACAATTTGCGATATCCAATCCATAACTCTTCAAAGTTGAAAGTACAGTATTAGCTAACTGTTCTGATTTGTGGCCTGTGTTAGGCAAAAAACAGAGAAACCTCTCTACTGGGATGCCGTCGTCGTTTACATATCTGATTACGAAAGACAATTGATCAACGTGAGATATGTCAGGAGTTGAATCAACGATTATCGAAAAGTATTTAGCTTTCTTCACTTCCTTAACAATAATCGAAACCACTTCTGCAGCTATCAATTCTATGAATTCATCACATATATGGGATGACAGATAAGATGCATTACCTCGACCTTCATTGCCGTAACGTGCAATATGATTTGCTAAAAATGGATCGAACTCTGCAATAAGCTCAAGGGCCATCATGTAATTGCCATTATGAGCCGATCCAAATTTTTCTACACTACCTCTAAACGAAAGTCCTCTACTTGATAGTTTCTTTACCACTGCTACAATTCTAGTCAGTACGTTCCTCCAATAAACAATTTCTTCTTCCATTTGAATTTTTAAATTCACATCAATTCTCCCGGATATCTCACCTCTTTTGACCATTTTCAATACACATGTATTATGTTCTTTCGAATTTTCGTGCTCACGTAGACGAGTAGATATATTCTTCCAATCACGATATCCACTCGTCGCCAAACTAGAGACCCCTCCGAATAATCGACATGGGGCACAAAACACGGTTCCTTGGCTCTCCGAATATACTAGATATTTCCGTGGCTTTACTTCGCCGTTTGGATGGTGTCGTAGAAATACATTTTTTGTAAGAACGCGAGTTTCATCAGTATATTGTTGCTTGGAATTACTAAAATCATTATCGATATTTTGTTCAATACCATGCGTTAGCAAATACTCAATTGTTGCATCATTTAATATCCATTCAGCGGGATCTTTACTCATAATACGGTTTCTATTATCAACAACATCAGCGATAATTTCCGATTGCTGTAATTTATAAACTGCTACGGTACTGTCCACTATGTCTGGATCATTATGAATTTGAATAGTGCCTGATGTACTAGTATTCGGATCATTCTCTTTAATAGTGCCTACATCCGGAACTTCTGTTTTCGATGTTAATTGTAGTACTTCGATCAAATCGTGATTTTCGGATTGTTTCGCGTCCATATTTTCTCTTCTTATTTCACTCTTACCTACAGCTAATACTTCTACGGTGCTAGCGGTAACCGAATCTGATGTAAGAAATTTATCTAACTTTTGCATTTTAGCACTCATATTATCTACTCTTTCTTTTTTTTCCTTCGCATTCTTTTTGTACTGAGAACCGCTCAACTTCTTCCTTCCAATTCCACTCATATCGACGAAATACGCTGTTTAGCAATGCCAACTGAACCAATGTCAATATGACGAAATCGACCTATCTGCATAGACCGACGAATATAGTACGTGGTCATGCTTGAACCTATAGTATTCTTGACTATACTTCACTTGCGAGCGAGGCGCTCAGAAGAGCCGTGTCACCGCCGCGTCGCGGTGAAATTCTCTACTTTGGTTTTCGTATCAGCTGTAGCTAATGTGATTCTTGTTCTCCCGCGCCCCGCCCCCTGCTGCTTCAAGCCGTCGAAACAGGCAATAATTCGGTACTGCCGCCCTCTGAATTTGCCGCCCCTCTGAATTTGCCGCCCTAGGCCTAGGCCTCGCCGGCCTAGGCGATAATACGGCACTGCCATGTAGGCATCCTTCCTCACCAACTTGGGAGCGAGCGATGCGGAGATCTCGGCGTTGAGCCTTTTTGCCTCAAATTCCGGAATCCTTTTGTATTTGTTCACTAACTTCTCCTTCTCTTCTTTTGGTAATCCTGAATTTACCAGTTTGCGCCAGATTCTGATCAGATCACCGTCGATAGTTGCCTCCTCAGGTAAGTCCGTATTGGCGTCTATCCCAAGGGCATCAAGCACATCCGGATCTACCGGTGCTTTCGTGGGGCCTGACCCCGATGCCTGTTGGTTCTCCGCAGAGTTCTCTGCAAGAGAATTTTTGTAGGTTAACCAGGTAGGTTCTACGAGAGAGTGACATACTCGAATATCCTCTGAAAAGGATTTTTTTTTTTTTTTTTTTTGATATGTTTTGATGGGACTTCTTGCCTATCAGCAAGCTAGTCTGTATTAGTCATTTTTCGTTGGTCGCCATCTAGAACAGACAAAGAAATGCGTTCTGGTGGGGGGGGGGGGGAAGGAGGATTGAGGTATACTTCGCTCGTCATTGACAATTTCTCGATTTACCTTTATCCTCATCCCCGTTTGTTTTGTTATTCAGGGCCCGAAAGGCTAGGACTGAGGATGACCCGGAGTCGTCCGAGTCCTCCTCTGACGATTCCTTGTTCTCGAGCAACGGTGCCAACGCCGCCATTTCCTCCTGCATCCTACGCAGTTTAGACCGGACCTCTTCGATATCCAGTTTTCTTTTGGACATCTTCTTGTCTTTTGTCTATTATTTTCTTAATTCTTAGTTTTGATTTCACTCTTTACCTTTTTCACTCTTTCTTTTGTGTTTTAACTTCTATTAATTCGATATGAAGATCGATGATTTAGCCAAAGGTCTGACCGCGAGCGCACAACGAAGCGATATGAAGTGGAGGTTCTGCTGGCGCTAGCAGTTCCCTTCCGGTTTTTAGTTTCGCTAAAGGTTGTGACATCTAGCGGCACGAAGGGGAACTACAGGGTAATATTGAGAACGAGACGCAATATAATCGTATGGTTGGTGGGTTCTTACGATTTTTCCCGTGCAGAGAACAGGTCTCCGCGGTTCGTCACTTGCGCGGTATTTTGTGACTCCAAACCTTCTATGCTCAATTTTACTATTATTCAGCTTCTTTCATCAACATTCATGGCAAAATTTTCTTCAAATTCATTATTTTTTTTTGTGGGGTGAAAGGCTCATTTGCCCCCCCTGGTTTCTCAGAGACTTTTGTTTCTCTTGACGAGTAGAATTTTTGAAGACAATAAAAAAATTTGACCTTCAGTTTCGAGGTAGAGGTCAATTTTGCGGGGCCATGTTTTTACAGATCTTTATCGATGTTGAGCTGGAGTAGTAATTTTTATACACCCTGTACTTTAGTACTTAACCCTCTTTCGTGAAAGGCGTTTCTCCCACTTTGCAGTCACCCGAGGAGGCGGAGCGTAGCGACGATAGTGTGCGTGTAGCGTAGCCCACTAGCCAGGGCTGTCTCCACTGGGCCCGGTAAATTACAAAAGAAGAAATGACGTAGGTGAATAAAAGGGCGCACAGAGAACCCGTCGGAAACGGAATGCCACGTTACTGTACGCCCGTGAGGCATGGTGTAAATATTAGATGGTGTGCCTAGAACTACCAAGACACGCCCACTTTTCGAGGCCAAACAGAGTTAAGTAAGAGCGAGTACCAACTGTCTAGAAAACCCTATATTGCTGGGGAATAATTTTTTATTCAACTATGGCACCACTTCTTGGTGACGTCACAGCACATTGAATACACGCCGCGCTCGTGAAATTTGAAATTTGAAAACGCATCGTTGCGCCGCGTTGACTGATCGCCAATATGTTGTAAAACAAATTGTGCATTTCTCTCCCGTTGTTTGCATGCATGATGCAAGACGTGATAGAAGTTTGATTACGGTTGACGGTTGCTGAAGTGGCGTATGCGTGTATTATCGAAGGCTGCAAAAATAGTCGCATGAACGTTCGGAAATCTAACGAATATATAAGTTTTTTTCGTTTACCACAATCCAGCGTGATGCGTGAAGGTTGGTTGAAGAAGATTGGGAAGGTGAAAATGCCGGTGAACTCTGAGAATGGTGAGTATCAATTATCGGTATAAATGTAAGCAGTTATTTAACCCTTCGCGGTCACCCGGGGTCAATACGACCCCAGTAATTTTCGTCGTTTTTTGTCTAAGTTCACATTTCAAGCATTTTCCACATTTTTTTCAACGTATGTTGTCATTAGTTTCTCATATATTAACTTTTGCTACATATTCTACAATGTTCAAAGTATGTTCCATAATTTTTTGCTCCCGAAGGGACAGATAATTTTCATACGGCAAGCGTTTGCAATCAGCCGGGATCCGTTCAACCCCATGTGGCCGTCCGATAAATGTATAGGAACGTGTGACCGCAAAGGGTTAAGATCATAGACCATATTCCTTGGCAATTATAGGCAATTGTCTATGAATTGCCTACCAGTTATTGCTTACTGTGGAGTTACAAGGAACCATACCTCGTTCAATTATAACAATTTTTGTCTTGTTCTTTCAGTTAGAATATGTAAAATCTGAATGAAAAATCACATGGAAAATCTGAATGGATACAACTAATTTCGAGAGTTCATCAATATAATGACTATCTACCTGAAGAAGTGCTACAATGTCTAGTCAGAACTCGAACGTATATTCGCATGAGAGAAATAAATAAAAAAATGTATGTGGAGAAAGAACAGCATAAAACCAACAAGAAAAGGAAGAAGCATTCAGGATTACCGAAAACAAGTTTTGACGCCTATCGTGCAGTAAAAACTTCGACTCCGACAAAAGACCAACCTTATTTCTCGACTGAACCAGAAATTCTTAACTTGGACAAATAAAACAATTAAATTCAGTATAAATTATAGTTATTATAAACATATCATATTCACGAAATATTAATTTTTCGATATAGTATGCGTGAAATTTCATTTTACGCACACTGTGTCGAGAAATACCGTATGAAACTCGTGCGTAACATGTTTCCGCACTTGTTGCATAATATACTCATCATTCCTCATCGTCAGAATAATAATACAAAATATATACAAAAAAATGTAAGTTAGGTATACTGTAAATTTTATGAGATTCTCATTATTATATTAATCATAAAATATCTTTACGTTGTTAACTTTTACGTTGTACCACTGTATTGTATATTGCTCACTGATGTGTTATTTTAATACTTAACTGTTGATGTTGTTCCACTGAATTATAAAATTGCTTACATGTCTTTTTAAATATATAAAATACAGTCGCCTGACATTGTGCGTATTGCATTATACCAAATTTGCATACTTTATTTTATGCCCTACCAATAAAATTGTAATCACCTATTTTACTAATTTTTTATTATATCTACAAATTAAATTTCTGAGTGTACATCAAATTTTTGTGCATTTTATAATTTCGCAATATTTGAAACAGCCGCTCGTGAATTCCCCAGAAAAATCCAACATTAGCAAAACTAATCCCTATCGATCTAGGGAATTTCGACGGTTGGTACACTGTCGTACTTAAGTCCATCGCCAAACGAGAGAGAAACTTTTTTAGAGAGAGAAGCTGCACTCCTAGGCACACCATCTATACTCACACCACGCCGTGAGGTGAGATCACAGCGTAGTGGGGACAGCAGCATGGTGTAAATATTAGATGGTGTGCCTAGAACATGGACGTAAGAAGTATATGGACGGAGCGTAAAGTACCTCAATAGGCGAGGGGTTTGGACCTGCATAGGGGCATAGCGGGGGGGTACACCGCCATATTGGTACGGGCGAATAGTGCTGCTGCCTATAGGCCATAGCCGTAAATAGTTATGTTAACGAGGTTATATCAGTGTTGACAATTGACCCATGCGATTGACGGATGTCACTGTATACTTGATCGTGATTTGTATTTAAGCCAAAAAGGCAAAAAAAAAAAAATCGTGATTTGTATTCAAATTTTAAAAGTCATTGATTTTTTTGAGTACGATGCCGCATTGTGTGGCACCGCTGTGTTTTAGTCGCACTTCGGGTAAAAGCAAGCGGCAAGAAGAAATAGAAAAGGAAAAGATTATCACGTTTCACCGGTAAGCTATTTCTTATTTATAACGCTGTGGCTATTCGCAAGGTAGAGTGACTCTAATAGAGACACGCAAGAGTCACGCAAAAATTTTGTACTGCTTTTTTTGGACTGCTGAACCACCGGGTGAGTGGCTCGCATGGGTCACGCCGCTTCGCGTCGTGACCCAGGCTCACAATTAAGGAAAATCATCCCTCTCGCCCCCATACCACCTAGTGGGCGGATTCTCGGACGGAATTCATACATTTTTTTTGTAAGGGCCCCAGTCTCGTTTCATATTATGAAAAAAAATTAATAATTCAATCACTCCAATTCTCCTAAAATTTTTGTGTGACTCTTGCGTGACTCTATTAGAGTGTCTCTGGAGTGTCTGGAGTGTCTGTCTTGGAGTCAATCTGTCGTGCGAATAGGCACATCGTATTTATAACCGTTCAGTGGAGGTGAAAGTACAACAAGCTGTCTATTTTGAGTTCTCTCAATCTATTTCTTTTACCACTGACAAGTGTAGTAAATAATAATCAGCTCTCATTTAATCAGATGTATTATTTATTATTAGATTCCCTAAAGAAGAGGCCCGAAGATTGAAATGGATTAATGCTGTAGGATTGCAGTTCTCAGCTGTGCCTAAAAATGCATTTGCTTGTTCACTGCATTTCTCCGAGGAATGTTTTGATCGTACATCAGTTAATTGCGTAAGGTTGAGAAATAGTGCCATTCCATGTGTGAGTGCAACCATTATTTTATTAGCAATACCATTGTCATACATGATATAAATCATCCTCTGTTATTAGTTCCCAACAAAATTCGACTAACGTATGGAATAACGGTTGAACATTGCAGGCAAACATAAAAAATTCCCCGAAATTGGTAGATCATTGTCTGCTACATGAAGCATCTGAACCACTGTCATTTGAAAATAGCAAATCGACTTCCACAAATAGCGAAGTTATAGAAGTTATTGATGAGAAAATTCATGACAAGTCTGATGAAACTGTAAGTTGTTTGTGAAAATATATTGTATAAGTTGTGACGTTGCATTTTGCAACTGTCACAGTTGGGCCACCTAAAACAGTGACGTCGTGAGGACGGACAACTCCAAAAAGTAGCAAGGTCTCAGGTCATAATGTAGTTAATTATCGCTTATATTATTTTCGTTGCAGTGGGCGTAAAATTCGATTTTACAACTTGTTCTGCTTGGATAAAATCGAATTTTACGCCAACTGCATCGAAAAATATCGTTCGTAACACGGGCGTAATACTTTATACTCTCGTGTGATGCCGTAATCACTCGGGCCGGCTTCGCCGACCCTCGTGCACGGCGATCACACGCAGGTATGAAATTTTACGCCCTTCATACGAAATATACTATTATCATTTCTTCCCTTCTATTCTATGAAATTCTGTAAAATGTCGACGCTTGGAGGACTACGCTCGGACGTCGAGGGATTCATCCGACGTCTAGACCGAGGTCCTTCCTGAACTACTAGTTCCCGTTTCTCTCTTCAACGCTCTCAGTCGTGGATAGCATCTATTTGTGGGCTTTCTTTCTTTCTTTATTCTATTCTATTCTTTATCTTATGCTGCTTAACGCATGTCGTAGAGTTTAGTAGCTTATTCTTTTCTTAGTAGCGAATAAAATGATAGCGGTCGACCTGTAGACAAATATTTTTGGAGATAGCGAGCGTAGAAGCAAGCATTTGTTATTTAATTTATAGTTCTTAGTTATTATTATTCTGTCTGATTTATTTCGCAAGATTATTATATTATAATATTATCGTCTGATATCTTTTCCCGTTCAATTGAATATTGTATTTCGTATTATATCGAACCGCATTGCTTTGATAGTTTTGCTATTATTCTATTGTATTTTCTGTGAATATTATTTACGATCTAATCCCGATATTCCCGAAACTGTCTGAGACATAACGGTAATTTTGTAAATTGAGTTCTATATCCCGTAAAATACGGCAAATGTGTTAATAAATCAATCAGATATGAAATGTCAATCATTCTTGTCTAATTTGGCACCCCGTCCCTCTACCGTAATTAGTTGATTATATTCTGAGCTAACTGGCAAGTTCCGCCGTCAATTATGTAATATTTGTTATATTTGTTATATTTCAAGTGACGTTTTCACGTCTGGCGCCCAACTCTAGTTTTTGGTCTTATTTCTTTAATTAATTAATTTCTCACGAATATTGACGCCGAAGTGGACGGATTACCGGGTTTCCCCTGATCCCTGAAAAGTGTACCGTTGCAAAGTATTTTCATATTTATATTAAAAAGGAGTCATAATCATATCATAAGAAGTATTTCGAATGAATTGTAATCTACAGGTTGTTACACATCATGGTACTTGTAAACGCCGTATCACATTTGAAGATTTAAATGATATTGGTCCACCAAAACGGCAATATATAAATTCAACATCAAATGAAACACCTACAAAGATATCTACAGGTGGGTAGTTCATTCGAAGATCTTTATAGAAACATAGGTGCAATAACGTATTGAAATTCATTTAATTCTGTAGAGACTTCAACTCGCACAGATCCAGCAATGTCACCAGTACGAACTAGCGACAAGGCAACTTCTATTTCACCTGATCAAACATGGGATACTCCGAGAAAAATCTTTTTGCGGAAAGCATTACAAAATCAAGAAGAAACATCGAAACGAATGATACACGCACTCAAAAAACAAAATCGACGACAACTAAAAAAAATCTCTGAACTGAAATCAATGTTAAACGGCTTGAGAAAAAGGAATCTGATTGACGAGGACCAAAATGAGATACTAAAAACTATCGGTATGTCAAATAGACACTTCTTAAAACACTTTGTTGTTAAACAAACTAACAAACTCTGCAAAACTGGGAAAAAGACTGATAAGAACTCTAAGCAGTATTCTCTAGAGATAAGAACCTTTGCTGTGACACTCCACTATTATTCGCCTCGAGCTTACAACTATGTGCGCAAGCACTTTGACTCATGCTTGCCCCATCCGAAAACAATTAGTGCATGGTATCGTTCGATTAATGGGGATCCCGGATTTCTGGATGAAGCTTTTGCATCCATTGCAGAACGTGTCAAGATTGCTGATAATAAACTTGTAGGCACGTTAGTTTTTGATGAAATGTCAATTCGACAGCACGTGGAGTATGATGGTCAAAAGTACTGTGGTTATGTAGATTTTGGAAAAAATATTGTCAGCGATACCACCGCTATTGCGAAGGAAGCTTTGATGTTCCTTTTTGTATGCATGAATGGTACTTGGAAGGTGCCGATAGGATATTTCATTACTAATGGTGTGAATGCAGACCAAAAATGTAACTTGATTTTACAAAGCATCTCTTTATTGCATGATTCTGGTGTTAGGGTTGCTGCTATAACATTTGATGGCACACGAACTAATCTATCTGTTGCGAAACAATTTGGATGCAATCTATCTCCTGATTCTTTGCAGACTCACTTCATACATCCAGACACCAATGACAAGATATTCATAACGCCTGATCCATGTCATATGGTGAAACTCGTTAGAAATACTTTTGCTGATTTGAAAGTCTTTGTCTATGGTAATGGACAAAAGGTGGAATGGGAATTCCTAAGAGAACTAAATCTGATACAAACCAATGAGGGTTTACATGCAGCCAATAAACTCCGTTCTGCGCATATCTATTATAAAAAACAGAAAATGAAAGTTCGTTTAGCTACTCAACTATTTAGTACATCGGTTGCTGACTCGTTAAAGCTATGTAGGGATGATTTACAGCTTCCGAAATTTAAAGATAGTTATGCGACCGAACATTTTGTGCGAATTATTAATGATTTATTTGACATTTTTAATTCAAAAAACTTGAGACAAATTCATTTCAAAAAAGCATTGTATGACAAAAATTATTCCCAAATATCGCAAAGATTAGATGACTGTAAAAATTACATATTAAATCTCAGACTTTTAGATGGTCAAAGAGTTGTAGACTCTCTGAGAAGCACAGGATTCATTGGTTTTTTGATATGCATTGAGAGCTTGAAGGGTTTATACCATGAACTTTGTGAAAGAACAAAAGTATTAAAATATATCCCGACATACAAACTGAGCCAAGACCATATCGAATTATTATTCGGTTGTATAAGATCAAAGGGTGGACATAACAATAATCCTACTGTTCGTCAGTTTAAATCAGCTCTGAAAAAGTTATTAATCCACTCAGAAGTACGCGATGCTGGCACAGGTAACTGTATCGCATTAGAGAACATTGCCATTCTCCATGTCACTTCCGGTTACAAGTCAGAAGACGTTATTAATATGTCATCACGCTTAAATAAACTTGCCACTGACGATGAAATTGAACCACCACCTGACCTAGATATTCTTCTGAACACTACGCAAGATCATTCATATCTTCCAGATATGACATCACTTACCCATTTTTCAGCAAGAGTAATTGCGTATATCGCAGGTTTTGTTGTTAAATATTTAAAAACAAAGATACACTGTGAAGAATGTCTTGACGCATTAACAGGCAGCATAGATCATATGGAATCAAGCCTTATCAAAATAAAAAGTCATGGCGGTCTCCAGTTCCCATCCATAGACGTGATTAAACTTTGTAAAGAAAGCGAGAAAATCATACGCTTTACGTTAAAAGAAAGTGGAGGTCAGTTTTTAAATAAAAAATATACCGGAAGATATTTTGTTAACGCAGTACTTTCAAAGTTCAGTGAGTCAGATTCATGTTTTCGAGAACTACGTCACCATACTCTTGACCAGAACATGCTAGAAAATCATGCCGCTCACTTGATGAAGGCGGTTGTCAACAAGTATGTTAAAATAAGGCCGTTTTATATAGGTAAACAGATCATGAATCGCTCGAATAGCGATTGACATAAATTTACCAAATTGATCCTCTTCAAAGGGCAATAACATTGTTTATTTGTCAATTTTTTGTCAATAAATATATAATATTTTGATAAATTGATATCACTCATTATTATCATTCCTCAAACTCCAAACTTATGTTTTCTTCGCTTTAAATCTTTAATATAGTGGCATGAGTTTCATTACAGCGGCTGCATGAACCCATCAATTTTTTTTTTTTTTTCCTTATATGGATATATCCCCCTGAATGTAATAGGGGGCAAGCACCAAGAAACCCATCAATTTGAATATCTGCCAAATCGCCCGTACCAATATGGCGGCCCCTCCCGCCGCGAACTGGGACACTCCCCGCGCGTGAACGCTCCGTCCATATACTTCTTACGTCCATGGCCTAGAACTACCAAGACACGCCCACTTTTCTAGGCCAAACGGATTTGAGTAAGAGCGAGTACCAACTGTCTAAGAAAACCCTATATTGCTGGGGAATAAATTTTATTCAACTATGGCACCACTTTTTGGTGACGTGACAGTACATTGAATACACGCCGCGCTCGCGAAATTTGAAATTTAAAAACGCCTCGCCGCGCCGCGTTGACTGATCGCCAATATGTTGTAAAACAAATTGTGCATTTCTCTCTCATTGTTTGCATGCATGATGCAAGACGTGATAGAAGTTTGATTGCGGTTGACGATTGCTGAAATGGCGTATGCGTGTATTATCGAAGGCTGCAAAAATAGTCGCATGAATGTTCGGAAATCTAACGAATATATAAGTTTTTTTCGTTTACCACAAACCAGCGTGATGCGTGAAGGTTGGTTGAAGAAGACTGGGAAGATGAAAATGCCGGCAAACTCTGAGAATGGTGAGTATCAATTAACGGTATAAATGTAAGCAGTTATTTAACCCTTCGCGGTCACCCGGGGTCAATACGACCCCGGTAATTTTCGTCGTTTTTTGTCTAAGTTCACATTTCAAGCATTTTCCACATTTTTTTCAACGTATGTTGTCATTAGTTTCTTATACAGGGTGATTCAGAATTCGTGACGAATCTCTCGTGGGGTTAATCCTGGTCGAAATTGGGATCGAAAGTTCCTCAGCCATTTTTCCGAAAAACGATTTTTATCCCTGTAAATTTTTTTTCCGACTAACGATTTTTTCTAACAATTTTTGATTTTTTTAATTTTTTCATCATATGTCACTTTCTAAGAATCCCAAATAATGCCAATGAGTTTTTTTTTCTCAATATTAGAAAGATTTTTTGGTGAAAGTTTTTTATTTGGTGGAAGATGTTGAAAAAATTGTCATCGTTATAAATTTATACGTAAAGGGCACACATGTATCGGTAACGGCCCTGAGTTACCATGGTAACAAACAATCGGACCGAACTTTGTGTAGAGGCCCAAGGAGGGCAATTTCAGCAATTGCTGTAAGCTTGAAGAGTATTCAAGAAATGAATAACACGTTGACTATATCTTAAAAAAATTTATGTTTCTGAATAATCAATAAACTTTTATTTTCCCAAATTTCGAATAGCTCATAATGAGCATTGTTTCAATACCCTTCGTGTAGGTACTACGTAATAATCCGCTTTTTAGTTTATTAAATCTATAACGATGACAATTTTTTCAACATCTTCCAACAAATAAGAAACTTTCACCGAAAAATCTCTCTAATATTGAAAAAAAAAATCATTGGCATTATTTCGGATTCTCAGAAAGTGACATACGGTGGAAAAACAAAAAAAAAAAAATCGTTTCAAAAATTCGTTTGTCGAAAAAAAAAATTCCAGGGAAAAAAATCTTTTTTCGAAAAAATACCTAGGGAACTTTCGATCCCAATTTCGACCAGGATTAACCCCACGAGAGATTCGTCACGAATTCTGAATCACCCTGTATACTAACTTTTGCTACATGTTCTACAATGTTCAAAGTACATTCCATAATTTTTTGCTCCCGAAGGGACAGATAATTTTCATACGGCAAGCGTTTGCAATCAGCCGGGGTCCGTTCAACCCCATGTGGCCATCCGATAAATGTATAGGAACGTGTGACCGCAAAGGGTTAAGATTATAGACCATATTCCTTGGCAATTATAGGCAATTGTCTGTGAATTGCCTACCAGTTATTGCTTACTGTGGAGTTACGAGGAGCCATACCTCGTTCAATTATAACAATTTTTGTCTTGTTGTTTCAGTTAGAATATATAAAATCTGAATGAAAAATCACATGGAAAATCTGAATGGGTACAACTAATTTCGAGAGTTCATCTCATGCAGCCTTCGAAGAGCTGCTCCATGCAGCGAGGATTACGGAGAATTGTTTTTTCTATCATGCAGTGAAAACTTCGACTCCGACCGACCTTATTTCTCGACTGACCGAGAAATTCATAACTTGGACACATCAAACGAAAATATTCAGTATATTATTATTGTTATTATAAACGTGATTCACAAAATAGTAATTTTGCCATATAATGATTTTTCATCATTTCTGTTCGTCAGAATAATAGTATAAAATAAATACCAAAAAAATAAGTTTGTACTGTAAATTTTATGAGATTCGGAATCTCATTATTATATTAATCATAAGATATCTTTACGTTGTTAACTTTTACGTTGTACCACTGTATTGTATATTGCTCACTGATGTGTTATTTTAATACTGTTAATGTTGTTCCACTGAATTATATCATTGATTACATGTTTTTTCAAATATATATAAAATACAGTCTCGTGACATTGTGCGCATTGCATTATACCAAATTTGCATACTTTATTTTATAAGCCCTACCAATCAAATTGTAATTAGTAATTACCTATTTTACTCATTTTTATTATATCTACAAATTAAATTTCTGAGTATACATCAAATTTTTGTAGATTTTATGATTTCGCAATATTTAAAACACTCGCTCGTGAATTCCCCAGAAAAATCCAACATCAGCAAAACTAATCCCTAACGATCTAGGGAATTTCGACGGTTGGTTCACTGTCGTACTTAAGTCCATCGCCAAACGAGAGAGAAACTTTTTTAGAGAGAGAAGCTGCACTCCTAGGAGTGCGTTCCAAAACATCACCGGGTGCACCCGACCACCCGAGAGCCTGAGTAGTTCCAGAAAATACCAAAGCTCCTTGGTGGCGCTGCGAGAGCACAACGGGTGAATTTATACACCCGACGAATAGCAGGTCGAAACCATAGAACTTATATTCCTGGAAGGGGAATAGCGCATTTGCGTAATGAGCGGCAGACTGACGCTAACATGTTGAGACAGAGATATATCTCTTTCTCCTTTCCTAACGTGCAGTCTCCTCTCCGCGCATACCCCTCGCCAGAATAGTACCGCGCGAAGATTGGTAGGTTAGGGTTAGCGTAAAGTTGTAATTCATTATGTATCACAGAAATAGTTTAGTTATACATTTACTGACAACGGTTATAAATTAATATGCTATTCAAAATTATCATCCAAGCAAACAATCTGACAATGGTTTTTCGTGGTTAACGTTATAGGTTAGGAATGACTACGACTAGGGCGGTGCGCGCCTGCGTGGAAAGGAAAGACGCCGCGTTAGGAAAGGAGAAAGAGATATATCTCTGTCTCAACATGTTGGCGTCAGCCCGACAGGTCCTATTCCCCTTCCAGTAATATAAGCAGGGCTGGGTAAAATGGTATCTCGAATCCATTTGAAATGGTAAATGGAAAATGGTTTAAAAATTGTATTTCAAATGCAAAATGGAAATGTTTTTGCAGAGTACATTTGAAAAGTAAGATGTAAAATAGGTATTTGAAATGGATAATTAAATACAAAATAGTTTCTTTAAAATCATTATATTTTCCAACAACGAAATCTTAGTTACGACTCTCAACTTGTAAGATTTCAATAATGCGTTTGCCAAGGGATATCCTACTGTAAAATTTTCAGTAAACAAAAAAAATTAGTCTTTCTCCAAAAAATACTTTGAAGTATCCAACATACTATGCAAAAGGTCCCATGTAGATATTCGGAGTATTTTTTGAGTTATAGCGTTTGTAACGAAGGAAGAATTTGACGCGCAGGTAGACAACTGAACCGGCCGGCCTGATTAATTAAACGCGTTAAATTAAACGGACGGTTTTGTCAATACGTTTTAGTGTGCAACATGTATCAAAATCCGAGAATTGAAAAAAAAAAGTTCAGGAATTTTTTTCTGGGTACCTGTTAAAAAAAAAAAAAATAAAAAACCTCCGTCACCCTATAGCGGCTATAGTATAGCCAATACCATGTAATTGATGAGGATATTTATTTTTTTTTTACTCAAACTAACCATATTTGCCGAATTGTGTAAACCATTGATCAATGTGCACGGGAAACATCAGCCGACGCGAAGAAGAATAACTTGTGAAACTTTGAATATTATTTTATGATTATTTCCTCCATTACTATCTTGGCCAATCAGAGTACAGTATTCTCGGTCACGTGGCCTGTTGCAATCTGATGCTGACCGATCAGGATCAGTTTTGCAAATTAAAATCGCGAGCGCACAGCGCGAGGACATTCGGGAAATATCCGATAATTTTGAAGGTCTTGGGGTATTATAGCTGACAATTTTTACACGTACTCATCGAGATGTACGTAAAAACTAGGGCTGGCAATTAAAGTCGACTTTTTTCGAAAACCGACAAGTCGATTGAAATCGATTTTCGATTTTCGGTTTGAAAGTCGAAAACCGCCGAGTCAAAATCGGTTTTACCGAAAAGTCGAATAGTTCGATTTTCGGATTTTCGAATTTTCGATCTTTCGATTTCTCGCAACTACGGTTCTCGAAATTTCGGTTCTCGTTAGTCATTTTTATGTGTGACGTGAATGAACACACTGAAATGTTGAAAACATAAAAACTGAGACTTTGCGACTCGACTTGATCGATACCTGTTATGAATTCTTGTGATTTTTCAGAACTTACGAAATGGTCCCAATAGTTTTTTATTGATGAGAAGTCGTAACTCAAAAGCGTAAGTCCGAAATGTTTTAGGGTTGGGATACCAACATAAAAATTCACGGGTCAAATCGTCGGTGGTAAGGTCTGGAGACTGGGTGAATTTAGTCATTTACCTTCCTGACTAAGCGAATCTCCGAACGGATAGGAACAATTAAAAAACATCAGAAATCGAGTAGGGGAGACCGGGGCAAATTGAACCCTGAAAAGTTTAAAGTGATAAAACAATTTATTTTCACAATCAATCCTTTTGTAAATAAGTTTGAGATGACCTTTGATCTTTAATAGACATTAATCGATTATAAGAACTATTCATTTCAAGAAAATATTATCATTATTAACAATTATAATGAATGAGTGAAAAAGGTTCAAATTGCCCCAGGACTGGGGTAAATTGAACTTGAGTCGGGGCAAATCGAATTTATGCAGAAAAATATAAGAAAATGGTTATTTACTAAATTTAAATTGTTTCGTTTGAAATAGTACAATATTCTATTATAGTTAAATATTAAAATCAGTTCCAAATGTAAAAGAAATTTCATCTAATTAATTAATGAAAACTTCTAACCTTTCTTGTGTCAGACAGGCCGAAATTTGAACGATGCGCATCTTTTACGCGCAACCTTCTTCTAACCATATGACTGTGTTCCTATTCTCACTGCCAGTACCTACTGCAAACTTCTGTCAGAAAGAGATAGCTGTATTCATGAACTCACAGGTGCGAGAAAGAAGCGAGGAAAACTCGCAGTACCGGCAGTGAAAAAATGAACATAGCCCGCATATGTCTCACACACAGTCATTTTGCCCCGACCAATTTGCCCCAAACTATATTTTCAAAATAATATTTATTTCAACCGATATAACCAATACTTTCAATATTGTTATAATCGTTGATGAATTATTCAATGATTGGAGAAGTCGATAAAATAAATCTCAATGTAAGAACTTCATGAGAAGTCTATGTAAACTAACAATTAAAATCACGAAAATTATGGTTAGAGAGTACCAAAATATTAATTTCGCTTTTTTTTCTCAGGAATACAACATTTTTAAAACCTATCGACTTCTTTACTATCGCGATGATATGAGACTTCTTCATTTTTATTTTCGTGTGTTTACATGTACCCATATCAGAATAATTACAGAAATTCAATTTACCCCAGAGTTCAATTTGCCCCGGTCTCCCCTAATCACTACCGAAAACCGAAATTCTGAAAACCGAAATTTCGAAAAACCGAAAACTCGAAAACTCGAAAATCCGAATACCCGAAAACCGAAATATTCGATTTTTCGATAAAACCGATTCCGGTTTTCGACTTTTCAACAACCATTCGAAAATCGATTAAATTCTCGGCCTTTCGAAAATCGATTATTGCCAGCCCTAGTAAAAACATGTCAGAAATTTAATAATATTGCATTCTTAGTTCATACCAAATAAATTTCCAAAACTTAACCTGTTGGAACACTGGTTTACGCCATTTACCATTTAGCATTTTGTGAATGGCTAAATGGGTTGAGTTTACCATTTTAAATATAAAATGAAAATGCTTTTGGAAATACCATTTAAAATGAAAATGCAAAATGCCATTTTACATTTCAAATGCATATTTTAAATGGAACCATTTCAAATGTTACCCAGCCCTGAATATAAGTTCTATGTGCCAGATGGTCCATGCGTCGTACCCCTAGACTGAATTCATTTCCCCCTAGAAAAACCCCAACTCCCCCACTCCCGCTTTTTTGTATCGTGATGATCTAGTCTATGAACTAGTATAGTCTGTATGTGGCTACAGATTACCATATTATAACATATTTTATCAGTCTTATATGACAATGAAGGCTGTTAAATATATAATATTTATTTCCCACAAAAAAATTTGTTCATATATTAGGGTCCGTACAGTTATTAGCCTACCTCAATACGTGCTACGCACTATTTATCGTCGTGTTTCTATTGTGCATTGGTTAAAAAGTCGATAAACCCGAAAAAATACAGTTCCCGAATGGACTCACGAAAACCCCTAAAAAATACCCTAAATAATTTTTCCCCCTATTTGCCCCCTAAAGCGACAAAAGAAACCCTAAATCTAGGGAGAAAAACCCTAATCTGGCAACACTGCCTTCCAGGAATATAAGTTCTATGACCCGTTGTGCTCTCGCAGCGCTACCAAGGAGCTTTGATATTTTCTGGAACTACTCCGGCTCTCGGGTGGTCGGGTGTACCCGGTGATGTTTTGGAACGCACTCTAGGCACACCATCTATACTCACACCACGGCTCCGCTGGCGCAGCTGGCCCTCCATATTATACCTCCATGTACAGACTCCATAACCGTGATCCATGGTCAAGTCAAAATCATCTTATCCGTCTTTTTGTGTAAAACAGAGGTTAAATTGTTTCCCATACAGTGTCTTCAAACATTATAAATTGCTAAAGCGAATCTCGTGTATTCAAAAAACAACAGGCTTCACACCACTGCACCGTCGCATTCCACTTCCATCTGATTTCCATCGCAAAATATCAACATTTGAAAACAAAAATATGTATTCTACAAGTTGAGATTAACGCCAATATTATAAAGAAAAACTACTTCGACTAGTTCATAAATTATTATGATTCAATCTCTTTCCATCCTTCAACTTGACAATAATATTTCTACTAACAAAAGCTGTGCTCAAATTCCTGGATCAAGTCTACGCTCCAAGCTTTATTCGCCATGTCTTTAACCCCCAAAGAGTTATCGACTCTGCTCGATATTCTTGACGAAGAAAATCTTGACACAAGCTTAGAGTCTTTGTCGAATCAGTTACACCAAGCCTTTTCAAAGGAGGATCTGTTCAAAGTGGGAACGACCCTATTACTCTTATTGCAGCATGTCGACCTTCTGCCAAACAACGTTCAAAGAGTAATGGCAGTCGCTCTCCTCTACGATCTATACCGTGGTGAATCCCTTGCCTCTACACCATTCGCGACTGTTTTTATTCAAATTTTGAAGCCTCTAGATGAGGGAGCAACTGGCTTGCCAAGGCCCAATTTCTCTGGGCATATACCGGCGCTTTCTAAATGTGAGAAAAACTTTTTGGGTTATTTGCTTGGTTACAATGCTAAAGAAACGATGAAAAAAACAGCGAGACAAATCATCGACGAGCCAGCTCACTCTGCAACACCGCTCGTAGATCTGACTAGTCTACAGTTACAGCTCGCTGAAAGACTCTCAGAACTTCCGAGCATTAGCAAATGTGGGAATCCCATAATCCTACCAGACAGAGACCGCTCCAAGGTCGGAGAGTTTGATAAAAAGACCGGGAGGGCCATCACGGAGAGTCTGGTGATTGGCGAGCCTCCTTTATGTAGCCAGAGCTACCGCCCAGAGTTCGTAAGACTAGCTCCGCCGCTGTACCACTCCGCTGATGAACTTTCATGGATGAATGTCGACGAGTTGAGCCAGTTTACTATAGAGTATGACACTTCTATGTGTGTATCTAACTGCGCGGGGGCTGAAGCTCGCAGATTGATGGGCAGGGCGTTTAAGAGCGCTTTGACACTGCAACAGCAGCAACATTTGTTAACGGAGCTAGACGCCGACCCGAAACTTGTTTACCACATCGGACTGACGCCAGTGAAGCTTCCTGATCTGGTCGAAAACAATCCGCTAATAGCCATTGAAGTTTTGCTTAAATTGATGCAGTCTAGTCAGATAACTGAGTACTTTAGCGTATTGGTAAACATGGAGATGTCTCTGCATTCTATGGAAGTTGTCAACAGACTAACAACTACCGTCGACTTGCCAACAGAGTTTGTTCACCTTTATATCAGCAATTGTATATCGACTTGTGAAACCATCAAGGATCGGTACATGCAGAATCGATTAGTACGCCTGGTTTGCGTGTTCCTGCAGTCTCTGATCAGAAACAAGATAATTAATGTCCAAGAACTTTTTATCGAAGTGCAAGCCTTCTGCATAGAGTTTAGCAGGATTAGAGAGGCTGCTGCACTTTTCAGGCTGCTGAAACAGCTGGAATCCGGTGATATCGGTGGGCTGAATGCTCCGCCTGCTAAAAGTAAAATTGATCCCTGCTGAAAAGAATATAGCTGGAATTAGAGAATGTAAATTGATATAACATTTCGAGAAAGACGAATTTCAGAGTTCATTTTGTTGAAAATGTACAATAAAATTGTAAAGTAAATGAATTTTTTTTATGGTATTTCTGTAATCTGGTGTAGAACCAGATAATTTTCATTAGAAATTCAAATCATTTTTTACGGCACAATCGATATGAGATCTTATTGAGATGGGTTCAGATGTAATTCTTTAGTTATATGATAAGTATAGAAATATATTGTATTTTCTCATAAGATTTTTAGAACATGAGCAAGACTGGTGTTGGAAACCTAATTTACGATTTATGTATTCAAGATTTATTCAGATCCAGAATGCTTAAGTATAAGGGGTTTTTTTTACTTATAATTCTTGTATTTTTCACTCATAATCAATTTAGGTTACTGTTTCTTTTACATGCCTAATAAGTTATGGTTCTACCTGTACAAATTAATCAAGCGAATCGCATCATTATGTTGAGTTCTATTCATATTTCTGGTTAATGCATTTAGCAAGTAAATAAAACATCTTAACAGTAGGACTGAGGGATATCTTTCAAGAGAACAGTGAAATATACATATATTTTACAAACAATTCCTCAGATTATTATTATTCGCCCATAAAACCCGTTTATGTGTAGGTATAGGTATGCAAAAGTTAGCCCAAATAGCTGGCGCAAAATAGATTAAAAACGATCAAACTTTTCTAATCACTGTTCGAGGTCTTAATTTGACACTCTAATGGCCGATTCCACTAACGAAGAATAACTTTGTCCATAGATTAAACTCTTATTCATAGAAAACGAAAGACTATTTTACATCGTATTTGCGACTTTTATTCGACAAATAGAGTTATTCCATGAATAAGACGTTATTCGATGTTGGTGAAACCGGCCATAAGATGAAGCTATTGTGTTTATTCTGTGCGGCAGCTGTGATTTAATCCCTCGACATGAAATTAGAATTTATCTTGCAGAAACTTTATCCGTTTGAAAAGAAATTCATTTATTCTAACTGATAATGTTTATTGTATAACAATTTATAATATGAGAGGATCTCACAATTCGCATAGCGTGGTCACTGGTCATGCTATTAATCATTGAATTTATTGCACCCCACGACTATACTAAAAATGAGTTATGTTTCAATCATGGTGGCGTCAAAGTATGAGCTCTAGAACGAACTTAAAGCCAATAGTGAAACAAATTATTTCTATAACTGAGGGTTAGTTGAGCAAGGGTTTTGAAAACTGTTTATATTTTGAAGGATCCAAGGATGTATGGTACAATCAGCGTCAAAACAATAACCCTCACGGATCACTTAAGCGGGGGGGATCAACCTGTGCACTCAGTTGATCATGAGTTGAGTTCCGGTCGATCCCATTACGCCATCAACCAAAATTGAACTCATGACCAACTCACGACCAACTCATGACCAACCGAGTGCACAGGTTGATCGCCCGATCAAATGTCGATCAAGTGGAAATCGAACGATCCGTAAGAAAAGATGGACGAAAACCTGATTTAATAATCTTTGATAATGATAGTGTGAAAAATTAATGGTCCGTAAGGAAGCAAAGATATTTTTGCTACCTAAGGAAATATAAAAATTTATAATCAAGTGTCGAATCTTCGATACTAATAATCATAAAAAATTGCAAACAAAAAGTTTACGAGTACATCCTACAAAATAAATGAAATTCTTTATTTTCTATCCGATTTTGAGATTTCATGACTTGTTTTACTCAGTGATAAAATCTCTTCGAACACATTGAAAAGTTTTTGAGGCAGCACTAGTATTTAAGTAAAAAAAATACAGATCTTGACGACCCGAGTGCGTTATAGGGTTCAGGCGAATATTATACTAACCATTTTCAACATATATGAAAGTGTTTGTCTCAGAACTTTTTTCAGAAGATTTTATCACCGGGTAAAACAAGCCATTAAATTTCAAATTTGGATAGAAATTAAAGAATTTCACTTATTTTGTAGCATGTACTTTAGTAGCATGTACTTTAAATCGACTTGAAAGCTGTTTTTACAATTCATCAAAATTTTTTGTATTTTCGAGATTCGTCACTAAAGATGAATCTTTAAATTTTTTTAGGTAACGGAAATATCCTTTCTTTGATATTGACCATTAGGTTCTCATTACAATATTGTGAAAGAACAACAAACCAGATTTTCGTCCGTGTTATTGTTTTTACGCCGATTCTACCGCCCATAGTTCCTCAAATAAGAGCCTATCCTACCCAAATAACAAAGTACGTATACATTTTTCAGCAAAATTACAGCAACGCGTACAAAGTATTGTTAGCAATGTCACAACAAGGTGTGCCCTCTATTGCTATCAAACGAAGAGAAAACTATTCCACCAAGAAAAATCTATTGATTTTAGGAGTAAAAAATAAATAAATCAATAAATCGATGCCGTAACTGTCAGTATTTTTTGATATTTACATAATAGATGAAGCACGTGCAGAATATAAAATCATTATTTACAGCTTGTGTTTCGGGCTGACTGATTGAATGAGTGTAAATTATTACACACGTTGACACGTAATATGATATTATGTATAATACATGATTCATGTGGTTCTTGAAAATGTGTATTTTAAATAAACATTACAATCAATTATAACATTATTAAAAATGATCTCCTCAATTACTTATTTATACTAATTTATCATCATTATTTACATCTAGAGTATAATTTTGCTTTTATCCATAAATTTCTTGTGCTATATTGAATATAATCAGTTTCATAATTATTATTGCATAATCAATATTGAGACTACAATTAATAAAGTCGAAAATTTACTTTTCAAAACTAAGAAAACGCTCGAAATTCAATCTACAACTATCTCCAATAATTGTGGTAAGAAGATTTTGTAGTCGATATTTGAGTTATCCATTTGTTATAAACTCACAATTTATTAGTTAAACATGTCCTTTTGTACAATTATTTACTTACAATACGCACCATAGCAGGGGGCCGATATCCCGTGTAGCTGTACGTCTAAATTCGACTAACTTTCCAGAAAAAAAAAATTGGAAGCTAGAAATTAAATCAAATTGTAATCTCAAATGAGATACATTCTTCAATACTTCCACAAAGTGTTTAACATTATCGGGATCATATTTCACCTTCCAAAGAAAATATAAATCTAATTACCCTTAGATTTTACTACGAGATGTTTGGAAAATGAATCTTTCAAGCAAATCAACAAATGATTAAATTAAATAAAGACTTGCACTTTTGATTTAAGTTATAAGTATATAAATACAGGTATATACACATGGGTACATGAATATTAATCAAGGTTTTTGATGAATTTGAAGTATTTGTCCCGATAGAAACTATTCAAATTTAGACTTACGTTCTACCGTTAATTATATTATATAACCATCAACTCTTCATAAGAGTTGTATGCAACACTCGTTGTAATCGGCTCTGCACATGAAGAGTAACCATTAGTACCTTAACATAAGGAACTAGAACCATCAATAATCATCAATATTTGAAGAATCATTCAATCATTTCATGACTTCATTTCCTCTGATGACATACTCTTGATTCGTTAATAGTAATCAGTTTTTTTTAACGAGGCAGACTATCAGATACAGATACAAGATTCATCCAAGTCCTCTATTTTCTTCTTCATCTTCGTATTTAATCTACAATGGTGCAATATCCTTCAGTCGTTTTTCTTTCTTGATTGTTTGCATTTTCATAACGCTTTTCTTACCCTTAGCTTTGGTTTTACCAGTTTTCGTTTTGAACCCTTTCATCTGTATCTTTAGCTCCTTTTTTTTAGAAACCTTCTTCCCTTTTATACCTACTCCTTTCATGCTCATTTTAGCGCCACCTTTAAGCTTCACTTTGGCTGTAGATTGGCTAGACAAACCGGGCCTCGTACCAGGCCCGGTTAGCTTATACTAGGCAGCCACCTTCACCTTTTTCTTACGCTTCTTCTTCTTTTTATCATGGTGGAGCTCCTGCTTTTTCGCTATACACAAACGACAGTACCAGTCCTCATTCATTGCTGGAGGTACTTGCATACCAACACATACCCTGAAAATTAGTGAAAGAGTATTATACAACCATGCATTACTATCATGAGATCAAGAATGACTTTGATGAAAGCTTCTCAGAAGAAAACTTTTCATCCTCTTATCAAGTTATAGTAAGGTCATTTCAAATCTTACCAATGATACCATGCGTCGCAATCGTCGCATCCAACCATAGGTGTCCCATCGTCTTGGTTTCCACACGCAGGGCATATCCATACTTGTTTTCCGTCTTGATCCTGTAACACTCATCGAGTAATGGAAGCCATACATGATGAATAACCAGGGAACCACCCAACCCATGTTTCAAAAATTGCTCTAAATATCTGTCCAGAATCAGAAGTTTCATTATTCAGGCCTAAATCTCCACCATATCATGCGGAGTTGGCGTCAGATCAAAACTTATTCCCTACGTTACTAATTTTCGTGGAAGTGAGATAATCGATTCATCTAACTCTTTGCCATTACAACAAAAGATAATGCATTAGCAATCTTCTTTTTTTTTCAGTTCCTTAAAAGTGCCGGGCACGCATGATTCTCAAACATCTATATTTCAAGTTCACCGACAATACCTTTGCTCTCAATTTCCTTTTGCCTTAGTAGACACTTAATGTTAGGATTGAATCGCAAGTAGGTAAGCGCAGCATATGACATAACAATGGATGTAAACTCCCCAATACTTGTCTCTTCTTTTCAATTCAAGTCCATTTACAAACTAAAGTTGCAGTTATTAAAATGATCACACCGTAGGACAAAATCAGTTTTTCTCTTTCTATCTGGCACAAGGCCATTCGATTCTTACAAATATTTGAATCATCAAACACAAATATGTACAGATTCAAACAAATTCCATCATTCTGCGTCCTAAAATATGCCTAATCAAACAAGAACAACGACTTATTTCTGGCTGAACACACTGCCCTGTAAGATCGAAGTTTCTTTTTTAAGTGCTTCTCGTAAATTGCTTCTTGATAATCTTTCGTTTGCTGGACATGAGAGGATCTCAAGTTAGATTGCTGAGAAAAATTACCTTGAGACCTGTGAACTTTTGGGTCAATTTCGGGAACAATCCCGGATCGTGTGTGTATTTATTAACGTAAATGCAACTAATTATTAAACGTATATTATGCATTTCAGCTCAACTTGACCATCCTCCACACCTGAGCCCTCCGGATTTGAGGGAAACTGTTTGCTTTCCTCACTCCTAGTTCAAATCAAAACCTGGATTTTTTTTTAGAATTTCTTAGGCCTCCGTTTTGGAGGTCTCAAGATGGTAAATTGGGCTATTTACGAAATCCAAGAAATTCCTATGGATGTTATCTCTTAATTGGAAAACCATATCAACAGAAAAAAGATCAATATATTCATTCGTGTTGAAGCCAAAGTGCTGAAGAAAGTATTTCCAGATTATTTTTCTCTAAAACTCTGTGAACGCTAAAAATTTTAAGCAGTTAGCAAATATGGTGTTTCCAATGGTTACGGAGCTACAATTTTTTTTACTGTGTGAAAAATTTATGAAATCATAGAAAATTTCGTATACCCCCATCTTTTATCAATTCCAATTGAGTTGATTTCTCATTCGAAAAGTTGTGCCCCATAAATATGCAACAGCCTATAAAACATTCATCACCTCAAATTCCGGATGATTCTATATTGTTTTCACGTACTGAAAAAACCGTAATTCGAGAAAAACGGAGAAGAGGATCCAAAGTGTCGAAATCATCGAAATATCAGTCTCTATCTTTCACATCAATTTAATGTTATCGCGAAATATTTCTTTTTTTTCTTTTTGAAAGTTGTATAGAGCAGATGGAGAAAAGTCCATACTAAATTTTCTCATACTAATATAGTAATTGTGGGATATACCTTCCGATATGAAGATTATTCCTATACTTTATACTAAACGTCACCATGCATAATAGGAAGATTTTTTTCAAGTATTGGCAACTTCAAGCCTCTTGGTCGAGCGGAAGGAGTAGAGATAAAAATCCCAAAAAAATGAAGCCTTCGTTTCATATCCCAAGGAAACTTTTCGACACTAGCCGTTTTCAAATTTCGACATCAAGGGTTTTTCGGCCCACCCTATTCCTCATGTTTGATAACATGAGTAATTACAATTTTTGGAATCTCGCTCCATGTTCAGTGGCTCAAAGCTAATGAGAACTGAGTGATCTTACTCCAGATACAATAATACTGTTAACAGTGTTATCTGAACTTTCTAAGAGCCCACGCCTTTGGTCATAGAAATAAAGTAGAGCATCAGAATAACATGCCCTTCAGAGTCACTCAATTATCCTATAGCATCAAACAATATGTGCCTATAATTGAACATTTTTGAAAATTGTCCTGATTTCAGCGCACAGAACACTTATCCAGGCTCATTATAACGAATTGATAAATAGTTTACGAAGCAACGTTTGATTGGAATAAATCTTACAACCTATCTCACAAATCTAGCATCAGTTCAAGTATGTTAAAGTCTCACACACTAACAGTGTTAACAAAAATTATCACGTAGGTACCATCTGAAATGGTAAAAAAAAGAATATACCATCTGGACGTAAAGTTGGAGCTTGCGAGCAAATCTAAAATTATAACTATTCTTGATAGATCATGTAATTGTGCACTCAAAATGCATATAAATTAAAATTGATTTGATGCCAGTCCATAAAAGTTGTAGCCCATGGTCACAGCGTTTGCAAAGTGGCTTACTTTCTCTACACTATTCGAGTTCCAAATGTTAAGTCACATTTCCTCAAGCTTCATATTTCAAACAACAAGTGTGTTAAACAGAGGATGTTATCTGTTATTGCATAGCGTTAAAACGGCCAGGGTTTTGTGGCAACAATTATCACCGCATAATCTCTTCCTCTTTCTCTCTCTTTTAACTAGGGAGGGAATTTCTCAGTTACTCACCACGGTAGTTGCAGGTGTTGCCATCGCAGTGTTTCCCCCATTTTCTTTATCTTCCTTGATGTCATCCTTCTTCGCAATTCCATCTGCTTTCACCTCTGTGCCGGCAAAACCCTTGGTTATATTGCTGACCCTCAGGGTATGCTAAATACATTACAGCTATGCAAGCAGCATGCAACTAAGAAATAACTACAACACCATTCAATTGTGCCTTGTGACTGGTGGCGATAAGATAAAATCTATAATGTACCATATCCTCTACTAAATCTGACTCTGAATTATCGCATGTTTAATCCGTGTCTTTCTACTTGAACAGTTTTGACATTTAAATTTTCTTCAGTTAACACAGGATGGTAAATCAAATTTTTACGGTAAGATCATCAGATCCACAGTTCTTCAGTAAGTAAACTTAAAGTTTTGTTCATTATCTAAGCTGGAATTATCTCGCAGCAGATTTCCTACAAGTGCTAGATAACTAGGGAAAAGTAACGCTTGTGCTCACCAATCGTGCATCAATCGAAAAGACATTTCGATCAGCAAAAAAGGCATAGATTATAAAGACAACTTGTGACATATCTTCTAATATCTAGAATTTAACAGAGCGGATATGAAGTATGCAGATCATATTTATAGAATATAGAATATTTGAGAGATTATTCGACATATCCCTAGCAGCGTGCAGTTTACTTAAATGTAGTTATACTTTCAGTCGATAGTGATTACAGAAAAATAATCATATCTACATTCATGCTGATATACATCGCCTCCTAATGAAAATAGATCCAATTGTAGGGAAAGAACTGTTCATTCAGCAACAGCTTAGAAATTATTAAGTCTTGGCAAAATGTCAATGTTACATTATTGAGTAAATAAACAAATAGATTAATTAAATAGGTAATTAATAAATTAATAAACTTCCGAGTTTGAAAATCGTGCAGCAGTTTGAATAACATATTGTGACTTGACCCAAACATATACCAATAAATACTATTTCTCAAAGCTCATATCTCGCAGCTTTTTGGCATATTGTAAAAATAGGTGGACGAAAAATCACAGACTGGCGCTTAAAAACATCCGTGGTACATAATTGAGTTAGCAAGCTACTGGATCTTGGAAATATTTTTAAACAATTTCAACTAAATTTATTCAGGAGACTGTTAAAACAGTTGATCCAAGGGTCAAGGGATGAACCACCGCAATCATAAACACCAAGCAGAGATTGCCGTTGGCGAAGGCATTTTGCCTTTGGCAAACGAAACGGATATTTGCTGAAAAATATTGCCTGGAACTTATTTATTATGGACATAGCTTGGAGCTCAAAGTAAGAAGAGACAAGTATAGCTGACTTTGCTTGGTTTAACGAGCATGGATAAGTAATGAAATGATGTAATGATGTATAATGAATGAGAAAATGAAACTGAAACTGAAACGCAAAGTAAATAACTCAATTTGATTAGCTTTAAAATATCATTCGTCGTCAGTCTCTGTAAAGATCAATAGATTCGTGTTTGTAGTAGACGAAATATAGATCTCGGTAATCGTGGAAATTTGTGCTAGGCGCTAGAGTGTTTCAGGAGTTCTCGGAGCTCGCTCAAAAGCCCTACTTGAACTGAAATTCGTCACGTAAAAAACATAAGTAAAATAATAAAAATTTTACTCAGCAAACTCTATACTTGAAAATGTTCAGCTAAATAATCTACGAATACAATTTGAGTAATGTTATCAAAGCGTCAACTAAACTAAAAACTATACCGCCACCACAAGTTCTAGATGCAGAGAAAACGCAGAGCAAACGAGGACGACTAATAATCAAGTAAGGCTTAAACCTGCGCTTCTGTTGTATTGGATGGGTTGGGCCGTTACTCACAAATAATAACACTTCTACAACCTCGGAGAAAAATGGACTAAATTTTTAGTGATCTCAGAGCAAAGTTCATAACGTAAAATTCATGATTAGGTTTCTTCTCTCTCGACCAGTGATCACTTTTAGAATAATTTAATGAAACAATCTTTCCAAATTTGGAAAAGGTCTCAAATTTGGTTCAAGTCTTTACTTTTCCAGAGTATCAAAATTCAAAACATTAAACTCCAATACGTAGATTACATAAATACGTTTGAAGCTGGAATTGAGGTATGAGGTCATAGAAGTTAGTTCAGAGACTGCAAGATCATTATGCCATACCTTGAGAGGCAGAAATTTCAATTTTTTCAATTGAGCTAACGAGAATACATTAGACTCTTCAAAAATTGATGATTAAGAATCGAGGAACTATGACGATCTTGCAACCTCTCCAGAGTAGTGACAAACTTTGTTACCATTAATTATTCGGCCTTGACTATTTAGAATTTGTTAAATAACGTTCGAAAAAGTCTGTAAGCAACGTTGAGTCCAAATCAAGGCTGAATCTGCAACAAATCCTTTGCCACTGCTCAAATAATAAGCGAACGTACTTACGTAGTAAAACGCTGCTTGCTGCTGAGGTAACGTAGGGCTTGGGATATCAGGGGTTTCCGCATAAGATAGGACGGATGATTCTCGCGGGGGGAGAGTTTTAAAGAGGGATTTTTTAGCCCGGGGTACGGATGCTGTAGTAGCCAAGGAAATATTTATATCAGAAGGAAAGGTAGGGCTGACGTCTAAAAGCCCGTCCTCCATTCTCTTACTTGTTGACTTCTGCTTCGGTGGTCGAGTTATTAGCGCTGATATCTTAGCTAATTCAGGACTCGGCTCTCGCTTTAGCTCATCGTCGGGTTTTTTTAGCAGCGGTTTTATTGTTCTGTAAAAATTCATAATTTAAGTGTGCTCTCTATCAAACCAAAGCTTTGATGAGGAGGTCCCATGATGGGAGTAACGACATATAAACACCTACAAGCAAATTTCTTTTGTTTTTTCAGAAGTTTAGAAAATATTGAAAAAAAAAAAGATATCCCGAATGGCCAAATTATCGAAAGCTTTTGTCTTTCATTTTCAATTCTTCTGACATCTGATCTTTTCGAAACTCGCTCAGAAGGGAATTTTTGGGTCGCTGAATTGAATCAGATCCAAAGTAGGAGTTGAAAAATTCAAAATAGCAGGTCGATATGGCGTACTGAAATTGTAAAAAGTAGACAGTTTTTGCACCAAAGTTGGTGATTGAAGGTTTTTTTGTTTTTTGAGCTAATATCTCTAGGAACTTCTGTATTATGATTTTAGATCCGGAATGAGCAACCTGGTAGACCCTTTTCTACACGATAGAGTAATCTGCTGTTTCTCTGCAATGTGTTGTATTTCACTGTCATTTGCTGATTTGCTGAGCAAAACTCAACACTCTTTGATTCGAGTGAATTTTGTTATTGAAGCTGCGTATATCTCCTTAATAGAGACCGTGTAGCATAAAATGTATCAATTAAAGCTCTTATATTAAATTTTTAAAACTCACATCTTCGTTAAAGGTGTTGTATCCGGCGTTGGAGGTCTCGGAGAAGCTGGGCCCAGCTTGAGAGTGATTTTAGGAACGGCTTCGGCCTTTTCCTCTTTCTAAATTAATAACAATAATTATCAGATCAATGACACTATTTACGAATGCAGTGAGAATCCATTTACGAGTGTTTTACGTATAAAATATAGAAATTAAATTTGTCAAATTTTCACTGACATCCTTATCTTTGCGTTTCTCCTTCTTTTCTTTCTTCTCCTTGATCTTTTCCGCCTTTTCCTTCTTCTCGCCCTTCTCTTTTTTCTCTTTATTCTTTTCCCCCTTTTCTTTATGCTTCTCTTTTTTCTCCTTCTTCTTCTTCAGCTTCTCTTTCTTCTCCTTTTTGTGCTCCTTGGATTTCTTCGAGGGGAATAATCGGCATTAGATTGAATATATTCCTTTTATTTTCGGTATAGAAAAGGCTCTTCAAACATTGAGAAGAAAAGTATGAGACCTACCTTATCGATTTTGTCCATTTTTGGGCCCTTAGGGGTCAACGAAGACGAATTGGTTATAGAATTGTTATTAACAGTTGACGAAATTAAATTCGAAGGTGGTAAAGCCGGAGCGATGTTACTCTGAGCTAATAACTCTTTATCCCGTTTAGAAATCTTTCCAATCTTCTCAGGCTTTTCTTTCTCCGGTTTATCAGGTTTTGTTGGCGGAGGAGGAAAGCTTGGTATCGTTTGTACGGGCGAAGGCCTCTCTCGTTCAAACGTTTTCGATTTGGGCAACGTTAATTCATCGATTTTTGAATTGGGACCAACAAATCTTGGGGGCAGAGGCAGATTTGGCATCGCGGGATGCGGGGCTCCCCTACCCATTGGAAGAGGAAACCTTGGAAAAAGAGGGTGACTGATTGGAGGTGGGATAAGACCAGGAGCTGGAGGAAACGTTGGGAAAAATGGAAACGGCAATGTCGGAGGCAGACCAGATTCCCGAGGCTGAGGCTCTGGCGCCTGCGGAGTCTTTGGCCTCTCCGGAGTATCTGGTTCTACCAAATCGTTAGATATTTTAATCTGCAACAGAAGAAGAAGGATTAATTGATTTGTTCTCAGATTTTGAATTATAGGTCAATGTTCCGAAGCCAAAATATTGATTATATTATAAATCGGAATATATCTAATGCGAATAACGTGATTCCTTTTAGTTTGACTTGATCCTAATTTTCCATAATCAGGGGTTTGTACGCTATTTTTCAAAATCACTTCATTGTAATTAATACTTTGTATCCCAGAAAAAGAATTTCATTTTGGAGCAAAAATTTGTAATACTCATTTAGTACCGTGGAGAATAACATCGCTCATGGAGAATAAAATTGCAAAAAGATGAAAACTGTCTCAACTTATCACCTTTTTAGGGCTGATGCATTGCTTAGGACTTTTCGACTTAGTTTCTTTCTTTTTCCTATTCTCTTTCCGTTTCTTCTTTTGATCACTAACTACAGGCACGCTAAGTTCGGGTGTTTTAGGCGTGCTGGGGGTTCCGGGTGGCGACATATCGTCAAACATGTAAACATCAGAAGAAGGGCTTTGGAGTCCAATTAAATCGCTGGAATCCGGTTGAACATGAACGTCAGGTGTATGGGGTGTTTTCTTCTCCTCAGGCTTAGCCTCTGTCTTATTACGTCGATTCAGCTTATCGATATTCTCATCGATCACCAAACCCGGAGAGCTCTCTCGCGAGTCAAGATCCTTATATTTATTTTCTGGAACTTCTTTCTCCTTGTCGTCACGAGGCTTTGAGATTTTCTTGAATATATTAAGTTTCTGTTTATCGGGCTCTGATGGGAGCTTGTCCACATTGTCTTCCTTCCTTTCTAGCGCCAAAGTGCTGCTAGGTGGTTCAGATTTTTCGACCTTTATCTTTGGCTGAGAAACTTTTGGGGGTTTTGGACTTCCCGCTGGTTTAGGGGGCGAAAGTTTTGGCGTCGAAGGTCTCGCCGAGGGGCCAGCAAGCCCGGTCTGAACTTTACCACCTCCAGGCTTGAGGGCTTTTAATTTAGCGAGTTCCTTCATTCCGGCTAATTTCTTGACTTTACTATCATCGATTTTGTCCGGTTTGAAAAGTTCCTTTGCTCTGTCTTTCTTCTTGTTCTCTTTGTCGAGCTTCTTGTCTTCTCCGCCCTTTTTGTTTACAACCTTCTTTGGCTTTTTCTCACACTTTAATTCGGGGGGAACCATAGGATATGAACTTGGAGAAGGAGAGTCGGATCGAGCTTGCTGCGGAGTTCGAGACTCTGGGAGCTTCCCTTCTCGAGCCGGAGACAAAAACCCGGAAGTGGTCATCATTACGCTGTGAATTTCTCGCAGAGGTCTACCTTCTTCGACGACTCGTGCTCGTTTGGTCATGGGACTTTCCGAAGACACTGGATCTCCAGGGCGTTTGAATACCACTTGCGGAGACATTCTTTGAGGAGTTGTGTTCGATAAACCATCCGGAGGAGAACCGGTCAATGAAATTACCTCCGGAGTTCCGTTAGACGCGGTTTCCAACTTTGTCGGAGGATATTCTTCTGCGGGAAAAAGTATTACCCAAATTTTTAGATTTACTAAAACCATGTATCAGAGTAGCAGGAATGAATTTCTAATGAATCTTTTACCCATTTTAGTACACCTTCGATCTCTGAAATTTAGGGAATTAAATGAGTAAAGGCGTATGCCGAATATACAGGCATCTGGGATACTTTTGCAAAACTGGTGTCTTTGCAACTATCGGAGATATTCCTATAGTTTGCCAAAATATTCTTAATTTACTCTAATAAACAATACATTCCGAATTAAGTCCTCATTCCATTTATCCTCTCGATTATGAAAGGTTCTATGCCAGAAAATGTGAATTAAGTATCAGTCAGAGCAACAGTATCTAACACTGGTTTCAGATCATTTGAGTCTCACAGATATTGAGAAGCCGATACAGGAACTAGCTTTAAAAAAAGCCAAATTTCCCCCTCATGTCTAATCAGGCGTATATATTAGGTAAACATTGAGTGACAAAGCTGTTTCTGAAGCCAGATTCAGGTTCAGTGACCTAAGATCCGTAGGAATGAATTAGCCTTGGGCCAGATGCTAAAAAAAAAGTTCATTTTTTCGGACAATGGTACAGTTCTGCATAAAGTATGGAGTGAATGAAATTTTCTGTTGATATTTTTATTGACTGAAGAGCTACAGCAAAGTTGAAGTGACAAAAAATGGATTTCTCCAAATGAGAATGGAAAACAGAAGCTGTGAGAAAAAGATCGATTCAATTATTTACATCGAAGCATCTTCTGTAAAGATTGCAGAGAACATATCTTCATATTTAAATGCAGGATGTTCTTGGAACCGAGAAAGCATTGTCTTCTTATGTGATAGGAAAAAACGGAATACTAAAAACTCTGCTTCCTTTCGGAAATGAGTGACTAAAACTAGTTTCATTCAATTTTGAACCTTCTGTATCTGGATACATGGCTGGCAAATGTTCGTGAACGTGGACGGGCCTTGTGACGACCTCTCGGCTCCCTGGCTTCAAGAAATTCATGTGACTTTCACGATGAACAGGAAATTTGGGAACATCAACTGCACACGGAACAGAATCGACGTTTTTAACATATTCTGCCAGTTCTTGAATGTCTATGTTCATGTGCTGGAAAGCCAACCCAAGATCATCAAGATTCGCCTCTGTTTTTCCTACTAAAATGGAGAAATAACTTGATGTAACGGCTGCTGCAAGATTATTTATACGGTTCAAGTCCAATCATGTATACACAACAGGACTGAGAATGAATTTTGAATGGAACAGCTTCAGCTAAACCGAATCAAATGGTCAAAGAACGTCACTTACAGACTTCTGCATACTGGTGAGTCAGTTTTGCCGTTCTCGTTAGATACTCCTGCATGAGATCGACCATGAATTCTAGTGGTGTAGAATTTATGGAATGCCATCCGATCGTCTGGCAAATCTGAGCCACTACTACTCTCAACACGCTCCTGCTGTATTCTGACGTCATTTTGCTGTGGCTTCCAAGTATTATTCATCAATGATACAAGTTGCCTGTAAAATGATAAGTCCCTTTTGATTCACGCAATTTAGTTATTAATACGCTTTTGCACGTATCCTGATATGCGAATAAATAAATGATGGAAACTAGACGATCCTCTGAAATCTTAAGCACACTATAACTCTTTATTTATAATTGAACTATCTTCAGAAGAAGCTGTGTAAGAATTCTTAGTCTCAATGTCTTTATTTCTGCTTTCAACAGCTCTCAGTGACTGAGAATAGAGGTTTTCTCTGCCATCCTTTCAAAACAAAAAGGTTTATCTTTTATCTTACATAAAAGTTTCACTTCAACTTTTTGATGCGAACAAAACAAACCGCAATCTGAAGTTTTTAGGAAACATCCTAAAAAGTAAAAAATTAAAAGTGGTGTTTCAGACATCCAATAAACCAGTTCTTGTTATCTAAAAGTAGATTTTGGTCAGCAAGACAGCTTTTGGACGAAAGTCAACTTTATGATAACAAAAACTGACGCAATGGGGATCTATAAGATGTCTAATAGAGAACTTGTGATTTTGTGCTGTCTAAGATATATCGACAGCTTAATAACATAGTCGCGTAAGCGCCAAAAATGGCCTTTTTCGAGGTCAGACAGCCGTATCTCCAAAAAAATTGTTCTCTGCATTGGAGATTCTTTGATGGATGAAAAGAGCTTTTATCCATAATTCGGTATCATAGTCACGTATCTCCACGCATTTTATATGACAGTCGTAATTCCACACTTACGTGATTTTGTTATAAATAATTTCTAAACTACATAATTCCATAAATTGACAGGAATCCACTCATTTTGGAGATACACATGTGATTTGTAACATAGGAACGTATCTCCATACCTTATGGAGATACGTTCTCCTGTTACCGAACCGGACTCTACATACGTCTGTTTCATACAAATTAATGGCACTTACGCTTCTGTGTTTCAAATTTTTATTTATACGGCGAAAATGTTTCAAGTATAACATTCACGAGTGCAAAAATGAAGAAAAAATGGAGATACGTTTCTGTCACATAAATATATCAAAAAATACCAAACTTCTGGCGCTTACGTGACTATGTTATTAAGCTGTCGATATGTATTGTAACGTATCAGACTACCTGGGCCTGATTGGTTACAATTTCCAACATCTAGCCATTGCGAGCAACGAGAACCTACTAGATGCTGCCATCGCAACGACAAGCCGAGTGACGTCACGACTTGTATATAAGGCGTGACTCCGCTCAACTCAGCAGAAATCTACGGCATCAGACCGAGTTGTCTCACCGTGTATCAACAAACTCTCTCATATTATAGCAGCAATTCCATTGTATAGCACTTGATTGTCTCACGGTTATCTTGTTTCGGACTTTAGAGGCAAAGCGCCCTAATGATCCATTAGCTTCACTCATTCTGTTGGATATTAACTAAACCAGTAGTATTCCATTATAGAGAATCAACCTCAAGAATTCTTACTCTATATCATGTCTTAATATCAAATACTCAAAAATAATTCGTTCATATTATATAAAAGTCACGGTATTAAATTAAATTATCGCGCAAATTCCAAACCTGTCACATACCGCATAGCGGATATAGAAAGTCTAAAATCAATGTAAGTTTAAATATTTCCAAGCAACTTTGTAAACATATTATAATTTGATTGCAACCGTAGTAAAGTTAAAATAGTTGAATAAATGTCTTATGTTTAAAACAGAAGTAAAGATTGACGCAGACTTTCTTCTCCGCCATTTCCTGGTCTCAATAATTTCAAATGAAATCCAACGATTTAGTTAGAGACAGGTTCGGCGAGGTTCATCCACACCTAAGTCTGTGACAGTCTTAGCGTGCTATGCATGCTCAAGTCTGAGAATAGGAATTTCTGAACTTATAATATCTAAAAGTAAGGTCTAGGTGGGAAAAAGAACAGTCTTAGCACGCATTGCACGCTCAGATCTGTTTGGGAGACAGCTGCAAACGCCAAGCGTTTGAGGTCCGTAGTCAGGTGTCACTATTAAATTGATTAAGCGAGGTCCTGAAATTCATTCGAGTAAAAGACTCACAATAACTAACCGATTTGCGACATCAATTCTATGTCGCAAAACACCAGTAAAGTTACCAGTATATTAGAGGTATTCAAAAATTTTCGGTGTTCGAATTTTTCACTTCTCAGGGTCTAAGAAGTTGGTTTATAATTTGAGAATGACTGTCCCCAAATGTGCCTGTCACAAAATATTTGTAGAAGGGAAATTTGACTTGAAAAAAAGCTAGGAAAAATAGTGAGCCACAGGGACACCATCGATGAACATTACTGTACATACAACTACGTGTGCAAAAACTATTTTTTAGCAGATTTCTCTCTACCCTAACGTGCATCCTGTCGATAGTTTTCTTTGATCATAAGTAGCTCTGGAGCAGCTTTGGGAACTAGAGCCAAGCATTGAACATATCTTTTTCCAGAAGTTAGATCAGGACCCCTATTCACTAACTCCGATCGGATGAGTTTACGATCGAGTGTGACGTCAGCGACCAATAAGGTTTCAAGAAAGACAAATCTACCCAATAGACAACAAGACAAAAGAAGCTGAACCGATCGTTTCGTTAACGAAAAATTGCTGAATAGGGGCCCAGGTGGGGAAACAAATAAGGAGATTCGATTCAACTTTTTCTTGCAGAAGCTATTTATAAAACTGGCATATAAAACGCAACCTAGGTGTCATCACATACGCCTACCTCAAGTATGGTGGAAAATAGTAAAAAAGAAAAACAAAGTTTTAATGCAGATAGATGGAACCGTTTTCATTCATACTCATCGCAACACTTGAATGAAATGAACAGAAATTATCTTGTTCGGAGTTATGAACATGCTATTAAAATAGGGTTGGATGTCAGCTGTGTAAAGATATGGACTCATTTGACAATGAAACAACTATTCGAGTGTTGAATATATCGATTGAACAGGGACTAGGTATAGGAAATGTGGTTTTATCTATTTGTAATGAAGATATGTTGGAGATTCTAGATTAGAGTAAACATCTTACGTGATAGAAGTGGTTCGGAGTCTTGTTATACTCGGTCCTTCACATTGCTGCTACGAACACATGCCGAAGAATGATGTTCTCCATTGTTTTGTGTAATTATTCACAAGCCGAATGTATGAACTTGTCAACGTTCCTGTGAGAAGAACAACACAACACCCTGCAAAGCTTTCTGCGCCACCATTTCTATTCCCCATCTCTTTTCGGCGGACCATGAACGATACTGGAAAACACAGGCAAGACGGGAAACACGACGTTTCTGGGCATGAAACAGCTGAACTAGTAGGCGATCAACTCACTTCGATCGTGGCGCGATGACTAACTATCCCCAGCTAACGATCAGATAGATAACAAACATATACAGGGTGATTTTTTTTAATCGCCCCAAGCTGATATCTCCGAAACCAAGCAAGATACGGGAAAACACCTCAGATCAAACTTATAGGATATCGAGGGGGGAAAGGATATGGTGCAATCACATCCTTTGTAGGTGGAGGCGCTGAGCTGCGGTGAAAGTCAACTTGCTTTTTTTAAATGGAATGCTATACTTTTTTTCACAGAATCTGAAAGAGTATCAGATTCTTCATTAAAAACACCTGAACAGATATTTTTTTTAAGTTGATGGTTTATGAGATAAGAGCTGGACAAGTTGGGTCAAAAGAGGAAGTTCGAATTGGCTGAATACTGTTTCCAAGTTTTCTTGAAAGTGTCTGAGACAGTGCAGCCAGATCGTGCGATATCTTTACCCCCTCCCTAGCGACGCGCGCGCCCGACACAGAAGTAAACGATGTGTGTCGGTGTGTCGGAAAGCCGATCGGTGCCGAAGGAAGCCGAGGTCGCCCTCCAAATCGAGGGGAATAATGCCCCTTCCACATGCCCCTTCCACTGGTTTGAGAAACCATTCCATTTAAAAAAAACCAAGTGATTCCGGAGATATCAGCCTGGGGCGATTAAAAAAAATCACCCTGTATATGAGGGTTCGCGCGCCGCGCAGCGGCGATTTTTCGCAATTTGGCACTGTCATGGCTGTAACTTTTCAAATCCTCTAGATATTCTGACGCCGATTTATTTGCAGGTAGAGTAGGTCACTAGCATTCCAAATAAATTATAACAACAAAAACAATTTTTTCAAAATTCAAAGGTGTAGATACCCCTAAAGTTAGTACAAAAAGGGCGTATCTGTAAAAACTATTCAATTCTTTGTTAAACTTTAATTTTGGTGGTTACCCTATTGAAAATGTCGACGTCGTCACTATGTCGTTTTGACGTCGCGTCTATGTCGTAAATGACGTCAGAAACGACGTAGGAAATGACGTATGAAACGATGTAGAAAACGACGTATGAATTTGGGACCAGAAAATGACGTCTCTTACGACGTCCTTCACGACGTATTTTATGACGTATTGTCGACGTCATCGTAGATAAGTTTATATATCGATACCCACGTTCTAATATGTCGTAACCCACATTTGTAAAATTGTTCAGGAGGCCATGAAAACGCTTCACTATTATCATTGAAAAGATCGGACTTGACGGGATGGAATATTTATTTAAAAATAGTAAATCAACGATTTGACCACTAAAACTTGAACATAAGCTGCACAACATTATTATCATTCAATTTTTCAAAAAAAGTCAATTTCTGAAATCTTGTGGGTTACGACGTATTAGAACGTGGGTATCGATATATAGAAAAAAAAAATATCGCGTTCTGCAGGATTTGAACCTAGAACCTCCAACTCCGGAGATTTTTTTTTTTTTTTTTTTTTTTAAATGATTTGTTTATTATGAAAAGTACAATATATACATTTGGGTAGGTTAACAAATATTGAAATAAAACCTTATCTTGATGGGGTTGTGGGGGGAAGGGTGGCTTACGTTTTCAAGCACTCTCCTTCTGTCTATTAGGTGAGTTGTGTTGACTCTGGTTTATATTTTATTATTTAAGGGATATATCCTTTTTAAGAGTGTTTCGTGAAGGCTCTGAAAAATAACAGGGGAGGTTTTTGTTGCATGGGAGAAAACACCCAAGTTGATTCTTGGGTTAAACCACAGCGCCGGCGGAACACAATTTTCCGAGGTCTGGAGGCAGGATTCTGGGGGGAGGGGGCAAATGAAATTTTTCTGAAGAACGTGTATCCGTGTATTTTTAAAGTATGAAGGTATAGATTTTCTGACATAAGAACTGAAAAAAGTGGATACAGACTCAAAATTTGAGATATGGAATTCCATACCCGCCACACTCCGAGGTCTGGAACGACCAGACCTACCAGACACGTTTCGCCGGCCATGTTAAACCATAACATCGGCTTATAGGGGTGGGAGTCTTAATATCTAGTTTATCTATATACATTATTATACATTATTTACACTATTTACATTTTTAACATGGTTATACTTTATATATATATGTGTTCACGTAGGTGTTATCGGTATCTTAGGAGTTGTTTAGCATCCTAGCACGTCTTGATTTGAGTTTGTTATGGTGTATAGAGTTGGAGTTCGTCCACCAGTATTTTTTATAATTAAGTCTATCGAAGTTGTTTAGATCCGTTAATGGGATTGCGGTAGAATATGTATAGTTATGGTTGTCGTTAGCTGTGTCATCATTATTCCAGGCGATACGTTTGTTCGCCCGGTTTCTTCGCCAATGATATATCAGTGGTGTATTGTTTGAGTCCTGTATACCGGGCGATTATGTGGAAATGAAAGGCTCCAAGCGCGCAGGCGCTGATTTATTAGAATATTTCGAGGGTCGCCAATTTCAGACTCGCTACGAATATCCCTAGAGTCCGTCTGCTATTTGTTTCTGATTGTTGTCAAATACAAATGGCGGCAGACCGTGGCAGGAATAGGCTATGTTTGTGTGAATCTAGCAGACGACAGAACTGGGGATATTACTGAAAAGTTGGTGGAGTCGCTGTCGCTATTCTGTCGGCCAATGAGATTTAAGTAAATCAAAGTTCGCGCGCTTGGAGCCTTTCATTTCCACATAATCGCCCGGTATGTCCGGTATGGTCAAAATACAGGAAGGATTGTGGTTGTAAATATGTGGTTATTTTCAGGTTGTTGACGTCCGGGGTGTTGATGATACCTAACGGTTTTATAGAGTTGTTTATGGATTTGGGTATTTTGCTGAGGTAGTCTCTTGTTAATTTGAGTATGAAGTTATCTATCCTGGGGATGTTTGCTAGTTGGTATATTGTAGCGTTGCTCGTTCTATGTTGGTAGTTGGAATGTTTGGATCTATAATTTCTAAGACATATTCTGAGGCAGGCTCGTTCGAACATGCGGATGGTTTCCATTAATGCAGCGCCAGTGTTCCATGACACTGGGGCGGCATATGTTAATATGGGTCTAATTAAGAGTTGGTAACAGATTATTTTTGCTTTTGTCTCTAGTTGTTTGCAGTAAAACAGATGGCTGTTAGCTTTTAAAGCTTTTTTCGCCTTGTTAAGCTGTGTTACGAGGTGCAGGTTGCCTCTCATAAGTTGGTCTAAGTTGTAGCCTAAGTACCCAGATAGCACAGAGACGTCTCAAGGACATCCATAAGACGTCTGAAATTTTTCGAGACATCTTAGGAACGTGTCTTTCAGATGTCTCTCAGACGTCTAAAAGTCGTCTGATGCGTCGAATTTAGACGTCTCAATGTCGTCTCACGAAAGGCGTCTTAACTTCGTCTGAATTATGACCGCTTGAAACAATTCTATATGCACTCCACATGCCCAAATTGAGTTTGGATCCCATTTCAGTAAAATCAGAATTCACCATTTATTTGTCTGTCGTTTCTGTGTAGGATGTAATTGTTGAAAAATAGTTTATGTGTGCTGTTAAGTTTGGTTTCGGATATTAATAATATATCGGGCTGGTGTTCTTGAATGAAGTAGTCTAATTCATATCTTTTATAGTTAGAGGCTATCGAATTTGCGTTAATTGCTACTATGTATAGCTCGAGCGGGGTTGTGTCGGTCAGATCGGGGGCATTTTGAGTTTGTGCGGTTGTTCCGGGCATAACGCATTGAAAAGGTAGTCGATTCGAGCGGTATTTGACGAGATTTGTTCGAGTAGTTTCGTAAATTGAATTAATATTTGTGTCGCTATTTGTGTTGTCAGAGTTTGGGTTATATCATTTTTGAGATCTGTCAGCCACTCGGGGGAGAGGTTGGGGGGTGGTGGCTGGGTTGAGCGGAAGTTGGGCGATTGGTGGTATGTGTGTTGTGTGTTGGGTTGTTGTACGGTATTGTTTTGATTTGTTAGAGCTTGCGCGAATGAGGTGTGTTCATTGATTGTCAGTGGCGTAGCTATGTCCCTATGGGCCCGTGTGCAATCATTGGTTGTGGCCCCCCGCCCCCCTCCTTTCTGATACTCATCCACATTCTTATATGCAATTATATTTTTAGCAACAAAACTACGAATTTCAACTAGCCTCAGGCCGCTTAAAAACGTAATATGAAAAGCAAAAAATCGTGGCGTTGCGGGAAAATACGCTCCCCGAAAGGTAATTTAATAATTAGAATCCTTTAAATCCATTTCATTGATTCTATCAAACTCGCAATTCTACTAATCCAATCTTATCATGAGCATTTCATTTCCTGTCGACGTCGTTTGTATTTTTCCAAAAGAACTTATAGTTAGGGGTGGGGGGGGGGGGGTATACTCGAATTTTACCGACCGGTTTATTTCTCGATTTTCTCCGAAACGGGGCTATCAATCGACTTGTCCTTTTGGCACCCGATGTTTGACGAGTAATGAGTTCGAACTGGTACGTTCGATCGGATGAGTAAATGAAACTGGATTGCCGAATTTCTTGAGATTCCAGATTGAAATAAATTAGAAAGACCTCAAATTGATGTGAATTTCAGTTCTTTTCTATCCGTTTTCATCCGGAATCTCAAAAAATCGGATTCGCCAATCCAGTTTCGTTTACTGGGAACCATGGAAATCGCAAAAATTATCACAAAATCGTAGATTACAACTGGCCCCTTCATCGTTGTCGAAAACAAAGACGTTTTAGAATGGTTGTGTTCGGAATCCCATATAGAATCGGGCTACCACGGCCGATTTTGCATTTTTGATGCATAGGCTGTGATATAAGTCGAAATAAATGGCACATCGACACTTTTCAATGGAAAAAAAAAATGATATCACAGTCTATGCATCAAAAATGCAAAATCGGCCGAGGTAGCCCGATTCTATATGAAATTCCGAAGACAACCATCCCATTCCCAAAACATCTTTGTTTTCGACAACGATGAAGGGGCCAGTTGTAATCTACGATTTTCTGGTAATTTCTGCGATTTCCACGGTTGGGAGCGGCATTTCAACCGATCGAACGTACCAGTTCGAACTCAATACTCTTCAAACATCGGCTGGCAAAAGGACAAGTCGATTGATAGCCCCGTTTCGGAGAAAATCGAGAAATAGACCGGTCGGTAAAATTCGAGTATACCCTTCCCTTAATTTATCATAAATTTGGGTAATTCAAAGTTGATATCCTCGACGAATCACTCAATTTTCAGAGTGAGAAAAAAAAAATAACGAAAATGTGCATTTTTGAGAAAATAAAATACTGCACACAGCAAGATTCGAACGCTACTAACTAAGCCACACGCTTCGGTGAAAAGTGCGTTACGAGAGTGGAACAGTTCCTGAATTTGAACCTATTATGTTATACATTGTTTCTTAGTTCATCTTCTAAGGAATTAACATATTCAAGGATCAACATTCATTTTTTTTTCTTCCAAGCACGTGGGCCCCTCGACCCCACGGGCCCGTGTTTTTCGCACCCCTAGAACCCCTGGTTGTTACGCCACTGTTGATTGTCCGTTTAGCGAATTCTTGTGGTTTTTGGGTCGGACTGGGGTGCTGTATATTAGATTTTTTGTTTAGATTTACGGCGAATTTGAGGAAGGGGCAACCCATATAGGATGCCGGGTGTCCCGTTTGGCCGCAGTTGGCACATTTAAGTTGTTCTTTTGGAGCTTCTGCGGTTAGCGAACATTCCCCAGGCGGGTGTGATAGTGCGCATCGTACACATCGGTAGGCTAAATGGCAGTTTTTGCTAGCGTGTCCTATTCGCTGACATCGCATGCATTGAATAGTAGATTATGCTGTTAGGGAGAGAGGTGAGCGATTTTCATGAGGGTGAAGTTTGCTGCGCGAGCGAAGCGAGGGCAGCTTCACCCGAATCAAAATCGCGCCTCTCTTCCAAACGACATACGATATTTTTTCTCATACATGCATCAAACTAACCCGATTTCAAGCGTGTTTTACGAGAGAGAAGACTCACATATTTCATTCGGCCGTGATATGTAGTCTTCTGTCCCGTAAGACATGCTCGATATGGGGTTATTTTGACGCATGTAGGATAAAAATATCTTCTTTTTACGTAGATGTTCCCATTTAATTTTTTGGTATAATAAATGTTTTACTTTAAATATTTCTGCAAGCGGGGAGTTACTAGTGAGCTGTACCATGAAGTGATACTTATCCGGGTTGTCTTTGTTGAATCTGAATTTGGAAACTTTAACGACACTGCATTCTGCTAGTTGTAGGTCTTGTAGTTCTTTTAGGACGTCGTTTTCATCGAAGTTTCCTTTGATTCCCTTCAGGATGACAGATCTAGGCCGTTCGTGTTTGAGGGTAAAGCTGTAGAATTGCACATTGTTTTTTATCAGGATGTTGTATATTGCTGTGTGGTTGTTGTAGGTTGAGGTGGACAGAGTCGAGTTTTCTTGGTCGATATATTTAATTTTGAAGGCATCTTTGGGTATATTTTCAGCTATTAGCTGGTTGATGATGATGTTAAGTGGTTGGTTTTGGATATGTATGGGTGGAGGTTTTCCTTTTGGAGCTGGTGTGTTGCTTGAAGAGGTGTATGGGGATATTAGGCTGTATATTTTAATAGAGATGCCTTCAGGAGCAAAGGTGCTGTTGAGAATATGTTTGACCTTGTCCCAGGACAGATTGTCGAGTCCGCATCCAATGCGTGGCATTGCTACTTCTGTTATATTATGTTCTTTGCATATTGCTAGTAGAGCAGCTATGCATGTACTCATGGATTGGTATGTTGGTTTGTCATCGCTTTTTGTTTTAGTTACAAGGTAAAAGATATACCTGTTATCATGTTGAATTGTTGCGACTCCGCCCGTCGTTATTTTTTGGTCCAGTAGTTTTTGCACTGAACCGAATTTTTTTTTGAATTCGATGGCGATGCCAGCGCTCATTTTAAAATCGGCACCAACGCAGTGTGCGAGACAAGTCTTTTTATTGTTTTCAAATAAGTCCCCGATGTGTTCGGAGACGCATGAGGGCGCATTGTCTGTTCTGGGAGTTGGGTCTGGGTTGGTGGTTTCGTCGGTATTGTAGGAGTCCATTAGTTCCTCGTCGGTGTTGGGTTCAGTTAATGGGTCGAAGCTGTTACGGACGTTGATGGAAGGTGGCGTTGCACTTGTGTTCTTGGTGTTTTTTGCTGTTTTAGATGGGGTTGTCCAATCTTGGCTGGTAGAGGGGTCGGCGTGTTGCCTACGGTTTCGGGTTTGAAGCAGATTCGGCTGGGCTTTGTGAGCAGGTTGCAAGCCGGTTAGTTCTTTCATCGCCAATTTATATAATTTATCGGCCGTGTGGTGAACGACATTGCTTCCATAAGATTTTTTGGTTCTGGGGTGTAGGTTAGGAGAGGACCCATCTGGTGGTTCGGATTGGAACTTACGTTTGTTGTGTGGGTCGGCCATATTGGCCTGGTTTGAGGTTAGCTCACCTTCCGTGTATTCTTTTGTTGAATTAGAGATGATTATCAGTCTGTTGCACTATCTGAAGCAGTCAGTTCACTAATAATAGGATGGGCTATTCACTCAACACTATTTCACGTAATACTGATGTTCGAATTTAACTAATTTTTGGCAAAAAGGTGTGAGCGAGCTAAAGCACGTCAGACCAGTCTGAGTGTTACCAGTCTCATCTCGTCCAACTCCGGAGACTCTTATCTTACCACTGCGCCACGACATCACTTATTGAGCAATGATTCTTTCACGTAAGTACATTGAGTGACTACGAACATTGACTCGAAATGAAATCATATACGTAAAAAAATTTACATTTCCTAAGCAATATCGTAGCGCGATGGCAAGGTAACAGCTTACAAGGCTGGAGGTCCCGAGTTCAAGTCCTGCAGCACGGGAATTTTTTTTTTCTATCTAAACTTATCTACGATGACGTCGACAATACGTCATGAAAGACGTCGTAAAGGACGTAGTAAGGGACGTCATTTTCCGGTCCCAAATTCATACGTCGTTTTTACATCGTTTCATACGTCATTTCCTACGTCGTTTCTGACGTCATTCACGACATAGACGCGACGTCGGAACGACATCGTGACGACGTCGACATTTTCAATAGGGTACGCCCTTTTGGTATTATTAGTCCGAAAATGGCCTGATGGCAGAAGAGCGTATCGACGGCGTTTACGTCCTTCTGCCTTCAAGTTTTTGGCTCGAAAAAATACAGCGGCTTTTTTGGTTTCGACAATTTGCTTATCGAATAACGAAAAAAAATATATATACGATCTTTTTCCATTGGTCACGCGATATTTTTTGCTAAAAAACCGTCGTAGAGCAATTAGAGATGAGGATATACAGCATTCAGCAATTATAAAAGCAGTTGAGGTATTATGTATGTACACTAAACGTAATGGATTCTGAGCCGGATGTGTAATCTAGATAGATGAAACAGCCAATCAGCGCTCTCGACTACAAAAATCCAGAGCCCCGATTGGCTGTTTCTTCGATTGTCGAACACATCCGGCTCAGAATCCATTACGTTTAGTGTACATATACAATTATTCAGTATGATACGACAGCTAGCCAAAATCATAGTTCCGTTTAGGTAGATCCTAATTGTGAAGTGAACTACCCCTCAGCGGCTCAGCATTCCATTTCCGGCAAACTGTTTATTTCCTTTTTTATGATAATAAAAAAAAACGAAAAATCGTAACGGATTAATTTTCTTCTTCTTCTTCTTCCTTTTTTCGACTTATCGCTATTTCGAGCATGTAGTCTAACGGATTAATTTTGGAGACATACTATACCCTACTGAAAATCGAAATTCGTTACCGAGATCTGATGTGAGGCCTAGGTGGGATCTCACGTGATCTCAGGTGAGATGATATCAGATCTCATAAAAGAATTTGGTCTCACATCAGATCTCATGCCGCAATTTTCAGTAGGGTAGTCTCTATAGTAGAGCCATTAGGACCAATGAATAATAAGCAATTGTTTGGTATGTACAGTAATGTTCATCGATGGTGTCCCCATGGCTCAGTATTTTTTCCAGAATCGGGTTTTACTTCATTGTCATTGGCAAATAAAAGATTTGTAGAAGGTCAATTTGATTTGAAAAAAAGCAAGGAAAAATAGTGAGCCACAGGGACACCATCAATGAACATTACTGTACAGTAATGTTCATTAATGGGTTCCCAGTGGCTAACTGTTTTTTTCGGACTTTTTTGGATACAATCAATAAAATAAAATAATATTATTTTTATAAGGGGTCATAATTATTATTATTACAATTTCGACCATCGGCACATCAAAGACGACTATAATGGAGTCTCGTTTCCGAAAAAGTCCGAAAAAAATAGTTAGCCACTGGGAACCCATTAATGAACATTACTGTATGTATACATTGGGTGCGTTCCGAAATCAGCTGCCAGCGCTCAAGGCCCTGCCACGATCAAACGCGAACGCGTGCGCAAACGCAAACGCAGTGATTCAAGGCTCCTTATTGGTTGGTGAAAAAATTTGTCCAAAGCTAAGCCAATCAAGAGCGTCAGATCACTGCGTTTGCGTTTGCGCACGCGTTCGCGTTTGATGGTGGCAGGGCCTTAAAGGCCATGCCACGGTGGAACGCGAACGCAAACGTGAACGCAAACGTAGGAGCAGCGCAGCGGCGCTCCTTATTGGTGGTTGAAACGAGTTGTCCAACTTTAGACCAATGAAATTTTGTTGTCCAATAAAGTTTCACATGATCTTGGACAAATATCTAGGGATACAAGCGCAAGCCATTTTAGAACCAGTTCTAATTTCGCTTTTGCGTAGTATCCCTAGGTATTTGTTCAAGATCATGTGCAACTTTATTGGACAATGAAATTTCATTGGTCTAAAGTTGGACAATCATGTCAACCACCAATCGGGAGCGCCGCTGCGTTTCTCTGCGTCTGCGTTCACGTTTGCGTTCGCGTTCCACCGTGGCATGGCCTTTAGTCGTTGATAACCAAAGAGCTTATAGACATAGAGTAGGATACGCATAGGAGCCTACGTAAGTGGAAGTGTGGCCCGAATGAAGAGGGACACACAACCGACTGTACGTTCTATCCTTTACTAATGTTGAGTATTAAACAGAGATAGCACTGACTTTTTTTTCTCTCTTTCTACGAAGACCACAGCAATTCCCCCAGGGTTGCGATTCTGTAACTCTCCGCTAACTCCGCTAACTCAGCTAACTCCGCTAACTCAGCGGAAACCGTTGGTTGGCTGAGGAGCGTCGAATCGGAGACCTTTTCGGATCGGTAGTCGTACGCATGGTGTAAATATTAGATGGTGTGCCTAGAACTACCAAGACACGCCCACTTTTCGAGGCCAAGTAGAGTTAAGTAAGAGCGAGTACCAACTGTCTAGAAAACCCTATATTGCTGGGGAATAATTTTTTATTCAACTATGGCACCACTTCTTGGTGACGTCACAGCACATTGAATACACGCCGCGCTCGTGAAATTTGAAATTTGAAAACGCATCGTTGCGCCGCGTTGACTGATCGCCAATATGTTGTAAAACAAATTGTGCATTTCTCTCCCGTTGTTTGCATGCATGATGCAAGACGTGATAGAAGTTTGATTACGGTTGACGGTTGCTGAAATGACGTATGCGTGTATTATCGAAGGCTGCAAAAATAGTCGCATGAACGTTCGGAAATCTAACGAATATATAAGTTTTTTTCGTTTACCACAATCCAGCGTGATGCGTGAAGGTTGGTTGAAGAAGATTGGGAAGGTGAAAATGCCGGTGAACTCTGAGAATGGTGAGTATCAATTATCGGTATAAATGTAAGCAGTTATTTAACCCTTCGCGGTCACCCGGGGTCAATACGACCCCAGTAATTTTCGTCGTTTTTTGTCTCAGTTCACATTTCAAGCATTTTCCCACTTTTTTCAACGTATGTTGTCATTAGTTTCTCATATATTAACTTTTGCTACATATTCTACAATGTTCAAAGTATGTTCCATAATTTTTTGCTCCCGAAGGGACAGATAATTTTCATACGGCAAGCGTTTGCAATCAGCCGGGATCCGTTCAACCCCATGTGGCCGTCCGATAAATGTATAGGAACGTGTGACCGCAAAGGGTTAAGATCATAGACCATATTCCTTGGCAATTATAGGCAATTGTCTATGAATTGCCTACCAGTTATTGCTTACTGTGGAGTTACAAGGAACCATACCTCGTTCAATTATAACAATTTTTGTCTTGTTCTTTCAGTTAGAATATGTAAAATCTGAATGAAAAATCACATGGAAAATCTGAATGGATACAACTAATTTCGAGAGTTCATCGATATAATGACTATCTACCTGAAGAAGTGCTACAATGTCTAGTCAGAACTCGAATGTATATTCGCATGAGAGAAATAAATAAAAAAATGTATGTGGAGAAAGAACAGCATAAAACCAACAAGAAAAGGAAGAAGCATTCAGGATTACCGAAAACAAGTTTTGACGCCTATCGTGCAGTAAAAACTTCGACTCCGACAAAAGACCAACCTTATTTCTCGACTGAACCAGAAATTCTTAACTTGGACAAATAAAACAATTAAATTCAGTATAAATTATAGTTATTATAAACATATCATATTCACGAAATATTAATTTTTCGATATAGTATGCGTGAAATTTCATTTTACGCACACTGTGTCGAGAAATATCGTATGAAACTCGTGCGTAACATGTTTCCGCACTTGTTGCATAATATGCTCATCATTCCTCATCGTCAGAATAATAATACAAAATATATACAAAAAAATGTAAGTTAGGTATACTGTAAATTTTATGAGATTCTCATTATTATATTAATCATAAAATATCTTTACGTTGTTAACTTTCACGTTGTACCACTGTATTGTATATTGCTCACTGATGTGTTATTTTAATACTTAACTGTTGATGTTGTTCCACTGAATTATAAAATTGCTTACATGTCTTTTTAAATATATAAAATACAGTCGCCTGACATTGTGCGTATTGCATTATACCAAATTTGCATACTTTATTTTATGCCCTACCAATAAAATTGTAATCACCTATTTTACTAATTTTTTATTATATCTACAAATTAAATTTCTGAGTGTACATCAAATTTTTGTGCATTTTATAATTTCGCAATATTTGAAACAGCCGCTCGTGAATTCCCCAGAAAAATCCAACATTAGCAAAACTAATCCCTATCGATCTAGGGAATTTCGACGGTTGGTACACTGTCGTACTTAAGTCCATCGCCAAACGAGAGAGAAACTTTTTTAGAGAGAGAAGCTGCACTCCTAGGCACACCATCTATACTCACACCACGGTCGTACGGCGCCGTAGGCTTTGCCCGGCCGCTAGTCGCAACAAACGCGAGGCCCTAATTTTTTATTTTTAATAATAATTCATAAATATATTATAATATAGATTGTACTATTTATTTTAATGAGAAAGATATTATTTGATATTGAATATAATATTTTATTAATTGAATTCAATATTGATATAGATTTACTAAGTTTATTTTAGTATTTATTTTTACGCGCGAGAGAACTAGGCGGTAATGCTTTAAAGTATTAACAATTTTCTAACCATTTATTCGATTGAAGTGAAACTTTCCAGAAAACTTATTTGGACCTTGATGAACAACTTTCTCACTGGAAGTTTTCGGTTGCTCGAAATTCGTTCGACTTCCGAAGCCCTTTAAGATATTCATAACTGATTTTTGCAATGTCGCGGAAAAAAATTAATAACTTTCTTGGTAATAATAATATAAACCTTTTTATTTTTTAACCAATCCTGAAACACTATAATACATGATTCCTGCAAATTTCGTTCAAAAATTCTGAAAATTGAGTAAGCTAAAGCGAGTTGAAGTCAAAATAGACGAGAATTAAAATAATAGACCGATAAAAATAATAAACAGACCGATCCGAAACGATCTCTGATTGGACGCTCCTCAGCCAACCAACGGTCTCCGCTGAGTTAGCGGAGTTAGCGGAGTAAACGGAGAGTTACAGAATCGCAACCCAGATAACAAAATGTCTACACAATGCGAGCGTATACGCTCTCACGCGTGCGGATTAATCCCCACAGCATGAGCTCATATGACCACACAGATGCGTCATCAATTGCGACTCATATCGCTCGCACGTCGTGATGGTATGAGGTTTGTCCGGATAGTACCAATTCAATTGATATGTTTCGTAAAATAAATCAGAAACAGCTTATTTATTATGCAAAAATTTTATTCAGAATACATATAAAATTAAAATACGAACTATTATTCAAATGTTCATATTTCATGTTGAAATTCGAACTTCCGAAGTTTCAACAAATCGACCATTTTTTTTGGTTTAATGTTATGACTTATGATAAACTAGGTATACCGGGAATATTCGGTGAAAGTTAACGATCCCCTTCCTACGGCCTAACCAACACAGGCGCGCACCGCGTGCGTGAGGCTCGGCGGGCGGGGCTGAGCGACCAGTGGTGCTTCTACCAAATCTTCCGCGCTAGGCCGAGTCCGCATAGCCCACCTCGATACTTAACCTAAAAAGCAATCATCGCACTGAACACGGTAAAGAATGGACGCGAATAAAATGGATTTGCCTGATGTGAACATTTATTTTCGAAATTTATGAACGAATTTAAAATCAAATATCAATCAATTAAAGTTTAAGATTTAAGTATTGATTATCAGTGTTTAGGATCGATATTTGAGACGAAGAGGAACAGGTAAGTGAAGGGTAAATCATTGAAGACAACATGGTCAAAAATTGTTTTATTTATTGATTTATTTATTTATTAACAGAAAAATGAAATTTATCAACGATTATTGGTTAATCGAGGGATCCATTGCTGTTGAATTATGGCGTACGTCCAAACTTATCGGAGATTGAATGCTTGGGAATCGAAGAGAGGCTACCGATGAGCCACTGTCGATGACTTCATTCTCCGCATCGTACTCTGATCAAATGATTCATTATGTTATTATTAAACTAAAGTTAACACAAACACCGAAAACTTTCTCACGAATTCTTAATTTTCATTAGATTGAATACTAGTATTCCGAACAGATGTTTTGAATAAAATCTAGGTCTGAAAATAAATGAATCAATAAATAAATCAATAGATAAACCAATTTTTGACCATGTTGTCTTCAATGATTCACCCTCCACTTACCTGTTCCACTTTGTTTCAAATATCGCTCCTAAACACTGATAATCAATACTTAAATTCAATTAATTGATATTTAGTTGATTAATCTTAAAATAAATGTTCACGTCAGGCGAATCCATTTTATTCGCGCTCATTCTTTTCCGTGTTCAGTGTGATGATTGCTTTTTAAGTTAAGTATTTATCGAGTTAGCGTGGATGGGCTATAGTATTTATCGAGTTAGCGGGGATGGGCTATGCGGACTCGGCCGAACGCGGAAGATTCGGTAGAAGCACCACTGGCTGCCTAGCCCCGCCCGTCGAGTCTCACGTACGCGGTGCGCGCCTGTGTTGGTTAGGCCGTAGGAAGGGGATCGTTAACTTTCACCGAATATTCCCGGTATATGTTTAATTACCCCAAGGTTACGGACGATAATGCGTGATTATTCGTAGAATATCCGGAATAATGAAATACAGGACCACTTATATAATACACAACACTTGATTTAAAACGCACAAGTCGCATACGTACAGTGGTCGGACAATAAACACGTGATCGAAACGTTGAGAATAACCGGCGCAGTAGCGACCATCCGATGAGTATCATCGCGCACGCTACTGTACCGCGTTTGCAGAACTATAGATAAAATTTATATTTATCATATAATCGAAACGTATTAATGATCAAAAATAATCATCTCACATCGAATTTCCATATGTTTAAAATAATTGAAATAATTATTGTGTAACCTAAAAATATAAATTTAATGCTTTTTGTTGATTCGATATCATCATTTCCTTCCATACAAATTTCATATAACTATTATTTCGCAAGAAAGGTCCAACAAATTTTTCTCCCAATGTTGACAATTAGGTTTGATCTGAGAGAATATTTGTCACGAATTCTGAAACATCGAGTAAATCTTACGAACTGTTTTATGATGAAAATAATATTGATCATCTCATATCGGATGATTCCCAACAAACGAGAAAGTATTGAAACGAAATCGATTTCAGAATTTTCAATTCCGTTTCTTTGAATTCCCGAATTCAGTATAGGTTATTCTAATCACAATCTATTCGTTTCAATTCGTCTATTCGATTCTATTTGGTTCTATCCGTTATTTTTTATCCCGTCCTATTCGCGGCAATGCTGACTTTCGTCGCCAATACGATTCAATTTTGTATTCAGAATAACTTATTGCGATTCCGAATCCGATTCAGTTCTATCATTCCGAATGAATTCTTTTGATAGAATACAAATCATCCGAATCAATCAGCATTATTTTTCAATCCGAAGGAATTCTTTTGATAGAATACGAATCGTCCGAGTCAATTCGAATCAATCAGCATAGTTTTTTGTATCCGTATGAATTCTCTTGAAAGAATACGAGCTATTCGAATCGATTCGAATCAATCAGTACAGTTTTTTCTATCCGAATGAATTCTTTCAAAATGATACGGATCATCCGAATCAATCAGCACAGTTTTTCTATCCGAATGAATTCTTTCAAAAGAATACGGATCATCTGAATCCATCCGAATCAATCAGCATAATTGTTCCGATCCGAGTGAATTGTTAAGAAAATCACGGAAAATAAGAAACGGAATGCAATTCGTTTTTTTTCGTTGCATTCAATCCGAATGAATGCTGTAGTATTGGACAAATACTGGCTAGGGATATTCCCAGAAGTAGGGTTGGTAGACAGGGGCTAGGGAGAGTAGGAATACTGGATTAAGGGAGCTTTCCATCTACAGACAAAAGTCGACACAGTCAGACACACAGTATTATGATTGGCTGGATCTAACGGAAGGGACCAATCGTATTGCTGTGTGTCTGACTGTGTCGATTTTTGTGTGTAGATGGAAAGCTCCCTAAATAAAGGTACACGCGAGCGACTAAGCGATACGCACATTAAATTGTTTTATTTAATTACTGATACCTCAGACACTACAAATGCCTTAAAAATGGTATATTCTCATCTTGAATTGAACTGAATCATGGAATGTACAAATCAATTATTTTAACGAATTAACTTATTGATGAGTTCGTCTTAATTCGGGACACCTTCAATATATTAAATTTACTTACTACTAGTACACTATTTGATTATCAAAAATTTTCGGAGTGACTGTGAAATTTCGCTATCATTTATTTTTTTAAAGTACATATTGATGTCAATCCTCACGAATCAAAGTTTACCTATCGAGTCGAAAAGTGTTAAGAATTGTAATAGGCGGCAATAGATCCAGATCGACACCGGACATCAGATGATCAACCAAATTAAGCAATTTCAACTGCGTCCAGAATTCGGATGGGTGACCCACGTGAATAAATTTAATTAGTCCGTGAATAGATGATTTTCACCATCCTGGAAATATTAACTGTGCTCTACCACTCGAAAAAGAATCAACTATTGATGAAAAAAATATTTTTTGTCCAGATAATATATCGAAAATAAACAAAAACAATAAATGTATTATGTCATTTTTCAATTCGTTTCAATACAAATCAACGTATTAAGGAATCGAATTAAATCGTATTGAAAAATAATACCAAAATTATTCTCTATTCGTTCCCATTTGATCGTATGCGGATCGCCATCTTTCAATTCGTTCTTATACGAATTATCGAAAAAACAAACCGGATTCAATCGTATTGAAAAATCTCAATCCGTTTCAATACTTTTCCGTTTGTTGGGTTGCACACTGACATCATGGTGCCCGCACACGGTGCGGCGCACAACAGCGACACACGTGATTGTATGGCTCCGCACGCGTGATGGCTAGATGCGACTCATTACCACTGATCTCTACTAATTACTGGATGGGGGATAGCGCGAAATTCCTATAACCAATTGAACGGCTGTGGTGGCCATTTGCTTTGAGTCCAGGGGCGACAATCTCCAACGTTATTTCATGAGTCCTTGCGATGGTGGAGCCTCTGTTAGTCATGACGCTGAACTAGATAAATAATCATAATAATCTGTACCGCTATGCACACGCTGTGTTTTCTCGAATATAACCTCTTATGTGTAAATAAATATTATTCATTGTAGGTATCACCCGAACTAGGTAATTATTTAAGAAGGGGCTGAATCAATCAAGTCGAGTCAAATTTTGTGATATTGCTTCTACTTGATTGATTGAGCCCCTTCTCAAATAATTACCTAGTTCGAGTGATACCTTCACGATGAATAATATTTATAAAAGGTTATGTTCGAGAAAACACCGCGCAAGATATGTACGGGATTGCGTATGTGGTCGAAGTCACTGACACGAAGTTTTATAGTGTGAGTGTCGCTTTCAGCGCCATCTACTAGTCATGACGCGAAAAACTCTGCCTCAGCTTGCTCCATTTGCGCTTGGAGGCCCTGTTTGAGTCTCTGTGCCACTCCACGTGACCTCCAAGCGAATCAAGCGCATATACCGTTTGAAATTCCCGCTCAAAATTGTCAGGGCAACCCAAACAAAATGGCGACCGTAAGGAAATAAAGGACTTCAAATTGTTTCAAAAATTTCCACAGCAAAGCCGCCTATCCCCCATCCAGTAATTAATAGAGATCAGTGCTCATTACGCTCGCACATGTGCTGGCGTCACTTCGTGCTAGCAAGAATGGCGCGTTCTCGCCCGCACGACGTGAGTCGCACGTTGTGACGGCTCTGTGCGTCTATAAGCTTTTTGTTGATAACCCATCTGTTTGGTCAAAGACTACATACCCGAAAGGGTGATAAGTCGAAAAAAGGATAGAGAGAGAGATCTGTTTGGTCAAAACTCGAAACACAGGATTTAAGTTGGAGCTACTTTGTTTATCCGATTTTTCTCGAAAACTGGATTGAAGTGATTGACGAAATTAGTAAAACAATTAGGAGCAATGTTTGGTATAATAAATCATTGAAAAATGATGCCTGGTTTATGCAGCGCCGTAACTTGACTTAATTTAAGGATCGACCAATCAGGAGGCTCAATTCATCTGGCGCGTGGCTAAAGCAGCCTCCTCACTGCTCGATTCCTAAATTAAGTAAAGTTACGGCGCTGCATAAACCAGCCATCATGAAGTTGTGGGCTAACTTCATATAGGCGCTGCTGTCACAAATTCGAACCTCTGACATAGTCGATAAGCCGTAGTATCAAGAATCCCGCATTACCGACACGAGTCCAAAAGTGACGTAAATAAAAGAGGAGAAAGGCGAAAACAATAACCTCCGTTGTTGAATGTATCCGACGACGATATCGGAAACTGTCAGTATTATTAAAAAGCATTTCTGCCAATCAATTCGCTCGTATTATAATCGGCGATTGCTACTTGTGTTATACCACACTTCCATTATGATAGACAGACACAGTTTCTCCTATACGTACTCCGAGATACTCTAAACAAAACTGAACCTAGCCGAACGCTTTCCCGAGTTTTCCTATCCACATTAATAAATATCTACTCCTTACTCCTTTCCTTCCTCTCCACACCGATCGTATAATTTTACGATCCATAATACCGGTTGAATTTTCTCAACGAAGCTGATACTATCTTTAATAAATCTTAGATAACAAGTAATAAGGAAACGAAAAACGGAAAATGGCATCTAGTGTCGAAGAATTTCTGTCCGGTCCTCTGGTCACTTGGGTAAGTACAAATTGTAAACACAAGTAACAATAACAAGTAGGTAAAATAATTTGAATTCAATGTTTTTATCTTTTTTTTTATTTACAACATGAACTTTAATAACACAATCATTACTCAGAAGCAATTGTCAATTACTTATCACAGTTTACAAGCTGTCTTGAGGATCCTGACGCTGTTGTCGGCTACGAAGATCTAGTTGACGGAGTCGTACTACATGATGTTTTTTTACAAATGTAAGTGCGGAGCATGACGCATGATGATTTTATGGAAATCTTCAATTTCACTGTGCAAACTGCTCATTTTTTGTTTTACAGAAATCCAGAACCACTGCATGACGGGGTGGTACCCAGTGTTGGAAATCCGGCGATAAGAACGAAAAATTTGAATCATGTTATTGGAAACATTAAGCAATTTTATGAAGAGGAATTGGGCCATGTTGTTCTTGTTCTACCAGATGCTGTCAAGCTAGGAAAAGATCCCGAACTTTCAGTTATCGAAATAAAATTACTCCTCTTGCTACTTTTGGGATGTGCAGTTCAGTCTCCTAACAAAGAAAAATTCATAACTAAAATCAAAGATATGGCTGTCGACGTTCAATTGGCAATAGTCGATTGTATAAAACAGGTTGATAATATTATAATGATAAACTTTTTATCTCATGCATCATACAAGGTGAATTCTGTTCCCTTCCGTTTACTTGGAGTAGCGTTGAGGTGCCGAAAGTCGAAAGTCGAAATTGGCAATTGTTTGCTATTGGACAGCTAATCAAGGAGCCAGTAGCACTGATCTCTATATAAACTGGATGCGGGGTCGACCTTTTTGAGCGATACCACTAGGAGCTCGAAAATCGTCGGTAGCACAGTCTGACGAAAGGACTCGGTACTAGGTTTCTATGGTAACCACGCTACAAACAGCGCGGCGGGTGTTTCGAATTGTTTGAATTATATTTGATGCGCGCCACGGTTTTATATTTATTATTCGGCTGTAATTGATAATTCAAATTGTGTTGGATTTTGCAATTCTTATTTGCTTTAGGTATCGTCGCAAGAAATTTTTTTCGTGTAAAATTCAAGCCAAAATAGTCTGAATTAAAAAAAATGTTGATTTTTCAACATTCAAATCACTGGTTCAAACCCTTAATTCAATGACAGCTGTTCTTACGCGCGCTTCACGGACGGGGCTGTGCCATCGCCTGTTTGAAACTGCTCGCGATTAAATTAGTATCGTGGCCTCTCGTCATACAGCGCTGATAGTACTTAAGATGGCTTCTATGCATCACAGCCTACTGCCTATGCCAAGCCGCACTATCCCGCATCCAGTTTATATAGAGATCATTGGCCAGTAGTCACTAACACTATTGTCGATTGTTACTCACAGCCACCTTAGCATGACTCTAAGTGGACGTATATTAGGAATTCACCCTGTATATGATTGGTACACAAACTTGAAGTGAAGCTATTTTGCACTACTATCTTTGAATCAATGATACCCAATAATAAAATCGAACGTTAAACTATATGGAAGTAAATAACACTTCAAATCGTAGCATTGCACTCTAACAATCAGAACTTAGAGTTGAGGGCTTGCATATACCTCGACATCCAAATTTTAAGCCCATGGTTGGAATTGGATTATGGAATGATTAAGGCTGTTGTTTATTTGGCTAAGAGTTATGTTTTTCATTGATGACTTGTCCACAAAATCCCATTCAGATCTACTGAAATGATTCATCTAAAAGACAATCACAACTTTCATAAGCACACCCATAATTACTCTGGCACCGATCATCTGAAACAAACCCAATTTCACACAAATATTCTAGACGAGGATGTCTGCTATGTGAACTAAGAAAATTGCATCACATTCATGGGATGTAGTTTTTTTCATAGACTCACTTTATTTTTCTTAATTATCACGGTCACTAATTATATTTTTGCACTCATCACACAAGTTTCTTGATCGATTTCTACACCCGTAGTTCAGGCAGTGCGAAGATGTGTACTGAATAAGTATTATTGAACTTAAATCCTGCAAGTACAAAATTTTTCATGTAATCCTGTACAAAGTGGAAAATGAGTTGATTTAAAGGTAATTGAAAATAAAACAAATTTCTCAAAAAATGAGAAATTAATTTCGAGGTGTATGTATGCCTTTGAATTAGAGAAGGCAAGAGCTTAAATCGACTTAGTCCCTCGTTCTATCCCTTTAATTGAGGAGAGGTGTGGAACTACAATTGGGATTTCTTGAAAGATACTGAGGAATTAGGAATCTTGAGAAAAAATCAGGGTTGTTACAGACCTGGAAAACCGGGAAAAGTCAGGGAATTCGAAACACACTGGAAAAGTCAGGGAAGAGTCAGGGAATTTCAGAATGAACCGGGAATTCGGTACGAAATTTGCGTTCAGGATCTACTCGATTTTTACCAACCGGTCTATTTCTCGAATTTCTCCGAAACGGAGCTATTAATCGACTTGTCCTTTTGGCAGAGTAATGAGTCCGAACTGGTACGTTTGATCGGATGAAATCGGGATTTTTTTAAATTTTTTTATCGAAAAGTGTCGGCATCCCTTTTATTTCGGTTATATCACAGCCTATACCTACATAAAAAGTGCAAAATTGACCTCTGTAGCCCGATTCTATATGGAATTCCGAACACAACCATCTAAAAACATCTTTGTTTTTGACAACGGTGAAGGGGCAAAACGTATTCCACGATTTTGTGGTAATTGCCGCTGGCAATCGTGGAAATCGCGAAAATTCCCTAGGGAGGTAATGAAGTCCACGCTAGAAATGAGCGATTTTTTATTCGTTTTAAATGCAAGAAAAAGGGCCTATTACATCCACTTACTAGTTCAAACTTTGATCATACAGGGTGATTCAGTTTGACCGGACCATATTAAATGGGCATATTCCTTGTCGAATTCTAAGACTAAAGTTCCATAGTGAAAAATTGAAAAATTGATGAATTAAAAAAAAAAAAAAAAACTATGAATTGGTGGACTTAGGCAACCGAAAACTAAGGAGCGGACGACCTGGCTGCCAAAGATTGAAAACGGAATCGTTAAAGTGAAAATTAACACCCGTTATCCGTTTTTATATGGATGGAAAAGATAGTTTTTCGCGAAGGAACTTTAGTCTTAGAATTCGACAAGGAATATGCCTATTTAATATGCTCCGGTCAAACTGAATCACCTTGTATATCCTTAATCAACGTTTCTGAATTCACTGGAAAAAGTACATTTTTGGTCTGGAAAACCTGGAAAAGTCAGGGAATTTCGTATCTCCAGTTTTGTAACAACCCTGAAAAAAAACAATTTAATTCAAGGATTGATTTATCCGAGGATTGTTATACCTCATTGATGATTTCCATGTACTTTATAAGTTTTTCAAAGAAAGATTACACATGGGGTAATTTAATTCCCAAATTTTCTTAAAAATTGAAAAACAAAGTTCCATATTCTACCAGGTGCCAGTTTTATCAAAAATAATATTTCAATCACTATTTATTAATGGCGATTTATATCTTTCAGGTGACAGATGATCAAAATATTGTGATAACTCAAGAATCGATGGAGAATGTTAATATGGGTGTATTATTCAATCAAATTAGAAGATTGGTTCATGATCGAGATTTGTATTATGAGGTGAGCTAAATCACTCGACTAATCTTTCGTTACAATTTCTATTTCCGTCGTCATTGTTGAAAATATTCATCACTTACTACAACTTCAAAGAAATGAACTTTATCTTCTCTGCTCCTTTGGGCTGCTCTGTAGAAATGGAAAGGCTCATCGACTACTGAAAACTCAGACAATAACGAGTCTGCTATAAGCAGCGTTGACATTGAGGAAATGAGTAAGCCCCATCAAATGAACAGTATTGTAAAATCAGACAGAGGCAACAACCACCATCATGCCGTTGAATTAGCAGATTGGAAATCAAAAGTCAGAAAACAGCGCCAAGAACTGTAAGTAGCTAATTCTTAACAAGAACTGAAGATCACTAAAGACCTTGGCTTTCAAACATGATATGTTTTAATCAGGGAAGAAAAAACAGAAGCATTACTCGAATGCAAGGAAGAAATGGAACACACTAAGACTGCACTCGCCAAACTCAGGCAAGAGGTGAACCTTTTTCCCATTTGATATATTTATAAGTAGATTATGTTCAACAAGCAATGTGAATGGAGATACCCACTGGGGGCAAATTGCATTTCAGCTGACATTATTCAAAAGCTCTTCCTTGAACACACTCCTACATGATGTTGCAGATGATTTTATACAAGATTCCAATGTGTTAACTGAAGAATGATTAGAACATACATATGGGATAGTCCAGGAATTTTCGAACGGTTGGGAACCCTTACCCCTTTTGATTTGCGATTGGATTTTTTCCAATATAGCCCGATACCATGTGATGACTGTGAATTTTTTTTTAATTTTTTCATTAAGTTACGATTTATGGAAAATCGCTTCCCACGACAGTTACTTGTTTTTCGAACGGTTTCAGCACCCGAACCAGATGTCACACGAAAAAGTGATCCGTATAAAAACTGTCCAGTTTAGCATGTACTTTCAACTGAAATTTTATTTTTATTTTTTCGCATCCCAGGAATAGCTAATTATTGGCATGAAAGACCAAAAATCGAAAATTCCAAATGTGGCCGTTCTCGATACTTTTGAAATTCACACACAAAATTCTGCACGCAAATACAAAGATTTTAAGACCTTGAACAGGATGGGCCGACATTGCGTTTCGGAGTTACAGCCATTTCAATCTTGTGAAAAAAAATACATATTTCACGAATTATTTTTTCTCAATAGTTTCATCGTAATCGTTGTATGATACTAATTATATCGCGTTACTTATGCCATAAAGTCGTGAGCGACATTATCCGACCTTTTGGTCTTCTTGAAACCAGAAGGTCGTATAATTTTTGTTCATGCCATTCACCTAAAAATTCTCAAATATGAATAAATCCGTGAAAATTTCGAAAATCGAAAATTGGTCGATACGAGAGAAAAAAAAATCGGGACAGATAAATCCAGAAGGTCGTATCGATCAAAATTTTAGATTTTCGACATTTTTACGGATTTATTCATATTTGAGAATTTTTAGGCGAATGGCATGAAAAGAAAATATATGCGACCTTCTGGTTCCAAGAAGACCAAAAGGTCGGATAGTGTCGTTTACGACCTTGTGGCATTAGTAACGCGATATAAGTAGTATCATACAACGATTACGATGAAGATATTGAGAACAAATAATTCGTGAAATATATTTTTTTTTCACAAGATTGAAATGGCTGTAACTCTGAAACGCAATGTCAGCCCATCCTGTTCAAGGTCTTAAAATCTTTGTATTCCCGTGCAGAATTTTGTGTGTGAATTTCATAAGTATCGAGACCGGCCACATTTGGAATTTTCGATTTTTGGTCTTTCATGCCAATAATTGGCTATTCCTGGGATGCGAACAAATGAAAATAGAATTTCAGTTGAAAGTACATGCCAAACTGGACAGTTTTTATACAAATCAATTTTTCATGTGACATCTGGCTTGGGTGCTGAAACCGTTCGAAAAACAAGTAACTGTCGTGGGAAGCGATTTTCAAAAAATCGTAACTTCCGAACCGCAAGTTGAAAAAATTCTAAAAAAATTCACAGTCATCACATAGTATCGGGCTATATTGAAATAAATCCAATCGCAAATCAAAAGGGGTAAGGGTTCCCAACCGTTCGAAAATTCCTGGACTACCCCGTATATAGGGTGGCAATATTTTTTCGCCTTTTTTTTTCAAGCCCACATTAAAATTTGTCAGTTTGATCCATTTTAAGAGCTCTCTCTAAATTTTAGCTAAATTAAAAATTTTTTAGAGGTCGCTCAAGAATTTTGAAAATGCTAAAATTCAACGAAATCGATTTTTTTCTTCCATATTCTTCACTTGCTCCCTAATCCAATCTTTCCTAGGTGGATAAACGAAAAAACACAAAAATTCTAACAAACTTTCAATGGTCTTGAGCGATCTCTAAATCTCAATATTAAGACTTGATCTTTTCACAACTACTAAGTTTGAGAGATTTAGAGGTAGCTCAAGACCATTGAAAGTTTATTAGAATTTTTTTTGTTTAATTCTTGAGCGACCTTGAATATCAATGTTTTTACTTGAAATTTCAGTATGTTCCTCTACAACCCACCGAGGAAAGATTGAATTAGTGAGCAAGTGAAGAATATGAAAAAAAATCCCTTTTGTTGAATTTTAACATTTTCAAAATTCTTGAGCGACCTCTACGAAATTCTTCATGTAGCTAAAATTTGGAGGGGGCTCTTAAAATGGATCAAACTAACAAATTTTAATGTCGGCTTGAAAAACAGAGGCGGAAAAATATTGTCACCCTAATACATAGTTTCTTCAAATTTGACTGTTCCAATCAACACATTTATTCTGCGAAACTTTTCTTTGTAAACTTATGCAGGATAAGAATATACCATTTATGTGAGACTCAAATAGATATACCTTCTCCAGAATTCTTTGGATTTCAGATAATAAAGTAGCTGCATGCTTCTGTTTTACTTACCATAATTGATAAATTAAGTTGGCTGGAACGAAAATAAATTTCACACCAAAGGTCGCTTGTTTTTGTGTATTTCAATATTAATCAGAGAATAACAGTCCCATGGTACCGCAGATCATGAAGGATTGATAAATACCTAGTCAATCTTGCAATTTGGACTTTTCTTTGGCGAGATAATGATTCACAGTTCTCTGATGTATTACCTGATTGTTGATTACGGTTCACAGAACCAAGAACTCATGCACGAAGCACGCACAGCAAAATCATACAGAGATGAGTTGGACGCAGTCATTGAACGCGCGGAGCGAGCTGACCGACTTGAAATGGAGGTAGTCCGGTACAAGGAGAAACTAGCAGACATTGAATTTTACAAAACACGAATTGAGGAAATACGGGAAGACAATAGGTAACATAAATATCCCATATCATTTCTCAACTCTCGAGTAAACTTGTGCTTTTATTTCAATTTCAGAGTATTGATGGAGACTAGAGAAATGCTGGAGGAACAATTAACAACCACAAGAAGGCGGTCGGACAAAATCCCGGAACTAGAATCAGAGATAATAAAGTATAAGCAGCTTTTGAATGATGCGTCTTTGGTAATAATACGATTTCACATATCCATCCAGTTATTTGCTGCGTCTGTTGTCTTTATTCATGCTAAAGATCGAATATTACAGGAAAGAGAAGCCGACAAAGAAAGGTATCAAGAAATATGCGATGAAAACGCGCAACTCCGGTGTATAACAAAAGGGAATTTAAATGCAACTGCTATATCACCTTCTATGAGCGACGCGGAAGAGCCAGGTGAATATCCGAGTCTGCAGGATAAAATTTCATGACTCTATAATCAATCTTGTGTATTTTCATTCCAAAGCCACCGCAGACAATAGCTTGTCCGAACAGCTGACAAACAATGCGCAAACTCGAGCACTGAAATTAGAGCTAGAAAATCGGCGTTTAGTTACGTTGATTGATTCACTTCAAGAAAATTCGTTTCACGAAAGTTCGACGAGAGTTTTAGAGCTGGAAAAAGAAAAGAAAAAATTATCTTTGAAGATCAACCAGCTGAACGATAACAATGAACGATTAACTCAACAGAACACAGATCTGGAGAGAATATGCAGAGATGCTCTTGAGGAAAATAAAAAACTCCAAGACTCTTTGAATAATAAACGAGCCGTCTTTGATAAACAACAACTAGAAAATCAGGTATAATCATGTTTGTTTTATGGAATTCCAATTCTATCACTAATGAAGTTAATTATTTAACAAAAAATGATCACTCTTCCAGACACAGTCTTCAATGATCTCAGATTTGGAAAGGAGTCACGATCTAGCGGTGAAAGAGAAACAGCGTGTTCAATCGCTTCAAGAAAGTGCGCAACGACGAGCCGACGATTTGGAAAGATCTTTGGATTTAGCAAACCAAAAATTAGAAGAGCTGAACAATACCGAGAGCAAGCTATCCGATGCGGTATTAAAGTGTACAGAGCTAGAAACAAGACTTGTTAACTTTGAGAGAGAAAAAGAAAATGCTCAGCGTGACGTCAACAAGTATCGACAAACTATCGAAGTAAAACGGCTAGAATTAATTCTGTTGTTATACGATAGGAGAACTTGAGACAAATTATATCAAGCTTACTTTTTCCACAGGATAAAGACATCGCACTTGACAAAGCGGCAAATGAGATTGAAATTGGCAATAAAACGATCGCGCAACTAAAGCAAGAAGTTGCGGAATTTAATTCCCAAATTTCTAGGTAACATCTAGCAATAAACACCTGCTTCTTCTTCTACTTTTAAGCTGGATATTTACTGACACCATGGTCGGTTCTCATTCACATTATCTTACTTTCAATGCAGGCTACGGGATATAGAGAGATCTAGTAAAGAACTAGATTCCAGAGCTGCGATCGACAGAGAAACGTTAGAAGCTTTGCAGTCCGATCTGGTCGCGGAGAAATTAAACACCCAGCATTTATCTACAGTATTAGAAAAGTTTGGAGTCAATATCAACATGCTATTATCACTGCCCACCGACACCATAATAGAAACGTACGTATACGGGGGGACGTTCTACGTCAAATCAGTCACCTCAATTTTACTGTATCAAATTCCGTTCAGTACCTTAGAAGATTTCGATTCACCAAAACATGAGAACTTGATAAAACTTGGCAGAAGCATTGTACTTGTGCGATACTTCAACTTTTGGTCGAAAAATTGGGGTGGCTCATTTGGCATAGAATGTCCCATGCGCCAACGAAAATTCAGTCTCAGAATGTATATCTGTGTTTTATCCAAGCCACGTAATCAATAAATTCCCACTTTCAGGATAGCTAAAGTTCCGGAAGTTATTAACAATGTCAAAAAATTCGTAACAATCGAATCTCTGCCTGTTGAACAGTCGTTCCCAATCAGCAATTCTCCTGTTTTGGATAACATTGACACAATTAGCGAGCACAAGCGTTTGCAAGATACCGTGGAGATATTAGAGGTATACATTTTCGTGAACGTTATCTTCCTGCATAGGAGGGCACAGCTAACATACAATGATAACATCGTGTAGATACTTGTATTTCACGTTATACCAACCCTTTTAATAAGGATCTTTGTCACTTCAGATTGAGAGTAAAAAAGTTCGCTCTGAGTTAACAGCCTCACATACTACCTCGGACAATCTCTTAGCAGAGAATGCTAAGCTACAAGTGAATATAACTACTCTGCAGTCTCAGAACACGTCGTTGACGACTCAGCATACAGCGTTGCAATTAGCAAACTCGCAGTTAGTGGCTGAAAAAGAAGAGGTAGTAATTTTGTCTGATTTATTTACATCAATTGTAAGTGCTGATGAATAGATGATATGAATCAATGATGTAATATTATTGACCCGTTTAACGAGGATTGAATTTTATCATCGCAGCTATTGAAGGAACGTGCTTCTCAGCAAAACATACACGCTCAATTAGTAAGCGATCAAATAGCTCTTCAGATCCTTCATGAAGGTCTGAACAACGAGTATGAAAAATTACTTGTCGAAAGAGAAGTTGTGAAATCGACTCTTAGAGATGTTAAAAACGAGGCCAGAGCTCTGAGAGAGACTTGCCAAAGTCTGGAGGCTAAGACTAAGGCTTTGCAAGCTGAGAGAGAAACTCTTATCAATAACGCTAAGAGCTTGAATAATTTACGAGGAGAACATTCCAAGCTGAAGGTAAGAAGAGAGGGATATTCTTCCTCTCTCCAACTTTATTTGAAATAAAACTAAAGTGAACTGAACGCTATGTGTTTTGGTTGCAGGATGACTTTCGAAATCTTTTCACAGCCACAGAAAAGCTCAGATCTGAGTACAGAAATTTACAAGAGGATTACAAGAGCAATAAAATGGAAACTAATCGGCTGAGCCTCAAGCAGACTGAAACTAACGGGGAACTGGTTCTCAAAGATGAGAGATGTTCGTATTTAGAATTCGAAATGAGCAAGCTAAACCAACGCTGCGAGGTATTGCCGATGGTTACTTAATAAAATTGGAGGATTTCGCTATGTTTTCAAGCTCTGTAAGGATATTGTTATTTTAGATGTTGCTGCAAATGAACTCTGGTTTGGACAACGACAGACGTTCGTTGATGGACCATGTCAGCCTACTTTTAAGCCAGTATCACGAGCTGCTGACACATTCCTTAGATGACAAGGAACACTTTCACATGGAAGAGAAGTTGTTCACGTTAGTAAAGAGCCAAATTTATTTCATTAACATTGTCTTGGAATTTATCAGAATATACATTTTAGTGTGATAATACTGAAGGTAGAGTCATGTTACTCCCTACTCCCCACTCCCCCTTGATTTCAAGAAACCGATAATATGATCCGTTTTCTTCAGCTTCTCTCGATGGTTTCTAATACTGTGTTTCAAGGTAGTTTACTACCCACAGTCCAAGCCAAAAGTTGGAGCACGCTGAACATATACCGCGCATGCTTCGGTAACTCCTCTCTAGAGCAAACTTTCAATGGGTGACTGTCCTCGTTGCGTGTGGCATATGTGTGTGTACGACTACGCCTCTACGAAGCGTTGTTGTGCCTCCCTCCCTCTAGTTTTTTCCTCGCCGAGTACATTGTCACAGCTTATTTCACAGAAGCTGTATGTCAGATCGCTTTCATCTTTTGGAATAACATTCGGAACATACTAAACCACTACTTACTAGTTTTTTATCAAACTCTATAGCAGCAAAATGATGCTTTCAATCAAAATGGTGGTTTTGATAGCCTGGATCCGATGCTTTCCATGTTAAGGGGGTATATACACCTTTAAATGGGTTGAATTTCTGAAAAACAATTTTCCTTTTTTTTTTCAACTTGAAGATTCTGATAAAATTTAAAAAAATCATCATGTTTGGGGAGGGTTTGACCTTCATTATCCATATCTTACATCATGTATTACTTCCAGTCTAATAGTGGCTGCGCTGAAGACAGGAAAATACAAAATCACTCGGTTGCCGCAAAGAATCAGACCCAGCGTTGTACCGATCTTGGAATTTTTGGTTCTCAATTGTTCATAAGACAAGCCTCTATCAGATGAACATAGAACTTTTTGATATTGCAAGAATTACTTGAGTTATTGAATTTTTTCGATTTTTTTTCCGAATTTGAAAAAAAATTTTGTTTATTTTTCTATTATTTCAACTAAATATGGGTTTATCAAAAAGTTCTATGTTCATCTGATAGAGGCATGTCTTATGAACAATTGATAACCAAAAATTCCAAGATCAGTCCAACGCCGGGTCTGATCAGCGCTGGATTAAGGGGGGGGGGGCTAAGGGGGCTGCAGCCCCCGGGCCCCGTAACCTGGAGGGCCACCAATTTCTCCAATTTCTACACTAACAGTTTAAAGATTGGGGCCCTGGGAGGTCCGTTAGGGGTCCTTAGCCCCGGGCCACCTATGATCTTAATCCGGCGCTGGGTCTGATTCTTTGCGCCAGCCGAGTGATTTTGTATTTTCCTGTTTTCAGCGCAGCCACTATCAGACCGGAAGTAGTACATGATGCAAGATATGGATAATGAAGGTCAAGACTCCCCAAACATGATGATTTTTTTAAATTTTATCAGAGTCTTCAAGTTGAAAAAAAAAGGAAAATTGTTTTTCAGAAATTCAACCCATTTAAAGGTGTATATACCCCCTTAAAACGTCCCACTTCCGAGGCGAATAGCTTATTTTCTGTACGTCTGAAGTTCATGAAAATTTAACTGTGCATGTATTAGGTCATTCTTAACACATAGATCAAATTTCTTGAACATCTATAGAAACTCGATTTAGTGGTGAACTACCTTAAATACACAAGATTGAAAGGCTTTTTTTTTAATGGATCTTTGGAAAAGAGTTTCATTCAGATTAAGGCCCGTTTGTTGTATACACTCTCAAAGTTAATACACAAAAGACCAAGGCCTAACTTGCCTTGCACTGTTTGTCCATGACTAGGGGATACCCACAATTGTTGGGAATCATCATCAATATTTAAGTCGAATGACGAATAACGTTCATTTATTTACAGAGACAAAGTGAATAATCTGTGTAGACAGAAGGAGAAACTTGAGGAGAAAATAATGGAGCATTATCGCAAGCTCGAGAGTTGTTCAACTAAAAAGTGAGCATAAGCTAAAACTTACAATAAACAATAGGAGTCAAAATGGATATTAGCATATGTTCTGGGGGTACAAGAGAAGATTCCTTATTTAGAAAATGACCGATTTTACAAGATCAGATTTTACAAGATCAGATTTTACCATTCTATTCATTCATAAGACCTCGAAATAACGTTTGAATTTAGGATGAAATCGTAGTATCATCCAATTATTTTGTTTTTCACTTATTCTAGAAAAGGGTTCGGCGCTAGCTTCGTGAGAAGAGTGAGAAAAGCGGGTTCTGAACTTCTCAATAAGGTGAGTGAAAATGAAATCAACACAAAAGATTTACATCTATGTTCTGAGGCAAGAATCTGATGAAATAGTTGGAAAAAAAAAGCTATTATGATCTTCATAGTCAAGAAAGTACATTCGAGGAATATGCTTCAAGAAAATGCCTAAAATTTCAATTCTTGTTCTACAGAATCGCAGATCCTGGGCCGAGGATACGAAACAATTGGATGGCAAAGCATACGAGTCCGAATCCGGTGGAAACGAGTCTGACGCTAGTGCAGATGACGTTAGACTGATGAGAGGTAAAAACCTTAGCTTGCTTCTTATTGTTGACTATGAGTAATTTCGAAATGTGAATCAAGGTCTATGACGAATAGCTATTTCATTTCATTATTCGATTACTCAAAAAATTGCAGAACATCAAGGGGCCAATGAGCTAAGAAGTGATCCCCTGTCTTTGGGCTACCCTGGAACTCGAAGAACGGTTTACTATACGGACGAAATTCCTAGTAGTACTACGACCCTGGATGTAAGTTTGTAACACAAAATTAAAATAAAAAAGATCTTCTATCTTGATGAAAAATTACATTATTCTTAAGGATAGTAATTTTCCTTTGAACAGGATCATGGGCTCCCTGAACCAGTGCAGAAGTTGGATGGAGATGAGAGAAGCACAGGTCAGATAGACTCTAATACAAACCCAGAACTGGACGCGCAAAGCGGTATAAAACACCCGGTTCTCATCTACAACAAAGTATCGGCGGTGATAAACGAGTCGAGAAACATTTCTGCGACCGAGAAAGATATTCTTCCTGAGAATAACGAAACAATGGTCGAAAGATCCTCTGAAAAAGACCCCAAGGCTGGCTCGGTTTGGTACGAATACGGTTGCGTGTAGTTCAATCGACGAACAGCTATCTAATTACGTTATAATTGCGTTATGAGTACAAATTGTAAATATGAGTGCTTATCTGATGAATGCTTTCTATCATGTTTGTAATTAAGTTTTAACTGCGGCTGGACAGTGCGGTGTTTTCTTTTTTAGGGAAAAGCTCCCTATGTTCATCGTTTTTAGTTGTCGAATGTAGACTTAGAAGATAATATGGATAGCTGATAAACAGGGAGAGGTTTCAAGGCATAATAACGCAACAAGGTGAGGTAGTTCTGAGTGTCAAAATTTATTTATTCACAATCGCTGCTCTTCTATTGATAGAAAATGTTTTTATCGCTATATACCTATACTAGTATTTACTACAAGACTGGTCTTTTAACGAATTTACTCGCCTTTTGTGCAGAGGCTCAACGATGTGCAGCTTTAGTATGATAATCAGCTTATTTTTTTGGCAAATTTTTAATTTTTTAAGAGACTTAAGACTTGGTCAACTTTCGCTGAATCGATAGAATGCTTTCTGTTCAATTAGGTAAAAATATCAATGTTGCAACTACAGTCCAAAGACTCATTAGGACCATAGTGAAGTCAATTTTACAGGTAATTTTGCAGCTGGCAGCTGTGTCACGGTTTCAAGATGAATGGAACGAATGTTCAAATAGACTTTGCTTGGGCCCTAATGCCGACATTAGTAAGTTGCAGCATGAATACTGTGAAATCTTTGCTTCGCAGTATTGTTATGCAAAAATAAAAGTGAGAAAAACTCTAATTCGACCTGCTGGAGTTTGCCAGTTACCATACCCAATCCCTTACATTATCCTAGACAGCTATCAACGCATAATTGAAGATGAACAATTATTAAAAACGGGTATAATGGCTGGTATGCATGAAACGAAGTATGTACAGTTGGGCAACAAAGTTCTTGTAGGGTCGTAATTTAGGCTCATGCAGTTTAGCGTCTGCGCTGTTGAGCAGGCCCTTCACACCGCATACCCCGCTCCCTCAGCTCATAGATGCGTTAAGCCTGGAGCACAGTAAACGCCGCGCGCCGTAAAACGGATCACCTACAGGCCGGGTCGGTCATGCACATCAAGCGCCGACCAATCACGTACGCGAATGTGTGAAGGGTCTGCTCAACAGCGTAGACGCTAAACCGCATGAGCCTAAATTTCAACCATACAAAAACTTTAGTGCCCAACTGTACATGCTGCTGTTTCAAGTACTTACTCCAAATTTGAAGCAGAAACTCCACTGTCGTAGTATTGGCTCCGTGCACGAAAATACTAATACTATTTAACTATCATTGTGTAACATATTCATGCATACTGTCAGCGCCATCTAAAATCATGCTCACCATTTGTCCATGTTTAACGTATGTAAATACACACGTATTTTTGAAGTAGCATATGTGCGTGCACCCAGCCAATACATACTATGCTTTCGTAGCATCTACTATCCCTAGTAGCAAAATGAGTCAAGTCTGCTTGCAGTCTTGCTGCAGGTTTTCTGCAGATCTTACTGCAGACCACTAGTGGACTACTTCCACATTTGAGTCCGGGGCTGACATCAGATACCCAGATAACAATCGTGCTCCGCACGTAACTCGCACGCCGTGCGAGACACACTGTGCGAACGTAATGCATCGCATGTGATCTACATGGCGTGCGTAGCACTCTGTGCGAGCACAATGCGTTCCGTGTGACTGCACGATTGCAGGCACGCGGTGATGAGCATGTGCCTCGCATAAAAAGGGCACGATTGCGCTATTCGTTGACTTTGGTAATGTAAAGTCAAAATTATTAACGAACATAATATGGGCCATTCCACGTGAACCGGATCAGTCAACTCTCCGATATTTTTTTAATTTTGCATGTCGATTGTCCTTGGGGAGTTAGATTTTTGTGCCAAAGGATTTTTCGATTAGTGCAAAATTCGTTGAGTTATTTGCATAAACAAATTCGTGCAAGGTTTTTTTCAAAAATTCATAACTCCGCCAAAAATGACACTAGACTCAATTTTTTTTTTCAGTTTACGCGGAAAGATTCATAGAATGTATAAAAAAATATGTACTTCGAAAAAAGTTTGTTTATCCATTGTTTATTTAACAATTAAGTTTTCAAAGATTTTTAAAACACACAGTGACACGATCAAAAATTTTTTTAAAAATACTGACATATACTTTGTACTATACTACAGCCTGTGAATTAATTTTAAGGACGTGTTATTTTTTGTTTTCGAGTAAAAAATCATTGAAGTTGGCGGCGCGTGCCAATTCCGGGTCGACCGACGCCGCGCCGCGTGGAACGTATAATGGCGTGCGTTAGACTGCTGTTCGCCGCTACTCGACGGACGCGTAGCAGCGGTATTCAAGAGTCATTTTCACAATGAAGGACACGATTTAAAAATCTGAAAAAAATACTGTAGTTTCCTAATGGCAACTATAAGCGACACGTTTAGTTTCAAGAACGTGTTCCTTTCCGTTTTCGAAATATTGCAGTTTAAAATCTTAATATGTATGCTAAGGATGTATGCTAAGATTTTAAACTGCAATATTTCGAAAACGGAAAGGAACACGTTCTTGAAACTAAACGTGTCGCTTATAGTTGCCATTAGGAAACTACAGTATTTTTTTCAGATTTTTAAATCGTGTCCTTCATTGTGAAAATGACTCTTGAATACCGCTGCTACGCGTCCGTCGAGTAGCGGCGAACAGCAGTCTAACGCACGCCATTATACGTTCCACGCGGCGCGGCGTCGGTCGACCCGGAATTGGCACGCGCCGCCAACTTCAATGATTTTTTACTCGAAAACAAAAAATAACACGTCCTTAAAATTAATTCACAGGCTGTAGTATAGTACAAAGTATATGTCAGTATTTTTAAAAAAATTTTTGATCGTGTCACTGTGTGTTTTAAAAATCTTTGAAAACTTAATTGTTAAATAAACAATGGATAAACAAACTTTTTTCGAAGTACATATTTTTTTATACATTCTATGAATCTTTCCGCGTAAACTGAAAAAAAAAATTGAGTCTAGTGTCATTTTTGGCGGAGTTATGAATTTTTGAAAAAAACCTTGCACGAATTTGTTTATGCAAATAACTCAACGAATTTTGCACTAATTGAAAAATCCTTTGGCACAAAAATCTAACTCCCCAAGGACAATCGACATGCAAAATTAAAAAAATATCGGAGAGTTGACTGATCCGGTTCACGTGGAATGGCCCATATACATAAATCGATAAGAATAAAAAATCGCATCAAATCAAATCAACTTTGTTCGTATTCAATTTAGAAAAAAAAAAAAAATACAAAAACAATCAATTCTTAACACGAAGAGGATTGGGAGATGAATAAAATATCAAATTTTCAGAGCATTGCGTAATTTTCTAAATCTTTCACAATTTCAGAAATTGAAATCGAAAATCACCGCATCCTTATAAAAATTTGACAAAGGTAGGATAAATATCAGAAGAATATTATATCACTTCACAGGTGAACTCTATGAAATTATATAATTGATTATGATATATTCAATAAATTGAATACATAAAATAGCCGTACTATATAAAGTTAATGCAACAATGAATTAATTGAACATTTGAAAATAATTGGCAAATCTAGACCGGGTTTTGTGAATGAAATAGTAATAAATTTAATACATAGCGAATAATAATGAAAAATGTGAAAAAAAAAACTTTGGATCTGTCAATGCACACGCACAACGTGGTCGCATTGTGCCCGCACGCGTGCGACAAGCACGACGTGCGAGCCATATGTACCTCAATTGATGACTCAGTTGCGTGGTGGTTTGCTCGCACGCCGTGCTGATTAATCCGCACGCGTGCGTGCATACTGCGGCGCATATGCGGCGCATGCTGTTATCTGGGTACTTCAGTGCAGAATCTTATTAGAGCTGTTTTTGACTGATATTCTGAGTAAGATATTGCAATCTATACCGAGAATATTCGGTGAAGGTAAACGATCCTCTTCCTACGGCCAAACCAACACAGGCGCGCATCGCGTACGTGAGGCTCGACGGGCCGAGATAGGCAGCCAATGGTGCTTCCACCAAATCTTCCGCGCTAGGCACTAGTGACCCAGGTAGCATTGCATGTATCGTCAGGTCTTGTAAGCTTCTGATCGACAGTAACTTCCGTCGGAATGACGCGTTACTGTTGCATGTCTCTGCGCAGTGATAGTTGGCATGACAACAATTGTTGGGCATGCACGAAGCTTACGTGGATCTGCAGTAAGCGCTCTTGAGTAAAATTATTTAAGAAAAGCCGGACCTGTGTCCGACCCCCTTCGATTCGGCTGATTTTTTGTGGGCTTGTTACTCACCTAGAGAGTAGTCAAGAGCCAAAATATTAGGCCCCGAAAAAATTTATTGGCTAAGCCAGAGCTATTTTTCGTTTTTTTTCACATTTACGACTTGAATTTGGGTATTTTTGATTACGTAGAGGTTTTTTGTACTGAGTGGACGAAAATTGGTTTCTCATTATAAAATTGACCAAGGAACAAGAATATGGCCACAGATTTGACCCACGACGAATACCCGCAGAAATATTTGCCAAAAACACTCAAAATTGACCAAAAAAGTCCCAAATCTTGGAGAAATGGTCAAAAAATCTGTTTTTTCACTACCCGAGGCGGCCATCTTGTAGAGAAAGAACCAACGAATACAATGAGCACACGACCAGATTTTTAGGACGAACCGTTTAGAAAATACGCGGAGTCAAAGTCGGAGAATTTCGATTCTTGTCAAAAACTGGCGTTTTTGACCTCGTGGGAGAATTTCCGACCTATAGGCCTATTTTGCGGCGTGCTCCCTGACTGTCTCAATGGTATATTAAATGAGATTCGTAAGGTTCTGGCGAAAATGTATAATTTTTTTTTTTTTTTAATTTTTTTTTTCAATAAAGATAACCTATCAATACACCATTTAGACAGTCAGGGAGGACGCCGCAGAATAGGCCTGTAGGTCGGACATTCTCCCACGAGGTCAAAAATGTCAATTTTTGACGAAAATCGAAATCCTCCCACTTTAACTCCACGTATTTTCTAAACGGTTCGTCCTAAAAATCTGGTCGTGTGCTCATTGTATTCGTTGGTTCTTTCTCTACAAGATGGCCGCCTCGGGTAGTGAAAAAACAGATTTTTTGACCATTTCTCCAAGATTTGGGACTTTTTTGGTCAATTTTGAGTGTTTTTGGCAAATATTTCTGCAGGTATTCGTCGTGGGTCAAATCTGTGGCTATATTCTTGTTCCTTGGTCAATTTTACAATGAGAAAACAATTTTTGTCCACTTAGTACAAAAAACCCCTGCGTAATCAAAAATACCCAAATTCAAGTCGTAAATGTGAAAAAAAAAACAAAAATAGCTCTGGCTTAGCCAATAAATTTTTGCGGGGCCTAATATTTTGGCTCTTGACTACTCTCTAGGTGAGTAACAAGCCTACAAAAAATCAGCCGAATCGAAGGGGGTCGGACACAGGTTCGGCTTTTCTTAAATAATTTTACTCCTTGCTTCAAGTCTCCATGCGCACGTCCATGCGACCAATGCGGAAATAGACCGATAGTGGTTCTGCACAGCGTTGCCACAACGAAATTATTTTACGTACTGGATAGCAGCGCCAAAACGTACTGAATGTGAACTTTGCGTACTGAATTTAGCGGTCAACTCAAATTAAAGTATATGCAATCGAAGTATAGTTGAAATTTGACGTTTATTAGTTTTTTTTCAGGTACACAAATAATTTTTTTTAAACTTACACAAAATATAATATATTTTATATTATATATTATTATTATTATTATTTTATATTTCATATTTTTTTTTATATAATAAATTTCGTAGATATTGCATTTTGTTTTAGGCTCGGGGCCTTCAATTAAAACTATTAATACACTGAATGTATTCGAATTATTTCGAATAACGGAGACTAGTAAGTTTTCTCTCAATACAATGTAGACCACTTCTCGGCGATTTATACGAAGTAACGTAAAACGTGAAATCGTACTAGATTCATGAAAGGCGTATCGAATGTACTTAATCCTGACAAAACGTACAAGATTTATGAAAGGCGTACTAGCGTACTGAATCGCGTGAAAAAGTACTGAATTCAGTACATTTGTACTGAAACGGCAACACTGGTTCTGCATAGATGGCCGTGACATGCATTTGCGACAGAATGCTACTTGGGGATGGGCGATATAGTATCGATATCCTCAATATCGATACTTTTCCATCGATATATCGATATTTTGTATCGATATTTTATTTGCCGATATTTGCAAGTATCGATACTCAACCGACAGATATCGAAGTTCGATACAACCGTTGCGTCACTCGTGCCCTGTCTACACATGCACTTCAAGATCGGGTATATTTAAGAAATCTGTCAACTGTTTGCTCACTTCTCTTGTGGAAATTCGGTGATTGGCCAAGACCCTAAATATACCCGATCTTGAAGTGCGTGTGTAGACAGGGCATATTATACACTGGATAAGGTACTCTAATGGTATGGAGGGTAGAGGTAAGGAGGAACAACTCCGTGTGTAAAAAGTTTTCGAGAAATCGAGTTAATTGGGTGGCGCTGCTATAGCAAAAGGTTGTGACGTCGGAGCGGCGTTCGCGGATAATCCTAGAGGCTAGCTACTGGAAATATCGCGGCGGACAACCTAGACGTTCACTCGAGAGTTCTGGGTTACCAATTATCGATAAAGTATTGAAATACAGTGGACTGGATTAATCTAGTATCAAATTCAGAGGAGTCGCGCTATCTAACTATTTATGCTCTCATCTAACTACTCGTTTGAATATCTTAGTATTTGAATCTTATCTTCTTGATTCGGACTTGAAGTCTTTTTAATTGAATAAGGCGAGAATGGATTATTTTAAAGTGTTATTATGATTGCTCTTACCTTGAGTCGGTTTCTTCTTAATCTTCGATGAGGGCTCGTCCCTTGATCTTCGGTGTTGCTTAAGTTTGAACTGGATCAAGGGGTGGCGAAGGATGAATGATTTAGATTGATCTAACTCGAATTTAACTTGTTATTCGACTTTATTGATAATATACTGTGATTCCTGGTTTTAATATAACCTTCACTGAATCGGTTACTTTGAAAATGGATTTTACTTGAAGCTAAGTTCCGTATTCGGAAGGATGTGTATGAATGAACATTTTTGAAAACTGAGCGTAATATGTAAAAGGTTGAGTTCTGAATCTTCGTCTGAGTTTCGATGTGTCTTCAAAGTCGGAGATGTGAAATTGGAGATGCCGCGAAGCTGGTGTGAAGAGACGTCAAGTGCGGACCGGTGCAGAAGGAGCGAGAGAGGTATGTTCTAGAAGAGGGGTATGTGCTGGAAGAGACTGTTGCTGAGTCTGCTGGGGTGTTTTATATGAAGAATCGGGGGTGCGGGGTCCAAGATCAGGCTGGTGCGAAGGGCCTTAGCTGATTGGGCCGCAGTTTCGCCTGGGGGTCTGGTTTGCCTATGATTGGTCTAGGGCCCAGAGATATTGGTGACATTGCCTTATATGGACTCAAATCTTCCTTTGGGGGGTGTTCTTGCGGGGTTTTTCTTCCCCTCGACTAGCCCCCCAGCTGGTGTTCGCCTCTCGTAGTCCTTGTCCTTGTTCCTCATAGAGTTCTTTGTCTCTCGTAGAGTTCCTTGATCTTTGCCTTTGTTTATGCCTCTTCACGCGCCTGGTGCATGTTGAGTTTCGGTGTTTGTCGCGTTGCTTTTTCTCTCGTTGCTAGGGCGATTCCTTCCTCTGTGACCGTAAGGGTCTTTTTAGGTTTTATATGATCTTCCAATACCTGGGGTTTTGTTTTTACTCGGTCTTTTAAGTTTTCGCACGTGTTCATACTGTTTCGAGATTATGAGTTTAAGAGTTTTCAGTGAAGCTTATTTAAAGATACATACAATAAATTGTAGTTTACAATTTCTTCTTTAATGTTAATTTCTTAATACTTAATATTATGAAATATTATCTTATGCTAGGTGTTGAGTGGATATTTTCCTCTCTGCCTTCGGTCTGGGTTCGCAACCTGTCTCGCTCGGTTATGGTGGTTGGCATTTGAGACTTCGGTTTCTAGAGTGTTCCAGACGTTAGGGTGTTTGAGGGGGTGTCAAAGCGAGCTTGGGGCTCTTAGTGTTATGCTGTTTGAGAACCAAGGATAGAAGGTGAACTATATTGTAATGTAAACCAAGAATGGTCTCCAATATGCGGATAAGTATTTAAGCTGCAATTAGTTAATAAATCATTTGCTTGGTTGATTATATGATCCTTTGACAACTAGTAAAATGACAATTTGAATTATACTAATACTGCCGTAGTATAGACTGGTGACTTGGTACTTTGGAATAATATAAGATATTATAGTCGGTGATTTAGCAAGTTAATGGGTTGGTGTTATTAAATAGCACAGAGTGATTGGCAATTTGCTAGTTTGGTCATCTGTATATATGTCGGTAATGGTATATAATATAGTACGGTTATTTAGGTAATATTATAGTATGATAACTTAACTTAGTGTCAACCGAACATCGGGTTAACATTGTGTTAACGATTAGCATGCAAATACAATATTATAAGGTAGATGACATAAAAGAGTAATTGCTAAAGAATAATATGCGTACATAGCATAATCTAGTGACTATGGTTAAATGAGTACATGGTTATAATATATGAGTATATATGTATCGTTATGGCATTTGTTAAGATTATAAGACATGGAACAAATGCGTAATAGTTCGATTATATATAAAGTAACAACGTAAAGATATAACTTGGTGTTTCGTATATGAGTATAACTTATAGTTAACATGCGAATGTGGGATTAGGGTGTAGTATGAATATGATATTCAAATAACGGATCTGTAGTGATCTGGTCATGTGAAGGGTTGATATTGTTTATAGAATAGTTGATGATATGATGTTGTTGGGGATATATGGTCGTTGAGCCAGGCTGGGTATTGTAGGGTTAGTGAGGATATTATTTTGTTAGTATTTGAGTTGTTTCGTATGGTTAGTGTTGTATAGGTTTTTGACCGTTGGGTGGGTAGGTGGCTTGAGGGGGTTGTTGGGCGGTTTGCGTATGTGTAAGGGATTTGGGATTGCTGTTCGGTTGTCCGTGTGCGCGAGAGAGATAGCTCGGCCGTCACCACGAAGTAATAAACAGTGATTTAGTGAGGTTATGGTGATCTGGTGGATAAGCTGAATCTGGTGAATCGTGAAGGGAATACACGGCGGATCTTTTATTATTTCTGAAAGATACGTGACTAGTTAAAAATACGGCGAAGAATCATAGGTAAGTTTCCTCCGAAACAAAACACCATAACCTCACTAAATCACTGTTTATTACTTCGTGGTGACGGCCGAGCTATCTCTCTCGCACTTTCTGTGAGAGAGAAAGAGACACCGCTAGAATGTGTAACGCGCAGGCGCGAAGACTGCGGTTATTCTTTCCAGCGGACTGCTGCTTTGTCGTACAGAAACCGTTACCCCCATTTTGAAACGAGGCCGCGGCTGAGTTCCGTCCCCTTACTATTACTTCGTGGTGGATACTATAGCAATTTATGACCAAAAATTATTTATATTGAGAATTCGTTGAAGCGACGAAAATAGCTTCACTAAAGAACAAAAGTTTTTTCCAAATGTATAAAATATATTTCTGACAAATGCAGAAATATTGGAAATATCATATGGGATAGGTAAATTCGGATTACAGTCACTAGGAATGACTTAATAAAGTATGCATCGGCTAGAAAAAAGTGAGTCCTAAATTAATCTCCTCCAACCACACTTGGAGGGTCTTCGGATCTTTCAGAGGAAACTTATAAAATAATGAATACGGCGTGCAAGTATTCATTCATTCAAAATTAGGTCTAAACAAGTAAACATAACCTCGCGATTGCATATATGATACTTATTTGTGTAATGTTCTTTCTTCAACCCGACCCTTTTCGCCACAATATTTGCACACCAGCACCGGCAATTTTTTATTTTACTTGTCTGCAATAGCACCACTAACACCGTTTTTTATTCTTGATCCAGCATGTAAACATACTACAGTCTACATAACCTAACAATCACTCGCCAACAAGTCGATTATGGGCGCCGCCATATTCTTCTTGCTTTTTCTTTATTGGCTATCTAGAACGCCGCCATATTGAAATTGACAAATGTACTACAAGCAACATGGCGTTCATGGAGACTAGAGACAAGGAGCACTAACTGCGGTTCAGAAAATGGCTTGAAAGAAGTCATCGCTGGGCGGCGCTAGTGTGTCAAGGCGTCCGCAGTTATGCCGTATAATGATATGATAACAGAACGCTACCCGACGCTACCGAAATACCCGATACTAGCCTAAACCTTAACATATAGGTGTAGGTACTTAACCCTAGGAATACACACATATTTTTTGCTACTCAGTTACACACACCTGGGTCCATGAGACCCGGTCAACTTTCGTATATGGGGTAGTTTCTCCGATACTGAGTCTATTTGGATGATTTAAGACGGTATATGTGTTTAGCTTGTATTTTGTCTGAGAACGCTGTTTGAGCAGATAGAAATGTTTCGCGCAAAACGGAAAAATGCGAGTTTTGCACTCTTGGCCGGGTCTGTGAGCCCGAGGGTGTACTCCTAGGGTTAACGACAATATAATTTGATATCGCCGTGCGCGTGGATCCAAGCCAACACAAATATGTAATAATTTTTCAGCAAGTGAATTTTACAAGTTACAATACAAGTGTTCTTCGGCAAAAGCTTTAAGCAAGAAACCACAGTGGAGAGATTGGTAACAATTGTATTAAATATTATACCATTCAACGTATCACCGCTGAGCCATTTTCACGAGCGTTGATATGTTATTCATTCATGACAGAAGAAAACAAAAAGAATACCAAAAAAGATACATTTGCTCATTTAGCGCCGAGCATCTTCGAGTTGCTGCGCCCTCGACTGCGGACGACTGAACCCACTAGCGCCACCGGCGGTGCTGTTCCACGGGCCTCAGTCAGCCGTACATTTGATATAGCAGTTAGTGCTCCTTCTCTCTAGTCTCCATGATGGCGTTCAAGTAGGCACAAGTCTGCCCTTTGCAGCGCCGTGCCTAGACGATTTCGCGCCCTGGGCAGTGCGAAAACAAATCCCCCCCCCCCTCCCTTTCGCCCGAAAAACAATAGATTAGATCAAATGGGATCAAATTTGATTAAATTTGATTGAATTCCATGCAGCTCTTGGATTTGAATTTTGACAAAAACTTAGATCTAAATAGATTTTGAGAGATCTATTCAGATTTACTTAAGGGTACCAGTATGTCGCGATTAAAAAAATTAAACATAGTTCAAAGTAAATTTATTTTTTCACCAAAGTTCATTTCACATCATTATAATCGTCTCATCTCAAAATACCCGCTGCACGATTCCAGGCACAGCGTTGATCCGATTCGACTCCTCTGGATTCAAGATTTTCAGAAAACTGCGTCGTCATAAAATCAATGAGGGAAATTAATTGAAAAAATTTATCATAGAAGATATAGTCGATTTTTCAAAACGTATAATTTTTCCTTTTCACTTATTGGCAAATTACGCGGCCCAAGGATCGAATTTTCAAATTTCCTTTACTCATTTTTTGACGGCCCGTATTCCGAACAATTCTGAACCTAGAGACGTCGAATCGGACCAACGCAACGGTCTGCCTAGAATCTTACACCTACACTGTGAACAGTGTCTCTCAGATTACGATTCAATAACGAAATATATTCAATAGAATCGGAAAAGCACTGAATGAAACGAAAAAAAGAAACGAACTGTGAGCTTAGATGCGCCCCCCTCGCCCTGGCGCCCTGGGCCAGCGCCCCGTGGGCCCATGCCTAGGCACGGCGCTGGCCCTTTGGAGTACCCTATCCAGTGTATAATAGAGATCAGTGGGTGGAAACGTAGTCATAGAGATGTGACGTCGGAGCGGAAGTTCGCGGACCAATCTATAGTCTAACTACTGGAAATATCACTACAAACAACCTAGGCGATCACTCAGGCTGCTATCCCATGGCGCCCAGATTAGAGATGTAAATGGTAAACGTGACCGATAAATTACCGTATTTTTACCGTCACAAACTGGTAACGTGACGGCGAATAAATTACCACATTGGTCACAAATCACAATTTTTTTTTTTTTCTATTGCCGTTTTGGCTTATCTTTTATCAGAGAATGTAGCCTAAGGTCACAAATCACAATATATTCATAATCGGCTTTGATTCCTAGTTTACGCAGCACCGTGACTTGACTTGATTTAAAGATTGACCATTCAGGAGGCTTGATTCACCTGGCGCGTGGCTAAAGCAGAAAGAAAATGACGTCAATTTACGGTATTTTTTTTGGTAATTTTACCGAAAATCTTAATACCGGTAATTTCACATCTCTAGCCCACATCCACGGACCGGAGACCCGGAACGGAGAAATTCACGAGATTATATCACTAGATTTGGAAGGCAGATCGCTTGCGTATCGTTTTTGAGCAAATTCCCTCGAATGTCTTTACAGAATTTAAAAAATATGCTGGTAAATTTTGTTTCAAACCGCTGGACAAGCAATCCGCCTTTCAAATCTAGTGATATAATCTAGTAAATTTCTTCTTTCCGGGCTTCCGGTCCGTCGATCCCGGCGGCATGGGATAGCAGCCTCAGTTGCTGTGTCTCAATCCGTGGTCTCAATCCATCGTTCTTGTTCTCGTTCTCGTTCTCGTTCCAGGCGTGCATGCGCACCACGATCTTGCGGCTCCTTCGAAATTATTTAGAAAAAAGCTGCAGCCTCTGCCGCTGCCGCGCTCAACACGCATAGCGCATTCTTTCGGTACCATGTAGTACTACCGCGAACTGGGAAATATTAATGCAGCTTTTTCACCGACTTGAAAGAAAAGAGCGATGCGGCGATGCGGCGATGCGAGTGTGTTTTGTTTATTCTCGTAGTTCGTTTATCTGTTTTCTTCCTTGACAACGTCCTACGAGTAGGGTTAGGAAATATATATAAAAGTATCGATATTTTGTATCGATACGTATTTACTACTCTAGTATCGATACGACCAATATATTGAAGCCGTAGTATCGATATTGTCAATATCGAGTATCGATACATATATTTTCATTATGAAGTATGAAGTTATGAACCATGTAGAATCTAAGTTATTTCAGCTACAAATATATTTTTCAGTTTGTAAGGTTGAAAATAGTTAGAATTTCTTATTTGAATACAAAATTATTTTGCAGATATTTATTTCGCATACATCTGTAGCCTACTGCAACGAATACCACTTTTTCAGGGATAAGGGGTAACCCGGTAATCCGTGCACTTCGGCGTCAATATACGGGAGAGATGAATTAATTAAAGAAATAAGACCAAAAACTAGAGTTGGGCGCCAGACGTGAAAACGTCACTTGAAATATAATAAATATAACAAATACTAGACGATTGACGGCGGAACTTGCCAGTTAGCTCAGAATATAATCAACTAATTACGGTAGAGGGGCGGGGTGCCAAATTAGACAAGAATGTTCAACATTTCATATCTGATTGATTTATTAACAAATTTGCCGTATTTTACGGGATATAGAACTCGATTTACAAAATTATCGTTATGCCTCAGACAGTTTCAAGAATATCGGGATTAGATCGTAAATAATATTCACAGAAAATACAATAGAATAATAGCAAAAATATCAAAGCAATGCGATTCGATATAATACGGAATATACCATTCAATTGAACGGGAAAAGATATCAGATGATAATATTATAATATAATAATCATGCGGAATAAATCAGACAGAATATTATTAACTAAGAACTATAAATTAAATAACAAATGCTTGCTTCTACACTCGCTATCTCCAGAAATTAATTGCCTACATGTTGATCGCTATCATTTTATTCACTACTAAGAAAAGAATAGCCACTATACTCTACGGCATGCGTTAAGCAGCGTAAGAGAAAGAATAGAATAGAATAAAGAAAAGAAAACCCACAAAGAGATGCTAAACACGAGTCAGCTCGTGAATCCGTCCTTAATCAGACTACTAAAATACTAAAAACTCGGGACGAAGTCGAAGACTTACGTTCCGTTATTTCGTGACCTACGCCACACCAAATATATAATATATAACAGACTAAATGACTAGACGGGATTCGTGAACTAGCTCGTGGTTTTACAGAAAATAGGTCTTACCTTATTGAAGAAATAGAGAATTCCTCGTACAAGTACGGGATTAACTAAGACACTGAGTGTTCTTTTAACTGATTCTAAATATTATATAAGACTAAAGATGACAGAATAGCGAGAAAGAATGAAAGTGAAGAATAGAAGAGATATAAAACACTATGAACTCGGTATAGTCGGGATTATCGGGGTATCACTTTGTCGGGATCTGAAGTTCTTGTCGTGAGGACGGACGAGCGTAGAAGTAGATCGAGTCTTGTGTCGTCCTACATTTTATAGCTTCGGGAATTCCATGCCATGAGCCGATCTTCGCACGTAGCTTAGGCGACCAATCAGGTGCCGAGTACGGTTGGACGTACTTTCGGGAACACGTTGTCCTATTTCGCCTGAGTTTTGAATATTTGTCCAGGCGTGTAGTTAGCTACACGGTACGGCGGGATATTTCAAATGTAGTAGACTGGACTTCGACGGTTTCTCTCCTCGTCTCTTCTCTTTTCTGCTCTGGTCTCTCGTCTCGGGACTCCTCCGGATCATCGTCGGGATGAAGTGCACCCTAGTTGCGCTTTAACTAGAAAACTGACCAATTAGAGGATCTGGCGGAAGTTCTGATGCCCCAATAACCGGATCTGCATCCAGAATTCCCCATGGGCGGTATGGAAGGCTTACGGACAGGCCTGCATCATACGATTGCAGTTCTACTATCGGGACCTTTCTTGGGTAACCCCACGATAGCGTGACGATGACGAGAAAGTCGATGACATGGTCTAGCTCGACTTCAGGTCGATAAGTCTTCGGCAACGGGAAGCTTTGGTCGGGTTACTTTTGGGTGTTCGCCCTGCTCTATTCAACCATTGCCGAGACGTCCAGAAATAGTTGACGGGAAGTGGTCCAGCACCAGGCTGAGGAGTCTGCGGGAACGGGAGGAGGGACTCAGTGAGTCGCCCTTATTCGACCTTTCCTGCGGCATCCACGACTGAGTGCGTTGGAGAGAGAGACGGGAACCAATAATTCGGAAAGGACCTCGATTTAGACGTCGGGCGAATCCCTCGACGTCCTAGCGTAGTCCTCCGAGCGTCGACATTTTACAGAATTTCATAGAATAGAAGGGAAGAAATGATAAATAAAGAAGCGATGATTAACCAAATTCTGACCTGAGACCTTGGCTACTTTCTGGAGTTGTCCGTCCTCACGTCGTCACTGATCTTAGTGGCCCGACTGTGACAGTTGCAAAATGCAACGTCACAATACATACTATGGGTCCTTTCGTTTTACAAATCGAGGGCTGCCCCGGGCTGCACTGAACCAATCAGCTTGAAGCTTAGACTAGTATACTAGACTATAGCTTCAAGCTGATTGGTTCAGTACAGCCCGGGGCAGCCCTCGATTTGTAAAACGAAAGGATCTTATATCGTATTTGAATTTTAAATATCGAAATGATTTTCGCCAATCAGATATCGCGCCTAATAGTCACACTGATGACTAAAGTTAGTCACAAGGCTCGGAAAATCAGTTCAAGTCACCCTGATTGCCTAACGCAAATACGTATCATGTGGATAAAATTTTTACCGCTGGGTTACACTGATATTTTTCAGCTTCGGAAGAGTCGGAAGATTCAAGACATTTCAAGCAGCTTTTAAATTTTTAATCTTTTAAGATAAAAGTATCGGAGACCAATACTTGCACATCGAGTATCGATACATCAATATATTGCTACATGAAGTATCGATACAAAATATCGATAATTGAATCCAAAAGTATCGATATTCGGATGTATCGATATATATTGCCCAACCCTACCTACGAGTGAGGACGCGATAATTGTGACGAGGACTGAAAAATAAGTAAGCGTTTAACTTAGGATAATAAACGTAATCAACAAGTGGTAATTTAACAAGGAAAACTCAAAACAATAGGTAGAGGTTAGTGATAATTAAATCAAACTAGTAACCCTATCTTAATTCAAAATCACTCACGCGTTTTTCAGCGTCCTACTCTGACTGCGGCGTTGTCCATTTATATTTGCCTCGGCTTACGCGTGAGCGACAATTTCATTATACGCTAGTACTGACTTATTTAGAAATTTATCATTTATCGCGTAAATCGATGAAAATCATCCGGGCATTTCAAATGAATGCGAATACAGTGGAAGAGTTCACTTCGACACCGATTTTCTCGCGTTTTATATCTCACATACATATTTTTTCGTGCGGGATCAATCGACTTGGTCTTTTGGCAGCTGATGTTTGACGAGTAACGAGTTCGAACTGGTATGTTTGATCGGATGAAATGCAGCTCCCCACCGTGAAAATCGCTAAAATTACCACCAAATCGTAGAATACAACCGGCCCCTTCATCGTTGTCGAAAACAAGGATGTTTTGGAATGGTTGTGTTCGGAATTCCATATAGAATCGGGCTACCACGGCCGATTTTGCATTTTTGATGCATAGGCTGTGACAAGCCTCGGTCTCGGCGCGTGCGAAGTCCCGCACGGGTCAATCGCTTTTTGAAAATAGTTTCTATCGGAATTCCATTTTGAAACTTCCAGATTCCGTAGAGAATGAATCAAGGAACACGCTCGTATTTTTTTTTAGAATTTTCGAAGGGTGTAATCATCATAATTGTTTATAACAAATAGAAAATCATTCATTCAATAAATTTAAAATTGATAGCGTGAAAGTGCAATTCAAGAGCTTCAAAATGAGTCTCAGACGATGTCTGTACGACGAAAGGAACCGGAGATATTAACGTTTACAGAATAGCGCTATTCCGTTTTTTGGTGCTTTTTCGAAAATTCACCCCCTTGCAGCTTCTAAGCCCTTCGAGTTGAAAAAAAAATCGTTCACCCATTTATTTTACCCAGAGAATATGCAGAAAAAATTACAACAGAATCAGAAAAATCGAGGAATATTTTTGGCCAAATCTGTCCCGCTTGACGTGGACTAACTCATATGAATATGAGAATTCTGAATTCTAGGAACTTTCCTTGAGCTTTACCCAGAGCTAACGGCGTAGACGTAGAAAGTTTTGTAGCTCCTTCGTTTTTTGTTTTGTATCTTTTTTTAACTCCATTTTTCGTATTTTTTTGTATTTTTCTTCGCATTTTTGGTATTCTTTTTAGAATTGTTATTCGCATGTTTTCTACATTGGGAAGACCAAGAAGGCAGCGGTGCCCCTAAAAATTTGGCGCCCTGGGCGGTTGCCCGGCTCGCCCCACCCTAACGCCGGCACTGGCCACGCCGGATAGAATTAAAAGAATCACCCAGCGGTAACAATGGCGTATCCAGGATTCTTATTTCGGGTGCGGGGCTTTTTTAAACCACTAGACGATATAGTCTCCAGCGCCGTGCCTAGCCCTTGGGGCACCTGGCGCAGGCCGAGAGAAACCGCCTTTTTCAATACAAATATAATAATGATGATAATCTATTTATGACATCATGGGACTGGGTCCCATTCAATGATAGAGAGTATAGCTATACATGTAACACGGGTAGATATAAGCATACAAACTATGATATAAGGTAAAAGAATAATTACAAAACTATAACACTCAGCAACAAAGTTGTACAGTAAAGTAGCAGTGAGTAAGAGTAATAGTATAACATAAAAAAAAATTAGTGTTTTCCAGTTGTCACAGACGGATCGCCTCTTTTATCAATGGTAGGTATTTTCTTCAACAGCGGAGCGAAACCAGCGAGTTTCCATCCGAAAACGTTAGCGGATGGGAACTCGCTGATTCCGCTCCGCTGTTGAAGAAAATAGTATGTTCGTCTCGGAGAAAACAATGTCCTATTGTAATCAATCGATTTTATTTTTGTACGTAGTATTATGCTCAATTCAAAAGAGAAATGACAACTTCACCTCTATTTCTGTACATTTCTGAAAGAAAATATTCGGATACTCTATTCAGATTGTAACTGTTGTATCTCTGTTGGTCATATGTTTCATTCTTCCGGCAGGATTTTCGTGTTGATGCTGTTTCGGAAGCGGCACCACACAATGAGATCAAAGACAACGAGTTGTTGACTGAAAGTTAATAGCAATGGTGATGAAATGTTATTATCGTAGGGAAGGGGATGTGGGGGGGGGGGGGGGGGGGTTAACTTTCAGTCAACAACTTAACAACCGATATGGACACGGTTTTAGCCTCGAATTCCGCAAATTAGAGGACCTATACCGGAAGGAGAATAAAGAACATCAGCACCTCACATTTCTCATAAGAACAGAGAAGGAAAATGTCATCCCCAAGGGTATAGCCCTAAAAAGTAGTATTGTCACTGCTAAGGCAAATAAAATCCTGGACGGAGCCAACAAGAAACTGCGGCAGGAACGGATCAACTACCACAGGTTGAGACGATATTCGTTGCAGAAAGACATCAATTTACAGGAACAGGACATCAAAGGCGTAATGGAGCCGTTGGAGTTCAATAGAATCAAGGATACCATACTCGCCAGAATACAAAAGTCAACCGAAATCTTGAAGGCCAAACACATAAAAAAACTGGAAGAGCTACAGGTTTTCAGAAACCACATAAACAGCGTAAGGGAGTCAATCCATGTCACAATGGAAGGCGAAAAGAACAACACGCTGCCGTTTTTGGATACACTGGTAGAGAGAGGGTGGGGAAATACCTTACTAACAAGCGTTTATCGGAAACCCACGCACACCGGAAAATATCTAGATTATCAGTCGAACCACTCGGGTGGCACGAAAAAAGGTGTGGCGCACTGTCTTATGGATCACGCGTTTCAGATCTATACGACGCCGGAAGGCCTAAAGAAGGAACTAGAAATAGTACGGAAAACCCTACGAAATAACTGCTATCCGGATAGTGTCATTCAAAAAGCGCAGCAGAAAGCGTAGGACCGAACTACCAACGCACAAAGAATGAGGTCAGAACACTCTGTGAACGTCGGCACCCGGAGTTTTGCCATGACGATCCCTTGCATAGCGGGGACTGCGGAGAAGATCTGCCGTATATGCAGAGCATATAACATTGAGGTACGTTTCGAATCAACGTCCACTTGGCGTGGCTTGTTGACAGAAACCAAGCCCCGACATACTGCGCAAGAAAGCGAGGAATGTGTATACGGAATTCCATGCCAATGTGGGGATGTGTACATTAGGGTGCGTTAGAAAAAAAAATTTTTTTTGCCACCTTCTGAACGGATAGTTCTCGTCAAGACAGAGAGATCCCCGCTGGAAAATGTCCCATGTCAAGGCTAAGTGGTTCCGAAACTTTTTTTTAGTTTTCCATTTAAGGGGGTATCTACACCTTTGAATTTTTAAAAAATTGTTTTTTTTTAAATAATTTATTTGGAATGGTAGTGACCTACTCTACCTGCAAATAAATCGGCGTCAGAATATCTACAGGATTTGAGAAGTTACAGCCATGCCAGTGCCAAATTGCGAAAAAACGCCGCCGCGCGGCGCACGAACCCTCATATTCCTCCCATCAGTATTGTACAACACTGCCAACACCACTGTCTTACTTTCATGACGTTTTCATATATTTTGATTTTGAATTTGATTTTGTGATCTTTCAATTCTTTGTAATCATCATTTCTTATACATATTTAATTTCAAATATTCTTTTGAACTGTGATCTTGACAGAACACATGGCTGCGATCTACATTTTTTCGAGGTTAGGTGTCCACTTGTTTGTAAATATTGTCGTGCTTTCATTACGAATTCAAACCAATTGTAATTTCCATAATTGAATAAACACAGTGTATATGTATCTGAAACGAGACTTCGGAATCGAAAGAAGATGATTCATCAAAAAGTGCGTTTGAGATCGATGTCAGGAGACTACACATTAGGAGTTCTAGAAAGATGAGTATTTCTGTGATATATTAATTGCGAGAGTTTAGTAAATAATATAAGAAAAAAGGTATGATTGATAAAAGATGAAAGAATTTTCGGAATATTGACAAAAATTGTGCTAGCATTTTCTGAATCCTCAAAATATTGAAGATCAAGAATTTTTAAGAATTTTTTTGTTTTGAAAAATTTTGATCAGTTTTTTTTCTAAAGCAATTAATTTTTTTTCTAACAGCCTCACTGGACTAACAGACACTGTTGTTGGACAGAATAGGTCAAAACTCACTACAAACTTCCGCCTGGCACATGTGTCTAGACTTGACTCGACTCATAACACATCGATGCGAGGGCAGCTGCGGATCCAGCATATTAATCATAAGCAAAATCTTAAAACTTGATTTCCTGTTACTACATTTTTTTCTCTGGGAAAAGTAGGAAATAAAAAAAAAAAATTTAAATAAAAAAGTTTGAAAGTTGATTTCTGGAGAATGAATATATTGACCGGTTGTCGTAAAGAATCAGTAGCACCGTTGGATCGATTCTGGAATTTTTGGTCTTAAATTATTCACAAGACTTCCCTCTATGGTATGAACGTGGGATTTTTTGATAAACCCGTTTTTGATTGAGATACTGGCAAAAAAGTAAAACGAATTTGAAAAATGCAAAAAAAAAATCAAAAAAATGGAATAACTCAAGTAATTTTTGCAATATCAAAAATCCCTACGTTCATACCATAGAGGCATCTTTCATGAACGATTGAGGACCAAACATTTCAAGATTGATCCAACGGTGGTTCTGATTCTTTACGACAACCGAGTCATTCAGTATTTTTTTCACTTCAGCGTAGCCACCTTCAGACTGAAAGTAATACATGTTGTTAAATATGCGTTATGAGGGTTGAACCTTCCTTAGACATCATGATTTTTTTGGATTTTGTCAGAGTCCACAAGTCGCAGAAAAAGATTAATTTCTTTTTGGAAATTTCAACTCCTCCAAAGGTGTACATACCCCCTTAAGTTAACCACACCAAGTTTCCATAGGAAAATGGAAAACTAAAAAAAATTTCGGAACCACTTAGCCTTGACATAGGACATTGTCCAGCGGGGAATCGCTCTGTCTTGACGAGAACTATCCGTTCAGAAAGTAGCAAAAAAACATTTTTTTTCTGACACACCCTAGTGTACATCGGCGGAACTGGAAGGCCCTTAAACATTCGTATCCAGGAGCACCGGAAAAACGTTAAAATGTGTGAACGATCGAAATCGAGATTGGCCGACCACGCCTGGGAGAATGAACACCACTTTCAATGGGATGATACCCGGATATTGTTGAAGGAATCCGATCCTATCAAACGGAAGCTGAAGGAGTCAGCCTGTATAGTAGTCGCACCGAATGCTGTAAGTCAACCCAGCATAGAACTTAACAAACTGTGGTTATCTCTGTGCAGGGATGAGGTGAAAGAAGCCACGAGCAAGCCTAGGCGGCGCCACCTATCATAGCTGGCGCCACTGACAACCAGCCTCCCAAGTAGCATTCTGTCGCAAATGCATGTCACGGCCATCTATGCAGAACCACTATCGGTCTATTTCCGCATTGGTCGCATGGACGTGCGCATGGAGACTTGAAGCAAGAGCGCTTACTGCAGATCCACGTAAGCTTCGTGCATGCCCAACAATTGTTGTCATGCCAACTATCACTGCGCAGAGACATGCAACAGTAACGCGTCATTCCGACGGAAGTTACTGTCGATCAGAAGCTTACAAGACCTGACGATACATGCAATGCTACCTGGGCTATATATACCGGTGAGCACGGAATTTGAATCACTCTTTCATGGGAAGTCGCCAGACTTCCTTCCTGCGGACGGGAGCAGATTTTAGCGCCCGAAACGTCGAGCTGGAGAAGTTGCAATCAAGCAGTGGACTTACTCCAAGTAACCCCTTGGAGGAAGGGGGGGGGGGCTCCCTCCATCCCCTTCCCTACCTCCAATAATCACAAAGACAACCGGGATAACACAGATGAACATGGCTCAGACTCAGATTGCCCAAGCAGCGATGGCTTGATAATGCATTTGCTTGAGGAGCAGCCTGATGACAGTGAATCTTAAACTGGGTCTGACGCAGAGGCGTAGCGATGGGGGGTCCGGGAGGGGCAGCCGCCCCGGGCGCCAACTTTCGTGGTAAAGCCGGGGTCACTAGGACAGGAAAATCTTTTGCAGCGAGAAAGTTTCGTGCGGGTTGTAACAGCACCTGCCGATTTAAGTGCCATACAAGGATTGATCTCGCGGATCGAAGGAAAATTTCTTCCTCTTTTTCGGCACTGGGAAACCATACCCGTCAATGGGATTATGTAGCCCGATACATGCAGACATTTGAACCAAAAGAACGACAATTGGTAAGAGAAGATGACGTGCAACGCAAAAATCGGTCACACAAATTTCAGATAGGAAATTTAGGAGATATAAGCCTAGACAAGAAATCATTGTCAAATTATTCATAAATTTATTTGTACTTAAATATAGAAAATATTCAAATGCTAATTGGATTTGCCTGACTTCTCTGTATCTAATTCTGTTAGAATGTCATACACAAGCCGTGTTAGAACAGATCAGGAGAACATCAACAGAAGCGTACGGTACTGGTTTAACGATTAGGATCAGAGGGCCAGTTGTTGTGATTCTGAATCTGACACGCAGGCTCGGATCTAGGATCTTGGTTCTGCAAGATAGATCTTAAATTCGCAATAGCAGGGACCACTGGCTTGAAACACTACCCGGTTCAGTGGAGGTCGGCAAAACCTTCGGTTTAGCATAAATATCACTTTGGCGGTTGCAAGACCTGATAAGTGTTTGTTTAGCGTAGGATTGTAATCAAATAATAAAAATCTCTAGTAGGTGGCTTTTTGTATGGCATAACCATCCTTTTCCCCATCTCACAGTGTCAGAGAGTCCAAAATTTCATTAGAATAACTTTATAGCTTAAAGAAATCACATTTGGAACCCGACGACCGGTTTGTTGCTACGATCTAAAGATCCGCTACAACCCGGAATGTTACATTTGGGGCCCAACGTGGGGCTCTTCGTCATTAAATTTATTTTTTTTGTAAAAATAAATTCACTCAAACTTAGCTTCAATTTCAATTTCAATTTATTTTCAAATTTTCAGTGTCATTATAATATAGTCGAGTCATTGTTCTGGAGTTTCAGTAGACAAAATAGACCAAATAAGGCTGCCTGTCAGATTCAGAATCACGTAAGCACTTCAGACGCGATACAGAGATGTCAGGCAAAGACTCTAGCAAGAGTAATAAGGTTTTAAGTCCCATTGTCGAAGAAAGCGAAACTCGCGAACGAGATTCAGGTATCGGTGACGCCGATCGTTCTTCATTTTCAGAATGTATGAATCCAGGTACTAGTCCAGAGTCCAATGTGTTAGATCCAATAGCGAAACTGATAGCGTCCATTGAACGACTAGAACAAAAAATGGATAGTAAATTCGAAAGGATGGAACAAGCTATGCTTAATACTAAGACTGAAAATGAAAAAGATGGAGTAATTTTTGAAAAGAAACTTGAGAAAAAGTTAGATGATCATAAATTTGCAAATCAAGCACAGTTAGACCAAATAGATAGTAATTTAAAAGAATTTACGGTCAAATTATCTCATGAGATGACTGAATTGAGATGACCAGAGCAAAATGGAATCTTGCGAAAACATTCTAAGAAACGAGCAGATTGCTACCTATGAGATATTAAAAGAAAAGATAAACGAAACTCAAAAGTCTAATATAGAAATGATACATGAGTTAACACGAAAACACGATAGTTTAAAGATAGGCGTCGAGTCTGACATAAGGCGACTACGACTACGACAACAAAGAACATATGAACCGAATCAAAACAACACTAGTCTTGGCACAAAGCAGTTAAAACTTCCTAGTTTCTCAGGTAAAAGTTGGGAAAAACCCGTAAATTTCGTTAGAGAATTAGAAGAATATCTGGAAGTATTAGATGTTAGGGATGACATGGGCTTAAAATTAATAGGTCAAAGTTTAACCAATGATGCGAAAGATTGATGGGTTGCGCGCCGGGATGTAATAAATACGTGGGAAGAATTCAAAACATGATTCCTAGCACGTTACTGGAGTGAAGAAACTCAGAGAGAGATAAAAAGAGATCTAGTTTTTGGCCACTACTTACCGGAATCGAAGTTAGGATGGTCGGAATATGCAGGTCGAAAGTATGCGGTCGCACGCGGTCTCAACCCTCCGTTATCCGAAGCAGAAATCGTTGGAAATTTGATCCGTCACTTCGATGACTCGGTAATAGAAGGAGCGAAATGTCGTGAAATCACAGACATAGACAGATTACTAGGTTTTCTTGATCAATCACAGTCCGGGGGGGGGGGGATCAAAGGCACCAAAAACGCACACAACACCACATAATCCGAATAGGTATCACAATAATTTCCGTCACACTGACGAACGTGTCAAGCCTCAGTCATGGCGTAATGGCACGGGAATGCCTAACAATATAAACAAACCCAGTACATCACGTGATGAGCATGACACTAGCCACTTACAAGAAAATAGATTCAAGCCAAATACGCAAGAGAACGTTAGGCGTACTAACTTTGCGAATGATCGGCACGTCAGTAGTCTGGGAGAGGAATTCGTCAATACCGATAGAGCTGACAACGAAAATGAAACGTCGGAAAACGACGGAGCGCTGTGCGATTAGAGCCGACAATACAAGCGGCACAGCGCTATGTTCAAATAAACGCGGCTAATGTAGATTCAAAGGCGGAGGCACTATTTGACGATATGACCGAATACTTGTTAAATGAAGAAAATAAATTAATAGAGAAAAAGGTCCATTGTCCGGTTGTAAATATGAACATAGAATCGAAAAACATAAATGCTTTAGTCGATACGGGTAGCGAGATAACTTGCATCCCAACAAACAGAAAAGTATTGAAACGGTTTGAGATTTTTCAATACGATTGAATCCGGTTTCTTTTTTCGATAAATCGTATAAGAACGAATTGAAAAATGGCAATCCGCATACGATCAAATGGGAACGAATAGAGAATAATTTTGGTATTATCTTTCAATACGATTTAATTCGATTATTTAATACGTTGATTTGTATTGAAACGAATTGAAAAATGACATAATACATTTATTGTTTTTGTTTATTTTCGATATATTATCCGGACAAAAAATATTTTTTTCACCAATAGTTGATTCTTTTTCGAGTGGTAGAGCATCTATTCACGGACTAATTTAATTTATTCATGTGGGTCACCCATCCGAATTCTGGACGCAGTTGAAATTGCTTTACTTGGTTGATCATCTGATGTCCGGTGTCGATCTGGATCTATCGCCGCCTATTACAATTCTTAACACTTTTCGACTCGATAGGTAAACTTTGATTCGTGAGGATTTACATCAATATGTACTTCAAAAAAATAAATGATACCGAAATTTCACAGTCACTTCGAAGATTTTTCATGATCAAATAGTGTACTAGTAGTAAGTAAATTTAATATATTGAAGGTGTCCCGAATTAAGACGAACTCATCAATAAGTTAATTCGTTGAAATAATTGATTTGTACATTCCATGATTCAGTTTAATTCAAGATGAGAATATACCATTTTTAAGGTTGTTCGGACATTACTGCGATAGTAAGATAAAAATCTAAATTTTTAGTATGTTATTAATCGATATGAAATACGTATAAATTAATTTTTTGAAGAAGATCTGACGAAGAGTTTTCGCGTAATTAATTATTAAAATATCGAAATTCAACATACAGAGTATTCGCTGTGTGCAGAGCCATACTATAGCGGCTGAGAACGACATAGAGCGCCCATGGTGGCGAGAATGTGCGAATTTTGCTGAAATCGGGTATTGCGATATAATGGAGAAGGCGCGAAAGGGAAATTTATATTGCTGTGTAAAGTCGTGTAAAAATGTTTTCCGCTGCACGAAGTCTGAAATTAAGTTTTACGCGTTTCCGACAGCGAATTCTAAAGTCGAACAGCGCAAAAGCTGGATTCCTTGGGTGCAAAAAATAAAGTAAGTAAAATTTTCGAGGTTCTACACTTACATTTCGTCTGGTATGAAAAATACATGTCGGGGTATTATAATGCGAATAAATTGAATTTTTTCCATTTTAGTAGCTCTCATAATTGGCAACCGAAGAACAGTACGCGAATATGCAGTGAGCACTTCGTGGGTAATCGTTCGTCCGCGATACAATCAAGTCCGAGTTACGTACCGAGTATTCTGACACGGAAAAATCGCGAATTAAGTTCTGCCGAGAATTCGTCAATCCAACGGCAAATATATATTTATTCTGTGAAAATTCAACTATTATTCGTAAAGTGGAGCGTCAGTAAGTTGATATATTTTATGTAGATTCGATCGGATCATGCTCCGAAGAATGGGCAGTACACAACATCTCCGGAGAATTGCAAAGAAAATTGATATTGAAATAAATTCTGTACAAGAACCACAAGAGCTGCCCCATTCTGAGGAAATGATCGAGCCTGTACGAATTGACCGCGAGGTCCAAGTTGAAATGATTGGAACCACGACGGAATATAAAAATATCTATGACCCTGAAGATATCTGCATCGGACAAAATTTCATCTTTGGGAAGCGATAGCTACCATGTTTTTCATCGTACAGACTTCGCTCAGGAATCATTTTCTTCGTTTTCAAATTATCTAGATGAGCATTTTTTTTGTTTTTTTTTTTATTTCGCTTTACCTGTGGCGGTGCCTTGAAAAGTAATCTTTGGGAAGCCATAACTGCCGTGATTTTTATCATACAGACTTCGCGCTCGGGAGTCATTTTCTTCGTTTTAAAATTCTCTAGATGAGCATTTTTTTGGTTTTTCCGATTTCGCTCTGCTTGAAGCGGTATGGGCAAATGTAATTTTCAAGCCATATACTTCATTCTACACCCAGGTAAATAATTATTTAATCTAAATAAATTTTATCTGTATATGAACCTTTCAGATTATTTATTTACCGCAAATAAATTTTTCATTTGCGCGAAATATATGTAAACTACCCACCAATAAATTTTATTTCTGTCAAATAAATAATCTTATAGGTTAATCTTCAAATAAATCTTTCTTCTGGGTGTATCTACATTAGGGTGGTCGTTAATTTCTAACATATACTTGCCACCCCTTGAATCGATAGATAATGACCCAAAAACACGGTGTAATTTATAGCATGATTGGAAACCGTGCCGAAATCAATTTGAAGTTGAAAAAATTAAAACAAATTGGATTTGAAAATTGAAAAAAAAAATTTTCCCAATAGTCGAGTGAACAATAAGAAAACTAATGTTTACTTCAGTCATATCATATGATGAAGCCAAAAAAGTGATCGACTCAACAGTTTGTTCAGAAAAAAAGCGGGAAACCAATGTAGAATGACAAACAACGAAATCTTTTCGATCAAAAAATGTATTTTATGGTAATCTTGTCATATTCCAACATTATGTAGACTATATTTATTCTACATCAACTTTTCATCCATGGTGTTAATGTTATATTTGAAGTTGAAAAAAAAATTAAAGTTTTTTGCAGATGAATTTTTTTTTTTTTTTAACTTCAAATGTCACGTTAACGCCATGGACGAGCAGTTGATAACAAATGAATATAGTCTCCATAACGTTGTAATATGATAAGATTATCATAAAATACATTTTTTTTGTCGAAAAGATTTCATATTTTGTTATTCGAAATTTTTTTCGCTTTTTTCTGACCAAACTATTGAGTCAATCACTCTTTTGGCTTCATCATATGATATTACCGAAGCGAACTTCAGTTTCCTCCTTTTTCACTAAAAAATTGAGGAAAATTTTTTCTTGAATTTTTTCATTCAACTTTCCAATTATTTCAACTTCAAATTGATTTCGGCATGGTTTCCAATTATGCTCAAAATCTGAAAAAAATTACATGGTGTTTTAGGGTCATTATCTATCGATTTGAAGAGTGGCAAGTATATGTTAGAAATTAACGACCACCCTAATGTGGATAGAATGAAGTATACGTCTTGAAGATTACATTTGCCCATACCGCTTCAAGTAGAGCGAAATCGGAAAAACCAAAAAAATGCTCATCTAGAGAATTTGAAAACGAAGAAAATGATTACTGAGCGGAGTCTGTACGATAAAAAACATGGCAGCTATCGCTTACCAAAGATGAAATTTTGTCTGATTCAGATATCTTCAGGGTCATAAATATCTACGAAGGAACAAAAACTTTTATTTGCGTTCAATATGTAGTGAATGAGATTTGCCATGCTCAAACTCAAGTATTTATACCAGAAAATCGTGGAAGCCTGCAAATTCTTAAGCTAAGGAAACAAGCGATAAGTCTTGTAGTACTTGTATTATTCAAGTGGACAAAGCGGTTGGTCCCGATATGCCTGGCAGTCAACTGAATAATTCAAGTGCATGCACAACAGGATTTCATGGCATATCGTCAATTACCTATGATCAAGAAATACTCGACCTTGTAGGTGTCTCGTTATCTACCTTTGATTTACTTCTTAAATTATTACTCGATATCAAACTGAAGAAAATCTCGAAAAGGAATCGTCTTCTCATATTCCTCATGAAGATGAAAACCGTTCCGTGTGCATCGAACAACTGCATCTCGAATATTCTTTTTGTAACACATGCATGGGAAGTTCGACTTCGCGCGCCGTAAGCAGTGCGCGAGGCGGCCGATTCCCCAACAAATCCAAAACTGTTGAGTAATGTCGTAAAACTGTTAGGTAATGTTTATTACCTAACGCTAATCCGAGCGAAACGAGCGTAACTATGCGCCATAGAACGAAACAAGTGGTGACTACAATCACGCCCTCAGCTGTCCGAAACATTCAGGTTGGGGTATCGTCACCGCGTGTTGTGTACACGAAGTGCGAACTTCCATACAGTGTTACAAAAAATAGTATACGACACACGTGCGCGTATGTGATCCTCACACTCGTGTTTTTGTCACCCTCGCTTCGCTCGGGCGACAAGCTACACTCGTGCGAGAATCACATACTTCGCGCACTTGTATCGTAATCTACTATTACTGTTCTACAGTTGTTAAGAGTTGCTTGTTCTAAATTCATTTTTTGGCCATGTAGAGAAGTAGTTCAGAATACTTTGCCCACGGATTTCAAAGTATCATACCAAGATTGTCGAGTAATTATCGATTGTACCGAAGTAAAGGCAGAACAACCGTATTCTGTCGACAATCAGGTGTTCCTATACTCGCATTACAAAAAAGGGTTCACCGTCAAAATCCTCGTCGGATGCACTCCGAGTGGTTTAATTTCTTTTATTCACTTCTCAACTATAATCGCCACTTTATTGATCTGAAAAGCGGGCATAAAGTAGCATATTATTCCCTCTTATACTTTTGCGGGAAATAATCGACATTATTCCCGCAGATTTGCGGACATAATGTACATTATTCCCGCAAAATTTATAAAGATTGATAAAGTGGTTACAGTTGAGGAGTGAATAAAACATTGTATGCAACATGGGAATAAAGTGCATCATTCCCTCGGGCTTACTGCCCTTGCGAAAATTCCCTTGGGTGATTACTGCCCTCGCTTCGCTCAGGCAGTAAACTCACCCTCGGGAATTTCGTTTGGGCAGTAAACTCGCCCTCGGGAATAATCTTTCACTTTATTCCCACGTTGTATAATGTACTATTATTTCGAAGTATTATGGAGGGCGAACTAGTGACTGTCAAATCACTATTGATTCAGGCATATTAGATTTGCTTCAACTTGGTGACATTGTCCTCGCAGATGAAGGTTTCCCTGGAATCAAAACGGTTCTTGACGAGAATGGTAAAGGGGCTCTAATCGTTATGCCACCATTCCTGCGCGACCCACAGTTTTCAGCTGAAGATATGGAGAAAACGTATCAAGTTGCGAAAGTAAGAATTCATATCGAGAGAATTATGCCACGATTACGAATTTACAAAATCTCGGATAAATTCTCAATCGATATGCTGCCTTATGCCGACGCAATTGTCTTCGTATGTGGAGCCCTCGTGAATTTGCAGCCACTGATTATAAAGGATGGAGACGTAGGCGAAACAAAGATCGAACATGTCGACGGAAATGTACATAAGGAGTTCGTAAAATAATATGTTCAGTCGTGTATACGAATAAATGTATACTACCAAAATGAAAAACAGTGAATTAAAAGACAGTCTTGTATTTTATTCCTTCTCGCGATCAGAAACTTAGTTTTGAAGTACATAAATAAATATAATATATTCCGGCAAATTTATTAACTATTGTTGTTATTATTAAAGTCTGAAAAACGCGCCACGGCCTCCAAAAAGTGATTGAAATAGAAAGTTTCCAGTTTGTGAATCAGAGGTTGTAAAAAATGTTCGTTCCTGTAAACTGGTACGACACAACTTTGCTTTGGAGACCAGACGAACAAGTCACATATAGTTAATCCAGACACATACAACTGTACTTGACACTGAGTATAATATACGTGACTTTCTTTCAACTCGACATTGTCGTTTAAGAAATATAGATAATTGACATTTGTCGTAAGTGACTTGAAGTCCACAATCGGATTTTTTTCGCATGAGACGGGACACTTGATTTCGACAAGTTTAGTGACACAATCATCTTCGACAACCACACCGTCAAGCGATGCACAAAGCCATGGCTGTTTTTTTGATATCACCACTCCAGTTTGAACGACTTTTACTCCATGCTCGGCTTGATATTGTTTGATAGCTTCGTATTCATTCTTTGAACCGTATTGCGTATTTTTTTTACCTCTGCCAGCCAGACTTTTGGGCGTTAAGACATCGTTAATTAAAGCATCGATACTTTTTGATCGCCTCGTTTTTATCAAATGTGCCTCAGAATAGCAGTAATCCTGACGTATCGCACAGAAAACCATTTAGCGCAGTTAGATTGATCCCGAGTTTCTAAGCACAACTCAATTATTCGAGCCTCGTCTAACAAAACTTCTCGCGTATAAAAATCTTTCAGGACCCTATCGGCTATTGAGTCATCGAGCTGTGACGAGTGAACCGGATGATCCTCGCAAAAGTTCATCAAGCTGACAATGCATTCATCGCAATGATTATTGTCGCTGATATCAATTGCGGAGTAGGTGCATACTAGCAAAACCCGTTCAATAAATCGCTGGTGCTCGCTCACGTCATATTCCTTGAGAATTATTCTTAACGCCGACGAGTGCTTAAGATCGTCGAGTCGTGGATTAACTGGTACAACTGGTATACAGACGTAGGCAGGATTAGTCTCTGGTACTTTGGGCGGAAATAAGTTGGCGATGAGCATCGGTTTCGCATACATTTCATGGCCCAACTGCTGGTCTGAAGGCTTTCCCCATTCCTGTTCGAGACTCGTTTTTGTTAGTGGATGAGAGCACATATGTGCTTGCATTTTCCACCTGCTTGCGAGACGCACGTGCACGATGTGTCAGTGACGTGGCGTTTTTCAGACAGCTACAATAAATATAAACGTAATATTAAATGCTATTCAGACTACGGTTTTTTATAGGCTTGTGCCATTGTACTTACATGTAACTGAACTCTATACGGAGTGGCATTGACTGACGTTTATGGTATTACACTGCACCTTATTATTTCGCTGATGGTTTCACTCCGCAATTCTTCAACGCGAACCACATGAGAAAGAGCTAGAGCTTTCCCTTTTGGAATTGCACTAGGATTGAACTCAATATCATGAGTGATATGTCCAAACCCCGTTCGTATGACAAGGCTAATTTTGAAATGCTTGTCAATACGATTTTTTTTCAACGCCGTTATAATCTCGCTCACCTCAAAGAATGAAAAAAATGACAGCTAGTCCAGCAAAATATGCTGGGTTCAGCCGGCCGCGGCGCTACTTGGTTTTCTGCACACAGCGAATAGGAAACGTTGACGAGATGCCCCTGTATCGAGTTATGTAGTTGCGTATTAAAAAGATAAAAAAAACAAAAAACTTCTCTCTTTGTTAACTAACTATCGTAGAATACGTAAAAAGTGGTTGGAAAGTTTTCTGACGAAGGCTTTTGAAAATATTGTAATGAGAAGCACAGAAAATGCACAAAAATAGCTGTCGACCATGAAGAAAAATAAAGTAGTCACGTGACTCAGATGAGTACGGCAACATCGCAAGAAATAAAACGCGCTAACTTTTCAAATGAAATTAATAACTGGTTATTTTGTGGATTTATATATTATTTTATGAGAACATTATTTTTTATTTTTAAATTTGTAACTGTGGCGATCTAAAAAAAATTTTTTATACGAAACACTATACAGCTACATCAACATAAACAGCTGTTCGAAGCGACGTTGCCAGATGCGCTTCATTACAAAGAATACTTGAGTCAAAAGTATTTTATTTATTATTCTCGTTAATTAAATTAATTAATTCATTCATTCGAAAATAATGATAAGTAAGGTCTAAATTTAAATGATGAATTTATGTAATTAAATTTTGAATTTTGGTGAAAAAAAAATTTAGATTCTATTTTGATTTACGGGGTACTGTCCGAACAACCTTAAGGGGGTATATACACCTTAAAATGGGTTGAATTTCTGAAAAACAATTTTCCTTTTTTTTTCAACTTGACGACTCTAATAAAATTTAAAAAAATCATCATGTTTGGGGAGGGTTTGACCTTCATTATCCATATCTTACATCATGTATTACTTCCAGTCTAATAGTGGCTGCGCTGAAGACAGGAAAATACAAAATCACTCGGTTGCCGCAAAGAATCAGACCCAGCGTTCCCGTGTAGAAATTTGTTAGGGAAGGCCTGAACAACGTTAGGGCCCCGATAGATTTAAGTTGTGGCTTCCATAACTAGACATCCCTGTCCCAGTCTGACCAGGGCCCCATCGGGTATCGATCAGGTGTCCTTAGAAAATAAATGTTAGGGCTTTCATAATGCCACTGGATCAGGACCTGCTCAGGTGTAAGTCAGGCTGCCCTAAAAAGCAATCTTCGGATTCTGTTAAGGCTTGTCGACTCGGACCTTGTCTGGTATCTATGAGGTTGCCTCAAAAAACACATCTTCAGGATTCGACGAGGCTGGAGGATCAGGGCCTGATCGGGCATTGATCGACCAACCTCAAAAATAAAACTTGAGATTCATCCAGGGCTGGTAAACCAGGGCCAGGCCGGGCAAGGATAGGCTGTTTTCGGAAATAAATCTTCAGGATTCGACGAGGCTGGAGGATCAGGGCCTGATCGGGCATTGATCGACCAACCTCAAAAATAAAACTTCAGATTCATCCAGGGCTGGTAAACCAGGGCCAGGCCGGGCGAGGATAGGCTGTTTTCGGAAATAAATCTTCAGGATTCGACGAGGCTGGAGGATCAGGGCCTGATCGGGCATTGATCGACCAACCTCAAAAATAAAACTTGAGATTCATCCAGGGCTGGTACACCAGGGCCAGGCCGGGCGAGGATAGGCTGTTTTCGGAAATAAATCTTCAGGATTCGACGAGGCTGGAGGATCAGGGCCTGATCGGGCATTGATCGACCAACCTCAAAAATAAAACTTGAGATTCATCCAGGGCTGGTACACCAGGGCCAGGCCGGGCGAGGATAGGCTGTTTTCGGAAATAAATCTTCAGGATTCGACGAGGCTGGAGGATCAGGGCCTGATCGGGCATTGATCGACCAACCTCAAAAATAAAACTTGAGATTCATCCAGGGCTGGTAAACCAGGGCCAGGCCGGGCGAGGATAGGCTGTTTTCGGAAATAAATCTTCAGGATTCGACGAGGCTGGAGGATCAGGGCCTGATCGGGCATTGATCGACCAACCTCAAAAATAAAACTTGAGATTCATTCAGGGCTGGTAAACCAGGGCCAGGCCGGGCGAGGATAGGCTGTTTTCGGAAATAAATCTTCAGGATTCGACGAGGCTGGAGGATCAGGGCCTGATCGGGCATTGATCGACCAACCTCAAAAATAAAACTCGAGATTCATCCAGGGCTGGTAAACCAGGGCCAGGCCGGGCGAGGATAGGCTGTTTTCGGAAATGAATCTTCAGGATTCGACGAGGCTGGAGGATCAGGGCCTGATCGGGCATTGATCGACCAACCTCAAAAATAAAACTTGAGATTCATCCAGGGCTGGTAAACCAGGGCCAGGCCGGGCAAGGATAGGCTGTTTTCGGAAATAAATCTTCAGGATTCGACGAGGCTGGAGGATCAGGGCCTGATCGGGCATTGATCGACCAACCTCAAAAATAAAACTTCAGATTCATCCAGGGCTGGTAAACCAGGGCCAGGCCGGGCGAGGATAGGCTGTTTTCGGAAATAAATCTTCAGGATTCGACGAGGCTGGAGGATCAGGGCCTGATCGGGCATTGATCGACCAACCTCAAAAATAAAACTTGAGATTCATCCAGGGCTGGTACACCAGGGCCAGGCCGGGCGAGGATAGGCTGTTTTCGGAAATAAATCTTCAGGATTCGACGAGGCTGGAGGATCAGGGCCTGATCGGGCATTGATCGACCAACCTCAAAAATAAAACTTGAGATTCATCCAGGGCTGGTACACCAGGGCCAGGCCGGGCGAGGATAGGCTGTTTTCGGAAATAAATCTTCAGGATTCGACGAGGCTGGAGGATCAGGGCCTGATCGGGCATTGATCGACCAACCTCAAAAATAAAACTTGAGATTCATCCAGGGCTGGTAAACCAGGGCCAGGCCGGGCGAGGATAGGCTGTTTTCGGAAATAAATCTTCAGGATTCGACGAGGCTGGAGGATCAGGGCCTGATCGGGCATTGATCGACCAACCTCAAAAATAAAACTTGAGATTCATTCAGGGCTGGTAAACCAGGGCCAGGCCGGGCGAGGATAGGCTGTTTTCGGAAATAAATCTTCAGGATTCGACGAGGCTGGAGGATCAGGGCCTGATCGGGCATTGATCGACCAACCTCAAAAATAAAACTCGAGATTCATCCAGGGCTGGTAAACCAGGGCCAGGCCGGGCGAGGATAGGCTGTTTTCGGAAATGAATCTTCAGGATTCGACGAGGCTGGAGGATCAGGGCCTGATCGGGCATTGATCGACCAACCTCAAAAATAAAACTTGAGATTCATCCAGGGCTGGTAAACCAGGGCCAGGCCGGGCGAGGATAGGCTGTTTTCGGAAATAAATCTTCCGGATTCGACGAGGCTGGAGGATCAGGGCCTGATCGGGCATTGATCGACCAACCTCAAAAATAAAACTTGAGATTCATCCAGGGCTGGTAAACCAGGGCCAGGCCGGGCGAGGATAGGCTGTTTTCGGAAATAAATCTTCAGGATTCGACGAGGCTGGAGGATCAGGGCCTGATCGGGCATTGATCGACCAACCTCAAAAATAAAACTTGAGATTCATCCAGGGCTGGTACACCAGGGCCAGGCCGGGCGAGGATAGGCTGTTTTCGGAAATAAATCTTCAGGATTCGACGAGGCTGGAGGATCAGGGCCGCATCAAGCATTAATCGACCAACCTCAAAAATAGATCTAGTGGTTTTTCGAGGGTTGGTCGGGTGAAGATCAATGTATAAGTAATATTCAGGTATACTTTCACATTTCCGGCTGACTGGTTTCTAACCAAAGATCAAAAATGACCTGTCACAAGATGGCCAGAAATAACATCACTGTACTTGGCGCAAGACCCCAAGTCTCTTGATAAGCTGATATTAGGACGCGTTCTCCTGGTGATCCGAAAATGGAATTGTGACAATAATTCATTTTTGCGAATGAAATTCTATGTTGGATACTTTGAGGGTTCAAAAAATGCAAACAGAAAATTAACAATAACGCACAAACACAATAACAAATTTTAATTCTATTTATTTTACGTTTTAAAACATCACAATGAATGTATTCCTTTTTTATTTACTAACTCATAAGCATAACTAGTACAGAGAATTGGGGCTATAATGAAAATCATAAAGCACAATTCCCGCCGCGGAAACACTAAAAAGTGCTTGTGTTAACTTATAACTACGAAGCTATAGATATCAAAAATCAAAATATACAAAAACAAAAGTAATATTAACACTAATGTACAAACTTAAAACAATAGTCATAAAATAATAATTCTGCAAATAAGACAGAAAACACATTATCCGCCAGTCAACATCCTATCGGCTGTATTGTTTCTCTATTCTTTCTTTTCATTATTTCGTCGCTTTAGTGTTTGTTTGCCCTACGGACAATTTCGTAACGACTTCGAGTTTTGTCAAATAACTTCGAATTGAGATTCAAATTGAAAAGCTGTTGTAAGAATATGTGACAATAGAAAAATTAGACTAGCTGATGAAAAAAACTTCTGGAATGTGTTATCAACTTGAAAGTTGAAAATTTTGGTCAAATCTCAATGGTCTGTAGGGTAAACAAAAACTAAGGCAACGAGTTATGGTAACAGAAATCGGAAATTTCTTTAAGTGTGGAGCATTAAAGCCACAAATAATCTTTTGAGTCCAGACCGTTGAAAGGATAGGTCCAACCTTACTAATTTTTGTTTCACCTTAGTTAATGGGTATGTTACGGAAACCGCGAGAGGTTTTTGCAATTCCCACATTCCAAAGTCTTGTGAGTTGGCTGGATAGTCATACAATGGTTTTTTGCCTAGCCAAATTTTGCCTTGAATTATTATAGATGACAACGCAGGACCCTTATTCCAGATTTTATTAATCTGCATCACTATTCCATTTTCCAACAATACCAAATTGTTAGGCGTTGAATTTGACAAAAGCATCGAGTGAAATTTGAGAGAATGTACAATTGTAATTTCGTTTTCTCGGCAGCTCTTATGAATTTGGATAACAGGTGGAAGAGAGAGCTGTGGGTCTCGTTTCAGTGAATTTTTCTCCTGATATCTGCGGCATATTTGTGCCAAAGGTTTGTTTGGTGTGCGCAGTTTTTTTTTTAACGCTCCGAGTGCACTCTCAAATGGGAAACAGTTAACTCTGGTTAAACTGCATCCCATATTTATAGCATCGTCAGCCAAATGTACTAAATTGTGCATGTTTATCACTACGGAAGCTGGGCCGTACAATAATGGTAAAACAAGCACGAATTTCCGCAAACATCTTTTAGCTACAGCGTTATGAGTTAGACAAAGTTCATCGCTAGACAGTATCCTTAAAGCAACGTGCAATAACAAAAAATGCTTGTAAAGATTCGATGGGAGGATAGATTTCAAGACAACAGGACCACAATACAGTACGAAAAAGCGAAATTCAGTTGCCTTCCACTTTAAAAATTCGAAAATGGATCTAGGCTTACGCTGGAATTCAGATGGGATTTGTCTTTGCAAAGATAGTAGTCTACGAGACAGTTCTTGTTTTTGACTCGGACTTAGGCGTACATCCAACGGACCGTACATCCAAAATCCAATCATCTTTTTGGCTATGCCCAAGATTAAATGCATCAGATCTAACAAAAATAGTGTAACCATATCTGGATGAGGTTTTATCTCTAACAGTGGCGAAATACCAGTGTGATGATCTGGGTCTTCCTGTCGTCGAAACGACTCATTCGTACGCCGTTGATGATGGACCCCTGAGTACGATACAGTCGATCCCCTTCCTGTGCGTTCTGATTTACCACGAACAACACACCTTTCACAGGCACTATATCCCCCATGACACTTACAACATTTTAAGAAGGCTCGAGCTGGCGTATCAGCGACAAAGCATTTGAGTTTAACTTGGTATCTTTTTCCAGATATAGCCACACCGTGTTCTTGCAAATTATTAATTTCTTGTATGAACTGCTTCAAATAGTTTTCCAAGTTTTTCGGTTTGCTCATACCAAGATAAATTGCAACTGGAAAAGGATTGTAGATATCTGGTATATAATGAGGCTTGCAAAGTATTGGCCAAAAACATTTCCCCGAAGAATTGGATATCGGTAGGCCATCAACATTGAATATTAATTCAATAGTACCTTGATGAATTTTAGAATTTATACAATGCTTAAGGCCCTCTTCTATACCTAAGTATGCAAATTGTCCAGGGCTATTCGCAATTCCAGCGTCCTGCATCTCTGTGATACAATAAGAAGCTGAGGATGTTTCTAATAATGTTTTAGACGATTTTGGCAAACTTGGAATCAACTTTCTACGTAAAATTTTCAGTAATTTATCCAGATGATTTTGTTGGATGTTCGCTACAATTGCCCAATGACGTAGTTCATCGATCACGTCTTCTTCTGACTCTGCTGATTCGTTAGAGTTATAAGTCGGTTCTGCTTGACTCTGAGGATACGTAACTTCAGCTTCCTGATGTATGTTTATCCCCTCTTCATCAATATCAGTAGCAGTGCTGATATCAGATTCATCGTGGACATCTTCATCGTGGGTGTTTATCCTCATCTCTGTACCAATATCAGTGGCAACGCCGATGGCAGATCCACCGTGGACATCTGCTCCTTGCAAAGCTTGCTCTATATGTAGTGCGGTCTTCGCTGTATCACCAGTGTCACCAACAGCAGAAACTTTCTCAGCGTTGTCATTTTTCGAAGCCACTAAAATATAATAATACATACAAAATGGAATAAGTAGTGTGTATACTATGAAAGACAATCAGGATAAATAAAATTGACAAAAGAAGGATTTCATGTACATGGACATCGAATAAAGGCGCAGTCACACAGAGCACAACTTTTTTCATACGTATACGAATACATGATACACTTCTTTTTCATCCCATAAGAAATACATAGCTTCTGGGCTTCTGTATAACCTCAGTGTACCCGTCTAGGGTGAAATGTTGTACATAATTTTATGTAATTGTGTATAATCTTATTAGTGAATTTTATTTTAGTTTATGACATTATCTAAAATTATATATTTTTTTAATTTTGTATGATTTTGTTATGTCTTTATTTAGGGGTCTTGTCCCCTGTTTAAATACTAACGTATAACTGAGGGATATTGATGGTAGGTAATACGAGAAAAGTAATAGTTTTATTTAAACTTCAATAAGTATTATGTTTATTCTGGCCTATATATTTGGTCCTCACAGTATTCAGTTATGTTTAGGAAGCTTAGCTATGCTAGGTGTCTACTGTAACGAGTATAGTTGAGAAGTGAAGAGAATCGAGGGAAGCATAGTTAGGTAGGTAGTTGCTAGGACAGTAAGATGAAAGGTTTTGCTGACTCGTTGCATTTGGCAGTGCCGGGTGAATTTTTTGAATTTATTAGATGACAGTGATAACAAAGCAGTTTGGTGCATTTCTCCGTCACCAACGACGTAGACGTCGAAAACCCCGGGACCTACGAGCTCGAAAACGAAAATCCCACAACCGACATTTGATAGAAATAAAATCGAGATAGAATGTGTACAATTTTATTAAATTTCAACGAACCTGATAGAATTTGTTCCGATCATAAAAAAAATTAAAAGAACAAAAAATTCCAGGGCCATGAATATCACCCATGTTACAACAAATTTTCGCAGAGTTCGCATAAATTGTTGAAAAATAGTATTGACATTATAGTATTTTTATATCACCTGTATGGGAAGTTTGATAACCATCTGCAACTCTGCGTAGAATTTCTGTGATTTCGGCCGTACACATTTTACGGATAGCTCTGTGTTTTTTCACACGATTACGTGAACACGATTTTTTGAAATTCGAGTCCATATTTTCTCATCTGTCCTTGTTTTCGGAATAAACTGATTGCCGTTATATTTCTCGTTCCTTCTTCTCTCTGGTTATTCTGTAAGTGAAATATTGTAAAGTAAGCAAACTCAGAAAGAATGAGCTAACGGCTAGGTCAGTGCGTATAATTCCTACCTATTGGATACACTAACCAAAGAATCTGTGAAGTTTTTCAGAAAAAAAAACAATAAATAAATCATTGATGAACATTATACATATCATACACGGATCTAAAGCTCTAAAATAATATTTTTATTATGACTTACACAGGCTCTATTCAAAAACCAAAATGGTCTCAATTACGGAAGCTGGGTCAGGTCACCACTTTTAGACTGTGTCTATCGGTGTTTCTGAACGCACTCAAGCCGGCATACACTGTCTGTCTGTCCTCGGCATGGCGTTATTTTTGAAATGACAATTTTCCATGATTTCGCATATTAAAATATAAGAAAATAGAAATATATTATTATAAATATTATTATATTATTATATTATTATATAAAGCCGCTCGTTATGGAAGTTTTGTAAAAGTACACTTTTACTGCTCTCAGATGCATCTAAATAGCATCTATACGTGTATTTATTTATGAAAATTTTCAGATTCTTACAAGTTATATTTCAGTAACGGCGTGGTCAAACTTTTTTTTTTTTTTTTTTTTAATTACAACTTCGGTTTTTATAACATATCAAAGTTTTATCAAATTCCGTTGTCGCGTTTTGATTTTATTCGAAAATCTCGCGTATAACTCTCTATGCATGCGGAAAAATGACGTCACGCCGACAGTGTGTGTCGGCTAATGCGGAGAAGTGACGTCACGCCGCCAGTGTATGCCGGCTTGAGTGCGTTCAGGAATACCGATAGACACAGTCTAAGAGTGGTGACCTGTTGGCTACAGCCCTTTATAGGGGATAAGCCATAGGTTAAAAAAAAAAAGTGGTGACCTGTTAGGCTACGGCCCTTTTTAGGGGATAAGCCATCGGTTAAAAAAAGTGGTGACCTGATAATAGATGATAAGCCATTGGTTAAAAAAAAAAAGTGGTGACCTGATCAGGCTACAGATCTTAAAAAGATGATAAGCCAATGGTTAAAAGAAAAAAAGTGGTGACCTGATAGGCTACAGATCTTAAAAAGATGATAAGCCAATGGTTAAAAAAAAAAAAAAGTGGTGACCTGACCTAGGCTACCGTTCTTTATAGAGGATAAGCCAAAGGTTCAAAAAAAAAAGTGGTGACCTGACCCGGCTTCCGTACTAAATAGTACGAGCAACCAAGCTTTCTGTTGACGTCATTTAATGGGGCGCAAGGCGGACCGTTTCATGTTGTACAATATGGCTCAGTTACACAGACCGCGTCATGGGGTATATAGCCTATAGGAAAATAACTTTACCAAAAGTCCATCGGAAGGGCAGCACTTCGATTGGTTTGCTACTACCCATGATGCGTGACGCGACGCGTTCTGTGTAACTGACAAAATTTAAACACGCGGCGTCGCGGTCATCACTGTGATGGTTAAATACAAACTGTATAAGCGACAGTTAGGTGTTAGCCACAAATAAAATGTGTGTATCACTTACCTCACACTGTAATCAACGACATGTTTAACTCCACCTAAACTTCGTCAATCTGTGGCTGTATTTTCATTAGCATTGAACTCACTGTCAATGAAAATCCAGTCGGTGTCGTCCAATATTCTATGTAAACTTGTCCACGGAAGTTCAGAAACGATTTGTTTGGGAACACAACGCCCAAGGTCGTTATGCGTTTGCTCAAGCGAGCGGCTTGTGTGATTCCCGCAGTTCCCGCGTCCCCAGTCGTGGTAAGCAGTGTATAATGACGAAAAGGAACGAAAAAATGCAGGTAAGTCTGATTAAATTCATCTCAGAGTTATCCAGGTTTGCAAACTATATATAATCGGGCAACGTAGAAAATAAACTCTCAATCAACCCGGGATACTAACCCCTTTTTCTCACGTGGCAAGGTCTACCCACCACGTGGATAAATCGCGTATTTGTCCGTACGATTTTGATGAAAATCTTCAATACTTTTTCTTTACGACACGTGGAATGAATATTTGTGGTGAGTTTATCCACCGCGTGTATAATCGCTTATTTGTCTGTACGATTTTTATGAAAGGTCTTCAATATTTTCTCTCTACAACACGTGGAATGGGTACTTGTGGCAAGTCTAGCCACTGCGTATACAGGGCGACCCAGGTTGAGCGCACCATATTTGGTGGGTGTACTCCTCCCGAAAATCTAAGACTAAAGTTCCTTTACCAAAACTCCCAGGGTCTAATAATTCAGGAGCTACAGGAGATCTTAGTCGACCAATCAGAGGGCTTATGATGGACCAAGACAGGGCCGGTTCAAGAGTGTGAGGCGAGCATTTTAGGTTGTTCGCTAAGTATTTCTCGTAGTCCAGGTCCTCGGCCTCGTAGTTCTCGTAGTCCAGGTCGTTCGCTAAGTATTTCTCGTAGTCCAGGTCCTCGGCCTCGTAGTTCTCGTAGTCCAGGTCGTTCGCTAAGTATTTCTCGTAGTCCAGGTCCTCGGCCTCGTAGTTCTCGTAGTCCAGGTCGTTGGCTAAGTATTTCTCGTAGTCCAGATCCTCGGCTTCGTAGTTCTCGCTGTCCAGGTTCTCGGCTTCGTAGTTCTCGTGGTCCAGGTGGTTCGCTAAGTATTTCTTGTAGTCCAGGTCCGCGGCTTTGTGGTTCTTCGTAGCCGAGGACCCGGATTACGAGAAATACTTAGCGAACGACCTGGACTACGAGAAATACTTGGCGAACGACCTGGACTACGAGAACTACGAAGCCGAGGACCTGGACTACGAGAAGTACGAAGCCGAGGACCTGGACAGCGAGAACTACAAAGCCGAGGACCTGGACAGCGAGAACTACGAAGCCGAGGACCTGGACTACGAGAAATACTTAGCGAATGACCTGGACTACGAGAAATACTTAGCGAACGACCTGGACTACGAGAACTACGAAGCCCAGGACCCGGACTACGAGAAATACTTAGCGAACCACCTAAATTGATCCGACGCGGGCACTGCTCGCCTTACACTCTTGAACCGGCCCTGTCTTGGTCCATCATAAGCCCTCTGATTGGTCGACTAAGATCTCCTGTAGCTCCTGAATTATTAGACCCTGGGAGTTTTGGTAAAGGAACTTCAGTCTTAGATTTTCGGGAGGAGTACACCCACCAAATATGGTGCGCTCAACCTGGGTCGCCCTGTATAATTGGATTTTCCTTCGTCTTTTGAGCGTTACGTAGCGGTTCTGTATTCTTATTTCAAGGCCACCTAATTTGTTTTTTGTAACACATGCACGATTTCTTCGTTTTTTTTACCTAAAAATAGGGCCTAAAGTAGCCGTTTATTGACCACTTGGAAAGAGCGGTACAAAAAGAATTCTTTTTAGACCGGCGGTACAAAAAGAATCCTTTTTAGACCGGCGGTACAAAAAGAATCCTTTTTAGACCGGCGGTACAAAAAGAATCCTTTTTAGACCGGCGCGGGCGGTACAAAAAGTATCCTTTTTAGACCGGCGGTACAAAAAGAATCCTTTTTAGACCGGCGGTACAAAAAGAATTCTTTTGAGACCGCTTTTTTAAAAGTTATCAAAAACGACCGTATGTGTACATTTATACACATATACACACATATATATTCATATATACTATACGTATATATTGTGTACACATATACGTGTACATATAAGTATATATATATATACACTGATATACATATAAGGCACTAAAACGCAGACATCAAGACATGCGTCACAAAAAATATGGTGTGTACCAAGGGCTAAGAGGGCTTTTTTACCTCGTGTGGTTGCAGTACTCGTCTTCGGCTCGCGGATGCACTCGTCTACGACTCGTGCACCCTCGCCTCCGACTCGTACTGCAAACTCCACACTCGGTCTAAAAAAGCCCACTTTAGGTCCTTGGTACACAATATACTATTTCTAAGAGGTATTCCAGGATCAGAATTCTTGTATTTTGGTTTATTTATTTATTTATTTATTTATTCATTTGGTTTGAAAATGGTTTGAAAATGAAAATAGATCGACAGCTTTCATTCATTGTTCGGTCTGTCTCAATTAAGAAAATAGATTATTATTTTTCTTGTGAATAGTGAGCCTTGAAGTATTAAAATGTAGTACAATTTCTGAGCTCAGTTTTTACCCCTCAGTTTTTTAGGGTAATTACATATACCTTTGTATATGCCTTCTATTACATAAATTATTTACAAATTTATAGGTTTCCCCAAAATCGGTGGCGGAAGAGGAAATCGTTCGCTACCAAGTGGTGGAATTTATAGAGGAACGGCGTGGAACCAAAAAATCGTTAGATTACGTTCCAGCTGGTTGGATCAAATTTGATTCTAAACTCGGCAAATGTGTCGCTAAATTTATGGAGTCCCTAGACACTCCAGATGATTGCAAATTAATGGATGACCTCAGAATAGCTGAATCAGATGCACCAGAGAGTTGGTCCTGGTATCCCGTGGTCCTGAGAGGTCAAGCAAGTGAGTGACGGATTTAATAATAAGATAATAGCGTATCTAGATATTCATCTACCCTGGACTTCGTCAGTAGAGTATCATCAATGTAAATAGTTTGACCTCTACGATTTTTACTCTCAGATACTGTCGCCGAAGCTATAAAAAAAGCTGAATTGCTCAACAACGCTGAGTACGCGTATTCGACTGAGAATGAAGAACACGCTAAACAGAAGTCTGATGCTGTAGTAAGAATCTACAAGGCCAAAAGTAAGAAAAAAGTGGGAAAGCTGCTGGAAGATATCATGAGTTTTGAAGAAAATGACTCTGGTTCGGCGTCTGATGATAGTAAGTTTGGCATTTATCCGAAATGAATACAGTTGGACCCCGATTTAAGAGCGCAGTTGAAACTGAGTGCTCTTGGATCGAGGTAGTGTAGGACCTGCCTCTCGACCAAACAGCCTGATTCCAATGCCGTACCTGCATAGAAACCTCTTTGACTAGATATTCCTATGTATGCTTCTGGCATCGGAGCCTCCACTGTGCGCTAATCGAGCGAAACAGTGGGGATTTGCTCCTGGGTGGTTCAGTCAGGATCCGACTGTACATACTGTTTACAGATTGATACGTATATTGGTGATATTTTCAGTCCACAGTGACGATGGACTCAGTGACTTGAACGGTGATGTCAACGCGAGCCAAAGCAACAAAAAAATCTCATTTTGTCGAAAGAAACTCCAGTCACAAAGATCGAAGTCCTCCACCAAAAAAAAGGTATTGGGAGGCACAAAGCCTGTAGCTGATCGCACAACAAAGGCGGGTTCCAAAAAAAATAACCCTTCTGTGAGAAGTGACGGAAGAGAGGTGCGCAGAGAGTTTCAGAAAGTCTTAACCAACAAGAAAGGTATAAATTAATGGTGTTGATAGAATTTGCTTACTCTCCAATCAGAATAGCACGTAATTCACTATCATATTTTTCAATATCTTGAGAACACCTGAGTCATTTTCATCACGATACCCATGGTGAAATATAATAATGCTCCATAAATTCATATGACGTAATAACTCTTGTATAAATTTCAGTTGATGAACCCCAGCCAGCGAAATCGAAACAGTCGCTAAAAGATATATCTTCCACTATCGAGAGTGACTCCAGTTCGGTGTCTAATGGTAGTAAGTTGTGCACTAATTTGGAATTGAAATCTATTGCTCACAGCTTAATACATGCATTGGTGTTAATATTTTCAGACTACAGCGAGGATGGACTCAGTGACTCAAACATCTGCGCGGGGCGAAACGAAAAAAAACCCTCACCTTGCCGAAAGAAACTTGAAGATCAGAAATCGAACTCTTCCAATAAGAAAAGGATACCTTCAGCTGAAAAACTGGTGGTCGAACGCGCAGCGCAGGGAAAGTCAACTTCCGGATTGATAATAAAAAATGCTGGCAATGGTCACAAGAAAAAGTCTTGCGAAGAGATCTCCAAGGTTGATCGCGAAGTCTCCAAAGAACGAAAAGGTACTAATTAATGATGATGAAATTGACTCCATTTACAATTATATTGGCATTTAATTCACAATTACATACCGTATTTACACGAGAATAAGCCGCACCCCCGTATAAGCCGCACCCTAATTTTGGAAGGGTCATTTGCCAAAAAAACATTTTTATACTCGAATAAGCCAGAATACCGAAACGGCGCGGTAGATAATAAAATGACCCAATAGGCGAAGAAATAATTGCAAAATTTTTCGAAAAATCCGCTTCCGCGTATAAGCCGCACCCGGGTTTTGGTAGGTTGAAAAAGCGAAAAAAGGTGCGGCTTATTCTCGTGTAAATACGGTATATCTTCCAATACCTTCAAAACACTCGAGTCATTTTCGTAGACGATTCTGGGAGTTGATGTTATATGTTCTTATTGTAATTGCATCAAATGGTATCCATTTATATCTGCTAATTTTATCTAAGTTACACTCAAGTATAAACCATTTGTTGCATTGTACAATTTTTGATAAATTTGTGTGTTGTAAAAACTGCTGCATGGTTTTCAGATGATGAATTGCAGCCAGAAATGTTAGCACTGGCGACTGCCGCAATATCAGATGACGCAACAGTTCATCCAACGACTTCCGGTTCTTGGAAAAAAAAATTTGATGAACAGATCAAAACTTTTTCCATAGGTAAGCATATATTATAGTGTGTAGCTGTAGGGTATATCAGAGAGAACGAAGTACTCAAAAATTGAGTACCGTCAATTAAATCTGGACAGTAAAAAAAAAAATAATAATAACAATCAACCATTACAAAATAATATTCCCCTTTGCCCGGTTGTGTCTACATGGCGAGTCGAATTGTAATAGGTTTCACTCTTGTCACACGACTATGAAATGATAATATTTATGACATTTTTTTTGTGTCTTCAGAAACTCAGCTGCTTTATATGGCAATTAAAAGCTTAGCTGCAGACGTCCAGAAAAACTGTGATGAAATCAAAAGCCTACGACAAGCCATACAAATTGTCACAAAAAGCAAGATTTCTACAGTAGCAATTGACGCAGTTGTAGAAAAAAGAGGAATACCGCAGTTACCTCTAAAAGATCAAACTCAACTAAAGAGTTTTATCAAAAAACTGGATGATGATCCACAATTCTGCACAGAGTTCGTAAGTACAACATTTTAGATCTTAGTGATGAGTTATGGTTATAGTATAATATAAAACGATATTATCTTACAGGTGGATGTTCTACAGCATTTTGTTGAAGGTGATGTAGTTAAAACCGTGTCCTTGATTTTGAAAAAATTATTGGATAGGTTACTCGCAATGGAGTGTACCGCAGTGAAACAAGTACCTGGAAAGTTTCTTCTGAAAAATACAAAATTATATACCATTCTGTTCGGTGCGTATAATGTTTAAAAAATCTCTAAGATAACAATTTTATTTAAAATATTCGCCGAAACTTGAATTCAATTGTTATCATCTTGGAATTTTTATTATAAAATCTCTGATAAGCAGGTCTTTTCTTATAAATTTCAGAATTAGTGTGTGCCCGTCATAGCGGGGCGACAAACGACGTGGTTTCTGAACTGGAGTATAGAAAAGCTTTGTCAAGTGTGCTATACAATGCAAAGGACTGGGATGGTCATAGGAACGCACGCAAAAAGCCTGACATACCTCCTGCGACGCCCGCCGTAGTGGAAGTACCAATCAGACCTCCGTTAGTCGAAATTGTAGCGGGTCAAGAAGAAGAAGAATTAGGCGAAGCCGATTAATCGAGTGATCTTTAACAATTACTATCGTGAGTTGAAACTGTTCGCTGAGGTATCTAATTGTAGAACTATATGAAAGAAAGAATAGGGTACAAAATACTTTGGTATCCCATTCTTTCTTTCATATCGTTATACAATTAGACACCTCAGTGAACAATTTCAACTCACGATAGTAATTGTTTTTCTTTTTTTTTTTCTTTATTAACGCTAAAGTAATACCATCATTTACTCTCCCTTATTTGAGAAATATTCTCTTTTCTTTTTTTCTCTACAGTTGATGATGAAATAGAATATATTTAAGTGAACTCCAGAGGTTATTTTTTTTTTTTTGTTTTTAATTGTTTTTGCTGTCACCATTTTTTTTTTCAAAAAAACTGGATTTTCCGCTTAAAGCTTTCTTGGTTAGATAGGTTCAACACCTTTTTGTACGTGATTACTCGTGGTCTGATTGTCTAATTGCAAAACTGTTTGAAAGAAAGACGTTTCAGGTATAATACATTCATTCATAAAACTATTTTTTTATCGAAATTTAACAGATTTGGCCGGTTCTTGTGTGAGTGGAAAAACTTTACATCAAGGTTTTGGATTAAGACTGATTAGTGTTTTAATCGCGTAAGCAGTAGGTAAGAAACACTAATCACTCTTAATCCAAAACCATAACGTAAAGTTTTTCCACTCACACAAAGACCGGCAAAATTTGTTGTTTCGATAAAAAGAGAGCTCATGAATGTGTTATTTGACTGGTACGTCTTTCGTTCAAAAAGTTTTACAATTAGACAATTAGACCACGAGTAATTGTGTGTATGTATATACGCATATGTATACTTAAGAAAGCTGTACTTTATTCTCATTCTCGTTAACATAAAATTATTATAGTCTATATAATGATCTCATCTATACATATGTATATTAAAATCTATAGTATCTCTATAGTATAATGTATAGTGTTTTATTTTAATAATAAGAAAACATTCTTGTTGTATTACAAAAATATGAAAAAATGTGCCATCAATTCTTTTTTTAGTTTTCATGAAAATGAATAATTTTAATTTTCAAATTAAATATAATTTCCTCTTTTATGGTAAAAAAAAAAAAAAAAATGACGCATCCACAGGGCGTCATCAACACCAGCTACTACCATTCCTTACCAGGTCCTGAAGAATTCCTCTGGTCGGGGTCTGATAAACTAACCTAATCAGGACCCATATTGTATTTCTGATCGGATCCTCATCAATTCTCTCGATCAGGGCCTGATATATTGTCCCGATTTTGAACGGAAGGGCGGAATGTGACATTCCTAGTCTGGCCCTAATAATTTAACCAGATCAGGGCTCGTACTATTTCTAATCGGATTCTGGTGAATTTTCCTATTCGGGGCCTGATAAACTAGCCCAACCAGGGCCTGATAAACTAGCCCGATCAGGGCCTGACGAATCAACCACATCGGGTCCTGATAAACTAGCCCGATCAGGGCCTGATGAACTAGCCCGATCAGGGCCTGATGAACTAGCCCGATCAGGGCCTGATGAACTAGCCCGATCAGGGCCTGATAAACTAGCCCAACCAGGGCCTGCCTTGCGAAGCGTTACATTTCTAGTCGGGGCCCGATAATTTTCTCCTGACCAGGGCCTGATTTGTAATCAGGCTAAATAATCAGGCCCTGATCACAGCCCTGACAGAATTTCCACACGGGTTGTACCGATCTTGGAATTTTTGGTTCTCAATTGTTCATAAGACATGTCTCTATCAGATGAACATAGAACTTTTGGATAAACCCATTTTTAGTTGAAATAATAGAAAAATAAGCAAAATTTTTGTTTAAATTCAGAAAAAAAATCGAAAAAATTCAATAACTCAAGTAATTCTTGCAATATCAAAAAGTTCTATGTTCATCTGATAGACACTTGTCTTATGAACAATTGAAAACCAAAAATTCCAAGATCGGTACAACGCTGGGACTGATTCTTTGCGGCAACCGAGTGATTTTGTATTTTCCTGTCTTCAGCGCAGCCACTATTAGACTGGAAGTAATACATGATGTAAGATATGGATAATGAAGGTCAAACCCTCCCCAAACAAGATGATTTTTTTAAATTTTATCAGAGTCTTTAAGTTGAAAAAAAAAGGAAAATTGTTTTTCAGAAATTCAACCCATTTAAAGGTGTATATACCCCCTTAAGGCATTCATTCGGATCGAATGCAACAAAAAAAAAAAAACGAATTGCATTCCGTTTCTTATTTTCCGTGATTTTCCTAACAATTCACTCGGATCGGAACAATTATGCTGATTGATTCGGATTGATTCAGATGATCCGTATTCTTTTGAAAGAATTATTTCGGATAGAAAAACTGTGCTGATTGATTCGGATGATCCGTATTCTTTTGAAAGAATTCCTTCGGATAGAAAAAACTGTACTGATTGATTCGAATCGATTCGATTCGAATAGCTCGTATTCGTTCAAGAGAATTCATACGGATACAAAAAACTATGCTGATTGATTCGAATTGATTCGGACGATTCGTATTTTTTCAAAAGAATTCTTTCGGATTGAAAAACTATGCTGATTGATTCGGATGATTTGTATTCTATCAAAAGAATTCATTCGGAATGATAGAACTGAATCGGATTCGGAATCGCAATAAGTTATTCTGAATACAAAATTGAATCGTATTGGCGACCAAAGTCAGCATTGCCGCGAATAGGACGGGATAAAAAATAACGGATAGAACCGAATAGAATCGAATAGATGAATTGAAACGAATAGATTGTGATTAGAATAACCTATACCCGTGTGGAAATTGCCCGGTTTGGCCCGGTTACAACAAGGTTTCTGGCCGGGCGCTAGCCGGGTAGTATTTTTGTCAAAGTGCCTGACCGGGAACTGGCCGGGTGCTAGTCTGGCGAAAACTTTTCCATGGTGCTTTAGCAGACGCTGGCAAGTACTGGCCGGGTGCTGACCGGGAGCTAATTTAGCAGTTTATTATTCAAGAGCCTGGCCAGGGACTGGACAGGCGCTAAGACGGTCAAAATTATGTCAGAGTTTCATAGGAATGAACTACTGCAATAAACTTCCAGCAAAAAGTGTTATTTGAATATGGAAAAACATGAAATTAAAAAGAAAGGAAATGAAAAATAGAAAAAATATGAAATAAAATAAAATAAAATAAAATATGAAATTCACAATATAAATCATATGATAAATTACATTCAGATTTCTTTCATATTATTATGTGATTCATCACATGATTATTTTCAGTAGGGATGTCCGTGTACTGCGTTCGCGATTCTGCACAGCAAACTCCGCTCTTGCGCTTACTGTCACGTAACATCCCGTATTTTTGACGGCCTTTAACAGCAGCGTGTGCTTAAGGTAGTTGTTGCGTGGAACGATTTCACAAAGGATTTCAACGAAACTTGCTTTGATTGTTATTTAATAGAATACGAATAATATGAGCCTATTCCGATTAAAATTGACCACCCCAATTTTGAGATAAACGATATCAAAGTTTTGTAATTTTAGCATGGGCTCTTATGGAGAATAGAGAGTTACACGCGAGATTTTTGAATAAAATCAGAACGCAACAAAGGAATTTGATAAAAATTTGATATGTTATGAAAACCGAAATCATGAATTGCACAAAAAAAAAAAAAAAAAAATTTTGACCACGCCGTTACTGAAATGTAACTTGTAAAATTCTGAAAATTTTCATGAATAAATGCACGTATGGATACTATTTAGATGTGTGTGAGAGCAGTAAATGTGTACTTTTACAAAAGTTTCATTATGGGTGGTTTTCGACTAACGCTTTCGCTATATTATACTTTTAATTCGATGAGCTATACTTTTGAACGTGACTATCTCGAAACAACTACCTCAAGGGGGGACAGTACTGAAAATTGAAAAAAAACATTTTTAATTTTTGCACTACTCAAAATGCTTCAATCAAAAATCGCCTCCAGCAGTTTTTAGATATGAGTAGTATGTATATTGGAAAAAAATATAAACCTTCTGCGATGAAAGTGTATGCGCAAGGAACCTTTCGCAGAAGATTTCCTTGCAACCACTGTGAAAGGTTCCTTGCGCATACACTTTCATCGCAGAAGGTTTATATTTTTTTCAAATACACATACTACTAATATCTAGAAACTGCTGGAGGCGATTTGTGATTGAACCATTTTGAGTAGTGGAAAAAATAAAAAAATGTTTTTTCACAAATTTTCAGTACTGTCCCCCCTAAAATACTTATGGCGTCGCGTAGGTTAGTGATCGAATCTTCGGTGAAAAGTGTTCGTTCCTAATTAACTTCTGAGGCGTACTATTGATCAGCTAGTGGTGATATAATGCAATACGCAGTTTCCAGAACGGTAACAAAAAATAATTGATGTAGGGTGAGCATTTTTTCATGCGCAAACTTGCATAGAATCGCATTTCAAGATTTGTAACTTATGTTGTCGCCCTCGTATTGGTTTGGTCTTTCATTGGAACAGTACGAACTGAGGATTCATCTAATTGTTCAATATAAATTGAGAAACTGCATTGTAAAGACGTACGAGTTGATATATAAGTCGGATCTTCCCGTCTTGTATCAGACGAAGAAGAATAAGGAGTTCTCCGATATGATTCAGGAGGCATTTTAATATCAAATCAAAGGATAATCGTAATTGAACAAGATTATAAACGAATCTACACAATTTATAAATGTACGATTTCGAGAGAGACGTATCACAGTTCCGCGGGCTTCCGATCAATTCTGCAATAATCCTAGAATGTCAGATCTTCTAAATAAAAGCCCAGCAACCGATAGTCCTTTTGATAACGAAGCGGCTACCGATGCTTTGACGGCTCTGTGCGAGCAGATCTCATGACGTCAGAGATCGTGCTCCGTCTTTCTCATCGAATGTCCAAATAATACACTCCGACATATATATATATCCTTCTATATTATATAATTCAGTCGCCGCCGCCGTGTCGGACATTCCATGGCCTCCTCGACTCTGCTCGGATCCCCCCCCCCCCCCCGGCCTCCGGCGCCGCTGCCGTGTCAGTATTCCAGGGAATTATGGGTAATCCCCATGGGTTTTCCCCAGAATTCTTTTGTTTCCGCCATAGATTTTCAAGGTCAAAGGTCAAAGGTCAAAGGTCGCCGCCGTGTCGGATTCCATGGCCTCCTCTGTTCCGCTCGGTCTTTTGGGCCCCCTTCGACCCTTCCAGGGCCTCCTCAGTTCCGCTCGGCCTTTTGGGCCCCCTTCGGCCTTTCCAGGGCCTCCTCAGATCCGCTCGGCCTTGTGGTCCTCCTCAGTTCCGCTCGGCTTTTTGGGCCCCCTTCGGCCTTTAGGGCCCCCCCCCCCGGGTATCCTCGGCTAACTTCTTCTCCTCGGGTATCCTCGGGCATCCTCGGGCATCTTCGGACAACCCCGAGTATGCTCGGTATTCACGGCCATTCGAGTTACCCCCATAGGGTCACAGTTTTCACCCATTATTGCTCATGATTCCCTGCGATATTGACACGGCGGCGACGTCTCTTTATAGTATAAAGTCCTCGGCTCTCTTCAGTTATCCTTGCGTATCCCCGGACAGCCCCATAAATTTCCCACAATTCCCGGGTATTTCTCATACATCTTCTGGGTCCGCACTATGCTCACAGATTTCCCCCAGATTTAATATACTTATTACACTGCCGAAAACTTTACATTGTGATTACAAGAGTAGATGGGTAAGGGGGCTTCTGGGACAATCTAGGTCAAATAATTTCGTACAGAACCCGCCTGTGTTCTGATTGGCCGAAGCCCCCTCCCACTCGCTGCAAGGACGTCCCCCTAACGGTAATCGATGATTTCGCAATTATAACGGGATCTTTCGCAATTTCAATGGGATCTATCGGCACAAGGACCGCCTCCTGTACGTATTTGTCAATTTTGTAAACGCAAGTACCGCCCCCCCCCTATAGTAACGGTAATTTCGCAAGGGGGTTGTGTCTGAATTTATGCGACCTGATTTCTGAATTTCTGATATCTGATTTCTGGAATGATGCGATCTGATATCTGAAATGCTGCAAGCCCCCGATCGATGCGAGCTCGATCGATGCTGGCTTCATGTTGTCTGAATCGTCGTCAAGACCTACTTTACCCACCCCGTGAGCGCGCGCGCGCTCTTACCGACCGTCGAGTGAGAACATAACCTCTCTGAAAAAAAAAAAACGATACCGACGACAAGGTGCGTCTGGAACCGTGCTCGTTTTTTGAATATCCTGAAATAGAAAACTTCCACAAGCTGAAAAGCTGAAATTCAAAATTCTACGGACTAGAAGTTTTTTCGTTAGAACTGAAGGGAGGAAAGTAATCAGAGTCGCAAAACACACACGAAAAAATTACCCGTGTAAATTTATCATTTTTTCTTGACACATGCACCCAAAGTCCTCCTTTGCGCATCGTCTACGCGCACCCAAAGCAGACTTTTAGCGTACCGGTGTGCAAAATATTTTGCGCACCGCTATGCGGTATTTTTTATTTTTACATCGAATGCACACCAAATCTCATTTTTTTTTTTTTGTACTTACGCGGTATTGCAGATGTTAGTTACGCGGTATTGCACTATATATTGATATCATTATGTTATGGTACAGTTCTTTTTTTACATCTATTGCTTCACAATTTTCATTGTCTACTTAACTATGAGATTAATTGCTATGATAGCATTTTTTTTTTTAAATTTAAAATCAATTAAATTTAATTAATTTCGATATAGGTAGGTTTGTCGGACATATATCGAAATTAATTGAATTCTTATTGATCGATAGTTACAAGTATAGCCACGATCAGAACGAGACTGCGTTTGTTTTATGTATTGATATTGTTATAGTACGGTAAACGTAGAAGAAGAAGCCGTGAGGGCGTGTAGCGGGACGCGCTGTACTTCAATTTTCATATTTTATTATTATTTATTCACTTATATGACTTCACAAATTCAGTTTCATTCGATACTTGAGTGAATTTGATTGCTATGATCGCAGTTGGAAGACTCAGAGAGGTAGGAACGATAAGGGGAGGGATAGTGAGGGTGAATGGGAGGAAAAAGGATGAAGGGAGAGAATGAAAAGGGATGAGTTGGAAACGGAAGCCCCGTAAGATAAGATAGGATAAGGAGAGGGTAGTATAGAGAAGAGCACTACTATTTCTTTTTTTTTTTTAAGAAGTATCAACGGAGATGAATCGAATGTACACGGAAAGAACGAGATTGGTGTGGTTACTATCCAGATAGTACTGACACCTATCTGTAGAAAAATAATTTTCGGATGGGAACCACGCCCATGTGGACTGTTGTGGGTACAATCTGGATGGGTCTGAGGCCTATCCGCATAGGACTGAGCCACAGGTAGATTGTAGTCACAACAATCTGGATGGGTGTAGTTCCCATCCGAAAATTATTTTTCTACAGATGGGTCTCAGTACTATCTAGATGGTAACCAGACCAATCTGGTTCTTTCCGTGTAATGACACGTAAGAATTTGAAAATTTAATTTAATTTAATTATCATCAGAGTCAGAATCTCTGAGTGAGCTATGAGACGCCTTGTACAGTTCCAACCTTTCTTGGTGCCTGCGATCTTTAGCCCTCTGTTTCATTTTAGCAGCTTCTAAAATAGCTTCCGCTACCGACATTCTATTATATATTTTTTTTTTTATATTCAAGTTACGTTTAACTGAGTGTTTGTTTCGTTTAAGTGTTTTTTTTTTTAATTTTGAACCCGACTCGTGGGCGACAGAATCATCTGTAAGCTCAGCCGACGTATAATTATCGGTCGAACTACTCTCTATTTCAGTGATGTTATTATTTTTTTTATTAATGATATTTGCGCAGCCAACAGGTTTCAGATACTTTGAGCAACGCGCACTCCTAAGAGCCTCTGGCTGCACGCTGTCGTCTAAATTGGATATTACATCAAGTTCCTCCAAGAATGGCATGATTTCGGGCATGTCCATTTTAGAAGCGCCTGATTTTGAATTGTGCACGTTAACAGTTTTACGTGCTCTTATTATACATTTATATTTATTCTGAACCTGTTCTGGAGTTTTCGTTAAATTATAATTCAGGGCCAGTTCTTCTGACAGCTGTTTCCAAATTGCTTTTTTGTTTTTAAATTCTTTAAATGGTCCCAGATTTTGCATGTAGATGCCATATTGCTGTAAGAGGTATTTTGTTTCGGCCACACCAAAATCTGAAACAAAATGTTATGCATGAAATGCATATTTTAAATTCATGTAATTGAAAACGTATATGCTATCCAGATGTTAGTAATCATTTTGTGGATGACCGTATTTTTTTTTCCAAATTGCATCTTTCACTCTACTGAGTACATATTTGACCGGACCATATTGAATGGGCATATTCCTTGTCGAATTCTAAGACTAAGGTTCCTCAGCGAAAAATTTAAAAATTGAAAAGTTGTAAAAAAAAAAAAAAAACTGAAACGGTGAACCTAGACAACTGAAAACTAAGGAGCGGACGACCTGGCTGCCAAAGATTGAAAACGGAATTGTCAAAGTGAAAATTAACACTCGTTATCCGTTTTTATTGATGAAAAAGTTACTTTACAGCCAAATTAAGATATTGAATAACTCGGACACCGTTGACCTCCGGAATTTTTCGCTAAGGAACTTTAGTCTTAGAATTCGACAAGGGATATGCTTATTTAATAAGGTCCGGTAAAACTGAATCACCCTGTATGTATACTTGGGTGGTCCTTTAATTATTTACATATATCGTACCATTAGATTTGGTTTTTATAAAGAATCTGTCGTTCGTCGCTATCGTATTGTTCTCGTTGTGGCCGGTATCTTTGTTCAACTCGCATTCACGTAAGCCCCCATCCACTTGTGCCTTGAAAAGATGATTAGGATCCATGTTAGAACTAGAACCTGGGGTGCCCGTCTGCAAATGGTTCTGATCGATACAGACCGCTTCATTTACAGATGGCTCGTCTATAATGCGTTCCCTGAGCAGAAAACAGTAATGAAAAGTTAAACACGCAATACTACGGGTACATGGATAATGACAATTCTATGCATTATCTGGACAGCAGCATAACACTCACTCGAGACCGTGGAATCGGGTGATTTTTTTTATTGTGTCTCCTTCGATTATGAGCGTTCCATCCAAAACCGACTCGTAAACGTATGCCGTGAAGTATGCATCATCATCTTTGAATCAATTTATAAAGAATCTTAGTTTTACAAATGAGATATTACTGTGTTAATAACTTTAAGAAAATGACATTGCAAGGCGGGTTCGGCTATCGCAATCACTCGGAATCGTAATTTTTGCCCGCTCGTTCCACACGATATCTTTTCTGATACAAACGTAAAATTATTGATATAATATAATTATCGATAATATTAATAATAATTATATTATTATTTATATTATAGTATAATTATTGATATTAATAATTATATCGTATATTATATGATTCGATAAATCGTGACAGAATTTTGAAGAATTTTATAAAATTTTATCGATTCGAACATAATCATATACACTCAGTGACAAGATTAACGGGCCACCCAAGTTTCAAATAAAAAAATACCGTTTTTCTAAACGGTATTAGGGTAGACTGGGTACGGTAGAAACACGGGGGTAGGTTAAAACAACGCTAATAATTCAAAAACTAATTAAATAGAGATAGTGGGGGGGGGGGGATACGACCACAGACGCCAAAACGGGTCTATACTTACTAAAAATTCGATAACACGATGAAACAAAGTCGAAGACAAAAATTTCGAGAACAGTTTCGAAGAGCAGACCTGAGGCTTATACACAGAACAATTATCGTAAAAACTTTGAGCTTTTTTTTCAACCCCGCAGCCAAGTTTGAAAATGTCGGATTTCTCTTTATTTTGCAGCTCTTCATTCAAACCTGCGCTACCAGGTGACAAACAATCGCAGGGGAAATTTTCGAGAACGAGCTCGAAGATGATGTTCTAACCTGTAAAATGCTCTCTTGAACATTCTTCACGAATATTTTTTCATCGAATCATACTGGTTTGAAAAACGGTTTTTTTTTCTCGGGAAACTTGGGTGGTTCGTTAATTCCGTCATTGAGTGTATGATCATACGAAAACCATTTCGAACTGTGAATAACATTTGTGTTGCGTCCGTAGACGCAATTTTTAATATTAACATATAATAAGTATTTTTTAATCAATTATTTTTATAGCGACGCTCACTGAGCCTAAACCTAAGGGCTGGGAAAGTACGCATTGTACAAAGAGCCGGACGTCGACCATAAACTAACGACAACTTTCGACCAGTTTCGAATTATAGATGTGCACATTTGGCGACCAAATGTGCACTCATAGACTCTGGGTTTCCTCTTTTTACAACCAAGCTATTTGACTTTCTAACATTTTTACTCTATTGTCGCTATCCACATACCTCTTCCAAGAAAATGCATATACCTTCTCCTACCCCTACGACCAACATTTCCCTCCAAAACCTCTTGACCAACCCCAAAAATCTACCAATCACAATAATCAACCAATCGCAAGAATCGTCCAATTAACACTAGCTCCTACACCCCTCCGCCATTCCAAATTCTTCAAAATTCTTCCTTCCACCAACTTCCAAAAGTCAGTACAGATCAACTCCTCAAATCGACAACACATATCTAACAACTAACAAGTACAACATCGATCTAACCAACTAACTATCAAATCAACCAGTCGTCTATATATCTAACACATATCTATATCTAACTACAGAACTACATTTATAAATACCAACGATAACTTCAAAACCATTAAAACCATCACTTGTAACCTTGTTAATCAACTTAAATTATCAGTTTGTAAATATACAGTTATTAGTTATCTAAATCCATCTACAATTTTCTTCAACCTTATTTTTTAACGAGAATTACCCTCACTACACCTAAAGTATAGTGCGGGACAATACAACAATTTGTGAAGTATACTTACTCAATAGTTTACGATACAATGCCACTTCTTCAAGCGTTATGTTTACGCAGAATGGTATGTCGTTGACCGAACCATTTACGTAGAGGGTTGTCATCGTGTATCAGCGATCTGAATAAATTAAATACCAATAAATTGTCTGAAATAATGGGTTACAGAAATTTAACCATTGCTAATTATGACGATCATTAATATGATATCGACAAATGATCATTTCGCATACATTATAATTCGAACCAACAGCGGAAATATAAGGAAATAATTATTGAATTCGAGATCTAATCGGTATTCAATAAGGTGGCATCGATACTGCATACGAAAAGAGCACGTTCGAGATTTATTACGAAAAGTATAGCATGTTTTTTTTTTCCTTTTTCCGGGCTTCTCACCAGGAAAATTCTAGCACGTTTTGATATTCACCGTGACAACTGTAGTAGGGGAGACCGGGTACAAAAGTAACAGCGGGTCGAAAGTAACAAAGCCTCCTACAACGCACACAATCAAATCTAGAAGTTGTGTTTTATATAGCAGTAAGCGTGTTCGATACTGATACAGTTTGAGCCATCGATTGCGCCCGTGCGTGAAATTTACACGTTTTATTGGAGATTTTGTGTTTTTTGCCGCCTCAAGTAAGTTTTTCGATTCTTGGTATTCTTAAGAAAACCTGTAGTAAATATGTAAATACTACAATGAATTTTTGCCAGATTATTCTTGAAAAGTCGCTTTATTAGTGGCGGTGTAGAAGTTCTATGTTTTGTTTGTTTTTTTGAAGTTATAATTTTTTTATTCTGGAAAATGAGGTTGGGGACGAAAGTAACACAACACTACGGGGTTATGTTGACCAGGCATTAGGTACCTATTGTAATTTTTTCATTGATTTTTAGAATGCCTCGAAGTTACTTATGATCAAAAGATTCTTGTCTTTTTGTTATTAACTTGGTATTTCAATAATAGTTGAGAAAATGAATATTTGAGTTTTGTTCTTCCATACATATTCAATAGTTAGTTGATTTATTTTGAATGGAGTTTATCTGATGATATTATAATATTTTTTACTCCATTATAACCATTGTGACGAAAAATTGCCCATGAGGATGATAATAAATATTTCAAATATTTATTTTCGTAATAAAACTTCCACGTGCTACTTTTCATAAGCAGCATAGAAATAACGTGCTATAAGGGTGATTCAGAATTCGTGACGAATCTCTCGTGGGGTTAACCTTGGTAGGAATTGGGATCGAACGTTCCTCAGCCATTTTTCCGAAAAACGATTTATTTCCCTGTAAATTTTTTTTCCGACAAACGATTTTTTTCAACAATTTTTTTTATTTTTCAACCTTTCAACCAACTTTCACCGAAAAATCTCTCTAATATAAAAGAAAAAAACTCATTGGCATTATTTGGGATTATTAGAAGGTGACATATGATGAAAAAACAAAAAAAAAAAAATTGTTGAAAAAAATCGTTTGTCGGAAAAAAAAATTTCCAGGGAAAAAAAACGTTTTTCGTAAAAATGGCTGAGGAACTTTCGATCCCAATTTCGACCAGGATTAACCTCACGAGAGATTCGTCACGAATTCTGAATCACCCTGTATATGAAATAGCAACAAAACCAGATACTACTCCGAAAATAGTATAATAATTTATTCATTAAGGAGGAAGATCAGCTTGCCGCGTAAGGGGTAATTCATAGGGGAGGTTGGTATTGTTGAGCTACAACCCCTCCTGAAATCTCTCAGCTGAACGTGGCTATACGACAACAAAAACGACTCGTAAAAAAAAAAAAACACTGCACATGAAGTACAGCACCGTATCTCGCAACGAGTGTGCCACGTATGCCCTGCTTTTGCGTGAAAAACCATAAATGGCGCATTTTTCTGAAGAATTTATGTAAAGTATTGAAAAATGGCAGAATGAAAACACCTTTAACTTTGCATATAGGTTCTTGAGTGTTTCAGCTGTTCAGTGGTATTTTTCCTTCTAACCCATAACCATTTTTTATTTGATTATAAATATGTAAAGATGTGGCTGGCGAGTTATTCGCTCTGACCATGTGTAAAACATTCAAAGTTTGAAAATTGATTATTAAAAAATGGCTGAATGAAACCGCTTAAAAATTTGACAGGCCATAATATATAATATGTATATTCAAAAATATATTTTGAAAGTTTCATTTAGTTATCACCATTTTTATCAAGCTGATGTTCTTCCTTAAAAAAAATATGTAATACTAATTTCTACATTTTTTCGTGTAATAAAAATCAGCTCGGTTCCGAAAAAAGAAAAAATTCGCGCCAGCGTCTTTTGAAAATACATATCAAGATAGCACTTTGCCGGGTCACAATAATGAATAACATATTGTATTTAGTCAATGAGTATTATATAAGTGGTTGAGCCACTAAAAAAACTAGTGTATAAATTATACTACTCACCAGTTGAAACACAACTGTTGAACGGAAAATCACTTTTGCAGCGCGTCTCACTTTTACACGTCTTCACGGCTTCTTCTTCTTCTTCGTTTACCGCGATAAACAATGATCTCCATGGTAGTAATCGTCAGTTGTCTCATAACGAACAGTCATTTGTTTGAATCGCGGCACGTCTCGCGTCTCGCTACACGTACAGTCAGCCAAAGAGATCCTGACGCACCGTCGGTAAGGTGATCGAGCAACCGTACGTACACGTTGAATACACGTTTGTTTTTAATTGATTTCGAGTCTTGAAGACAATTAAAAACAAACGTGTATTCAACGTGTACACTCACGGAATCTGAACCTGAAGCGCCGTCGGTAAGGTGATCGAGCAACCCGTACATACACGTTGATATCCGTTGTTTTTAATTGTTTCTGACAATTTGAAGACAATTAAAAACAACGTGTATCAACGTGTATGTGCGGTTGCTCGATCACCTTACCGACGGCGCTTCAGGTTCAGATTCCGTGAGTGTACGTACGGTTGCTCGATCACCTTACCGACGGTGCGTCAGGATCTCTTTGGTTGACTGTACAGGGCCGAATTCAAAGGTGTGGAGGCCCTCGGGCAATGCAGTGCCGGCCTTAGCCTTCTGCGCGCCCTCGGGCGGTATTTTTCCGAGCGCCCCTTTTATAATGAGGAAATACAAATATTCTATTGATTTTCAGTACGAAAAAAAAAAACACATCGAATATGTCGATAGAGAAAACCATATAATTTTCGGATACAAAAAAATGGCAATTTTTGTGTAATGTTGTTTTTAATTTTTTTAAAATATTCCTTTTTTTAGCTCTATAGTACAATATTTACTACTGCCTCGTCGAGGTTTAAATTCCGAAATTCTGCGATTTTGAGCAATTTCAACGTTCTCAGATCAAAGTGCTCATCCAGCTACCTCTAGATTCTTATTCAATGAGCATTTTGCTTCAAGACGAGACGCGTTAAAAATCTAGACGAACTTCGGCCTTCTAGCTGACCGGAAAAGCGAGCCGGTAAGGCCGTATTTTTTCCTGTTTGAATAACATGGGATTTTCACCAGCTGGATTTTTTTTTTTACAAGCCGGTCGTTCATTTGACAATTTGAAGACAATTACAAACAACGTGTATCAACGTGTATGTACGGTTGCTCGATCACCTTACCGACGGCGCGTCAGGTTCCTTTTGGCTGACTGTACTTTTCTACGTGATATATCACATGAACTTGAATCACTTTCACCGAAAGTGTAAGAATTTTTTTTCTTTTTCGTAATTCTAGACTGATTTTTTTTCTACAAATTTTGCATATACTATTCGATGGCAAATTTTACATAAACATCTATACTGTAGAGGCCCTTCTCTTTTGGCGGCCCTGGGACTTCAGCCCCAGTTGCCCTCCCCTAAATTCGGCCCTGTATACGTATTTGCGGCTTCTTCTTCTCCTTTTTCGTTTACCGCACTAAACAATGATTTCCATGATAGCCACCGTCAATTGTCTCCTAACAAACAGTCATTATCAAATATCTCGGGTTCCAGAAATTAAAAAAAATTAAATACAAATTATGGAAGCGTGGTTATTAGAATCATCCTCGTCATCATCAAGTGATGAGGATGAATTATTATTGTTATTGTCCGAAGACGGCGAAGCGGGTGAGGTATTAGAAGACGAGATGAATGTCTGCGAGACATCATCATCATCGTCGTCGTCGTCGTCGTCGTCGTCGTCGTCGTCGTCGTCGTCGTCGTCGTCGTCGTCGTCGTCCTCGGGTGGTGGATAGAGGAATGCTCGCTGTCCGTGGCAACACAGGCAGAGGGTAGGAGTGAAATAAAATAACTCCCGCGAGCCAAAACACTAAGGGAAGGAAACCCATCCATAAATCCAAAAAATGGATGTGCGCAAAAACAACGTACCCCAAGTGAGTACCCCTACAGGGGGGAATCTCACCGCCGATTCCGATCGGGTGCAAGCCCCGGTGGTCGGTGCCGGCCTCAAGGATTTTGGGGGAGGCCAGACGCACGAATCGTCGACAACCACAAGAAGAGAAAACCAGGACGAGGTAAAGCAACCTCACGATCCGTCGGAAATGACGAGCTTTTCGAATCCTTTCGCAAGGAAATCAAGACTTGCGAGGACGCCACCGCAAACTCCGACCGGTGGAAGTCGCCTTACGGCTCCTCGGGGCGCCACGATGTGCTTGTCAACCGAAAACGAAATTGAGAGTGTCTCGATGCTAGGGGAGAATCCCCCGGATCAAAAATCACAAATGATAGGTGGTGGGACCCCGCATCAAAACCCCCAAAACAGAATTATTCAGCTACTGAAGAGTCACCAACAGACAATATTGGAAACGGATCGGCTAATAATGGTGAATCTGACACAGATGTTAGAAACCCTCCAAGCATTTCAAAAAGCAATAGACAGACAAAAGAACATCGCACAACCCAGGGCCGGATTACCCATGTAGGCAGAAAGGCACTGCCTCAGGGCCCCCACCACCAAAGGGCCTCCACCAAAATTTGTAACTCACTTTTTTTTTCAAGACCAACAGATTTCTTTCCATCTTAAGTGATACAATAGGGGGTAGCGGGTTGAGGTCTGAGAGCATTATTTGTAATTCAGTTATCGTGATAAGAAATCATAGAAAATATATCCACCTTCCATAATTTTCAATTTTAATATTTCCGCTACTTTGAATGCATATTCCCATGCAACTATTTACACTAGACTCTGGATATAAGAGACACGCCGGGGGTTTATCTCTTATATCCAGAGGCATATGTATAGATATAGTGCTTTGGACTAAACCGGTTTGGAACAGAGCCGTGTGTAAAACTTTGCCGGGCCCCGAATCACAAATTGCCACATACAATGTAAACAACACGCGTATACGCTCCTGAGTTTTTCTCGGAACGGAGCGCGTCGAGCCTCAGTCTCGAGATTTGTCTCTTATTGCCAGAGCCCTTATTGCCAGAGTCTAGTGTATTTCAAAACGTGCATGAAATAGGCCCTTTTTTCGCATGTGAAGTGGATGGGAAATTGCTCATTTCTACGGTGGACTCCATTTCCTCCCTAGGGAGGGAATGAGTCTATTTCCTTCCTAGGAAGGGAATGCGTCTATTTACTCCTAAAAAATATTTGAAGAAGGCAAACGTTTGAAAAATTCAGATTTTCTAGCATTTTGTTCAACAAATGCTTGTAAAGGCCCTTTCTCGAGCATTTTTCCTGTGCATTTACGTACAAAAAGTCAATTAAAAATGGATTTTGAAAATAAACACATGCAATAATTATTGAACATAATTATTTATTAAAATGTGATATGTTATATAAAAAAATATGTTGATAACATTCGGAAATGTGAAATGCAAAAAAAAAATTCATTTTTATTCGTATGTATACGTAGAAGAAATGAGAAAAATTGAGTTTCATATTTGTTTATAAATATGCATTTTTTGATGCAAAATTTTCTATGAAGAACAAATTTTTTTTTTGTAGTCAGGGTGCTTCGCCCCCCGAACCCCCTACCAGGGCTTCGCCCTTGGATCCCCCCCCCCCGCAACCGTTAGTTTGCACGTTGGTTTCAAATCTCGTTTTTGACGGTACATAAATTACTATTCTCCATTAATTATCGGATACTATCCTTTTTTTAATCGATGTAATTTTGTGTGTGAATGCACAAGAAACATGCTCGAAAGAAAGGGCTATAGGGGAGAGCAGGGCAATGTGGTCATGCGGGGTAAAGTGACCATCTCAAATATTTTCCACTCTAGAACGCTGTATTGCACCAAGCGTTTGTGCCGAAGTACTTCGGCGAGTTCTTCGGCACAAACGCTCGGTGCAAATACAGCCTTTTAAATATTGCTCAAGTGGAAAATATTTGAGATGATCACTTTACCCCGCATGACCATATTGCCCTGCTCTCCCCTACATGCACTTGTTGCAAAAAAACGGTGTGCAACTCGGGAGGGAGGGTCAGTTCTAGATCAGGTGATGACGTTGCACTCGCTGGAAATTACCAATTTCCCCCCCTTGTTGTACAATGTACTATTCTTTTACCTTATATTTTTGTTAGAAATTTTTTTTTCGAAAAAAAAGATTAGAAATTGAACTTTTAGAAAAAAAGCCTTCCATGAAAGTATTGTATTTTTTTGCTGTAGATTATGAATCTGCACTGAAAAATAGAGGTTTCTATTCGAAAAACTGAAGTTTTCTTATAGAAATCCCATAGAACCCTATAAAACTTTAAAACTCATATTATTATCAAATTTGCCCCTCAAAACCCAACAAATTCCATCTAAAACATTTTTCTCTACAACCATTAGTTGATAATATTGAAAACTATTCATTTCAAATTTTGAGATATTGCATTACTTTATTTTTACCCCAGTCCCGAAATATTTTAGTGAACTTCTGGTAAAATATGCTTCAGTTCAAATTTATGATGACGGTCAATGCACCATAGCATTTTGATTGAATTTTAGAATATCGGGGCGCCCGAGTGGGCCCCGACCAAAATTTTGCCTAGGGGCCCCGGCAACACTAAATCCGGCCCTGGCACAACCAATCAAAGATGGCACGCCGAAACTGAAGGATGCCGTGCAAGAAATGCAGTCCACCTTCAAAAGTACAGAAGCACGAAGCAAACAACTGCTCCGACAGGTGGAAGAAATTCTGAACAGCGGGGAACAAGCTAGGGCACATGGGTCAAAGAGGAAGCCCTCTAGCCCACCGGGTGAGAACTCACAGCGGGATAAGATGGTCAGGACCACAAAAGGTTCCCAACCACAGGTGAACCCGACGAGAGAAAGGACAGTTAGTGAGGTGTCTGCTCGGTCCCAAGATGGGGGCAAAACTCAATCATCAGCATCCTCTAGAGGCGCTGACTCAGAGGGTAGCGCTTGGGAACTAAATCCAAGAGACCGCCGCAAGCAATTTCAACTCCTGAGGCGCGCGCAGAAAAACAGTGCCAATCTGGAAAACCATACTGCACAGGGAACAGCACCAGAAGCCCAACAGAAGCCAAAGAAGAAAAAGAAGACGAAGAGGAAGAGAAAACCGAGACCTTTACAAGATGCGGTAATTATTAAACCTGCGACAGGAAAGTCATTCGCGGACGTCCTCAAGAACATCAACGAGGTAACCATACCTGATGATGGGCCACAGATCGCCAAGTACAATAAAACACGGACTGGAGCCTTGCTCATCAAGTTTAAAGGTAAGACGGGTGACACTACCGCAGTAGCAACTGCCTTGGCGGAAGCAATCAAAGACACGGGCCAACTAGAGAGCTTACCGGCCACGACCACGGTCAGGGTTTTCGACCTAAATAGTGGAATTACAGCTGAGCAAGTCCAAGCAGCTGTTAGAAAGGTTATTCCGGGGCTGACCACCGACCCAGTAGTCACGCTCTCGCACCCAAATGTGAGAGAGCAAGTGATAGCTTTCGTTGCTTTACCCGCTAGATATGCCTTGACTCTCATGAAGGCGAACGTTCTGCGGATTGGCCCCTTCAGTTGTCGAATAAGGCAATACAATCATGCAAGATGGTGTTACAAATGTCTTGGATTTGGACACACCTCCTATACCTGCAAGGGCCCAGACAGGACGGGCCACTGCTACAAATGTGCCGAGAAGGGGCACAAGGCCGCGGATTGCACAAACGAAGAAAAATGTACTGCGTGCACGCATGCAGGAAAACCAGAAGAGGACACCAAACACCGCCTAGGATCAGGAAAGTGCAAGACCTATCGGGAGGCATGGGGGATGCCTGAAACAAGAAAATGACGAGAGTACTCCAAGGAAACATCCGACGCAGCCCCGAGACTTTCGCGCTTTTGCGGGTGACAGCCAAAGAAAAGAAGGTGAACATCGTTTTTTTGAGCGAAATCGGCCAAGTAAAAATAGATGGACCTAACTGGGTCGCAGACAACCTCCAGAAGGCCGCTGTCTGGGTGCCAGAACCAGAGAATATGTCTGTAGATAAAAGTGGCAACGGAAACGGATATGCTTGGATCCGAAGTGGCAACGTTACCTACGTGAGCTGCTACTTCAGACCCACCACCCGCGGTGAGCCGGATAGTGTTAATCTATATCTTGACGGACTGGAGGATGCCCTAAGAAACACGCAAGGAAGTATCATCCTCGGGGGAGACTTCAACTCCAGAGCTCTCGAGTGGGGGTCTGCAAAGACTGACACGAGAGGACAAAAGATCTTGGACATGGCATCCAGACTTGGGCTGGAGATTCTGAACGACGGCACAACAACCTTCAGAAGGGACAGCCAAAGAGAGACAGTGCCGGACATCTCGTTTGCATCAGAAGATATAGCAGGAACTATAAGTGACTGGAAGGCACTAGACGAATTCAACCTTAGCGATCATGAATACATCATGTTTTCAACTGGTCATTCGCAACAGAAACGCAAACAACAACGCGCCCCTAGATGGAACCTCGCGAAGCTGAACGAGGAAAAGTTCGAAGCCGCAATTCGACAAGGAGAAAGGGCTCTAGCGCAACTTCCAACAGAAAATGCAGAGGACGCAGAACAACTAGTCGAGTCAACTATGGAACTCATCGAACATAGCTGCGCAACATCAATGCCAAGAAAGTCCGACACAAAAGGGAGATCCCCCGCCTACTGGTGGAACGACGAAATCGCTAACCTAAGAAGAGAGTGCCAACGCCTGCGAAGAAGAACTCAGCGAGCAAGGAAGACAAACGATCGGGCTGAGACAGATGGACGTAAAGACGAAGAACGGGCAGCAAGAAAGCTTCTTACTCTGGCCATCAAAAAGAGCAAAACATCGCACTGGAAAGCTCTCTGCGCCGAGGTGAATAACAACCCGTGGGGCCTGGGGTACAAAATTGTAATGAAGAAACTTGGCAAGTACGCAAAGCCACCACCACGAGACGCCGACGCGATGGAAAGAATAGTTGCAGTACTGTTCCCGGAACACGAGGAGAGACAGATTCAGCAAGTGGACGCCCAGATTGATGAGATTCCTCCCTTTACCGAAAAGGAACTGGTAGCAGCAGTGAGTTCTATGAAAAACCAGAAAGCCCCGGGACCAGATGGTCTCCCTTCAGAAATTTTGAAGCTAGTGGCAGAAAAAACGCCCTCCACCCTGCTCTGCATGTATAACGCATGTCTCAAAACTGGGACTTTCCCGAAGAGATGGAAAAGGCAAAAATTAGTGCTTATAGATAAAGGGAAAGGTGATCCGAACAGTGCATCGGGGAATCGACCTCTGTGCATGCTGGATACCGCGGGGAAAGTGCTAGAAAAGCTGATAAGACCGAGACTCCAGGCAGCTGTGAAGGCTGGTGGCGACCTCTCCGATAAGCAATACGGGTTCCGTAGAGGCAAGTCAACGGCCGATGCCGTTGCAGCTCTAAGAGAAACGTTTCGGGCAGAACAAGAAAAGAACCAGCACTCAAAGGAGGTTATTCTACTGGCTACAATTGACGTCAAGAATGCTTTCAACTCGGCTAGATGGGAGAATATGGTGAGCCCTCTGAGAAATAAGTATAACGTTCCCCCCTACCTGCTCCGCATAGTAGAGGATTATCTCAACGATAGACAGCTCCTGTATGAAACCAAAGACAGCCTCAAATCCAAGAAAGTAACTGCTGGCGCGGCACAAGGGTCAATTCTAGGACCAGAGCTATGGAATATATCTTATGACGATATCCTAAGACTGGAGCTGCCCGATGGATGCCAACTGATTGGCTATGCCGACGACGTAGCGATTGTCATCACCGGAAGAGATAAGGAGGGAATCCAGAGAAAGCTATCCATCGCCATGCGGATTCTTAGAAGATGGCTGGACGATCACGGACTGGAACTTGCGGCGGAGAAAACCGAACTCATCTTCCTCACCAAGAAGCAGAAGGCGACCTTCGACAACATCCAAGAGATGCACGTCGAGGACCTTAACATTAAGACAAAGGAGAACATTAAATATCTGGGCTTCACGCTAGATTCGAAGATGAGCTTCGGGGAACATATCAGAAAGGCGGCGGATCAAGCATCGACGGTCACACAATCGCTCAGTCGATTAACTAGAAATATCCGCGGTCCAAGGGCTAGTAAGAGGAAGCTACTGATGTCTGTAACCAACTCCATACTTCTGTACGGCTCAGAGATATGGGGAGAGACCCCGCAGAAGAAGTTTCACCGAAAGAGAATAGCTAGAGCGCAGCGCACAGCTGCTCTTAGAGTATGCAGCGCATATCGCACGGTGTCAGAGCCTGCGGTACTAGCCATTGCGGGAGTCATCCCAGTAGACCTGCTGGCGATGGAACGGAAGATAATTTACGACAGAAGACGTAACGCCGAAAGAGCTGGTGAATTCATCAGCAAAGCCAAAATCGCAGAAGAAGAAAGGACTACCACCATCGACAAGTGGCAACAACGATATGAAGCGGATCGACGAGGCAGGTGGACTGCGCGCCTTTTACCGAGAGTGAAAGACTGGATGGAGAGGGGCCATGGGGAGGTAAATTACTACCTTACCCAACTACTGTCTGGGAACGGATATTTTCGATCCTACCTGTTCAAGCAGGGAAAGGTAGAAAGCCCAAACTGTCTCGCCTGCGGGCACAACATAGACAACGCGGAACACACATTCTACAACTGTAGCCAGTGGAACCTACAACGAGAAGTATTGAGAGAAAGGATCGGAGAATTCACTCCCGAAAATACCGTGGAGATCATGCTGAAGAATGAAGAGAACTGGGACGCCGTAGCTAAATACGCCGAAACGGTTCTACGGACCAAGAAAAGAAGCGGATTGGTCGACGATATCTGACATACATGACACGACGACCAAGTATAACTCCTAACATTTATGTTAGAAAGAAAAAAAAAAAGCCGCTTACCGACGAGCCACGCAAGAGGCGAAGGCAGAAGAACGAAGAGATCACGTGAGGCTGGAGGCGGGCGTGGTACATCGACGAGGAACTCTTCAAGAGATCCCAGAAAAACAAACAAGAATCAAGTGAACGCCGAACCCGGCGAAGAACAGGCCACCTTTTGAAATGCTAACGCGGGTCCAGGGTGGCAACCTCAACACTCAAGGAGGTTTCGTGGAAAGAGGAAGGGTTTTAGTGGGTCGTATAGGTGAAGTACAGCCCCACACACCGGTGTGTCTCGCATGGCCACTGATGGTGCGGATGCGCATTTCCCCCCTCTTCGGATAAAAAAAAAAAAAAAAAAAAATTATTATTATTGTCATTATTTATTATTTCTTAATTTTTTTTTTCAATTTTAATTTGTTTTTAATTTCTTTATTATACCCCAATTACTGATAGATAGTAAATATCAATGGCGAAACTGTTTGCCACCGAGCAACCAAAATACGGTCGTATCGTAAAAAAAATTAGTTCACCATGGTCGTCGCATTTTTTTTTTCACTTACATTGGATTGAGAATTGCGCCACTTCGAGACGAAAGAGTAAATCTTTAACTCCAAAGAATGTATATAGCATAGACACCAGTGATGGAACTGGGGTTCGCCGTGAGACAAATGGAACATTGATTTAGCCTCTGACTATATGCATTATGCAAAAAAATTACTAAACTGCACTCACATCGCTCGATTTATTTTTGAATAATTCCAAATCGAAAAAATTTAGTACTGAACTATAGCAGGACGTTACATTCCGCAGGTTCGCTGGCAACAAGTGCTGCCTGAGAGATGTTGCTGAAAGATTTGGCACAGGGTTGGTGACATGTTTCAACCAACACATTAGAGTCATGAAATTTATATTGAGCATCGCACCAAATATCATCAAATTTCCGAATGATCTAGAAGAGGCTGCCAGAAATTTTGAACAGGTAATTCATGCATCCGATCATCCTATCTTTCCAGTTGCAATTTACAGCGCGTACGTCTCATTATAATTAGGTCGTATGTGCGATTACACGGAGAGAAAAGAATGGTAAACTTGTTGTATCTTACTTGCTTGGCGAATTTTATACATGAATACGTGAAAAAATAACAGTCAGTCAATAAATTTTAATTTCCAGTCCCAGAATTTTCACCATTCAGAACCGTAATTTTTGCGGGTAAAACAAGATACAACAAGATTGCCGTGCAGAACGGTAATTTTTCACGGACTTCTCCATAATTTTTATAATTCTTTTCTCTCCGTGTACACGACCTTTTTTAACGTACACTTGGTATCGGGCTATATTGGAAAAAATCCAATCGCAAATCAAAAGGGGTAAGGGTTCCCAACCGTTTGAAAATTCCTGGACTACCCCATATATAAATTTCAGAGGGTGAATTTAAAAAAAATTTATTTCTTTAATTTTGCTTCAAAACGATATTTTTGGAAAACGTAGAATTATTCATGGGTTTCAATTGTTTATGAGGTGTATTTATAATATGTAGAAAAGTAATAACGAGAAGTTGGTTATAATGTTTTGAAATAATGAATTTGACATTGAATAAACAAATAAAGCTAAAACGGTGAATCTACGAAGAAAAAAATAATTCTACCATTGCGTTTATACTTTTCAGATTTCTGGATTTCCGAACGTCGTCGGTTGCATAGACGGAACGCATATCCCCATCAGAACACCTGCGGGTAAAATTAAGTCCACGTACGTCAACCGTCATGACTGTCCGTCATTAACGCTACAAGCCATATGCGACGCGGACAAAAAATTCATCGACGTGTTCACTGGAGTTCCAGGGAAGACGCACGATGCCAGAGTCTTGGAATTTTCTGACATCAACGACGAATTGCCGGAAATATGTGGCGAACAGTACCATTTGCTTGGCGATGGAGCATACGCTCTCCGACCCTGGCTTCTGGTTCCATACAAAGATCTGGGGCATATGACACACGATGAAAGAGTGTACAATGCCAAGTTCTGTGCAACTCGGGTGCTCATCGAGAATGCCTTTGGACTGTTGAAGGGGCGATTCCGACAGTTGGCCCGGCAAGTGGATATGCACACGGTGGATAAGATGTGCCAATTCATCATCAGCTGTTGCGTATTACACAACATCTGCATTGATGGACAAGATGTCTACGACCTTGCAGCACCTGCTAACGCTGAAGAGGATGCACAATATCCACCATGTAACATTCCGCAAAGAGATATTGCATTGCGAGCTGCGGGAGCACGAAAAAGAGACCTAATTAAGCAAAGATTATTTTAAGGGGGATATACCCACACAGCACACGTGTCCGATAGATGTTCATAGGATATCCATAGGATAGCCATGGGCCATTGGATGTCCCATAGATATCCTATATGGATATCCTATGAACATCTATCGGACACGTGTGCTGTGTGGGTAATAATATACCGTGAAGTTATGAGGAAGCGGAACGATGGGTGTGCTATAGTTCGACCAACACACGCTCGCGTTGCGTACGTGAGCTTCTACTCGCAGTCACTGGTAGCTCACGTACGCAACGCGAGCGTGTGTTGGTCGAACTATAGCACGCCCATCGTTCCGCTTCCTCATAACTTCACGGTATATCCTTCTCCATCTGTTCTCCCCTAGCCCTTTCCAACATTCAAATTAATGAATCGATCACTTTAAAAAATTTTGAATCCCAAACCAAATTGAAGTACAGCGCGTCCCGCTACGAGCCTTCACGGCTTCTTCTCCTTCGTTTAGCGTACTTACAATGATATTGTTACATTGGTTAAAATCACCCATATTCTATTAATTTCATGAACACCATCTAGTAGCCTATATGATAAAAGATATCCTTTAAAATATAAGAACCTCGGTTGCTGCGTCAACAAGGATTATTGTAAAACAAATCAGTCTGTCTTTAGCTTACTACTGAAGCAGACCTGTATTTAACTATCGATCAATAATTCAATTAATTTGGATATATGTCCGACAAACCTACCTATATCGAAATTAATTAAATTTAATTGATGAATTTGATTTTTAAATATTCAATTTACCGTATAACCATAATCACAGAAAAAACTGCCATCACAGCAATTAAACTCATATAGCTGTATAAGTATTAATAATAATTAAAAAAGTGAAACGATAAATGTAAAAAACAAAATCACCATTTATTGATTTAAGTTTATAGAATAGAATAGTTTATTTTAAGTGACTGATTCAATAAAACAAATAAATCGTTTGTACATCGTTGTTTAATCTTTATTTTCACGAAAAATTACTATAGGAATCTGATATCAAAATTCACTTCACGTTGGTACGAAGTCAATTGTTTTATATAATATTTCATTCTTCTACTTCCTCCTTTTTTCGACTTATCGCTCTTTCGAGCATGTAGTCTTTATATAAATATATTTTTTTTTTATATATAATATAATATTTTTAGTCGAGGAATACGCGCCTTATACCCGAAACATAATCTTTTGTTCACAGCCAGCTTGCACCAAGAGTTTAAAATTCACATCGGCAGATGAACTTCAATGAACATTATAGCTTGATTAGGTCTCTTCTACTAGGCCTTTTCAGCGTGGACGGGGGCTGCAAAGTCATGAACAAGGACCCTTTCGCAGAACCTCTCAGGAGGGCAAACGTCTCAATTTTAATAGCGGGAGATTTCAAACTTATATCTAGCCAGATGCTACCCTAATTTATCGATGAAAATAAAAAAATAATCATCGAAATACTTACCTATGTAAACCCACCACTTTCAGGGCCTAATTTTGTCCGAAGGTTGACAAATGTTTCAATTAAGTACACGAAAGAGTGGTACTGTCACAATTTAACGCCGTCTGATACGTTCCTTCTACTCATTCGATAAGCCCCTCGTTCAAGTTATTCAATTTAAATCAGAGAATGAACGAAACACTTTAATTATTGTCATAAAATAAAATTGCATTGATAAATACAAAGACTGCACAATAGACGAAGGTATCGAAAGCAACTGAACCAATTATTACGAGGCGAAAAGAATTGGCTGTTTAGACACGATCAAATTTGTTTGCTCAAACCATTCCGCGCTCAAAGCCGACGCTACAAGTGATTTGAATTACCGAGCGCGATAGAGAGCGCGATCATCGTGCCCTCTGGCGTCACGGTACAAAATTACTGTTCCGGTGCAGCAGAACAGAGCAGAACAGAGCGGAACAGTGCAAGCTGAAAACGCTATCAGTCTCATATAAATTTCGGAACAAATGATTTTTCCAGTGAATATAGTTACGGTTTGCGTTACGTGTTTTTTCATTTGGTTTCATGACGGTGTAATCGATCTTCAATGGATTTTGGAAAATATATAGTGGATATTCGCTCCGTGCACAACAGGGGTAGCGCCATAGGTGACATTTTGAAGAACTTCATGCCCATATAATAGTCTATAGAAACAATAATATAATACATGTAAACGGATATGTATGAGTGTTAAATAAGCGATTGATTTGGCGGTTGATGGGGCATGAAGTTCTTAAAAACGTCACCTATGGCGCTACCGCTTTTGTGCACGGAGCGAATAGTTCTTCTTCGTCATCAGTGTTTGCGTTCGATTTGAATATACATTGTTCGTGGCATTTGCGGTCGCACACTTCGCACTTCACCGAATTTAAGTCAGCTACGGTGAAGCAATTCAAGCACGTGTCTTCCATGTTCTCTGATTTCAATAGTAACTGGTGAGCAACTTCGGATCGGTATTTATAAGGGTTGAAATCCATCTCAAATAGCTTCGTATTTCCCAAACACTCCATGTAATACATCACGTATGCTCCACAACTGTGGCCGGCATTCGTTTTTTGATGTGGTCGTTGGTTCGATTCGGAGTTTACCTGCCAATCGATGTTCTTCAATGTACGAAAAGATGATTCGTTTCTACAATAGCTTATGAAATCTGTGGATGCTTCTATAGCTGGCTGTGAATCACTCGTACTCTCATATGGATCCATTAACGTCAATTTTTTGTCTTCAATATTTGCGATTAGTAATCGCCAGTGACCTTCGAACAGATACGGCATCAGTAAGTTATTTTTTATAACGGTTGTCACTTTACAGATTCTTCTCTGTGTCGAAATTCTTTTCCCACTGCAATCACCTACAATAAATATCATGTCGTCTGTTGATATGTAAGTAAAATCGTTCCATTTGTGAATCTTTGAAGCACAGTGGTCCTGAAGGGTCATAAAATGCCTTGAAAATGGATCCAAAATCGGGTTGTGGGATATGATTCCGGGTCATCCGTAGGTTCGAAATTCGAACAAATCAAAATCCTAGCTGCTCCCTTTCTCGAGGAATCGTAATTTCATGTATCCAACGTGAATTTTCACGATTTACGTTCTGTATTCGATTGGTATCGATCAAATATTTGGCAACTCGCACATGAATAGGTTTATCATTCCACTTTTAGTCTAACCCAGGACCAACGACGAGGACATAGTGGTAATATGACCTCATTTTTTTTTTTTAAATTTTTTATAATTTTTTTATGATTAAAATTTTTTTTTTCCTTTCTTCTCCAATTATGGAGAGAGGAAAATTCAAGCGCGGCTTTCAGTAATTTTGAAGCATACAACTCATCATCGATATTGTTCATTTTGTAACGAAACCAGACCTTCAAAAATTCACGGTGGACTGATTCTCCGCTTTGCTCAGACCAAAAGCCTAAAGGCGCGGGTACAATGGTTGGTTCCGTTGACGTCGTCGTAAACGTAGAATGTTGGAGGATAGGTTTGACGCACTTCTGTCTACAACGGCAATACCGTTGTCGTAAGACGCGAGCGTAGCTTCGACTTTTTCACAGTTTATGGTTCCGTTGTCGTAGTTCTAAACCGCGAATATTGGGGATTAGGCTTGACGTACTACTGTCCACAATATGCGGTTGTCGTCAAACGCGCGCGTAACCTACAACTTTATGAAAAGTTGAAAAATTTCAACTTTCCCGACAGCGACTGTGGCATAGTAGTGGGGCAGTCCGTTCCCGTCCGCGAAGTGCGTTTTCAAATTATTATTTGCATTATTGGTAGTGAAGTATTTAATTTGAAATGACTACTAAAATGGAACAATTCAATTTCAATTTAATATTAGAAGTTGAAAAACAACCGCATTTATATGACAAAGGCTCGCCCGGATATAAAGATAAGGTCATGAAAGAGAACACCTGGAAAAGTATAGCCAAAGGATTAAACACGACCAGTAAGTATCACACCATCTGTGTTGTGTCAATATGTCATGTTCAAGAGTTTCATCTTTAATATAATGCTACAACATTTCTCAGGTGAATTTTGTGAAAAACAATGGTTATCGCTGAGAGAACGTTTCACACGCGAAAGACGGGCATTGAAGATGCATACTCCATCAGGCTCAGCAGGTGGGGCAAAAAAAGAGCCTAGTTCTTATTATAATGCCCTTCTATTCCTTGAACCACACGTTCGCGGTCGAAGGTAAACACAATAACCCAAGTATGTTATTTATAATACTGAGATTTGTTTGTGTACCAATTGGAATTACCATAACATTCTAGAAACACGATTAGTAATATCCCTGGTGCCGGTGGAAATATATCTCTGGCAGTATCATCCGAGGATGAAATCGAACTGGAAACGCTGGATGATGATGAAGAGGTTCTAAAGTATTTGAAACGTATAAAAAAAATTGAACCAGCAGCGACATGCAACAAGTCCAATCACCATCAGTCGAAGGCAAGCCCAATCGTCCATACATCAACTAATAAGGAGAATAATGTTTTTGGTAATCGAACGAATATGAAAAGAAGTCAGATGAAGCAAGTGATACCGCTCAATCTCACCCACGAAATTCAAACTCAAGTAAACTCAAGCAAGAAAAAACTGAAGAAGCTGCGTTGCAAATTGTAACAGACACTTTGCAAAGTGTCAATGGTTGGTACAAATCTGCAGATAAGACTGATGATGTGGAGTGGAATTTTTGCATGACCATTTACAGCCAAATGAAACGATTAAAGAAAACAAAACGTAAACTTGCTCGATCGCAAATCACAAGCATAATGATGAATCTAGAATCATCATCAGACTCAGAATGACTTTTTCTTACACTTTCAATAGCAATAAGGGTGTTTTATATTTTATATCTTGTGCATTTTTCTTTCGTACCATCTTATATGCACAACTCTCCTTTAAAAGCTGTGTTATTATTATAGTTTAGGAAAGTTAGCTTAGCAATAACCCCTAGTTTGTACTATGCTACTGTGATGACTGTTACCTGACGAAACAATTATAATAGGAATATTACTAATAATGATATTACTAATAAGAATATTACATATTAGAAATCACCTGAATAACACAGGAAGTACAAAATGGAATCCGTGAGGCTTAGGATGTAGTACTAAGAAAAAGGCTTCATTGTTTTATATTATATTATCTTTTAACTAGAAATATAAGAATGTTACATATAATACTTGATTACATTACTTGTTAGAAATTACGTATACATGTCATATAACGTGCAATAAACGATAACAAAGACATCTAGATTCTAGTACTAACGAAGAAGCTTTAAATGATCGTAAATTATATCACTAGTTTTAACTTGGAATATTTATAAGCATTGTACTTAAAGTCTATTGTAATAAATATTTGATGACACAGGTATACTTAGTTGAATACTTGTTGACACTTCATTGGTAAAAAGTATCATGAGGTATCTTCCCTTTTTTACACAAACATTTATATTTTTATAAAAATGTTGATTATAAATTAGAAAGAGCCTCTCAACACATAAGCATCTTGCCATGGCACTGCACCCTCTGGAGAATCCAAGTAATCTGCCAATGTATTCCGCAAGTTCATGCTATTCCGTGGTGCATTGTTCGATCCTAATTGTCCAAGTCGCTGTAAAATGGAATGTTCGCCATTTCTCCACTCACCAGGTATTAAATTTCCATGTTGATCCCATCGATCAGCATAGCGTTCTGGGCAATATACAGCATCTTCTGGTCTTCCGGACAATTCTGTTTCTCTCAGGAAATTATGCAAACACATTGCTGCGCAAATTATCGCCTCTGCGGTAGTTGGACTTGCGATGATACTTGAGCGGAATATGCGCCATCGACTTGTCATAATGCCAAAGGCATTTTCAATCACTCGACGTGCACGTGAAAGACGATAATTGAAGATTAGCTGTTTCTTGCTCAAGTGTTTGCCAGGGTATGGTCTCATGATATAGCTTTTCAAAGGGAATGCTTCGTCTCCGACTATGTAATATGGAAAGTTTATGTCAACTCCAGCTAAACGACAAGCTGCAGGTACATTCAATGTATTGTTCTCAAGTCTTATCCCAAATGATGATTGTCGAAAAACGCCACCGTCGCTTTGTGATCCATAGGCCCCTACGTCAACAAGTGTGAATTTATAATTCGCATCACACATTGCCATCAAGACAATACTAAAAGTCTTCTTATAGTTGAAATATGTACTGCCACTATTGTAAGGAGCTTGGATGACTATATGATTCCCATCAATTGCACCAAAACAATTGGGCATATTCCATTTTACATCAAACTGTTGTGCAATCCGTTCCCAGTCTTCAGTGGTGGGTGGGCGAAGGTATATAGGTGATAGAACTTCCCACATAATGTTGCACGTATCTTTAACAACTGCGCTTACGGTTGACTTGGATACATAGAAGCTCCAAGCAGCAGTTTGCATACTGCCCCCATGTGCGAGATAACTGTAATGATAAAAGGGAAATATGCTGAACGAAGTTAATTTAATATTTTGGCTATTAAAACAGAGTACGGACAAGTTAGAATACTTACTACAATGTGAGGCACAATCGATGCTCTGGTGATAGAGGTTCGCGTATGCTCTTTTTAGATAAAGCATCCTCCAATAATCCCAACAGCACGTTGAAATGTGCTACCGACATTCTGGTGTATATGAAAAATTGCTCTGGATCGTGGTGTTTCATAAATTGAAATAAATTATGAAAGTGACCTTTCGCTTTTCGTTGTAGCAACATTGGCCGAACCCACCAACGTCTTTTCGTTGTTTTTTTATTTTTCATTTTTTTCAATAAAATTAACGCTACCGACGCTGAAAAGCTGACCGTGGTTACTGCCAATAATGGTCCTGCATTACCGCTAATCATGATGACGACTTTAAAATAGTATATTATGTGGCATGCCCGTAAACCAAGTGTTTTTCGGCGAGAATAATGATTTCAGAACGAGCTAAAGGCGAGCCGAAGGCGAGCCGAAAGCAAGTTCTGAAATCATTATTCGAGTCAAAAACGGTTTACGGGTGCGCCCCATACTTTATTTTTTTCGAAATAGGCATGAAAAGTCACTTTGACGCCTGTTGAGATTCACAGACGAAGAGTGAGGCTATGGTGCGATCTGTCACGCACTTCGAGTTGCGCATCTCAACTGCCGTATAAAGACTTTATACGGCAGCTTTGGAATGCGCACTTCGAACTGCGCATCCAGACTGCCGTATAAAGACTTTATAGTGCAGTTCTGAAATCAGCCATATAAAGTGCTACTTTGTGGATCGAAAACAGGCGTCATAAAGTGACTTTTCAATGCCTATGCCGAAAAAATATAATTTCAAGTTTATTCAACTTTATTAAACTTTTCAAAATGTGTTCATGACCGCGGCAGCTGTAGCCGACACACGGCAAAAGCTTAGTTTACAATAGACGCATACGTTCCCATTCCCGTTCCTGTCCCCGTAGAAAATTTAAATAGGTATACGGAAACGGGAACGTATGTGTCTATTGTAAACCAAGTTTGGCATAAAGTATACGACGACGGACTTCATTGTAGACAGGCTAAGTTAACGGCTACGTATACAACTACGAACTTCATTGTAGACTGGCTCGCTATGTTAAAGTGGCGTTGATGGCTTACGACAAAGTATACGGTTACGGACGCGGTTACGGACCTCATTGTAGACGATCCTTAAGCCATTATTCTGCTCTATGAATTTCAAGCTTTCTTTAACGTGTGTAAGAATGATGTGAATTTTTAGTGTTTGTGAGAAATTAATGATGACCTTCAGAGCTTTATGTAATTCACATAATATGTGTTTATCTAATGGCCACCGGACTTTACCTGAGGTAAAACAACAATTCACAACTTTCATTGAGTAGTGACTCTATCGTTCGTATACCTATTAATTCATACTATTGAGAATTTATCGGACGAGACGAACCAAGTTATTAAATTGAGTCTTCTAACTGAGGAAAGAATCTTCCTCTACATAGAGCGTGCAATCCCCAGAAAGACCGAAAAAAACTGAAAGTGCATCAAATTAATTTTTCAAGTAAAAATTCTTTCAGCCCGGGTTTGAACCGGGACCTGCGCATTTGTACTGCGACGCCTTGTCCAATTAGACCAGGGCCTCCAAGCGCAAATGGAGCAAGCTGAGGCAGAGTTTTTCGCGTCATGACTAGTAGATGGCGCTGAAAGCGACACTCACACTATAAAACTTCGTGTCAGTGACTTCGACCACATACGCAATCCCGTACATATCTTGCGCGGTGTTTTCTCGAACATAACCTTTTATAAATATTATTCATCGTGAAGGTATCACTCGAACTAGGTAATTATTTGAGAAGGGGCTCAATCAATCAAGTAGAAGCAATATCACAAAATTTGACTCGACTTGATTGATTCAGCCCCTTCTTAAATAATTACCTAGTTCGGGTGATACCTACAATGAATAATATTTATTTACACATAAGAGGTTATATTCGAGAAAACACAGCGTGTGCATAGCGGTACAGATTATTATGATTATTTATCTAGTTCAGCGTCATGACTAACAGAGGCTCCACCATCGCAAGGACTCATGAAATAACGTTGGAGATTGTCGCCCCTGAATTAGACCACTGAAAGACTGGAAGAATCTTCACTCGAATTTTGTGGTAATGTAATTGACCTCTTAGTCCACAGGCCTGTGTTTTCATTGAGTAGTGACTCTATCCCGGTTCAAACCCGGGCTGAAGGAATTTTTACTTCAAAAATCAATTCGATGCACTTTCAGTTTTTTTCGGTCTTTCTGGGGACTGCACGCTCTATGCAGAGGAAGAATCTTTTCTCAGTTAGAAGACTTAATTTAATAATTTGGTTCATCTCGTCCGATAAATTCTCATATAGTATGAATTAATAGGTATACGAACGATAGAGTCACTACTCAATGAAAGTTGTGAATTGTTGTTTTACCTCAGGTAAAGTCCAGTGGCCATTAGATAAACACATATCATGTGAATTACATAAAGCTCTGAAGGTCATCAATAATTTCTCACAAACACTAAAAATTCACATCATTCTTACACACGTTGAAGAAAGCTTGAAATTCATAGAGCATAATAATGGCTCAGGCTTTTGGTCTGAGCAAAGCGGAGAATCAGTCCACCGTGAATTTTTGAAGGTCTGGTTTCGTTACAAAATAAACAATATCGATCATGAGTTGTATGCTTCAAAATTACTGAAAGCCGCGCTTGAATTATCCTCGCTCCATAATTGGAGAAAAAAGGAAAAAAAAATTTTAATCATAAAAAAATTATAAAAAATAAAAAAAAAAAAAAATGAGGTCATATTACCACTATGTCCTCGTCGTTGGTCCTGGGTTAGACTAAAAGTGGAATGATAAACCTATTCATGTACGAGTTGCCAAATATTTGATCGATACCAATCGAATACAGAACGTAAATCGTGAAAATTCACGTTGGAAACATGAAAATATCGATTCCTCGAGAAAGGGAGCAGCTAGGATTTTGATTTTTTCGAATTTCGGACCTACGAATGACCGGAAATCATATCCCACAACCCGATTTTGGATCCATTCTCAAGGCATTTTATGACCCTTCAGGACCACTGTGGAAGCTACAAAACAATCTATGACGACTCCGTCTATCCACATATAATCACGCAGTGTTGCGTACTCTTTCGTCGTCAACCGAAATTCATTTATTGATAAAACGTCATTCGAACAGTATACTCCAACTGTCACTGTTGACGATTTTGATGCCATGTAATAATTTGTGTGTTTTACCAAGCCGTTATAAAATTTTGGTAGGTTGTTTTCAGGTAATTTTTGCTTCACCGCTAATATTTCCGGTGATTCTGTCTTATCAAACATTTCGTCCTCACTAGGGTGATTATGTGTTTCATAATTGTTTGTTTCAATATTTTCATTTGCAGGACCACTGTGCACGTTATTATCTTAATCAAACTTTGTAATGTCTGTGGCATTACAGTGGATTAACATCTCCGATGTTTCATCAACCATTTCTTTCTTGTGTCCATTGGGTTTGCTTTCTTTCAGTTGTATTTCATCGGTCGTAGTCTTTTTTTCAAAGATCTTTTCACATCTATCTTGCAGTTTTGACGTTCCCAAATGCCCCGTGTTCCGTTTATTATATTTTCTTTGCATCCAACTCTCTTGAACAAGGGGATTTAAGGCGGTTTCGGGGTACTTTGGTTTCGGATGAGATTTTTGATTACCCTTTACGCGCACATCTAATATTATTTTCGCCATTGTATCCATTCGCGCGGTTCGTAATTGCCTCACTCTATCAGCGATCGAAGAACTTGTAGTACGCTCGAAAACTATTTCTTTCAATACTTTATGAGCACTTTCTACATATGCATTACTGATGCGCGATATCGTAGGATCAACTAAATCCAAATCCAGGGACACCCATAAGACAGCGTAAGCCATGTATTTGTCGACTACGTACTCCACGAATCTTGATGCATAGTACTTATTTGTAATATTGCTTCCTTCTTCCTCAATTTCATGGAGCAAATCCGAAGTTATTGCGTTATATCGCTTGTGAAATGGAGAACTCCTGTAAATGGGAGCATCATCAGTGGGATAATATGTAGATTTGTCCACTTCTGGATCTTTTTCTTCATCTCCATCTGCATCGTCGATATTCTTCAAAATTTTAGAGATTACCTCTGGCTTCTTTTTCAACATGCTATTCAAAGCAATAATGCTGTCATTAGACGTATCTTCACTTTTGGTGAGCAATATTGTTGCGAAGTGTTTGAATATTTCGTCCAATTTCCTAATATTCCCGCATATAGCCATAAGCCCCACACATTCTAATAAAAATGATTAAGGAGGTTGGGTACCAAAATGAAAATGATAAGAATCTGATGAAAATGGTCTTAATCTAACATTAAACATGCGAAGAAAATTGTGTTAAAGTTTTGAAAGGATTGACAACGTAGTTTTCGAAAAAATCGATGTCAAAGTAGCGCTTTTATACATGGGCTCTTATGGGAAGCAACATACATTTTTTTATCATAGTTGAAGATCATTGTTGAAAATGATACGGTCTTCCAAATCAATGTTGTATTATAAAGTTCGAACCTTTCTGAATAATCTACAACAAGAAAAACGTGCACTTAGAATCTAATTATGAAGATAATTGAATGTAAAGAAAATATTTTCATCGTAATTTGACGAATGTCTGATTGACGCAACGAAATACGGCAACAGTGTACGGTAGTACGGTGTCAGCTGATCCGCGCGCCTTTCGAGTTCTGACTCGCACTTTTAAGAAGTTTGACTCGTACTGCTTGTATGATAGAGATAATAACATTGTTAGGAAATATATATTTATTGTGAATCAGATTTTAATCTGAACAATGAAAAAATTATTGATATAAGCTTATGGTATATTCGATATTATTCAAAATGCAATGTTATATCTCTCTTAGACCGAATAAAGGTCATTTTCATAAGTATTCTATAGATATGGTTTATGATGTGAATATCGTTTTGATTTAATTCGCAATAAATGGGACAATAGAATTATGCGATTGAATTTTTTGTAAAAATAACATACGAAATATGTCATTTTATATTCGTTAAAATACTCGCAAATTCCCGGAAAAGAACTTACACATGGAGTATATTTGTTATAAAATTTACGTTTATTCACAATGTTTATGGAACAAAAACAGAAAATATCAACATTTCTCATATTTGGTTAAATACACTGACAGTTTTTTATTGTTTGACAATTGCTTGGCTATTTTTCAGATGATCTACAATAGTATTCAAAATTCTCTTACTTTTTATGACTTGAGCTTTACCATCAACTCTTTGTTCGAGTAAGTCAATCAATTTTTTTTCATTTCTTTGGTACTCCTTCACTAATGCATCATAAGAAATATCTGCATGGGCCATTCTTTTGATCATTTCTCTTGACAATATATTAGATAGAGGACTCAAACTTTGTACGAAGATTTTACTATCCTTCTCCTTATCCAAACATTGTATAATAGAATGAACCGTTTTTGTACTCTCAATCAATTCATTGCAGCGGAGAAACTTATGAGCTAATTTTTCTAGCAACATAACATCGTACAATGCATCATGTGCATTTTTGATAGGTACATTAATGAGCTCATCAGCTAACGTGGTCAATTTTAGAGAACCTTTTGCTTTTCTATCGGGAAAACGCTTTCGAAACAAACTTCAGCTATCAGTAAATCCTACAACTATATTACTAAACTCTTCCATCAATAATGCTTTTTTTTATTTTTAATAGAAGTCGAGGAGCATCAAAACTACAATTATGTGCGACTAGTACGCAAGTTTTGCCGATACTTTTTGAAAAAGTTAATAGATCATCTAAGATTATTCTTATAGGCGAAGACTGTACTCTCACTCTACGAAGATATAACTCACTGTTCTCATTTGTAAGACCATGAACAGCGGAGGCTTTGGTATTTATAGATTTAGTCGGGTTTGCATATTTATTAAAAACGAGATCCTTATATTTCATAGCTATTTGCAAAATGTCGTCGGTCATAGAAAAACCTCCAGTTTCAAGATCGAAACAAAGGATCGCTGTATCACTACTTTCATCGTCCATTTCATCGCACCATCATATGGTGATGCAATTTAAATTATGCTGTCTTCGATCTCTCAGCTCGTAATTTTGAGTATTTTGTGGTTCTTTCGATTTGTTTGGATAAATATGATCCAGCCATAAAAAAAATATTATCAGCCATAAAAAAATACCAAACACGTAAAACAATTACCATAACATTACTGCAAAAACCTCGATTCTTTAATGCATAAGAAGGTAAATCACAAGTGTAATGATACGGGCACACAATAAAAACCGGTTAAAGAAATGAATTTATACCCAAAAATCGACTTTTACTTGAGAAATTCTCAGTACCCTGGACTGTCCGAAATACGAAATTCCAACTGCAAAATATTTTTACAAATCGTCGATTGAATTGAATATCAATCTCACGTGACATATATGATCTATATTAGTTATTCATATCGATACTAGTATTATTAATCATGTTAAATTATTTTTTATTAATTATTCAATTCGCCGAATTTTGTCCCTAGTTTCAGTCATCAGTCCCCTGACATTGCTATTATTTGTGCTACTGTGTTATTATATTTAGTTAGCGGAATGACCGCGAGGGCAAAATTCACTTTTCAACGAAATAAATGTGTATCTCTAAGTTCGTTGCATCTAATATATTCTTACATTCCGGCTCGCGCCGTTCATTATTGCGTGCACGTGTTGGATCAGTCAATTCCTCAGGACCCTGGTAAGTATTATCATTGAAAATTACTACTTCAATATCTTGTATTGAATGTAAAAACTGTGACGTTGCAGATTAGCTGCCGTCACAAAGGTTCCGACAATCACATATTTTATTAGTTATATCGCGAGAGAGAGTTTTTACCGCCGTCTAGACCCTCGGGATACAAGTGACACACCTAGAATAAGCAATAGAGCTAGACTAATTTGAAGTGTTTTTCTGTTAATGTACCGCGAGAGAGAGAGAGAGAAAGAAGATAAAGAAGACGACGATCCTGAACTTCCGCTACTAGAACTTCCGCCACTAGAACTGGTGTTAAAGAGACGGCCACGCAGTATGCAATCCAGTAATCGTACTAGGACAGTACCGAATCAACCGGAGGGAAGACTGTGGACCTTGGTCCAATATCGCTAGGCGGTGAATAGGGCTGTGAAGCAGCCTCCTGCCAGCAGATGAATCTTACCACCCAGCATCTGGTTGTTGCCTTGCACAACCAGCTTCATCATCCGCTCCAGCTGCCATCACCGACGTCACGCAGAGTCCGGCATAAGGACCAGTGACGTAACGTTATCGCTACCGGATGTAAAACGCGAGAGTGAACAAGTATAGTGTCCCGCGTTCTCTGGCTAGACCGGAAGAGGTGGAGATCCAGTTGGAACACCTAGGTCTGCCAGAAGTTTGCAGCGTCATCTACAGAAGAGATCGCACCTGTAAAGTGCATCCCATGCGGTTGGTATCGCTGTTACGGTATCGCTTCGTAAGAACCAAGGTCGCAGCTTCCCGAAGATCCTCTCGCCACCGAAGTTCAGCAGAACGGCTGATCTAACGCAACGAAGTTCTGAAACCTAACGCCTAACGTCAGGCAACAAGTTGACGCCTTGGGCCGAGCAGCTGACGAGCTGCTCGTTCATGGAACGTTTTTCGCAGTGCCAATCAGCTCATTAGCTGGTCCTGATAGGCTCTTGATTTTCAAAATCAGGAAGGATCGTCGAGACGTACCGAGGTATCGCCTAGCCTCATCACTTCTACGTTCCGCTCAGTCCTGAGAAGACGTGTCGCCGAATTCTCTCTCTCGCCTAGTCTCCCGCATAAGTTTTCGCTAAATTAAAAGTTAGTTAAGTTTGTGCTACAAGCCGTTCAGCTCAAGGTAAGGTCTTTATGATCTATAATCGCTAGAAAATACCATAAGCTACCGCTGGATTTCAATTATTATTAGTTACGTTTGCCTTTTGATCCGAAGTCGATCTCTTTCGACAACTTAGTCAGTATTTCAATTAGTTATCTTAGTAGTTAATACGCCTTATTTGTGTAGCGTACCGCCTACGGGCTACGCGATTCGTTTGATAGTTTTAAGAAACGAAATCCAGCGAAAGCACTTTATAAATTGGCTGTAGTAATTAAGAATATCTTTTGGCTTGATAATTTTCCGCTTATGAGTCAGTCCACGTCAACCGGGACACCTTTTTGACCGCATGTTCTTGAAAATCGTCGTAATTTTTTTTACATATTCTCTGGGTAAAATGAATGAATGAAACATTTTTTTTTTTTTTTTTAACCTGAAGGGCTTAGAAGATACAAGGGGTTGAATTTTCGAAAAAAACACCAAAAATCGGAATCGCGCTCTTCTTTAGACGTTAATATCTCCGGTTCCCTTGGTCGTACAGACATCGTAAATAACTCATTTCGAAGCTCTTGAATCGCACTTTCATGTTATGAATTTTTAATTCATGTCATAAACAATTTTCCATTTGTTATTAACAATTATATTTTTTAAACGTGATTTTCGAGATGATTACACCCTTTGAAAATTCTGAAAAAAATATGAGCGTGTTCCTTGATTAATTCTCTACAAAATCTGTAATTTTCAAAATGGAACTCCGATGGAAACTATATTTAAAAAACGATTGAACCGTGCGGGATGTCGCGCGCGGCTGTCTACGCGGGCGTGCCGAGACCGAGGCTTGTTCGCTTCACACGTAGAGAATACAGGGGGGCATATTACGATGAAATTCATCAAATCCAATAATTTACCGAATTATTTATTCCATTTCATGCTGAATACTCGACTTGAAACTATAAAAATATTAGTATAGAGATACAAACTTGACTAAAATCTTGAAAAAAACTGCTGAACATAACGTACTTTTCGATCCCATCCATCGGAATACGACACCGTATTATTCGATCGATTACGTACTTAATTAATGAATTTGAAATTTTAATACCTACAGTGTACAAGTGACTCGAAAAAAATTATTTTTGGAGGTATAATAGTCCCCCCTTAAGATTCCAGTGAAATGTAGAGTTCTCGTGGTTAATGATTGAGTAATTTTAGATTCATTAATTTAGTACGTAATCGATCGAATGATACCATGACGTATTCCGTCTGATGGAATCAAAAAGTACGTTATGTTTACCAGTTATTGTCAAGATTTTAGTTGAGTTTGTATCTCTATAATTTTTATAGTTTCAAGTCGAGTATTCAGCATGAAATGGAATAAATAATTCGGTAAATTATTGGATTTGATGAATTTCATCGTAATATGCCCCCCTATATTCTTTACGTGTAAAGCGAACAAGCCTCGGTCTCGGCGCGCCCGCGTATACAGCCGCGCGCGACGTCCCGCACGGTTCAATCGCTTTTTAAATATAGTTTCCATCGGAGTTCCATTTTGAAAATTACAGATTTTGTAGAGAATTAATCAAGGAACACGCTCATATTTTTTTCAGAATTTTCAAAGGGTGTAATCATCTCGAAAATCACGTTTAAAAAATATAATTGTTAATAACAAATAGAAAATTGTTTATGACATGAATTAAAAATTCATAACATGAAAGTGCGATTCAAGAGCTTCAAAATGAGTTGTTTACGATGTCTGTACGACCAAGGGAACCGGAGATATTAACGTCTAAAGAAGAGCGCGATTCCGATTTTTGGTGTTTTTTTCGAAAATTCAACCCCTTGTATCTTCTTAGCCCTTTGAGTTAAAAAAAAAAACAAAAAATGTTTCATCCATTCATTTTACCCAGAGAATATGTAAAAAAAATTACAAGAGAATCAGAAACATCGAGGAATATTTTTGGCCAAATCCGTCCCGCTTGACGTGGACTGACTCTTATCAGTCTGATTTCTACGCTTTATTTGATCTTGATTTGTTAAGATTATTTGAGAGCTTGTTCTTGCTTTAATTCTCGCTTTGAGAATATCTAACGCTTTGATTTATTTGCTATCTCTGATTTAGTAATTTATTAGTAATTAATTAGTATAATATCGCATGGTGTGTCGCTTGTAATTCCAACTCCCCGAGGTTGGCTGAACGTAGTTAGTCATAGTTTTAAGTTGTTTCTTTATTAATTTGATTTATCATTTTCTTATTCTGTTTGATTTCTATTATTCTGTTATTCTATCTGATTTCTTTGATTCTATGTGATATATCTGATTTATGCGATTTAATTGTGCTATCTAATATTCCGACTTTCGCTATATTACACTATAATAAGATTACTACCGCTAAGTAGTATCTTTGATCTGATATTTTGATTATTCTAGTATAAATCTGTTATTAATTTAGCTTATCGCATCTCGTAGCTTTTCTGAAATTATTTATTGAGTCATTATATCGTCTAATAATTAATTAATACCGCTAGTGTGCCGCATTAGAAAAGTTGATATTGAGTATCGTATCGCTCGGTGATACGTAGCCTGGAAAGTAGTGTAGCTTGCATTATATGGCTTCTACGGCACAGCTAGCTAACCGGCGTGTTTACGTTCTTTTGTACCGCTACGTCGCGGTAAGGCTCAATAATATAATATTCATTCCTTTGTTAAATTCAGTATTTTTCTAAGCATTATTCCAAGTGTTATTTTCTCGCATTATTCGTAACTATTATTTGATATCTAACTCTGAGCAATTCTATATTTCCGATTATAGTCGAATCTTTAGTTATCGCTAATCAATTTGTTATCGCTAAATCGGTACCACATTTAAATAACGAACAATATACGAAATCGTAGATTTCACTGAAGGAAATTTATATCTGGTATTTTATATTTTATTTAATTAGTTAAAAAGGTGAATCCACCCACTCTACCACTACCTTAGCAAATCTGAGCTAACCTAGCTTCAAGGCCGTCGTTCCGGCAATTTATTAGTTTGTTGAATATCGCTATAGTTGATTTGATTTCTGTGAAAACGACACTTACGTGTCTGGCGCCCAACACTCTTAAGTTTTTATTAATTAGTAATTTATCGAAGGAACGCCGTAGGGTGCAGAGTTGCACTCTGAAACTCCGTTACAAAACATATAAGAGTTTAATATTTAAGTTTTTTCCAAAGATTCGGATCTAATTGGATAGTCTAAAGGTATTTTTGATAAGAATAACCTGAAAATTCTCAGGCCCCTGTTCTCAATCTCCTGGAAATATTATTGACAGGGGACTGAGAACCAACCAGGGGCCTGATAAATGTGGATCACTCGGATACACTTTTGTATCTTGAAGTCTTTTTGTACTCTTATTTGGCAGATATCACGTAACTTTTATTCATCCATCGAAATAATTGGTTTTCTCAGACCAAAATGAAGCCAAAGAACAAATTGAGCAGGGAGGAGATACTGCAAAAGAAGAGAAATGCTGAGAGAGCTCGCTATCAAAAAATAAAAAATGATCCCACTAAATTAGCTGAACAAAAAGGAAAGGAGAAACTGAAATATTTTAAAAAGAAAGAAAAAGGAACCAGGAAACTCATTTCAGAAATGACACCTCGAGAACAAATAGTAGATTTCGATACGAGAGCGAAATGTGAGGCGTTTATAGGATTGTCCGATGTTTTCAGCACGAACCGTAGTCGAGGCGGTAGCCGAGACGAAGGTGAGTGCTGAAGGCATCGGACAACCCTAAACGCCTCACTTCGCGGGAGTATCGAACGCTATTTTTTATAACAAATGCATGAAAAAGTTGCTTGTGGGGCTCTGTTATCAATATAAACAACCATACCAAAAACATCGAGTCGATTCACGGAGATAGCGCGTTGACAGGGATGAATGATTATAAAATGCTCTTGTTCGCAAGCCGTGCGTAACAAGAATCATGTTCCGCACGCTCGATGTGCGCAAAACGTAGTGCGCACGTTTGGCATGCAATTAGTTTCATGTTGGCATTGCCTACTCAAACGTCAGAAAAGTGCCACAATATGACCGCTTCAGAGCCCCAAACAAGCGACTTTTTCATGCATGCGTTATAAAAAGAAAAATACGTAAGAATTGGAGAGCCTATTCAGTCACACATTATACGAAAAAAATTTCAACACAAAAAGCAATGAATGATTTCATAAGGGCAAATACGCCATCAATTTCGGGCGATGAGATTATGAATGATAGACCATTGCAAGAAATACAACAGAATGAAACACCTAGAAGAATCGAGGCGGCAAGGCGATCTTTAAGGCAACGACGAAAGCGGAATTTGGAAATTAGGAAAAAAGATGATAAGATAGCGAAACTCAAAGCAGAAGTGGATAAATATAAGAAGAGGATTCGTCGCTTAAAGAAGTCAGAACCACTTTCACCCATTTCCAAAATGGTAAAACTAGCTGGAAATTCGGATACACGAGCAGAAGTAGCAAAGAAAGCTGTATTTGGTGAGCTAATAGAAAAACAAATTACTGAAAACTACGCAAAGTTGAAGAGCCACGCAGACAAACAAACTGCACGAAAGCTACTGTTAGGACAGATTGTAAAACAAAATAAGCTCTGTAAAAATAAGAATAGAATTATTACATATAAGAAGGTTTGGCAATCGGCAGGAACCAGAAAGCAAATTAAAAAATTTAAGAATCCTCTGAGGAAAATAGTGCAAACTTTTCTAGAAGACGACAAACACAGTAGATTATGTGCAGGCAAAAAGAATTTGTTACTAGGAAGAAACTAAAAAAACAAAAACGTTATCACCTGAATACGCTCCGCAACTTACACAGAGAATATTTAAAATCTGGTAATGTCATTATCAGCTACTCTATGTTTGCTAGACTCACTCCTTTTTGGATTGTTGCTCCGAAAGTCGCAGATCGAGACACATGCATGTGTACTCTTCATAGTAATATGCAATTGATTGTGACTGCTTTGAATAATGCGAAAATATTGAAATGTTCGAATTATCAGAACCTGTTACTCTCCTTGTGCTGTGACCGATATAATGAAAAATGTCTAACGAGATCCTGTGAAGTTTGCTGCAAGAAAACTGTGCCATATGGGGAATTTAATGATGCAAAACTAATCATTTACAAACAATGGGTTTCCTCTAAAGAAAGTATATTCGATCCAAAAACAAAAAAGCACCGTTTTGTGGTTAAACAAAGTAAGCGGCCTTTCCAAATATCGCCACGTGATCTCATTTCAAAATTGGAAAATGATTTGGTCAAATTTTTTAATCACGAGTTGAATATTGTCCATCAATATAATACAATAAAGACATTAAAAGAATCTCTCGCAGAAAAAGATGCAATCATCCATATGGATTTTTCGGAGAATTACTGTACAAAATATAACGAGGAAGTACAGTCCTTTCACTTTGGAGGTTCTCGGACACAAATTTCCCTTCATACGGTAGTTGTCTATGTTAAAAACACTGTGAAGTCTTACTGCACCATATCATCTAATCTTTCACACAACGTATCTGCGATTTGGGCTCACTTAAAACCTGTTTTGGCCGAAACACCGTCGACGGTAGAAAACGTCCACTTCTTGAGTGACGGACCCGTTACCCAATATCGTAATAACAATCTTTTCTGTGACAGATTCAGACATTGAACAAATGAATAAACTGATTTCGACTGATCAACCGAATCTAATTCCTTTTAATGGAACCCTCAAAGTTCACCAAGTAACAGGAAATACGTATGCACCACAAAAACTTTTGATGAAATCTCTGAGCTGCTTTTGTCAAGTGGTTGAATGCAGACACTATAAATTGGGCCTTGTAGAGTATCCAGCTACATGAAGGCCGAGTATGGCTAATGTATACAGTGATTTCGAATCAGAAACTGAAAATACTTGCAGCTCACCTGCACACAGTATTTGGAAGCCAATTCGTGGACAGAAAATATTGGCGACGTCCATCACTGAACAACCAGTGAAACAGCAAGACCATTCAAATGTTGATGATCAAACATTGAATTTAGAGACTGAAGTTGAACCGGTCGCTGGACCTTCAGGGGTGCAAAAAAAAATAACCCACCTGGACAATCTCCAACAGAAACTCCGTCCCAGCCTGAGTATTTTCGAAAGCGTACTAGGAAAGCTTCAATACAGGCTGATACTCACTGCAATATATCTTCAGATGAAGAAATAAATGATAGGAAAGTTGGAAGAAAAAACTCAGAAGGCGAACAGAATAAACGGAATTATAAAATGAAGGTGAAAAAGACGGAAATTAAAAAAATAGTTAAAAATATTGTAAAAAAGAAGAATATTGTGAAAAATAGCAAAAATACAAAGGACAGACTGGAAGAATATTTTTGCATAGTTTGTGGTTCTTCATATAGTGAGGACACTTCTGGTGTTGATTGGATTCAATGCATATCGTGCAGGCAATGGGCACAAGTTGATTGCATAAACGGCGATACTACATTTTTCATTTGCCAAAACTGTTCTTGTGATAACGATTGCGAATAAAGGCATGTAGAATTCATCGTATTACAGGAAAAAATGTCTGATCTCGAAAATTTAACGTTTAAGCTACCAACTTGTGATACTAATAATATAATGAATGTAGGTGCAATGAATCTTTACCTATAGTAAGCACGGATAAGAGTACTATATAATTAGAATACTATTAAGTTGAACAAAATATTTTATTTTATGTTTCGCAGAAAGAGAATACTTGTTTTGTTAGTTCTATCGAAAGTAAAAATATGTTGAGACCATGTTTGATTTGAATATTATTCAGTATTTGAGAAAAAAAATGTTATTTTATGTTTCGTAAAAAGAAAATACTTGTTTTGTTAGTTTTATTTCAAGTAAAATGTTAAAACCAGGCTTGATTTGAATATTTTTTAGTTTAAGACATTGAATAAACAATAATTCATACAAATTTGTGGATTTTCTATAAAGTTTCAGTCCCCTGGAAACCTTCTCAATCCCCTGTCTAGATTTTTATGAAAAATGTCTATAAAATCATTAATATACAAATTGTTGACTGGCCGCCTCTGTACCGACAATAAAGCATCCTGAGTCATGTCATAGGCTAGTTGTAATTAATAAAACTACTCGAAAAGTATATGGACAAAAGCACCATCAAATAATTCCTATTTTTGTATAACTACCCATATATGTCGCATATATTTTTCGCATATATTTTATTTCCGTGTGGGTAGTACCTCTAATACCATGACGTCGACAGAAATGCACTAATACGTCCCAGAATTCACTCTAAACCTAACCGAGATATATCAGGACCTAAACAAAAACCATACCGTAAACCTATCGACAATTCCCATATTCCACCAATACAAAACCACACCCCTAAACGCCGATGACATAAAATCTAACAGCCTAGCACTGGAGAATATAATCAAACAGGCAAATGAAATAAGTACACACAAACGCACACAGCAAAACACTGACAGCCTAACGACTAGTCTCTCCTACGCAGCCATTGGCCTAGGAATTATAGCAGCCCTGTTCGTGGCATTTAAATTTTCAATATTCGGAAAAATAGCAACGGTCTTCTCCTACCTGGGGAAGACAAGACGCGGCAGCGAACGCTCAAAGTCACCTACTTACGAAAAACCTATCAAATTAAGCATTATTCACCCACACCTAAACGAAAACACTCCTCAAGAGGCAATCCCACCACCACTTCCGCCAATAGGCCCGTCTGTGCACAAGAGCAAGACCCGAAAGCCCCACCTACTACACCGGACAGCGACAGGCTCGCACCCGCTCGAACCGGTGAAATACTACGATTGAATATACAAGTCGGTACGCTCATTTAATTTTAACGATAGATTAACGATAGATTTAAGTAATCAAACCATTACCAATGTTTTGAACAATTACTTAGACGCATAAGCATTTAAAATGTAATTCAAACCTTTGTCATTAGGATAATAATATTACGACCAATGCCAATGTTTCTTTTTTTTTTTTCTTTTTTTTTAATTTGAAATTGTAATCACTGACGTATTGTTAGACATAAATCTTAGATAATATTTGATAACTACGTTAAAAGGAAGCATACCGCTTGAATACAAGCGATATGTTTCCTCTAACGGGGGGGGGGGGTGTTACGTCCGGGCATCACCGCCCGTACGTTCGCCCCTCACTTACTTCAGTACCTCAACTCTTCACACGCTTCCCCCCTTTTCCCTCTACGTCCCCACTCTTCTTATCTGCCTGCTACCAGATCATCCGCGTCTTCCCTTTCTACTTCTAGAAAAGACTCGTTGCACCCGGCACTGCCAAATGCAACGAGTCAGCAAAAACCTTTTATCTTACTGTCCTAGCAACTACCTACCTAGCTATGCTTCCCTCGTTTCTTCACTCACTTCTCAACTATACCTCTTCGTGCGAATATAGCATATATAACACAAGTACCATTATAACAAACAACTGTTAACCCGAATAAAAGTTATTAGTTCGCTAACTAAACCTTCATTACATCAACAAATCCCTCAGTTATATTCTGATATTTAAAACAGGGGACAAGACCCCAAATAAAGACGTAACAATTTATTATTTATTAATTTAAAGAGTTTGAGAAAAACTCTAATTTATGACCCATTATTTCGAGAGAATAATATTTGTCCTCCTGTCTAGGTCGTTTTCTGATTTATTTCGAAGAGGTTTGGAGTTGAACCCCCCCATTGGACTTCTTGGAAATCCTCGAATCCTCTTATCCTGGTCCTTTACCCCTCCAACCGCTTCCAATACGCAGGACTTTCTACACGGCAACTAAAGAATTCTTCTTCTTGTTCCTGGTTCCTGATCCTCCATTGAAGATCCGAAGATCCATTTTACACTTATTACACTGTACACTTTTGGTTTGATTAGATTCACTATCTCCTCAAGGTTTTCTGTGGTTTACCTTGAGGCAGAGGGCGAATGCCGGATAGTATTTGGGGAAACTTTTAACTTCTTGAGCCACAGCTCCAATTCTCCCAAAGAGAATACTTTGATTTACAACTTGTTGATCCATATGATAATTTCACACACTTACGAATTCAATTATACTCACCTCGAGAGTCGGGACGACTCTTTTACTAAGGGGGGGGGGGGGGGGGGGGGGTAGTGTTACATTGAGTAAAATCACCCATATTCTATTCAATTCATAAACACCATCCAGTAGCCTATATGATAAATGACATCCTTTAAAATATAAGAAACTCGGTTGCTGCGTCAACAACGATTATTGTGAAACTAATCAGTCTGTCTTTAGCTCACTACTGAAGCAGACCTGTATTTTCTGAATACACAAACTTATTGCAAACTCATATAATTTCCTCAAAGTATCACTTTATTTCTCTTGGAGAACCTACATAATAACTTATTATCTCAACGATTATAAAAATCGTTACAATATGATGAGGAAATTCATTGTTTATTTCATTCCGGATTTTTTCATGTACCAAAAATTCTAAAATAAAATTAAAAAAAAAAAAAATTGAACAAAACAAATTCGAAAAAAATTTGATCGAGTGAAAAATTAGAAAAGATACATTTTTCATATAATGACATTTTATCTCAAACCCCATAGTGCTCGAGTTACGACGCATTTTCTGAAAACCGATTTTCCGCACGAAAAGTTGAATAACTTGACGAAAAAAAATCGCAATCAAAAAAAAAAAATACGACTCACAGCTTAATCTCTCCTCTCCCGAAGACCTATTGAAAAAAAGTTTCCATATCTATTTCCTAGAAAATTACACGCGAATTTATGAAAGTATGAAAATCGCAATAAAACGGTCATGTTCAACATTAACTAGTAAGTGCGGAAAATTTTTTGGAAAATTGAACAGAGAAGAAAAATAAAGCCGGGTCTTTCCACTTTTGAATGCCACCCGGGCCATTTGGCTATAATTTTTTTTGACCGAGATATTCAACTTTTTGTCTCGATCGAAAATTCGGAAAGTGATCCCGAACTTATGGACGGTAATGTATATTTTTTGTTATTATGAGTGAGTGGTTTCATCGGACCACAGAGATCTGTGTGTATCAGTTATAATTTTCTTCCCGTGGTATGTCCTGACTTGTTGTATGGTAATTTCGTTTTCATAACACGGGCACGAAATGGGCCTCCTTTCATGCTCGTCGAGAGGGAGGGAAATCACGTGTTTCTAACGTGAGCACGAAATATCCGGCTCAGCGGGAGGGAATGATTCCCTCCCGCTCGAGCCGGGAGGGAATCATTCCCTCCCGCTCCAACGGCAAATCTTGGATCTTTCGTTTTTTATATAATAAATTCTTATTAATTAATAACAATTTTTTTTTCAATTTTTTTTTTTTCAATTTTTTTTTTTAATTTTTTTTTAATTTTTTTGTTAATTTTATTTTTAAGTTGAAAAATATCTATAAGTGTGTGGTGCACGACTCAACACGCGCTATCCCCGATCCGATCGACGCGCATCAAAGTCGGCCCATTCCGTGCCCTTATTATAAAAAGTACAGTGTGCATCTAGGGAGGGATGGCCATTTTACCTCGGGTGGGACGTTTTTAGCACTCGTCTTTGTCTCGGGCGCCTTCGGTGCCCTCGACTACGACTCGCGCTAAAAACGTCTCACCCTCGCTGGAAATGGCCATTTTCCCTCCCTAGATACACAATATACTATTATCTTCCTTTCAAACATGGTTCGCGCAATATTTCTTCATGCGAGATTTCACAGTTTATCAGGTTCCTTTTCTTCAATTCTTTCATCTTTTCCAGCGATGTATGTCCAAGGCGGCTGTGCCATGTTTCATCGTTCTTAGGAATCGAGTATGCCTTCTGCGCTGATCTTTCTTTGGCTTTAATTGCTATTTCATATAGGTTATTCTTTTTAAATCCAACTTTGATTACTTCTTTGTTTTTATAAATCGTTACATTGTTATTTTCAAATTTTACCCCAAAACCCGCCTGTTCGATCCTGTTGATGGATAGTAGGTTACTTCTCAAGTCTGGGACAAATAGCACGTTCTTTAATTTGCAACCTTCTGCTGAGATTGTTCCAATTTTGGTGGCTATTATGTCTTGCCCTTCTTTAGCGACTTTAATTCTTATTGGATTTTTCAAGGTAATATATTGTTCGAAGTGTTCGTCGGAATTTATTAAATGATCTGTGGCGCCCGAATCTGCATAGAAATGTGAAGTCTGACCTGTGTTTTTCTCTTGGGTGTCGTTACTTGTTAAAAAACAAACTTCTTTTTCTTCCTCTATCAGTCGATTCTTCATAAAGTCTATCGATAGGTCTTTGTTTGCCATGGTTTTTATTGCTGTGACCACACTGTCGTACGTATTGGGCATAGCTAGCGGTAAATAATATATTATGTCGCTCTCACTGGGTTTTGCATCTGATCCCTTCAGTTCTCTTGTGATTTTATCAAATGTTATCAAAAAGTTTTCTAGGCTCTCATTTGCGTTATGTTTGAGAGTCAACAATTTTTTTCTCAATAATAGTTGTGATGCTTTAACTGTTCTTTGGAAGTTTGCGGTCAGTTTCTGGATGATTTCTCCTGCTGTGTTACATTCTTTTACTAGTTCAAGATGGCGGTCGGCGATGCATTGGACGATAACGTTTTTCGCCTTAGCGTTCTTCTTTCTGGAATTTTCTTCGTCCATGTCGAATTCTTCTTCGAGCGTTCCGTTAAGGTCGTTTCCTTCTAGCACTAGCTTCATTCTGTACAGCCAATTTCCGAACTCAGTACCTTTAAACGGGGTAATACCGTATCTATTTAATTTGTACTCTACTCCCATTCTTTTTCGTTTCTGGGCCCATAACCTGAGCAACTTTGAGGGTGGAAAGTAAAAGACGCTCATCTAGTTTCTCGGAAGGTTCACTTTATTCTAACTGAACTCGGCAGTTTGGTTACGTAGATGGGTAACTTACTTTTCAATACTATAGACGCTTACAGTAGCGCCACCATACATGCTTACGCCATATTAGTTGTGGACTATTCTTTGACAGTTTTGATGTGCATTTTTGAAAGATATTTTCATGTTATGGACGGTTGTTGAGTTTTTTTTTTCTTAAGTTTGTCTTATAAATAAATAATTGAAAAGGCCTGTCTGTGCAATTTGTTATTTTTTTTAATCAACAACCTCCGCATTTTTCGCGGGACATGACGTAAAAAATCATTTGCGTAGCATCAATTGTAGCCTAATTGTGCGCATTCGTCGAGAAGAACTTGCAAAAATTTTCGATAAAAAATATCCCGATGAATTTTGTAATAATTGCAACGTCATTTGGAACATAGTTCTAATTTCACAAAAACTATCGACATGCAGATTTTGAAAAATATCTGAGATTTCACTGCAATTCTTCTCACGTGGAATTGCCCATATCTGTGATACTCTTTCCAACACCATGGGGTATTATATGGGCAATTCCACCTTCAATCGGCCAATTTTGGGTGTTTTTTAACCTTGTATTTTTTGAATCGACTCAAACTTTTCTTACGTGAGCTCTACGTCAAGAAAGTAGACCGGTATTTTTTCGTTGATCCAAAAAATTTTTTTTACGCTAGTCAAGAATTATCGCTTTTTACTGTAAAAGTGGCGCGCGGGCGGCTTCGAGAATTGATATCTCGGGTCCCCTTCACCGTAGAGAGATGTTCCAAATCGCGTTTTAAAGGCGATGAAAGACACTTTTCGATAAAATTTTTGAACGTTTTGAAAAATATACTTTTGTTACTTTTATGGGCGATCAAAATGTTTATCGATCCATTTTGCAAACTAAGGCCATTTTTAAAATTCTAAAAAAAAATATGATTTCATCCCTTATTCATTCCTGGTGATGGCGAATTGTTTAAATTGATGGAGCGATTCTTCTAAATATTTTTTTTACAATTATTTGTCCGGTGCTGCGTCAGGCTGCCGCACCGCGCGTTTCGTCACTATCGCGTCGTACGGGGCTCGGCCAATGACGTGGGGCGCGGCTTTCCATGCATGGAATGACGCGGATGTCGCGAGGCGCGCACCGCAGCAATCTGACGCAGCGCCAAACAAATAATTGTAAAAAAAATATTTAGAAAAATCGCTCCGTCATTTTAAAAAATTCGCCATCTTCAGAATTGAATAAGGAATCCGATCATATTTTTTTAGAGTTTCCAAAATTGCCTTAGTTTGCGAAAAAAATCGATAAACATTTTGATTGCTATAAAAATAACAGAACTATATTTTTCGAAAAGTTGAAAAATGTTATCGAAAAGTGTCTTCCATCGCCTATAAAACAGGTTTTGGAACATCTCTCTACGGTGAAGGGGACCCGAGATAATAATTCTCAAAGCCACCCGCGCGCCACTTTCGCAGTAAAATGCGATAATTCATAACTAACGTAAAAAAAAAATTTCCGGACCAACGAAAAAATACGGGTCTATTTTTTTGACGTAGATTCACGTAAAAGAAATTTGAACCAATTCAAAAAATACGAGGTCATTTCTCGGCCAATTTGAGGTGGAATTGCCCATACCTGTGGGTGAAGCCTTATCATTCCTTATTTCGTTGAGACTTCTTCAGGTGACCTCTAAAACACGTCCATTTTTTTATTTTTCGTCATGTTTTTTTTTTTTTTTGAATCTCACGCAAATTTTTTCGAGTTATCAATATTCAAACCTTCCGTAGTTCCACCGATTTGAGTTTTGGGTGTTTCTCTACAAACGGAGAAATTCGGTGTCTCACACCGATTTCGTTAGAAAATGACGCCTTTTTGCTTAAATTATAAGCGAACATGAAAAGGGCTTAGCCGGGGTTTCATATGGAATGTGCCCCTAAACCGATTTGGACTCCCTATGCGCCAAATTGTAGCGCTTTATTAAATACCAAGTTTCTCCAAATTTCCACCTCCCATCTTCACTATCACGCTGGGAGCTCGGGAAAACGTGGTTTTCAGTGTTTTTGCGATCTCTGCGCCATTTTTACTTCGAAAAATATGAAAAAAATTTGAGCTCTGGCGGACATTGACGCGCATGTTCCAGAATTTTTTCAGATTTTTTCGTTCCAAATTCAACCTGTTACAAATCTCTTACGATGTATATTGTTGATTTCTGATAGAATTCGGAGAGTGACTAACGTCCTTTTTTTACAGTATAAACATCTAACCGTGATTGGTTTTCTGGAAATTTTTTCAGATTTTTCGAAAAGGTGCGCCATTGTTGAAAAAATCGAAAATTGATTTTTCAATCTTTTTCCATGCAAAAAATTAACCTAATTATCTGGACTGCACATTTTCGTTGTCTCATGATTTTCTGATACAATTACAAATATTTTCTGATCTGCTAAATGAGTGAACAAATTTATTCTCAGTTTTATACATCTCAGCTCTAATAACTTTTTACACAGTTTATACAATGTATGAGTATATGGTGAGGCAAAACAGAATATGCTCACTGAGCAATAAATTCCTTCACTCATTTAGCAGATCAGAAAATATTTGTAATTGTATCAGAACATCATGAGACAACGAAAATGTGCAGTCCAGATAATTAAGTTAATTTTTTGCATGGAAAAAGATTGAAAAATCAATTTCCGATTTTTCCAACAATGGCGCACCTCTTCGAAAAATCTTAAAAAATTTCCAGAAAACCAAGCACGGTTAGATGTTTATACTGTGGAAAAAGGAAGTTAGTCACTCTCCGAATTCTATCAGAAATCGACAACATACGTCGTTAGAGATTTGTAACAGGTTGAATTTGACCCAAAACATTTGAAAAAATTCTGGAACATGCGCGTCAATGTCCGCCAGAGCTCAAATTTTTTTCATATTTTTCGAAGTAAAAATGGCGCAGAGATCGCTCAAACACTGAAAACCACGTTTTCCCGAGCTCCCAGCGTAATAGTGAAGATGGGAGGTGGAAATTTAGAGAAACTTGGTATTTAATAAAGCGCTACAATTTGGCGCATAGGGAGTCCAAATCGGTTCAGGGGCACATTTCATATAAAACCCCAGCTAGGCCCTTTATAAGTTATTTCATTCGTGCATATTATAAAAAGTTACAATTAAAGCGCTGTAATTTTGCCATATTCATCTGAATACAGAAAAAACAGTTCCCTGGTCGGTCACCAAACCAGAATAACTGTCAGAGGATCTAATTTTAGAAATAATACATTCGAAATCCTAAATGCACCACCACTGTTTTAAAGAAGAATAATGATCATTTGTGAATTCCCTACTTCCGTATTTTAAAATCGATATCAATTGGTGTAAAAAGTAGGCTGAATATTGTCTCAAAATTTGAAGAACAGTCCCCTGGCTCAATTTCTAAATGATGCCCAGTGTTGTCTATGGTACATAAAACGATGATCCCGGGTTGAACGAAACGTAGTCGGTGTAAAGTTGGTCCACATAAAGTCCAAGGCACGCTGACGCTACTTTGTTCAGTCCCACGTGAGCTTTCGCCACAGTAACTTGTGTCAGGGCCACTACAAACAACAGTGACCTGACGCGACAAATTATAACTTTTTCTATTGTATCGAAACAAAGAACATCAAACATTGTATGGGTGGATTTCAAGAAGTGGGCCAAAGTGTAAAACCACTTCCTATTTCCAATATGTTCATTTAAATATGCCTGATTTTGTTTTTTTTCGGTGTAAGCTGGTTCACTTTACTCAGAAAAAAATCGTGATGCATTTCGAAGAAGATTAACATCCCTTTTTTAACTCTTAAGGGGGTATCTACACCTTTGAATTTTCAAAAAATCGTTTTTTTTTTTATAATTTATTTGGAATGCTAGTGACCTACTCTACCTGCAAATAAATCGGTGTCAAAATATCTAGAGGATTTGAAAAGTTACAGCCATGACAGTGCCAGATTGCGAAAAAGCGCCGCGGCGCGGCGCGCGAACCCTCAGATTGGTGCCATAAGTATTGTACAACACCGCCAACACCACTTACACCACTGCTTAATTTTATGACGTTTTTATATATTTCGATTCCGAATTTGATTCTGTGATCTTTTAATTCTTCGTAATTATCATTCTTACACATATTTAATTTTCAATATTCTTTTGAATTGTGATCATTGACAGAAAACATGGCTGCGATCTACATTTTTTCGAGGTTAGGTGTCCACTTGTTTGCAAATATTATCGTGCTTTCATCACGAATTCAAACCACTAGTAATTTCCATTATCGAATAAACACAGTGTTTATATATCTGAGATGAAACTTCGGAATCGGAAGAAGATGATCCATCAAAAAGTGCGTTTGAAATCGATGCCAGGAAACTACACATTTGGATTTCTAAAAAGATGAGTATTTCTACAATACATATATTAATTGCAAGAGTTTAATAAATATTATAAGAAAAAAGGTATGATTGATGAAAGATGAAAGAATTTTCGTAGTATTGACAAAAATTGTGCTAGCATCTTCTGAATCTCAAAAATATTGAAGATCAAAAATTTTAGAAAATTTTTATGTTGAAAAATTTTGATCAGATTTTTTCTAAAGCAATTCATTATTTTTCTAACAGCCTCACCGGACACCTAACGGACACTGTTGTTGTACAGAACAGGTCAAAACTCACTACGAACCTCCCCCTGGCACATGTGTCTAGACTCGACTCGACTCATAACTCATCGATACGAGAGCAGCTGCGGATCCAGCATATTAGTCATAAGCAAAATTTTGAAACTTAATTTCCTGTAACTACATTTTCTTCTCTTGGAAAAGTATGAAATAAAAAAAAAAATTTTGATAAAAAAGTTTAAAGTTGATTTCTGGAGAATGAATATTTTGAACGGTTGTCGTAAAGAATCAGGAGCATCGCTGGACCGATTCTGGCGTTTGTGGTCTTCAAATTTGTAGAATCGAAACCTCTATCAGATGAACATAGAACTTTTTGATAAACCCATTTTTAGTTGAAATATTAGAAAAATAAGCAAAATTTTTTTTCAAATTCAGAAAAAAAATCGAAAAAATTCAATAACTCAAGTAATTCTTGCAATATCAAAAAGTTCTATGTTCATCTGATAGAGGCATGTCTTATGAACAATTGAGAACCAAAAATTCCAAGATTGGTCGAACGCTGGGTCTGATTCTTTACGGCAACCGAGTGATTTTGTATTTTCCTGTCTTCAGCGCAGCCACTATTAGACTGGAAGTAATACATGATGTAAGATATGGATAATGAAGGTCAAACCCTCCCCAAACATGATGATTTTTTTCAATTTTATCAGAGTCTTCAAGTTGAAAAAAAAAGAAAAATTGTTTTTCAGAAATTCAACCCATTTAAAGGTGTATATACCCCCTTAAAGAGCCAAAATGTAATTTCGGCGACGTGACGTAAAGTCCGTTTGTCAACTTGACACGTTTGTAAAAAATGGCATGCTATGTCGGAGCACTTTGTACCTATTTATTTCAAGTCTCAAAGACCTTAGTTTACATAAAAGACAAGCAGTTTTGAAAAGTATTCAATCAAATGTGAGAAAAGTGGGAGCAAACCCGTGAGCCTACTTTATTAGTAATCTCGGCGACGGCTCAAGTTTACTATTATAAACGCTCGACGGAAATCGCTAGTGGTATGTTGCGACTGTCATTTGTTTCTGGATGTGTTTGTGATATCGGCTCCGTAAGGTAAGTTCTCCATTATTTTATCCTCCACAGACAAAATACAGTTTATTAAGCAATAATTTGCATGTCACACTTATTCACTGTAATTTCGGCGACTGGGCTAAAACGATTATTTATTATGGGAATTCCAATATCCTTTTTTTCATGTGATACTCTGCTTGTTTGTGTGAGCTAACCTCAATGTTGATATTCTTATTGCACGTGGAAATCGGCGAGAAATATTTTAACGTCAAAATGTACATTCGGCGACGGTAATTTCGGCGACGTCGACGAAATTACATTAGGTCGCAAAATTGCGACCATTCGTCGAAATTCCGTTTTATGATTATACTAAATCACTTTAATCTCTAAAAACCGAATAAAGGCACTAGGGTTTACATTTTTCACAGTTTATTGGTTCCGTCATTTCTTAATCAATATTGTTGTTATCGCAGATATTTTTGAAATGAGTAATACAGACCCTGGAAAGATGCAGAATTTGATTAAAAAGCTGAAGAATGATAGAGAAGCGACTTTAAAAAAAAATGAGATTAAGAGGCGATTGAAGGAGGAAGATAGAAATCTTCTTGCAAGAACAAAAGCAAATAAAAATAATGAAAGATTGAAGGCAGAGAAAAAAACCACTAAAAATTGTGATAAACAGGGCCTCGAGGAAACTGTCAGCGCTGACCTTGCAACAGGTTCTCGCAAAGGACAAAATGAGCCTAGTTTGAGTCAAGTACAGCCCGTTAAACGCCCTAAAAAAATGAGCACACCGAAAATGAAAGGAAAAGCGCTCACTAAAGAGTCGACTGAAAAAAAAATAAAAAATAAGAGTAATAGGCAATCGAAAGAAGAAGATAGAAAACCCATTGCAAGAACAAGAGCGAAGGAAAATTATGAAAGATTGAAGGCAGAAAAAAATACTATTAAAAATTGTGATAACCAGAGCCTCGAGGAAATTGTCAGCGCCGACTTTGCAACAAGTTCTCGCGAAGGACAAAATGCGCCTGGTGCAAGTGAAGTACAGCCCGTTAAACGCCCTGAAAAAATAGGCACGCTAAAAAGAAAAGTAAAAGCGCGTAACAAAGACTCGGCTGGGTATCAAAACTACCGAGAGAAAGCAAACAAAAGGCATCAAAAATGGCTAGCAAATCTAAGTGATGAGAAGCGAGAAGAAAGAAGACGCAAGGACCGGGAACTATATAAACGGAAGAAAGAAGAGAAAAAGATCAAATGCATTGCAGATATGTCTGATAGAGAAAAAAAAAGTCAAAGGAAACGATGGAGAGAGAACATAGCAAATTATAGAAGAAGACAAAGACAACTGAAAAATGCTGTTGATTCTACACCTCCGCAGAGTGATAATGAATTAGCCGGTCCACGAACTTCCTCAAGTAAAACAAGGGGACGGAAAAAGATAAGGAGAGACCAGCGTAAAGCCTACAGAAAAATCAATACACAAGAGAATGAGATCAGTCGGTTGAACAAAAAGCTAAAAACTCTTAGATGCAGTTTACACCGTAAGCAAAATAAATTAAAGCGATTGCATTCTGGTAATCCAAATAATTCGCCATCGCCAAAGACCAAAGTTCAACAAATAATTGAAAGACAGCCAGGGCTAGCAGAAATCAAGAAAAAATTATTGTTCGGTGAAGCTTTACGCACCCAACTTAAACGATCAAAAGAAAATATTGAAGAATCAAACAAGCTGCAAGAGAAGCAAATCTTTAACAAATGTCTCAGCGGCGATGTATTAAAGAAATATGGAATGCAAAAGGAGTTATCTGACATAATATCGTATAAACAGAACAGAAAGATGAACAACGTAAAAACTATTGATGAATGTGGGCGCCGAAATACAAACTTCGTGCTCACTGATGAATTGATAAGGAACATTAAAGAGTTTTTTGAAAACGATTTAATAAGCCGCATGTGTCCTGGTAAGAAGGACTTTATCGCTAAAGACAACATTCAACAGCAAAAACGGCTTCTTCTAATGAGTGTGAAAGAAGCACACCAACAGTTTGTGAAAGAGACTGGCTTTGATGTTTCGTATACTTCATTTTGGCGCGCAAAGCCATTCTGGGTGATAGATCCGACTTCAACTGACCGAGAAACGTGCCTGTGTCTTAAGCATTCTAATTTTGAATATATGCTAAAAAGCTTAAAGGCACAGGGTGTAATTATCTCTGCAAATGTGAATGAATTGTTGAAAAATATATGTTGTGATATTTACAATTCAAATTGTATGACTAACAAGTGCGGCATTTGCAAGGAAAATTGTATTGTAGTTGAAAAAGAGTTTCAGGATTTAGAAGGTGATTACCAAAAATGGGAAACCGTTGCCGAGGATCGCCTAATCAAAGGAAATATAAAACGCGTGAAATTCATGAAAAAAATTATAAAGAGGAGTTTGATTACACAGCTGGTCAATAATGTCAATGATTCGCTCTGTGAGATGAAACAGCATGTCTACAATATGTTTCATCAACAAAAAGCGATAGAGATGAGAAGGAAAAATCTAAAAAATGATGAAATATTGTTAATGATAGATTTTTCAGAAAACTACACGTGCAAATTAAGCGAAGAAGTGCAATCCATGCACTTCGGTGCATCTAAAAAACAATTGTCCATCCATACCGGCCTTGTGTATTATAGAGGCCAGAGTCAAGAAGAAACTACGGAGCATTTCTCGTTTGCTACTATTTCCGAAAATCTTGAACATGGGGCTCATGCCATATGGGCCCATTTAAAACCTATATTTATCGAAATTCAAGAAAAACTTCAGATAAATATAAAAACAATCAATTTCTTTTCTGATGGGCCCACCTCGCAATACAGAAACCGCGCAAACATTTTCTATATGTTAAAAAATGTAACCATATGGATTCCGCAAATTGAAGTTTTAACGTGGAATTTTAACGAATGTGGCCACGGAAAGGGGCCAATGGATGGAGTTGGGGGATCCCTCAAAAGACAAGCTGACAAACACGTGAATCACTTTCACGACATCGTATCAGCAGCAAATTTCGTTCGACTTTTCGAAGATAGCAGTACTTCAGTAATTCTTGTGCAAAGCGAAAATATTGATGAAATGAAGGACGTAATGCCATCAATAAAGGATATTCCGCCAATCACAAACATCATGTCGTATCATCAGATTACTTGGACTAAGAAGTGTGCTACTGATATTTTTACCCGTACACTATCTTGTTTTGAGTGCCCGCTGGGAGACGTGTGCAAACATTTTTCTCCACAGAAACATGCTCGCATTAAATTTTACAGTATCCTTTTTTTAATACTTATTTTATTTTTAGTTAAGTCATAGTTTCGAAGAGAGCCTCCTTTATTCTCATCTCTAGAGATGGTAGTGTCAAGAGCCACCTCCGTCGCTTCCTGTACTGTGATTGTCGAAGTAGTTGTAGTTGTGGGTTATTTGTTTCTTAACTAATTTCCTTTAGAATGCGTCTCTGCTTCAAGCACCATCAGTAGCACCCGAAGACTTGTGAAGACCAAACCGAAAATTATAAGATAAAGACAAATAAAGACTGGGCAGATGAAATACTCTGTGTTATAGAGCCCCCAAAACAGGTCAGCTCTAGGTGCTTTACAGTATCGAACATGAAGAAAATCGAAAATCTAATGGGGCATATTGTATAAATATTTCATTCTCTATTCTCCCAATTTTTAAAGTGTTATTTTATTTTCTATTATGCTATGTTAGTTCTTAATACATAAACTATTTTTCTTTTGTTCAAGTCAAGTTTTTTTGTATGCATCTATCTCAATAAATATTTCATGTTGTTCCATAAAGAGCCCATTATTTTACCACGAAATGCTGTAGAAAGTAATTTATGTGATGCATGTGTAATTTCGGCGACGTATTTGTAATTTCGGCGATCCATTGTAATTCCGGCGACACTCCTTCTGTTGAATTTTTCGTATTCTTGAAGTGCTCGTGAAAAGTTAAAGAGGTATTAATTCAAATCTAGTAGGTTTACTTTACATGAAAAATACAAACATCACACTTTTTAAAAAATATTCCGTTCATGAAAGGGAATTTTCAACTGAAAAATCCTATATTTTAGAAATATTCGTTAACTCTAGGACATTTTGAAACTTGCATTGAACTTATCAGTATCAATTATATTTTCTCACATATTTATGACCAAAAGTTCGAAAGAAGCACACTTTCGATCATCGGGAAATGCAAAAGAAATAAATGCTGATCAACCAAAGAAAGTCGCCGAAATTACACCAACCTGCAGTTTTCTAATACATAATGTGAAATATTACGAAATTTCATTCAAAAAGAGCGTTGCGTGTGTCAGATATTAAAAGTAGGGGCATCATAATATTCGAAAATGTATACTACTCTAATAAAATGTCAATGTTGTTTTCTTCTGAAGTGTAAAGCCAATTTGGCCCACTTCTTGAAATCCACCCGTATACGTTGATAAGAGTCGATACTTTAATAGTTTTCACGATATTTTGAAATCAAGCCCGATTTAACAGTTCCCTGGCAACAGTCCCCTGCTCTTAAAGAAGCCAGAGGGCCATTTGTAATACCAAAGGACTGATTTTTTTATGTGTTTTATAGGCAATGACATCTAAGAAGAAAAATAAATTAAGGCCCATCCCTAGTCGCCCACCTCCTTTTGGTCGAAATGTGTCACATATCAATTATTATCCGAGCCCAGGCGTCGAAACTGCAAAAAAGAGATGCTCAGCGCAACTTCTATTCTAATTCCGAACACATACGTCCAAAAAAATGTTCGTTTCGTGCGAAAATAGAGTCTACACATGGTTTTTACATTGTCCGCCGAGGAAATCGAATTCGAATAATTTCGTAACAATGTAAAAACCATCTGTAGACTCTGTTTTCGCACGAAACGAACATTTTTTTGGATGTATGTGTTCGGAATTGAAATAGAAGTTGCGCTAAGCATCTCTTTTTTACAGTTTCGACGCCTGGGCTCGGATAATAATCGATATGTGACACATTTCGACCAAAAGGAGGTGGGCGACTAGGGATGGGCCTTAACGAGACGAACAAAATTTTTTTTTAATGAAATGAAATCAAAAAAAAAATTAAAAAAAAACTTTTTTACGTGCCATTCGAACTTTATTAGCCATTTTAACTTTTCTTTATACAAAAACAATCCTCTGTTGCATGTAACAGTCCCCTTAGCTAGTTTTTCCCTAAAATCTTCAATAAATCATATATTACTGTGAATCTTTTTGGGCCCTGTGCCGAATAGTACTTAGTTATTGTTATCTGTTCACTCTAGAACACTTTTTTGCATTCATCAGAGAAAAAAAATGGTGTGACACTTTTACATGGAAAGTCGCCCTGTTTGTAGAGAAATACCCATTTATAAAAAAATTCCGGTAACTAGTATTCTCCAGTACGACCATTCTGTCTATTTTCTGAGCACGTGGAAATTTTTCGATCATAAAAAATCGAGTTCAAACATTTCGAAAATTCCGAAAGAATGCTTCAATATTTTCGGCTCCATAACATACGTGTCGGAATTATGTAAGACGTGGAATTGTTTTTTTTCACTATTTTCTGAAAATGCGATACACAGGGTGTATCGCTTCAAGTATCGAGAATGGAAGGCACTTAGTTGACGCCAAGTCACGGCCCATCGACCAATCACCAAAGAGAAGAATTTCTTAGACCGAAATTCTTACGAGAATAGAAAATGCGATTTCTTTGTGAACGCAAAAAACGGTTTACAGAAACGGTTTGAATTATGTCGGTTTACAGAAACGAGTTGAATTATATCGAAGTAAATGAATACCTAACAGCTTAATTCGAGTCGTTGTTGATATTTATTGCGTTCACCAAGAAGCTGTATCTTCTACTCTCGTGAGAATGTCGGTCTACGAAATTCTTCTCCTTGTTGATTAGTTGATAGGGCGTGACTTAGCGTCAACTAATCCCCTTCCATTCTCGATACTTGAGATGATACACCCTCTGTATAGTAAGCAATGAGAATAATTTCGGCTTTCTCGTAATATGGGCAGGCTATTTTTGCAGCCGAAAATGTTTGAGAACCCTTCTCAAACTTTTGATACGCTCCAACATTGGTTTGTATTCATCCAGAATTGTTGATGCTTGAAAAAATAGAAATAAAATAATTTTGTCATGCGACTAATTTTTAAGTAATTGCCATAAAAAATAAAATTTTCCAGAATTGGTCAGGAATTTTGAAAAAGGTGAAACTATCAAAAGGTGCAAACATTCATAACCCGAAGATATTTGCGTCAAAGAATGAAAATGAGAGGTTGTGGGTGTGTCTTGGAGGTAATACTATCACATGAAAAAGTTTCAACGAAATTGAAAATGGTGAGTCTCAATCCCAGTCGAGTTGGCTGGAATGTTGGATGTATGGGTCAAAATCATGGAAGTGGGAAATTTGGGTTGGAGAGGATTTTTATTATTAAAATTACATAATATCAGAGTCTTGTTGACTCTGATCGATTAATATTGATGGTAATTAATGCCACATCAAGTTATTTCGAAGAAAATTTGTTCACTTTAACTTTTATTCAATCTAACATAGTCGTAATATCATTTCGGGAACGCGTCCATATTACATTTTCTTTTACTTACTACGTGGAAAAAAATATAATGAAATCGACTTTGCAAAGATAACTATTCTAGTAGAAACAATATACTTAATATAATGTTTGGGATGATGAGAAATTTTCGGAAAAAATAAAAAAAACATATACTTCAATTTTACCAAATGTTGTCCGAGAAAAAATTCGTCAACCCGTGAACGCAATCATAATCTGTGAAAATATTGCGCGTCTGCCGTAGTGGACGATGCTAACTAGCAGTCATGTAAAATGACAGTGAACAGGTTGCCGGCGTGTTGTCGTTCTTCCGGATTAAATTAATTATTTAATTGATAAGTACAATTAAATTTCATATTTAAGAACCGTACATCAATTCAGCATCATTACGGGAACGCTGTCAACCAATCTGTGTATGCAAATAATGAGAATTTTCATAGAAATTATGATAAATGATGAATATCCCTTGCATTGTTACCTCAGAAATATCGCTTACGACGATGTGTGTGATAATTATGGAACAATCAATGTGAAAACGTCATTTCGGGAACCGTCATTTCGGGAACGTTCCCGGACTATGACGAGCGTTCCCGAAATGACTTTGTGAGGCAAATTCTCCTGCAATTATGTGATCTTTCATTTTCGAAAAGGATCTTTTATTGACAAAAAATTGTATTAGAGATGAATGTCCTTTGTGCAAAAAGGATTTCTCAAAAATATAATAGTTTATTCATACATGTTAAGTACATGCCATGCACTACCATCATTCAGGGAACGATGCAAAACTTGAAATGATAAGCAGCATGTACTATTATATTCTTACCAATTTGAACTGAAATACCGTAAAATAGGTCCATACCAATGAAATTAAACATTTTTTTTGTATTATTCAAATAACATTCCCGAAATGATTCTTTCTTGCGCCATATTGTCAATAAATTATTCAATAGATAATTTTGTGCGCTGCCCGCTTACATAATAATTGATGAAGAATAGAGCTATGATTTCAGCAAGTAATCTTGACTCTAAACCAAAGTTGAATTTTTCGAAATTTGAATACCAGAATTTCCGACCTTCATGATTTTGACCCGTATACATTCAATTCAGGAGAAGAAGTTGAGTTGCGAATTCAGTGTTCGTAGTCAGTGTTGAATGTTTTCTTCGTTTTTATCTAGAATCTTCTCCTGTTGCCACAAGTTCGAAATCCGTTCTCTCATCCGATATAATTGTATTGGTTCGGTCCGTTCGAATGATAATTATATATCCAGAGACCCCGACACAAAGAACTGCCAATAAGATGTAAAGTTTTATGTCCGTGCATAAATAGGGACTGTAAGCGTATGCGAACACGGATCCAGTGGCCTCCCATAACCGGAAATTTGAGTAAGCTGCTTCTTCTTTGCCGGGGAATAGAATGCCGCTTAACGCTGCAACGAAAATCAAAATTCATTATTGGATACGTTCTAAATTTGGAAAAAAAATGTAGGTCGGGGATGGAGGACATACAACTTAACTACAGGAACCTTTTGCGGTTCATCATATGGAAGGGGCACAAGAATCGTATTGAAGCGGTGGATAAAGTTTCATTATTCCACACGACTACATTTTTCAAGGGCAAATATGCGTGTCGGCTGTACAGATACAATAGCTGCAATCATCATCACATAATAACAGTAAATTTGTTCAGGTACACGTCAGGCTTGTAAATAAAAAAACTTCTGAGAAGGCAGCGCCGTTTTAACAACTTTACGGGCCCTAGGCCACACAAGTTTCGTGGGGCCCCCTTAATATATTTGCTTAATAATAACTCCACGTTTTATATTTATTTAGTTTCAAAGGTTTCTCAAAGGTTTATCAAAGGTTTCAAACATATTACATGAGTTACATAAGTCCGTACAACACTTTGAGGTTGACGCGCACTAGACCGGCCCGCACGGCACTGGCAGGCACCGACAGGCACCATCCGGCAACGACCGGGACCGACCAGCAGCCACAGTCATCCGCGGCAGCCGTCCGTCAAAATGATTCCTTTTGTGTTTCGTCGTACAGCTACCCCGCAAAACTCAGAGTATTGCGGTGAGCGGTAAGTAGGGCGCTAGCACAGAACGCCGGACTATGTTTTTATGTATTCATGCACGGAGAGAACAAAAACGCACTGGCTGCACCATCGATAGTGGCGCTGCTGTTCCTCGCGTTTGGTAATAGTGGAGCGCGTTTTTCGCACGGCGGCTATGCTAAAATAATGTGTAGCTGCTGTCACAATCGCATGGCTTGCTGGGTGTATCATGAGAAAGATATCGACTATACTGAATAGAAATTCGTTCTGCGTAAATCGTTCTTCTATCTTTTTTTTTGTACGATGGTAATGCTATCACGGCACGCACCTTGCGTTATATCAAGGAGTAACAGCCGTATCTTTGATTGTGACGACTCCTGTCAACCGTGGGATACTCAGTGCGTTTTTGTTTTCTCCGTGTGACTACACAAATACAGCAAGTTTTCCTGAAATGTCTCATAAATGGTCGTACGATTGAATGAAAACGGTTCCATATAAATTGTTCGATATAGAGCAAACGCACTTTTTAGGCACGCCGTTACCAATATATTTCAAACCATTATTTTCATGAAAATTATATCTACTCAACCCAATTGCCGTATTGGAATCATATGGATGTTTCAATGAAATAATTCATCGAGCTGCATTCCATCAACTACCTGTATGTGACACAGGTATATACATATTTGGTTCCATGGCAAAAATGTGGACGGCAACAGTCTTGATCGAGTTCAGAATTCTGCTCAGGTTTGAAGATTTTCTCGAACCAACTAAATATGATACACATGGTCAGTAGATGAAATATAGTCTCAAATCTTCTGACAAGCCCATTAGTCACATACGTACCGACAACAAAATAGTTCTTCATTTTCATGTATCGTGCAACATTTATTTTCCACGTGAATGATTTCGAATTCAATGCAGGTCTTACATCCAAGTGAATTTTATTCGATACTTCCTCAGATGATAACGATATATTTTTATTGTACTATTACAAATAATTGTTTATCAATAATATTCGCGTGACAATCAGAAACTACTGCACTATGCTTCTTTGATATCAGTATATGTTCGAGCGTATTATTATTTAGGAACTAAGAATATAGTTATTTTAACATCTAAGGCAAGAGCGAAAATACCATAACTTTTCTGAGGAGACAACCAACGCACTTTCCCTTTTTGAAGGAAATATCGACAAAGATTTATTGCGCCAGGCATCCGGTTAAAACGTCCTCAGGAAAGCTACGTTAATTTGACACTCAACCGTGTCCGACCCGACTATCTTTAAACACTCACAAAACACTTCGCAAGGGTCGGACTCGGGAAAGACGCAGGCAATGCAATAAACCTGCACATGGCCTACACTCGGTTGGGACACTGTTCCACCCCCCCCCCCCACCCCCCCCGAGTGGCCGAAGGAGAATCCCAGAGAATTTCCCTTATGAGGGAAATGATTTGGGTAGAAGCCATCAAGACACGACACGAAGAAGGTGATCCTTCGATAGCTCTCCGGACACCTTACTAGTGTTCGTTGGACGTTGTAACATTGCATGTTACGACAGGCTCCTCACCCCTTAAACGACCTTAGCGGAGTGAAGGAACAGGAGAAAATGCGTAGATATACCCCGAGGTCCGACAGAATTTCCGAGAGGCGACCGTGACCGACTAAAGACTGTTGAACATATGATTTATTCTTTCGTTTTGTTTTACGACTTTTCTCTAACATGTGGGAGACGAGGCCTAGCCAACGACTAAGAGACTGTGACACAGACACACCACTATCGACGCAAGACGTTCCAGTATCGACTGTTTGGATCCTACTCGACGAACGCCACCCAAAAGCTTCGGAGGATAGTAGTGGCCACGCTACCTCCTGCTATTACTCTAGAGGACACGGGGGAGTGCCAAGGGCATTCTACAACGGGGGATATCGGTGGTGGAAGAGATTTCCGCCACCAAGAAGAGCCTGCATCCCGTGAGCCTCCGACGTAGCGAGCTAAAATCATCGTGGCGAACTTTGAATTACGCGCGTGGCGACCACCGGTCGCCATGCTTAAGGGATCCTTCGGTCGATACAAAAATCGATATTTGGCCGTAACACGAGGGCGCTGATTACCGGCGCCATGCGGTCTAGACACTCTGCGTTAGACTAGCGTTCTTAGCACTCGTGCCTTTTGTTTTGTCTGCGTTATTGCGTTGATAGAAATTATCATTTTTGCGTTCGAGCCTTGTGGGCTTCCTTGAGTTAGTCGCTTGTGTGGAGTGAGTGTTTTCCCCCGAGGAATATTTCCGCCGTGGGATTTGATGATGGATAGCGGACGAGAGAAAACCGATTTTCTCAGGTGGCTGGAAGACGGTAAGCGTTAGCCATTCTCACCCATGCTAATTTGAATTCGGCAACGGCCGTCAGCCATACTGCCTTTGAGCAGCCATGAGGCTAATTAATATTTTTGGAATCGAATTAAACCGATCTCCGAAGGGTGTCCCCGTGTAGTAGAGAATATCGTTCGAGTCATTATTTTGTAGAGAAATATCGAGTATTGTATGGTTTATTAAGTTCGGGTGTGCTACCTGTCGCACACGAGTGCGACAGAGATAGCCCTAGTCAGTCACTGTCGCTCTCTCTTCCTCCTGTAGGGAGAGACACAGCTAGTTAGCGTTTAGATTTCGAGTCTTTGTTTTTCGGGTTCGAGTCAACAAAGAATTCTAATAATTATCGCGTTATTCGCAGAGTTAGGTTAAGTTAGTTTTAGTAAGCTCTTGTAAATATTACTTTTTTGATCAATTTCTTATTTTCTATTCTTTAATACGAGCCGAAGGCTCACCCATTGTAAATACTAGCCTGTTACTTAGTTGTAAGTTCTACTCGTGTAGTTTATTTAGCGTTCCCGTTGGGATATTGTCCCACGAGGACTTAGTTTGCCGAGTTATCTAACATTTGCATGATTTTTCCTTGTTGTTGCTATCCTACGTGGAAGCTAGTAGTTTATTAGATATTGTAAAGCTCGTCAGACGTGGCCAGGTCGCCTATACACGGCCTGCGGCCGTCCTTTATACGAGGGGAATTCTCCCCGATGGTTCAAATTGTTATTTCTATTTCTTTTCTATAATTTTTATTGAATAAATTCTATTTTTCTGCTATTAAATTCAATTGCTCGAGTCGTTATTTAACGTCCCGCTAATCCTTCATTTAATCCTGACCCCTCTCCGCGGTACTGTAGCTAGCCGACGGTTATTATTTTGTTTAGATTTTTGAAAGTGGCGGTTACCCGCCTGGCGCCCAATATCTCTTTTTATTCTCAGTTTTTGGCCAATTGTCGAGTGGATTGATCTCGGAGGCTGGCTATCCGGTCCAGATCCGAGGATCAAATAAAATCCACGTCACAACGTATACTTTATAACTGCACTGTTCTTTCACTTACAATATCTAAATCGTTTGTCATACTATTACTCTTTATCCACCCTTTTATTTTTATACTCCACTGAAGAGTATTATTTTCATTAAATTTGATTCAGCATCTTAATACAGCGTGTTATGTATTTATTTACCCGATACTACATACTCCCGCAAACAGTATATTTTCACATAATTTCATCGCTCGCAATCAATTGGCATATTATACAGTTGTTACCTTATCCTAGCCGGTCATGTGTATCATACCCCAAAAAGCACCTTTGGTGCAAAAACCTTCCGCCAAGTCCATTAATGTGTAGATCACTCCACCAGAAAATAATCAAAGGTTGTGCTCGCTCACTCGATTGGTTGATGATTATCAACATACAAAAGCATTGAAATCAGATACAACTGCCAAGTACCTGTAGAATGATAAAAGTTTGGAATTGAAAAATTTGTTCAAACTAAATAACGTTGTACTCGTTCGCTCGCTGCGCTCGCTCACTCTATTGGCTTATGATTATGGGTTGAAAAAACAATTCGGATGAAGAGATTGAAGATGTTAACATTTATCTAAAAATATTCATAACGAAAAAATAATTAAAAAAAATTTTTTTAAAAAAATTAACCCATCGAAACATTTTTATTGGTGACTATCACATTAATGTACTTGGCGTAAGGTTTTGGCACCCGAGGGGCTTGCGGTGGGTATTCACTAGTTTTTGTACGTTCAAATTTTGTATTAAGCATTGCTCGTATTTCTCTTATTTCCTTTATTATTGGGATTTAAAAACATGAAATAACAATACGCGTCTGCTAGTGTAGGAGACCATAGACATAGAGCATGGACTGCGCATTCGGGCCGAAAATCGCTTGGTCGGTAGAAAGAGACAGCATATACGCGCGGCCAAATCTGTTTCTTTCTAACCAACAACGTCAAATGCATAGAATGAGACAGATTTGGCCGCGTGTGTTACCCTTCTCTCTCACTTTTGGCGTTACCATAGGCTGTATAGGGAATGCGCAGTTCATGCTCTATGTCTATGTAGGAGACGGTTTCTGTCTGCGATACTGGCGCTATCTACGTCGGAACTATCTCGTACTGACGTCACTCTACAACTTTTGTGTGGATTTTCCCGTCTAGTGATTGCATGGGAATGGTTTGAATGTGAATCTTGGTCTGACGACGACGAAAACGAAAACGAAAAATTTTACGATGAAACGGGGTATCAGAATGTGTAGTTAATCATATCTCAGCACTCCGGACACCGATTTAATCGATCTAAGGCTCAAATGAAAGCTTTTCATGCCCACATCCTAGATTAAATTAGTTTCAATCTGTGTATATTGTGAGGTAAAAGAAAACAAAGATACTAGTTCGCGGTATAGGTTAGGGTAGCTGCCTCTCGGGTATATAGACTCGTTGAATCTCGCGCTTGAAAAAAATTTTTTTTTAATGTACTTGGCGCGAGACTCTACCGAGTCTCTTGATTTATGTAGTTGGTTCAAGAAAACCTTCAAACCTGAGCAGAATTCTGAGCCCGATCAAGACTGTTGCTGCCCACATTTTTCCCATGGAACCACATATTATGTATACCTGTGTCACATTAGGGTAGTCCTTATTAGGGGTGTTTTTGAAATTTTCTGCGGACAAGACGGTAAAAGTTTGCAAATAAATTTAAAAAAAAAGTACGCAAAAGTTGAAGTCTGTAGGTCAACTCAAAGTAGTGCCCACAGGGCAGTGAATTTTCCCATTTAATATACATAGGAACTCGGCCTCACTGCATTATTTTTTTTTCTCTGCCTTAATAGTGCTTCGAAAAATCTGAAATTTGGCATACGTCTACACTATAGTCATAGGTATTCCCCAATGAATTCGGCGATTTTCAACGATGAGAGTTTCGTAGTTTCAGAACGTCAAACTTGTGTTTTGAAGTCGAAAATCATCATTTTTAAGTCCTGGAACTTCGAAACTTTTATCGCTGAAAATCGTCAAATTTTTTGTGGAATACCTATGATTACAGGGTGGACGTATTGAAAATTTCAGATTTTTCAAAGCACTATTAAGGCAGCGGAAAAAAAATAATGCACTGAGCCCGAGTTCCTATGTAAATTAAATGGTAAAATTCACTGCCCTAGGGCAGTACTTTCAGTTGACCTACAGCCTTCAACTTTTGCGTACTTTATTTTGCAAATTTTTTTGCAAATTTTTTTCGCCTTGTCCGCAGAAAATTCCAAAAACACCTCAAATAAGGACCACCCTAGTGTCACATAAAGGCAGTTGATGAAATGCAGCTCGATGAATTGATTTCATTAAAACATTCATATGATTTCAATACGGCAATAGGGTTAAAGAGATATAATTTTCATGAAAAAAATGGTTTGTAATATATTGGTCACAGCGTGCCTAAAAAGTGCGTTTGCTATACAGGGTGGTCCATTTAACTCTGCCACCGCGAATAACTTGGTTATTATTGATTCTACTGAAAAGTATCATATGGAAAAGTTGTTGCATTTGAAGGGGTAAAATGAGTTCTGAAAGTGAATGTCATCTGAAGGTCATGTTGTTGCACATGGTTGGACGCGTTTCGATGTCGGCTTCCGCGTAGTGAGCAAAAAAATAGGTAGTCCCATTTGAAAAAACATCGCAACCACCGAAATCTCATGAGATATGACCTTCAGATGATATTCACTTCCAGAACTCATTTTCCCCCTTCAAATGCAACAACTTTTCCATATGACACTTTTCAGTAGAATCAATAATAACCAAGTTATTCGCGGTGGCAGAGTTAAATGGACCACTCTGTATATCCAACAATTTATATGGAACCGTTTTCATTCAATCGTACGACTATTTATGAGACATTTCAGGGAAACTTGCTTTATTTATGTAGTCATAAATACATAAAAACATATTTCGGCGTTCTGTGCTAGCGCCCTACTTACCGCTCACCGCAATACTCTGAAATTTGCGAGGTAGCTGTACGACGAAAGACAAAAGAAATCGATTTGACGGACGGCTGCCGCGGCTGACTGTGGCTGCTGGTCGGTCCCGTCCGCTGCCGGACGGTGCCTGTCGGTGCCTGCCGGTGCCGTGCGGGCCGGCCTAGTGCGCGTCAACCGTTACAAGGGCAGATAATTTATGGATCGACTTTTCTCGACTTCTGCGTCGCGAAATTATCTATGATTTCGTTGCAATCGAGTCTTTGTACTTCCTCGCTTTCGATATATAAAAGAGATAATGCCGATAACTTGTCCTGTCCGAAACTGTTTCGGAGGTAATTTTTCACTCGTTTGAAGGCAGAGAAGCTTCTTTCACCACTCGCATTACCAATTGGCCAAGTTGAGAAAATTTTCAACAAAATTTCTACATTAGGAAACGTCCCAGAGATATTATTAGTCCTAATCAATTTCAACATTTCAATCGAGGTCGCTTTCTTTGTAGATCGAGCCAAGTGTAAGAAATGCCTCAATTTATCATCAAATCTTTTACCCAGATGTCACCTATATACACTGATTTTAAATCTGTTAAATCAAGGTCACCGAGAGAAAAATCCATTTCCAAAAAGCATCGGGATCTTTTATGTATTTCTTTGTATGCCTCAGATCGTACTTGCATTTGGTTGAGTATAGTATCACAAATAATGAAAAATACTTTGACCCGAAAAGCGTCTCCTCCCCTCAGCAAAATTTAGTCTACTGTAATTTCATCATGGAATGATGTTCGTTTAGCTAATCTCTTTGTCGTATCTTTGTATTGTTTCACGGTTGATAGTGACAAGGCTTCTCCCTCGCATTCATCGAAACTATTCGTCAAATCACTCACAAACTTTTCTGAAGACGAAAATAAATCGTAAGTTATGTTGAATGTAGCAGCAAAATCTTGAAACGACAGTGATACGGTATCAAAACGGGCTAGAATTTTATCCCACAAAACGATAAATATTGTGAATTCAAGGGAATTCATCTTTTTAACTATTGCATTCGCTTCGAGTTGAGCTATTTTCTTTTGCGAACAATCTTGCGATGAAGCAATCAGGGCTTTTCCAATTTCCATGGAACAATTTTTCAATGTACGTACGGCATCATGTCGAGATGACCATCTGGTAGTTGACAAACGTTTCAATTTCAAATGATTTTTTGTTTCGAAACTATTTTCTAGAACAGCCCAGTGGTGCGTGGAAGCTGACAGAAATACGAAAAGATTTTCTATTACATCGAAAAACTTTTTCGACTCCAAGCAACACTCAGCCGCAGCATTACCAATGAGATTCAGTGAATGACTTGAACACGGAATTTATTCGATTGGCGGCATTGTCATAACATTGACCCCTACAGTACTTTATATCTAAGCCTAGAGACTCAAGTTTTCAGATAACTACCATTTCTAAACTTTTGCCCGTGTGAGAAAAAATTGGAATGAATTCAAAAAATCTCTCAACAATATCACCACTCGCAAGTACGTATCTTATAGAGCTGTTCTATGAGAGCTGTGCGGGTACCCGATTTAGTCAATATGAGCGATATCGGGGTGGAGTCCACGATCAAAGTGAAATACTTTGCTTCTTGCACTTTCCTAATAAATATAGATTTTAATTTGCTGCACATGAGAAGAATGAATTTATCGCAAATTGTAGCGGCAAGATAACTAAAGTTTCCTTTGCCAGGATTTCCATATTTTTAAAGATGTTCCACGAGAAATTGGTCAAATTCGCTGAGTTATTCTAACGAGCCTAGGAAATTACCAATGTGTGTTGCAAACAAAATTGATGTTCTCCCCGAAATGCCAACCCGTGTCTTGATAGATGTTTTATCGTAGATACAACGCGTCTTAACACATCTCGCCAATAATTATCCTGATTTTCGTATGTTCTCGTTAGTCCCGTGTCAATTCGCCCTTCATTACTGCAACGAATCAAGAATGTTCATACTGCGCTCATGAGGTCTTTGTGATGTTCATGTTCTGATAGTCGTACATGGACATTCTTCCAATCATCATATCCTTCCGTTAAATTATTGGTAGTCTTCCCAAATAATTTGCAGACGTAACAGTATAGTTTCTGTGAGGTTGAAGTATACACCAACTAATCTCTATCAGTATCAGAAGTTTCATTATTGTTAGATTGTCGCTTGAATATTTTGTCAATGATTTTCCTATACCGTGTAGTACCAGCTTCCACGCTCAATTTTCTGGAAGTTTCTAAGCTGCTGATAATACGACTGGGAGGATTTTCTACGTAATATTCTTTCATAACATTCGTCATTTTAGCAGGCCAAACTGCAACGTCTTTAGAATAAAGAATCAAATTATTATTTACATTATCGGTCTCAACTATTTCTTGGTTAATGATACTTGAGGCACACGTAGGTATAGCTATGTCAATTAGCACTGGGCTCTTTTCGATTTGTGGAATACCTTTTGAAATACTATTCTCGACATTGTCAGTTTTGGCCGGTATATTTGTTTCTACATCGGCGGATGTTTCGTTTTCTTTCTCAGTCACTACTCTAGATTTTCATACCGTTGAAGATTCAGACATGAATTTTTGTTATTAAGTTTTGTTGTTTTTCATCTTCCAATTCTCATTTAAGTTTTAATCTTCGTTTTTCACTACCAGACTTGTGCTTGTGAGACATCTCGCAACGTGTTACTGATCTGTGTGAAAATAATATAGTAGCTTTTAGGACCTTGCAGATTATCGTAATATTATCAATATACAGATATAAGATATTCATTGTCGAGTCAATAATTATACGATGGATCGCCCAACAATAATGGATTCGCAAATTAATTGTATGCATCTGTGATGAGATGTTGTTTATATTTGAACATTGTAACGTCATGAAATTTCCTGTGTTTAGATAAATTACAAAACTCAGATAAAACTCACCACTGCCCACTAGATATAATTCATATAATTCATGAAACGATCAGGTATAGGGTAAGGTGGTACAGGAGTGCGCGCTTTCGCATACTTCATTTTATAGGAATAAATCAAGAGATTTTAGGGATGATGGCATATTTTATTTATCTTCTTTGGTTACCTAGGTAACGGAAAAAAAATAATTAATCAACTTAAAAGTAACGCTTTATGCAGAAATTGGAAAAACTTTTGCACAAGCAGCGAGGACAAGAGTGCACAGTAAGGTGGGTGGAAGGTGATATAGCTAAATGTAAGGTCAATCGCAAGAATTCCTTCTTTGGAATTTTGGGAAAAATATATGCTGCGATAAAAGAATTGATAATTGAAAAAAAAAAAGTTACAGAGTTTAATTCCGATTATGGAGAAATGAGGGGGGTCTTTGATCGTGACCATCGAACATCTTGTAAGGGAGAGGGGTTCAAGGGTTGTGACTTATGGACAGCGGGCGGTGGGGGGTCAAAAAGTCATGAAAATTTACGAAGTACCCGCGCACTCTTGCACACTTTGGCACTGCGCACTCTTGCACTATCCGGACTGAACAATTTTGAAACGTCACTACTGCCATCCATTGAGATGAATATCTAAATCACTTGGGTGGCAACTAGTCCAATAATAACCCCACCAGAATAAATAAACAAAAGTAGCTCATCTTTCCAATCTTTCTTACAATCCTGGTTACAAAAGTCATAAATATTAGACCACACGTGTCAAAAATCACTTTTTCTCGTCTAAATCTTTCAAAATTGGATAAAAACACGCAGATTTTTTTGATGGTACACTTGAGACGTCAGTGGAATGTTAAAAACTAAAACCAGCCCCAAAATACTGTTCTGTGATTAGATAATGGCACTGCGTACTCTTGTCGACTGCGCACTCTTGCACCACCTTACCCTACATTACTATTGGTAAGTGGCAATTGCACGACACCACCTCGTGGTCGAAGAGAGCACTACTCAAAACGGGTCATGTATTCTTATGGCGGTGACATACTCGCCATCTGCTGTTTGGAAATTTGACTACTGAAATCGGGTCATGCTAATGTATAGGATGCCACTTACCAATATCAATTCAATATAACAAAAGGGATATAAATGGAATTCAATTTATTACGATCCCCATTTTCAACTTAGACCGGCAAAATGTAACGCAGCTGCGTTGTCATGGAAACGAGTAATGGGGAAAGCGCATCTATAGTTCTGCCGATATGAAAAAGCAACACACTTACTGACTGACCATCACGACACGTAACTACTTTGTCCGACTGGTAGAGGAGCTGTGTACCCATACTTGTTGTTTGAAATAGTACCCATACTTGTTGATTGAAAAAAAAAAATTGTACCCTGTGAAAAAAAAAGTTCTACGCGTAAGGGACTTTTAATCGGGCCCCTTGTCGAAGCGGGCCCTAGGCCATGGCCTCGCTGGCCTAAGCGATAAAACGCACTGTGGGAAGGGGAAATATGTTATTGTCAATCTTGAATTTCAAGTATCATACCACTCTAGTCATCTCGCTCGTATTTTGATTGAGGTGGTATCTATATATTCTTCCCTCTCCACAAGCAGCTCACTGCTGTTCGTTGTACAAGAAAGTCTAATAAACGTATTGCTATATATTTGAAACTTATATTGAATCTTGTGTACTTAAATAGTATTTTTCGTACCTAGGCCGTAAAGTAGGATTTTACGGCCGAGTGAGGATGACGCGTCCGAGGACCGGCTAAGCCGAGGCGAAGCCGAGGCGGAGCAGTCCGAGGAACGCACAATCCTCACGAGGCGGTAAAATCTTACGGCCGAGGTGCTAACAACATTTTTTGATCGAGTATCTGTAAGAAGTACGCCTTTTTGGTCGTGTTTCGCGATGGCGTATACATTACGTCATTTATATTCACCATCGTCAGGTTAGGTTTGATTCGTTTGTTGACAATAAATTATTTCGCTACAAATTCGTTGGACGCCATCTCGGAAGCGTCACCGACACCTCAAAAACCCCCTAAACACAACCAACTCGCCATCATTCCAGCAATAGAAAATCGCCAAGTGTCAAAAATAAGCGTTTTACATGGACAACTTCTCTATTTCAACTCAAAACGGACATGTTTCGGACCGTACGTGTTCGTAATCGCGCCTGAATTTGCGCGGGGCATTTTGTTCAATTGATTTTGTTTCCCAGGCAGAGATATTCCGTTTTATAGTACCTTTCTTCACGATGTTCGCAGGTCTGGTGGAATTGCGTATGGAATCACCATAAACATATTATCACCGTGAGTCCATGTCCAACTATTGAAGCTCCTCACGAAAAAAAATGAAAAACAACCAGCATTTTGCCACCATACCCTACAGTGAAAAATGAATCATCGTGGAAATCAGTATTATTGGGATTATAGCACTCACGATCATTGCGTGAGGCGTTGTATACTCTTAGTGATGACCAATTCAAATTTATAAAATGGTTTACCATCTTGTGTGAGAAAAGAACGACTCAGAATTGAGGATTATACATCATTCCCAACTACTATGTTCAAAACCAGCTTCACTGTTATCACGTTTTCGCATTTATTTATGTAACCCCTTTGCGTCAGTACCTCAGCCCTCTCCGACACCAGAAGCTAGACAGACTTCCGAATCAATCATCAGTGATGTTAGGTTTTGATACTCGCGTAGGAACTCTGACGTGGCCCATTTTTACTGCATGACTATATTGCTACAAAGTGTCGATTCCGTGCGATGTCGGTATTTTTCGTATAGGACGCAGAATCGTAGTTTCTTGGTCATTTCTTTATCGATGAGATGAGATAGTGCTTCAAATCTGTGGTTTGCCACCGCCGGCTGCCTGAGTATTTCAAAAGTGCAGTAAATCGAGTACAACGGTAAATAAATCTACGATTTTTCTGATCATAACTGCAGCTGTGAAAATAAATCCAAAATGCTGAAGGAACCGAATACTTATGCACTTTCCCCGGCCGTAAATGGAGAAGTAATCCCTGAAGTTCCATTCAGATCGATTGTGTGTATATGAGAAACAAGTAATCGCGTTTTCCAGGTGTTCAGAACGTGTATCAAAGCCACTTCAAAGAGAGCCTGATCAGATGGAAAATTTTCTAACTGAAAGGACCCAACTATTTTGGTCGCTATTTCTTAAACTACACTGCTCGTTAGTTGTCATACCGTGAGGTTTCGTGGAAAGAACCCGGTCTAAGCGCGCGGGCGCTAATTTATTCGAATATCACGAGGGCCGCCAATTTCAGACTTGCCACAAATATCCCTAGAGTCCGTCTGCTATTTGATTTTGATTGTTGTCAAATACGAATGGTGGTAGACAGTGGCAAGAAGAGGTTATGTTTGTTGTGAATCAAGGCGAACGAACCCGACAACAAAACTAGGGATATTACCAGAAAGTTTATGGAGTTGCTAGCGCGATTCTGCTAACCAAGGATATTTGAATAAATCAGCGCATGCATGCTTGAACCGCGCTCTTTCCCCGGAACCCCACGGTGTAGGTCGCAAGAATGACTAAATACTTTTCAGTTGATCTGATCAAACCCTCTTCACGGCTGAAGCGGCATCAGTTTTTGTTGATTGTAATTTTCAAAACATTCTGCACCCTCCTTGACTCAGCTATATTGAGCCGATTCTAAAGACTTACCATTAACCTGGACGAGCCAAATGGCATCGGAGACACCCCACAATCCTGACATCAGAAAGAACATGATTTTCTGATCCGGCGTCGGCTTCCAGAACAATAGAGCAACTATTATGGCAACGTGAAGGACGAAGGCGAAGCCGATCACGGGAGATCTTCCTGTAAGTTTCACCACGGAACCCGTGCATATGGCTGCAACAGCATTTGCCACTCCGTAGCAAATCATCACGTAACCGATATTGCTGATGCCCCATGCACAGGAGACGAACGACTAAAGGCAGTTGAAGTTGGAGAATGTAAGTTTAAATTACTCACCGAAAGTATGGATACATCGATAGATGTACTGTCAAAATATTGAGAAAGATAATTTCTCGGATGCTAATTTTGGTTGATGTGAAAAAAGTTCAACGTGGAACAAATAGTGAGTTCGAATAATCACAGTTTGATAATACTCACGGCGTTGAAATCGGCAAAAAGAAATGCTTGCTCAGCTCCAATAAACAGTGTGATTGGTACAATGAGTAGCTGTGTCTTCTCTTTCAATAATTTCAAAGTCACAGCCAGTAATTTGAGGCCAGACTGGCCCGACGCTGATCCGGATCTGCCTTTATCATATCTGGGAAAACACATTTATGTGGGTAATGAATGAAGTTTAATTGGGTACAGTAACCCAGCAAACCAAAATATGTATCAAATACGTATATATTATGTCACGAATGTTACACGTTATGTATCAAACTCATAAGAAAGTATGTTACTGGTACAGCACGATGTCAGCAACATTGGATGTATCATCAATGTATTAGTTATGTGCTGGTGATACATATCAGCGACGGCTCACCGATATATCATAGACATATCAAAGATATGTCAAGGACATGTTGAAAGATGTATCAGATACATATTGGAGATGCATCTGATACAATTAACTATCACACTGGAAAAGCTAAATAAAAAGCCGTTATTATTACTAATTTCCATCATCTATGGTGTATATATGACATAGTAACAATTTATAATCAACCACAGATAGATTAAAACGCATTTTTAGTTCATTCAAGAAGACATCATTATTTTGACCTAACTCGGGCTCGAACCATGATCGCTCGGACTCGCTTGGATTAGTAGTCGCACGCTCTCGCCACTACACCACAGTATCGTGTAGTGAATACTGCCAGATTTCTCTATATTTTCGATCTCGCTATCTAACAGCTCTGAAGCGTTTATGCCTCGATTGATGCGTACTATCATGTTAGTCACTTACATACGTTTCAGAAATTATCGCCAGCAGATACGGATATCCTATTTTGCGATGTTTTAATTGCAGAACTAAAGATATTGCACGTATCATAGATGTTATTATGTTATGTGACTCTGTTCCCTGGTGTTGCCATCTCTGTTACGTATCATCCATGGGTCTGATGTTATATATACGACACATGTCATATTTGCAGAAATATTATGTCCCATGTATGTAACTATGTTATATTTCCGGATCCCTGAAGATGCTTTCAATTTTATGTATCACTTGTGGGTCTCATGTAATGTACATGATACATCACGGAATTGAAGTTATGTTATTTCTCCTCTACGTAACTTTGTTATATTACATTGTTACTTCGTGATGCCCTCAATATTACGTATCATTCATGCATCTTATGTTATGTAAACAATATGTTACATTCTAAAGATATGTCGCATATCAGAGACATAACTATGTTACATTACTCCGATCTCTAGATGTGCTCTTACAGTTATGTATCAGTTATGTATTGGTTTGCTGGGAATGTTCATCGATGGTGTCTCCGTGGCTCACTATTTTTGCTGGCATTTTTTTCAAATCAAATTGACCTTCTACAAATATTTTATTTGCCCATGACCAGTGGCTTACTTCGTGACTCTGCTCCACCTTGCAGCTGTCATATTTCTAATAACCTGAAGGTTCCACTGGGGTGGAATTACGTATCCGATAGACTCGAAGTCTATTCTATTGAGTTGTTACCATCGACTTTCTCTCTGATAAGTTTTATATTCTATGATCATTTGTACTGCTGCCATCTGTCACTGATATAATATAATATATTTGAATCGAGGGAAACGAATGACATTCCACGATTATCGCTTCAAACTTAATATTCTTTACCGAAATAACCTTAAGAAATCGTTTGGATACGTTATTACTTATTATCGTTAATTCGTGTTTAGATTACACTTTAAACTTGTATTTTACTACGTATTATTCAATTTTTCCATTATCGTTATTATCGTTCAATGAGAAATACTGAGGAACATTGGGAGCTTTTGCTCAATTTTGCTGAGCACAGACGGGAAATAATCACCAATCAATTTGTGGGTCCTAGAGGCCGAGAAAATTTGAATCATGTTTGGGAAGATCTTACTAAATTACTTAATGGAATTGGTAAAGGTGAAAAGCTTTACATCAGTGGAAACAGGTATGCGATAGTTCGCGTGATCAATTTATCACACTATTATCAGATTGATTTTTTGAATTAAATTCTGTGTTCGTTGACTGATTGGAAAAGCAATACCAAAAAGAAATATGCGATGATACGTACTAGTATGAATAAAACTGGAGGTGGTCCAGCTAGTAAATTGGTCTTGACGATTTTAGAAGAAAGACTGCTAAATTTAATGGGCGTAAGTGCGTTTTATGGGGATGTGGGTGTAGAAGAGTATGGTTTAGATACAGATGAGGTATGTATAATCAGTTGATGGCATATTTTCCTGTTACCATAAACGTAAAAATTGCATCAGTCCATTACTATTCGTTGATTACCTGAAAATGACACTCAACGTGGATTTCAGAATATCACTGCTGAAGAAAACTTACCATCAAAATTCTTTGTACAATCAACAACAAGCTCTGAAGCTTCTACATCTAATGAAATTCAAAAAGAAAATATTTTTCCGGAATCAATTAAAAAAAGAAAGGCAGAATTAACTGAAGATACGACTAGTCGTACAAAAAAACGGAAGGCAGAATTATCCGACCGTATTGAAGACATGAACAACGCAACTTTAGATGTATTGAGAAGTATTGATGGCCACATGGGAGATATTTCGCGAAGTTTAAAACAATTAGTAGAATTAGAAACGAAATTTATGAAACGCGCTACAGATGAAGATAAAGCAATATAAATTATTTTGATGTATTATTTTTCGTACTGATTTTTTTTGTGATGTTCTCCTGTTAAAATACCGTTACACATAGAGAAAAAAAATTCTCGTTTTAAGAAAAATATTTATTATTTTAAGAAATTGTAGTTTCTTGAATGTTTTTTTTATTAAATCAAGAAAATATGTTCTTGATTTGAATCTTGATTTAATAAAAAAACATTCAAGAAACGACAATTTTTAAAAATAATAAATATTTTTCTTGGAACGAGGAATTTTTTTTATATGTGTTATATCGGTAATATCGCACTCTCACCTTTGACATTTTGTTATTACAAATCACCAATTTAGCCAAGCATTTGGTGTGGAATAAATCAGTGCAAGCATTTATGAGTATTCGTTTTCAAAGTTTATTTATGATTATAAAAATATTCAATAAAAATAAGCAATGGGTCATTTATCGGTATCATCAACCACGGTTCTTGGGGATACCCTGAGTCACCAATTAACCACGTGTCATGATCACCTACACGAATAATCGAATAATTGAATACATAGGTTTCTCGTTAAGCCTGCTCAAATACAACACTGAAAAAAAAGTATAAGTCCTACACGCATATTTGGTATCGCTGTAGGACTTATATTTTCCGTACGATACTATAGCAAGCCACCTTCTACTCATATGTTCACGTTGTTTGGTGACAGGTGAAAATAGCACTCATAACCTTTGATGAGTTAAAAAAACAGTTAAAAAATTCAAAATTAAATTTCTAATTTATAAAAATGTATTGTTACGTCGCAACTCCGTTTCCCCAACATCCACCCGATCCATCACTTCCTTTCGCCTGATCATCAAATTACCTGATCCTCGCTTTCCGCAGGAATCACGCGAGTTGCACACGGACACCGGATGTGCAACTCGCCCAAAAACCCCTCTCAAAACCGAGTCTACCTTTTCCACGCCTCATCTCCACTACTCACTTCCAATTCCAATCTAAAACCACTCACTTCGTAACTACTTATTCCCATTTCACACTACCTATCTCGTAACCTAATAAGCGACCAACCAACTCCTAGTACCAACTATTAGAACCACCGACTATACGGATTATCTAAATAAATCTATTTCACTTCAATAAACATCAGTCTACGTCAATCTACACCAACTTCCATCAACTTCCACCACCGATCTCCACTGTGACATAACAAATTGGTGGCAGCGGAACCCCTCGTTTACCGGTCTATTATAGTGCAAAAATCGTCTACCACTTATCCGGTTATCCTTGGATGTAAAAACGAGGTACGAACTCATAGAACTCAACAAAGCTACAATCCTAGCGAAACTCCTGATTTACGTCACAACTGGTAGAAGCAGAAACCTTTCTTCTTGAAGTGAAAATTACAACTTCTCAAGGACTATGTATCTATCGCCGAAATCAGTGAATCAAACACAAGACGTATAGACGGTTTAAAAAGTGAACAGTTCTATAGTTATCGAGTTACAGTGATATCGTGCACATCTTAAAATTTCCTCTTACCGTTCGTTCTGCACCCTTGTTTCGATAATCTACGAATCTCTACAAAGAAAATAATCTACGAATCTCTACGAAGAAAGTAATCTACGAATCTCTACGAAGAAATAATCTACGAATCTACGAAGGCTCAGCAAAGTGTCGACTCTGCGACCCCTGGACACGTCTCACCCTGCGCAGACCCATTCCGGATTCATCATATTCCTGAATTGCAACCTGGGGATGCAGCTAAGCAGATCAACGTTTGTAGTGCTCACCATTCTGTAAGTCTTAGATAGGTTATTATAAGCGTAGGAATCATAGTAAAAATGTCTCAAGGTGAAGAGTCTAACGCCGGGAGCACTAACTGCCCGTATCTGTCACTGCAAGCGGTGATAAGTCTAATACCAAATTTCAATGGCACTAACATGCCAGTAAATTCATTTATTCGAAAAGTCGAAAGTATTAAACAATCAATTCAGATTTGCCACTATTTACAAATCTCGTATTCCTAAAAATAGAAGGCGCCGCAGAAAAGTATATACAAAAAACGAGTTTAACATCACTGGATGACCTATTAAAAGACTTAAAGCGGGCATATAAACCGAAGGAGTCATTACCGGACGTACAGGCGCAAATCACGCGAGCAGTGCAGAACCGGGGCGAGAGTGTATTAGAATACGGCATGCGGATGGAAAGACTCGTCGAGACGGCATTAGAAATCTCCGGAAATTCAGATAATCCAGAGCTCGTCGTTATGACAAATAAATTCATAAAAGATCTAGCTGGTCGATCATTCATGAAAGGTTCGAGAGACGAACTCGAAATAAGAGTAACTTACGAAAAGCCGGGGACATTACGCGAAGCTATAGATCTAGCAATACGATTTGAAAAGTTCGTAGACGAAAGAAAAACCTTAAGACCGTCTCACGAGGTCAACCTGATGCCAGACTATGTAAGCAAACATTATCCAAAACGCAATTCGAGACCAGAGTCTCAAGATAGACCCTACTGTAATTATTGTAAAAGGTCAGGCCATACCATTGACATCTGTGGACCCAGAGAACGTGCCGGCAAGTACTGCACGTTTCGCAAAGTAATTGGTCACACATTTGATGAATGCCGCGTGCGGAAACCACAGAATCAAAGAAATCCCCCATCCAACATTCCCAGTATCAATCCTCAGAATACACAATACAATCAACGCGAACAGAACAACCGCGGACCAGGTAACGCGCAACCATATAACCGACAATGGAATGATAATCCACGCGGACGACCGGACAACCGATTCAATGGCAGCAATCGTAACTATAATAGCCGAAATTATGGACAGCACGTATCCAATCAGCAAAGAAACGCGCAGATAAATGTTGCGGTAGGCGGTAACACAGTACAAACTAATGACGATTTAAACGAGCAGCGGGAATTTCGCACGGACGCCGCGACATCCCGAGTCGACGAAGAGCGTCCGGGTATGATGGAAGATCACTCCTCGGTTCACCAGTAATTGTCATTGAATCAAAGCAAATTCGCGGAAAAACTGCCTCACTTTTAGTAGATACGGGTGCGAATATTAACGAATATCAACTCCGCAACTCATGAACGAAACCACTACATTCCTTCTTGACACTGGAGCCGATATAAACATAATAAAGCGCGGCGCGGTAAAAGATGATACACGTATGCGACCCGACAAAATCAAAATAATAGGCATTACAGATGACACAACAGAGACTTTGGGAGCAATGGATGTCCAAGTCGGGAACAATACCCACGAGTTCCATATAGTAGATGATTCATTTCCCATTAAAGAGGCAGGGATATTAAGCATGACATTTTTACGTAACGAAGACGCTACAATTTCTTTTCCAACGAATACGGTGACCTCTCCCAACAACAGAATACTAAGAATTTTTAATGAGGATATCATATCAATTCCTGCCCGAACTGCGGTAGTAATAGCGTTGAAAGTAACAAAATTGTCACCAAAAACAGGAATAATTAACAAATTGGACCTAGGCCCAAATATCCTACTAGGCAATGCTCTCGTGACGAATAGACGAGGTTTGGCATATGCTTATGCCATAAATTGCAGCGAAACAGCTGTAGACATAGGACGACCTGTAGTAACTCTAGAAGAGGTAGACGAACCTGCAGCAAACACAGATTCACACATAGCTTACAGCGAAGCAAATCGGGTTACACGTGACCATCGCGGCACTAACATTGATAAAAACCTACAGACACTTCAAACCTCAACTAATCATGATGCGAAACGCCTGGACACCCTTAGAGAAAACCTGAGGCTAGATCACCTAAACGAAGAGGAAAAACAGTCAATAATCGATCTCACAACTGAATATAATCACCTATTTTTCTTACCGGGTGATAAACTAGGGCACACCCAAGTAGTCAGTCACACTATACCAACTACAGATGACATACCAATACACACGAAACAATACCGGCACCCACAGGTTCACAAAGACGAAATTAAAAAACAAGTGACTAAACTCCTCGATCAGGGCATTATTCGACATTCCACGTCTCCTTACAATTCACCTGTCTGGGTCGTACCGAAAATACCAGACGCACAAGGTATTAAAAAATGGCGCATGGTAATTGATTTCCGTAAATTGAATGAAAAAACCATAGGAGATGCATACCCCCTACCAAACATCATAGACATTCTGGACCAACTAGGATCCGCGAAATATTTCACAACACTCGATTTAGCCTCAGGGTTTCACCAAATACCTATGCATCCCGATCACACACTTAAGGGGGAACACTAATGTGACATTTTCCAAAAATCGATTTTTTTTTTATTTGATATTTCGGTAGTCTATACCTTTAAGAATAACATACTAAGATTTCAAGTATGTATCTCAAATAGTTTTTGAGATACAGCTATCTGAAGAGCAGCTGGTCATCGGTTCGAAAGTTGCGTTAGCTTAGGGACCGTACTAGAGGAAGGAAGGAAGGAAGGAAGGCTTCATCAGCCCTACAGGTATCCTTCGAAGAAGAGGAAGGTATATTGTATGGGCCTGGGATAGCAGATTAGAAGTAGGTATGATATTTCAGGATTTATAACCATGAAATCAGTAACTTAAACTTTGAACGCGTTTATCTCGAAACTACATTTTTCAAATTTGCTGCAGTTGTAACTCGAAGACAAATCATCCGATCGATTTGATTCTTATTGCAGCTTCTTTTCAACATGTTTCTACGTACCATGAACCTCCAGTTTTCCGATCGAATGAAAAATGTGATTTTAGCAGGCCAAAAACCATCAAATTTTCGCGCGAAATTATAACCTTTTTCTTTAAATCTCCGCCATTTTGTTGAATTTCAATATTTTTCAAAACCCGAGGTTCATGGTACGGGAAATACCTTCTAGTTCCATAATCTTTTTGGTTTTTTTTATTTCAGGCACCGTGGAGGTCTGCATCACTGCAGCAGTGGGGCAACTTTTTTTATTTTACCCTTGGGACATCGGTGATAACTCTTTGAATTTTCAATATTTTGAGCTCAAAATTTTAGGATGTATTGAGTACATATCGGCAAATATATCCCCAAAACATTAAAACATTCCATACAGTAGCTTTCTTTAAAAAAATTCCCAACAATCACCTTTTTTTCAGGCCATCACACTAGTGGTCCCCCTTAAAACAGCCTTTTCAACACCGCATGGACACTTTGAGTACGCCCGAATGCCTTTTGGCCAGAAAAACGCGCCCTCCACTTTCCAACGCCTTACGGACCAGGTGCTCACAGGATTGCAAGGCAACGAGATTTTCGTATATTTAGATGACATAGTTATTTACGCAAGGTCATTGGAAGAACACGCGGTAAGATTCAGAAAGTTAATGGAAAGGCTATCAAACGCAGGACTAACCCTTCAACTAGAAAAATGTGAGTTCCTACGAACGGAGGTAGCATATCTAGGCCATATCATTGCTCAGGATGGAGTGAAACCAAATCCTGATAAAATAGTAGCCATCAAGAATTACCCGATCCCTAGGAATGCTGAACAAATCAAACAATTCCTGGGACTAATCGGATACTATCGTAGGTTCATCCCTAATCTAGCTAGAATCGCGAGACCTATAAATAACCTGTTGAAGAAAAATATTTCTTTTATTTGGACATCCGAACACCAAGCGGCATTTGAAACCTTACGGGACAGTCTTTGCAAGGAACCCATTTTACAATATCCGAATTTTACAAAACCCTTCGTACTGACAACGGACGCATCAAATTTTGCCATCGGTGCGGTCCTTAGCCAAGGTAAAGTTGGTGAGGACTTACCAATAGCCTGTGCATCAAGAGCCCTTCAAAAGGCGGAGATTAATTACTCACCAACTGACAAAGAACTATTAGCTATCATTGCCGCTGTAAAACATTTCAGACCATATTTATATGGAAGGCAATTTACACTCGTAACAGACCATAAACCGCTACTGTGGTTAAGTAACACCAAGGACCCGACATCGCGTCTACTGCGATGGAGATTAATACTTGACGAATATACGTACACTGTAGTTTACAAAAAAGAAAGAACAAATGCAAACGCAGACGCACTATCAAGGAACCCTCCTCCCGAGGTAATCCAAGCCTTACCCATAAACGGCAAACGCCTTCGGTCAGAGTCAGGTACCGCGGAAACCGAAATAAATAAACGCAGAAAAATAGCACATCAATTCTCACGGCGTCCTAGACAAGATACCGACAATTCGACAAATCCCGCACCAATCAAAATGCTAAAGACACATGGAACATCAATGGGACTCCCCTCACAGGAAATCCTGTGGACATCAGAAGACTCGGATACAGAAATAACTCACGGTAGAAAACATGAAACAATAAAACCGCTCAGACGATCCCGAACGACTGAATCCTCAGGTAACCCCGCGCGACGAAAGAAATGGACGAAACAACTAGACTACCTTGACTCGACAGATGAGTCGGACGTGGAAACTATTCCAGTTAAAGTGAGACTACCTAAACGAAAAAGACACACGGACTCGTCTACTATCCGAACACAAAGAAAGAACCGAGTGAAAACCGATTTTACCAACCAGAACAGTTGTACTGACAATCAGACTGAAGACCAATCAAATAAGACGGCAACAACCTCGGTATATAAACGTAAAATAATATATAGGAAATTGTCCAAGTCAAACAGCGAATCTACTACAGACTCTACACAAGACCCGCACAACGCAGAAATAGATAAGAAACGCGGAGTCAACTTACAAGATTCAACTCGCGAGCCGCAAGCCGGTACATCTACTAACAAATTCCCAGGTTCCACATCATCGTACAGGCAGTTCCTTAAAGACTTAGATTTCCTTCCGCTGACACAGAATAGGAATATCAGAGAAATAGACGCAGATCTACTAAAGCAAAAAGACAATTTAGCCCACTGTATCTCAGCTGACTGTAAAACGTCACGAAACATCGCGGCCCAGATGGTAAGGAACGGACTCATAGAGCGCAAAAGGTTGCAATCAATGAATCCACAAGTAACAGACATCATTATAGTTCAGTACCCCCGACGCACAATTTACAATTTAGTTACAAAAGAACGACACTTCGACAAACCAACAAACGAAATAATGTGTAACACATTAGTGAAGTTGAAGACGGCGTTAATTAGGGATAAAAAGAAATCACTCTCGATACCGAAACTCGGTTGCGGTTTAGATAAGCTTGACTGGGATATGGTGAGCCGTATGATTCACTATGTATTCAAGGATTCCGACATCAAAATCAACATCTGCAAAATTAAAAACCCAATGACACACGAGTTACCTTACGAACGAATCGGAGATAAATCATGTAAACCCGCGACAAAAAGCTTTACCCGATCTCCTACGGGACCCCCGATCGCTCCGATATCAGACACTCCCTCAGCTATCCTCACATCGACAGATAACGATTCGGATACACTAGCACCACAAGTACACAAACGTAACCCTGTATCGAAACTAGACATACAAAACCCCACAGACTCTAAGGCAATCTCAAACTCTGAAAATGAATTAATAGAGTCTTCAGCAGAAGACCCGACGGTCTCAGACAGTACAGATAATACCAGTACCACCGATTACGAAAGTACATATCAAAGAACTAAGCAGTCCCCCAAATCAGTCGGTATACAAGAAATCGCCGATGACATATTTAGAGCACCCGTAACATATTCATTAGTGCACTGTGCAGCACAGGACAATGTAATGGAAAAAGGACTGGGAAAACAATTTAAACTAAGATTCGGTCGAATAGATAGATTGAGAAGCTTTAATACGCAGGTAGGCGGAGTAGGAGCCCTAAGTCATGAAGATAGATTCGTGTTTTATTTAATAACAAGGGAGAAAGACGGAGATAAGACAACTTACGAGACATTAGAAGCATGTTTTAAAATGCTACGAAGCATATGCGGAGACGAACATATATATAACCTAGCAATGACGAAATTAGACACCGAAGTAGCCAACTTAGACTGGAATAGAGTCAAAGAGATGATAAAAAAAATATTCATAGCTCCTTTCATGATTCAGGTGTACGAACAAAGACCGCAGTGCGCCCCGGGCCCCCCACAGCAGCAAAACAAAGATACGCTTAGCTTCGATGGATTTATAGACAACATAAATAATATAATACCAACGGCTAACGTGACGGAATCCAAAGACGGAATATTCATGAAAAGCGCAAATATTGCCCACTGCGTACCAGCTGACTGCGCGTGGAACGACGAGCTGACAAAACAACTAATAGACAGAGTCATGTTACGAAAAGAGACGTTTACTATCAACAATAGCTTTATCAAAATTCAGAAACAAGTACATTATGACTCTCGTAGTCAAAAGCCAACACTCAGACAGAATAGACGTAAAAGATCTCTATGATACTCTAATCAGACTAAAACAGCTGTTGCACACGTATAAAATTGAAGCATTTTCTTTTCCCGAAATAAACCCAGGATCAGAAGTCCTCCAATGGAATATCGTCAAGAAACTATTTTATTACATTTTCGGAGACACGAATGTAAGAATCACACTTTGTGCAAATGAAACTATTATACCCGACGTATCGGTACGCGGGGAGATCATTAAAGAATATCACGAATCACTGCTAGGTGGCCACCAAGGTGTAACGAAAATTTACAACAAAATTAGGGAAAGGTACTACTGGCCGAATCTAAAGACTCAAATTCAAAATTTCATTCAATCCTGCGACAGTTGCCAAAGGAAAAAGTTAGTCCGAGTCAAAACACGACTGCCCATGATGATTACGGATACTCCGGCAGATGCGTTTGATAAAGTTGCGCTCGACATAGTAGGACCACTTCCCGTGACGGAATCAAATAACCAATACTTATTGACAATTCAATGCAATTTAACAAAATTTTTAGACGCTATACCTCTCCCTAACGCGACTGCCCAGACAATCGGCACGGCATTTACAAAAGAATACATTACACGTTACGGAGCACCACGAATAATACTAACAGATCAAGGCCAAAATTTCATGAGTACAACGATTAAACAGATTTGCAAATTATTTAAAATTAAACAAGTAAGAACTACCGCATATCGACCACAATCCAACGGCTCCCTAGAACGTAGCCATCTTGTACTTATCGAACACATTAAACATTACACAAAAACCGGTGAAGGCTGGGACAAGTACATACGTTTCACAATTTTCTGTTATAACACTGCGATACACGAAGGTACGAACTTCGCACCACATCAATTAATCTTTGGTAACGAAGCTCGACTGCCATCGGACCTCAGAGCAACCGTCGCGATAACAAACTCATACAACACATTCATCCTCGACCTACTAACAAACCTGACGGAAATTCGTAAAAGAGCAGCACAAAATTTGAAGGACGCAGAATCGAAATCAAAAGCATATTACGATAAAAGAATCAACGAACACCTCTTTGAGGCCGGACAGAAAGTATTTTTATTAAATGAAAATCGCACAAAATTCGAAGACCAATATAAAGGCCCGTACGTAATTAGGAGAATAATTGACGGAATAAACGCAGAAATTTACATCACGCCGAACAAAACAAAAATAGTTCACTTAAGGGGGTATCCACACCTTTGAATGGGTTAAAATTCTGAAAAAGATAATAATGTTTTACAGCGAATTTGAGAGTCTGATCAAATCCAAAAAAATCATGGAGTTTGGGGAGGGTTTGACCCTCATTATCCATACCTAACATTCAATATTACTTTGAGTCCAATAGCAGTTACGCTCCATATAGAAAAATACCAAATTACTCGGTTGTCGTAAAGAATCAGGAGTATCGTTGGACCAATTCTGGAGTTTTTGGTCTTTAAGTGTTCAGAAGAGGTGCCTCTATCAGATGAACAGACAACTTTTTGATATCGCAAAAATTGCCTGACTCGCTTGGTTTTTACTGAGATTTTTCTGATTCTTCAATTTTTTTTCTACATTTTGTCTATTATCTCAACCAAAAATAGTGATGTCAAAAAGTTGTCAGTTCATCTGATAGAGGTTTGGATTCTACAAATTTGAAGACCACAAACTCCAGAATCGGTCTAACGATGCTCCTGATTCTTTACGACAATCGGTCAAAATATTCATTCTCCAGAAATCAACTTTCAAACTTTATTATTTCAATTTTTTTTTTATTTCCTATTTTTTCCCAGAGAGGAAAATCTAGTTACAGGAAATCAAGTTTTGAGATTTTGCTTATGACTAATATGCTGGATCCGCAGCTGCTCTCGTATCGATGAGTTATGAGTCGAGTCGAGTCTAGACACATGTGCCAGGCGGGGGTTTGTAGTGAGTTTTGACCCGTTCTGTACAACAACAGTGTCGGTTAGGTGTCCGATGAGGCTGTTAGAAAAATAATGAATTGCTTTAGAAAAAATCTGATCAAAATTGTTCAAAACATAAAAATTCTGTAAAATTTTTTATCTTCAATATTTTTGAGATTCAGAAGATGCTAGCACAATTTTTGTCAATACTCAGAAAATTCTTTCATCTTTCATCAATCATACCTTTTTTCTTATAATATTTGTTAATTCTTGCAATTAATATATGTATTATAGAAATACTCATCTTCTTGGAAATCCAAATGTGTAGTCTCCTGGCATCGATTTCAAACGCACTTTTTGATGAATCATCTTCTTTCGATTCCGAAGTCTCATCTCAGATATATATACCTACACTGTGTTTATCCGATAATGGAAATTACTATTGGTTCGAATTCGTACTGAGAGCACGACAATATTTACAAACAAGTGGACACCTAACCTCGAAAAAACGTAGATCGCAGCCATGTGTTCTGTCAATGATCACAAGTTAGAAGAATATTGAAAATTCAATATGTGTAAGAATGATAATTACAAACAATTAAGAGATCACAAAATCAAATTCAAAATCGAAATATATCAAAACCTCATAAAAGTAAGCAGTGGTGTTGGCGGTGTTGTACAATACTTATGGCACCAATCTGAGGGTTCGCGCGCGTCGCCGCGGCGCTTTTTCGCAATTTGGCACTGCCATGGCTGTAACTTCTCAAATCCCCTAGATATCTTGACACCGATTTATTTGCAGGTAGAGTAGGTAACTAGCATTCCAAATAAATTATAAAAAAAAAAAACGATTTTTTGAAAATTCAAAGGTGTAGATACCCCCTTAAACAAATTAAAGTTAGCACACACACGAAACTAACACGACAAATAATTACAGATACGGCACGGTACTTGAAAACGATGGAAACCAACCTTATACCTTGATACCATTCACTCTAAACCTAACCGAGATATATCAGGACCTAAACAAAAACCATACCGTAAACCTATCGACAATTCCCATATTCCACCAATACAAAACCACACCCCTAAACGCCGATGACATAAAATCTAACAGCCTAGCACTGGAGGATATAATCAAACAGGCAAATGAAATAAGTACACACAAATGCATACAGCAAAACACCGACAGCCTAACGACTAGTCTCTCCTACGCAGCCATTGGCCTAGGAATTATAGCAGCCCTGTTCGTGGCATTTAAATTTTCAATATTCGGAAAAATAGCAACGGCCTTCTTCTGCCTGGGGAAGACAAGACGCGGCAGCGGACGCTCAAAGTCACCTACTTACGAAAAACCTATCAAATTAAACATTTCCACCCACACCTAAACTAAAACACTCCTCAAGAGGCAATCCCACCACCACTTCCGCCAATGGGCCCGTCTGTGTACAAGAGCAAGACCCGAAAGCCCCACCTACTACACCGGACAGCGACAGGCTCGCACCCGCTCGAACCGGTGAAATACTACGATTAAATATACAAGTCGGTACGCTCATTTAATTTTAACGATATATTAACGATAGATTTAAGTCATCAAGTCATTACCAATGTTTTGAACAATTACTTAGACGCATAAGCATTTAAAATGTAATTCAAACCTTTGTCATTAGGATAATAATATTACGACCAATGCCAATGTTTCTTTTTTTTCTTTTTCTTAATTTGAAATTGTAATCACTGACGTATTGTTAGACATAAATCTTAGATAATATTTGATAACTACGTTAAAAGGAAGCATACCGCTTGAATACAAGCGATATGTTTCCTCTAACGGGGGGGGGGGGGGGGGGGTTGTTACGTCTGGGCATCACCGCCCGTACGTTCGCCCCTCACTTACTTCAGTACCTCAACTCTTCACACGCTTTCCCCCTTTTCCCTCTACGTCGCCACTCTTCTTATCTGCCTGCTACCAGATCATCCGCGTCTTCCCTTCCTACTTCTAGAAAAGACTCGTTGCACTCGGCACTGCCAAATGCAACGAGTCAGCAAAAACCTTTTATCTTACTGTCCTAGCAACTACCTACCTAGCTATGCTTCCCTCGTTTCATCACTCACTTCTCAACTATACCTCTCCGTGCGAAGATAGCATATATAACACAAGTACCATTATAACAAACAACTGTTAACCCGAATAAAAGTTATTAGTTCGCTAACCAAACCTTCATTACATCAACAATCCCTCAGTTATACTCTGGTATTCAAAGCAGGGGACAAGACCCCAATAAAAAACGTAACATATGAATAAAAATATTGACGAGAAGACAATTTTCACATTTCAATTTTTATACCATCAAACTTTAAAGGATAAAAGAAAAATTGAATAACGCGTAGTAAAATATAAGTTTAACGGGATGTGATAGGCAGAGGTCGATGAGGTAGGGGGTGTTTTTACCAATTTTTTTTGTCTCACTCTGCATATCCTCCAACCGAGTCAAAGCGGGTCTTGACAGTTAGCGCGAGGGAAGAAAGAGACAGAAGACTGTGGGGTGAACTTCATACCGGTCAACATTGAACACGTTCAGTGTATGTAACTGTCAAAAACCGCTTTGACTCGGTTGGAGTCGACGAAATGCAGCATTACAACTCACGCTTCCATTTTCACGGAATATTCATAAATAAACTGATCGTGCGCTTTGTGCGAGGTCGTAGAATTGACGCAGCTATAGATTTCAGTGCTGGATATCGCGCGATCTTGAATAATAAGGTCAGCATATGAGAGTCGAGCCCCGAGCGGCCATTTTTTTACCCTATTTTACAGATCGTAATTCACGAAATCAAACTATTTTTCGATTTCAATACGTTTCTTCGTCTACGGCAATACTTCACCATATAATACGTCGAATGCCTCTGCGAAAATCCATTCTGTGCCTTCGTTGCAATATGCAGAGTAAGACAAAAAAAATTGGCAAAAACACCCCCTACCTCATCGACCTCTGCCTATCACATCCCGTTAAAATGTAAACTAAACACGAATTAACGATGATAAGTAATAACGTATCCAAACGATTTCTTAAGGTTATTTCGGTGAAGAATATTAAGTTTGAAGCGATAATCGTGGAATGTCATTCGTTTTCCTCGATTCAAATATATTATATTATATCAATTATTTATTTATTTATCCTTTAATGACTTATCGCCCTTGCGGGCATGTAGTCGAATCACTGATAAATCTTAATACTTCCTTTAAATTTCTTTAATCTCTTCATAGAGTGTATGCACGTTAACCTTTTAGTTTGGCTAATTTTATTATATTATATCAGTGACAGATGACAGCAGTACGAATAATCATAGAATATAAAACTTATGAGAGAGAAAATCAATGGTAAAAACTCAATAGAATAGACTTCGAGTCTATCGGATACGTAATTCCACCCCTGGTCATGGGCAAATAAAATATTTGTAGAAGGAAAATTTGATTTTAAACAAGGCTAGGAAAAATAGTGAGCCACGGGGACAACATCGATGAACGTTACTGTACATAGTTGTGTTCAAAATTATATGAAAACTGCAAATTTCAAGAGCTCCTTCGTTCCTATATTTGCAAATATTTTCAAAGAACATTCTTTCGGCCGCTGTATGTATAGTCACGGGGACAAGATTATAAGAGATAATGAAAAGGAGGCTCTACATGCACAATGATTTATGCGCAGAGCTATTTGTCGGGCGTTTTGAGAACTAATCACCTTGGCTTCTTTCAACCATTGACAAAAGCTAATTACCCCCAAAGCCGGGATCACGATGAACTAAACGAATCGTAATCTATCGAAGGGAACGTACCTATAGTTTTAAAACATCCATCACGACCACCGGTTTTTCAAAACGCCCGCGCACTCGCTAACTTTCAAGGAAAAGGTACGTCAGGTGTGTATGTTACGTTCCGTTGAGTTCATCGTGATCCCGGTTCAAGTAAAGGAACACATCCTCGCGTCATCGTTGGGTGAAATAATAGTATATTGTGTACCAAGGGCGTAAAGCGGGCTTTTTTAGACCGAGTGTGGAGTTTGCAGTACTAGTCGCAGGCGAGGGTGCACGAGTCGAAGACGAGTGCATCCGCGAGCCGAAGACGAGTACTGCAACCACACGAGGTCAAAAAGCCCGCTTAGCCCTTGGTACACACCATATTTTTTGTAACGCATGTATTGATTTCTGCGGCACTAAGGTGTCCAACTACGGTATTGAGATAAAGATAACCTGATTATCATCTACATATATATATGTACATATATACATATATATATATACATATATATATATATACATATACATATATATATATATATATTAAGCGGTACAAAAAGAATCCTTTTTGTACCGGCGGTACAAAAAGGATTCTTTTTGTACCGCTCTTTTCAAATGGTCAATAAACGGCTACTTTAGGCCCTATTTTTAGGTCGGAAAAACGCAGAAATCGTGCAGGTGTTACAAAAATGTGTTTTCATAACACGGGCACGAAATGGGCCTCCTTTCATGCTTGCCCGGGGGAAAATTTTTTATATAATTATATAAAATTATATATAAATGACTATATAAAATGATATATGAGTTTTGGCCATGTATAATTTTATATAGTTTTATATAATTATATATAGTTTTATATAATTATATATACTGGTATCGGCCCAAAGAAAAAAAAAAAAAAAACGAGTCCCGGCCGGGGATCGATCCGTGAACCGTGCACTCGCCAACTCTGCCCGCTACCGACTGACCCAAGATCTGTTGTTGAAAGGACGAGCTTGAGCGAATATGAAATATATTAATGTCATATATTCCAATTCTGATTGAACAAAATTTTTACATCTGACGTATTAATTATAAATTCCATGGTAATTAAATGCAACAAACACGCAGTTATCATTAAATGATATTCTGTGTGAAATATAAATTGAGTTAGCGAAATTGAATCTATTAAATAAGCATTTAAGTAATTTGATGAATTCAGACTTAATTTACATGAATGCTGATCATCAATTCTGTTAATAAAAAAAAAACATGACAAAAATCCACCAGTAATTTTTTTGATCTCCTGGAAGTGCATTTTTTCAAAGAAAAATTTTCTGTAACAATTATCAATTGAAACGATGTCAAAATTATTCAATATTTGGTAACTTCGATTTCCTTCATTAGAACCTGAAAATTAATCAAGTAATAAAAACCATCATGGAGAAACGTTCTTCTATGATTGAATTTTTAAATTATATATTCACTTTCTCTATGATAATAAATATAAACATAGATTCATACATCTCGGCTGCAACACATATATCTATATATTAATGAAAAACTCCACAGCATGAGCGAATGTCCCATGTACTTTGTAGAAATGGAACATGGTCCATTTATTATTCAGTAATTATAATATAATTACGCTACAGAAGGTAGACCCCTTGACGCCAGGTAAATTGATAAAAGTGAATTAATGCCTGATAATTTTTCTTGTCAATTTGAGTTTGATTAATTCACTTTAATCAATTTACCTGGCGTCAAGGGGTCTACCTTCTGTAGCGTAATTATATTATAATTACTGAATAATAAATGGACCATGTTCCATTTCTACACAGTACATGGGACATTCGCTCATGCTATGGAGTTTTTCATTAATATATAGATATATGTGTTGCAGCCGAGATGTATGAATCTATGTAAATATCACACAACACAAGAAAAGTAAACAAGCGCAGAGTGACAAGAGAAGTTAAAAGGTAACATTCGTTGGGCGGCTAGGTGGTCTAGTGGATTAAGTCCCCGGTTAGGCTTCCAGAGATCCGGGTTCGATTCCCGGCCTGCCTGATAATTTTTCTTGTCAATTTGAGTTTGATTAATTCACTTTAATAAATATAAAGTATACCTTTGTTACGTATTCCATACCTACTCTATACCTATCCGATACTCTTCTTTATTACCCTCACTATCAATACCGAAGACATAACATGCTGCATGCATCCAGTCTCACTGTCTCTAATCAGAAAGAGCTTCCATCCTTACATTCGCAGAACTTCATCCCTACCTATACGCACCTCCATAAGCACTCTCACGCCCGGGAAAACAATGGAACAAAGAATGATCTCATCAATTAGCTCATCAAGCAGATCACCAGTAGCTTCCACTTGCACTTGCATCCACGTACTTCGATCAGAATTATTGACAAGAGCAGTCGCTCCAGCACTTGCACCAAAATCGTCAAAGAGAGCACTCACTCCTAACTAGCTCTCGATATTATAAAACACCAACTCAAAATCACTCATCACTTATATTCAATAACGTGTACAGATGGTTCCACCATCTCTGTAATCACTAGTAATAAACTATTATTCTGTTATTATATATAAATTCACATCAATCTCCTATGACCTGAAATCCGGTTACCTTAAGGTGTAAAACGAGGGACGAACTCAACGATAGCTCTATCTTACCCATAAGAACAACGATCTCTATTCATTACATTGGTAGCAACTCTATCTCCATTCATTACATTGGTGGCAGCGGAACTACCTCGTTTACCGTAATATGTAGTGACGAAAAATGAATTCTACATCTTTACATATACGTGATACAAGTGATTACTAATTTCCGAACGTGCAACTCTCCGTGGAAAATCAACCACACTCTAAATCTTTGTGACAAGTCATAAAGAACGAAGCAACAAATCAACAAAATCTACTAAATCAACAAAATCTACCAAATCAACAAAATCTACTAAATCAACAAAAACTACTAAATCCACTCAATCTACTAAATCTACCAAATCTACAAGATACCAAAGTGAGAACGCGGTACAAAGTTCTTCAACTACCTCTACAAAATCGAAGAAAATAACTGAGCAATAAAATCAAAGTTGCTAAAAGAAAAGAAGTTCGACAACATCCTCAAAGGCACCTAGCCCCACAAAGATTCATCTGAATCCAACTATTAGCGATCTCGCTACAACAAATCCAGATTCCTGAGCCATGACATCTATACTCTTCTCGACGACTTCTCGACACCCGACATCCGACGCAGTCCAACACAACAGCTTCACCTCCAAAATCAACTCAGATCCGTATTAGAATGAAAATTTTCATAATTCTCATCATCAGCTTGTAAGTTATCTATAATTATCATAAGCACATATATACATCTCAAACGAAATAATCTAACTCACAAACTCGCAAAATGCCTACCCCACCCGAAAACTCATCCGATGAAACAGAAATCTCATACTGGTCTCTTAAGGGGGTATCTAAGTCTCGAGCTCCATAAAACGTCAACACTTTTCATAACGGTATAGCATTTAGGGACATGTACGGACACAAATATAAATGATACCGTTCCAAAGTGTACAATTTCAGCTTTAATTTGAAAATAAAACGGTCACTGTAGCATCAAAATTGTCGCCGTTGCAGCTACTGAAGTACTGGTCGGCGCAAAGCTGTGCTGAAATCTGCGACCACGATCCTGGCTGAACGGAGTATCCGAAAATTATGAACTTGGGATTGTTTTGTTGGTCAACGTCTCCTTCAGGCTCCTATGCGACAGATTTTTGATAGATTGAAATTTGACAAAATTATGAATATTTTTACTGAGAAAAGTCAATTTTCTTGATTTCAATTAACGTTTTTACCTGTATTTTGGAAATCAAACGACGGATCGAAAATCTGTCGCATAGAAGCCTGAAGGGGACCTTGACCAACAAAATAATCCCAAGCTTTCAATTTTCGGATACTCCGTTTAGCCAGGATCGTGGTCGGAAATTTCATCACAGCTTTGCGCCGACCAGTACTTCAGCAGCTGCAACGGCCACAATTTTGATGCTACAGTGACCATTTTTTTTTAAAATTGAAGCTGAAATTGTACACTTTGAAACGGTATCATTCATATTCGTGTCCGTACATGTCCCTCAATGCTATACCGTTATGAAAAGTTTTAACGTTTCATGGTGCTCGAGACTTAGATACCCCCTTAAAGACATATTAGATACAATCCCATACTTTAACGGGCAAAACCTCAATACAAATAACTTCATAAGGAGCTGTGAAAATGCAAAACCTCTCGTTAAACCAGCTCAACGCCCAGTCTTAACGCGAATGATTAGAACTAAAATCTATGGAACAGCTGAATCCTACTTAGGAAGCAAAGAATATAACAGTATTGATGAAATCCTAACAGTCTTAAAACGAGCTTTTCTACCTAAAAAATCAATTTTTGAATGGCAAGCAGAATTGAACAATGTCAAACAAAAAAGCGACCAACGTATTTTAGATTATAGCGCGAGAGTCGAAGACATATTACACCACACAACACAGGCTATCAATAACTCAAACACAGACGATGCTGCTGGCATGATAACAGCAATCCAAACCAACGTACTCAAATGCTTTGTTCGAGGCTTGATTCCCGAAATTGAATTTAGAGTAGCCGGTTCACACCAGAATACTTTAGAAGAAGCAATCGAAATAGCCCTTACAGAAGAACAAGAATTCCTAAATCGTAAAACTCAAAATACACAAAACAATAACCTACCTCGGCAACCTAATCAGCAAAACCCTTCAAATTTTTGTAACTATTGTAAACGCCAGGGCCATATAATAGACAATTGTAGACAGCGTGCTCGCAATAACCTACTACAACCCCCAAATAGGCGACCGCCGAATCAACCAAACGCACAATATCCTCCAACATTTTGCACCCACTGTAAACGCCAGGGACACACAGTAGAAAATTGCAGACAACGAGCCTACAATAACCAGCAACAACAGTCCCAAAATCAGCCCCAACAGTCCCAAAACCAACTTCAACAGTCAAATCAACAACCTAACCAACCACAACAGTCAAATCAACAGAATACACAGTATTTTTCCATATCCTGTAACTATTGCAAACGGCAAGGTCACACGATCGAAAACTGCCGAAAACGCGCTTATAATAACACACAGAGACAACAAACTCAGGGTTCTTTAAACTCGAACAACGTCCGCCGGGAGAACGTGCCGACGGACCCAGAACAAACTCAGCCGTGTTCAACGATCCAATAAATCACATCTTTGAAACAGAATCAGAACCGATACATGGAAAATTGCCAGTCATCGAAATTGATGTAAAAGAATTAGAATCAAAATCAAAATTTGTAGTAGACACCGGTGCAGATATAAATATCGTTAAAATCAATTCCCTAAAAAAAGATACTAAATGCGACAGAAGTAAGATGCGAAAAATGACAGGAATAACAGACGGATTTACCACTACCTTAGCAGAAATTAAATTACAAATCAACAATAAAGAACACGAATTCCATATTGTCCGCGAAAATTTCCCGATAGCTCAAGACGATATTATCGGACAACCCCTGTTACATAAAGAGAAAGCTGTCATCTCCTACAAAAATAATACATTAACTTTGACAGATACGGTGATTCCCTTTAAACTCGAAAGACACAATCGACAAATCACTACTATCATTACAATACCAGGTCGTACCGCTCAAGTAATTCCTCTTAAAGTCTCAAATTCAGAAATTGACCAAGGTTACGTAGACACGATTAATTTAGGTCCCAATATTCATTGCGGTATAGCATTAGTAACAAACAATAGCGGTGAAGCATGTATACTCGCGATAAACTCGAACGAATCAGCTGTTGAGATAAGTGTGCCGACGGTAACCCTAGAACCTGTTAACGAACATTTGAATGCACTCGACCCCAAAAGTTCTGATACTCTACGAACTTCAAAAACCTACGGTGATATACGCAAATCTTCAGGCGCAATTCTTCATTTCATACCACAAAAAATTCAAATATTACGAGGAATCTCAGTCGAATTGCTAAAAGCCCTAAATCTAAATGAGTATGAGCTAATTACCTACGCGAAAAATGGTACGGTCGGAGATACCATAAAAGATATAATTCCTAAAAGCTCACAAGTATTATATCACTCAATTATCATGGAAACTTATTCCAGTGATATAGACGATACAATCGTTACTAAAACGCTTAATTCTCTAAAAAATCATCTACAATCAAATAACACAAAATCAATCTCAATCCCTGACCTATCCGAAGAACTAGGCAAACGAAAATGGGACAAAATCTTGCAATTAATAACCTCAACTTTCAACAACACGAACATCTCAATTCAAATCTACGACATCAAATCCAACAGTCAAAATCAAAATACGCAAACTAATCCAAACGTGCTGACAATAAACGACGCGATCGAAACCAATACACCCGTCGATAACAATAATAATAATCGTTCCGAAAGATTAACGGTCCTTAAAAACTTAATGCACCTAGACCACCTTAACGATGAAGAAAAAGAATCTATACTCGCTCTTACAATGGAATTCAATCACCTATTTTTTCTGCCAGGTGACACATTATCGAATACATCCCTAACAAAACACTCAATTCTAACGACAGACGATAATCCGATCAATGTAAAACAATATTGATACCCAACTGTTCACAAAGACGAGATACAAAAACACGTTTCCGAATTATTAGACCAAAATATCATCAAACCATCATCCTCACCTTACAATTCCCCCGTTTGGGTTGTACCCGAAAAACCAGATGCGGAAGGTAACAAAAGATGGAGAATGGTCATAGATTTCAGAAAACTAAACGAAAAAACTATAGGTGACGCGTACCCTCTACCAAACATAAACGATATACTTGACCAGCTAGGAAACGCTAAATACTTCTCAACTTTTGATCTCGCTTCCGGTTTCCACCGGCTTTCGAAATCTTACGAGACTCGATATGTACATCTCCTATACTACAATATCCTAAATTCGATCAACCATTCAATCTAACAACCGACGCATCTAAATATGCAATTGGCGCCGTACTCAGCCAAGGTGAAATAGGAGAAGACCTACCGATAGCTTATACCTCACGCACACTAAACAAAGCAGAACTAAATTACTCCGTAATCGAAAAAGAATTACTAGCCATCGTATATTCAGTCCACCATTTCAGACCCTATCTATACGGACATAAATTCACACTCGTTACCGATCACAAACCTCTTGTCTGGGTCAGCAGCGTAAAAGATCCAACCTCGCGATTACTCAGATGGAGATTTAAACTCGAAGAATACGACTATAACGTTGTATACAAGAAAGGTCAAATCAATTGTAACGCAGATGCATTATCGCGCAATCCACCCGTAGAAACTGATAAACGTTTAGCAATAAACGCAAAACGTAACCGAAACTCTAGTTCAGATAGCATAATAAAACCAAGTGCAAAACAAAAGAAAGAAGCTCACCAATTCCCAACCCGCGCGCGACAAAGTACAGATGACTCACCAAACCCCGCTCCTACAAAGAAATACAAAGACGACGTCGACTCAGATACTGAAAAAGACGAACCCAACCAAATTCCTATGGATTGTTTACCAACAATAAAAGAAACAATACACTTTCAAAATATACCTTTGACAAACTATTCATTAACCGACAGTTCTACAGACGACCAAATACCTACAAAAAAATTAATTCACCCAGACCCACTAGAAGAAGATATAGAGATCAATTCATTAACCGATACTGAAATGGACAGCCTCTCAGATAACTCGATGCAAGATCCATCCGCAGGCGACACAACAGACAGTTTTCCAATGCCAAAAAATCCTATCAATGTTTCAAAATCTGTTAGACCAATGACAATCGATTCACATACCAACATGTCTGTCGACGATTTACCACTATCTAAAAGAATCGACCAAAAACGAAACGCTACATATACCGATATCTCTCCGGACAATCTGCCCGTAAATAAAAAATCACGTAAACTCATAAACACTTCGGCACCAACTTCATTTGAAAATAATCGAGAACAAAACCACGATTCAAACCTTATTTCAAACCAGCTTAGCGATAATTCAGACTCAAGTGACACACATAAAAATAAAACAGGGTACAGCGAACGTAAAAGCGCGCAATCTCCAACACACGCATACAAATACAAACTACGACCAAGGAAGCCTAGACCCCCCTCACCACCACCTACTTCCTCATCGTCGGACGACGACCACGTGCCGTACTATAAACAAAAACTTCCTACCTCCAACGAGTCATGGACATCGAATTACAAAGATCCCCCTTATGAAGAAATACTTCCGACTCCCAGTGAACAACAGATTCCTAAACCTAATTCCAGAAAACTATACTCAGACGCTACCAGAAGAGAACAAGTAACAATACCCAAAATTACCATTCCACCACAATACAATAGCCCTCCAATCACTAAATCAATCTATCATAAACCATCCTATAAACAATTTCGAGAACTCCTAAAAATTTTACCAGACCCGACAAATAAACTTATAATAGAAACAACTGAAGACCTATTTACACAAGACGACAATATAGCACATTGCATTCCAGCCGACTGTTTAATCGGACAAGGCATAGCACAAGAAATGATTGAACGAAATATTATAAATCGCGACGTGTTAAAATCAAAGAGCCCCCAAGTAGGTGACATCATAGTAACACCATACAATAATATCAGAGTATATAATCTTATCACCAAAGCTCAATTCGACGGCAAGCCAACGTATAAAACTATGTACGAAATTTTATGTAAACTCAGACGACAATTAGAATCAGAAAACGTACAGTCAACATCAATACCAAAAATCGGTTGCGGACTAGACAAACTCAACTGGAAAACCGTTCGATCAATGATTTATTTCATTTTCCAAAATTCCAACATAAAAATAACTATTTGCGATTCCAAACCAATCCCAATAACCGTACAAAATCGGGAAGATAACACTACAAATTCAAACTCAAATAACGAGAATCCCATACAACTTGACTACTCAGACGTACCGAAAAACCTTGAAAACAACTATACGGACAATATCCCCGAAAATAATGTGCCCCCACTTAACGAAAACCAACAGTTACATATTATCGAAGAAAGCAATTTAGACGAAGAACAACAAAATCCACCTCTAAATCTACTACCTCAAAATCCGATACCAGAACAAAACTCACCATTTCAAAATCCTATATTACGAGAAAACCCACCTAAAAACCCGATTCCACATTTCAGTCACACAGACCCGACACCAATAGCAACCAATATAAAAGAAACAAACGACGATATTCTCATGAGAAAAGATAACTACGTACACTGCATGTCAGCCGATTGCGTCATAAGAAAAGGAGTTGCTAAACAACCAATTGATATTGGAATTCTAGATACAAATTTTCTAAAATCTCAGAATCCAGAAATAAACAGCGTGATCATAACACCCAATAATAAAAAATTTATCTTCAGTTTGATAACACAAAAGAAATACTACGAAAAATCAACAACAGAAGGAATATATAATACACTAGTTATCGTTCGCGATATATTACAAGCAAAACGTATAAAATCTTTTTCAATTTCCAAATTAGGAAGCGGATTTGACAAATTAAATTGGTTCGCAATAAAAAACATTCTTAGAAAAATCTTTAACTACACAGATATCACAGTTAACATATGCCTAAACGAGATCAATGTTCCTAAACCAGAACTCATTCAAGAAATAATTCGCGAAAATCACGAATCCGTAATAGCTGGCCATAAAGGTATAACAAAAACTTTCAAACGAATCCGAGCAATATATTTCTGGCCAAGTATGAAAACCGATATAGAAAAATTCATAAAATCATGCGAAAGCTGTGAAAGACGAAAACTCGTTAGAAATAAAGTCATACCCCCGATGGTAATAACAGACACACCAACAACCGCTTTCGAAAAAGTGTCCTTAGACATTGTCGGACCCTTACCAACCTCAAATTCACAAAATAAGTATTTGCTTACAATTCAAGATAATTTAACTAAATATTCAGACGCGATACCACTCAAAAATCAGACATCAACAACAATCGCTAAAGCATTCGCAGAAAATTTTATTTGCCGCTACGGAGCGCCTGAATCAATCTTAACAGACCAAGGCCCAAATTTTCTCAGTCCTATCATGAAACAATTAGCTAAAATCTTCCGAATTAAACAAATAAAAACCACAGCTTACCATCCTCAATCCAACGGTTCCCTCGAACGCAGCCATCAAGTCCTAATCGAATACTTAAAACATTATATCAACAATAAAAATAATTGGGACAAATGGATCCGATTCGCGATATTCTCATATAACACATCGGTACACGAAGGCACCGGTTACACGCCACACGAACTAATATTCGGAACACTCGCACGTCAATTATCAAACATACGTTCAGACAAACATATTTCTAACAAATACGAAGAATACTTACAAGAGATAATAACCTGCCTTAAAGAAACTAGACAAGATGCGATAAAAAATCTTAACAACGCGAAATCAAAATCAAAATTAAGATACGATAAACATATAAACGTACACATCTTCCAACCAGGTCAATATGTATACTTGATTAATGAAACGAAAAAGAAATTAGACGATCACTACAAAGGTCCCTATAAAATAATCCGTATCATTAACGACATTAACGCGGAAATCGAAATAAATGACCACAGAACAAAAATCGTTCATATAAACAAAATTAAATTGTCAAAATAAAAACACCAAAATCAATCAAAAATCAAGAAAACTCTTTATTAAAACACGCTCAAGGCACAGCAGGCCCACCCAACACCGATACAAGAACACCACCAGGGTAAACGATGCGCCCCTCCACCTCAAGATACAGACTAAACCCAGCACGACACTCACCACACCCGTAAGGCACAATTATATCCAACACACAGCGGCACCGGCTGCAGAGCCGCACACCGGCGCCGTGTAGTGCCCACCGATGTGATCGCTCAAAAACGTAAAACGAAGAGAATGACGGAGACTGCTCATAACACCGATTACAAATCCGATCCCCATTAAACCGCCGAACCCATCCTTCAGCACACATACACGCACCCCCATAGTTCCACGCGAACTCCAGAGCAGCCATTCGATCAACCCAAGAGTTATAATGCTGCACCCGCAGCTCACGCACCAACGACCGAACTTCTCTGGTCACACCAGCCTGTTCCAATTTCGCCAAAAACACTGAACGGAAATATCCCATACAAAACCTATAACGAAATCACAATAACTAAACACCAATTACAAAAGAAACCTACCCTCCTCTAACACAACTAACTCGCCGAAATTTGGATTTATAAGTACGGGAAGACTCATTCTCATTCAAACACCTTACTTCACAAAATATAACCACCAGCTTGGAAATCCAGAGTGCTAATGAGTTCATAACCGATCCCCAGGACCAATGCTCCTAATCACTCAGTGTGAATCAAAAAAAAAAAAATATAAAACGAAATAAACAAAACACGCCAAGTCAGCACCCCAACACACCACACGGTAACAAAATACATTTTCAGGACCGCACTAGCCGAGCCAGACGCGACCGACAGCCTATACCAAATAACACCATTCAAAGATAACCCAGGTATCTACTACGAACACATACAGAACCTCAAAACCTACAACGACGAATGGAAGCTAATAAACTTCATAGACCTGGAGAACCTGAACGGAAAGGTCGAGCAATTAAACAAATATTTACAAGTGATAATGCAAAAATGCAAATCCCACTTAGGCAAATGCCAAATGGATGAACACATAGAAATGCTTCAGAACCGTATGTCAATAATCACCGAACAACAGAACCAAATAGGTACCCTTATTGGCTACCACGACGACACAAACATAGAACAATACCTCACACAATACCTCAATTACAGACCCAAAAGAGCAGCCCCTTTCGACTTCGTAGGAAAAATCAGCAAAACACTATTCGGCACCCTAGATTCAGAAGATGCAGAACATTACAATACACAAATTAAACAATTATACACAAACACAAACCACCTAACCTCATTACTAAAAGATCAAACTCACATCATAAAATCCACATTAGGCGAACATAGAGCACAACTCCAAGAAATCACAACCCAAATCAACGAACTACAAACAAAAGCTACAGAATCTAGCGAAATAATCGGTATCTTAATCAAAGCCACAATGACCAACCAAGGAAATACCCTTATACTCAAACACTTCATGCAATTAGATAAATACACGAACGAGTACGAACTCGACCTCAGTAACCTAATAGACGCAATCCTGTTCGCAAGACAGGGCGTACTCCACCCTAAAATTCTAACACCCGAACAGATTATGTCAACAATTAGACAAATACAAAGTCGCAATCCGATGAAACATTTCCCAGTTCCTCTAGAAAACGAATACGCACAAGAACTAATAAGACTCTCAAGACTCGAAGTAACTTACATAGACGCGAAAATCATTTATATTATTTCAATACCACTACTCAACGCGAATACCTTCAACATCTACCGACTAATTCCCATTCCAGTAAAACAACACTACGATACCACAGACGACAAATTCGCATACATCAAACCAAGCAGCGATTACATAGCAATAACGAGAGACAGAACACTATATTTCAAACTAACCGAATTAAAATTTAGCCAATGCATGATGTCCCTAGAAACATATATTTGCAGACAAAATCAACCACTATTTCACACCAACAATCATATCATCTGCGAAATAGGACTATTTATCCAACCAACCGAAACAGACATTAGAACATGCGACGTCAGACTAGGAACCTTCAACGGAGTATACTGGACAGAATTATCGACATCCAATTCCTGGATCTATTCCCTGACAAAACCAGAGATCATGCACATCATATGTACAGACGAAAATCCAATTCAAATAACCTTGAACGATTCCGGTATACTAAAATTGAACAATAAATGCACAGCAAATTCCGACACGATCTCCTTATCCACAACAAAACATTACCAAACCATAGAAACACATTCATACGCGCCAAAATTTAACTTGAACATCTCAGACATCTACGACAAACCCAAAAACTTATCGTTCATCCCAACATCAATACTAAACAAAACCCCATTCTTAAATTCCAAAGACCTAACCTCAAACGGACTAACCCTAGACGACATTATCAAAAGAACAGACGAAATAACACAAAACCAAAGAGCCACAGACAACGATAACCGTATCGAAAACATGCTTTACTACATTTCCTCCCTATTCGGATCAGTATCGCTGGTCTATATAGCACAAAAATTCGCAACAGCAGAAAGAATACTTAAAATAGTTAGAAGATTCAGAAGCCCTAACCAAAATCAAGACCCTACCGAACAAAATAATCCCCCAGCAATCACATGCGCACCAACCACACCAATTACACCAACTACACCAACTACACCAATTACACCAACTACACCAACTACACCAACTACACCAATTACACCATGTACACTAAACATAGGAGCCGCTCAGACAGCCCAAACATCTTTCTATACCTCATGAAAATGTCATATTGTAATTCAATAAAAACTTCATATATATCATCTATTATACCTACAATGCTAATAATACATGTACTTAACCATCACTCAAATATTTGATCATATACCTACCTTACCATTGTAATAGGGATATTCAACATATCACATATCCACTAACTCAGTATAAGACATTTATAACTAACCGATACTATTGCAAATAAGTAACCTTCATTATATTATAAACCATTCACTAACTCAGCATAAGACATTTATAACTAACCAATCTTATTGCGAATAAGTAATCCTAACAATATTCTAATTTTAACTCAAATCATACACCTCGACACATTCACTAACGTGAATACACACCCAAATACGTTTACTAACGTAAACATATACACCCAGGTATATCCACTAGCGCGAATATACGCGTAGATGAATCTACTATCGTAGATCCATGCACATAGATACATTCACTAACGTGAATGTATACGGGTGGATTTCAAGAAGTGGGCCAAAATAGCCTGACAATTCAGAAGAAAACAACATTGACATTTCATTAGAGTAGTATACATTTTCTAATCGTGTAAAGCACCTACTTCAAATATCTGACACACGCAACGCTCTTTTTGAATGAAATTTCGTAATATTTCACAATATTTATTAGAAAACTGCAGTTTATTCATGACCGGAATATTCTTTATAGAGTGTGATGTTTGTATTTTTCATGTAAAATAAACCTACTAGATTGAAATTGATACCTCTTCAGCTTCTCATGAGCTCTTTAAGAATACTAAAAATTCAAGAGAGGAGTGTCGCCGAAATTACAAATGCGCCACTGAAATTGCATACGCATCACAGAAATTACTTGTGACGGCATGTTGTGGCAGACTAATAGGCTTTTTATGGAAGAACATGGAATATTTATTGAAATAGATGCATAAAAAGGAATTTGACATCAAGAATAGAAAAATGTAATTTCGTGGACGTCGCCGGGATTACCGTCGCCGAGTGTACATTTTGACGTTGAAATAATTCCCGCTAATTTCTGCGTGCAGTAAGAATATCAACATTGAAGATAGCTCACACAAACATGCAGAGTATCACATGAAAATTGGAATATTGGAATTTTCATAATAAATAGTCGTTCTAGTCCAGTCGCCGAAATTACAGTGAATAAGTGTGACAGGCAAATTATTGCTGAATAAACTTTGTTTTGTCTGTAAAGGATGAAATAATGGAGAACTTATCGTACGGAGCCGATATCACATACACATCCAGAAACCATTGACAGCTACAACATACCACTAGCACTTCCTGCCGAGTGTGTGTAATAGTAAACTTGAGCCGTCGCCGAGATTACTAATAAAGTAGGTTCACGGGTTTTCTACCACTTTTCTCACGTTTGGTCAAATACTTTCCAAAACTGCTTGTCTTTTATGTAAACTAAGGTCTTAGAGACTTGAAATGAATAAGTGCAAAGTGCTCAGACATAGCATGCCATTTTTTACAAAGGTGTACAGTTGAGAAACGGACTTTACGTCACGTCGCCGAAATGACATTTTGACTGTTTAAAAGTTAAAAAAGGAATGTTAATCTTCTTCAAAATGCTTCACGATTTTTTTCTAAGTGAAGTAAACCAGTCTACACCGAAAAAAAATATCATCAGGCATATTTAACTGAACATATTGGAAATAGGAAGTGGTTTCACGTTTTGGCCCACTTCTTGAAATCCACCCATACCTTGTATATTCACTATCGTAAACATACAACCCTATACCTAAAATATATTATATACATTTCTACTTTAAAAAAAAAAAAAAAAAAAATTTCCTCCTGCTTCACAGGAGCAATATTTTTTTCCCCTGGGGATGGGCGTGTTACGTATTCCATACCTACTCTATACCTATCCGATACTCTTCTATATTACCCTCACTATCAATACCGAAGACATAACATCCTGCATGCATCCAGTCTCACTGTCTCTAATCAGAAAGAGTTTCCATCCTTACATTCGCAGAACTTCATCCCTACCTATACGCACCTCCATAAGCACTCTCACGCCCGGGAGAACAATGGAACAAAGAATGATCTCATCAATTAGCTCATCAAGCAGATCACCAGTAGCTTCCACTTGTACTTGCATCCACGTACTTCGATCAGAATTATTAACGAGAGCAGTCGCTCCAGCACTTGCACCAAAATCGTCAAAGAGAGCACTCACTCCTAACTAGCTCTCGATATTATAAAACACTAACTCAAAATCACTCATCACTTATATTCAATAACGTGTACAGATGGTTCCACCATCTCTGTAATCACTAGTAATAAACTATTATTCTGTTATTATATATAAATTCACATCAATCTCCTATTACCTGAAATCCGGTTACCTTAAGGTGTAAAACGAGGGACGAACTCAACGATAGCTCTATCTTACCCATAAGAACAACGATCTCTATTCATTACATTGGTAGCAACTCTATCTCCATTCATTACACCTTTAATGATCAACGCGTGACTTTTCATTTTTTTTCCAAATTTTGTATAAATATATAAAAGTTAAGTTTTAAAATCGATCAAGTTTACTCAATATTTCCGAATTGTAATATTTATTGAATGCATTCATTTACAAAGTGCACATTTTTGCGTCAAAATTAGAGAAAGAATATACACTTAAGTAAAAGATGACTTGACAATCATCGATTATCTGTCACCATTCACGTTCATATACTGTAAGCATTTATATGTAATGACAAAAAACTATATGATTATATGACAGTAATCATTATATATTTTGATGTATAACAATATATTGTTTTATACAGTAATATAAAGCCATGCGATACGCCTATATATAAAATTTTATATAGTTTCATATAATCATATAAACTTATATATATTTATACATATTTATATATAAAAATCTATAATTTTATATAGTGATGTATATAATTGTATGTATTATAGATTGATTTTACAACTTGTTGATCCTTATGATGATTTTACACACATACGAATTTTATTGTACTCACCTCGAGAGTCGGGACGACTCTTTTACTAAGGGGGGGGTAGTGTTACATTGGGTAAAATCACCCATATTCTATTCAATTCATAAAACACCATCTAGTAGCCTATATGATAAATGACATCCTTTAAAATATAAGAACCTCGGTTGCGGCGTCAACAACGATTATTGTAAAACAAGTCAGTCTGTCTTTAGCTTGCCACTGAAGCAGACCTGTATTTTCTGAATACATAATCTCATTGCAAAACATATATAATTCCTCTACGATTCACTTTATTTCTCTTGGAGAACCTACATAATAACTTATTAACTCAACGTTTATCTTAAAACGTTACAATATTTATACATATTTATATATAAAAATCTATAATTTTATATAGTAACATAAAGCCATGCGATACGCTATTATATAAAATTTTATACAGTTTTATATAATTATATAAACCTATATACATTTATACATATTTATATACAAATATATATAATTTTATATAGTAATATAAAGCCATGCGATACGCTGTTATATAAAATTTTATATAGTTTTATATAATCATATAAACTTATATATATTTATGCATATTTATATATAAATATATATAATTTTATATAAACATTATACATAACTATATAAAACTATATTTAATCATATAAACTTATACATAATTATATATGATTATATATGATCATATAAAAAAAAAATTTCCCGGGTGTTGAGAAGGAGGGAAATCACGTGTTTCGAACGTGAACACAGAATATCCGGCTCAGCGGGAGGGAATTATTCCCTCCCGCTCACACGGAAGATCTTGGTTTTTTCTTTTTTTATAAATAAATTATTATTAATTATGAATAATTTTTTTCACTTATTTTTTGTTATCATTTTTTTTTAAATCTTTTTTTCTATTCAAATATCTATAAGCGTGTGGCACACGACTTAACACGCCCTATCCGATCGACACGCATCAAAGGAGGCCCATAGCGTGCCCTTATTATAAAAATTACAGTGTGCATCTGGGGGGGGGGGGGGGGGGGCATTCCTACCTCGGGTGGAACGCTTTTAGCACTCGTCTTTATCTCAGGCGCCTTCGGCGCCCTCTACTACGACTCGCGCTGAAAACGTCTCACCCTCGCTCAACATGGCCATTTCCCCCCCCCTAGATACACAATATACTATTTTATATGTATTGTAACCGCGATTTCCTTTCGAAAGGGGAGGAAGAAGAAAAACTCCTCGCGTTACCCTACGGCGCTTATCTCTAGTTTTAATCAAATAATAATAAAATCACCAAAATTAGAAATATCAATAATAATCAGACTTTTGTTGGGCGCCAGACGCGAACAGCGTCAGTTATTAATTAAACACTAATCTTACCAGAGACTTACGACGGATGTGCTTCGGCTAGTTCAGTTTATAAATCAGAGGGTAGAGGGGGGTAGGTTACCAGGTGGAAAAAGAATTATGCAATGAAATAACACAGATTTGATTCGATACGGTATTTGCGTTTTAATCAAAACTTCATAAATTAGATTCACATTAGCTCGATACGATAATATTAACAATAGTCTTTAATCGAGAGAATATCAATTTCGATACGATATATTAACAAGAGTTCTTTAATTCAGATAATAATAGATTCGAGCCAATAGTTAACAAATCTCTAATTTAACGAAGATTGCGCTCAATACGAGCTAATAAATATTTTACCGAATTACAAGTAACGACATAAATCGGGGATTACCCCAGAACGATCAAACACTATCAAATAACTTAATCCTAACGTGGATAATTTCCCAGAACAAATTATATAATGTAAAAAAAAGGAAAACGGGACGATAATAAAGCTCTCCACGGCTACAACCACGTTCGCAATACCCAAGATAGCCAAGACAGATTATAGAATTAATTACTAATATTTCACTAATAGAAAATCAAGAAAGATAGTAGCTCAACTACAAAGAATAGGACACTAAGGTCCGCAATAACTAATTAATAGCGAATTTTGTGCTAGATTGCACGAGGACTTCGCCTCAAAGCATGCTCAAGCAACCAAAAAGACAGCCAGTCACGAATTAACTCAATAATTAAGCCAAAGAATGTTATGATTCGGCACGAGACGATATTATTAAAGAAAACAGCAGCAATCAAATACTACAGCACCACGAGACCTCATGGCCCAACGCCTGCGTAGAAAAATTATACTCTATAATCAGAATTCGTACTCGATACCATACAATTAATCAAGAATTAGTTCGTGCCCTGGCGAAAATGAAGTGTGCAAAGAGATGTTCGAGAGGTGTTCGGGAAGTGTCTGCACGGTTCATGAAATGTTTGGTCACAGCTCGCGAACAGCTCGCGAACACTTGAAGCCGTGACCACTTCCACACATTTAATGCACACTCCCGATTTTTAGTTCGTGCACGTCCGGTGCACGTTTTTCGGAAATCTAAATGGTTGAACATTCGCGCACATTCAGGACACATTAGGTCTCACTTTCTTCACACATTCCGTTCGCATTATTGAAACAACTAATGCTCCTGCACAGTTCGCACAGTGCGTTTTCACTTCATGCACACTGAGATCTCTAATAATATTTGTGTCATAACAATTTTCAATGAAATATTTTATTCGCGAAATTCACGAGTAATAAGTGGTTGCCTAATCAGAATCTTGTCCAATTGGTTTTCGAAGTGACCGTGAAATTTTGCTATCATTCATTTTCAAGTAGGTACATATTGATGTAAATCCGTACAAATCAAAGTTTACCTATAGAGTCAAAAAGTGTCAAGTATTCTAACAGGCAAGAATTAGCTCTAGATCGAAACCGGACATCAGCCGAACAACGAAGTTAAGCAGCTTCAACTGCAGCCAGAATTCGGATGGGTGACACACATGAATGAAAAAAAAAAAATCAGTCTTTGAAGAGATGATTTCTAACATCCAGGAAATATTTAACTGCGCTCTCTACCGCTCGAAAAAGAATCAACTATAAATAAATAAATAAATATTGGTGAAAAAAATATTTTTTGTCCGGATAATATCGAAAATAAACAATTCGGCACACTCCGTGCACATTGCGTGCATCACTCCATGCACATTACGTGGACGCTCCATACACATTTCCGTCTGCACACCTTGTCACACTGGCAATGTTTCAATTTACATTTTCAGCACACTTTATTCAAGACTACTGTCACACTTCAGTCACATTACCGGAACATCTTACTTCAACCTTCGTTCACATTTGGTTTCACACTCTATTTTCGCCAGGGTGACTTTACAATAAATTATGTAGGCTTACCTTACGTTGTTTTCTGGCCTCAAGGCACTGAACTACACTGATAAACTAATTAAATTAACAATAGACTCTAAATTTGGAAAAGGGACTCTAAGTTATTCAAAAATTCGGACTCTAATAAAATGTAAACTCGAGACGATACGATAATTGCGTGCGGCACAGTCGGCAGTCGAACGTAGAAGAGACGGATCCTTGGTGCTCCCTTTGGCTCGCTAGGTGATGAGTTGCGAACGTTCTCACGTGCTCCTGTGATTGGCCTAATTAGGCGACGTAAGTGGGGTGGGTCTAACGCACAGTTTTCGGGTGTCACGCTAGGATCCCGCTGACGGAATTATGCTTTCTTCTAGATCTGGATCGTAACTCGTCCGGGTCCTGGCAGCGATCTCAGCTGATTTCTGTAGGTCGGACGGACTAAGGCGCGCTAATTTCAAAATCGAAATCGTGTCGCAACGGAGCTGTAACAATCGTAGTGAAGGCCGGCATTACTGCTATCGTAGTTTTCTTACTCCCTGATTTTCGTCGACTCGGAGGAGCTCTCCAGTCGTCCACTGATCCTAAAGTTTTCATAACTGGAGGATCTGGCTGCAGTCAGGGCGATCCTGAACCGGGTCTTCGCCTCGGCTGCACCATTTGCGTCGCGGAAGGTCACCAGAACCTCCTCACACGAGGTAGCTGCTCTTTGTCGAGACGATATTCGTGAGCTTTCTTGGCCAACACGTCGACGGTACGATAATCAGGAGGGTAGATATTGTTCCTCTGGTTCAGCTCCAGGCTGAATAGTCGTCAATGAAGGAGGCTGTAGTGAGCTACTTAATTCGCCCAGCCCTATACGCTATCATCGCGGCATCCAGTCTTTGTACGATAAGGCCATCGTCGATGCAACTCTGGCGAGTCTAGGGAGGTTGCTCCCTCGGTGAATGTTGACTCCGTTGTGCGCCGAGGCGCGTTGAACAATTTTCATAAAAAGAGAAGTGATGCAAACAAAAAAGGATTAGAAATATGATACCCTGCCTAATTCTGTCTTGGCTCATCCTAGGTAGCCTGCCGACCGTGCACACCCGTTATTTCGTTCAGTAGCCCCTGGGACGCTTGCACAAACTGCAACGTCACAGTATATGCTGCAACGGTACGCTTTTTAGGAATCAGGGTCAACCCGGTATCCGTGCACTTCGGCGTGAATACGTAAAAAATTAATTAATCATGAAATGAGACCAAAACTAGAGTTGGGCGGCAGAAGTGGAAACGTCACTTGAAATATAACAAATCCTAAAGACTTAACGGCGGAAATTGCCAGTTAGCTCAGAATACAATCAAATGATTAACCGTAGAGGGGGAGGGTGCCGAAATAAAAAAGAATAGTTAATATTTCATATCTGATTGATTAATTAACAAAATAACCGTATTTTAAGGAATAGCCCTACTGAAAATTTACAGGTGGAAATCCATGGACGAATCCACCTAGAATTCCACCTGGAAATCTATATGGAGAATCCATGTGAATCCGTAGGTTTTCTACCGGGATTTGGAACTGGGAATCTATGGAATTCCATGTGGTTGTAGCCATGTGCAAAAACATGTAATCCTATGTGTAATGATGTATGGAATCTTATGTGTAACATTATATTAAGTCATATGGATTGTCGGTAGTAGTTGTTACAGAAATCGCCATGAACCAGGGACTTTCAACAATGACTCGTCTGGTCGTTCTTGCATTCAGATGTTCTTTTTTTGCCGAAATTCGGCCGAAATCTCGTAGATTTTGTGTATATTTTTTCATGGATGACGAATGGGATCACAGTCGAATTCCCATAATATCGTATGGATTTCTAGGGAATTTCCACATTGTATCGTCTGGTCATTCCCGGATTCAGATGTTCTTCCTTCACCGAATTTCAGCCAAAATCCAATGGATTTTGTATATCTTTTTCCATGGATCACGAAAAGATGTCACAGTGGAATTTCCATGAGATCGTATGATTTCCTGGGGACTTTCTACAATAATCTGTGAGATTATACACAGATTAGTATGTTTATTTTCTCATGATTTGATGCAGGATCTGATGAATTCGACACAATGTTTCATGTCAACAACGAGATTGCATTATAACCGTATTTACATGGGAATATAGATATTTTTCTATGGACTGTCCATAGAAGTGTATACCATTACACATGGATTCACATGTTGAAGTTTCCGAGATTTCAGGTAATAGCCGGTAGATTATTCATGATATTTCCCATGGATGAGGTCAGGACATTACTGTTATCTTTCTATAAAAATCTAGATATTCTGTAGGGCTTTACCATAAAAAACCATAATATATCTGAATGGAAATCTATATACCCATCCACATGGATTTCTCCTATTGCATGAAATTAAACAACCATGGAATATTCATGTGAATATTACTGGATCGACTATAGGAGAACCATAGATCAGCATCATGGATATTCCATGTTTCTGAATTTCGGGTGGATTATTATAGGATTTCGTGGAATCCCATTCGCATCCATACTTTTCCACATGGATTTCCACTTGGAAATTTTCAGTAGGGAGAACTCAATCTTACAAAATTATGGTGATGTCTCAGACAATTTCGGACAGTTTCGGGAATATCGGGACTAGATCGTAAATAATATTCACAGAAAATACAATAGAATGATAGCAAAATTATCAAAGCAATGCGGCTCGGTATAATATGGAATACAATATTAAATTGAGTGAGAAAAGATATTAGACGATAATAATATAATGATCATGCGAAATAAATCAGACAGAATAATATTAACCAAGAACTATAAATTAAATAACAAATTCTTGCTTCTACGCTCGCTATCTCCAGGAATATTTGTCTACAGGTCGATTGCTATCATTCATTCACTACTAAGAAAAGAAAAGCACCGAACTCTACGACATGCGTTAAGCATGGTGAGATAAAGAAAGAATAGAATAATGAAAGAAAGCCCACAAATAGATGCTGAACACGAGTCAACTCGTGAATCCGTTTTTAACTAGACAAAATACTAATAACTCGGGACGAATTCTGTGATTTACGTGCCGTTATCGTGACCTACGTCACACCAAATATACAGGGTGTATCACCTCATGTGTTCAGAATGGGAGGGACTTAGTCGACGCGAAGCCGCTTCCCTAAAACCAATCAACAAGCATAAGACCTTCGTAGATTGAAATTCTCACGAGAACAGAAGATAGAACTTCTTGGTTTGGGGAAAAAATGTCAACAATGAATCGATCTGCTTGTTAACCCTTTGAGGGGCACATTTTTTTTTTCAGATGCCCAAGAAACTTGATTGCATGCATATTAGGGTGTCATTTTTTTTTCTTTCTCTTTGTTTTGGGTTCTCACCCTCTCAGTATCCTATACTATATGCCATAATGATGTGGTATAAATTTGGGCTATGTCGGATTTTTTTTAGAGGTTCCTCATCGAGTTTTTCTGTTTTCCATTCATTTAACATAGGAAATTTGTCGACCTTTGACATAATGCCATATATCTTTTGAGTTTTTCTTGTAAATTGCGACCACTATACCGGGAATTGTTCAGATATATCTACAGGATGTATTGCACCATCATTCATTTTTTTTTTCTTTACCTATGCTCTGTAATAAATGACTATAAAATGAATATAAACAATCAAAAATTGAAAAAAATAAATAAATTAATGAATAAATGATGGTGCAAAAAATTATGTAGATATATTTGAACAATTCCCGGCCTAGTAGCCGCAATTTATAAGGAAAACTCAAAAGATATATGGCATTATGTCAAGGGTCACCAAATTTCCTATGTTAAATGAATGGAAAACCGAAAACCTCGATGAGGAACCTCTAAAAAAAATTTGACATAGCCCAAATTTCTACCACATCATTATTCGATATAGTATAAGATACTGAGGGGGTGAGAGCCCAAAACAAAAAAATAGACAAAAAAATGACACACCCTAATGCATATAACGGTTGTAATACATCCATAATGCAGGGAATACTAAAGATAAGTTGGGTGTATCATATATGATACACCGCTCCTCAAAAGGTTAAGTATTTATTCACCTCTTAACTGTAATCGCCACTTTATTTAGCTGCAAAGCGGGCATAAAGTAGCATATTGGTCCCTCTTATACTTTTGCGGGAGATAATGTTACATTATTCCCGCAAATACGGATTTGCGAGAATAATGTAGATTATTTCCCGCAAAATCCAGATTTGCGGGAATAATGTACATTATTCCCGCAAAATTTATAAGAATTGATGAAGTGGTTACAGTTAAGAAGTGAATAAAACATTGTATGCAACATGGGAATAAAGTGCATCATTCCCTCGGGCTTACTGCCTTTGCGAAAATTCCCTTGGGTGATTCCCTCGCTTCGGTCAGGCAGTAAACTCACCCTCGGGAATAATCTTCCACTTTATTCCCACGTAGTATAATGTACTACTATTCACTTCGACGCACACAGAAGCGGTTCGATTTGTTGGCTTTCTCTATCAATGAAAACGTAACGCAAGATGACGAGCTGTTCGAAAAAATCCGCCAACGGCTTGATATTTGTATTGACAGACAGGGCAGACAAATAGAGGCGTATCTGTAAGCGTCAAAGAGAATAAATAATTAACAAGTACATCAAATCGTTGTTGACATTTTTTTTCTACACCAAGAAATTGTATCTTCCATTCTCGTGAGGATTTTGGTCTTCGAAAATCTTATGCTTGTTGATTGGCTATAGGGGCACGGCTCCGCGTGGACTAAGTCCCTCCCATTCTGAACACCTGCCCTGTATAATATATAACAGACTAAAGAACTAACCGGGATTCGTGAGCGAACTCGTCGTTTTACAGAAAATAGGTCTTAGGTACCTTATCGATGAAATATAAACTTCCTCGTACGTAACGGGAATTAAACTAAACGGCACTTAGTGTTCGTTATACTGAATTTAAATACTATACTAGATTACTAAATGAAAGACAGAATAAAAAAGAATAAGAACAGAAGAAAAGAAATAGTAAAGCACTGCACTGATAGAAAAGTTTAGTTATTGTTAACGAATCCATTTAGTTGGACATTTTTTGGCGATTCATTCCTCTGAAACATGGATTCGTTAACTATCAACACAAATCACATTTCACATCAATACGAGCAAATTTTCATGATATTTCTCTAGACTCTGTATTCTTTTTCCATTAAATGAATATTCATTTCGAATAACACAACTGAGTGCTCACCCTGGTAGACACGAGTCTATCCGAAATAGGATCACCGGTTAACGCAGAATCTCAAGCAGTTTCATGCAAACGAGCATTCGTTAATAGTTAACGAATTGTGATTGCCGCAATGCGCCATCTATTTGATGCGAGTGACAGTTTTAGTACATCAGCCAGGACCCGATTTTGTTTTCAGCGCTGGCTCCTCATTCTCAACCAATGATTGTCATTCATAGGAAATTACCACCATAGATTGCATCATCTAGCGGTTCGTTAACTATGAACGAATGGTACATTTCGCTCAACATTTACCCCGCAACTGAATCATTCGTTAACTATTAACGAATATTTATTTGTTCGTATTCAACTTTGCCATTCGTTAATAGCACTGGTTTACAAAATCGAACTTTTTTTCTGTTGCATGAGGTTTTTCAACTGTTTCTTACTAACTTCACCTTGCTGAATTCGAATCTAACCACACTTTTTGTCTAGCAGCTCGAGTTTTTGAGATACAGGTACTCCCTACAATTTGACTGCTGAGTCAACAAATTGTTACCAATAGTGCAGTAATTAGGCAGATTTTATAAATAATAAATAAATATTGAATAATAATAGTAAATAGTTTTAAGATGCCGTTATAAATAATAATAATAAATAATTTCACGATGCCGTTATCAATAAGAACTTGTAAAAACAATCCAAATAAAGTTTGTTTCATTTGTGGTGAGTACATGTTTCAAGAATGTCGCTTGAACGTGTCTGAGTTTGTGAAAAAAGCCTATATCGACTACTTTGGGATGCCATTAGAAATAAATATCAAGTCCTGGATCCCAAATTTGGTGTGTAAAAGCTGTGTCGAGTCTTTGCGTTTATGGACAAATAAAAAAAGACTTTCTTTTAAGTACAAAAGTTCAATGATCTGTCGTGAACCATCAAATCATCACGATCACTGTTACTTTTGTATTGTGAATATTATCGGAATAAACCGCAAAAATCGTTTTAAGTGGATTTATCCTAGCTTGCAATCTGCGATTAGACCTGTTCTGAGTTCTGGTAATGAGTTAGTATCACAACTTAGTTCATCTAGTCTAACATCTCAAGAACGTTCAGAAGACAGTGATAACGGTAAGGATAGTGACTTCAATTGCCCTTTCGAACCTAGACCGTTCAATCAAAATGATCTACATGACTTTTAGCTTCTCGATTGAAAGAAAGAAATCTAGTAACAGCAAACACAAATATCTCGGTTTATCGGATAAGGGAAAAGAATTTACTCCCTTTCTTTTCTGAAGGGGATGATTTTGTATTTTGCAACAATATTCCTGGTTTAATGACTGCAATGGGATCACAAAACTATGATCCAAATGATTGGCGTTTATTTATAGACTCATCGAAACGCAGTCTTAAGGAGGTTGTCTCGTGGTGCGAGGTATTAGATCGAGGGACGAATTTGAAATAGTCTAGAAATTATGTAATCGTCTTTGATGTCACTGAATCCTAGGGCCTCTTATCGAACTATTTTGCGAGAAATTGAATAACGAAGATTGCTAATTCAACATAGAGTTATAGGTATGTTATGCTGAATTAGCCTTTCAAACACATATTTCACACACGGAACGATTAGATTTCTCCTATGATAAAGTTGCTGCTAGTGCATAAGTTTTCAAAGATTCTAACGAGCCCAGAAAAAACATGGGGTTATCGGATATTTGGCAAAGATATTTCAAGAAAATCAAGAAAACTATAACGAAAGCCGAGTAATTTTAAATGACAGCTGTGATGGGTCGTTGATTCCGAAATCGAAACAGTTACCGTACATAAAACGACTATTCAAAATATGTGGTTAAATTATTAAATTTAATCATTTAATTGTTCAATTTAATTATTTAATTATTTTCACATTGCTTAAAGTATTTATATTTATTAATTTTAACTCGTTCGTGATTAGACGTTCATTTGACCTCAATGCCACGAGACAACCTCCTTAAAGGTGTACTCTTGCAAAATGGCAATAAACTGGGTTCTTTGCCTATTGCACATTCAACCAAAGTTAAAGAAGAATACCCTACGATTTCATTAGTTTTGGAAAAAATAAAATACAAAGATCATAACTGGGTTATATGCGTAGATTTAAAAATGGTCAACTTCCTCTTAGGTCAGCAAGGTGGTTACACGAAACATCCATGTTTTATATGCTTATGGGACAGCAGAGCTAAATCTGAGGACTGGACCAAGAAAGACTGGCCTTTGAGGAAGACTTTAGTCTCGGGGAGGCTAAATGTGATAAATGCTCCACTAGTTTCAAGAGACCGTATAATATTGCCTCCTTTGCATATTAGATTAGAGCTAATAAAACAATACGTAAAAGCTCTTGAGAAAGATGGGGATTGTTTCAAGTATATCACAACAATCTTCCCAAAATTGAGTACTGAAAAGACAAAAGCCGGGATTTTTTATGGTCCCCAGATCCGAAGATTAATAAATGATTCAAATTTCACCAACTGCATGACAGATATTGAAAAATCTGCGTGGAATGCGTTAGTGTGGGTAGTGAAAAATTTCTTGGCAAATAACAAGTCGGCCGACTACCATCAACACATTGAGCAACTAATGCTACACTATCAGCGACTTGGATGCAATATGAGCATCAAATTACATTATCTCTTCAGCCATTTAGATCGTTTTCCTGAAAATCTGGGTCATTTAAGCGGAGAGCAAGGAGAACGCTTTCATCAGGATATTCGCACTATGGAAGACCGATACCAGGGACACTGAAATACGAATATGATGGCCGATTACTGCTGCAGCATTCAGAGTAGTACTCCTAAGTCGGTTCATGCAAGAAAGTCGTATAAAAGGAAGTTTGATTTCAATTAGTTCTGTGTAATAATAATAATAAAAAAAAAAATTGGTATATTTTTTGTGAAAAATTCTTCCTGTCATATAATCCAATCAAATAGGCCTAGAGTGAATAAAATTTTCGCCCCCCGCCCCCGGCGACCCTTAAAATCAGGGGATCAAATGTTCAGAATCTCAATATCTCGAAAACTAACCACCCGATCGTAAAATGTTTCAAACAAAAGTTGTTCAAAATAAAAAAAAATAAAAAAAAGTTAGATCAAGTTCAACCCCGTATTTCTACAAATAAGGGCGTTAAACCGATGTAGAGATTCGGGGTTGACACATGCGGAGAACATTGGGGAAAGCGTGTCAGTGAGTGCGAGTGGTGCAAACACGTAGCTTTGTCTTTCTCTTCCAGTGGTTATGCCCGAATCTTTACATCGGTCTAACGCCCTTATTTGTAGAATTACGGGGTTGAACTTGATATAACTTTTTGTGTTTTCTTTTCATTCTGAACGACTTTTGCTTCAAACATTTTACGATCGGGTGGTTTGTTTTCGAGATATTGAGATTCTGAACATTTGATCCGGTGAATCTAAGGGTCGCTGGGGGTGGAAGGCGAAAATTCAATCGGGGTATCATTCAGTATCCATTCACCTACCTTCACCTGAAAAATCAATCTTCCCCTCAAAAAGTTTTCACTTTAGGCCTATTTGACTAGACTAATATCTCAATAACTAGAGCTGCTGTTGGAAAACGGACTTCAGATTTGAAATCAGAGAGACAAATATACTTAGAATTAGGTATAAAACTCCATGCAACAAAACCACTGTTGACCAGTGTAGTTAACGAGCCTCGTTAATAATGACTAAACTTTTCTATCAGTGTGTAAATCGGGACACTCGGGATTGTCGGTATTCGGGATCTGATGTGTTGACGTGAGCACGGACGACCGTAGAAGTAGATCAAGTCCTGTGTCGTCCTACATTTTATAACTTCGGGATTTCCATGCTGCTGAGCCGATCGTCGAGGGTAGTTTATGCGACGAATCAGGCGCCGAGTACTATTGGACGTACTTTCGGGAACACGTTGTCCAATTCTGCCTGATTCTTGAATATTTGTCCAGGCGTGTAGTTGGCTTGGCGGTACGGCGGGATGATTCAAATGTCGTAGACTGGATTCGACGATTTTTCTTCTCTTCTCTCCTCTTATACCCTCTCTTTCTTTCCGGGATTGAGGTGTCTTCAGAGAGTGGGGTCCTTTTATCGTGTGTTTTCTGGTGTTAGGGAATAGAAAATCTTCAGCGAACTATCAGATCAACATCTACTAAGCTGCAGCTTTTCGCAGATATGAAAATAGGTGCCTTCCTGCCTTAATTTTCTCATTATACTTGTTTTCTTTCTCGTTTTTCGTGTCTAACCTTAAAATACGGTGACTGGTCAGTAATCACATAACGCAAGTTCCTTCGCAGTTTGGCGCCTGCTGGCGACATCTGCAGCTCTCCCTTAATTATCGATCAATTGATCGATAAGTCTACTGCTGTATCGACGTGTTTATGAGTTGTTGTCATCTGCTGACAGCTCGGTATTAGCTTACCCTTCGGGGTCGATAAGGCGATAGGAAGATGTCGGACAAACGGGCGACGCGCTCAAACACTGCCACTAATGCCAGCTATACGGGTTGCTCGACTTTCAGGGGTTCACCTCGGCACGGCAGGATAGAATCAGAGTCCGATCTTGATGATTCCCGGTTCTCTAGTCCTCTGAGATCAGATGGTGAACAGCCTGTTTCATACAATAAGCTAAGAGAGCTGCGTGTACAAATTAGTATACATGACGGTACTCTCGCACGGCTGATCAAATCGTCGAAATTAACGTCAGATGAAAAGCAGGCTCTCAGTCAGGTAGCGACGGACTATCAAACTGCCTTTAGCATTGTATCTTCGGGCTATGCCAAACTAGCCGCGGCGTCAGGGACAGCAGACGAGGTTGAGCGTGCCGTCCTCAAAGCATGTGAAGCTGTCACCAAGTCTTGTGTCGAATCCGTGAGCACTACCTTCAAGCGAAACATGCCGTTGATAATAGAAAATAATCTTCCTGATCTTACTGCCATAGTAAAGGGACATTTACCAGAGGTGACTGCTGGCAAGGCCGGAGAAACCAAGTCATTTGCAGAGGTCACTAAATCATCCGGTTTTAAAATCCAAGCGCCGAAAGGGCCGACGGTCAGAGTTCACAATACTCAAACATTTGTATTAGCCCCCAAAACCGGGTCGATTGATAGATATCCCAACTATGAAAAGGCTAGGGAGGCGGCAATAGGAGCTCTGAGAGCATCACAAATGCGGCTAAAAATTGACAACATTCGAAGTGCAGGCAAAAGTAGCGTCAGGATAGAGACTAGGACGGTAGACCTAGATAAGGTGAGGGCCCTCCCGGCCCTGGCAGATGCTGGATTGGAATTGAGGGAAGACTCAAGGTTCAACCCTCGGATTGTTCTTCATGGCATTCCGGTGGCTTTCAGTAAGGATGATATCAAGTCTGACTTCATTGACCTCAACCTGGATGGCAAAGCCGACGAGGTTCTCAAAATTGTGTATATATATCCACCCAAAGACAATAAGTCCTATACTAGCTGCGTTGTAGAGGTATCTCATAGCACGTGGGCGTCTCTTAAGAACGTGGACCGCATTTATATAGGCCACTCGGCATGCAGATTTAATGATCACGTCAGGGTCCTTCAATGATCCAAGTGTCCAGCTTTTGGTCATGTGTCGAAAGACTGTAAGTCGCAGACTCACTGTGGACATTATGCTAGGGGGCACGAAACGAAGACCTGCCCTATGCGTGGTGAAGGTGGTGAACATCTTAAATGCTACAACTGCCACCGTGCGAAACTTGGAGAAGATAAGCACTCAGCTCTTGACGGTAAAGAATGCCCGTTGTTAATTAATAAATTGAAGGACAAGATTAGTAGAACTCACTATGGCTAGAAGTGTGACAACCGAGTCGAATGTCCAACACCTTAAAATCTGCCATGTTAACTGTCAAAACCTGCTGGCCGCTAACCATTTTGTAGAATTCAAACAATTTTTCATTGCTTCTGACTACCACATAATCTGCATGTCCGAGACCTGGCTCACCCCTGCGGTTACAGATATCTTCGTCGAACTCGAGGGATACAATTCCTACAGATGTGACAGACTGGGAAAAAAAGGTGGCAGCGTAGGCTTCTACGTAAAGAGCAATCTTCAGACTCGTATACTTCTGGACTCCGGTGGAGAATACTGTGCCCAACCTGAGTTTGTCATCGCAGAAATAGTGGTGTCTAAGACCGAGAAACTTATGCTGAGCGTAGTTTATCGCCCCCCTGACACGGCATACCTGATTGACTTCGAGAATTCCTTCCTGCAATTCTTTGTGCATTATTCCTACCATGTTGTCATCGGAGATCTTAATCTTGATATTAGGCCTCAAGCATACGATAGCGACAAGATGCGTGATCGGTTATGGAATTTTGTTGATAGCTCCAACCTCCATCTCGTTCCATTTGAACCAACACATAATCTGACGAACAGTTCGACGTGGTTAGACCACTGTGTCGTTGATAGTGCTGACGCAATTGTTACATCTGGGCAGCTAGATGTATCATTTCTCTCGGCGCATGACCTTATCTTCGTTGTTCTCGATGTAGGAGTGATAGAGGAGTCGAGAGAGATCTTATATAGGAACTTCAATAACTTCTCGGTTGACAACTATTTGAGCGATTTGAGTAGCGCAGATTGGAAACCCCTCTTCAGTAGTGATAACATAGACTCGAAGGTCGAATACATGAACAGCACCTTAATTACCTGTCTGGATAGGCATGCCCCTTTAGTTAGAGCCACTACCAAGCCCAACAGGGCCCCGGCACCCTGGCTGACGACAGGAATTAAAGCACTCATGGCCGAACGGAACCAGGCACGAAGGGCCTCGAGGAGAAAGCGATGCTCGCCACTACACGACAGGTTCAAACGTCTTCGGAACTATATAATAGATAGTGCGAGAAACGAGTTTTACACCATGACTCTTAGCACCTCGAAATCGCCTTTTGAAATGTGGAAAATGCTCCGGAAGCTAGGGCTAGTCAAGACGAAATCTTCTTCGCGTAGCCTGCATCTATCAATCTCAGATCTGAACAAAAACTTTGCGTCTTCCGATTCTATACAAGTCGGCTTCAGTCGCCAAGCGGCACCGGAAGCTACAAGCCTATCCTTGGAAGATCCTTTCGACGACAACATGTTCCACTTTGGCAACATCGAAACTGAAAAGGTCCTGAAAGCTATCTTTCACTCCAAGTCGAATGCGATAGGCATAGACGGCATTTCAATTGAGATTATCAGGAAAAGTCTACCGGTCATCCTGCCCATCATAGAGCACCTGTTTCATTTCTCGCTCTCACACGGGGTGTTTACCTCGCTATGAAAAAGTTCAATCATCGTGCCGTTACCCAAAAAGAAATCCCCCATATCGTGCAACGACTATAGGCCGATCTCGATCCTGTGTGTAATTTCTAAGTGTCTTGAAAGGCTAGTGGCTGACCAAATCTCTGATTATCTCGAGGAACGACATCTATACGATCTATTGCAATCTGCCTACAGGAGGGGTCATAGCACTCACACCGCGCTTATTAGGGTTGTCGACTAGTGCCGTCAGGCAATCGACAAAAGAAAGGTTGTTATCATGGTTTCCTTTGATTTCTCCAAAGCCTTCGACAAGGTCAACACTCAACACTTCTCACAAAGCTGAAGGGGTTGAATTTCTCTCCTCTGGTGCTGGAATTTCTTCATTCCTATCTTACGCATCGCCAGCAGGCTGTTCGGGGAACGCACAGGGAGCTTTCGGATTGGATCAACAAGACGCTGGGCGTACCTCAGGGATCTGTTCTGAGACCCCTGCTGTTCATTATCTATGTTTCAGATCTTAGCAATATCTTACATAACTGCAGCTACAACTTCTACGCGGATGACCTACAGCTGATGATCGAGAGTGAGCCTGTCAACATCCTGCAGGGCATCGCCAAGATTAACCAAGACGTCGACGCGGTCTGCGAATGGGCAACCAACAACGGGCTGCACGGTCACGTTATCAAGTGACCTCACGTGGCGGCCTCACATTAATGATATCACCAAAAGAATATATAGTACGGCCTGCCAACTTCGTCTCTGTAGCAAATTGCTACCCCTACAGCTACGCATACAACTTGTATCAACTCTGGTTTTTCCTCTGATCGACTATTGCTGCATCATACACCTTGATTTGACGGACGAACTCACCCTTCTGCTCCAAAGAGCCCTTAATTCGTGCGTTAGATTCATCCACAACATTCGTCGAGATGAGCACATCACTCCCTACTTCACGCTGTTAGGATGGCTAAAACTAAACGCCAGAAAAAGATATCTATTAGGCTGTATGATGTTTGATGTACTTAAAACGGGCACAACTTTTCACTCAGAGATGAATTCAAGCGTAAAACGGAGGCAGGCATCAGAAGCACGAGAGCACCGTCTGATAATCTAGCCATCAGACCATGTAGAATTCAGTGCTCCAAAAAATCGTTCACCTATGGAGGCGCTGAGTACTGGAATAGTATACCGCTAGACATTCGAAACTGCCAATCTGTAGTCACTTTCAAAGACCTATTATACAATTATGAACTCTCTAGTCAGACTCTAGCGAATGCTGTGCAACAATAATCTAGTCATTGAGACAATGTCCTTTCCCAGGTTCTTTGGGCCATGGTTTTTTCCTGCGGACGTGGGGTAAATGCCAGGACCTGCTAAGGAGGCCTCCATGGCACGTCAAATCCGCCTCACTTAGCTTCACCTAGCTGTATAGGCTAATGCATATAATGCACACACACAAGCAAGTAAGCACACTCACACTCATTTATATCACATAAATAAATGAAGAAATGAATGATCAAGAGACTCGGTAGAGTCTCGCGCCAAGTACATCAAAAAAAAAAAAAAATTTCAAGCGCCGACTCAACGAGTCTATATACCCGAGAGGCAACTACCCTAACCTATATCGCGAACTAGTATCTTCGTTTTCTTTCACCTCACAACAGACACGAATTGGAACTAATTTAATCTAGGATGTGGGCATGAAAAGCTTTCATTTCAGCTTTAGATCGATTAAATCGGTGTCCGGAGTGCTGAGATATGAATAACTACAAATTCTGATACCCCGTTTCCTCGTACAATTTTTCGCTTTCTCTTTAGTGTTCTTCAGACCAAGATTCAGATTAAAACCATTCCCATATAAAATCACTAGACGGGAAACCAGACAAAAGTTGTATAGAGTGACGTCAGTACGAGATAGTTCCGACGTAGATATCGCAGTATCGCAGACAGAAACCGTCCGCTACACTAGCAGACGCGTGTTGTCATTTCATGTTTTCAAGTCGTAATAAAGGAAATAAGAGAAAGTACGAGCAATGCTTAATACAAAATTTGAACGTACAAAAACTAGTGAATACCCACCAAAAGCCCCTCAGGTGTGAAAACCTTAAAGTACATTAATGTGATAGTCACCAATAAAAATGTTTCGATAGGTTAATCTTAAATCCTACGATCTCGAGCTTTTGAGGTTATGCGAATCGGCTGACGTGTAAAATTCATGGTAATGAATAAGATAACAATTGTGAACGGACAAGACTGCAGATGACTATTAACTGACTATTACCTCTACATTTCATTCACCTATATATTGTAGATATGGCTTATTTTCGTTCATGAATGCAATTATCGGAAGTAACGGTTTGTTCGGTTCAATTATTTAGAAAGTTATCGCCTGAGGAAGTCTGACAAGAGAAAATCAAGAGAAAATGTTGAAGCTGAAAAATATGAGGATAACATGATTTGATATATGGAACGGCAAGGAGCCAGACCAATAAAGTCGAGTTCAAGCGTTGGATTGCAACGAATTCCACTTCCAGCTCCATGTTGAGCTCATCTCCGAAGGCTCGTCTGCTCAGACTCAAATTGTGAGTCAACGTTATGCGTAGGATTCCGACGAGTTTTATAATCTGACTCCGTATCATCTAGTCAAAACGAGACTGTCGGTCAACGTTGTGTGTTAGACTCCGATAGGCTTTGTTCTACTCTCTACGTCAACGTAGTACCTTGACCTTTGGTGGAGATAATTTTTTAATCCATGTATATAATGTACATTATAATTTAATGTCAAATTTCAATAAATTTGTTACATTTTGGTATGCAACCTGTGTCTATATGTTCGACTCTATTAAGTTTTCTTCAAATTAAGATTAGTGCTATCACGACAAATGGAATGAGAATACTCATTCGCTATTTGAAGAAATGATCGATCGACTCCCTCTTTCTCAGATGATGGAGATTCTCTTTATATTTATTTATTCATTGTAGACTCAGCGTATAATCATTTATGAATGTAATTATTGGCGAAAAACCTTCTTTATGGATTGTTTGATTTCGTAGCAGGTCGCCGTATAAGACGAGAGGATGATGAGAGAAAACGCTCGGGCTGCAAAGTATCGGGATAGTGTGATTTGATACGAGAAACGTCAAGAGTCAGACGAAGAGAGCAGAATGCGAGTGTTTGACTTCAGAAATTTCCATTTTATGCTCTACGCTCGTCTTGCATGAATAGGCTCAATTCTATATATTTTGATACCTTCTGTCCAGACCCAAATTTGAAGTTAACGTTATGAGTATGGGACGCGTACATGTTCTTTTCACAGAGGACCTAGCTGCATTAAGAAAAAAAATTACCTAAGAATTGCAATACATACCGAGAATATTCGGTGAACGTAGACAGTCCCCTTCCTACGACAGAACCAACACAGGCGCGTACCGCGTGCGTGAGGCTTGTTCGGGAGGGGATGCAATGCTACTGACACCTCATTATGTCCCGAACGAGCCTGACGCACGCGGTGCGCGCCTGTGTTGGTTCTGTCGTAGGAAGGGGGCTGTCTACGTTCACTGAATATTCTCGGTATATCTCATATTTATATATATTTAATCATAAGCAGCAACTATAACCCTGCGTCCAAGTCACTCCGCCATTGCCGGTCCCAGGCCCAGATGAGACAGGAGGAGGGCTGCGCGCAGGCTTACACGTTTCAGGCATATAGAATTATACCAGATTCCAACGAAACAATTCGTAGAACTTAATGCAAGAACACATGTTACGTCTGTCCACAGAAATTCAAGGCTCACAGAAAAGTATGAGCATACGTGTATATTATTACATTATTTTCATTCATTTGAAATTATACTACCACATCTTCGGATGATAGAAAATGCATCACCGTACATGCATTGGGATGTTCATAGGAACAATTGGCAGAATGCTGCCAACGGAGCAAGCCTCGCGAGCGAGGATATAGGATAACCCAATCGAGCGAGCGTAGCGAGCGAGCACAATTATTAGGTAGTCAAGCAAAATTGTACAAAAAGTCGTGATATCAACCCCAAAAAGCACCCCTGGTGCAAAAACCTTTCGCCAAGTACATTAATGTGGTCACTACCCCCAAAAAATTCCACCAACAAAAATTCCTCCTTACCAAAATTGGTACTATAAAAATGTCTACTTACGAAAGGATTGAAATCAGATACAATTGCCAAGTACATGTCGTCTGTATAACAAAAGTTTACACAACAGAAGAACAGAAAACTGAATAGTCTTGTATCGTTCACTCGCTACGCTTGCTCACTCGATCAGCTCTTGATAACTATAGGGAAAAAAATCATACAAAAAAATTTAGCAAGTGGTACTTGGCGGGCCTGTGGATTCTCAGCCGGATGTGTAATCTAGATAGGTGAAACAGCCAATCAGCGCTCTGGACTACAAAAATCCAGACCGCCGATTGGCTGTTTCTTCGATTGTCGAACACCATCCGGCTCAGAATCCATTACGTTTAGTGTACCTGACTAGTCAGTGCTTGAGGGGACCTGTCCGAGAGCGCTCAATAAATAAATTATCTTATCTTATCTTATCTTATCTCTCCTAAGCTCTGGGTTCTCGTCTCGGGACTCCTCGGGATCATCTTTGGGACGAAGTGCACCCCAGTTGCGCTTTAACTAGAAGAACTGACCAATTAGAGGATCTGGCGGAAGTTCTGATGCCCCAATAACCGGATGTGCATCCAGATTTTCCCATGAGCGGTATGGAAGGCTTACAGACAGGCCTGCATCATATGGTTGCAGTTTTACTATCGGGACCTTTCGTGGGTAACCACGATAGCGGGACGATGACGAGAAAGTCGATGATTTGGTATCGCTCGACTCCAGGTTGATAAGTCTTCGACAACGGGAAGCTTGTTGGGTTACTTTTGGGTTTTCGCCCGGCTCTATTCAACCATTGCACAGTGAATCCGAAATTCCTGGCCAAAAGTCGAAAGGGCATTCAATTCGGATAAAAATCAGCACTCAGGGGTTTTTGGGGTCGCTGATCACGAATATGAAGTCAAAATTTGGAAAAACAAAATGGCGGATCCGCTATGGCCGAAAATTCCTTAGAAAACGCAATTAATTCGGACGAAAATCAGCACTCGGGGGTTTTTGGGGTCGCTGATCACGAATTCAAAGTCAAAATTTGAAAAAACATGATGGCGGATCTAATATGGACGACTTGTATGTAGAAAATCTTTTATTCATACTAAAATGACAATGATATGCTTAAAATTAGGGTACTACAGAAATATTCAAATTATAATGATGTATAGATAGTATAGAAATAACAAGATTTGCTCAAAATTAGGTTGATACAGATATATTCAAATTATAATGATGTATAGATATTATAGAAATTACCATTGAATTTCTGAGTAAATATAAAATGAGGAAATGCTAGAAAACATGCGGAATTCTGAAATGTTTATTCATCAAATAATCTAGTCGGTTACGTACAACTTCAGTAGTAACCATTTTTTATACTTTGATTTGCCTACACTCAATTAGTTTCGATTAAAAGAATCTACTTACGCGTTTTACCAACGAGAAGGTCTGGTGGGGGAACTTCAAAACGCATTTTTTTCTTTTTTTATGTTATTTTTATTTTTTGCTTTTTACTTTTTTTGAATATACTTTAACAACAAACAAATTAAATCCAGAAGTTGCAAAAAATATATATTCACGTACAATACGCAGACCAAATTAGAAAAATTGACTCAAGGTTCGATGTGATTTGCTTGAGTTTGGAGCAAATGATTTACTCACGTTTTGCACCTCGAAAGCAAACAATAATTCTTATCTTCCGACTTTGAAGGTTTAATATTCGACACTTGACTCTCTTATACTTTTATTGTACTGAGCGGATCGAAAAAAGTAGCCACAAATTTGAGAGCGAGTTTCGATATGAGAATTTCAAAATTGTAGCCAAAAAAATTGAAAAATCCAAAAAATCGCAATTTTTTTTTCACTGACATTTATTAAAAATTGCGCAACTATCTGCAAGGTTTTGCAGCGCATTCAACGTTCAGGTCCTGAAGAGAAAGTTCTTGAGTGAGATAGCGCGCGGAGGGGCACAGAGCAACTTACAGACGAATTGACAGAAGACTAGAAATACAATTTATGCGCTCGAGCGATAAATTCGCACTCGTTCCCTTGTGACACAGCGTACTCGATCGGCTCATATTAGAAATTACCCATACCGGATTGTGACACTTTTCGGACTTGATACATAAATAGCTATTTTGGTACCCGTGTCCGTAAAGTACGTACTTTAGGGACTGTTCTGTAAAGTTTGATTTTAGGGACCCAAAATAGTCCGTCAAGTACCACTTTACAGACACGGGTACCAAAAAATAGTGTTCGCTCCACGGCCCCAAAGTCGGATTTACTTGACTGAGTGGTGGATTTCGTCCAATCCCCACCCGGTCCGTAAAGTCTGAATTTAGGGCCTAGGACCGAAATAGTATATTATGTCATAAGGCCGGTAAGCGGAGGTTTGTGAGGAGAGTGAAGTTTGCAGCACGAGGCGTGGAATAGTCGGAGATGAGGCGGAGCCGAAGAATTCAGACTCAGAATCATGTTTATTCACTTGGAGAGACGGAAATAGATTTTTGATTCTACTACTCAACGTGGATCATATATTGATGGAGAGTAACGACAAACAAAAGTTGGGTAAAGTAAAAGGTAAACTGAGCGAAGAGTTCGAGATGACAGTTCCAGGTGAGCCTAGAGAATTTCTGAGTATTTCTATTAGACGCAATAGAAAAGAACAACTCATTAAGTTGAACCAAGAGAAATACATAGACAAAATACTGGTTAAATTTGGGTCCAACGAATCACACCCACAGAGAACACCTATGCTTACTGTCCAAATATCCAATTGAAAAAGAAAACTGAGAGAAACTGACTGCGAAGACGAGACACTGTATGAAACAAAGACAAACGGAAATTTTCCACACAGAGAAGCAGTTGGTAGTTCACTGTATTTGGCAGGTGCCGCAAGACCAGATATCTCGTATGCAGTAAATGTTCTAAGTTGACACCAGATCAATCCAACAGATGAGGATTGGAAAATGGTAACAAGAGTTTTCAGATACTTGGAAGGCACAAAAAGATTCAGCTTGAGATATCTAGGTCACGGTGTTCCCCAAGCAAGGAAAAGTGGACCCAAAATGGATCCAAAATTGGCTAATGCAGAAGTTTCTATATTTTTTCTAGATCAAAAATATGTTAAGCTTAAAATCCTAGCTGATCGGTTTCGCAAGTTAAGGCCGTTTTTGTATTCGTCCCGTGCACGTTCATGAAAAGCAGAGTAAAACACTTTCCCACGCCCAAGCAATCGACCTCTTGATCCCAATATGAGAAAACTAAGTAGGTACCCGAGAAAAAATGATTAGATATATACGGATATAATTATATCTAATCATCCAGATATGATTATATCCGAAAATTGGCCCGATATAATTGTATATAATTATATATATTTATATATATTTGTATATATTCATATATAATTATATCCAGGTGCTTTTATAAAAAAAAAAAAAAATCCTGCACAGGGATTTGAACCCAAGTCCGCTCGAATACTTGTGACTGGTCGCACGCTCTACCGACTACGCCAATTTGCTATTATATAATACACATCATATTTTTTTGTTTCAATCAAGCTGTCGAATTCAGAGTTAATAGACATTTAATTGAATGAATTTTTTTGTTTAACAATAATGTAATAATTGCATGTAATCATGTCTTACCTGCGATATGAACTTATGTATAATCGTGTAACGACCTATATCTGATTATATATCTTTCCGTTTAAGCTTTCTATAGATTTTATTTCGTTATATATAATTGAATATAGATCTATATCTGATTATATATAGTTCCACACAAGCTCTACTTTATTAGATCGATCATATATAACTCATGTCTTACCTGCGATATGAACTTATGTATAATCGTGTAACGACCTATATCTGATTATATATGGGCATATCCATGGAATTTTTAACTTTTGAGGTACAAAAATAAATTTCGGAAAAATTGACGGCACACCTATAAAACCAGAATGATCTGTGTTCTTGAGTCTCAGTATACACGAAAAAAATCAAAATAATTCATTTTCAAGGCTCGGTCAAGTGCTGATGGAGGAAAAATCAAAATTCAATTTTCTTTTTCAAATAATCTTTGAAAAACTATTTTTGTGGTTGAATTCGCACTCCGGTTCGACGGCGCCTAGAGTCTTACGCGTATAATAAACGAAAAAAATAGAATAAAATGAAAAAAAAAAAAAAAAAACTTGAAAGAAAAATAAATTGACAAAAAATAAAACGAATAAAAATAAATAAAAATAAATAAAAAATAAATACTCGTGCTGTTTAAAACGACATTTCTGATACTGCACGTGAAAGATATGTTTGTAAACATTTTTTTAACAAATATGAAAATTGATGATTTATGAAAATATTTACTCGTTTGTATTTATTTCTTCGAAATATGCATAAAAATAGCGACCAATTTGATAATATACTTCTTATAACGAATGTTATTGATTACTATTGCTTGGAATGGGATCGCAATCATTATACAGGTGTGCCAGCTGAAATAGTGATTTTTTTCTTCGAATTATTCTTCAGATAGTAATTTTCAAAAGCTTGCAACTTTTTTCAGGTTGTGGGCACACTTTCCGGTCGGGTACCGTTTTATAGCTTAAGATACGTAGAATAAGATACTTCAAGGTCGATCGTTCAAATGGATCGGTCAAAAAGTTGTAATGAAAAAAATAAAATCATCTTCGATTCAAAAAATTTCGTCGTCGCTATTTCATTAATTTTTATTAGAGCTCACCTGGCCGGCACATATATCTGGCTCGCATTTTTCTAATATTCACGTGCTTACAATTGATGAAAAAAAAAATCAGGTTGCTATCATCATCGGTCAACAAGTTATAGTGGTTGAAAAAAAAATAAATGCTCCATCCTCACAGTGACTTGTCATTTTCACTAGGATTTTTGTACTCATAACATGCGGAAATGAATTTAAATATACTAGAACATCACAGTTAGCTTCAAGAAAAAGTATTTGTCAGTCGAAAACACCCTTGGGGTATCCAATTTGTACTTGGGATGGACACAACTACTATCCCTTACAAAAGTTGAAAATTCTATGGATATGCCCATATAGTTTCACACAAGCTTTACTTTATTAGATCGATCATATATAACTATATATGAAGCTATATATGATTTTATCTCGATCGGTATGAGCTTCAACTGATTTATATCTGTTTATATCTAATCATATATGGGCCTAGGTCTGACTATATATGGTTCAACATGAGCTTCAGCAGATCATATCCAATTATATATGGTTGTATATAGTCCTATATATATATTCTATATGGGCCTATATATGATTATATATAGTTCTGAGCAAGTTTCCATCGGTTATATCTTATCATATATAAATATATATACATTGTGACGTGGATTTTATTTAGCCCTCGAACTAGACCGGATGCTAGCCTCCGAGAACCGTCCACTCGACAATTGGCCAAAGTTAATTACCTGAAAAATATGCTGGGCGCCAGGCGGATAACCGCCGATTTCAAAAATCTAAACAAAATAATAACCGTCGGCTAGCTACAGTACCGCGGAGAGGGGTCAGGATTAAATGAAGGATTAGCGGGACGTTAAATAACGACTCGAGCGATTGAATTTAATAACAGAAAAATAGAATTTATTCAAAAAAAAATTATAGAAAAGAAATAGAAATAACAATTTGAACCATCGGGGAGAATTCCCCTCGTATAAAGGACAGCCACAGGCCGTGTATAGGCGACCTGGCCACGCCTGACGAGTTTTACAATAATTAATAAACTACTAGCTTCCACGTAGGAGAGCGATAACAAAACAAAATAATGCAAAAATAAATAACTCGACAAACTCGGTCCTCGTGGAACAAAAATTACAAATTAAAGACTGGAATAGGCCCGCAAGGCACAATAACTAATCCACAAAATTATTACTTAAAATTAACTTAAACTAACTCTGCCTTCGTAGGCGAAACAAAAAAAAAGTAAACCAAATTCAAAATATAATAACGATCTGAATCTCTCCGTGAGAGGAAGAGAGCGCGACAGTGACGTAGTCAGACTATCTTTCTCGCACTCACGTGCGAAAACCTACGGCTCTACAAAAAGCACTATTACGTGACACAAAACTCAAAAATCTTACTCAAAAATCAAGACTCAAAACTCAAAACTCTATTATGGCGTGAGACACTGGTGACGGCCTACCGACTCGGAGGTCGTCTTAATTTGATTTCCAAAAATCTCTAAAAGCCTCGTGGCTCAGAAAATGAGGCAAGATGGCTGATGGCCGTTTGCCGAATTCAAATTCGTATGAGTCAAATTGGCTAACGCTTACCGTTTTCCAGCCAAGATGCAAGGCCTCGTAGCGTCTCGACGACGAGCCCTCGGATTCACTAAACTCGAACTCAACAGACTCAAACGTTTTCCCGCAGGAAATTCACCCCAAATTCAGCCTCGTGGCTACTACCAAATATAATTTCTACAATTTGAGCGAGCCCTACAGCTCGGGGCTCTACCTGCGAGGCAGGCCTACGGCAGAGTGATCAGACGGCATGGTGCCGGTACTTAGCGCCCTCAATAGGCGATCGATTATCGATTTTGCAAATCTACTGCGAGATCCTTAAATATGGCGACCTATCGTCGCGGCGCGCAAAATTCGAAGTTCACCACGGTGTTTGTAGCTCGCTAAATCGGAGGATCACGGGCTGCAGATTCTTCTTGGTGGCGGGAATCTCTTCCACCACCGATATCCCACGTTGCAGAATGCCCTTGGCACTCCCCCGTGTCCTCTCGTTTAATCGTTGGAGGTAGTCTGGCCAGTACTATCCTCCGGAGCTTTTAGGTGGCGTTCGTCGAAAAGGATCCCAACAGTCGATATTTGGCGTCGTACGTTCGTCTGATCGGGTCTCCGTTGCAATTTTTAGCCGTCGTCTGGGCCTCGTCTCCCACATAATAGAGAAAAGGTAAAAAAAAAACAAAAAGAATAAGAACTAAATTCTACAGTCTTAGATCGGTCACGGTCGCCTCTCGGAGAGTTTATAGCCTCGGGGCTAACCAAAACGCATTCATGCTTCTGTCATGCATCCACCCTTCGTAACTACGGTCGTCTAAGGGTTCGGGAGTCACTTGTAACACGCGTTGCAAAATGCAATGTTACAACATCCATATATAGTTATATATGGAAACATATATAATTTGATATGATTATATATAAACTCATATATAATTATATATATTTATATCCGAATATATCTAATCGTTTTTTCTCGGGTATTAATGATTTTTCATTGAAGGTTTCGTTTTTTTTCGGAAATTGATTGATACGTTAAGTTACCGGCCTCTGAATAATGCTTTTCCACTATTCCCGTTTTTGCAGCGTATCTTAATAACAGATTTCCTGATTAAAAATTTCAATAATTCTTAGCATTCATGATATAATTTTTGAAGCAAGATTGTAAAAACTACTTTTAGCTTGACCCAGGATCAACGACGAGGACGTAGTGATTAACTGATTTCTTCTTTTTGTTTTGACTTTTTATTATAAAATTCAAGCATGATAGGGATGATTTATTTCTAGATTAATAAAAACAATTTTTAGTGCTGAAGAGTTTGAGTTAGTTAAAGATGTATACATTATTTTTTTCTCATTTTATTATAAGATGTATACATCTCTAACCAACTTAAACTCTTCAGCACTGAAAATTTTTTCTATTATTCTTTGAATAAATCATCCTTATCATTCTTGGATTTTATAATAAGATGAAGAAAAATAAAAAAATGATGCAACAAAAAAATATAAATAAAAAAAGCTTCTGTTAGGAGTAAAAAAAATTAAAAAAAAAAGTCAAAGAGAAAAAAAAAGAAGTGATCAGTTAATCACTACGTCCTTGTCGTTGATTCTGGGTCAAGCAAAAAATGGTTTCTACAATCTTGCTTTCAAAATTATATCATGAATGTGTTGTGTCACAACAGATTACTTGGTACTCGTTGATAGACGTTTTCGATGAGTGTTGGATTTAAATTAGGAAATCAGTGGTGGAAGATGGTGTGGTTCATTAAGTATGATATTTGCTCAGTTATGATTGCTTTATTTAACTATTCCTTTATTGAAGAATTGATATTTCAGTGATAAATGGTGAGATAGATGATTTGGTGATTGGTTCTTAGGTGTTGGTTGGTTGATTTTAGAATACTCGCTCGTTCAGTAATTCGTCCCTGCTGGAAGTTCCGAATAGAAACGGATACAAAAAGAGTGTATCCGTTTCAACTAGGTTTCTGGTTCCGGATTTTCGGATATGTAATCAGATTATCAGGATAGAATATCAATTCGTTTTTATTGTGAGATTCGTATAGACTATGAACAAAATCGAATCGTCATAACTGCAATAGATATCGATTCGTGTGTATCCTACAACGGGAATGGTCCGTATAGGTGTCTATCCGCACGCATTACCCCGTGTGCTAGCGTGAAACAATACTTATCGATATGTATCCGTTTTATACGTTTCTTCCGCAATTTAACGTATGCTGCTTATCAGATGCTATCCATTCGAATCCAATACGACTCTATCCGTCTGTTACTGCCTTACCGCTCCGTCGTTCCGAATTAGAATCAATCCGGATGTATCCTATGACAGGCATGGCCTGTATAGGTTTATATCAGCACATATTCTGGTTTGACCTGGCAGCCGTGCACGATAGGAACGGATAGAAAAAGAGTGTATCCGTTTCAACTAGGTTTCTGGTTCCGGATTCTCGGATATGTAAACAGATTATCATGATACAATACCAGTTTGTGATTCCAATTGTGAATTCGTTTGTATCGGTGTTACCCAATCCACTTTTTCATCTTGTTTTTTCTTTTTCATTTTGTTTTCATGTGGGTCACCCATCCAAATTCTGGTCACAGATGAAATTGCTTAACTTCGTTGATCAACTGACGTCCGGTGTTGATCTGGATCTAATCGTCGCCTGTTACAATCTCTAACACTTTTCGACTCAATAGGTAAACTTTGATTCGTGAGGATTTACATCAATATGTATGTAACTGTTGACCCGTGGCGGGTTAATTTTCAGTGAAATGAAAATAAATGATTAAATCTAGTGATAAATTCTGTCACCATATGGCATTCAAGTTACGGATAATTATGAGTGTTCACGACGTCGGCGCCGGGGGTTGTCTTCGTACAACATACGCTTTCGTTATCTGTGTTTCGTCCTCTAGGTCGACCGCATCATAGTTTCCGTCCTCCAGGTCGACCGCTACGTAGATTCTGTCCTCCAGGTCCACCGCTACGTGGTTTCCGTCCTCCAGGTCCACCGCTACGTGGTTTTCATCCTCTAGGTCGACCGCATCGTAGTTTTCGTCCTCCAGGTCCACCGCTACGTAGTTACCGTCCTCCAGGTCCACCGCTACGTAGTTTTCGTCCTCCAGGTCCACCGCTACGTAGTTTCCGTCCTCCAGGTTCACCGCTACATAGTTTTCGTCCTCCAGGTCGACCGATTGTAAGTAATTATTGATGAACAATTGATGTTGTACACGTTGATAATTCATGCATCATTATTCGGTAAATTAATAACTACGGTGAGGTGGACCTGGAGGACGAAAACTACGGTGCAGTCGACCTGGAGGACGAAAACTACGGTGCGGTTGACCTGGAGGACGAAAACTACGTAGCGGTGGACCTGGAGGACGCAAACTACGTAGCGGTCGACCTAGAGGACGGAAATTGGGGATTTTGGCTCCCGAATCGACTCGGATAGGCGGATCGATCGGAGGCAGACGGATAAGCAACGTATTTGGAAATTCGGATTGAATCTTATAGCGCCAGTAACGTACAAGATCACATGCAATCCGGATAAAACGAGGATCTCGGCTTCCGGATAAAGTAGGATAGGTGGATGGATCGGAACGAAACTGATAGGAAATGTATGTGGACACTCCGATTGAAGCGAATAGCGCCAGAAACGTACACGATCACGGATGGATCGGGGATTTTGGCTCCCGAATAGACTCGGATAGGCGGATCGATCGAATGCAGACGGATAAGCAACGTATCTGGAAATTTGGATTGAATCTTATAGCGCCAGTAATGTACAAGATCACATGGAATCCGGATAAAACGAGGATCTCGGCTTCCGGATAAAGTAGGATTGGTGGATGGAACGGAAGGAAACGAATAGGAAAGGTATCTGGAAATCTGTATTAAATCGTATAGCGCCAGGAACATACAAGAGCAGGTGGGATTCGGATGAAATGAGAAACTCGACTTTCGGAAGAGCTCGGATAGGTAAATGGATCGGAAGCAGACGGATAGGCAAGGTATCTGGAAATCCGGATCGAATCGAGAAGCCACAAGAATGTAAGAGATCACACGGAAACCGGATAGAACGTAAATCGGTTTTTTCAATTTCGGAACGATAAGCTGTAAGTCCGAAATGAAATCGATCGAAATTGATTTAGGTCTGACCCTATAAAATCAAATAGAATGAGACTCTTGATGGTCCGAATACAATCGGATACATTTTTTATATTAAAAATCGGAATGAATCACATGTGGAATTCACATCGTATAGAATCTGATAAGAACGGAAAGAAATTCTATCGGTATTTCCTGATAGAGACCGTTACCTGATTGAATCGTATACGATCTGATTAGTGTTGTATTCGCAACTTTGCGGTTCTGGATAGACCGCATAGAAACTAATTGGAGTTAGTCATTATTTCTATTCGAATGAACTGGATTCCATCGGATTTTTCCGGCAGGGGTTATAAGGTTGGTGATTTGAAGTTCGAATGAGTAGTTGTGAACTGAACAGTTTGAGATTGGAATTGGTAGTAGTTAGCGGAGATAAGGCGTGAAAAAGGTGGGGGGGGGGGGGGGGGGGGGGGTTGAGAGGGGATTTTGGGCGAGTTGCACATCCGGTGTCCGTGTGCAACTCGCGTGATTCTGGCGGAAAGTGAGGGTCAGGTAAACTTGACGATAAGCACGGAGAAAATTAAATGGTTGGAGTTACTATCTAGTTATGGTAAAATTGTCTCCCATCAACCCGATAGTAGTGAATACCACCTTTATGATTGTATAAATCATCTGGATTGTAATAGTTACCATATGTATAATAACTTTTCATCTGGATTGTAAAAGTTACCATATGTATAATAACTTTTACAATCCAGATGATTTATACAATCATATAGGTAGTATTCACTACTATCGGGTTGATGGGAGAAAATCTACCATAACTAGATAGTAATCCCGATTATTTAATTTTCTCCGTGAGGGGAAAGGGAGTGATGGATCGGGTGAATATTGGGAAAACGGAGTTGCGACGTAACAAACGCTAAAAATTATTTAAATTTTCATTCAGGTAATCTGTTATCAAGATACGGTGCAAAAACGGGAATAGTGGGAAAGCGGCATTATTCAGAGGCCGGTAAATTAACGTATCAATCAATTTTCAAAAAAAAAAACGAGACTTTCAATGAAAAATCATTAATACCTACTTAATTTTCTCATATTGGGATCAAGAGGTCGATTGCATGGGCGTAGTAAAGTGTTCTACTCTGCTTTTCATGGACGTGCGCGGTATGAATACGACAACGGCCATAACTTGCGAAACTGATCAGCTAGGATTTTCGGCTCAACATTTTTTTAATCTACAAAAACTATAGAAACTTTCTGCGTTAGCCGATTTTGGATCCATTTTGAGTCCACTTTTCCTTGCTTGGGGAAAACCGTGAGGTGGAGGTGACGATATTCAGGCTTATTCGGATGCAAGTTTTGGAGATTGCAAGAACTCTCTGACTACATATGGGTTTGTGATAGAATTATCTGGTGATGCTATTACTTGGCGTACTTATAAGCAACCTTATCCGGCTCTTTCCACCGAGTACGTAGCAATGAGTGAGACAAGTCAAGACATGTTATCCATACATAACTCATTGAAATTAATGATAATTGAACCCCTCATCCCAATGACCCTATGGTGCGATAACAGGGCAGCAGGAGCTAGTGCTGAGACTAATGGGGCAAATAAATTAAGACACATAGTTCAGGTCAAGGCACACCACAATAAAGAATAGATGAAAAGAAAATTCATCGTAGTTAAATGGATAAGATCTGAGGATCAGCTGGCTGATGTTTTCACAAAGCCTGTAGCTTTTGACTTACATGAAACCTTGACAGATAAAATTATGAATTCTGAAAGTTAATATGTTCTGCTTATTTTGTTACATAGGGAATGAATAAGACAACCTTCGGACTAGGTACAGATGGAATAACTCAAAGATGAGATGATGGAAAGTTTGATCTGAAGGTAAAATACTCAGGATGATCCAGAATCATTCGGGAGGGAGTGTCAGATATTTATAACGTCCGCTTCTGGCTCCACCTTCCATATTTTATATATGATACTATGATAATTCCATAGCCGCTGCGTGTTGCGCGGCTGAACACATCACGTAGTTGACGCTCTTCTCTTGCCTCCCACATTATTATTACAGGTAGACGCGCTTGTATAAAAGATGTGAAATACAATTAAAGGTGCTATTTCATGCATGCGACTGCGACAATTGTCGCGCGACGAAAGTACGCTGTGTGGTTAAAAATTGACGGAGAGAGGGTTACACCCATTCCCCGCCAATTTTTAACCAATCAGCGTGGTTTTGTCGTGCGACAATTGTCGCAGTCGCATGCATAAAATAGCACCGTAATACTTTCAATTAACCCATGTCTCATTATTTGAATCTCTGCCTAACTAAATAACGATTAATTATCAACAGTGGATGGAGATTATCATTATGATCACGAATCGGGATGTACTTCACGTTATCAAATACCGCGCTCTGATTGGCCAGAATGCGAAAGCTAAAAATAATCAATGTAAGTTACTCCGCAATTTGTTTACGATACTGATACTGCAAAACGGTAACTGAGCGATTCCGATCCGACGTAAAATTGCGACTTGGGAGCTTTGCTAGCTACCGTGTGATTGAATGACTCATAAGCCTGACTCGAAGCACACGGCGCCAATTTTTCCGAATTCCAAGCGAAGCGTATGAATAGAGATGTTGGAGAATTTCGGGATCCAGCCTTTTGGGGGACCTTTCCTTTGTGTTGTTAACCTTCTTTCATCTTGTTATAACCACACCATTTGCCACATTTGTCGTGTTCTCCATATGCGTGACAAACTATATTATTTATGGCCGAACATACGACCGCCGAAGCTCCTTGGTTTTCGTTAATTGCATAATTGAAGCAGCGAGAAAGATACCCTATTACTTTTGCTGCCACGTGTAAAGTGTATGGAGCATTATTTAACGCTTTGGATGAGTGATTTAAATCGAACCACTCTTCAATTTGTATAACGGTTTCTAGTCGCACCGCTGCGATCATCGGAGACTCTACCCGTTAAGCACGGAAATCCTGACTCCCTCGTCCTTCAGTAAGTCATTATTTACGACCGCTCGCACAGCAATATCCGGCTCCATGGATTTCGCGCTACCCTCGAACTCTTTCCGACAATCATGATCGTCGGGTGAATGTCCTCGAGCACACCTAGCACATGCTTCACTACGAACATCATTGCTAAGGATCTTTCGCGAATGGTGACTGATAACAGATGAGTGACCTGTATAATCAAGTATCAAATGTACAGTGCTCACATTTTATGGAATATCAACATGAACAACGCCATGTGATATGTAGTACCTGAAGGGCTGTTGTAAGCACGGCCAGTCCTACGCTTCTGCCATCCAGTGTCAAACGATGTCACTATATTCACGAGTTTTATCGGTTCGTGTAGTGACGGGATGTTTGGAAAAATATTGATGCGGTCGCTTGCGTCTGCTCCTTCGCAGCTAACTCTCGGCAGTTCTGTCTTTTCCATAAGGGCACGTGGGGCACGAGCCCAGGGCCTGATTGAAGCCCCGACACCAATAAAGTCACGAAGCTAAAGTACATTTTGATGTTTTCAACCACGTTTTTCTGGCTTTCTAAAAGGGCCCCAGCATGGCCTAAGACGGCCCTGACTCTTGGTATCGAAGTTTCGCAGTTCCCTCTAATAGTTATTGCCCTTTCCATTTGATACTGTCGCAGCAACTATTTCTCGCAACAGTTTCGATTACAGGACCCACCACTCACTCGTACCGTTTGATAGTTGTAGGTGACAATACTGGGATATTCAGAGCAGACAAGATTGTATTCAATTGCGCTTTCCCTAGACGTCATATAATCGCTCAGATGCTCGACAAACATTCGTTTCAACGGTATAATTTTCATTGCACCGTTACCGTCCACCGTACACACAACACATACAGTTGACTAACGAGTCCAAATCTCTACTAATTCAAAATATGTCGAAGTGACAGAGGAATATCACAATCAATACACCAGAGTTCACGAGCGAGGTTATGTAAGTTGACAATCCAACGTCTAGAACATTTAAACGTTTTCGACATATCCTCAGTGATCACTTTTTTTTTATTTTTCGATGCACGAACGTTATTCTGAAACTTCTGTATCTTAGCCGACACAAAGTGTCCTTTATTTCGTCCATGAGTGTGTCGAATATTGTGTCGAGCCATGGTAGAATATAACCTCCTTACACACAGCGATGAAAAACATATCTTGACGTAACCAAGTCGAAATTTATGCATTGAAATTATTATTGCACGAGACAGCGTTGCTGCGGGTATATTCTTGTGAGTTATGGTCGATTAAACAATGCGGGTCAAATCAGACTCATGTTGAAAAACTTCGCAATGCATAAAATTCCATCAATAATCATGGCACACACTTATAAAATCTTATCCTTCCGTAATATTATCAAAATAATATCTAAATCCATCATACATGACTTATTCACGATTTTCAAAATAAGAGCTGTCTCTTGACTAGCTGCTGCGATAGGTCAACCTTAAACAAGTCTAATTAGAATTGTTAACTCCAATGAAAATAAAATATGTACCTATTTATTCATTGATTATCAGCATATTTATCAAATAACTGATATCTCTTCTATAGTATATGTATTTTAATTGATTGATCAATGTCATGGCGCATGGTGTGCCGTGTCGTAAAACTTCTCCGTTTGGCCCTGATTGATAGGCCAAAAATAACGCAAAATCCATACTATGTGTTACAAAAAATATGGTGTGCACTAAAGGCGAGGGGGCTTTATTGCTCCCGTATGTTTGCATTACTCGTCTTCAGGGTCTTCTAGGATTGCCTCATCAAAAATCGCGGCATTCAATTCTTTATCGTTAGGAAATTTTGATTGTAGAGCTTTCAAGTATTTAATTGAAGCATGGCCGAATCTCATATGCCATAGAATAGCTTTATTATTTTTGGAAAATCTTTCATCTTCTTTGACAAAACCAGATTCACCATCGATTGATGCGACAAATGGCAATTCATCAAGGTCATGAAATTGACGATCCCAGATAGTGATGTCAAAGTTTGATTGTTCACAGGGTAACTTTTTCTTATCGACCTTTTCTCTTGAATTTAATTTCTCATCTAGGTTTTCCTTATTTTCTCTATTCTCAGTAATCTTTCCTGAGCTTTCACTTTCGGTGATCAACTTTCCTTCAGTAATCACCTGCTCTTCATTTGCCTTTCCCTGTGAATTTGCTTTAGCTACACTCTGTGTAAGATACTTGTGCCCTTCTGACTGACCTTCCGCCAAGTTTGCAAATACCCGCCTATTTCTACCTATTGGTAAATTGACTGATGTTGAATCACTCTTATTTATCTCCAATTCTATTAGCCAATATGGTTGTTTATATACTCCAGTGAAGAACGATTCCTTTGAGTAGGGATCAAATATATCAATTTTCTCATTATCTACACGTAGAAAAAGGATTATTACTCCCGACTAACTATATTTAGTCGGGTGAAATTTGTTTCAATCAAGTACTTCTTATTTCACCCGAATTTCACGCACTCGAATGAAAAATTTGAGTTTACTTATCTTGATTAAATAATATAGTCAGGGAAAATTGTCGACTAGAGCAATGTGATGCTTGATTCAAGTTAAAAAAATAGTTGTTACAACAAAATGGTTGGTTGATTATCAATGGTTTAGTCGACTACCGATGTTTTGACTGAAAACGTAAGTGCGGTTCTCGCGAATCACACTTTTGTCGACAGAAACATTTCCGTGGCTCAAATGAAACAAGTCAGTTTTTCCAACAAAATGAGACATTTTGTTCATCGAATATTTGGTTTGTTCGGTGTGACAGGATTAATCACTTGAATGAATTCACTGGGGTGAGTTACAAGAAACTGTAGCATTATATTGTTTGGAATGAGAATGGCACTTGTTGTAAAAAATCGTGTAGTCAATTCGAACATCTTGTTTAACTTTGATTATAGATATTTCATTTATTCATTCAATCGACCGTATCTTACCGATCGGTGAAATTGAAATTTCTAATAACTGCTAATTCGACACATTGATCATAAGTTTTGAGAAATAAGAAAATATGAGGACAATATTCATAGAGTAGTTTGGCGTAATACGTAGGGCGTGCGATTAGTAATACAGCGATTGCGAGCGAACGTGGGTTCAAATCCCGGCTAGGTCGAAAAAATCGGATGGCGTTTTTCTTAACGAACTGGTAATGCATGTCGATCTACATGTGATTAGGTATAAAATGTGGGTTCTAATATTCACACGCACGTCAGTTTTTTCGTTTTTTTTTTTTTTTTTCAATATGAGTTAGTATACTAAACCGAATTGATGTTCAACTCAAAAGAAATTTCACTCAGTATAAACAAATTTGTAATCCACAGGAACAAAATCTGAAGTTGATACAACAAAACTGAGTGTTAATTCAATAACTGCATTTGTTTGGGGCAAAATGAAGAATGATTGAATCTAGTTAAAAATGAGTCATCTCAACCGAATATTTAGTCAGTACAATTGGACAACCTATTGCCAGGATCACGAGGGTTTCAAGCTAACATAATCAAGTAATTTGGGCACCTGTATATTTAGTTATGCCGACTATTTTTTCCACTAAATTTTTTTCTTGAGCGAAGCAATAGTTTATCTCGCCATATTCGATCACAGATTTTACTCAAGTCAAGTGAATTTTTTTTCGTTCAAGTAATCCTTTTTTCACGTGTAGGTGAATTGCAAATCCCATTTCGGCAAACTTACGTAGAGACAATAAGTTTTCCTTAAGAGCTTCAGCAAAAATGACTTCATCGATTTCGAGTATATTACCATTTTTCAGTTTAACTTGAATTTTCCCTACCCCCTCCGTTTTTAATCTGCTGATGTATTTGTATTAGCACACCTAATTACCCCGTAATCTGTTTCCCTTATTGTTTTGAAAATAATCTTAGAATTGGTCAAATGTTCAGTCACGCCAGAGTCTGCTAAGAACTCAGTAATGAATTTATCTTCACTTGTATGTATTGTATCTATATACGCATCTTCACAATCCATAGACATTGCAGTTATACATTCATTTTTTTGATAGATGAAATTCGACTGACCCTTGTTGTTGTTGTTGTTGTTGTTGTTTCTTTCAGTTGGTTTATCTGAGTTTCGCTGGTTTGATTGTTTGACATACGTTAGTCTATTTCCCCGGTCGGTCCTGTTATTACCGCCTCGATAAGTGGATCTACCTCTACCTCTCACCCCACTGAATCTACCTCTCTTGAAGTTATTACTTGTTCCCGCATCATTTGCTTGTCTTTTGTTACCTTGCCTGAAGCCATTCACCCCACCACCTCGAGAATAGAATGAACTTTGTCTTTCAAACCCTCTTGTGTTTCCTCGGCCTCTTAGGGAACCGCCACCACGGCCAAAGACTAGTGAACCATTAGGACAATCTGCTGCGATATGATCGCCAAACTGGTTACATTGATAGCAGAGAATTCCTTTCTCTTGATTTGGACAATTCACACCTTCATGCCCAAAGGTCTGGCATTCATAACATCTTATCTCACCTTGTGCCATATTAGCCGCTCTCACATCACTCACTTGACCCCCCGTCTGGATTGTCGACGCCTCATCCTGCATAACAAGAAGTTTTAATTCTTCATAGGAGATGCCTTTGTTTTCTTTTCTTCCAGCCATGAATTTAATTGGTTAAGGGGGTTTCCCAGTTTGGAGCTCCAGAACGCGCCCATGTTCTTCGAAGCGTTGTGCCATTGAGGGTTGTAGAAGTAGTATAAAGGTCATTCTCAGTTAAGAGGTAAATTCGGCGTCCACGGTGAAAAATCACCTTGTTCCTAAAAATTTATCAAAAAGAATGTAATTATCTCTTAAAACTCATGCTCATGTAAGTGGTCACTGAAATCCATTTCTTAATTTTATTTAATCTAGTCACAATTTTATCTCAAAGTCGGAAAACATCTTTCCCCTGGCCTGTCCCCGAGCCGATTCTGTTCGTGTATTAGTAAAACCCCAAAAAGCACCTTTGGTGCAAAAACCTTCCGCCAAGTCCATTAATGTGTAGATCACTCCACCAAAAAATAATCAAAGGTTGTGCTCGCTCACTCGATTGGTTGATGATTATCAACATACAAAAGCATTGAAATCAGATACAACTGCCAAGTACCTGTAGAATGATAAAAGTTTGGAATTGAAAAATTTGTTCAAACTAAATAACGTTGTACTCGTTCGCTCGCTGCGCTCGCTCACTCTATTGGCTTATGATTATGGGTTGAAAAAACAATTCGGATGAAGAGATTGAAGATGTCAACATTTATCTAAAAATATTCATAACGAAAAAATAATTTAAAAAAAATTAAAAAAAAAAAATTTGGAGTCCGTGGTACGTTGGCGGGCCAATGTTTGAATATCTATCAGATGACATTGACATGGTTCGTGATCGATATTTTATATTTCTTTTTCTACAAAAGGCCCCCCAAGTACCACTACCTCCAAATTTTTTTTAAAAATTTTTTTTAAATTATTTTTTCGTTATGAATATTTTTAGATAAATGTTGACATCTTCAATCTCTTCATCCGAATTGTTTTTTCAACCCATAATCATAAGCCAATAGAGTGAGCGAGCGCAGCGAGCGAACGAGTACAACGTTATTTAGTTTGAACAAATTTTTCAATTCCAAACTTTTATCATTCTACAGGTACTTGGCAGTTGTATCTGATTTCAATGCTTTTGTATGTTGATAATCATCAACCAATCGAGTGAGCGAGCACAACCTTTGATTATTTTTTGGTGGAGTGATCTACACATTAATGGACTTGGCGGAAGGTTTTTGCACCAAAGGTGCTTTTTGGGGTTGATTTCACTACTTTTTGTGAAATTTTGCTTGACCACCTAATAATTGTGCTCGCTCGCTACGCTCGCTCGGTTGTTTTGTGCTATTTCATACCGCCCGAAGTTCCTCGATAAGCAGGAACGTCAACAGCAACGAGCACGCGTGTGCTCATAATTTTCCCCAAGTCTCAAATTTGTAGAGTGACGCGTAATGTACTTTCATAGCGTTTACAAATTGTTCCACTACAATAATTTTTTATACCTACAACATCTAACCCTGCGTGCAGCCCTCCTCCTGTCTCATCTGGGCCTGGGACCGGCAATGACGGAGTTACTTGCACGCAGGGTTATAGTTGCTGCTTATGACTAAATATATATGGATATCAGATATATGTATTGCAATTCGTAGGTAGTTTTTTTTTTAATGCAACTAGGTCCTCTGCAAAAAGAACATGTGTGCGTCCCGTACTTATAACGTCAACTTCCAATTCGGGTCTGAACAGAAGGTATCAAAATATTTAGAATTGAGCCTATTCATGCAAGACTAGCGTAGAGCATAAAATGGAAATTTATGAAGTCAAACACCCGCATTCTGCTCTCTTCGTCTGACTTTTGCCGTTTCTCGTATCAAATAACATTATCCTGATACTTTGCAACCCAAGCGTTTTCTCTCATCATCCTCTCGTCTTATATGGCGACTCGCTACAAAATTAAATAATCCATAAATAAGTAATTTCATTCCATTTGTCGTGATAGCACTAATCTTAATTTGGAGAAAGCTTAATAGAGTCGAACATATAGACACAGGTTGCATACCAAAATGTAACAAATTTATTGAAATTTGACATTAAATTATGAATATACATTATGGATTAAAAAATTATCTCCACCGAAGGTCAAGGCACTACGTTGACGTGGAGTGTAGAATAAAGCCTATCGGAGTCCAACAAACAACGTTGACTGAAAATCTCATTTTGACTAGATGATACGGAGTTAGATTATAGGACTCGTCGGAATCCTACGTATAACGTTGACTCACAATTTGAGTCTCAGCAGACGAGCCTTCGGAGATGAGCTTAACATGGAGCTTGAAGTAAAATTCGTTGCAATCCAACGCTTGAACTCGGCTTTATTGGTCTGGCTCCTTGCCGTTCCCTATATCGAATATTGCTATCCTCATATTTTTCTACTTCAACATTTTCTCTTGATTTTCTCTTGTCAGACTTCCTCAGGCGATAACTTGCTAAACAATTGAACCGAAAAAACCGTTTCTTCTGATAATTGTATTCATAAATCAGTTAATATTCATCTGACAGTCTTGTCCGTTTATAATTGTTATTTTATTTATCACCATGAATTTTACACGTCAGCCGATTCGCATAACCTCAAAAGCTCGAGATCGTAGGATTTAAGATTAACCCATCGAAACATTTTTAAGGCGTAAGGTTTTGGCACCCGAGGGGCTTGCGGTGGGTATTCACTAGTTTTTGTACGTTCAAATTTTGTATTAAGCATTGCTCGTATTTCTCTTATTTCCTTTATTATTGGGATTTAAAAACATGAAATGACAATACGCGTCTGCTAGTGTAGGAGACCATAGACATAGAGCATGGACTGCGCATTCGGGCCGAAAATCGCTCGGTCGGTAGAAAGAGACAGCATATACACGCGGCCAAATCTGTTTCTTTCTAACCAACAACGTCAAATGCATAGAAAGAGACAGATTTGGCCGCGTGTGTTACCTTTCTCTCTCACTTTCGGCGTTACCATAGGCTGTATAGGGAATGCGCAGTCCATGCTCTATGTCTATGTAGGAGACGGTTTCTGTCTGCGATACTGGCGCTATCTACGTCGGAACTATCTCGTACTGACGTCACTCTACAACTTTTGTGTGGATTTTCCCGTCTAGTGATTGCATGGGAATGGTTTGAACGTGAATCTTGGTCTGACGACGACGAAAACGAAAACGAAAAATTTCACAATGAAACGGGGTATCAGAATTTGTAGTTAATCATATCTCAGCACTCCGGACACCGATTTAATCGATCTAAGGCTCAAATGAAAGCTTTTCATGCCCACATCCTAGATTAAATTAGTTTCAATCTGTGTATATTGTGAGGTGAAAGAAAACGACGATACTAGTTCGCGGTATAGGTTAGGGTAGCTGCCTCTCGGGTATATAGACTCGTTGAGTCTCGCGCTTGAAAAAAATTTTTTTTTAATGTACTTGGCGCGAGACTCTACCGAGTCTCTTGATTAACGTACTTAGAAATCAAATATATTATTTAAATAATATATTCCAACAAAATAAATTAAATAACTTATCGTAATCAAGCAAGTAAAATTGCGTGATATTTTTTTTTCTATAAAAAAATTACGTTTACGTTTGTCCCCCGCATTTTGCGTCTCGTCCCCTGGCATGTTTATTTTGCTGTAAAATCGGCATTTGGTTACTGACTCGCGGGAATTTAAGACCATGAACGAACGTCGTTAAGTTTCCAGTTTGTTATCAGCGCCACTCGAACTAGGTGCGCAGTCATTTTGTCATTTATTCCATTACTGACACTCTATGGATACAGTTGAGAACGAGTGAATAAAGTCTCTCCCCTGGTACGGTAAAAGTACCAATAGTTGGCCGTCTAAGGATAGAAGATAGGTTTGAACAAATTTTAATGGAAAAAAACGTAAAAATGATTATAAGTCTTTATTATTCAAATGAATATTTATATATTTGATCGTATAAATGAGAAAAAGAGGCATTTTTGTGAATTCAATTAAAGATATGATCATAAATATTTATCAGTACATTGTACCAGTACTTGGACCAGCAAAACACGAATGTCCTAGTGTCCCAAAATACTGGTATTAGTAGTTGGCCACTGTTCAACCAAACATTTTTATTTTAACTAAAAACAAATAAATAAGTAAGTATTGCGCAGAATGTCGTTTTGAGGTAAAGTGAGTGAAATTATAATTTACAAAATTGTTCTGTTATCAAACCTTGCTATTTATTCCAAACAATAATTACAGACGTAACAAACGTAATAATATGAAAAATAATGAAATGTAATTAATACTTCTCTAAGTTAAGTCTACTTGTTTTGGTGACTTATTATCCTAATACTTTTTATTATAAGGTTCCTTGTTCTTATTCATTTTCTTTTCTTTGCCCATTGTAGCTGTAATTAAAATGATTAAAAAAATCACCATACGCATGTCTCAGTCAGTGTACGCGTTTGAGGTTACGTTGTAGATTAGATGGCTTTATCTGTATTTTATTGGCATTTAGGACTAAATATAATGAAATTTGCAAAATATGAGTACATTTTATTATAAAAAAGATAAGCTTACTTATACTTCTTGGTCGATAAAAACTCCCTTACCGTGAACAGAATCGAGTGGCACATGTGCGGTCAACTATTGGGACCGAAATTTACATCGTCATCTGCGTGATTGCCCGGTAGATGGCCACCCGGCCATCTAATCGGACGCGAAATTTGTCATTGATTTATGAGTACTAATAAATGACCACGTAAAATTTTGATATAACATCTATGTAAATTTTATATTCTATATTTTTGATGTATTCTTAACACAGTATAAATAATGCAGGAACTTTAAAATGTATAAAAAGATGTTATATTGACTTTTTATTGCCTTATTCGTGAAAGCAGATTTTTTGGTTACTGCTTCAGAAAAGCATGCACACCGCACGGACTGAAAGTCACAAAAATAAAGACCTTATATTCTAGCTTAAAATACATTATTTAAGCGTTTCTTTTTTCTGTATCAACAATGTAATATACAAAGAATAATATTCAACAGTATTTGACAATTGATTCTGCACTAATACCTTAAAAATTAAGATATTCTCTGTCAGTGGCCAAGTACTAGGCAGTGGCCACCCATTGGTACTTTTACCTTAAGTTTTATTTTAAAAATATTCATCTAAAAATTTTAATTCATCTGTATATTTACTTCTTGTTATGTATAGATTCTAAGTTTTCTTGGTTAATCACGTACAATAAATACATTTGTCATTATTTTTGTTTTTGTTACTAAAAAGTATCTACCCTGTCTGTATCTCCCCTGTCTTTAGACCAATCATTTTACGTTTCCAAATGACACTAATTATGGGAATCATGAAAAAAATACAGTCGGCTCTCGCAATAGGGCCGCTCGCAATAGGGCCACCTCCCCTAAACAGCGTTCAGCAGTTTCCCCCACTACCCCACCTGCCGGTATTATAGCCACGCGGTTCTCGACTACGCGCGCAATAAGGCCAGTAATAGAAATGAACAGTTTGCACGAAATGTTCTATCTCTCGCATGCGCGCGGCCTTATTGTGAGCGCCCGACGTTAAACGCGGCGATGGCACACCAACTATTGGTGGGGGAACGGAAATTCTTGGAATTATCTTCCCCTACACCCCCATGACCGGCCCTATTGCGAGAGCTGACTGTACTACAATGTAGTGATAGACGCGAATAATATATCGTACCGTTTGTGGCATTTAGTTTTCACACGTTTTTGAAAAAATAAAATAAATGAAAAAAAAAAAATACCCAAATGAAAAAATGTTTTCTTTCATAAAATAACATTGAAATCCTTTCCCTGTTCACAAAGTATCCTACTCTGTACATCAAGTCTCTCCCCTGGATTGAGTATCTCCCCTGGCTTCTTATAAAACAAGATAAGATTAATAAATTGACCGACCGCCTTGCAGACACGTTTAGAATGATTGTTTTGATCGAAACATTATAAAATTTAGTTAAATTTTCAACTTTTTCATCGTGCCGCGATTTATCAATAAGCGATTTACCTCTTAACTGAGAATGACCCATAAATGAAAGAATATACTTTCAAAGTGCGTAACCTAAGCTTCAATTTGAAAAAATTGAATGCTGCTTTTTGAAGACCATGACCTTAAGGGGGGAGTAGGGTCTTGTCACTTTCGGAAAATCTTTTTTTTTTTACATTTTTTTATAGTACAACATTTGAAAAGTGTTGTGTCAAAATTGTAAGTCATTCGGAGCAAAACTCTCGAAGCTATGGACCTTTAAGTCTCCGCCCGTTCGACGCGGTTCAGAGAGGAAGCGCGCAGCTGAGAGGCAGGTATACCGTTTAGGTGCTTGGTGGTCGTTTCGCTCACTTTTTCTCTTCCCAGAAGGTTCCTTTTGTATTCGATGCAAGGGGCTGGAGCTAGTATCAGTTTGTCGTGACAACGGCGGGATTCTACAGAAGTGTGACAACGGAGGGTTAAAACTTTGAACGCGTTTTACTCGAAACTACCATTTTCGAAGTCCGTGCCCACTTTCACTCGAAAACTACTGCACCGATTCTTTTCAAATTTGGTACACACTTCTCACATATAAAATACCTCCCCCCTACGTTGTTTTTTTTTACTTCTTACATGGAAGTGATTTTACAGCTATAAAATGGCGAAATTTTTCGGGTAAAATCGCTGTTTTCGCTTTAAATGACCACCAGAAATTGAAAATTTAAAAAAAAAAAAATAATAACGACGTAGGGGGTGAGAAAAACTTATATTTTAACAGAATATCTTTGCTTTTTTGATTTCAGATAATTCTGCGATGAACTACAGTGGGCACCGCAAATTATCTTTTTGAATAGGCGTCCTTAATAATGCTTCGTCACTGGCTCATTTTTAAATATTTTTCATCAAAAACTTCAGAGAATGGTCTTCAAATGATACTTTATAACATGTAAAACAGGACGATAAATTGACTTTAGCCATATCTCTAGAAAAAAATGCAAAAGAAAGTGCTTTTTTTCGCCCGCTAGACCCTACTCCCCCCTTAACGGCCATGGAGATCGTAAACTTGACGATATTGTTAACCTTTTTTTTCAAATTGAAACTTAAGATTCGCACTTTCAGAACACATTCTTTAATTTTTTTTCCTTCTACAACCCTCAACAACACAACGCTCAGAAAAAAATGCACGCTTTCTGGAGCTCCAGACTGGGAAACCCCCTTAAATCGTAGGTACTGAATCATTACTGCGTTGTAAACCCTTACGGAAGAAAACCCCGAACAATTGGGGGTGTACCCTGAAAGTTGAGTGTTCACTGTCAAATTTCAAGGCAAACACTGAAATTTGAGGGTGAACCCCGTAATTTGAGGATCTTACCCCTTCAAGTTTGAGGTAAACCCTCAACGATCGAGGGTGACCCCCACGAGTTGAAGGTCAACCTTCAGCGATCGAGGGTAACCCCCATGAGTTGAAGGTTAACCTTTAGTGATTGAGTGTCACCCTCAAGAGTTGGAGTTTAACCTCCAACGATCGAGGGTTACCCCCAAGAGTTGAAGGTTCATCTGTCTCAAGAGTCGACGGTTATCACTCTCATCAACTGAAAGAAAAAAAAAAAATCGAAAAAAAAATTAAAATTAAAATTAAAAATTGAAAATTAAATTAACCGGTTCACTGGTGGACACGAAATCAACGTCTTGTGCCAAAACTAGTAAGAGCAAATTATTTCGTATCAAACATGAAACCTTCACGACATATGGTTTTTTGGATCGCTGATTACGAATCTGGACTCGAAATTTGGAAATTCAAAATGGCGGATCCAATATGGCGGACCGAAATTCAAAAATTCACTCGATTCTGATGAAGCTCGACAACCAGGGGTTTCCGACGTCGCTGATGACGAATTTCAACTCGGAATTTGAAAATTCGAAATGGCGGAGCCAATATGCGTAATTCCACGTCAAATCGAACAGCTTTCGGACCTCGATGTTACCGATTTCGCTCTAATTATTTTTACGGGTTGTATGAAACACATAAATTCATCGAACAATTTTTTGTTATTTTTTTTACCCCTATTTTCCAAGTTACACAGGGGTGAAATTCAGGAAAAAGAGCCAAAAATCGAAAACATACTCCCCTTCAAACGGTTATATCTTTGATTATATTCAACCTAGAGACTTCGTCGGAGAACCATTTCAAAGCTGTTAAATGACACCATTTTAATATATTTATTTTATCCTGCGGTAACAAACAATTTCATTTGTTATGAACAAACATATTATTCTAACGTGATTTTAAAAGCAAGGGTTACGCGATAAAATTTTGAAAAAAATATGAGCGTATTCCTTGATCAATTCTCTACAAAATCGTTATGTCAAAAGGATGGAGAAACGATGGAATCTATGTGAAAACGATTTATTTATTAGTGACGGCGCGCGCTGCCACCGTAAGACCCGGCTCGGTCGGGCTATTCCGCGTCAACCGGATCAGTCATCTCTCAGATATTCTTTTAATTTGACATGTGGATCGTGTAGGGGGAGTTAGATTTTTGTGCCGAAGCGCGAATCTCATAATGCAAAATTCGATTTTTTATCAACAATAACAAATTAGATCCCCATTTTTTTCAAAAATTCATAACTTCGGCAAAAAATGAGATACAATAATTTTTTTTTTAATCACTCGGAAAGCTCCATAGAATTTGAAAAAAAGTACAAAATGTTAAAAAAAAGTTGTTATCAATTGTTTATTTGACAATTAATTTTTCAAAGATTTTTAGAACAGTGAGCAACACGACCAAAAAATGGATCCATAGAATAGGAGATTTATTTGTATAAAATATATAATTGTAAGTGCGTTCATTTCGCAGCTTCCACATATCTTCAGGGGTGATTATAAGTACTAAAATAAGTAGCAAGTTTTGTAATTATTATTATTTATGTGCACTCTCATGGTATGTAACCGTTATTTTGAATCTCTGTAATAGAAAAACGGTGAAAAACACATTCTTGAAACTTCACTTATCACTTCGAGCAGGCCTTGTGAAGGTACAGTATTTTTTTCAGATTTTTCAATCATGTCCTACATCGTGAAAATGACTCTAAACTAACGCTGCGGCGCCACCGCGTAGTAGCGGTGGACGGCAACCGGCCGCCCGCCATTACGTAGAGACTCGGCGCGCCGCAATTTCATACGCATCGACACCTTCAATGATTTTTTACTCGAAAACGAAGAAAAACACATCTCTGGAAATAATTTATAGGTTGTAGTATAGTTCAAGGAACATGTGAGAATTAAAGACACATTTTTTGGTCGTGTTGCTCGCTGTTTTAAAAATCTTTCAAAAATTAATTGTTAAATAAACAATTGATAACAACTTTTTTTTAACACTTGGTACTTCATTTTAAATTCTATGGAGCTCTCCGCGTAATTAAAAAAAAAAACAATTATTGTATGTCATTTTTTGCCGAAGTTACGAATTTTTGAAAAAAATGGGGGTCTAATTCGTTATTGTTAATAAAAAATCGAATTTCGCATCATGAGATTCGCGCTTTGGCACAAAAATCTAACTCCCCCTACACGATCCACATGCCAAATTAACCCTTTGAGGGGCAGTGCTACACATATGTACCACCTTTTTTCCTGCAGTTTTTTCATTATTGCCGTTCTATTTTCCAATACTTTCATGCTTCTAAATTTGTTCCATAGAAAAATGTGCCCCTCAAAGGGTTGAAAAAATATCTGAAAGATGACTGATCCGGTTGACGCGGAATAGCCCGTACGTGTGACTGGCACAAGGAAGCATCGGTGGGCATGTTACACGGTCATATCGTTGGTTCTTTCCATCCGAGAGACTTCTTCCAAGAACCATTTTGAAGCTAATCAATGACACTATTATTACATATTTATCGAATTCGACGATAACGAACATTTCGATTTGTTATAAACGAATACAATATTCAAACGTGGTTTTCAAGGTAAGGACCACGCGTAAAAATTCTGAAAAAAATATGAGAGTATTCCTGAATCAATTCTCTACAAAATTGTTGAGTCAAATGGATCAAGAAACGATGGGAACCATGTAAGAACGATTTATTCATAAGTGACGGCGTGCGCCGCCGCTGCAAGGCCCGGCTCGGGTACGGTTCTTCGGTGGCAGCGCGCGCCGTCACTTATAAATAAATCGTTTTCATATAGATTCCATCGTTTCTCCATCCTTTCGACGTAACAATTTTGTAGAGAATTAATCAAGGAATACGCTCATATTTTTTTGAGAATTTTATCGCGTGACCCTTGCTTTGAAAATCACGTTTGAATAATATATTTGTTCATAACAAATAAAATTGTTTGTTACCGCAGTATTACGTCCTGCTCCACGTTCCTCTCTCCAACCTTACTATCATATCTCCTTATACCCTGTATTCCTACCTCGCTACCTTTCTCACTCTGACCTGCTGCATCGGTCAGCAATCCTCTAATCCCCACCTTGCCCACAATCATCCTCTTTACTGCCAATCCTCATTATGCTATTCTAATAGCGGACTCACTTTTCTGTCAACCTCCATCTCCTTTACTTCTCTTCTCCTTTTTATTCACACATTCTTCACTTCTCAACGATCCTCTTGACTGACAACAAGGGACTCCAAAATTTACTTAACCTAATCCACCTACAGTACTTATTAATAAATATTAGTTCGTTAACCGAGTTACTTTTGTTCCAAACATCAACAAATCCCTCAGTTGTATTCTGATATTTGAAACAGGGGACAAGACCCCAAGTTAAGACATAATAGCAGGATAAAATAGATTGATAAAAATAGTGTCATTCAACAGCTTTGAAATGGTTCTTGGACGGAGTCTCTAGGTTGAATACAATCAAAGATATTACCGTTTGAAGGGGAGTCACAGTGGTCCTGAAGGGTCATTAAATGGATCCAAAATCGGGTTATGGGATATGCTTCCAGGTCATTTGTAGCTTCGAAACTTGAAAGAATCAAAATCCTAGCTACTCCATTTCTCGAGAAATCGATATTTCCATGTTCCAACGTGAATTCACGATTTACTTTGTATTTGTTTGGTATCGAACGAATAATGACAATACCGTAGGACTTATTAGAAAAGCTGTTCTATCTATATGGGGCATTCCACGTCACATTTGCACCCCATGTACCTCACTCCCTTTTATTTGGATAATTTTTTAGTATGATGTTGCAACCGACCCAAAAGGGTCTCTGAATTATTTTCAGATTTTAATAACCACCCCCGAAATTTAAAAAAAATCAAAAAGCCGATTCCGAAAACGCCATTTTCAAAAATCTAACAAATTTCACATCGACTTGATGATTTGAAATATGATTTGTAAGCATGGCACGATGATGGGATCTCAATATTTACTCTTTTTTCGCAAGTTTTTGAGTTTTTGATGTAGGAATCGGAGTTTTTGTGTTCCTCACCGGTCGTAACTTTTTCAAATATTAATTGATTTTATTGAGTAGTGACTCTATCGTTCGTATCCTATAAATTTATACTATATGAGAATTCATCGGACGAGACGAACCAAATTTTTGAATTAAGTCTTCCAACTAAGAAAATATTCTTCCTCTGTATAGAGCGTGCGATCCCCAGAAAGACGGAACGAAACGGAAGTGCATCAGAATTATTTTTCTTTCCCACATGGCCGGAAAGGCCGATTTCCTTACCCGCTGAGAGATACGGAACTCCAGTTTTACCGAGCAGGGGAGTTTTGCCTCCCATGGGAGGGAAGGCCGTGAGTAATGAATTTTCCTCCCAGTCCGCTGCGTATGTTTCCGGTAACAGCGCCATCGGACGGAACAAAATGATGGAAAAAAAGCGCGTCGTTCATGATCGTTTGTTTGTTCGTTGCGAAGCAGAAAGTGAAATAATAAAAAGCAGAATAGCATGACTTCCTTGTCCTACCTAAAATTGCGCGTTCGCGATCGTGCGTGGTCGTGCCTCTTTGCGGGTAGGAAATCGGCCTTCCGTCCATGTGTGAAAAAAAATATCGTGTGCATCACGGGGTAAGTTTTCGCTCCCTTCCCTTGATGCACAATATACTATTCAAATAAAAAATTTGCAAAGAAAAAATAATTTTTCCACACGGCGTGCGCAAAGTTCGATTTTGCGCACGCTTCGCGTGCATAAAATTCAACTTAACGCGCGCTGTGTTGAAAAATGAGGTTCGATACACGTGCGAAAGATGATTCTCGACTCGTGTGATCGAAACTTCACACTCGTCCGAGGATCAACACTCTCGCACTAGTATCGAAAAGTACAAATGATGCACTTCCGTTTTTTTCCGTCTTTCTGGGACTTGCACGCTTTACACAGACGAAGAATCTTTCCTCAGTTAGAAGACTTAATTCAAAAATTTGGTTCGTCCCGTCCGATAAATTCTCATATAGTATTATTGAATTCAAATTTTCTGAAATTAAGAGAAGTTGAAATTCAATAATATTCAAGAAAGTTATGACTGACTAAAAAGATAAGAGTAGATAGGGTGGAGTATGGCTCCTATTTTATTGCCCCCCATAAGACGGCCCCCGCTGGGAGGGGGGGAAGGGGGGAGGGAGTCGCCGGTTCTTGCAGCCGCCATTTTTTTTTTCTTTTCTTTTTTCAAAAGTAGTTCAACCTATGGATTCAAACCTAAGTAAGTTTTTATATTCTAAGGTAGGTGAACTCTGTCGATTCTAGCCTAAGTTCTAATTCGCTGGTCTGGTATATATATATGGGGCTTTCCATGCCATCCGGGACAGGCTCTGACCCTGACCCCTCCCGATTTTTTTTATACTTTGTTCTGATATTCGGTAGACTGAAAGAAGTGCTCGTGATTTGTTTCAAATTTTTATCTCAATTGGTTCTCGATTAACATATTTTTGAAAATTTTCAATTCCTGACCATCGCAAAATGTTCAAACGCCCATATTTCTGGATCTATCAGTCGGATTACGAAATGTGACTATATGAAATTAATCAGAAGGAAGTGTACTTCTCAAAAAAAGTATTTAGGGATAATTGTGCTCTGTCCTTCATAGGGAATTCTTCGTTTAAACATGTAAAATCGATTTTTCTCAAAGTATGACATGATTCATAATTTTCAAAAAATTCTCAAAAATACTTCGAGGAAAAACAAGCATTTTGAGCTATGGTCGATCGTGGCTTTCTCTTTCCTTCTAGACTTTTTTCGAATTTGAAAAATTTTTAATGCTAAAACCGCTCGTACAAGAACCGCTCGAACTTGGCATTATGTTTCATTCATTGTTTTTTATAAAACTAATGAATTAAATAATCAATAATAATCATTTATCTAACTTAATCCCGGTGGTAGCACTGCAGCGATACATCTGAGGATACGTTTTATGAAAAACAATGAATGAAACATAATGCCAAGTTCAAGCGGTTCTTGTACGAGCGGTTTTAGCATTAAAAATTTTTCAAATTCGGAAAAAAGTCTAGAAGGAAAGAGAAAGCCACGATCGGCCGTAGCTCAAAATGTTTGTTTTTCCTCGAAGTATTTTTGAGAATTTTTTGAAAATTATGAATCGTGTCATACTTTGAGAAAAATCGATTTTACATGTTTAAACGAAGAATTCCCTATGAAGCACGGAGCACAATTATCCCGAAATACTTTTTTTGAGAAGTACACTTTCTTCTGATTAATTTCATATAGTCACATTTCGTAATCCGACTGATAGATCCAGAAATATGGGCGTTTGAACATTTTGCGATGGTCAGGAATTGAAAATTTTCAAAAATATGTTAATCGAGAACCAATTGAGATAAAAATTTGAAACAAATCACGAGCACTTCTTTCAGTCTACCGAATATCAGAACAAAGTATAAAAAAAATCGGGAGGGGTCAGGGTCAGAGCCTGTCCCGGATGGCGTGGAAAGCCCCATATATATATATATATATGTAGAGGCCCATGGTTCTCTTCGCTTCGGCAGTATGGGTAAGGCTACCAGATCTGAACGAGTGCAATGCAGGACACCACCATTACTACCCTACCTACCTACCTACCTACCCCCCCCCCCCCCCCGGTAATGCATAGACACAATCATTTTGTTCATTCATTTTCTTATTTAACACAATAAAATAACGTTACAATTATCGATTAAGTATTGCAAACAAGAAAAATTGAACAGTCGAATGAGTGATTTATTGCCTGGTTTACGCAGCGCCGTAGCTTAAATTAATTTGAGGATTGACCAATCAGGAGATTCGATTCACCTGACACGTGGCTAAACCAGCCTCCTGATTCGTCATTCCTTAAATTGAGTTGAGTTACGACGTTGCGTCAACCAGGCATTACATATTTTAAAACAAGTTGAAACGAACCCGCACATAATCTAGGACAATGCAGGACAATTCTTATTAATGCAGTACGAATTAGGGGTGCAAAAAACTTCAGGACACTCAGCTCAGATCCAGGACTGTCCTGCCTAATCCAGGACGTGTGGTAGCCTTAAGGTGAAGTGAAACGTTTGTCAGAACCTCGAAAACGTGAATCGTGAATTCTCCGGAACTACTGAATCGATCTCAATGAAATTTCGAGGGATTACACACAATTGTGGCAGAAAGTGGCTGATTATTTCACTTTTCCAAAATTTGACAAAAATTTCTACAGATTGACGTACCGACCACATAAATCGCGAGATTATTCACTGTTGCTGTAGATAATCGCATTTTCCTGACATTTAGCCACTCCGCAATGAAAAACCACACACTTTGAGCCCAATCCCGTGTCATTTGATGATGAAATGGCTGAGAATTGACGATTCTCCGTTACTCAAAACTAAAAGAACCGACATTCAGTTGAGATCACTACCCGTATCGACATTTAGTTGAGATCACAACAGCTGTACCGAAATTATAGCCAGTTTACTTGCAAGCCGAGCAGTAGCGCCAGTGAAGGTTTCCTATGCCACTCTACGTATAGATTGTTGGTTCCTGCTGCTCCCGCTTGACGGCGCTTGGCAAGAAACACAAATATTGAATATCGGATCGCACACGACTAACCTCACCTGACTGACAGCTAACCTAAAATACGAACAAACGATAGTTAAAATCGTGTTCGAAATTTGCGTAACGAGAAAATATTATTGCTCGTTTATTTAATCTACTTTTTTCTTTCGTACTGTGTCCAAAAATGAGTAACGTATATGAACAATCGATATCGGATCCCAGACGTCATAACCTCACTCGTCTCACAGCTAACCTGAGACTCGAATATAGGATAGAGAAAATTGTATTTATCGTTGATTTATTTCATGCGTATTTTTCATGACGCTGAATTTGTTGAAAACATATGCATGTACTGAAAATAAATTCGAATAACAGATACAAGATCCCAGACGTTATAATCTCACATTTCTGGCAGCTAGCCTGAAAACCGAACATAGGCAATGAGATTTTATTTCGGACTTGAGGTTATAGAGGGATCGATTGGTTAGTCTATTATCTGAATACTAAAAGTATATGCAAATGACGTATACAAGCAGACGAGACATAACCTCACACTTTCGACAGCTAGTCTAACCTAGAAGTTCATTTCAGATTTGAGGTTATGGAGGATCAATTTGTTCGACAACAATCCACATAATACAAGCAGACGACATAACCTCACTCGACTAACAGTTAGTCGAGCATAGGACTCTTTCAGATTTGAGGTTAGCGGAGAGATCAATTCGTTGGACGAAAATCGAAATAATCAAAATGAAGTCGAACGCATGGAATAGATATACGAGCAAGATTCTCTCCGTAACCTCAAATCTGAGATGAAGTCCTATGCTAGGCTATCTGTCAGAAATGTGAGGTTATGTCTCGTCTGCTAGTTGTATCCTATGGTTGTATCCGTCCACTGAAATGTAGATAATCATTCGAATTTATTTTCATTATTCTGATTTGTGTCCAACGACTTGATCCTGAAATCGAGTTCCTATGTTTGGCTAACTGTCAGTCTAGTGAGGTTATGTCGTCCGCTCGTAGTATGGGGAATTGGAGATTTTTGTCTAACAAATCGATTCTGAAATAGAGTCCCTATGTTTGGCTAACTGTCAGTCTAGTGAGATTATGTCGTCTGCTTGTAGTATGGGGAATTGGAGATTTTTGTCTAACGAATCGATTCTGAAATAGACTCGCTATGTTTGGCTAACTGTCAGTCTAGTGAGGTTATGTCGTCTGCTTGTAGTATGGGGATTTAGAGATTTTTATCCAACGACTTGATCCTGAAATAGAGTCCCTATGTTTGGCTAACTGTCTGACGAGTGAGGTTATGCCGTATGCTTGTGTAGTTTGGATTTTCGTCCAACGAATCGATCTCTCCATTAACCTCAAATCTGAAATAAAGTCCTATATGTTCGGCTCATGGAGTAGAAGAAGCCATATCTCCCTATACACGCTGTATTGAAAAAGTGGCACGAATTCTGCACGTAATGGATGGCGCTGTTACCAGCGAGCCAACGCGGACTTCCTGTGAGTGGGAAAATTTACCATACAGTTAGTGACGTCATAATATACCTTGGAGTGCGCGCGCAAGCGTTTGCAGGAAGTTCGGGACTGGTCACTCACAACAGTGCCACCTATTGCGTAAACCCATTTTCAATTCGAAAATAGGTCTCCTTCTACTCCATGGTTCGGCTGTTAGGCTAGCTGTCAAAAGTCGGAGGTTATGTTGTCTGCTTGTATCCGTCGTATCCGTCATTCCAATTAACTTTCATTATTTTCATTGTCTTCCGACAGATCTAGGGAAATAAAAATTACGATAAGAACAAATAGCGAGAGTCTCTACCAGTTGCAATAAACGCATTTTGCCCGCCTTCGTGTTCGTTCGCACCAGTTCGCACCAGCCGACGCTAGGAGACATGGAAACACGTGAGCTTCAAAGATCAGTCAGAGTGGTCAGAGCTAGTAGTGAGAGATGATAATGAAAAAATAATTGGATACTAAGTTTCCGAACAAAGCGTGTGCTAATATGTTAGTCCACCTCATTACTATTCGTACTGAGTTTATTTCCAGTGTCTACGCGTGTGATGGTGCTTATTCTGCCAGATCTCACGCTAACCTCAAAATCTTTTTGCGCGCATGTGCTTCCTACTCATTGCAAGTAGGGTTATGAACAACCGTGCTGGTATGTATAAAATGACAGACAGAAGTAAACATTTTCCTCCTATCATTCCGCTAGATCCCGACAACTCATATTCACGAATTTATCCCTTACTAACTTTGACTCAACTCTTGTTGCTATACAGCTCGACTAAGTGTTTGTGAAATTAGACAGTAGACACAGTGCATTAGCTATACTTACTCATTAAATTTTACTATTTTAATTTGCTCTGAGTAATAATTCAGGGAATTCCGATATCACTCATATCAACCGCTCTGCACGAGAGCGAGGGGAACAACCAAGGTTTGCTTGTCGTACCGATGGAGTTTTCACACAGGGATTTTCTTTGTGTTTATTAATCATGTCTAATTATAAGTTAGAAATATCATTGTGAACTAGTTTCACTCTTATGAACCGCTCTGCACAGGAGCGAGAATAAGTCTCTCCAGCGGAGAGCCACTCGACTGATTGTCGATAGAATCCAAACGGATTTAGAATAATGATCGAGAGAATATCAAACTAGTCATAGAAATGGCATAGAGAAATGTTTTGCTTTCAGTCTCTCCAGCGGAGAGCCACTCGACTGATTGTCGATAGAATCCAAACGGATTTAGATTATTGATTTATAGAACATATATCTAGTCATAGAACCTGCATAAATCGATGTTTTTCTTCCAGTTTCTCCAATGGAGAGCGAGTCGACTATTTGTCGATAGAATCCAAACGGATTAAATACATTATAGTGAACTAATTTCACTTATATCAACCGCTCTGCACAAGAGCGAGGGGAACAACTTAGGTTGCTTATCAAATCGATGGGGATTGTGAACAGGGCTTTTCTCTGTATTCATTAGTCATGTCTGACTTTATTTTTCAGAAATATTATTGTGAACTAGTTTCACTCTTATGAACCGCTCTGCACAAGAGTGAGAATGAGTCTCTCCAGCGGAGAGCCACTCGACTGATGGTCGATAGAATCCAAACGGATTCAGATTATTGATGTATAGAACATATATCTAGTCATAGAACCTGCATAAATTAATGTTTTTCTTTCAGTTTCTCCAATGGAAAGCGACTCGACTAATTGTCGATGGAATCAGAACGGATTAAGTACACTATAGTGGATTAGTCTCACTCGTATCAACCGCTCTGCACAAGAGCGAGGGGAACAACTGAGGTTGCTTATGAAACCAATGGGGATTCTGAACAGGGATTTTCTCTGTATTTATTAATCATGTCTAATTATAAGTTAGAAATATCATTGTGAACTAGTTTCTTATGAACCGCTCTGCACAAGAGCGAGAATAAGTCTCTCTAGCGGAGAGCCACTCGACTGATGGTCCATAGAATCCAAACGGATTTAGATTATTGATTTACAGAACATATATCTAGTCATAGAACCTGCATAAATTAATGTTTTTCTTTCAGTTTCTCCAATGGAGAGCGACTCGACTAATTGTCGATAGAATCCTAACGGATTAAGTACATTATAGTGAATTAGTCTCACTCATATCAACCGCTCTGCACAAGAGTGAGGGGAACAAAGGTTGGTTGTAAAACCAATGGGGATTCTGAACAGGGATTTTCTCTGTGTTTATTAATCATGTCTAATTATAAGTTAGAAATATCATTGTGAAATAATTTCACTCATATCAACCGCTCTGCACAAGAGCGAGGGGAACAACCAAGGTTTGCTTGTCATACCGATGGGGTTTCCAAACAGGGATTTTCTTTGTGTTTATTAATCAAGTCTAATTATAAGTGAGAAATATCATTGTGAACTGGTTTCACTCTTATGAACCGCTCTGCACAAGAGCGAGAATAAGTCTCTCCAACGGAGAGCCACTCGACTGATTGTCGAAGGAATCCTAACGGATTAGATACATTATAGTGAATTAGTTTTCACGCATATCTATCGCTCTGCACAAGAGCGAGGGAAAAAACCAAGGTTTGCTCGTCATACCGATGTGGTTTTCAAACAGGGATTTTCTCTGAATTTATCATGTCTAACCTCTAAGTTAGAAATATCATAGTTGATGAGTTTCAACTTTTATCAATCGCTCTGCACCAGAGCGAGAATATAAGCCACTTTTGCTGCTTGACACTGCGACGATTGTCCAACACAGTGTTGGTACACGTGATGTACCTAAATAATTCTCGATTTGTTCGGGTTGTTAATCAGTGCAATCATTTGCAATATGCCTTGCTGTGTTTATAGACACTGCCGCGAAATAATCGCGATCATTAGTGTACGTATATATATCTTCCGATGCGCGCTGCGCCATCTAGCGGTAGGCAGAGGTACCAAACTTCCCGGTGTCTGCGCCATCTAGCGGTGGGCAAAGATACTAACGTTTGGTAATCTGCCTTACCGCGGTGAAAGGCACCCGGCCGTGGCCTTGAAACGTTTCACTTCACCTTAAGGTAAGGTAAAACGAAAATACCGAACGTTCGGTACCTCTGCCCACCGCTAGATTGTTTGCAAGTAAACTGGCTGCAATTTCGGTATACAGGCTGTGATCGCGACCAAATGTCGATACGGGTTGTGATTTCAACTGAATCGTCAATTCTCAGCCATTTCTCCAACAAAGGACACCGGATTAGGCTCAAAGTGTGTGGTTTTTCATTGCAGAGTGGTTAATTATCGGGAAAACGCGATTATCTACGGCAACAGTGAATAATCTCGCGATTTATGTCAATCTGTGAACATTTTTGTCGAATTTTAGAAAAGTGAAATAATCAACCACTTTCTGCCGCAATTATGTGTAATCTCTGAAAGTTTCATCGCGATTGATTCAGTAGTTCCGGAGAATTCACGATTCCCGTTTTCGAGGTTCTGACAGACGTTTCACTTCACCTTGAGAAAAAAGTACAAGTATATATTATGAAAAGAAATATTGTAACGTGTTCGGACTGTACCACCCGGTAGAACGACCGAACAAGCTACATACGAGCGTACCACCGCGCAAGTAGCCTCGCGCCGATCAGACGACCGTCGGATGGCTTCTCGAGTACTATATAAGACGGCACGCCGAGGCAGTAGCCAGCGTGTTCGAGCCAAAGCGGCCGAGACGACTCCCACCCGTTAAAATAAACTCAATCTTCAAATGGACGAGCGATTCGTACCAAAGCAGTCGATCGACTCACACCTAATCAAACTCACATAACCTCAAATAGGAAGTCACTCGAAGCGAGGTCTTACCGTGTAAAAGAATAGAATTCAGAGCGATATGAAGTTACTCAAAACGAGATCTTACCTCACATTGGAATCACAAAACGAGAGATTGAATAGGCTGAAGCAGTAATTTAGATCAAACTCAAAACAATAAAAAGTATAATTAGCTAAAACAGTAGTTATAACTTCAAAATAGAACAAGAGAGAAAGTTACAATATATGGGGCATCCCATGCCAACTCGACCAGCCCGTGACCTCGACGTCTTCGATTTGGTCCGCGATTTTTTATCTGGTTAATCTACCTCAAAAAGACACTCCAGATTTTTTTCAGATTTTATCTATTATTGGGTTATTTTTAAATCGACTCAGAAGGTAAAAAAACGCGCCACTTCCAAAAAATATGAAAAAATTCACAAAATTTCTAAAATACATAACGAATATTTTCAAATTTATTTCAAAATAGAGAAATCGATAGGTAGGCTAAAAATATGCATTTTTTTTTTTCAATTTAGAATATAATTCACGAGGGGTGAATCACAAGCAGAAATGCGTACACCATATCTCTTTTTCTAAATATCTCCCAGATATCTCCCAATATTTCCCAACATTTCCGACCGTGATATCTTCCAATATCTCCCAATATCTCCCGATATTTCCAGATATTTCCCAATATCTCCCGATATTTTCCGATATTTCCCAATATCTCCCAATATTTCCCGATATTTCCTAATATTTCCCAACATTTCCGACTGTGATTTCTGCAAATATCTCTAAATATCTCCCAATATCTCCCAATGTTTCCCAACATTTCCGACCGTGTGTACACCATATTTCCTTCGTGACTCACCCCTCGATAATTCACATGAAAATAAGAAGTCAGATTGTCAACAATGCATATCCCATATAGTGTCCGAGATTGTGCTAACAAGGCTCTGTCCGACACAAGAAAACCCCCTCATTCACTTCATTTCACACAAATCATGGAATATCTTCTTAAAAAATGGAGATACGAAAAAAAAAAACATATAACAACATTAGTGCTAATTTTATCGAGGAATATTTTTTGTTCGAAATTTTTTTCGATATCTCCATCCATTCCAATCGAAGATTGATTAGAATAGCTGTAAAATCATGATACGTAAAAACCACCTTCGTATTCGAATTCAGCGCGCCAAAAAACATGTAGAAAGAATATCAAAAAAAATTTATTCCTCATATCTGACTTCTTATTTTCATGTGAATTATATTCTAAAAAAAAAAAAAATAAAAAATGTATATTTTTAGCCTACCTATCGATTTCTCCATTTTGAAATAAATTTGAAAAATTTCGTTATGTTTTTTAGAAATTTTGCGAAATTTTTCATATTTTTTGGAAGTGGCGTTTTTTTTTTACCTTTTGAGTCGATTTAAAAATGACCTAATAATAGAAAAAATCTGAAAAAAATCTGGAGTGTCTTTTTGAGGTAGATTAACCATATAAAAAATCGCGGACCAAATCGGAGACGTCGAGGTCACGGGCTGGTCGAGTTGGCATGGAATGCCCCATATATATTTCTTTCTCGCTCTATACGTCCAGTTTCATGCGCTTATCACGGGCACCCACTTTATAATTGCTTATAGTAGTATCTACCTCGTCAGTGAATCAACGCCTAAGGCCACAATGAGAACGGCGAAGACCATACATCCCAAGTAAATACCCGAAATCAGATGAATTCGTTCGACGGGTGGTGACTCCAAATTCGGGTTATCATCGAGACTGGTTGTTGCACCACAGAAATTGGCTCCGCAAATTTCCGCAACTAGACTGCTGTCGAGCGTGATGTTTATTGGGCTGGCATTCATTCCATAGGAAAAAACTGAAACAATGATCAATCATTTGCGGTACGTAGATGGAAAAAAAGAATTGGCTATTGAGAAAAAAAAACATTAAAGTACGACTATTTCGATGGCCTCTAATAAAATTCAATAAACTTCAGAGAGGCTGATTAAAATCCATGTAACTCTGGGATAGCAGATTATAAAGGAAGCAACTTTCGTATCACGATGATAAACCAAGTAACTCTACGGGTACTGATCATAATCCAATTAAGGGGTTAGGTACACTTAGAAAGCAAAAAAAAAAACGTATTTATTATGATTTTTTTACGACGACGGAATTCATTCACAACAAATCTATATTACTCAGTTCGAATCAGTTATATTTTAAGTAATGTCGAAAAAATTTCATACCGTGAAAGTGAAAATCACGTCAGTTATGGTCAATTTTGTAAAGGTCCACAAAAAAAGAGGTGCCCGTGCGGTGAACCATCTGTAGCTTGAACGGTTTATCTGAAACAAAAAATATTTATAAGTTAGTTAGAAAACAACATTCTTAAGTACTTGAAGTGCGATTTTTTTTCAAATCAAAATTTTTTTCCAAATGGCGGATGAAAAAAAAAAAAAATTTTTTTCATGGAACAATGACTCATTTTTCGATATAGAAAAAAAAAATAATGCATTAAATTAAAATATCTTTCCGTCAAGTACTTAAGAATGTTGTTTTTTAACTAACTTATAAATATTTTTTGTTTCGGATGAGCCGTTCAAGCTGCAGATGGTTCACCGCACGGGCACCTCTTTTTTTGTGGACCTTTACAAAATTGACCATAACTGACTTAATTTTTACTTTTTTGGTATGAAATTTTATTTGTAATTACTTGAAATATAACTGATTTGAACTAAGTAATATAGATCCGTTGTAAATTAGTTCCGTCGTCGTAAAAAAAATCACACAAAAAGTGTTTTTTTTTTTTTGCGTTCTAAGTGTACCTAACCCCTTAAGTCTGAGCATGCAAGTTTACAGGGGAAGCAGAGTGAAGGTCATATTAATATATCAATTACCATTTTCAACCGATATCACTGAAAATGTTATTCATCATAATTGTGGACAGGGAATGAGAAATAATTATGGACCACAGGAGGATAGTTTAGGTTCTTAGCCCAGTTTTATTATCGTCCACTATACAAAAAGCCTCTCCGGCGCTCATTCACATACGCCATTTCTCGTTTCTCTCTGCCCCCGCGCCTCACACTTTGCGCACGTCGTCTCGGGCCGTTGGGGCCCTCAGCGCCGCCTTGCGGGCTATTTGAAATTTCTGCCACATAATGTGATAAGTTAGACCTTAGTTCTGAATTACAGAATGGATGGGCTTCAAAGTCATGAACGATTTAAGTCCCGAATGACCGTAAGTCCCGAATTTGCAAGGTCTCGACCGTTCATTATCCCGAACTCGCAAAGTCACGACTGCTCGTTGCTGTCCCGAACGAGAAAAATCACGACCGCTCGCTGTCCCGAATAAGAAAAGTCACGACCGCTCAATGTCCTGAAGCAGCAATGTCCCGAATCAGTATTTTTCAAAGCGTAGATAACGCGTAGGGTTTTACTTTGTATAAAATCAGGTAGGTATGGTAGATTAGCTGGCTTTCGCAGGCCCAAGGGTAGATATACCGGTGATTCCAAGCTTTGTTATTTTGGAGTAAATATACATATTCACGCGCAAAATGAATGGCATTACATGATCATTGCACTTTTCGTTTCATTAACATTCCGTTAGGATTAAGTTTATTCAAGCGTGTGAAATAAAGAACAAAGTTGATAGAAACCAAAAGTGATAAAAAATGTATAAAAAGTTTCGATACAAATATAAGTCGCATCTACATCGAATCAGGGATCTAGCGACCCTACGAATCCGATCACGATAAAGATTGAGCTTTGTCCATTATACAATGGGGCGTTCTATGACAATTGAGGGTAGAAGATACTGAAATTTGAGTGCCAAAATTTCAAAAAAATCGATTTCCGGTTTTTTACGGGAAAGTGTTATTTGAACCCTTATCTATACGTACACAAATCCTTGAGCCGAAAAAAATTTATTATGCCCCGTTTACCCAATAAAACGTTTAATATTACAGTGGAATGTCCTAAGTTCCTTATATTTCGGTTATTGCCATTTCAATTTGTGAAAATAAGTAACTTGAGATGCATTTTTCCATCAAGCTACCACACTCAAGTGATTCACGTGAGATGAAAAACTAATTAACAAATAATGATCATAATAAAAAATAATTTTTTTCAAGTCACTGCTACGTTCTGAGAAAATGTTCTAGTGACTCAGTTTTTTGACAGTTGATTAGTGCTATTTTGATACATAGTTTATGATTTTATCAGATTTTATGTCCTCCGCTGAACAAAAATTCAGTTCATCGAAGAAAAAGTAGTTGTCGCAGGGTACAGGCTTCTGCGTTGCATGAAATTTCTTCAAATTTGGAGAAAATATTCTGTATGAATGTAAGTTAGGGGAAAACCAATAATATTCCATGTAGTATTCAAGTTGTAGACATAGAGATTTGTGATTGTAAAATATTTTTTCCAAAACGATGGAAAACAAAGTCTTACAATCAAAAGTTTGTATGTCTTGTAACGACGCAGATCTGTTCAGCCTCGTAAATGAACCATCTCCTCTTCCTCAGACCGAAGTGACCACCTTAGTTAATAAACCGAATTCAAAGCGAGAAGTCCCAGCTCAAGTGCCCAAGGTCCATTGTAGTAATTATAAGTTCATGTACTAATACTTTTTCCCGTTCCCTATATCTTATATTCCCGTACCGTTCCTGCCCAAAATCATCGAGGGAGATCATCCCTCAATCTCATCCGGCCTGACGGGCCGCCCGGCCTTCGAGGGATTAACCAGGGGAGACGAGTCATCGTATCCCGAGATATGCCTGGAAGAGCGCTGCAATAAGAATCTGTCACATGGAGTAGCCCCTATCCTTCCTCTACCTGTCCCGCACCGGCTTGATCCACCGGTCCAATATGCAGAATTCCGCCTTCCAGGATATCGAAACAAATAGAACACGACGAGACATCTAACAACCCCCTGGCGAAAGCTTGAAGTGCCAAAAGGCCCTGTCAGGCCCGCGACACAACCCGGCTGCAGAAGTCAACACGCCCATTAATTTTATGCGCAATACCCCCCTCACCCCCCCAAACAGCATTTAGATGGAGACAGATCTAGACGCTTCACTTCTTGCTTAGAATCAGTCACGTCAAGTCCTGTTTTTAAGAAAAAGCTCAAATTGTTCTTTTGTAGAAAAATATCGTCTCTAAAGCCTAAAGCCTAGAAATATTACCTTATTAACCTCACTTAGTGAGTGTAGAGCCTTGATTAAGGTAAGATTCCGACTTGAGACGACTCTTCGATCGATAATAGATTGATTAAAAACAAATTCGTTTCTTCGTGCGCAGTTGGGTCAGGCCTCGAGGAGGGTGACGCCATTAACATATAATCGAATTGTCGTGCTTTAGTTTGGTTTAACTATTGATTATTGATTATATTATTGATTATTGTATTCCCCCTGATATATATGGTGCCTTATCGATTGATTTTTCGAGAAAAGACCGTCTATAATAATCATAGCGTCAATAATTGTCGTACCGTCCCTGTTTCTCGTGTCGTATTATTTGTCGTGTGTTTATTATTTATCGTATCGTCAGTCTTCATCGTATTTTTATTATTTATCGTCTAAACCTTGTTTATCGTGTCTTCCTTGTTTATCGTATAATTAGTAGTTATCGTATCGTCGATTATTTGTCTTAAATCGTGTGTTAAATATTTCCGTGTCTCTTTCCTTGAAAGTATTATTAATTGTTCATTTGAATTACCGATAATTGTGATTTGTTAAACTCTCAGAAAATATATCCCCGCGTGGAAAAATAAGTTCGTAGTCAAATACGACAAGAACCTCGACGGCTTGTCGAGCCACGGATCTCTGGAAAAATCGGTCTACAGGCTGTAGATTAGCTAATGTAAAATAATCCCCTTCCCGTAACCCCTTGTCGTTGAAAGTAGTCAGTAAACCCTTATTAAACCTTGAGCTGGTATAAGTATCATTACTTTGATTTATAATTTGTATTAGATTCTCGCGTTCCCTTTGTGTTAATTTGTTGGGGCGTAGTTGCATGGCGTGCCTCGTGTAAAGTTGCCTTGGCCATCTTTGCACGAACTTGTTTGAATCTAGTCCCGACGCCTTGCACTTCCTATAGAAAGACGCCTTGCATGTACTATAGAAAATTCTGTAATACCGACTGGTCCCATTAGTTCCAAGAAGTCCCCAAATTATTGATTTTATAGATTCCCAATCCCCCTAGGTTACCGACCTATAATTTATGAACTATTATTTTAGTGAGATTGATTCCTACCATACCATATTTGTTTTCTTCCTTTTATGTAAATTGTCCTACCTTATCTTCTTCTATACTACCTTATATTCTATATTGTTATCTGTCCTACTTTCCATCTGTGACCTAGTCAGTCAGCTGTTCCGAATTAATTTTTGTTTGAATTGTTTAATTGTGTTAGTCCCGATCCAAGGTATCAGCTTTGATTGTTTTATTTGTTTTATCTTGTGTTTAATTGTTCTAAATATTTATTGATAATTATCGTTCCGAATAAAATTGGTTTCTTTGTGATTAAATCCATAAACCATAAAAATATATAAGTCTACCCTAAATTATTTTGCCCCCATGTTCCCCTCACGCTGAGCCAACCGTATGGTGTAATTGCTGTTAATTAATATCTCCTGTTATTTTACTTTGTTTATTATAATAGATTTTATTTAATTCAATTAATACTATTACTTTAGTTTACCTTAGTTCAATTATTGTTATTATTTCATTTCATTTATAATTATATTATCGTTCAGTTCCCGTCCCCTTTATTTCATTTACCGTGGTACCCCTAGGTACCTGGCGCCCAACTTTTAGCAACCCAAGGAAGGTGCCGAATCTTTGTCAGTCGTGTAACCCGACGGAGTAAAACCCCCCCGTCGGCTCTGCTCGTCACAGTCTATATAACTTGAATTGATGAAATATTATTGGTTCGCCCCTAAATTACATTGATACAGAATATTTCCTCCGAATTTCAAGAAATTTCATGCAACGCAGCAGCCTGTACCCTGTGACAACTACTTTTTCTTCGATGGACTAAATTTTTGTTCAGCGGAGGACATAAAATCTGGGAAAATCATGGACTATGTATCAAAATAGCACTAATCAATTATGAAAGAACTGGGTCACTAGAATGTTTTGTCAAAGTGTGGCAGTGATTTGGAAAAAATCATTTTCAAGGTGTGTATGCTCCCATAAGACAACAACTCCAAAATATGTTTTTCTACGGTTGGAATCATATTGAAGTTTTTGGTCACACACTTCACCAGAGATGAGCATCGAAATTTATAAAGCAAATCAATACCCTTCCAAATGTTTATATTCATTTTACAGAACCAGATTGACAAGTTATCAACCGCACGATTCGCTGCCCGCAGGTCAAATTGCTTAGACTCGACAAGACCAAGTTTATATCAACCGAACTGCTAGAATATACGTGTTGAAATTTTTTCAAGGTGTGATAATTTATATCCTTTATAATGTTTTCCAACTTCCTTGGAATCCTAATTTCTGAAACGCATGATGAAAATGTGATTTCCACTCCAATATTGTAGAAGCTATTTTTTTTTTTAACGTAACATGCTCCAAAACTATTGGCGATGTCGTCTGAAACTAGTTTGGATGATGCAGTAATGAAAATCTTGAATTTTTTGAATAATCTGAAAAAAAAACTTCAAAGCTATTTATTTCAGAACTATGTTTTCGCCAATTGAAAAAGTCACATGCGTCTGAGTTTTTCTCGAAGACTTCTGAAATTTTCAGGGGACATTTCTACACACACTAGCTACAAATTCACGTTAGATTTTGTAAATCGAGACAAAATTACGGATTTGAGGAAAAATAATTGAATTTTTTTTTTTTTTTTTATAAAAAAAATTGTCAAAATCAAAGTATCCTAGCTATCTCTGAAAACCAACGTGGGTTTGTGGCTTATGCATCCTTAAATTTGTGTGTGCAAGCCTAGCAAGATTCAAGAATAATTGAGACGCATGGGAGGTTTTCGATGAAAGGCTATTTCAGAAGCATTATGAGGAGTAACTCTATACTTATTGTTTTAAATGACTTGAAATTTGCACAATGTCTATTTTTTGAGATGGCAAACATGTGTGTTGAATTTTATTCGAAAATAGCATGACCCTGAAGATATCTGAATATCTGCAAAAATGAACTTTGGCATCCTGTAGCGGTCAAACTATGGCCCCAAGTGATAACCGTGTATAGACTTTTTTTTTCCTTTTTCGATTCTCTGAAAACGGATTTTTCCCATTTCTTTTTTAAACCTCATACAGAACGCGTTTTCGCTATTTTAATTGTTTAGCACGCCACCAAGCCTGACACATTGATCTGAGAGATGACTGTCTCATGACTTTTTTCTTCCTTTTTCGATTTCCTAAAAACGGATTTTTCCCATTTTTTTTTTAAACCATATACGCGCGTCTAATGCTTAAGAATGTTATTTTATAGAGAGTAAGAGTAAGAGTAAGCTTTATTTGGTGCTCTGGGACAGGTCCCCTCAAACGCATCAACGGTACAGCAGAAAGAAATCATACCGATAATTAAGAGGTAGTAGTAGTATGAGTATTATCATAAGTATGGGTAGAGAGAAAGAGAGCGAGAAAGAAAGAGACATCATTTATTCATGTCTATGGCGATATGCAACAACGTAAAGAACTACAGAATTACATGGTATTTTAAATCAAATTACTTTGCCTCTATGATGAAGTAATACAAGAGCAATTAAGAGTAACAATTGAACTAGACCAAACAAAAAAAAAATGGGAAAAATCCGTTTTCAGGGAATCGAAAAAGGAAGAAAAAAGTCCTGAGACAGTCATCGCTCAGATCAATGTGTCAGGCTTGGGGGCGTGCTAAACAATTAAAATAGCGAAAACGCGTTCTGTATGAGGTTTAAAAAAAAAAATGGGAAAAATCCGTTTTCAGAGAATCGAAAAAGGAAAAAAAAAGTCTATACACGGTTATCACTTGGGGCCATAGTTTGACCGCTACAGGATGCCAAAGTTCATTTTTGCAGATATGCAGATATCTTCAGGGTCATGAAAATAGCAATCATTTCATCTGATTTGAAAATAGCAATCGGTTCATCTGATTTGAAAATAGCAATGGATGGGCAGTTTTCAGTATCTCCGACCCTCAACTCGATCAAGATCTGGCAATGATGTTCAGATCTGCTCCGTAATTTTTTACATAAAAGTACTTGTCGAAAAACAAATACTCTATTTTTTCCAGATTTTTCCCACTTTTCATATTCGAGATATACAGTCGGGCTTCTCAATAAGAGGGTTCTCAATAAGAGCGCTTCCCCTTATCCGTGACCGAGCAGTACCACCACTAGTCCAGTCAAATAGACTTAAAGGGAAGAATTTTTGAGGGGTAGATTGATTTTTCAGGTGAAGGTAGGTGAATGGATACTGAATGATACCCCAATGAAATTTTTGCCGCCCGCCCCCGGCAACTCTCAGATTCAGGGGATTAAATGTTCAGAATCTCAATATCTCCAAAAATAACCACCCGATCGTAAAATGTTTTGAACAAAAGTTATTCTAAATAAAAAAAAAAAAAAAAAAAAAATTATATCAAGTTTAACACCGTGTTTCTAAAATGAGGGCGGTAAACCGATGTAGAGATTAGAGATAAGATAGAAGAATAGAGATAATAATAATCAATATGTGAAATGAAGATATTTAGCATACGTCATATCAGAAATCTGCGTTGACACGACGTTGAGACAGAAATATAGACCTTGCGCGATTAGACACAATAAAAAATAAAAATGTTAAATGTTGAAAAAGATGTTGCCATTACGTACGTCCCATAAAAAATGAGGGTCACCGGACATTTCGATCAGAAATCGTCGATTGCATTGACTAATTATCACGTGCGCCGGCCGATTCCGCTAGCGTGGTTACAACGATATGCACTTAGCAGCGCCGCATGGCGTCAGCTATGCTCCGATCAGTGGGAAAATGAATCGTAGCCGCGAACCACATTCATAATGCAATGGAAATTTACATCGTTCATGCCACTGTTGATGCCGAAATTCTAGCGCGTGTAAATGTTGCCGCTTATATCGGTGGAATTGTAAAATGATGGCCGGTCGGACAATGTGAGTCAAATCTAACTGTTAATATAACACATTTCGTTTCGTATAATCCCACACATGGGCATGATACATATTTCTAAAAACATATCGTCTCATACTTTTATTATTATCATACCTGAATTCATTATTATATCGTTTTTCCGATTTTTATAATCGTAGACCTTTCATTGACTAGCTACTGCGCTCGTACTACCTCAACCCATTGAACATGCAAACGCACTACGAGTATCGGTGTGAGGCTGGAGGGGGAACAGCCAATGAGAGTGCTGTCAGGTGGTATAGTAGTGAATTCTGTATGCATTAGTGTGTCGGCGAAACCCACACTGCGCAAAGCGTTAGGGACGTACCGTCAAAAACTGGATAATATTAGTATGTTTTATTCCTCAGTTCAAATTGTGCGATCATGTACGCTCCTGGGCGTGCCATCCCCACTCCCGACTCCGCTCGCTCGGCCGCGAGAACTACGTTGTTGGTGTCTCATAGTGTTACAAGTGAAGAAGAAGCAATAACTTCTAATAGAGCATAGCAACGCGCGGCGCGAATCAAATTCTAATGGATGTGAACAATAGTATATTGTGCACCGAGAGCGAAAACGGGCGATTGCGCGCTTACAAAGCCGAGGGGTTCTCAGCTTTGTACAAGGCGCGAGCGCCCGTTTTTATCGAGGTCCACATACTATTTTCTTCAACAGCGGAGCAAAAACGCTCGGTTTCGCTCCGCTCGAGAGGGCGATGGCAATCGCCCATTTTCGCTCCTCTCGAGCGGAGCGAAACCGAGCGTTTTCGCTCCGCTGTTGAAGAATAGTATATTACGCATCTAGGGAGGGATAGTGAGCTATTCCAAACTGCGTGTGAGATTGACCCGAGCCGAAGGCGAGGGTGGCAAAAACGCAGTTTGGGATGGCCTTTTTCAGTCCCGTGTGACGTATACTATTTTTCACTACCCTCTGGCATCGGAAAATACGACTTGCCGCTGACGCGAGGGGCCAAAAGTCGTACTCTCCGTGCAGGTGTGGTAAAAACAGCATGGCCGACGGGTCGACGGTTGTGTTAGCAAAGTCCACTCGATATGGACAAAACTTAATACCCCGAAAGTGATACCTATTTGTCGCTGAATGTGCGCTATGAGCGACATCGAAGGCGCCTTCATATTTTCGTATACTTACTTCTCTATGCCAGTGCCCTCTACCAGTAACAATCCGAACAACAAGGTGGACAAGTGAGTGGGGGAATGTACGAGGGCACGAGGATATGAGGGTATGTGGGCGCACCATCACCAGTTGGAACACGGCCATAGTATAATTATAAATAGTATCATCACAGTATAATAGACTGATAGGTATTTTGGTTATGAACGAATTTTTTCGATCCGAATACAGGAATGGGTTCAAAATAAATAAAAAAGGAAGATTCGTTGAATTTTAGCCCTTAATTTTAATATTAAGCCATGCCGGATTACATCTGATAGAGGCATGTCTTATGAACAATTGAGAACCAAAAATTCCAAGATCGGTCCAACGCTGGGTCTGATTCTTTCCGCCAACCGAGTGATTTTGTATTTTCCTGTCTTTAGCGCACCCACTATTAGACCGGAAGTAGTACATGATGTAAGATATGGATAATGAAGGTCAAGCCCTCCCTAAACATGATGATTTTTTTAAATTTTATCAGAGTCTTCAAGTTGATAAAAAAAAGGAAAATTGTTTTTCAGAAATTCAACCCATTTAAAGGTGTATATACCCCCTTAAACAAATTAAAATAAAACAGTCAATTGAATTAAAAAAATTTGTAAAATACACTGAGAAACTTTTCCTGGTAAAGATTCCAATAACTGCGAGTAAATCTGGGATATATGTGCTCATTTGGCAATATTTCTTACGGTACCGGATAAATCTATCATTCGGATAGAGCATTCTGATATTCTGTTAGAGTAACAAATAATAAGCGAATAGCAAAAGTTACTGTCCGCGTATAGGAAAACGGAGAGTAGTAAAAGATGGCATAGATATTAGTAGGTATTCCTAGAGGGATTCGAATAATAGACTAGTCGAATAAGACGTTTTGCTACACATCCCTGCTGGAAGTAAAAAGATAGAAAAGGATGGAAAATTGTGGGATAGAGAAAGATAGACATTTTCTATCCGTCGCAACCATATGATTTGCATCCCTCAAACGATATCTTTTTCTATCCATAACTCTATTCGTCACGCTTCAATAGCTATCTCTTTCTATCCATTAGTTGAATCTTTACTTGTATGTATCTTTTTGTATCAATGAGTCTATCCCTTACGTTTTACCGAGTTTATCTTTTTCTATTCTAAGGTAAGTCATTGGAGTTGATAAATTCGTATCATTTTCTATCCACATTTATCTATACATCGCTATCCACAAAGTGTCTCCGAAGGTCTATCCATCCGAATACCCACTCAAATCTTTTATTGTCGGCAGCCATTTTTTTTCTGTTAAAAAAAATTGAATCATGAAGAACATTCATAGTTGGATAGATTCAGACGGCGGAGTGTGTGGGGTAGAGCTGTGAAATCTTTTTCACATTTTCATCGCTCAGTCGGGGATTCGAACCCTCGACGGTCAGATTACTAGTCGCACACCATAGGCGCTGCGCTACGTTCTCGTCTTGTCGTTACAGTACACTAATTCTACACAATCACTGTGATGGGGTGGGGACTTATGGAAGTCAACGGATAGAAACTTTATCCACTTGAATTACTTTCGATCCTTTGGATAGAAAGGGATAAAGATAATGAATCTAACCCTATCAATGGTCTATTTTTGCGAATCTCTTGCTATCTTCTTTTGAGTCCAAACTAGGGCCTATCCTTTCCAATCTCTAATTTCCTTTCTAATCCTATCCACCATCTATCTACGTAAATCTTCTTCTATGCGATTTAGATCCAAACTAGGGCCTATCCTTTTCAATCTCTAATTTCCTATCTAATCCTATCCACCGCCAATCTATGTGAATATTCTTCTATCTGATTTAGATCCAAACTAGAGCCCATCCTTTTCAATCTCCGATTTCTTATCCAATTCTATCCACAGCTTATCTATCTGAATCCCTCTGATGGTCCGCTTGAAATAAGAATCGCGCCTATCTTTGCGTATCCCCAATTTCTTATCCACTCCTAACTATCTGAATCCCATTCGATGCCTATTTAAATTCAAAGTTCCGCCTATGCGTTTGTATCCTTAATTTTGCATTCACTTTCATCCACAACCTATCTATCTAAATCCCTCTGATGGTCTGTTCAAATTCAAAGTCCCGCCAATCCATTTGTATCCCTAATTTCGTCGAATGTCTGCGGAATAGTGAAAAGTATATTTGAATCTTTGATTTTCTATCCAATCTTACCCACGGTCTATCTATGTTAATCCCTTTCAATGTCAATTATAATTCAAAGTCGGGTTTATGTATTCTTATCCCCGTGTTCTTATCCAATCTTATTCACAATCTATCCATGTTAATCCCTTTTAATGTCAATTAGAATTCAGAGACAGTCCTATCTACTTATACCGGGAATATTCGGTGAATTAGAACGATCCCCTTCCTACGACCAAACCAACACAGGCGCGCACCGCGTGCGTGCGGCTCCGCGCTAGGCCGAGTCCGCATAGCCCACCTCGATACTTAACCTAAAAAGCAATCATCGCACTGAACACGGAAAAGAATGAACGCGAATAAAATGAATTTGCCTGATGTGAACATTTATTTTCGAAATTTATGAACGAATTTAAAATCAAATATTAATCAATTGGATTTAAGTATTGATTATCAGTGTTTAGGATCGATATTTGAGACGAAGTGTAACAGGTAAGTGAAGGGTAAATCATTGAAGACAACATGGTCAAAAATTGTTTTATTTATTGATTTATTTATTTATTATCAGAAAAATGAAATTTATCAACGATTATTGGTTAATCGAGGGATCCATTGCTGTTGAATTATGGCGTACGTCCAAACTTATCGGAGATTGAATGCTTGGGAATCGAAGAGAGGCTACCGATGAGCCACTGTCGAACGTAGTAGACTTTTACTCGAACCATTTTTATTTCTCAATGACTACCTCTATCGGAGCCCGAGTGCTGACATGTACCTCAGCGAGGCTTCATAACTTGCGGAGGGGCTTTGTCGCAGGAGTTTGTAGTGCGATGAGGTAGCGTACGAGGAGCTTCGTTGCAAGCGTTTGTAGCACGTCGACGATATGCAGTCCTTCTCTGGACTCTGGCGAAGCCTTGCCGCACAAAAATTTGATAGAAAATGCTCGCCGACGCACTGCGAACTCTGGCAACGACGCTCCTCGTACGCTGCCTCATCGCACTGCCCTAGTAGAAATTTCGTGTGAATTTCCCCGATAATACAGAGGCCCTAGCCGGGCTAACTCTCGGAATTCCGAATCAGGGAAGCATACCTAGTCCCCGGCTAGGCATGAGCTAAACTGTTACTGCTTGTCTGCGCCACTAGCGGGACTAGCGTGGGCCGAAAATGGCTTCCTCGTGTTCGCCTATATTAGGCACACCTTGAGTACACCTATACAAATATGCGTAGTCCCTGACTAGGACCTCGCTAGTGTTCCTTTTGAGGTTATACTTTGCCCGCAAGGGCGATAAGTCTTTAAAGAATTGATTGACTGATCGATTGAGGTTATACTTGAGTTAAACTCTGCTTCAAAAGTGAACTATAGCAGCAGTGCAATTATTTCGTGTCCACTATTAGTGTTGTTCATATTTCATCAGTGTTTCAAACATTTTATTAGTGTTGTTCATATTTTATGAGTGTTGCATAAATTTCAAAAAAACAAGATGAATCGCAAAAGACTTCGTTCACAGGCACGCGCCAGACAACAAAAGTTCCGAACTTTGAAAAAATTTGCAAAGGAATTAATTGTATCAAGAAATAGGTCTGCAGAACATAGTGACAATGAGAGTAAGTATACTCTCTAAATGCATAGGAATTATATTTTCTATAATCGATAATTCCAATAACTTAATTTTTGCAAAATTTGCTAATACATAATCTGTATAATATTTTATATTGAATGTTCCATAGACAGAATTACTAAATTTTCAATTACTCCAAAAGTCGATCAATTTTTCATGAATTTCATCGCATTATTCGATGAAGAAAAACCTTCAGCCTTCATACATACATGCACTACAGTCCTATTTTCCAATGCAGCTGATTCGAGTGAAGGATCTATAAGTGCTGACCAAGAATCTTGCTCCACACAAGAACCATTGAACGATGTCGACCCAACTGATTTTAATGAAAGTTCAGAAGATATCGAGGTGAATGAAGAAGAAAGAAATCGTACGATGAGTGATAATGAAACAAGTCTTAGTACTGAAGACGATTCATCGGACAACGAGAATCTTTCGGATCCTAATGAGAACGAAGGTAATGAAGTCGAAGAATTTGATGAAACTTGGGAACTGCAGAAGTGGGCGACGGAATCGAAACTTCCACACATCCATCTTGATAAACTCTTGCATATTTTGAGGCAAAGGTTACTCCCGAACTTACCTTCCTCTTCATCTACCTTTTTGCAAACATCATCTGCAAAGTATACTTTAACAAAAATGAAAGACGCAAGTGGCAATTTAGATGGTGAATTTGTGTATTTCGGAATCAAAAAAGGCTTACAGGCATGCATCAACACTGCAGCTCACGAACAAAGTAACATCATTTCTCTACAGATAAATATTGATGGAATACCTCTATTTAAATCAGGTGTGAAAAACTTTTGGCCAATATTATGCAAGATTCACAATGATCCCAATATTTACGAACCCTTTGTAGTCGCCATCTATTCAGGTTACTCAAAGCCAAAAAATATCGTGGAATATTTCGAAGAATTTATAGCTGAAGTGAATCAACTCCATCAGCAGGGCATTGAAATATCTGGAAAATACTTCGAAGTGAGGTTGCAGTGCTTTATATGTGATACACCTGCAAGATCATTTGTAAAATGTGTAAAAGGGCATGGAGGTTTCTATGCATGCGAGAGGTGCGAGACTCGTGGGGAGAGAATTGATAGGACAACAGTGTACCCATTTGATGCTGCTCAAAAAAGAACGGATGAATCATTCAGAAGCTATTCCCAACCAGAACACCATAATGGCGCATCGCCACTATTACAAATTCAACCACCAATTGATATAGTATCAAGTTTTATTTTGGATTTCATGCATTTAGCATGTTTGGGTGCAATGAAGAAATTATTAGAATATTGGCACGTGGGTGATTTAAATTTAAGAATGGGATTACGGGAAAAAGAAGAACTGTCGAGAAGAATGGCAAGTCTACGAACACAAGTTCCTTGCGAATTCCCAAGAAAACCAAGATCTACACAGTTTCTCAATAAGTTCAAAGCAACTGAATACCGATTCATATTACTTTACGGTGGGCCAATTGTGCTGAAGTATATTCTGGATAAAAATTTATATGATCACTTTCTTTTACTACATGCTGCATTTAGAATCTTGTGTTCGAAAGAGCTATTGCAGAAATATAAGACTCAATCAAAAGAATATCTAAAGAGCTTTTGCTTAACACTGAAAGATTTATACGGTCCGAAAGCCCAAGTGATCAATATGCATAATATGATTCACATTATCGACGACGTAGATTTCATGGATTGTACCCTCAGTGAAATCACTGCGTTTCCATTTGAAAATTATCTTGGAAAAATAAAAAAACTTGTACGTAGTGGGAATCGTCCGTTAGCGCAGTTTTGTAGGCGTTACCATGAAATGAATATGTTACATAACAGGCAGGCTGTAATACCGCGTACGATAGAAATTCTTCGACAAGATGCTGCGAGAAACATATCAAGTCTAAAATTCAAGGATCTAACTTTGACTAACAAAGCCCCTGACAATATCATCATGATGTTCGATAAGACGATTATTAAAATAACACGAATGTTTCTTGACAATGGATCAGTGATAATAAATGGGTTCAAGCTGAATATCAAGAAACCCATTTATGAATATCCCTGCAACTCTAAATATCTAAAAATATGGCAGCTACATGAAGAACCGTCAGAGGATTTCCTGACGTATCGTACAGGTGATATCATGAACAAGTTGATTAAACTTTGCCTATCGATGAAACCAGAAGGAACTGAAAAAGTATACGTCATTCCTGTGTTACACCATTCCTAGATAGGTAAGAGATAATATAAACTTCGCACTTCCATTCAAGATTTTACGTGTCAAAACAAAAAGAGAAATTACATCCCTTTACTCTAAAACTGACAGCACAGCAAACTTGCTGCTGAAGTCTATGTGAAACTTGGGACTTTATCTTATGAGATTTTTTTTTAATTTTCAGTTATTTGTAATTTATGTTTAAAGTAGACCAGGAGTGTTTGAGTTTATATAGTGAAATATAAAAGTTCTGGGCGTTTTTGATTTTCTGAGGAAACTTCAGCAAAACATCCCTTATTTGCATCTCAAAAGATTATACTTTTTTCTGAACACTTGCTACTATCATTCAATAATAATGTACAGTCGGACCTCCCTTATGTTGGTACCTCAGTTTGAGAGAGCCTCGCAATTGCTTTGAATTTCCAAGAATTCCCCCGTCGCCCCGACCATTCCCCTTGCGCCTATACTTCATCTATGTTCGTTACAGCTAAACCGGTTTCGGTGACGTTCACCTCTCTTCGCGCCCCTCTACAGCCTATGAGCTCAGTACCTCCCATAAGTTGAACGTCGCTCAAGTTGAGCAAAATTCGGGGAATTATTTTCAACTTACGGGAGGTCCGACTGTATATGAACCCTGACCCCCTTCGATTTTATCCGGAATTTTTATTTTTTTTTGTATTGTACCAAAGCCCTAGAGAGCAGTATAATTTTTTTTGTAACTTTTGAAAAATAATTTCGGAAATATTTCTTGAAATTTGGGTCCACATATTTTACAAAGACACTTTACGAGTCGAAAGAAAATGTTTGTAAACTAAAAAAATTATAAATTTCTTCGGAATTTTCCAAAATCTCATCAAAGAAATATGCAGATTTTTATTCGTATGTAGAGATTCCCTTTTCGATGGCGGGAATGTAACGTACATATCCACATACAGGCGTTGTTCAAACCTGAGCATTATTAGGCATTTTTTTGGCGAAGCTCGGGTATACCAATCCAACTATACCCAAAGGGTACCAACATATAGTTCGAGTGACGCACTATACTGTGGGTAGGTTTGGGTATAGTTAGGTTGGTATACCCGAGCTTCGCTAAAAAATGCCTATAGTTCGAGTTTTCTTCGTAGGCTGGATTTCAATATAAGAATATAGTTCTTCCCTTCCTAACGATGTTGGAATATCGTGAGCCATCATAACAATTACTTGGCACGAGACTGCTGAGTTCCTCGATCAAAACTATATTTCGCGCCGGCCATTTCGCCAAATCGCCATTTTCATAGAATAGCAACAGGGTGCCGTGTGGCGTGCCTTTGTTCGCGGCGTGCTACATCCCGCCAGCGTATTGGGACATCGAATTGCTGCGAGTGCAATTGCTCGGAACCTGAAGGTAAATGCCTGTGTTTATCATTGAACATTCGTATGACAATCAATAGATTTTCATACATTGACGATTAATTGTGATTCTTATATCTCAAGACTTATGTTAACATAAATATAACCTATAACTTGCATGTTTATTATATTCGTTGTACGTTTCTCAACAAATTCCTTTAAATGGGGTCGTCCGAAAAAAAAATTCGTTTTACTTTTTGGGGCGCATGAAGTATAAAATAACTCAAAATAGTGGAAACATTTTTTTTTTCCAATGAAAATTGCGAATGTTATAGACAATTGAATTTCACTGATTTTGATATACATAGATATACCTTAACATGGTAGACGTCATAAACTAGTAGTTTTCAATTCGTTATATATATACTGCAATTTTTGTTTAAACGAAAAAGGAAGAAATACGTCCCAATTATTTTTCCCCAAACTACTGGAATATAAAATAAAAAAAAAATCGTGGACGACCCTATTCCAAAATAAGTTCAAGCCGAATTTGCTTTATGAAATCGTATGCTTGTTTCTAATTAAGTCGCGACCATGTAAAGTTGTTCTTCGTATCAGCCGATTATTCTCTTTGATTATTTCATTCAGAATGTGTGGTTTTTCAGTGCAATGAGTGACTCTGAGGATGTATACGCGTATCAATTAGTCGAATTTGTTATACGCGGTCCAAAGACAATTCGTCAAATTGATTGTGTCCCATCATCATGGGTAATGTTTGACAAAAAGCTTGGCAAATGCGTCTGCAAATTCTTACAACCACCATATAATGCCGAAGACACAAAGTTAATCGATTCTCTCGTTCAGTGTCAAGCTGCAGCTCCAGAGAGTTGGCCAACATACACTGTGGAATTGAGAGGACAAGCTAGTTAGTATCCAAAAATTTTATTCAAATAAAATCTTCGACGTAGTTTTAAAAATTGTTTCACGAGGGAAACGTACACCAATTTCTCCTCGTTAAGTATCAATGTAATCCAGCAATCAAGCGCCGGGAGTTTACATTATATGAATATCATATAGAGGTGAATGTCAAGTATAAGATTTAACATTGTTACAGAGTCATATTCTGAAGGCATGAAAAAACTAAAGTCCTTAGAGAAAAAATTATATGTCTTTACAACCGAATCAGAAGTAGGACCCGAAGAAAAGGCTGCATTGCTCGTAAAATCAATAAGATCAAGAAAACTCAAAAGAGATGAAAAGCGAATCGCAGCTCTCATGACTGTACGACCCATCTCAAGATCTGATAATGAATCAGGATTCCCACCAACTTCTTCAGATAAGGACTGTGAGTGTCTTTCGATAGTTGATTTTTGTTTCTTGTTATTTGAGCAAGTCCTAATGAAATGTTCTCGTCAGATGATGTATTATTGAGTATTTAATACTATTACGATACAACCAAATTTCAATCAACATTTCTAATCTTTGTATCATGCATCAAAGTAGATACTTATTCACCTGTCGCTAGAAAAAATATATCACAGCTGTTGATATAATGTACATTTTTTTCCCATAGTTGATTATATTCATCCATATTTACCAACATGAAAATAAAAATAATTCGTAATACAGACTCATAAATTTTTCACTGCTTTGATATGTTTGCATTTTTTTTAGTACGGCAATAAAAATAAATTCAAATGAAATTTTCAATAGATATGCCAACTTCCACGCTAAGATGATAATATTTCTTCCCGTCAACATATAATTGTAACAAAAGGGTGAAAACTCCAACAAATAATTTTTGAACTGATATCTTACCGCTTGTCGAATCTATTTGTGCAAACGGGACATAGGGTTCACGTTAATAAGAGTGAAGACTTAATGTAATACCTACTTGGACCTTGCATGAGCTGGGGTGAATTGCACAAGGAACAATATGCCGTCCATTTCTTTTCTTTTTTTTTGCAAATGCTTGCTATTTCTTATGCAATAGAAACCAGCTTATATATACGAACTACAAGGATTACGTCGAGCTTCCATGTGCACCAGCGTAACTGGTGTATTCAATTAGTACAAATTGGTGTAATATATGACTAATGCTTAGACTGACTGAAACAATTGAACCAGATTTAAAAGCGTATTTGAAAATGAGGTTGCATTTCAACAAACTGCAAGGGGTGTATCATTATATTGTCCATTTTACAGGGTCGGATTCAGATAACAGTAGCGTAGTGTCACGAAAAATAAGCAGGAATAAAAATCTGAAAAAAGTTGATCACCAGACCATTAAACCGCAAAATAAACTAAAGAGAAGTTTTCTAAGTAAACGAGATGCTGATAAAAGCCGAAGACTGAGTGTGCAAGGTATTATCTAAAATTTTGAACTGAGATGTTTTTACAGATGTATTTCATAAAGTAGAGTAGGCTGGACCTATGAGTTTCATGTATAGCTGCATTTTTCTTCTTTCATTGAAGCTACTAAAAAGGACATTGATATTGCACGCCACAACCGTGTCCACCCGCAGAAGAAAAAAAATTCTGATGACACGATAAATATCAGCCAGCTGGATTTGGAAGCACCGAAAAAAAAAATTGAAATAAACAATAACAGATTTCAACTCATGGAACCCACATGCTCTGGTATATCAGCTAATGATTATAAGCGTTAATGTTAAGAAATTGAATCTAGTGAAGTGAGTCGTTATATTTATCTTTTTTTACAGGAATAGGAAAACAAGGGCGTTCTTCCTGTTCGTCGCGTACTGAAAGCGAAATTAGTTCCAAAGTAGTTATGGATTCTTCAGAAACTGATAAAACCGCAGGTTCACGCCAAAAGTCAAAAAGCTCAAATAAGATCATTGATAAAGAACCAAGCACGAATAATGGTGAATACATTTCAAAATCGTTTAATGTTGTCGTATGAATGATTGGATAAACACTTCATGATGAATTCTCCATAACCATATGTTAACTGTGTTGATAATACGATATGTAATTAGTACAAATGAATGAGTAAATTCTGTGTTACTATCATACGTTTCATGATTTCATTGTTGTAATGTTTTTTTTCTTTGTTTTCCAGAGTTTGATCTCATAATGAAAGCTATAAAAGGTATCAGTATAGACATTCAAGAATTATCAAAGAATATGCAGGATTTACGTTCATTCGTTGAGAACTCTGCACGTCTAAGGGATGTCGCTGGTGCCTATCAGGAGAATTACTTGGAGAAATATAACTTTGAATTTCCAATCACAGAATATGATGAATTTGTGGATTTTGACAACAAAATAAAAGCTGACAAGAATTTGCGAAAAGATTTGGTAAAAGTTGAAATTAGTTAACAAGATTTCTGTATATCTATATACATTGAGGTATCGAATGTACTAAATAACTGCATTTGTATCTCTAATATCTCAGCACCATCATCTGTTTGTTTTAAGCTATCCCCTCAATATCCCTCATTTTCAAAATTCTTTTACAGATTTCTTCATTACACTTTTATCTCGATCGGAATAACATAATCTCCAGAAGCATTACAAACATCTTAAAAAGATATCTCGCGAGAGATGTTGTGCGTCAATTCACAGCTGTGCGACAATGCAAGGGAAAGATTATCTTCAAAGACACCACATTTTGCCACTGCATAATGAGTAATACATGTGATAAATAAGACGTGACGAAATGAATTATTCGTTTCAATATAATTCATAAGATCTTATAACTTTTCTATTGTATATTTCTACAGAAGTTATCACCACTAAGCATCGCGATCCAAAAACAGGAGATCCTGTCACTGAAAAAGTCGTGTATACTGGCCTTGGTTCTGTGTTAACAAATGCGAAAGATTGGGATGGGAATAGGTCGATACGATGAAAATAATGCCCTTGAACTGAACCTGATATAAAACTTCGACTTCTAAGATGGATCGTTTTTTTAACCTAGTTATTAAGTGTATTGTTTGATATTAGTACTATAATAACCATGCAATAATTGTCAAAAATAATTGACTGTGATTTCTATAGTAATATAAAGAAACCAAGAGGTTTACTAGAAAGTTCAGTCAGTCACAGCCAACTCGACATTACCTAACTTTTTCATCCGTTTCTCCCAGGTTGGCCATCCCCTCTTTGATCAGTTATTTGATCATTTCACGGCGTTTCACAGTTTAAAATTAAAAACGGGATGGCCAGCCTGCGAGAAACAGACGAAAAACCTGGGTAGTGTCGAGTTGGTAAGAAACTTCTTCAATCGCACATAAGATAGATCGTTTTCTTGACCTAATTATTAGGTTTATTGTTTTATATTTACTAATAAATAGTACAGTAGTAATGTTCATTAATGGGTTCGTGGTGGCTGTTATTTCGGACTTTTTCGGAAACGAGACTCCATTCTAGTCGTATTTCATGTGCCGATAGCCGAAATAATAATAATAATAATAATAAATATTATGACCCCTCATAAAAATAATATAATATTATTTTATTGATTATATCCGAAAAAGTCCGAAAAAAACAGTTAGCCACCGCGAACCCATTAATGAACATTACTGTACTCTATAACCATGCAAAAATTGTCAAACATAATTGAATGTGATTTCTATAGTAATATAAGTACGATCGTACATATAGGATGGATCGTTTTCTAAGTCATATGCATATGTATAATTGGTACCTATACGCTGATTAGTAAATTATCGTACATGATTACATGATTCAATTCATTCAACTTCAACCTTACCTTTCTAATTTTTGCCTTTCCTATTAATAACCTTGTTATGCTGGCCCAGTCTAGCGCCGGCATAAAAAACTGACCAGGCCCTAGCAAGTTTGGTATAACTAGTGCCTAGACGGGGCGTGCGTTACGAATCTGGCTAGGGACTAGATAATTTTCCTAGCTAGCGCCCTGATAAGACCAGGAAATACTAGCAGATGCCTGGCCGGGGCCCAGGTACAATTTCTACTAGGGTGGGAACATCTGCGACGAGGCTTCTTCGCCTGCTACGAGACATGAACGTTGAATGGTCGTTAGACGAGTAAGAAATGTTCGATGAATATCGTCGACGGGCTACGAACCCTTGCAACGAAGCTACTCGGTACGCTGCCAAGCCTCGCCGACACTGTTGCTAGCTCTCGTTTACACGATCCCTGCTTGGTTCTCGATCACTCTTCGCAGTCTGATCCCTGAGGTCAGCTTGGACAACGACATCGGCGATATTTCTCCTCAAGAGTTAGCGGGCGATCAGTCACTGGGTACGGAGGATACAAAGTTAACGGATATCGAAAAGACTTACAAGACTTATAAATTCTCATGATAGTCAGTTATACTCTCACCTTGCTGTTTCAGAGGAAGTAACGATGTCCTGGGATGGCAACAGCTTCTTCAACTCGTATGAATTTATTCTTCTCCGACACCTGATTGTCGACGTACTACAAACTCCTGCGACAAATCCCCTCCGCACGCTATGAAGCCTCGCTGAGGTACATGTCAGCACTCGGGTCTCCGATAGAAGTAGTCGTTGAGAAATAAAAATGGTTTGAGTAAAAGTCTACTACGTTCGACGGTGGCTCATCGGTAGCCTCTCTTCGATTCCCAAGCATTCAATCTCCGATAAGTTTGGACGTACGCCATAATTCAACAGCAATGGATCCCTCGATTAACCAATAATCGTTGATAAATTTCATTTTTCTGTTAATAAATAAATAAATCAATAAATTAAACAATTTTTGACCATGTTGTCTTCAATGATTTACCCTTCACTTACCTGTTCCACTTCGTCTCAAATATCGATCCTAAACACTGATAATCAATACTTAACCCTCCGTTGTCACACTACCAAAAAATAACCGGACCGTCACACTGGGTGGATTCCACCCAGTCCATTTTCAAATGACGATCGTGAGAAAACTATCTGTCCGATTTGGATCAAAAAATTACGGAACATTCTCTGAATATTGTAGATTATGCAATAGAAGTCGTTTTGTTGGAAATTGAAAGACAATAGGTTAGAGAAAAATCGTGATTTTGTCAATTTGTGAAGATAGAACAATTTTGCTCAAAAGTCGATGGGTTGAATCCACCCAGTGTGACGACGGAGGGTTAAATCCAATTGATTGATATTTGATTTTAAATTCGTTCATAAATTTCGAAAATAAATGTTCACATCAGGCAAATCCATTTTATTCGCGTTCATTCTTTTCCGTGTTCAGTGCGATGATTGCTTTTTAGGTTAAGTATCGAGGTGGGCTATGCGGACTCGGCCTAGCGCGGAAGATTTGGTAGAAGCACCACTGGTCGCTCAGCCCCGCCCGCCGAGCCTCACGCACGCGGTGCGCGCCTGTGTTGGTTTGGTCGTAGGAAGGGGATCGTTCTAATTCACGGAATATTCCCGGTATACCTTTCCTAATCCAATCTTACCCACAGTTTATCTATGGTAATCCTTTTCAATGATTATTGGAATCCAAATTCAGGTCTATCCATTCCTATCCACGTTTTCCTATCCAATCTTATCCACCATCTATTCATGTTAATCCATTTTAACTTCTTTCCGGCCACTGTTCCATATATGGAACAAAAGTAAAAGTGACCTCTAGCGCGCGTACGTTGTTGTGTTATTTAAAAAACAAAAAATCCTGAAAATTTTTTTTTTTTCACGGAACCAAAAAATTCGGCCGGCAAGAGGTTAATGTCAATTAATATTCAGTCAGCTTGAGATTTTTAATACTATTATCCATATCTGAGTCTAACACCGTATATACCTATGTGAATCTCATGTTATCCCATAGCTAACCAGATCTTGGATTGCGGAACATTTTACCACCAATTGGATCATCTATATAGGATCTCGCTTTCGAGTAGAAATTGCAGGGCCTGCAGCTGCAGTGTGATCACACAGCAAACATACTATGAACTCACCGTAGACAGAGTTCCATAGCAAATTGGGGATATAAAAGGACAGGCGTGATTCGGAATTTCGACGAGCATCGGGAATGATTCAGATAGATAGACTGTGAACAGAAGTGGATACAAATTGGGAATGGATAATGATAATCGCAATTCGGAATTACGACAGATATCGAAAATGATTTAGATAGATAGGCTGCGGACAGAAGTGGATACGAAATTAGGGATTAAAAAGGATGGGCTCTAGTTTGGATCTAAATCAGATAGAAGAAGATTCACGTAGATTGGCGGTAGATAGGATTAGATTGGAAATTAGAGATTGAAAAGGATAGGCCCTAGTTTGGACTCAAAAGAAGATAGCAAGAGATTCGCAAAGACAGAGCGTTGATAGGGTTGAATTCATTATCTTTATCCCTTTCTTTCCAAAGGATCCAAAGTGATTCAAGTGGATAAAGATTCTATCCGTTGATTTCCAGCAGGGAGGCGCTGAATTATATATTTGAATATAATGATAATCGGGGTTAGAAAAGGATAGACCTGGTTTTGGATGAAAATTGTGATAGAAAAGGATTCAACCAGATAGGCGAGGGATAGATTCGGATACAAAATCGGGGTTAGAAAAGGATAGGCCTGATTTCATATCAAGTTTGAGATAGAAAAGGATTCAATCAGATAGGCGAGAAATAGATTCGGATACAAAATCGGAGTTAGAAAAGGATAGGCCTGATTTCATATCGAGATCGAGATAGAAAAGGATTCAACCAGATAGGCAGAGGATAGATTTGGATTCATTTTACTTATTCCTTCGTATCCGAAAGTTTCAAAATAATTCAAATGGATAGACATCCTATCCTTTCACTTCCAGCAGGGATGTGAGAATGCTTACCAGCGAGTATGGTAAATTTCGTCGCTGCGAATTGACGAACAAGTTCGGCGGGTCTCACTTCGTCGATAGATGGCGAAACATCAGAATATTTCTCTGAGTAGTGCCAAATGTTTAGATCCGTTTGTATATAAGAATAGCTAAAAACTACACTATACATGTATCTGCGATGCGTTACTATTGTCAAATAGAAGTCCCGGCCTATTTCCATTAGCACGAACTGCTCTAACCTTTGACCATGGTGAAAATGTTGACTCCCAATTTGCGTTACTTTGACTCACTTCCTCCAACGCCACGAACATAATTTCTTTCAGTGAATGAATAGACTAAAATGCTGTTACGTCCTGAATATATCTTATTTAGAAGATGCGAATCGCTAGTTAAATCCTATGAGGTTCTGATCTTGAGAAGGTAGAGTCCTATGTTTCTTACCGAGTCTTAGATAACTATTTCTTCGGGACGTCGTTTAACTCGTATCTGCTGAGAGCAAAATTATTTAAGAAAAGCCGGACCTGTGTCCGACCCCTTTCGATTCGGCTGATTTTTTGTGGGCTTGCTACTAACCTAGAGAGTAGTCAAGAGCCAAAATATTGAGCCCCGCAAAAATTTATTGGCTAAGCCAGAGCCATTTTTCGTCTTTTTTCACATTTTCGACTTGAATTCGGGTATTTTTGATTACGCAGAGGTTTTTTGTACTAAGTGGCCATAAATTGGTTTCTTTATGTAAAATTGACCAAGGAACAAGAATATGGCTACAGATTTGACCCACGACGAATACCTGCAGAAATATTTGCCAAAAACACTCAAAATTGACCAAAAAAGTCCCAAACTTGGGGAAATGATCAAGATTTCAAAAATTTTGCAAATTTTTCCGAATTCAAAATTTTTACCGCTGTTACGTCCTACTCCACGTTCCTCTGTCCAACCTTACTATCATATCTCCGTACACCCTGTCTTCCCACCTCGCTACCTTTCTCACGCTGACCTGCTGCATCGGTCAGCAATCCTCTCATCCCCACCTTGCCTACAATCATCCTCTTTACTGACAATCCTCATTATGCCATTCTAATAGCAAACTCACTTTTCTGTCAATCTCCATCTCCTTTACTTCTACTCTCCCTTTTAATCATACATTTTTCACTTTTCAACGATCCTCTTTACTGACAACAAGGGACTCCAAAATTTACTTACCTTGTTCCACCTACAGTACTTATTAATAAATCTTAGTTCGTTAACCGAGTTACTTTTGTCCTAACCATCAACAAATCCCTCAGTTATATTCTGATATTTAAAACAGGGGACAAGACCCAATGCCGGATTAAGCATCTGAGCGCCCCTAGGCTTTGGCTAACGAAGTGCCCCTTGGCGGCACAATTCGAATGAAATTATGATTATGGGAGAATGGTTATTGAAATAATTGCAGATGGTTTTTCGGTTAGTATGGTTTTATGATTCACGTGAAACGTTTTCTAACCTTGATCTACAAATTTATCAATTAATTTTTCGTAGTCCATATCGCAAACGAGATCGTGATTAGCGGCTTGAAATGCGATACTACTTAGCCGATGGTTGCTAATTGTATTGCGGAGGTAGTTTTTTACGCGTTTCAGAACAGAAAAGAAACACAGAAAAATCTAAACCTAAATCACGATTGACCCATCGTAATTTAAGATTTCATAAGCGTAATTCACGTTTTCATTAGCGTAATTTACGTTTTTACGGAACACGTGAATCACGCTTTGCGTTGTCTTATCGTAAAATAGGATTAAATGTACTTTACGTATGATTTCGGATTCGTAGAGTGAGACAATTTTTACGACAGCGCAAAGCGTGATTCACATTTCACGTTTTCCCTAAAAACGTAAATTACGCTCATGAAATTGAAAATTACGATGGGTCGATCGTGATTTAGGTTTAGATTTTTCTGTGTGAACGTTCGCCACTAGCATCTATCATATTTTGAGCTTCAAATTTCATAACGAGACCATTCTTAATAACAGCGGAGCGCTGCTATCGCTACATAAAATAGTAAATGCAAATGGGCGAGGCGTGAAAGACTGTTATCTGCAGGGTGCACACAATACTTTGTAATAAAAAAAATATGTCAAGTGTTTTTTTCATCATTCTGCTTCCATCATTCTGAATGGAAAGTTTATTGTCTATGAAGAATATCAATTTTCAAAGCTTATGATTCGGGAGAAAAGCGATCCAACAGCGCCCGGCGCCCCCTAAACCGTGGCGCCCTAGGCTATAGCCTCGGTAGCCTAGTGGGTAATCCGGCACTGCACTAAATGCAACCGAATCACTTAACTTTATCACATAATTAGTTGTAAGCCTTAACTTGTAAAATGCCTGACTCAAAGGAAGCTAACGTTCCGTACCTACCGTGGGAAGTCATTATTGACATGAGTCCAACATTCAATGGATCTAATGTAACGATAGGATCCTTCATTTCGAAAGTAGAAAACGCAAAGAAACTGATAAATCCACGAGATCTGTTTACTCTGACAGTGATCGTACGTTCGAAAATTGAGGGTCGTGCCGAACGAGCATTATCGCGACGTAACCTTGATTCTATACATACAATTATCAATGATCTGTAAAGATACTATGAGCCTAAACGACGATTAACAGACGTACAATCAGCAATAAATAACGCGTACCACGAACAAAACGAAAACGCACTAAATTACGGTACCAGAATAGAAGAATTAGTAGACGAAGCCTACGAAGTAATAGAATACGAAGAAACTAGCGAACAAGCGAAAATTCTGACCGAATATGTTAACGAAAATGCATTACGATCATTTATGAAAGGCCTATCCGATGATTTAGAACAAAGAGTAGCTAACGAAAAACCCCGTACGTTACGCGAGGCAATAGATACCGCAGTAAGCGCAGAAAGAATAGTGCTAGAAAGACGGAAGTTAGGAGAACAAACATATAATGACTTACATGACGATGACAGTCACTCGAAACTGACACCGCCTTACGATCCTTCGCCGACCTGCAGCTATTGTAAGCGAGCTGGCCATTCGTTAGATTGCTGTGAACGCAACCAACAATCCCAGATTCACCTTGACCAAAACTACCCAAATGAAAAATACGAACCAATTGACAGATTTCAATCATATAACGGTAGAAGTGAGTACACAAACGCTGACTATGCGAATAACGATGATTTTCATATAAACTATGAAAAATGCTACGACACACAACTTCCAAACCTTACGGACGATTTATTCGTCCCTCCTACGGATCCTCATGAAAATCCTGTATCAATTCTGATGATTAACGCCATAGGACCAGAACCAAAAACGAAAACTTGACCTATAGAGCCCGGGAAAAAAAAATTTTATATGATCATATATAATCATATATAATTATGTATAAGTTTATATAATCAAATATAGTTTTATATAGTTATGTATAATGTTTGTATAAAATTATATATGGGGTATTCCAGGAATTTTCGAACGGTCCTGAACCCTTACCCCCTCCGATTACGAAATGATTTCTTCTGATCGTAGCCCTAGATCTCTGGAAAGTTTGTGAATTTTTTCAGATTTTTGCGAACATCCGTTTAATAGTTGCGAATTTTACGAAATTGTTCATTTCGACAATCTTGTGTTTTTCAGTCAATTTTAGTTCGATAACGAACAAACGTACGAAAAATCTAATGGCATATAATGTGACGGGATTCAGTCGTACTTCGAAGCGGTAATAATCATTGATTTTTCGGAAGCCTGGAACTATCGATTTTTTCAATAATAAAGCATATATTTTGATTTTCGAGAAAAGTCCATCTTTTTTTTTCCCGAAATTTTTACACGAAATTCTGCATAGAAAACGTCAACTTTTGATACCTGGTTCACGATGAGCCGAGCATGAGTTTTGAAGTTACAGCGATTTCAATATCTTGAAACGTCCAATATAATAAGGTCTGAATTCGAAAACTTTGGAAAGTGCTTGCATTTTCGGTTATGAGGGTTTTCGGCTCTCAGAAACTCAAATCTGAAGTCATTTTTGAGCTGCGAGGCCGGGGTTTCGAGAAAACAGCAAAATTTTCCCTTTTTTGCGACTCTCGAAAACGGCTATCGATAAGTGGAAAGTGACTTAACCATCGTGTAGAGCGGAAAATTTGTCAAATTACTTAAATGCTTATTCAATACCCGGGAGAATTTTTTTTTATATAATCATATAAAATTATATATAAATGACTATATAAAATTATATATGAGTTTTGGCCATATATAATTTTATACAGTTTTATATAATTATATATAGTTTTATATAATTATATATACTGGTATCGGCCCAGAGAAGAAAAAAAAAAAAAAAACTAGTCCCGGCCGGGGATCGATCCGTGAACCGTGCACTCGCCAACTCTGCCCGCTATCGACTGACCCAAGATCTGTTATTAAAAGGATGAGCTTAAGCGAATATCAAATATACAAATGTCATATAGTCCAATTCTTATTGAACAAAATTTTACATCTGACGTATTAATTATCAATTCAATTCATCCTTTCATCCTTTTATGACTTATCGTCCTTTCGGACATGTAGTCGATTAATTATCAATTTTATCGTCATTAAATGCAACAAACACGCAGTTATCATTAAATGATATTCTGTGTGAAATATAAATTGAGTTAGCGAAATTAAATCTATTAAATAAGCATTTGAGTAATTTAATGAATTCAGAGTTAATTTACATGAATGCTGATCATCAATTATGTTAATAAAAAAAAAAACATGACAAAAATCCACCAGTAATTTTTTTGATCTCCTGGAAGTGCATTTTTTCAAAGAAAAATTTTCTGTAACAATTATCAATTGAAACGATGTCAAAATTATTCAATATTTGGTAACTTCGATTTCCTTCATTAGAACCTGAAAATTAAGGGGGTGTATATTGAATATTTGTTTGTAAATATTGTCGTGCTTACATTACACCTTTACATTTGGAAAAAATTGTTTTTTTTTCTATAATTTATTTGGAATGCTAGTGACCTACTCTACCTGCAAATAAATCGGCGTCAGAATATCTAGAGGATTTGAAAAGTTACAGCCATGACGGTGTGAAATTGCGAAAAAGCGCCGCAGCGCGGCGCGCGAACCCTCAGATGGGTGCCATAAGTATTGTACAACACCGCCAACACCACTGCTTACTTTGATGACGTTTTCATATATTTCGATTTTGAATTCAATTTTGTGATCTTTTAATTCTTTGTAATTATCATTCTTACACATATTTAAGTTTCAATATTCTTTTGAATTGTGACCATTGACAGAACTCATGGCTGCGATCTTCATTTTTTCGAGGTTAGGTGTCCACTTGTTTGTAAATATTGTCGTGCTTACATTACGAATTCAAACCAAGAGTAATTTCCATTATTGCATAATCGCAGTGTATATATATCTGAGATGAGACTTCGGAATCGAAAGAAGATGATCCATCAAAAAGTGCGTTTGAAATCGATGCCAGGGGACTAGACATTAGGATTTCTAAAAAGATAAGTATTTCTATGATATATTGATTGCGAAAGTTCATTGAATATTATAAAAAAAAAGGTATGGTTGATGAAAGATGAAAGAATTTTTGGAATATTGACAAAAATTGTGCTTACATCTTCTGAATCTCAAAAATATTCAAGATCAAGAATCTTAAAGAAAATTTAGTTTTGAAAAATGTTGATCAGTTTTTTTTCTAAAGCAATACATTCTTTTTCTAACAGCCTCACCGGACACCTAACGGACACTGTTGTTGGACAGAACAGGTCAAAACTCACTACAAACTTCCGCTTGGCACATGTGTCTAGACTCGACTCGACTCATAACTCATGAACACGATGGCAGCTGCGGATCCAGCATATTAATCATAAGCGAAATCTTAAAACTTGATTTCCTGTAACTACATTTTCTTATCTGGGAAAAGTAGGAAATAACAACAAAAAAAATTAAATCAAAAAGTTTAAAAGTTGATTTCTGGAGAATGACTATTTTGACCGGTTGTCGTGAAGAATCAGGAGCATCGTTGGACCGATTCTGGAGTTTGTGGTCTTTAATCTTGCAGAATCGAAACCTCTATCAGATGAACTGACAACTTTTTGATATCACTATTTTTGGTTGAGATAATAGAAAAAATATAGAAAAAAAAATTGAAGAATCAGAAAAATCTCAGTAAAAACTCAGCGAGTCAGGCAATTTATGCGATATCAAGAAGTTGTCTGTTCATCTGATAGAGGCATCTCTTCTGAACACTTGAAGACCAAAAACTCCAGAATTGGTCCAACAATACTCCTGATTCTTTACGACAACCGAGTAATTTGGTATTATTCTATATGGAGCGTAACTGCTATTGGACTCAAAGTAATATTGAATGTTAAGTATGGATAATGAGGGCCGAACCCTCCGCAAACTTCATGATTTTTTTGGATTTGATCAGACTCTCAAATTCGCTGTAAAATATCAATATCTTTCTCAAAATGTTAACCCATTTAAAGGTGTGGATACCCCCTTTATCAAGTAATAAAAACCATCATGGAGAAACGTTCTTCTATGATTGAATTTTTAAATGATATATTTACTTTTTCTATGATAATAAATATAAAGTATACCTTCAATGATCAACGCGTGACTTTTCATTTTTTTACAAATTTTGTATAAATATATAGAAGTCAAGTTTTAAGATCGATCAAGTTTACTCAATATTTCCGAATTGTAATATTTATTAAATGCATTCATTTACAAAGTGCACATTTTTGCGTCAAAATTAGAGAAAGAATATACACTTAAGTAAAAGATGACTTGACAATCATCGATTATCTGTCACCATTCACGTTCATATACTGTCAGTATTTATATGTAATGACAAAAAACTATATGATTATATGACAATAATCATTATATATTTTAATGTATAACAATGTATCGTTTTATACAGTAATATAAAGCCATGCGATACGCCTACATATAAAATTTTATATAGATTTATATAATCATATAAACTTATACATATTTATATATAAATATATATAATTTCAGATAGTAACATGAAGCCATGCGATACGCTATTGTATAAAATTTTATATAGTTTTATATAATTATATAAACTTATATAGATTTATACATATTTGTATATAAATATATATAATTTTATATGGTAACATAAAGCCATGCGATACGCTGTTATATAAAATTTTATATAGTTCTATATAATCATATAAACTCATATATATTTATACATATTTATATATAAATATATATAATTTTATATAGTAACATAAAGCCATGCGATACGCTATTATATAAAATTTCATATAGTTTTATATAATTATATAAACTTATATATATTTATAGATATTTATATATAAATATATATAATTTTATATAAAAATTATACATAGGGGAGAGTGGCCTAAAGCGGGTAGGGGGCCTAAAGCGGGTAGGCGTTCGTACGCTGCCGCATGCAGCGCGAGTGTCAATGTGTACGTATGCCGTGGTTACCCAAACACTCCCGAGTTTCAATCAGTACCACTCGAGTATCGGAGTCATACCTAGGTATAACCAAGTGAAATATAAAAAAAATTGATAGATCTATTAAAAAAACTGAAGGTATGTAACTTGTGACCAGTCGAGAACTGGTACATTTATTTTATTGTTCATGATATTATATTATTCTGATACTATTGACCTTCAAAACACAATAGACAGCTTAGCTTTGTTTTGTTTGTTTTCGAGGTTATATTTACTCAAGTGGAAAATGTGCTTTCGGGCAAAGCGGGTAGGGCAAAGCGGGTATCTACCCGTTTTGCCCTGATACAATTTCATGATATTTTTTTTTTTCTTTTTTTTTCAATTTTTTTTCTTTCTATTTTTTTTTCATTTTTCAATTATTTTTTTTTGTTTATTATTTTTTTTTTTCCATTTTTTCATTTTTTTTTTCCACTTTCCAATTTGTTTTTAATTTTTTATATTTTAATTTTTTTCATTTTGTTTTTATTTATTCGTTTTTGTTTTTTTTTCCGTATATTTTTCAGATGGTGAATAAATACAAGAGAAAAACAGGACAGGCGTCCTGGAGTGAAATAGCGATGAAAAATGCAATGGAGGAATCTAAAACTACTTCAGTTCTGGCAGCTGCTAAAAAGTATGGTATCACACTGTCTACCTTACAAAGACATTTAAAAAAGGGCAATCCTGATAAAAAACTAGGACGATATCAGAGAGTATTTAATGATACTCAAGAAGCCGAATTATTGGAGTATGTATTCCAGGTTGATGATCTTTTTTATGGGCTGACTAAAAACGAGTTTTTGAAACTTGTATACCAATATGCAGAAAACAATAATATTGTTCATCCTTTTAAAGACGGCTGTGCTGGAAATGACTGGTATTTAGGCTTTAAAAAACGTCATCCCAATTTGACTATTAGACAACCAGAACCAACATCAATTGCAAGAGCACGAGGTTTCAACAGGCCTCAAGTTTACAGATTTTATGATTTGTTGGAAAGAGAAATCCATGAACATGACATTGATGCAACCCGAATATACAACATGGATGAAACTGGCATTCATGCAACTAGTAGTAAGCCTCCAAAGATTTTGTCAAAATCTGGAAAGAAACAGGTGGGTGTCATTTCAAGCGTGGAAAGAGGGAAACTAACAACTGTTATTTGCTGTTGCAACGCGGCTGGATCTTACATACCTCCATTCTTCATTTATGGTAGAAAAAGAATGGTTGGTAAATTGTTAGATGGAGCACCACCTGGCACCAATGCAACTTGCACAGATAACGGATGGATTAATGGACCAAAATTCTTAGAATGGCTTCGTCGGTTCGTCGAGATCACCCGTCCAACTCCAGAGAAGAAAGTGATATTAATATTAGATAACAACGAGTCTCACAAGTATCTTGAGGCTCTAGAATATGCAAGACAAAATAATATAATATTCGTTTCACTGCCTCCTCATACAACACATCGCATGCAACCTCTGGACCGTTGCGTTTATGGACCGTTGAAAACTTACTTTGAACAAGAAATTTCCGCTTTTCAACGGAACCATGTAGGTAGAGTGATTTCTCAATTTGATGTGGCCTCACTCATTGGAAAAGCATATTTAAGAGCAGCCAGTATACAAAATGCTATCCAAGGATTCAAATCTACTGGAATATGGCCCACAAATCGACATGTGTTTAATGATGCTGATTTTTTGCCATCTAGTCTGACAGACAGGCCTCAAGTCATTGAAAATACCAACGATGATGCTGATTTTTTGCCATCTAGTCTGACAGACAGGCCTCAAGTCATTGAAAATACCAACGATGATGCTGATTTTTTGCCATCTAGTCTGACAGACAGACCTCATGTCGTTGAAAATACCAACGATGATGCTGATTTTTTGCCATCTAGTCTGACAGACAGACCTCATGTCGTTGAAAATACCAACGATGATGCATCACAGGGCCAATCTGCTGATGTTGGTCGTCTTTCTAATAATTCTGATCGCACTGTTTCTTCGTCTGTTTTTGTAAACGGAGACCACAATCCCTCTCAAGTCCGACGTTCGACACGACGTTCAAACAGAAAAACAATTGCTGTGATGCCTATGGAAACATCATGTGATCCAGCTCTTGAAGATGAAGCCCCGTGTACATCAGTTAGTTCAGTCCAATCAGTAGTAAAATCATTGACACCTCATGTAAAGCCAATAGATATCAGACCGTTACCTGAACTTAGTCCAAACAAAACAAACCGCAGGCGTAAAATTCAAAGAGCGGAAGTATTAACTAGTTCACCGATCAGAAAGCTACAAAAAGAAAGAGAAGAAAAAAAGAAGCGTCCTGGTACCAAAGCTGCCATTAAGAAAAATTTGAAACATCTTCCTTCCACAAGCAAAACAGGCAAGACTAGCAAGCAAATAGCATCGAAGAAAATATCTGCAAAACAGTATCATTGTCTCGTTTGTGGTGCGCTTTATATAAACCCGCCTGCTGAAGATTGGATTGAATGTGGAGACTGTGGAGAGTGGGCTCATGAATCCTGTACAAGTTACTCAGGAAGAGGTTCTTATTTTTGCGACTTATGTCATGAATGAGGCGATTGCTTCTTTTTTCCTACTTATAATTCTGAATTTACTAACAAAAGTACCTGATTGAATTACATAACTCTAGCTGTTGTTTGATTATTATTAGTTTATTAGTATAGTATTTATATCTATTATTATTACTAGATATTTATATTTTATAATTTATCTTTATATTTTATGATGATTCATATCATTATACTTTTTTTTAATATTCATATTTTAAATTTATTTATATCATTAAGACTTTTAAATGTCTAAGACTGATAAAATTAGTCTGAAATTAGTATTGTTATAGGTATAACTTTTAAACAAAGTTATTTTTTTACGATATTAAAAAAAAATAAAATTAATTATCATTTATTATAAAATTAATGATTATTATTTGTTATAAAATTATTTATTATTCATTATTATTCAATTATAATCGAAGTCTCATCATTGATATTCAGACAAATCAATATGTGATAAGATTTGTCAAGTTTATAGCGCTTACCCGCTTTGCCCGAGCGGCTTACCCGCTTTAGGCCCCCTATCAGGGCAAAGCGGGTTTTTGAGGAGTTTTGAATTTTTGATAATAAGTAAGTACTTGGTACAAAATGACACAAATATGATTCATTATTTTGAAGTTCGATATCCCTCCTAATCAACAAAACCAAAATTGTTATTTTAATCAAACGGAAACTAAGATTTTTGGGCTCTTATCCTTAACCTACCCGCTTTAGGCCACTCTCCCCTAACTATATAAAACTATATTTAATTATATAAACTTATACATAATTATATATGAATATATATGATCATATAAAATTTTTCTTCCCGGGGACCTACAAAAACACACATGACCAACGTCACGACGATTCACTATCAACGGGTAACCCAACACCGCGACTCAGGCCAACGGTAGATAATCTGCACCTGGACTACACAGACGACTCGAACAATCACTCACACAGTTGTCAGAAGTACATTGCTACGGTCTCCTCTAACGTAAACAAAATAATCCGCAAAGAGACACACACCGAAGAAACAAACGCTATAGCAACGAATGCAAAATCGGAACATGAACTCCCGAGACTTGACCATAAAACAAATTCCCAATACAAATCCTCCGACATCCGAGGTAAAACATCAATGTATAATAACACAACACCTACACGGGGTCGGTTCGAAGTTCCGAATCTTCAAATCTCCGAACGGTTAAATTTCCGAATTTTAATGCAACGAACTCACAGTTTTCAGAAAGGGTTTTTCACCGAAAGTCTATGTAACCGATTTAAACAATTCCGAATCGCAGCACACCGAAGGTTCAAAATTCCGAAAGGTCAAGACTCCGAAAGCTCAATATCCGAAAGGCCAAAACTTCGAAACTATTGAACATCAAGCCGTCGCGCGTCGTTTAATCGACACGTTAAGAACACGTTCGATCTTTCGGAATTTTGAACTTTCGGAATTTTGGACTTTCGGAACATCGGACTGTCGGAGACTCGAGCTATCTGCATTTAGACCATTCGAAATTTCAATTTTCTAAACCCTAGTCTTTCGGGAAATTTCGAAGTCGTTTAGAATAAATTCGGAATTTTTACCGTTCGGAGCTTTGAAGATTCGGAACTTCGAACCGACCCCACCTACACCATATCGCGTTCACTCGACAATCAGTGAAACTGCAAATCTCACACGAACGAGTCTACCATTCTCATTGTTAAGGACATCAGAAGTTTCGGCCGAAGATCCATAAAATCGCCCACCACCTCATCCTGCACCTTTTCCTGATTGAACAATCGCAACTGACACTGCCCAATACGACGAAAAATACATAAATATCTCCATTCTTGACCTGATAACATGCACTACATGAACCTCAAAGAAGCAGAATTGAAAAAAAAAAACTTACTTATTAGAGGTTATCACTACGCTCAATAATTTTAACGATAGATTTTAAGTCAAACCATTACCAATGTTTTTCAACACTCACTTAGACTTAAGCCTTTATAATATAATTCAAACTCTAGATAACATTTGGATAGCACATCTTTGTACATGTATGTACTGTGACGTTGCACTTTGTGCAGACGTCCCAGGTTCAATAGCCGCGATAGAAAGAGAACACGGTCGGCAGGACACTACAGGAGCGGCAAAGACAGATCTAGGCAGGCTAATATTATTTCTAATTATTTGTATTATTTTGCATTCTTTTCCTATGAAAATTGTATTTCGCGCCTCGGCGTGACACGAGTCGGGCTACCACCGAGGGATGACCCCGAGGAAACTCTCGCAGAGGACAATTAGCCGCAGTGGATGCCTTGATGACCGCGTAAAGGGCTGCAGCAGAGTCCCTGGTGCAACAAGGCCTCCCGTCAACTAACGACTCCTCAGCCAGGTGCTGAACCACATTTCTCGTCTCGCAACTGGATGTCTTGCTAACAGCGTACAGGGCTGTAGGAAACTACATCGCAAGCCTCCTATTGCCAAGACTTATCGGCAATGAACCGAACCAGCCTCCACCATCTACCGTTCCGACCTTTGACAAGCCGCTGTGTTGGCCTTGGAAGCTCGCAGCGGAACCAGCTGAAGCAGCAACACTCTCACGAGGGAGATCCGAGTGGTCCACCGTGACGTCAATGGTGGAGTAAGGTGGGGATCCGGTACAGGGTCACCAAAACTCCAGCCAGATCCCGCAGTTAGGTAAACCTCTGGTGGGTGGACAACTGTGGTGTTTCTCTTCTCTAGCAAAGGACGGCGAGTACCGAAAAAGGCGAACGGTAAGTCAAACTTCCCGCAAATTATTAGCGCGCAGACATCAGTCAGCTCCAGGAGAAAGAAGAATTCCTTAAAATCGGCAGCAGGATTCTAGCGTGTCGTCAACCACCTGTCCGCTAGATCCTCCCTTTTTTATATTCTAAATTCTACTCTACATTTTTCGATCTCATTTCGTAAGTTCAAATCAAAATTTAAGTGATAAGTGCTTTGAAGCCAATAATACAGCTGTAAGGTAAGCCTGTTTAATTTATTGTAAGGCCACGAGTTAATTTTCCTCAATATTATTGAGTACGATTATTTTATAGAGTATTTCGCTACGCAGGCGTTGGGCCACGAGGTTCCGTCTCGCTGTAGGTTTTCTTAGTCAAATCTTTCAATTATCGTCTCGTAATTAATTCTTTCCTAGTATTTCCATCAAATGTTAAATTAGCTCGTGACTGGTTGGCTGATTATTGCTTAGCTTGTTCCGAGGAGTATTGCTTGCTTAAGATATTGCTTTCGGGCTATTTCTATTTTCTATTCTTCATTCGCTATTTTACTTGCGGACCTAGGAGTCCTATAATTGGCGGTTTAGCTGCTTATTTTGTAGTTTGCATGATAAAATATTCTTATCTGATCTGTCTCGCCTATCCTGTAGTATTGTGAACGCGGATGTAGCCGTGGGGACAATTAATCTCGTACCGTATATTTCGTACTACTATTCTGAGATACCTTTTTTTCTTTCTTCCAGTGAGAATTTCCACGTTAGAATAAGTTAGTGAGTAAGTTATAGCGGCCTTCGGGTCCAGACTGATTTAGAATTAACATTTTTTTTACCCGTTTCGAGAGAGTAAATTTTTGTATTGTGTCGAGCCTTATATTTCTTCAATTTGTGAAATTATCTGGGAATTATTAATTACCGTACCGTTCTTCGAGAGAAGGAATTATCATTCAATTAATTGATGGACAACAATTTGAATCTGTGTTATTCCTGAGCAAAATAATTCCACCTGGTTAACCATCCCCTCTACCCTCTGATTTTTATTCTGAATTAGCCGAGTAAAACCGTGGTAGATTTCTCGAAAATTTATCTTGATTATTTATAACTGACGCGACAGCGTCTGGCACCCAACGGAAAATTTGAGTATTTCTCCCTTTTGCATTCTTATAAAATCGTATCGAAAAAAGAGATTAGCGCCGTAGGGTATCGCGAAGAGTTTGCCTCTATCTCTTTTCCCCAGTAGGAAAACGCGGTTACAGTACACATACTATACTTCTCACCATTACTATACGATCATACGCATTACTGTACGCTTAGGCATATTATTGTATTTCTCCTAGATCTCATACCTACACGCTATCTCATTGACAAATAACTGAAAATTTACGGATGACTCAACCACATACCTACTGGTACTATAAAACTATAATTCCGCATACTAGCAATATTACCGAAATGCAACCCTAAATTTAAGTATAATACCTAACACTGGTCGAACCGTATTCATCACACTATCATTTGTACTATCGGACTTAATAAAGGCTTATGCCACACTACTTAGTCCACTCACCACACACATACATCCATCCATACTTCACAAATATTCATTTACAACTATACCTATCTAACTACGTTCGATAGAAACATATTTCTTGTACCCAATCAATATGTTTCCTCTAACGGGCGGGGGGAGGGGAGGTGTTACGTCCTACTCCACGTTCCTCTGTCCAACCTTACTATCATATCTCCTTACACCCTGTCTTCCCACCTCGCTACCTTTCTCACGCTGACCTGCTGCATCGGTCAGCAATCCTCTCATCCCCACCTTGGCTACAATCATCCTCTTTACTGACAATCCTCATCATGCCATTCTAATAGCAAACTCGCTTTCCTGTAAACCTCCATCTCCTTTACTTCTAGTCTCCTTTTTAATCATACATTTTTCACTTCTCAACGATCCTCTTTACTGACAACAAGGGACTCCAAAATTTACTTAGCGCAGACGTCGGGATCGACTTAGATGAACCCTATCGAATTATCGACTTTTGACTAGTGTTTAAAACAATAACTACCTTAGTAAAGTGTGCAGAGTGTAGTGGAAAAGTTGAATTTAAATCATGTGAAAATGAGGGTCTTGGTTTTGAAGTTCAAGTTACATGTGAAAAATGTAAAACGCTGCGCTATATTCCATCGAGTGGAAAAATTGCTCGAAGGTATGATGTTAACTACAGATTTACTTTCGTAATGCGAATATTAGGTTTGGGTTCAGCAGGATGCGGAAAATTTTACGGCCTTATGGATTTAACCAGTCATTTTTTGAGCAAAACAGTCCACAATTCGTATGCGGATAAAATATGTTCTGAAGTGATAACAGTTGGAAAACAATTTTTTTCCGCTGCTGCACAAGAAGAAAAAAGAAATGTGCAAAGAAAATGATTTAGAAGACACATCAGATTTGACTGTATCAGGCGATGGGACCTGGACGAAGCAAGGATTCGCTTCCATGTTTGGCGTATCTTCTTTAAGGGGGTATCCCCACCTTTAAATGGGTTAACATTCTGAGAAAGAGATTGATATTTTACAGCCAATTTGAGAGTCTGATCAAATCCAAAAAAATCATGAAGTTTAGGGAGGGTTTGACCCTCATTATCCATACTTAACATTGAATATTACTTTGAGTCTAATAGTAGTTACGCTGAATATAGAAAAATACAAAATTACTCGGTTATCGCAAAGAATCAGTAGTACCGTTGGATCGATTCTCAAGTTTTTGGTCTTCAATTGTTCAGAAGAGATGCCTCTATCATATGAACATAGAACTTTTTGATATCGCGAAAATTGCCTGAGTCGCTAAGTTTTTACTGAGATTTTTCTAATTCTTCAATTTTTTTTCTCTACTTTTTCTATTATCTCTACCAAAAATAGTCAAATCAAAAAGTTCTATGTTCATATGATAGAGGCATCTCTTCTGAACAATTAAAGACCAAAAATTCCAGAATCGATCCGACGGTCCTACTGATTCTTTGCGACAACCGAGTAATTTTGTATTTTTCTATATTCAGCGTAACTACTATTAGACTCAAAGTAATATTCAATGTTAAGTATGGATAATGAGGGTCAAACCCTCCCTAAACTTCGTGATTTTTTTATATTTGATCGGACTCTTAAATTCGCTGTAAAATATCAATCTCTCTCTCAGAATTTTAACCCATTTAAAGGTAGGGATACCCCCTTAATCGGACACTACAGTGGAAGAGTTATTGACATTTTAGTAAAAAGCGGGTATTGTAAATCATGCGAAATTTAGGGAAAAAAATTGAATACTGCAGAGTTTGAAAAATGACATGCAGAGCACGTGGAAGACGAAAAATGCGAGGCAAATCACAGTGGACCAGCCGGAAATATGGAAGTAGTGGCGATAACGGAGATGTTTCAACGTTCGGAAGTCAAGCATGGAGTCAGATATAGTTATTATATGGGAGACGGCGACAGTGAAACATACTCCGGCGTTGTTACTTCTAAACTTTATGGTAAAAAATTTAAAATCACCAAAAAAGAGTGTGTTGGCCACGTGCGAAAAAGAATGGGCACACGTCTGCGCCAACTAGTGAAAAATACAGTGGAAGAAGTTGCAATTAAATCAGAAATGAATAAATGTGTGTTATGTAGATAGATTCTTGACCGTGATGAGTAGTAGAAAGGGATATTAAATATCGAGTATAGACGGTCGTGTAGACAAATGAAGATTTTTATTTGACGTTTCGGTCAGAGCATGGCCGACCATCATCAGATCAGAAATGAATAAAGGAAAAAAAAGTAGATCAAAACATTTTCTGGCAACGGAAAACCAACCGGAAAACTTATTGATAAACTGACTGTATGCTATGGATTGGCAATCAGAAGCAATTACGATTCAGTGGAAAATATGAAAAATGCGATTCGGGTCACTTATTTTCACCATAAATCAACGGACGAGGATACCCAACACGACAAGTGTCCGAGCTGCACCGATTCTTGATGTGCTTATCAAAAAGCTTGGGCAACTACGGGAGTGAAAGAATTTCGTCACAATTCCTCACAAGTAGACGTTCTTGAAGCTATTGAACCGATTTATATAAAGTTGAGCAGAGGCGAGTTTTCAGAGCGGTGCGTTGGAGGGTTCACGCAAAATAACAACGACAGTCTAAACCCACTCATTTGGAAGATTACTCCAACATCAGTGGCTGGCAGTGTTGCCAACTTGGTGGTTTTCCCGCGAAATCTAGTGGTTTTGAAAGATTGTTGGTGAGATTATTTACGTGTTTAGCGGTTGGCGAGAAATTTGAGGATTTTTTAAAGCAATTTAGCTTTTTTAGTGGGCAATATGGTGGTTCTTAAAGCAATTTGGCTTCGTTAGAGGGAAATTTGGTGCTTTTCACCAATTTCCCATTTTTAATGGGAAATTTGATGAATTGTTTTTTTTTTTTTTATAACGGATTGATTTGTACCCAATTTTTGTTTCTCCGAAAATTCAAATGAACAAAATGGAACAGTCACAAATGCAAATACACTAACCACACAGTCGAATATGAAACCAAATGAACTAAAACAATCAGAAATGAACCGAAATAACGAGTTTGTCGGGTTCAGTTTGCAACCTGCCGTATTATTGGAGTCCCTTGAACGAGGGTGAGACCCCAATAACCGGGTGCACCAAGGCCTTGCGCTTTATTTTGGACGCCACCTAATTTTATAAATTAGGAAATCTCTCTTATCTGATACCTAATGTTAGATATTCGTTTTGCCAGGGAAGCTGGTTTGAGACCCTCAGGGTGAGGTTCGGGCACGTAGGCCCTCGTACCTATTTTAGTTCTGACGCTGAGGCGTTCTTGTTTCTGTTACAACATAATTCTGTACAATCTGTGTTAATAGGCTACATCACCGGACGAAGTTCTCGATGTTCTCGATGAGAATCCGGTTATTTCCGAGGAAGGATTAGGAAACTCGTAGATTGAATAATTCTGACTCGATGATGTAGGAATGAACAACTGAATTATATTTAACTTTCTTTTCTTCTGTACACTAGTGATTTCCACAAGCACTCTATATCACTGGGTGATATATCTCACACTCGCACACACTTCCGTGAATTTGGGGGTGCAATTATGCTTCTCAATTCCTAAAGAATTGATTAAATGATAGTTATTCAATAAACTAACTGATTCTGAGATCGCGATGACCACTTATCTTTCTCTTAGAGACAATACCATACTTTGCGTAACGGTTATATTCAATTCTGAGCAGGACGATTATTAGCCGCGGTGTAAACACCCATCTATCTCGTAGCAGAAGTGATGCCATACTAATGAATTCTACGGAATTCATTAGGAATGTAGAGATTAGTGAAAATCTATAATATCGATTGTGATCTGAGTGATGGCGTTACTAGTATGATTTGAGAAGGCATGTAGTGAATGTGGGCTACGGAGCCTGAGCTCGTATAGCCGCACGGCGGTAATAAAGTAGAAATGTGCAGACACATTGTCACAAGTTTTTGAAGTTTAGGGATTTTTTTCGTGGAAAACGTAGCTAGTTTGGTGATTTTTGGTGGGCAATAGTGCAGACGAGTTGTAGCGGTTTTTTGTGGGATTTGAATAGAACCCTAGCGGGGTTACGACAATTCGAGTTGGCAACACTAGTGGCTGGTGGCTCTAAAGTCGTACAAATTGCAGCGAATGTGGCGGCATGCATTTTTAATAAATGCAATTCTGCTTTATTGGAATTTTGCAAGCAATAAGAGTCAGGGTGGGTCCGAGTGCGCATGAGTATGCGCAAAAGTCAAACGAGACTCGCATAAGCAGAGCGGAGAGAGAAGCGGCGGTTCATACTAAAGCGGCTAGAATTCTTCGTAGACAGAAACAAAAGAATGCTCTGGACATCGCAGAAGCAGCAGGCACTTTACTTTATGGTGCTGGTATCGACGATTCTGTGTAATTGTGGAAAATACAATTTTTGTTTCATCTTTCACAGTAAAGAACGAAGTTGCTATCGGAACTTACTTTAAAGGCGTTTTTTTCAAAACTACATTTTTTCAAATCGGTGTTATCTCTTATTCGAAAACTATTGTACCGATCATTCTAAAGTTCAGCACACTCTTTTTACACATAAATTGCGCGGCCCCAACGTTCTTTTTTTTGTTTTTTTTTTTTACTTCGAACCGATTTTACAGCAGCTAAATGGCGGAATTTTTTAGTAAAAATCGAAATTTCGACTTTCAAGAGTCGCCAAAAATTAAAGAATGAAGAAAAAAATAAAAGGAGCACGTTGGGGCCCGACAAAACTTATTTTTCAACGAAGTCTCTTTGATTCATTTTTCAGATCATCCTGTGATTTTCTACGAATAACACCGCAAATCGTCTTTTTTCAAACACGTCTTCGCAAACACTCTGTCAACTGCTCATTTCTCAATATTTTTTTTCGCAATATCGACAGTATGATCTTCAAATGTTATTTCATTATGTGCAAAAGATTGAAATGAATTCACTTTAATGGTATCTTCAAAAAAAAAAAAAAAACGCAAAAATATGCTTTTCACCAGACTTGCACGGAAAGTACGACTTTCGGCCCCTCGCGTGAGCGGGAGGTCGTACTTTCCGATGCCAGGGGGTGGTGGAAAATAGTATACCTCACACGGGAGTGAAAAAGGCTATCCCAAACTGCGTTTTTACCACCCTCGCCTTCGGCTCGGGTGTCAATCTCACACGCAGTTTCGGTTAGCCTACTTTCCCTCCCTAGGTGAGTAATATACTATTCTTTTAACCCGCTAGAACCTACTCCCCCCTTCACAGCGATTCATGACAGCTGTCATATGAAAAAAGGTTGAACAGGTAGTATCTGCGGGGTAACCGACGGGTTATTTAAACCCACGGGGTATTGAGACAGATAATTTGGTGTTTTTCAGTTTTGATTTATAGCTTTCTTCGCATCCGCCGCATGGTCCGAAGTTATAACGTGACATGAAAGAGATGACACTAGAAAACAAGTTCTCCGCGGGAACTGCTCTGTTTGTAAAACAGATTTCACGCGCAACCCGTTGTCCTTGCGGTGAATATGAAACAGATCTTTGGTGAAGGAAGGTATTTAATGTGGCTATACATTTTTTTGATATTCTGCATAGTTGCCGGAGAGTGATTAGTTCCAGGTGCATTGCGCATCTTTGGCAGTGATTTTCACAATACGCGAAAGATGAGGCGCCATCACCGGAGAATTTTTGACGTTGGTACGAATGTTGTTCCAAACGTCCTTGTCAAATTTTGTCTTATTGAGAAATTATTCAGGACTTTTAATTCAGTAGTTTCTCCAGTTTTCATCCACTACAAGGAACGACACGCTAGGTAAACTGAACTCCAAATGTGGCAAATAAAAATACCATTAGCGAAGCGTGTGCGCACTCACCTGCCGATGAGATAAGATTGCCCCAAACTTGTGCCATTTGATAGAACATGAAGAACAGACCGAAGAATCGTGTGACCAGGATGTCTGCGCTTAAATCGGATATACTTGCATAGGCCTCGGATACCACGGTCAGATAAGTGCACTTTGCACACCAGAGAGGTCCACCGCCCAAACCAACAGCGAATCCGGCGGGAATCATAGTGTGAAATTTCGGGTAGAACTGAGCACCGATGAAAGGCATGTAGGAGATGAACGTCAAAGATATAGTCCACTTACATCCGAGCCAGCTATTATGAAAATAATTGATAATTTGCGAAAATTCGTAACGGAAATAAGATCATTCAGCAGGTTGGCTTTCATTGTCTGAAAATCGTTCATGTTACCTTATCATCAAAACAGGCAGGAATATATTGCTCAGGATGAGGCTGCCGTAAATGGACGCCAAAGTGAACGTGCCTAGAGATTCGTCTGCATTGATGGAGCTCTGTAAATTGCTGGCGCCCATGAAAGCCGTGAAGTGCACCATGAAAGCGAAGTCAATCAATAATATATTTCTCATGATACGCCATCGTTCTGATGGGGGAAAGTTAGTTCTTTCATTTATGACTTCAACGAATTGCCCTGCCATATTTTCTTGCGTTGACGTTGACGATTTTGCCGGAGACGAAATTTCTTTCAAAGCTTCTGCGATCCGGATCGTCCAAGATGAGGTAGTGCACCAATTATTCTGTGAACAAACTGTTACTCATTTTTATGGTGATCACAGAAAAAAAGACTCTCAGGTGGAAATCATCTTATTTATTAGAAAAAGTGGCAGATCATCTTCAGGGCTGCAAAAAATATATATTGATCTGAACTAGTCAAGTCTAAGATTCTTATGAATTACATCAGGTTACAAGAAGTGCATTTCAGCCTCAGGTTAGCATGTAGCTTATGTAGGTTATGTTGATAATTAATACATGAAATTGGGTTCAATAGCTGAGTTCAGGAAGCACAGATCCGACCACTCCGAATGCTCCGGCTTCACTCCTTTTCTTCTAATATTCATGGGTAGAAGAGAGACCTCAGAGCTCTGAGCATATCGAGTGAATATACCGAACGCATTTTATACCGAAAATATTCGGTCAGAGTGAACGATCCCCTTTCTACGGCCAAACCAACACAGGCGCGCACCGCGCGCGTGAAGTTCGGCGGGCGGGGCTAGGCGGCCAGTGGTGCTTCCACTGAATCTTCCGCGCTAGGCCAAATCTGTATAGCCCATCCTTGATACTTAACCTAAAAAGCAATCATCGCACTAAACATGGAAAAAAATGAACGCGAATAAAATGAATTCGCCTGATGTGAACATTTATTTTCAAAATTCAACAACGAATCTGAAATCAAATATCAATTAATTGGATTTAAGTATTGATTATCAGTGTTGAGGATCGATATTTGAGACGAAGTGGAACAGGTAAGTGGAGGGTGAATCATTGGAGACATGGTCAAAAGTTGGTTTATTTATTGATTTATTTATTTATTCATTTATTTTCAGAACTCGACTTTGTTTAAAACATCATTTGATCAGAGTATAATACAAAGAATGGAGTCATCGAGGATGAGGCTGCCATCCACCGGCCACTTACTTAGGTCTGAAACAGAAAAATGAAATTTATTAACGATTATTGGTTAATCGAGGGATCCATTGCTGTTGAATTATGGTGTACGCACCAAAGAAGATAGGATAGAGTGGAAGGTGAGCGTAGCCACCGCGGCGAGCGCCATCTGTTGAGTGAGATCCCCTACCATAATTACAGTAGTTGTGTTAGTGCAGTGTTGAGACGTCCGTGTGCGTGCATACAAGTAAAGAAATTAGTAGCGTCACGTGCTAATTGTTAAGCAGAAAGTTATTTGTTACCAAAAAATGTAAAATGGTAGTTCGGTGCGGCGTAAAGGGGTGTGATAAAAACGCCCGCGTGCCTCGTACTCACACATTTTTCCATCTCCCACGACAACCTGAATTGTAAGTATTAAACGCAGAATAACAATAACCTTACATAACCTAATGTAGCTCCGCTGAATATGAAATATTCGTACGCGTATTGAACGTAAAAATTAAAGCGAATAAGTTCAATGCATTGCAATATATTTGTGTTTTACAGACGCGCACAGTGGCTATTATTCGCTGGTGTGCTTGAACCAACGGCAAATTTTCGTATTTGCATCGATCACTTTGATAGCAAGTATATCGGGAAACGACATCCTCGCTGCTTACTAGCTCCCAAGAGCATACCCACTATCAAGCCAATGGAAAGTAGAGCTACAAGTAAGTATCAGTAATATTTTATGTCATTTAACCACTAATTTGATGGTGAATAGATGAAAAATTTTGGAATCATATTTTAATTGTATCATAATAATGATAGATGATGAACCGGCATCAACTGAAAATACAGCACCGCAGCGTTCTGGTTCGTCGGAAGGCAATTTCAGAGTTCACGAATTCCATTGCGAGAATGTGCCGTCGAAAACACTTGATGGTAAGAATAGGCAATGGGAAATCATGAAAAATTAAACACATTTATATTTATAAACACTTCAGTCTTCAGATGTGTCTTAATAACGCGAGATGCATTTCGTTAATTAATTAATTCACACGATGTTTTCATCCATAATCAAGTTTTTTCAACATTAAAATTTGTAAATATCAATTTCAATCAATTATTGCACTATAACACTGTACAATGCTCACTTGAAAAAAGTCGTCATCCATGAATTTCCTATATATAATGACTAATAAACAGTTTAAAAATGTTTGCAGTTTGTAAATCCTAATCTATTTGTTAAAAATCGTGTATTCCGAACAGGAGAGATGATTTGAATGTGAAATAAAGTTATATTCTCAACAAGCATATGTGTGTACAATTTCTGTGATTGACTATTCATATTTGTGTAAACTGAGAGCATTTTATAGTCATAGGCAATAGATACTGTCACATGGATTGAGCTCATGCAGTTGAATTCAGGTTATATTATCTACTGCTATGACTTTTGCCTGGAACACGAAAATGTATGTGTCATAATTTTTTTTTATATCTATTTACAAACAGGACCTACTGCAACGTACGGGGAGCAGGCACAAGGAGTACAACGAGAAGAAGTAGAATCATCTCCACCGAAACTTGAAGCTACTGTGACACCTAGTATTATGACTCGGTCTAACTTCTCTAGCAGTAACGAACAGCTAACACCGAAATCATTGCGTATCACAACACAAAGAAGGACGATACTTGCTTTGCGCAGCAAGATTACAAGAATAAAGAGAAACATAAATCTACAACCTAATCGACCTACAAAAATATCCGAAGTGAAAGCAGCGAAATTGATAGCAGCAAGTTCCCCTTATCTCACAAAAGAGGCTCGAATTTTATTTCAGAGTCAATTACGTTTAGCGAAACTCGGTAAATTTGGAAAACGGTATAGTGACGAGATGAAAGACATCGGTCTATCAATTATGTACCATTCACCAAAGACATATCGCTTCATGCAAAAATTTTTGCACTTACCATCAACGCGCACACTCAGAACGTACCAGGCGAAATGTCCGGTTTATCCAGACTTCAATACTTCCATATTAGCAGCGCTTACAGATAAATTCGAAGGTAGTACGCAAGCGGATAAACTAGTTTCGTTATTATTCGATGAAATTATTCTCACGCCAGAAGTGCATTTTGATCCACCATCTGACAAATTCTTCGGCTTTGCTAACGATGGCTCACTTCGTCAACCACACGTAGCAAAGTCAGCCCTTGTTGTTATGATTTCATTGTTAAAAAAGAGCCTAAAGCAGGTCGTTGGGTATTTCTTATTAGCTAGTGCCGGTAACTCTGATCTAACCCATCAACTGATACTGCAATCTATAGACAAAGTTTCCGAGCATGGATTAATTGTTAAAACTGTAATCTTCGATCAAGGACCTAGAAATCAAGGTTTTTTATCAAATGTACGTATAACGCCTGAGAAACCCTATTTCTACAGAAACAATACAAAAATCTTCGTAATGTATGATCCACCACATCTTGTGAAATCCATACGCAACAACCTTCAAAAACAAGAATTTAAATACAAAGATGGAGTAGCATCATGGGCTGAAATTGAAAAGGTTTTTGAGTTAAGTAGAGAAAATCCGTTAAATTTAAGGGGGGGGTAAGGTATTTAATTATTTTTTTTTTAATTTTTTTTTTATTTGCTTAAATGAATGTATAACTATTCAAGAATGTTGTGTTCAAATTTCAAGTCGATCGGAGCAAAATTGACGAAGTTATGAGCATCTAAGCGTCCCTACTCTGCTCCGCCTATTTGCAGATTCTTTGGTACCGGACTGGCAGCTGCCGCGCTCACCGCCCGAGCTATTATATTGTACCTCTGACCTTACATTGTGTCCTTCGTAGAAGCGTCTTTTCAGGTAGTAGTGTGTATTTTTCAAGCATAGAATATACTTCAGTCGATCATTGTACGCATAAAAGAATTATTCAGTTTTTTCTCCAATCTTCTGGTTACTAAAACTTTAAACCGTTCTCCTGAAAACTTGCCCTTTTTAAAGTCGGTGAACACGATAACTCAAAAAGTATTGAACCGATCGTCTTCAAATTTGGCACAGTACTTCTTCATATAATTCACCAGGTAACGCTGGGAGCTTTTTTCGTTTTTTTTATTATTGTTGATTTTACAATAACAAATAGGTCGATTTTTTCGACGAAAATCGGACTTTTGACTTCAAAGTGCCGCCAAATTGTCAAAAATCAAAAAATCGCCCCAGCGTTACCTCGGAAAACATGTCCTTTAACTAACGCACTTCGGTTTTTTGATTTCAGATGATTCTACACCGAGTTATGGTGTTCACCGCGAAACACCTTTTTTTCGAGGCGCCTCGGGAGATTCACTGTCACTCGCTCAATTTTCAATATTTTGCAATGAAAATTTAGGGGAATATTGTTCAAAAGTTGCATTGTTATATGGTATTTGACTGAATGAACTAACACTATCTGTATCGCCAAAAAAAAATGTTAAAAACATGCCTTTTTTTCACCGAATTAACCTTACCCCCCCCTTAATCCCTAAGATTTCAGAGCGTCATTTCAATCTAAATAAATATTCTAAAATGAGGGTTTCTCTGGCGACACAGATTTTGTCAGAATCGATGTACACGGCTCATTTAGTTTACAAAACAATGTTTCCGCAGAAATTTGGCTCCGATAATACGACGTCACAATTAATAATAGATTTGGACAGGACATTTGATTCATTGAATTCTTCTCTTTTGAAGACAACCGTTCCAAATAAACTAAATTATGCTATGTCCAAGGATTCGCGACATTCTGAATTTTTGCGAGACATAGCGGCTAACTTTGATAAGGCTAGATTTTTGGGACCGAAAGCTCCATGCATACAAGGATTAGTTGTTACAATTCGTGCGGTGCTTCAGCTTTTCGATGACTTGTACGAAAATTACGAAGTTCGACAATTGTGTACCAGGAGACTCAACCAAGACCCATTAGAGAATTTATTTGCCACCGTAAGGCAGCAGCATGGGTGTTCGCAATATCCGTCACCCATGCAATTTGAATCCGGAATACGACATATTCTCATCACTAATCTCACGAAAATTTCCAACTCGACGAACTGCGAGTCTGACAGAGACCACATCTTTGCCAAATTGAGCGCTGTGAAAGACGTATTGACGGACAACACGAATTGTAATTTTCCGGAAGCCCGCATTGAAATCCCTGATCTTAATGTTACTCAGTGCTCTTCTGGGTCAGAGACTCAGGACTTCACTGAGTCCAAGGCTGTGTATTACATCTGCGGCTACCTCATCAAGAAATTTTTGGCATCACACAAGTGTGAAAAATGCAAGGAAACTTTGTCTATAGAAAACGACACAAGTTACGAAGATCACAAATTATTTTTAATAATGAAAACCTATGCTGAAACAAATGGGCTCATAAACGCTGCTGAAAATGTATTTCAAATCGTACTCTCGAGGGAGCACCAGTACAAATTAACTATACGTGGTATTATGCATGCTAATAACATTACTGCGATAATGGAAAATATCCTTGTGGAAACGTGCGCTACTTTGGATTTATGCAGTGCAGAGAGCAGCAAAGCCTTTATGTTGCTTTTTATACGGGTCCGATGTCATTGGGAAGCCCGCTTCATGCGGCGAGAATTAAGCAACGCAAAAGATAAAAATAGCAAAGACAATGCTCAGCAAACCGACAAAAAAATTAGAAAATTCGGAAGAAAACTGTAAGTCTATAGTTTTAGTCGCCAGTTCACATATTTGGTCTACCTTGTATGTCTAATATTGTGAATCGTGTATACAGGGTGTCAATTAAGTAACGGGACGGCTGAATATCTTCTGAAGTAGGATATTTTTTGAATATCTTCTGAAGTAGGATATTTTTTGAAAAGGTCAACATCTTTCTAGATGTGATTTTCGACGAGGAATTCAATGGTGACCTCGATTTTGACCTTGACGATGACCTTCAACGTTATTTCGAGGTCAACTTTTTTTTTTTTAAATGGACACCCCCTTTTTTCACATGAGCATTCGAAAGAGCGCAAAATTTTACGTCCGAACACGTAATTAGATTATAGGGAGATCTTGAACTTGACGTTCATTCTTGGGTCAATTAAACTTAAATAAGGTGTGGATTCGGTATGAATTGATTGATTTTTTCCAAATCTTTTGATGTAAATGTGTAACTGTTTGTCTTATTGATTTCGGCACTTAAAAATACAGGTTTCCATCGAGAAAAAAGGTGACCTTGAAATGGCCTTGAAGGTAATCGTCAAAGTCATGATAAGGGTCACTACTAAATGCGCCTCGTTAGAATTGATAACTTCGATCGTCATGAGAGAATTTGAAAAGCTTCTATTCCCAGAGGTATCCACACCTTATTTAAGTTTAATTGACCCAAGAATGAACGTCAAGGTCAAGATTTCCCTATGATCTAATTACGTGTTCGGACGTAGAATTTTGCGCTCTTTCGGATGCTGATGTGAAAAAAGGGGGTGTCTATTTAACAAAAAAAAGTTGACCTTGAAATAACCTTGAAGGTCATCGTCAAGGTCAAAATCGAGGTCACCATTGAATTCCTCGTCGAAAATCACATACAGAATGATGTTGACCTTTTCAAAAAATATCCTACTTCAGAAGATATTCAGCCGTCCCGTTACTTAATTGACACCCTGTATGTAAGTGATGTCAATATTGTAAATAGTTTATATATATGTAAATAATGTAAATATTGTGAATAGTGTATATGTAAGTAATGTAAATATTGTAAATAGTGTGTATGTAAGTAATGTAAATATTGTAAATAGTGTATATGGGGCATTCCAGCTCAACTCAACCAACCATCGACACTCATGTCTTCGTATTTTCTTCGAAAAAACATATGTTAAAGTTCGAGTAAAAAGACAATGTTTCTGTGAGTTAGAAGTCTTGCATCCAATTTTTGACGGTCACAGATTTTTTTATAAATGTAAGCGGCGGATAATTCAATTTTTCATCGAATGTAAATGGAGAATCTCACAGGAAAATGTTGGATACACAAAACAACCGTTATCCTACCAATTTCAACTGAGATAAATTACAGAATTTTCGAATCATTCTTTGACCCAGTTTTGGTCGATAAACGTCGAAAATCTCGACTTTCTCAAATGTTGCCATGACCAATTTGTATGAATTTTTCACACAAAATACTGCATCAAAAAACAAAATTTTCAAGACCTTAACCAAGATGCCTGGACTTCTGGTTCCAGAGATATGATTTTACAGAATCGAATATTGATTAAATCAATTGAAAACGCATTCGGGGTGAATTGGAAAAATATTCAAACTGCTATATATGAAATATTGTTATCGCTATAATTCTTTTGGGGATATGTTTTACCAAAAATAGATGTTTCATTCAAGAGGGTGATTAGGTGAACGGTCTAACATTTACTTGTTAATTGAGTCATATGGATAACTTACATTCACTATCGAAATTATTGGAAAGTGAAAAATTGTTGAAAATAAAATCGTCTGCAGGAAAAAAATTATTTCTTTCAAAAATTACTGAGGAACTTCCACTCCCAATGTTGACAAGAATGAACCCCTCAAAAGATTCGTCACGAATTCTGAATCACCCTGTATACCTACGACTAACTATAAAAATATAATTATATTAATTCAGAAATAAATCTTCGTCCAATAATTTCAATAATGAATGTAAGTTATCCATATGACTCAATTGACAAGTAAATGTTGGACTGTTCACCTAATCACCCTATTGAATGAAACATCTATTTTTAGTCAAACATATCCCCAAAAGAATTATAACGATAACAATATTTCATATATAGCAGTTTGAATATTTTTCCAATCCACCCCGAATGCGTTTTCAATTGATTTGGTCAATATTCGTTTTTGTAAAATTCATATCTCTGGAACCAGAAGTCCAGGCATCTTGGTCAAGGTCTTGAAAATTTTGTTTTTTGATGCAGTATTTTGTGTGAAAAATTCATACAAATTGGTCATGGCAACATTTGAGAAAGTCGAGATTTTCGACGTTTATTGACCAAAACTGGGTCAAAGAATGATTCGAAAATTCTGTAATTTATCTCAGTTGAAATTGGTAGGATAACGGTTGTTTTGTGTATCCAACATTTTCCTGTGAGATTCTCCATTTACATTTGATGAAAAATTGAATTATCCGCCGCTTACATTTATAAAAAAATCTGTGACCGTCAAAAATTGGATGCAAGACCTCTAACTCACAGAAACATTGTCTTTTTACTCGAACTTCAACATATGTTTTTTCGAAGAAAATACGAAGACATGAGTTTCGATGGTTGGTTGAGTTGAGCTGGAATGCCCCATATGTCTACCTTCCGTGATGTATTGACAGTCAGCCGGCTTCTATCAACCATAGCAAAATCATCCGAAGGATTTTTCAGCGCAACGAGTGGCTATCCCCCTAACAATACGAAATATTCGGCGACTACGCTGATGGACCATTCGGTTTCACCTGATTATCACGGTATATGTATGAATAATTTCGATAACTTTTAAAAAAGCGGTACAAAATAGTATATTATGTGGCATGCCCGTAAACCAAGTGTTTTTCGGCGTGAATAATGATTTCAAAACGAGCTAAAGGCGAGCCGAAAGCGAGCCGCAAGCGATTAAACGGTTTAAGAGTGCGCCCCATACCTTATTTTTTTCGAAATAGGCATGAAAAGTCACTTTGACGCCAGTTAAGATTCACAGACGAAGAGTCAGGTTGTGATGCGATCTGTCGCGCACTTCGAACCGCGCATCGAAACTGCGGTATAAAGACTTCATACTGCAGCTTTGGAATGCGCACTTCGAACTGCGCATCCAGACTGCCGTACAAAGACTTTTTAGGGCAGTTCTAAATTCAGCCGTATAAAGTGCTACTTTGTGCATCGAAAACAGGCGTCATAAAGTGACTTTTCAATGCCTATGCCGAAAAAAGGCTTTTTAAGGCAGTTGTGAAATGCGCACTCCGACTGCGCATCCCCACTGCCACATAAAGACTTTATAGGGTAGTTCTGAAATCAGCCGTTTAAAGTCACACTTTACAGATCGAAAACAGACGTCGAAAAGCGACTTTTTCATGCCTGTGCCGTAAAAATATTATTGTGTGACGTGAGGGTCGCCAAGCGGTGCGTACTCAGTACGCCGTACTGTATGGTTCACCATATACAGAACAATGTAATAATTAATCTTTATTGAGAAACTAACTATTGATTGATTCTCATTCTAAAATTTGGGTTCAAATTTTGTCCACCCCTTACTAGGGCTACGAATAAAATCTGGAAGAAAAAATGAGGTAAAGGAAAATGATAAAAGTGATTATATTCTGAAAACAAAAAGGAAATAGTAGTTTTCGTATCTAGGGCGTAAAGTTAAACTTCACGCCCGAGTTGCGATCGATTGGGCGTCGCGCGTTAGGATAGTTTTTGTTTACATAAGCCGGGCGTAAAGTCAAACTTCACGCCCGCAAAACAGGGCGTAAAGTGCGTGCTTTACGCCTACTATGACGGAAATATATATAAGTATTAGGGTGGTCCTTATTCGGGGGTTGGTGGAATTTTGTCCGTGCCGCCCCCTCAAAAGATTCGAAATAATTAAAAAGAAATCCCCTCAAAATTGCAGCTCTCTATCTCGATCCTAAAACGCCCCCCAAGGACGTTGTTTTTTGCCATAAAAATAACACGGGATTTTCATGAAAATTTTGAATATATATTTTTTTCTTCCTAGTGTATCGCTGAAAATTTCATGAATATCATCAATTACTGAGTAAATGAACTATCTTTTACAGGAATTTTCGGTTTTTTATTCACATCATACAATAGTGCCGTTATTGCTAAATGAAGATCAATAAAAACTCACTCCTTCATAGTTTTTCGTGAATGATAGTTATTTACATGAAGTAAACACTCCTAAGAGTGGAGAATGTTTTTTTTTTCAGAATAAAGGAAAAAATATATCTTTTATATGGGGCATTCCACGCCAACTCGACCTGGCCAAAACCTTCACCATTTTTAATTCTTTTTTGCTTCTAGTATGTTGTTTGTCATCACAAAAAAGCCCATCACACTAAGTTTCACATTTTTTGCAAAATTGGTCTGTTCGTTATAATGTGAAAACGCAAAACACTGTTCGACCACTCCGATTTGAATGAGATTTGGAGAGATGAATCTCTGTGAAGAATGAACACTTTCAAGCTAGTAGCGAAGGATCTGGTTTGGGAGGTACAGGGAAATGATTTTTTTTTCATTTCAGATAAACTTTTTTTTTTTTGGTATATTCACAATTTGTTCGGATCTGAACATGAGTGAATGTTTATTAGCTGTATAGTAGCCTGGAGGAAGTGAAAAATTAAGGGGGTGTCTTCACCTTTGAATTTTCAAAAAATCGTTTTTTTTTTATAATCTATTTGGAATGCCAGTGACCTACTCTACCTGCAAATAAATCGGCGCAAAATATCTAGAGGATTTGAGAAGTTACAGCCATGACAGTGCGAAATTACGAAAAAGCGCCGCGGCGCGGCGCGCGAACCCTCAGATTGGTGCCATAAGTATTGTACAACACCGCCAACACCACTGCTTACTTTTATGACGTTTTTATATATTTCGAATTTGAATTCGATTTTGTGAACTTCGAATTCTGTGTAATTATCATTCTTACACATATTTAATTTCCAATATTCTTTTGATTTGTGATCATCGACAGAACACATGGCTGCGATCTACATTTTTTCGAGGTTAGGTGTCCACTTGTTTGTAAATATTGTCGTGCTTTCATTACGAATTCAAACCAATAGTAATTTCCATTATTGGATAAACGCAGTGTATGTGGGGTATTCCAGGAATTTTCGAACGGTCCCGAACCCTCACCCCCTCCGATTTCGAAATGATTTCTTCTGATCGTAGCCCTATATCTTCGGAAAGTTTGTGATTTTTTTCAGATTTTTACCAACATCCGTTTCGTAGTTGCGAATTTCACGAAATTGTTCATTTCGACAATCTTATGTTTTTGAGTCAATTTTAGTTCGATAACGAACAAACGTACGAAAAATCTAATGGTAGGGGAGACCGGGTACAAAAGTAACAGCGGGTCGAAAGTAACAAAGCTTCGTACAACGCACACAATCAAATCTAGAAGTTGTGTTTTATACAGTAGTAAGCGTGTTCGATACTGATACAGTTTGAGCCATTGATTGTGCCCGTGCGTGAAATTTACACGTTTTATTGGAGATTTTGTGTTTTTTGCCGCCACAAGTAAGTTTTTCGATTCTTGATATTCTTATGAAAACCTGTAGTAAATATGTCAATACTACAATGAATTTTTGCCAGATTATTCTTGAAAAGTCGCTTTATTAGTGGCGGTGTAGGAGTTCTATGTTCTGTTTGTTTTTTTGAAGTTATAATTTTTTTATTCTGGAAAATGAGGTTGGGGACGAAAGTAACACAACACCACGGGGTTATGTTAACCAGGCATTAGGTACCTATTGTAATTTTTTCATTGATTTTTAGAATGCCTCGAAGTTACTTACAATCAAAATATTCTTGTGTTTTTGTTATTAACTTGTTATTTCAATAATAGTGAAGAAAATGAATATTTGAGTTTTATTCTTTCATAAATATTCAATAATTAGTTGATTTACTATAAATGGAGTTTATCTGATGATATCATAATATTTTTTACTTCATTATAATCAATTCTGTGGAATCCTGTAAGATTTGGTGAAGTATCCGTATTGATTTGTTCAAAAAATCCCGATGCTACTTTCGTCCCCATAGTGTGTTACTTTCGCCCTGACGCTCAGGACGATAGTAACAATCGACACTTTTTTTTTGCAGCCTTGTAATTGTTAGAAGCCAAGATATATTAAATAAAACTATGATGTACATTTGTAGAGTAAAGACGAAAGTTTCAGAGGGCTATATTCATTTTATCGAAAATATCATTGATAGCTAGAAATCGGAGTTTAAAAAAAAGTGTTACTTTTGTACCCGGTCTCCCCTATATGATGTGACGGGATTCGGTCGTACTTCAAAGCGGTAATAATCATTGATTTTTCGGAAGCCTGGAACTATCGATTTTTTCAATAATAAAGCTTATATTTTGATTTTCGAGAAAAGTCCATCTTTTTTTTTCTCGAAATTTTTACACAAAATTCTGCATAGAAAACGTCAACTTTTGATACCTGGTTCACGATGAGCCGAGCACGGGTTTTGAAGTTACAGCGATTTCAATATCTTGAAACGTCCAATATAATAAGGTCTGAATTCAAAAACTTTGGAAAGTGCTTGCATTTTCGGTTATAAGGCTTTTCGGCTCTCAGGAACTCGAATCTGAAGTCATTTTTGAGCTGCGAGGCCGGGGTTTCGAGAAAACAGCAAAATTTTCGCTTCTTTGCGACTCTCGAAAACGGCTATCGATAAGTGGAAAGTGACTTAACCATCGTGTAGAGCGGAAAATTTGTCATTGAATTATGCGGCTGTCTGCTACGACGCACTGCTCGCCTTCACCGACAGTGTCTAGGGAATTTTGGTAAAACGATGAAATTTTCTCTTGATTTGTCAATCCGAATTCGTTTTCAATTTGAGAACATCATTCGATGACAAATCTTCTCCCTCTTTGTCATCGAATGATGTTCTCATATGGAAAACGAATTTGGATTGACAAATCTTCCGCTCTTTGTCATCGAATGATGTTCTCATATGGAAAACCAATTTGGATTGACAAATCAAGAGAAAATTTTATCGTTCTACCAAAATTCCCTACACACTGTCGGTGAAGGCGAGCAGTGCGTCGTAGCAGACAGCCGCATAATTTAATGACAAATTTTCCGCTCTACACGATGGTTAAGTCACTTTCCACTTATCGATAGCCGTTTTCGAGAGTCGCAAAAAAGGGAAAATTTTGCTGTTTTCTCGAAACCCCGGCCTCGCAGCTCAAAAATGACTTCAGATTTGAGTTCCTAAGAGCCGAAAACCCTTATAACCGAAAATGCAAGCACTTTCCAAAGTTTTCGAATTCAGACCTTATTATATTGGACGTTTCAAGATATTGAAATCGCTGTAACTTCAAAACCCATGCTCGGCCCATCGTGAACCAGGTATCAAAAGTTGACGTTTTCTATGCAGAATTTTGTGTGAAAATTTCAGGAAAAAAAAAGATGGACTTTTCTCGAAAATCAAAATATAAGCTTTATTATTAAAAAAATCGATAGTTCCAGGCTTCCGAAAAATCAATCATTATTACCACTTTGAAGTACGATCGAATCCCGTCACATTATATGCCATTAGATTTTTCGTACGATTGTTCGTTATCGAACTAAAATTGACTGAAAAACACAAGATTGTCAAAATGAACAATTTCGTCAAATTCGCAACTACGAAACGGATGTTGGTAAAAATCTGAAAAAATTCACAAACTTTCCGAAGATCTAGGGCTACGATCAGAAGAAATCATTTCGAAATCGGAGGGGGTGAGGGTTCGGGACCGTTCGAAAATTCCTGGAATACCCCATATGTATCTGGAATGAGACTTTGGAATCGAAAGAACATGATCCATCAAAAAGTGCGTTTGAAATCGATGCCAGGAGACTACACATTTGGATTTCTAAAAAGATGAGTATTTCTATAATACATATAATAATTGCAAGAGTTTAATAAATATTATAAGAAAAAAGGTATGATTGATGAACGATGAAAGAATTTTCGTAGTATTGACAAGAATTGTGCTCGCATCTTCTGAATCTCAAAAATATTGAAGATCAAAAATTTTAGAGAATTTTTATGTTTTGAAAAATGTTGATCAGATTTTTTCTACAGCAATTCATTATTTTTCTAACAGCCTCACCGGACACCTAACGGACACTGTTGTTATACAGAACAGCTCAAAACTCACTAAAAACCTCCGCCTGGCACATGTCCCGGGAAAAAATAGTTGTATATGAATATAAATAATCATATATGACCTTATCATTAATGATCATGAACGAAATTTGTCTCTATATGACCATATATAACCATATCGATGGACTAAAGCCAAACGGGCGTAAGCGGCAAAAAAAAAAATTCGTTTTTATAGTGGCAAAATCTTTGTCATGCAATGGAGAATCTTATGGGCATATCCGCAAAAAAATTTTTTTTTTGTTGCTTACGCCCCTATGGAATTAGTCCATCGATATATAATTGTATATAGCCATACCTGGGAAAAAATGATTTTCTATGATCATATATGATTATATATAATCACTTATATATGATCAGATCCAAAAATTGGCCAGGTCTGATCATGTCTGCTTATATATAATCAGATATGATCAGATTTAATCATTTGTTTTGGACAAATTAAAATAAAACAGTCAATTAAATTACAAAATCATAAAAACTTTTTTGTTTTTATATCTTTTGTTCGTCGTAATGGTCCGGAATTATGGTTATTTCTGATAATTGACTTTTTTTTGTCGATTAAAATTTTCTAACTGTTTTTTACTGGGATTCGAACCCGGGTCCTTCTGCGTATCAGTCGAAGCTTCTACCACTTTGCTACTTTACGTATTTGATAGTTGATACTTTCAGAATGTCTATATGTATTTGACACGAAAATTTTATCAACCTTAACGAATGCACTTAATATTGATTATGATGATCGAACGATTCTTGAATTGTTTTTGTATTTTAGGGAATGTGAGGCAATATGACCACTCTAAATTTTTCAGCAGAAAAAATTACTAATCTGAAAATGCTGTGTATTCTATTTATTGAAAGAGATTGAACGTTTATTTTATTGACTGGAGGAATTCTATAACTTTGTTGGGCAAAACGGCTAATTTAATAATATCATAATATTCAGGTTTTTATTGTTTAAATTGTCAAAGAATATGTATGGGTATGCAGGGTGATTCACAATTCACGACGAATCTCTTGAGGGGTTTATCCTTGTCAAAATTGGGAACGAAAGTTCCTCGGCCATTTTTCATTGAAAATATTTTTTTCCGACAAACGATTTTTTTTGTTTTTGTTGTTTTATTTGTCAATTTTGAAGGATCCCAGAAGTTTTTTATTCGGTGGAAGATATAGAAAAAATGTGTTATGATTCCAAGGAAAAAAATCATTTTTCGGAAGAATGGCTGAAGAACTTTCGATCCCGATTTTGTCAAGGATTAACCCCTCGAGAGATTCGTCACGAATTCTGAATCACCCTGTATATTTAGGTTTCATAACAATCAGGTCTGATCAGATCTGATCATATATAGACCTACATCAGACCTATATATGATTACACATGGGCTTATATCAGTCGGGTCTGATCATATCTAATTATATATAGACCATATATGATAAATAATAATAATAATATAATAATAATAATATTTCATAATTATATATAGACCTATAAATGATTGGACATTGACTTATATCAGTTATGTCTGATCATATCGTATGAAATTAGACATGATTATGCCTGTTCATGTCTGATCAGGCCTGATGCTCATGGACGATCATGGTCTGATCACGTATCAGGCCTGATCAGAGCGACATAGTTAGAGCAGAGCGGAGGTTTTCAACCTTCCAGGCATAATCATACATGAACAGGCATGGCCATGCATGATCAGGCATGAACGTATTTATGATTAGGTCTGACGTCAGGCCTGATTATACATGAACAGGCATGATCATGTCTGACATCAGGCATAATCATACACGAACAGGCATGGCCATGCATGATCAGGCATGAACGTATTTATGATCGGGTCTGGCATCAGGCCTGATCATACATGAACAGGCATGATTATGTCTGGCAGCAGGCGTAATCGTACATGAACAGGCATGGCCATTCATGATCAGGCATGAACGTATTTATGATCGGGTCTGGCATCAGGCCTGATCATACATGAACAGGCATGATCATGTCTGGCAGCAGGCGTAATCATACATGAACAGGCATGATCATGTCTGGCATCAGGCATAATCATACATTAACAGGTATGGTCATGCATGATCAGGCCTGAACGTATTGGGCGCTTCAGGCCGGATCATTCATGATCATGCATGATCATGTCTGGCATCAGATATGAACAGGCATGAACAGACATGATCATGTCTAATTTCAGGCCTGATCATACATGAACAGACATGATCATGTCTAATTTCAGGCCTGATCATACATGAACAGGCATGATCATGTCTGAACATTTTGTCCCGGGGTGTCTAGACTCGACTCGACTCATAACTCATCGACACGAGAGCAGCTGCGGATCCAGCATATTAGTCATAAGCAAAATCTTAAAACTCGATTTCCTGTAACTACATTTTTCTCTCTGGGAAAAGTAGGAAATAAAAAAAAAAATTGAATAAAAAAGTTTGAAAGTTGATTTCTGGAGAATGACTATTTTGACCGGTTGTCGTAAAGAATCAGGAGCATCGTTGGACCGATTCTGGACTTTGTGGTCTTCAAATTTCGAAATCTCCATCAGATGAACAGACAACTTTTTGACATCACTATTTTTGGTTGAGATGATAGAAAAAATATGGAAAAAAAATTGAAGAATCAATCAAATCTCAGTAAAAACTAAGCGAGTCAGGCAGTTTTTGCGATATCAAAAAGTTGTCTGTTCATCTGATAGAGGCATCTCTTCTGAACACTTGACGACCAAAAATTCCAGAATTGGTCCAACGATACTCCTGATTCTTTACGACAGCCGAGTAATTTGGTATTTTTCTATATGAAGCGTAACTGCTATTGGGCTCAAAGTAATATTGAATGATAGGTATGTATAATGAGGGTCAAACCCTCCCCAAACTTCATGATTTTTTTGGATTTAATCAGACTCTCAAATTCGCTGTAAAATATCAATATCTTTCTTAAAATGTTAACCCATTTAAAGGTGTGGATACCCCCTTGATATCAAAAATAAAAAAAATTCATTTCCCTGTATCTCCCAAACCAGATACACGCCCACCTTCGCTAATGGCTCACAAATTCTGTTTTTTCATCCGATTCAGCTCTCAAAATCTCATTCAAGTCGGATTGGTCGAACAGTGTTTTGTGTTTCCACATTATAACGACGGAACAATTTCCCAAAAAATGTAAAACTTGGTGTGGTAGGCTTTTTTGTGATGACAAACAACATACTAGAAGAAAAAAAGAATTCAAAATGGTGAGGATTTTGGCCAGGTCGAGTTGGCGTGGAATGCCCCATATAAAAGATATATTTTTTTTGTTAAAAAAAAAAAAAAAAAACATTTTCTACTCTCAGGAGTGCTCATTTTATGTAAAAAAAACTGTCATTCACGAAAAACTATGAAAGAGTGAATTTTTATCGATCTTCATTTAGCAATAACGGCTCTATGGTATGATGTGAATTAAAAACCAAAAATTCCTGTGAAAGATAGTTCATTCACTGAGTGATTAATGATAATTATAAAATTTTTAGCGATATACTAGGAAGAAAAAAAAATAGATTCAAAATTTTCATGACAATCCCGTTTTATTCTCATGGCAAAAAACAACGTTCTTGGGGGGCGTTTTAGGATCGAGATAGAGAGCTGCAATTTTGAGGGGATTTCTTTTTAATTATTTCGAATCTTTTGAAGGGGCGGCACGGACAAAATTCCACCAACCCCCAAATGAGGACCACCCTAATAAGTATATTCGTGAATGGTATTCAAGTGGTCTACAATAGGGCACGAACCACGGATCTTCCTCCACAGACAGCATCAAACTTCAAAATATGTCCTATGGATGTCCTATGGACATACTGATGTCCTATGGATGTGTTATGGATATGTTTTGAACTTTGATGCTGTCTGGGTCATAGCGTTATTACGCTTGACTCGCCCCGATAGGTAACAAGGAACAGCATACAAATGATAAATATTGAGTGCCTGATTTACTGAACTAATGTTTCGTACGAAACAAATTCTCTCACTAGTCTTCCCCATACGTAGCAAGTTTAGTCTTGAAATCAAATATACTTAATGCTAAAATTGGTAAAGTGAAACTGCGGAAAAAGAGATTCGCCCTCACCTTACGTTATTCCGCGGTAGAACAGGCTTTTGAAATTAAACAGAAATAATTGATCGAATAAAATTGGAGTAGAACTATTTTTCAAAACAATACCGTAAACTGAAGACTTGAGGTGGTTCTTGCGGTACAGTCCCACCAAACGTGCGTTTCAAATAAAATTTTGAATACTTCTTGATGGGAAAAAAACCTGAAAAAAACAAGCATGTAGAAGATCTTCGGGAGACTGATTTTGCATAACAATAACTCAAAAAAGTTATCAACAAATTGATAGAAAAAAAAACTGTTCAAGAAATTAGTCGGTGACCCAACTTTTTTTTCAGGTGAAAATGATTTGTCAATTTTTATAAATACGTATGAATTTTTTTACGAATTTTGTCAAGTTTTTGAAAATTGCGTTCTGTTAGGTATGAAAAGACTTAAAATTTTTTTTATTTTCCTTAATGTAAAAATATGTCCATCCAAAGAGGTCAGAACAGTAGTAGAATCAATAATATTTGATAAGGTAATGAGAGTAGTAAGCGAAAAAAAAATTGAAGTCTAAAAAGAGCAAAAATCCCATGTTAATCAAATGGGACAAGTATTGTCCTACAGGCAGGGGTTAAGGGGACCAGTACAGCTTGAATTTTCGAAAAAATTGGTTTTTCGTTTTTTGCAGTTTATGTTACCTAAAGATCTTCTACGTCTGTGAAAAAATCGAGTTTGACGAAATCGTCACGGTTTAGAAGTTACGGTCAAAAGTTCGTTATTTGGCTATCGCGATTTGGCGCAAGTGGCGCTGGCGCTTGATTTCGATATTGATCACATGGTGTATGATCGTCATTACTTGTGCAATACTTTTCGAGGTTGCGTGAGCGTCTGCTCGATTTCCAGTGTTTCAGAATTGAAATAAATAAATAAAAACAGTACTTTTCAGTACTAAATAATTATAAATTTACCTAATATCTATAGCGCGTAATCGTTATACGGGTGTTGTGACTTGGTGCTTCGAAAACTATAACCTAAAAGTAAGTATTCAATCAAAATAGTAATATCTACACTAAGCTTCTGCCGAACTGTGTGTGCGGTCGAAGTTTTTTTGCTTTTTGTTCACAGATTTTTTGATAAAACAGAAAGGAAATATATAAAATATATCCAATATATTCAATATGAAAAGAAGAGAGAGGAGTTCTGGTGTTGGCACAAAAGGATGCATTGGCCGGTCAAAGAAGAGGGCGAAAACATTTCCGCAGAAGCAAACAGCGGCTGATGGACAGAGCACTCATGTTTCAACAGCTTCGGATAGAAAAATCAGTGGCGACTACGAGGCTAGCGATTCTGCTGGCTATAGGCTGTTTCACGTGAAACACTATTCCGTGCTCTGCGGGAGCATTTATCTTGCAAGACATGTGGTGGGTCGATAGTTATGACTGAAGTTAGCTTGAGAGGACTGGGTGGAACATACGGGATCTCTTGTGAAAATTGTGTACAGCTAAAAACCTTCAAAAGTAGCCCTATGATTGATGATACACGAAGCGCGTATGAAATCAATAGGCGATCCATACTAGCGATGCGTTGTAATGGGCAAGGCAATGAGTCTGCGGAGGATGCAGCAGGGCCCTCATATGCTGCTGGAGCTTTTTAAAGAAGTGAGTAAGAGAAAGAAGCATGTATGGAACAAAAAAATACATGGGAAAAAAAGTTCTGAGAAAATAGTTTGCAGAAAAGAAAAAGGAAAAATTAAATTTCCAATAAAAAAAAAAATTCTTTTTGAAAATTGAAAATTAAAAAAAAAAAAATTTCATTCAACTTTGGTACAACAAACTTTTTAATGTATGAGCCTCCGGAGGAGTATATACCAATTTTTCTGCAAAAACTTCAAACTCGTTTATCTCAGAACTATGTTTTTGGAGCTGTGTCGTAAGGTTTTAGGAGCACCGTTGCTCCGATTGGGGTCTTTGACGGCTCATTTTGTTCGGGCGACAAATCCTCATGATATGAACGAGGGAATTTTTGAATGTGTCTATTTTGGCCAAGTTATTTGCAAATTAGTGGCTCAAATTTTGGAAATTTTAGATAAATGACTGTAAGTTTTCACATGTGTTTTTCTTTTCAGATCCCCGCGTTCATAAGATGTGGAACTCCTGTCTGAAGAAGTTGAGACGTCGAAACACTGGATTGGATCAACGGTGTGCCTGAAACCTTACGACACAGTTTTTTGCAGAAATATTCTTTTTGATGTAAAATAAACTTTGGTTGACAAATAAAGTGATTCTGGAGTACTTGAAATATCTTAAACCAAGCTGTACTGGTCCCCTTAATGGCACTTAAAAAAAAAAAAATTAGCATAATTAACATCAGGCTATAAAATAAAAATTCAGGGGGCGCTTGCACAGAAAAAAACCAACTTGGGAAATAACGGACACCCTATTGCACACACACATTATAGGATGCGTAAGCCACAAACCCACGTCGGTTTTTAGTGATAGCTACGATACTTAGATTTCGACATTTTTTTTGTTATTTCTTTATTTGGGGTCTTGTCCCCTGTTTTAAATATCAGAATATAACTTAGGGATTTGTTGATGGTTAAAACAAAAGTAACTCGGTTAACGAACTTATATTTATTAATAAGTACTGTAGGTGGAATAGGTTAAGTAAATTTTGGAGTCCCTGGTTGTCAGTAAAGAGGATCGTTGAGAAGGTAAGAATGTGTGATTGAAAAGGAGAGTAGAAGTAAAGGAGATGGGGGTTGACTGGCAAGTGAGTCCGCTATTAGAATAGCATAATGAGGATTGTCAGTGGAGAGGATGATTGTAGGCAAGGTGGGGATTAGGGGATTGCTGACCGATGCAGCAGGTCAGCGTGAGAAAGGTAGCGAGGTAGGAAGACAGGGAGTGAGGAGATATGATAGTAAGGTTGGAGAGAGGAACGTGGAGTAGGACGTAACATTTTAATGAAAAAAGAAATTCAATTTCAATTATTTTTCCTGAAATCCGTTATTTTGTCTCGATTTCTGGAATCGAATTTGTAGCTAGTGTGTGTAGGAATGTACCCTAAAAATCTCAGAAGTCTTCGACAAAAACTCAGACGCATGGGACTTTTTTAAAAGGCAAAAACCTAGTTCTGAGATGAATCGCTTTGAAGTTTTTTTTTTCAAATTATTCACAAGATTCAAGATTTTTATTACTTCATGAACCAAACTAGTTTCAAATCAGATTGCCAATAGTTTTGAAGCATATGACATTAAAAAAAAATCGCTCCTACAATATTCGAGTGGAATTCACATTTTCATTATGCATTTGAGAAATTACAATTCCAAGGAAGTTGGAAAGCATTATAAAGGATATAAATTATCACAACTTGAAAGAATTTCAACATATCGACGGACTAATGCCAAACGGGCGTAAGCGGCAAAAAAAATTCGTTTTTATAGTGGCAAAATCTTTTTCATGCAATGCAAAATCTTGTGGGCATATCCGCAAAAAAAAAAAAAAAATTCGCCTATGGAATTAGTCCATCGATATACAGGGTGACAATTATAAGGTGGACATTACTTTTCTGACAGGTTTGCGATATGATATCGGTTTTTTTTCTTTTATTATTTAATGGTTTTGGATGCCCGATTTGGAGAAAAATACGATGTTTATGTGAGAATTATGGTATTTGCGGTAAGAAAATGGTTTATTTGAAAACAAAGCGCAGGTTAATTTTCATTTTTTTTTTTTAATAACGATTATTTAATTCTGAATACAGAGTACCAGTTGAAAATTTATTTCGATTCCGTTGTCGTTGAGAAAAAAATGTTGAATATTGGTGTTTTAACGATGATTTGGCTTCAAATTCTGAACTGTGGAATAGAACCATGCCGCGTGAAGTTAGATTCGCGTCGTCTCACGGCCGTCGAAATGTCAGTTAAGTGAGGTTCAGAGTCGCTTGGGTCCAAGTTGACAGATGATTCGAATGACACAGAGAAACTCGAAGATATTATGATGAAATTTATAACATTTTAAAAACTTTCACCTCGCGCATATTTCAAAATATGTGGCCGAATTTTTTTTCTTCGATAGAGTATCATCTGAGGATGGGCGGTACTCCTTTTGGCTATAATTTTCGTAAATTACCAACTACAAACAGAAAAATAACGACTGTCCCCTTTTTTCATTGAAAGCTTTTTCAGGATATTAAACAGCACGTAGTAATAACCAATATTCAGGTGAATTTTTCACGTCATCTTAGTTTAAAGCAACGAGACAGAGTTTGACATTCTTGTCATGATGGAGATGAAGCCAAAATTCAGGTTGATTTTTTCTGTGTCGTGATGAAATTTCACTACTTCGGATAAGGATATAATGAAACTAGTATTCTGAAGGAGATGAAACCGATCGCAAACATGGCGTTAAAAATAATAAAACATTTTACAAATAGTGAAGAAAATAATAGTGAATAAACCAAAATCAACATTGGTTTCATCTGTTGTAACAATAAATATTGAGGTGTTCAGATGGTAATATTTACACACCTAGATCGTTATGACCAATTACAGCTTTTGGATGAAGAGATAAACGGTTGATCGTGTGATGAACGATTTACTCAATGTACGGTCGGATAAAGGTTCGGTCAACGTGACTTCGTTCAAGCATCAAAAATGCAAAATCGGCATCATAAGACGGATTCTGTATTGAATCCCGAACACAACCATCCAAGAACATCTTTTCGTTGCAGTGGGCGTAAAATCCGATTTTATGCCTTGTTCTGCTGAGATAGAATCGAATTTTACGCCAACTGCATCGAAAAATATCGTTCGCAACATGGCCGTAGGTAATACTTTCTACCCTCGTGTGATGCCGTAATCACTCGGGCCGACTTCGCCGACCCTCGTGCACGGCGATCACACGCGGGTATAAAATTTTACGCCCTTGATACGAAAAATACTATTGTTGTCGACAACGATGAATAAACGGTATCTAATCTACGATTCTGTGCTAATAAGGGTCCACATTTGTCAAACTCGACGTAGATGGCGCCAATGTTCTAGGATATTTTGCGAGCGCAAAATCAAATTCTTGATTTGTACTGAAAATGTCGATAAGATTTTTGCGACAGTAAGTATAGCAGTTAGACAGTTTGTCAATTAAAAAATGAATTGAAAAAACGTGGTGCGCGCCTAACAGGACGAAAAAGAGATCTACAAGAGCGGTAAGTATTGTCTTGAATATTATACAACGATTATACTGAGCGTAGTTGGAGTGGGGTTTTGTATCAAGTTGATGAATTTGATTGTATTTTTAATTATCACAATTTCAATTTTAGTTTACAAAATAATGTTTCGTGTGCAACAAACGACAATGAGAATCACTTTTAGACACCGCCTGAAACTGATTATCGCGACATCAATGCTCATTCCGTACTTCCACCGATCACCAAAAATCATATCTCGTACTTTCTGGATAGAAAGAAAATTATTTGCTGTATATGAAGAAACCTTCATCTGAATGAAGAAACACTATTATAACATAGGGTAGACGTACCGGTTTTGGCCACCTTAGTACCGTTTGTGGTCACCACTTGCTCCATTTGTAGCCTTACCCATTACCATGTAAATCAAGGCCTGGCCACAAACGGTACAAAACTATTTTAACAGCTGAAAAAGTTAGAAACTTCACTTTTAAACAATGAAGTAGGGGAGCCCGGGGCTAAAAGTTCCGCGGGTAAGTTGTTCCGATGATCGATATTTCGGATCGATATTTCGAATCGATATTTTTCAACCGCGCATTAATAAGTCACCAGAGTGACGAATCTAGCCACGCTTAAAAAATATCAATTTCTCTTGGCATCTTGGAGCTACAGCTATCGGAACAACTTCCCCGCCGGAACTTTTAGCCCCGGTCTCCCCTACTGGAAAAGTTGGATTCAATATTTGCTGTAGGGTATGTTTTCGTAATTAATTCAATAATTGAATAGATTTATAATGCCAGAAAGGAGGAAAGCATTAGTCAAGCATGGCCACAAACGGTACAGTGGCCACAAATGGTACGTCCACCCTATGCCTTTGATATCTGTATTATGTGCACAGATTCTCTGTACACACTAACTTGGGAAAGAAAATGTACGAGAATGAATATTTATTATGTGCACGTATGGCAATGCCATCAAATGCCTGAATATTTGTGAGGGGGATTTGCATGTCGCAAATGCGAAAAACTATGCTATATACTCTGGACATCAAGCGCTCGATCGTTAGAAGTATTGAAAGTACACATTGCGAATGTGCTGTCGGCCACGGTGACATAGCACATTGCAAGCATGTGGCTGTTTTGTTCTGGGCAATCGAACAAATGGTTCAAGAAAAAAAAAATCAATACTCGCGCAGTGTGTACACAACAGCTGCAGTCATTCCACGTGCCTAGGAAGCGATATTTCGGAAGTCCTGTGAAAGCGGACCAAATGCCTGAAAGTAACCAGAGAAAAAAAAATAGTCATCACTCACTGGACATTGATTGTGTGCCATCACCTGCAGAATACAACAATCTTGTTCGGAATCTATGCATAAATTTTTCAGGACTAACTCAATTTACAAATTTTGTTTCGTTTCCATAGGAGAGGCAAAACATAAATTAGTCAGGCTTTTTTTCTCATCATACATTCTTGGAAATTACACATCATGAAATACACAGAGAAGATTTTCGATGATATGCTTCTATACAGTGTTGCCACTGTTAAAGAAATTTCTTAAGATCTTAAGAATTTCTATTAATTGCTAAGAAATAAGAAAAATAAAAGAATCTTGAAGAAATTTTTAAAAAGTCAAAGAAAATGTTACATGTCTAAAGAATTTTTTTCCTTCCGCTTGCGCGCAACCACTCGATGTACGAGAGAAAAAAGTAGAATCAACAATCAATTTGTAAATAGACCGAGTTGTCATTTTATGTTCGATTTATAGATCGCTTTTTTCAGCGATAATGATACTTTCCGTATGTTTGCTCGTTCAGAACAAACATCCTTGTTTTTTTTTCCATTCTTATTGACGAGTTTATCGTCTGTTACGATGCGCGACGTTTTATTTCGGGGTTCAAGTTCCAGGTTGAAGTTTCTCAAGTTCCATCCATGGTGGAAGTTTTTTTCAACGATAACAATACTTCCTGTATTTCTGTCACTGATTTTTTGTTTGTTCATAACAAACGCTATTGTTTTACTTTTTTTATTTTTTTTTGTCGAGTTGTTTGTTCACCACGACGCGCGTCGTTTCATTTCGGGGTTTCAAATTCTTCAATGATTCATGATCGAGGTTTCTTTCAAGATAACGATACGTTCTATACGTTTGTTCGTACACTCTGTCTCTGTTTTCTTTCTACAATTATTGTACGCAACATTAAATTCAATAATGTTTTAGGCCCTAAGAAATTCTTAAGAAATTTCGAGGCCTCATCCCAAGAAATAAGTTTTCACGGAGTGGCAACCCTGCTTCTATAACTGCTTTCCAAAGGCGTTTGAAGAATTCTGTAAGTCTTGGTTAAACCAATGATTCGTTCAATATGGACACGCTGCGCTGCTAATTTTTTGTCGCCCACTACTGCCATATCGGGCAACTGCGATTTACCTTTGAAAAAGTGTGAAATGTTCACTGCAACACCTTGTGGTGCACAAATTACTTGGACATTGAAGCCACGATCAGCCATAATACTATCTCATTTCTCAAATTCTTTCATCAAATTATAGCGTTCGAAGATTTGCCTATCGCTAGTACTACCAGCATAGCTTGGCGAACAATAAGATAATAATCCATCAGGAGTAGCTCCGACAAGAATTTTAAATGTGTTAGTGTGCTAGTATGTGCTGAAGCTCGATTGTTGTGCTACAGGATTCTTTGGTCTTTCAATTGGCACTTCAGTGGCATCTTTAATGACGCGAGTAGACGGATGTACCTAAGCTTTTAAAACTTCTAGGCATATAGAAATCTATAATTTTACGAAACGACAATGTATCCAACAAAGACCATAGTTGTTCAATAAAATCGATCCACGAATGCAGAATGTTTGAAACATTACTTTCACTAATAACAAAGAACCGACGAAGCTCATATTCAGGTGCATTGCTTCGTAATTTCATCGAGGTCGAAAGAAACATATCTATGTGTTTGATGTTATTATTATTTGACCATTAGAATTTCATTTTATCTACATAGGGACTTGAAGTGTAATACACCAACATGAATTTATTGTATGTCTCTAACCCAGTATAGAAATGTATGCCTTTCTCGTCGTTAATAAACATTTCCGATGTATAATAAGGGGCTGTTGCTTGAGTGCTAATATTCGGAAATTTGAATGCGATTTTCCCGGAAATTTGTTTTTTGTGAAAAAAGTAAGAGAATACGCACGCAAGACGATCTAAGTTTTTGTTTCGATGAATATGCAGGTTTTTGGTAATGTGTCACAAAATATGCAAATTTGACAAAAAACCGAAAAAAAAAATTCGAAATTTTCGGAATGTTACGTCCTACTCCACGCTCCTCTCTCCAACCTTACTATCACATCTCCTTACACCCTGTCTTCCTACCTCGCTACCTTTCTCACGCTGACCTGCTGCATCGGTCAGCAATCCTCTAATCCCCACCTTGCCTACAATAGTCCTCTTTACTGACAATCCTCATTATGCTATTCTAATAGCGAACTCACTTCCCAGTCAACCTCCATCTCCTTCACTTCTACTCTCCTTTTTATCACACATTCTTTACCTTTCAACGATCCTCTTTACTGACAACAAGGGACTCCAAAATTTACTTTACCTATTCCACCTACAGTACTGATTAATAAATATTAGTTGGTTAACCGAGTTACTTTTGTTCTAACCATCAACAAATCCCTCAGTTATATTCTGATATTTAAAACAGGGGACAAGACCCCAAATAAAGACGTAACACTGGTGGCAGCGGCGGTCCCCCTGTTACTGAGGGTATTTCAAAGAAAAGTGAACGAACGAAACCAATTCCACGACAATATCAACTTCAAACTAAATGAATTGTGACATAAACCAGTGAACGAGTGAAAAAAAAAAAAAAAAAAAATTAAGTGGTGTGAACCTATAACCTGTTCCCGACTAAAAGATCTCGAAAGACGCAAAACTAATATAAAAATCCAACTACGACAGACACATCAACCTACAACTTGTGAAACAAAACATAGTTATCAAATATCGAGAAACTGCACAACTGCAAACCTAGACGGACACGGAGGTCTACTATACACCGCGTTACGATCAGTGACTATCATCAACCTGCCGATAATAGATTCCTGCCTAAAACTAAAACAGACACGAAGGGTTACTGTACTTCGCGTTACGATCAGTGATTATTATCAACCTGCCGATAATATATTGCTGCTAAAACAAAGAGCAGAAATCGAATATCATCGACTTACTTCAAAGGCACCTTGCCCCCCAAAGGCTCATCTGAGCCCCACAAAGAGCGAACTCGCTTCAACGAGGTATTCCAGTTACGACTTCACGACAACTATTTACCGATGAAGAACTGCCTGGATCACACTCCTCGAGATGTTACCCTTTCACCATTTCAACAAATTACTATAACAGGAAAGCTATGCAGACCGGAAATACTACTCTTCCTACAACTTTCATAACATTTTTCGGTTTGTAAGCCGACTAAATGTAACCAAATCACTTGACTTTATCACATAATTAGTTGTAAGCCTTAACTTGTAAAATGCCTGACTCAAAGGAAGCTAACGTTCCGTACCTACCGTGGGAAGTCATTATTGACATGATTCCAACATTCAATGGATCTAATGTACCGATAAGATCCTTCATTTCGAAAGTAGAAAACGCAAAGAAACTGATAAATCCGCGAGATCTGCTTACTCTGACAGTAATCGTACGTTCGAAAATTGAGGGTCGTGCCGAACGAGCATCATCTCGACGTAACCTTGATTCTATACAAACAATTATCAATGATCTGAAAAGATACTATGAGCCTAAACGACGATCAACAGACGTACAATTAGCAATAAATAACGCGTACCACGAACAAAACGAAAACGCACTAAATTACGGTACTAGAATAAAAGAATTAGTAGAAGAAGCTTACGAAATAATAGAATACGAAGAAACCAACGAACACGCGAAAATTCTGACTGAATATATCAACGAAAATGCATTACGATCATTTATAAAAGGCCTATCCAATGATTTAGAACAAAGAGTAGCTAACGAAAAACCCCGTACGTTACGCGAAGCAATAGATATCGCAGTAAGCGCAGAAAGAATAGTGCTAGAAAGACGGAAGTGAGGAGAACAAACATATAATGAGTTACATGACGATGACAGTTACTCGAAACTGACACCGCCTTACGATCCGTCGCCGACCTGCAGCTACTGTAAGCGAGCTGGCCACTCGTTAGATTGCTGTGAACGCAACCAACAATCCCAGATTTACCTTGATCAAAACTACGCAAATCTAAAATACGAACCAATTGACAGATTTCAATCATATGAAGGTAGAAGTGATTACACAAACGCTGACCACGCGAATAACGGTGATTTTTATATAAACTATGAACAATCCTACGACACACAACTTCCAAACCCTACGGACGATTTATTCGCCCCTCCTACGGATCCTCATGAAAATCCTGTATCAATTCTTATGATAAACGCCATAGGACCAGAACCAAAAACGAAAACTGCACCTAAAGAGACGAATGATAAATACACTATCACTACCACTACCAACAAACAAACTACAAATACTGCCACACCAACACCCTCGAATAGTTTAAGGTAGTTGTTTGGGAAATCGTATTTAACAAGAAAAATCTGAAAATTAATCCACAGCTCAATAAATGTGGCATCTACGTGTGAGTGAAAACTAGAAAGAAATGACCGTCCCAAACGTGAGATATTTGCCATTAAAAATGATCCTTTCTGTACATGCAGCATAGGAGCGTAAAGGAAAACCGTCGGAAATTAACAAATTTTACTATTATTGTATTGAAGGGATATTACCATCCTCTTGAAAAACGGACATCAATTAGAATGACATATTTACTATTATGCTGAAAAATTCGGAAATTATTCACCGCATAGTTTTTCAGATATTGATAATAATTGAGTCATCGAGTCGCATAAAGCCATGAGTGAAAGCGAGGTAGGCGATAGTGAGTGAGAGAGCAAACAATAGCGGGTGAGTGAGTAAGCAATAGCACAAACTATATCTCGGTGAACAACTACCTTAATTATCGAAACGACCTACAAAAACACACATGACCAACGTCACGACGATTCACTATCACTAGGTAACCTAACACCGCGACGCAGGTCAACGGTAGATAATCTGCACCCGGACTACACAGACGACTCGGACAATCACTTACACAGTTGTCAGAAGTACATTGCTACGGTCTCGTCTAACGTAAACAAAATAATCTGCAAAGAGACACACACCAAAGAAACAAACGCTTCACCAACGAATGCAAAATCGGAACAAATACTCCCGAGACTTGACCATAAAACAAATTCCCGAAACAAATCATCCGACATCCGAGATAAAGCAACAAGAAAAAATAACACAAGACCTACACTATATCGCATTCAATCGACAATCAGTAAAACTGCAAATCTCTCACGAACGACTCTACCACTCTCATTGTTAAGGAAATCAGAAGTTCTGGCGGCCGAAGATCCACTAAATCGCGCACCACCTCATCCTCCACCTTTGTCCTGACTGAACAATCGCAACTGACACTCCCCAATATGACGAAAAATACATAAATATCTTCATTCTTGACCTAATAACATGCATGACATACGAAAACAAGCAGCAATGAACTTGAAAGAAGCATAATTGAAAGACAAGAACTTACTTATTAGAGGTTATCACTACGCTCATTAATTTCAACGATAGATTTTAAGTCAAACCATTACACTCGGGCCTCCGCTATTTGACCGAGTCGGGACCGAGCGTTTCTGCTATTTGACGAAAGTAGGGGTCCCCCACTCCTTGTGGACGGTTTTCTGCGCAGCCAGTTCACGCCACTCCGTGTCATTCACGGCCCCGATGTTAAGGGGAACGCTGCCGAATAGTGGGGGTAACGCCCGTCGAATAGCGGAGGACGAATGTGGTCAATTAGCGGCGTCCGTTAAATAGCGGGTGTTCAAATAGCGGAGGCCCGAGTGTACCAATGTTTTTCAACACTTACTCAGACTTAAGCCTTCATAATATAATTCAAACTCTAGATAACATTTGGATAGCACATCTTTGTACACGTATGTACACATACTATACTTCTCACCATTACTATACTATCATACGCATTACTGTACGCTGAGGCATAATATTGTATTTCTTCTAGATCTCATACCTACACGCTATCTCATTGACAAATAACCGAAAATTTACGGATGACTTAACCACATACCTACTGGTACTATAAAACTGTAATTCCGCATACTAGCAATATTACCGAAATGCAACCCTAAATTTAAGTATAATACATAACACTGGTCGAACCATATTCATCACACTATCATTTGTACTATCGGACCTAATAAAGGCATATGCCACACTACTTAGTCCACTCACCACACATATACATCCATCCATACTTCACAAATATTTATTTATAACTATACCTATCTAACTACGTTCGATAGAAACATATTTCTTGTACCCAATCAATATGTTTCCTCTAACGGGGGGGGTGTTACGTCCTACTCCACGCTCCTCTCTCCAACCTTACTATCACATCTCCTTACACCCTGTCTTCCTACCTCGCTACCTTTCTCACGCTGACCTGCTGCATCGGTCAGCAATCCTCTAATCCCCACCTTGCCTACAATCGTCCTCTTTACTGACAATCCTCATTATGCTATTCTAATAGCGAACTCACTTCCCAGTCAACCTCCATCTCCTTCACTTCTACTCTCCTTTTTATCACACATTCTTTACCTTTCAACGATCCTCTTTACTGACAACAAGGGACTCCAAAATTTACTTTACCTATTCCACCTACAGTACTGATTAATAAATATTAGTTGGTTAACCGAGTTACTTTTGTTCTAACCATCAACAAATCCCTCAGTTATATTCTGATATTTAAAACAGGGGACAAGACCCCAAATACAGACGTAACAGGAATTTCGAAAAAAGAATTGAAAAAAAAAATTTTTCAAAATATTTCATCGAGTTTTATCGAAGTTAGAAGAGAAAAAAGTAACTGGTAGAAAAAATTGCATTTATTATCCGAATTGAACTTTTCGAATTTTGGGCGACCTCCTAATGTTAAAATTGAGAGCTGAAATTTTAGGATTTTTTTCCATTCATTCGGCGTCCCGATTTTTTCGCGAAATTTATCGAAATAAGAACCACCCTAAGGTATATATTATTGAACTATCAGAAGTAAATTTGAGAATTTAATCTCCCCGCTTTTGTGGCACCAGTAGCAGTGCTGCCCTTAATTACGCGAGGATTCCAGTGAAGACCCTAATTTTCGCGACGTTAGTTCTCAGAACGTCCGTAAGATGTCGCCGAGCGAAAATTTTTGATTTCATCCTGGTACCACGTGAGTCAACCCGCAGTCACAGATGATTTGACAACATTGTCGAATCACGTGCTATCCGGCAGGAAGGAAAAGCTACGCCGATAGCCAAACAAAGGACAGAAGAATGAGAAGAAGAGAGGAGAGGCTGTGAAAATGTGCGCGTGGTGACAAAGTGAGCATTCGAAACTTCAATCCGTTTCTAAATGTAAAGTGAACGGATGTCGGATAATGTCTAACTCAGGTTTAGAGCGAATTCTCAACTCTGTCTTAATGTGTCGAAAATCGTATTACGCGTCCAATGCGAATCCGATCACGACGATCGTCAAGAAAGACGATCAATAAAAGATGCAGGCGACGCTTTTTTTTTTTCTTCACGCGTCTACGCAGAATGAAGTCTTCAGTTCCGCGATGCGGAGAATGTGCCGGCAACTAAATTGTGCAGGATCTACCGATCTACAGCTATCATCAGGTATAAGTTTACATAATAGATACTTTTGAATAACAGAGCAATGAAATTGTTTTATTATTTGAGATAATGTTTGTTGATGATAACACACGGCGTGCAGGAAGCAAGTTCAATTCAAGGTAAAATGTCGAGAAAAACGAGATGGGCAGAATCATGTCTAATCATTAGTAGAAACATAATACGTATTGCTGAAAATCGTACCTGATCGTTTTTGCATATTTTTCAATGATTATATACAAACTACGCATAAAAATTACCGGCCCACCCCTAACATGACCGGCCATTTCCAGACGCCTAGTCCGATTCACCTGAAATTTGTACCACGGCTCGTCTAAATTGTTTTCAACTTGGGTCCAAGGCCGCTGTTCTGTATCTTCCAGGGCTGCGATATAGCACCGCGAAAATTAACCCTCCGCGTAGAATAAAAATAACTGGTCCATGGCATCGCGTTCCAACACCAATTTTGGGTCCAAAAAATGTTTGAACAACTTCTAGTCGACCCAAACGATTCACTTCACCGCTGAACCACACACCCTCGCCTATCCAACCCCTTCGCTCTCATCCTTGAACCGTAAAAACGATTCGGAAACACTTTTGTGTTTTCGGTGCAGAGGATTGGTTTTCGGAGTGCCACATCGCAACCCTTGAGGATACAGAAACGCGGTTTTGGGCCCAAGTTGGAAACACCTTGGACTAGCCCTGGTGCAAATTTCGAGTGGATCGAACGAGGAGAAATTATTAACGAAAATAAACAAATTTACATTCAACAATATTTTCAAATAAACTTCAAACTGACTCCAAATTGTTTATTCAAATAAATACCGTATTTTTTCAACATTCAGAACTCATGTATTGAATAAAAACTTAGATATTCAAAGACGAAAATGTAACAACTGCTTGCTGTAACTTAACTAAATAATTCGGATCATTCATAGAATTCACTTTTCGTCGATTCCAATGTTTCAATAGTACATTTCGATACGAGAGCAGAATGTGAGGCTTTTATAGGGGAGTACGATGTTTTCAGCACGAACCGTAGTCGAGGCGAAAGCGGAGCTCGGCGCCGAAGGCGCCGAGCTCAGCTGTAGCCGAGACGAAGGTGAGTGCTGAAAACTTCGTACTCCCGTAAACGCCTCATTCCGCTCGAGTATCGAACACTGTTTTTTATAACAAATGCATGAAAAAGTTTCGCAAAGGCTAACCACCAAAGATCTCAGAAAAGCCGACTTTTAACAGACCACTGCGCTTCCCGGCGGGGTCGAGGGGCGAAGCCCCTCGTGGGGCCGAGGGGCGAAGCCCCCGTGGGGGGGTTCGGGGGGGCGAAGCCCCCCCGACATAAAACATAACCAAAATTCTTATTGCAAAAAAAAAAATCACAATTTTATTGACGCAAAACTTCTCTATTATCCCTCTCTACAGGTATAGTAGAGTACTTATATAAAAATCTAAATAATAATTATTAAATAGTGAAAATAGTACATTTGATTTGAGAACGATCAAAACACGTGCGAACGGATCGCTGTTACAATGTCAACAACTGAAATGGCTGATTCACGTGGAACGGCGAGCGCCGAGAACGAAGTGTACGACCCGTACCAAAAACATCGAGTTGATTCAGGATGCCAAGCAATACGCACGGAGGTGGCGCGTCATGAAGGATAAATGACTCTTGTTTGCACGCCGTGCGCGACAAGAATCTTGTTGAGCACGCTGAATGTGCGCAGAATCTAGTGCGCATGGCCAGCCGCAAACGTCAGAAAAGGGCCAGATTATACGCTCCGCGGAGCCCCAAACAAGCAACTTTTTCATGCATGCGTTATAAAAAAATTATTTGTGAATAGATTCTTCAGCTTCTTCAGATCAGATACCAAGTCCATCTCAATTGATATGCTCTAAGCATTGAATAAGATGTTCAAGCGTTACATGAACTTGTAATGTTTTTGAAAGTTCTGTTGCTGCAAACAGTTTTTCCAAGTCTTTAATGCATCTTTCCATATTTTCACCTTTTTGTGAAGAAAAACAACCATCCAACACCTTGTTCATTGCTTTGAGTGCATTGGTATACGGTAATACACGCAAAATCTCAATACTTTTGTATACATCAGGGTCATTCAATTTATTTGCTTGTTTAAAAAGGGTTCGGCATGCGTTTCCTTTAAACTTTTCACCATGATAACTTTTTTGTATTAGGTTGAGTTTCGCTGGCCAAATAAGTGCATCTTCTCTACCAAGCAACGGAACCAATCCATCCCAAAACAGGTGATTAACGAACCCTTGCATCACGTGTCATTCGGGCACAACACACTTTTGAATAACAGGGACATCGTCACTTTCATCGAATAGAGGTGAATTTACAGTGCTATGGCACTCTTTAGCCTTTATTTTGTTCATGCCGAGAGAGAAAAATTTGTTACAGTCCCTCCGTATATCTCCATAAGTTCTTAATTCTAGAGATTTTTCTTTAACTTCATCATCATCATCATCATCGGCTTCATTTGATTCTCTTAATTCTTGCAAGCTAATAAAGCGGTAGGGGCAAGGATACGTCCAGACCAACACGAAATGGTGGATACACGTTTAGTACACTACATTTCCACCACTATCCACGTATATTAAACGTGATTAAACGTGTTCTCCACTATTTCGTGTTAGTTGGGGTAGAACAAGCTGTTTGTAGTCCATTAACGGTCAAAATTAATTTGAAGTCCGCAAAAAATTTGAATGAAATTTGATTAATTTCTGTTAAGTTAAACAAGCTAGACATGTTATGATACGTTTCTTTAACATCTGGCACAATACACAACTTGATTAAACGGTAAACACTCGTCAACTTTGCTTTGCTGTTGGCCTTACCTCCTTCATAATACAGATTGTTCTTTTTATTTTCAGGCTCATAGCTTTCCTCATTGTCAGACATTGAATTATAAGCTTCAGGGAGTAGTGTTAAACAAACTTTCAAAAATCCTTGACCCGAATCGACCATAACTTTGATCTTGTAATTACCTATCAGATTTCACTCTTTCAACACAGCTTCCAACAACTCAGATGCATCAGCCCACACAACAGGTCGAATTTCTTTGGATTGCGATGATTCGACGTCGCACTCTAATTTATCTCCTTTGTAATATTTCTTCAAAGTGTTAGTTTTTTCAGTAACATGTGAAGCATAATTTGCCGAGACTGATTTTCTACCATTCCTGCTGCGAATAAGACTTACAGTTTTCCTCATTTGTCTTGTGGATGCGCTCGTATTAGACATAAAATTATCTAAATGTTCATTTTCAAAAACAATACTCTTTTGCTCCTCTACTTTCAACGATGAAGAACGTTTTCTACCCGATGGATTACGTATTTGAATTTTTCGATCTATTTTGTTTGATTTTTTTAAAACACTATCTGTTCTTGCTGTGTTCTTGGGAGTTTATCGACCAAATTCAATATATTATCACGAGCTGTAGTTATTTTACATGAGTCAAATTTACCTTTTCCTATATCAGTCAAACAGTCATTACAAATTGTAGTATGGTTTACCGATTTGCTTTAAACAGGTATTTCATTTCTTGCAGTTTCTAGTTTTAATCTCCCTTTTGCTGATTGCCCATTATTTTTGTCAATTTGATTATTAACACAACGTAAGTGTCTAGCTCTTTTTATTACTTTTTCATGACCCTTCGAACTTGCCGTAATACCTAGCACATCCAAGTAAGATGAGATTCACTTCTAGTAAAGTTGAGTAACTGGATTTTTTCATACTCTGGCATGATTTGCAATGGTCTTTTATGATTATTTTTTTCATGTTCCCGAAAAGTTACACGGCATGAACTACAAACACTTATAAGATATACACTCTGTGAAGTCCTATATCTGTCACAAATAAACTTTTTCATCAAATCGCTAATGGTTTCAGTTATTTAAAAGTATTCTGGTTTATTTGTACCGAATCGAATCTTATTTCCACAAGGCGCGCAAACCTTTTCTCGATTTTCATCGTGCTTATTACGTATCATATGTACGCCCTGTTACATCGTCGAAGGACTACGATAAACTGAGATGAGTATGTAATATGACTAGGTTAAAAATGTTTTGTTTACATTCATTAGTACCATAGATGTAAGGTTAATAGATTGGACAAGTTGGTAAAATTTGGAGTCATATAGCATTATGTCAGAAAATAATAGTGACAACGAATGCTGCCATCTATATTTGGTGGTACTAGCGTTTCTGCCATCGCCGTATGGGACGTAGCCCCACAAATTTTAGAATAAAAACCAGAATATAGATTGGATTTAATTGTGGTTTTTGAATTTACTATTCTACACTGAATCTAGAAGGACAAAATTAGAATAATATATTGAGGGGGGGGGGGGGGGGGGGGTACGGAACGTAAAATGAACGCTGATTCAAAAGGACAATGATCTTTTTTGACAGATTCATATCAATAATTGGAAAATGGACCCCATTCCCTAATGGATCGGTCTGAAACTCATCAAATCGAAATTTTCTGAATCAATGAAATATTTCAGACTGATACATCAGGTTCCCCGCCTATTTTTGTGAAGTACAACCACTTAATTACTCCTCCATCAAATTGTACCGATTATTCAATAATAATTTAAGTTTGTTGTCAGATTTAGCAACTTATTGATTTGGCAAACAACAAAAATTTGGTAGTTTTCAGTATGAAATTTTGAAATCCATGAATGCAAAATCAGTTATTTTTTTCATCACAGTCGGATCGTGATAAAAAAAAATAACGAAAATTTGGTAGTCTTTAAGATAAAATTTTGAATGCATAACTGTAAGAATCTATAAATGTAAAATCACTCATCTTCGAACCTCTGCCTACCGCTAGATGGCGCAGCGCGCATCTTCCGATGCTCGCTACGTCAGTATATACGTACACTAATGCTCGCGATTATTTCGTGGCAGTGTCTATAAACACTGCAAGGCATATTGCAAATAATTGCACTGAATAATAACTCAAACAAATCGAGAATTATTTAGGTACACTCGGACCCCACTTGTTTGACCACCAGTTATTTGACGGCCCCAGTTATTTGACGGAGTTCAGACTCAGTTATTTGACTCCCTCTACCCCCACTATTGAGACAGAGTGTTACGACGTACGGGTCTGAACTAGCGTGGGACTGCGCATGTACAACTGCGCAGAAGCGGCTGCCATTTTAAGACGGAAAGTGGGGACCCCTACTTTGGTCAAATAACTGAAGGTACCCGGTCCCGAGTTGGTCAAATAAGTGAGGTCCGAGTGTAGTGTCAAGCAGCAAAAATGGCTTATTCTCGCTCTGGTGCAGAGCTATTGATAAAAGTTAAAACTGAACAACTATGATATTTCTAACCTACAGGTTAGACATGATAAATTCAGAGAAAATCCTTGTTTGAAAACCACATCGGTATGACAAGCAAACTTTGGTCTTTTCCCTCGCTCTTGTGCAGAGCGATAGATATGCGTGAAAAATAATTCACTATAATGTATCTAATCCACTAGGATTCCTTCGACAATCAGTCGAGTCGCTCTCCATTAGAGAGACTGAAAGAAAAATATTCTTTTCTGCAGTGTCTACGACAAGATATATTTTCTATAAATTAATATTCTGAATCCGTTAGGATTCCTTCGACAATCAGAGTCGAGTGGCTCTCCGATGGAGAGACTAAAAGAAAAATATTCTTTTATGCAGTTTCTACGACTAGATATATATTCTATAAATCATTATTCTAAATCCGTTTGGATTCTATCGACCATCAGTCGAGTGGCTCTCCGCTGGGGAGACTTATTCTCGCTCTTGTGGAGAGCAGTTCATTAGAGTGGAACTAGTTCGCAATGATATTTCTAAATTATAATTAGACATGATTATTAAATACAGAGAAAATCCCTGTTCAGAATCCTCATTGGTTTTACAACCAACCTTTGTTCCCCTCGCTCTTGTGCAGAGCGGTTGATATGAGTAAGACTAATTCACTCTGATATTTCTAACTTATAATCAGATATGAATAATAAATACAAAGAAAATCCCTGTTCACAATCCCCTTCGGTTTGATAAGCAACCTCAGTTGTTCCCCTCACTCTTGTGCACAGCGGTTGATATAAGTGAAATTATTTCACTATAATATTTCTAACTTATAATCAAACATGTTTGATAAATACAGAGAAAATCCCTGTTCAGAATCCCCATTGGTTTTACAACCAACCTTTGTTCCCCTCGCTCTTGTGCAGAGCGGTTAATATGAGTGTAATTAGTTCACTATAATGTACTGAATCCGTTAGGATTCCTTCAACACTCAGTCGAGTCGCTCTCGATTAGAAAGGCAAAGAAAAACATTTCTTTATGCAGGTTCCACGATTAGATAGATGTTCTATAAATCAATAATCTAAATCCGTTTGGATTCTATCGACAATGAGTCGAGTCGCTCTCCATTGGAGAAACTGAAAGAAAAACATTAATGTATGCAGGTTCTATGACTAGATATATGTTCTATGAATCAATAATCTGAATCCGTTTGAATTCTATCGACCATCAGTCGAGTGGCTCTCCGCTGGAGAGACTCATTCTCGCTCTTGGGCAGAGCGGTTCATAAGAGTGAAACTGGTTGACAATGATATTTCTTACTTATAATTAGACATGATTAATAAATACAAAGAAAATCCCTGTTTGGAAACCCCATCGGTATGACAAGCAAACTTTGGTTGTTCCCCTCGCTCTTGTGCAGAGCGGTTGATATGAGTGATATCTGAATTCACTGAATTATTACTCAGAGCAAATTAAAATAGTAAAATTTAATGAGTAAGTATTGTAACTTTTCACAGGTTTGAGATATTGAAGATATCACAAACCGTGCCGTAAGTATGAGTTCTATTGCTCGGTTAATGTTTTTCGGGACCACTCTTAATAATTAGACTATTGACGCTAATTTTACGGACCTCAAACGCACTGCGTTATCAGCCGTCTCCCTGACGAATAGGTACACGCAGAAGTGCAACTACCGTCTTCTTCCCAGTTAGTAAACAAACCTACGCTCAGAACTGTGCCTGCAAGTGCAGACAAAGTCTGTCTCAGACTTGGACGAGGTTATACCTTGCCGAAGCTGTCCCTATGCTATAGTTAGTAAGTTGAATTTACAAGACCTGGAAATTGGCGAAGAAAGGAGGCTGCGACAAATTATGCTTTTTCTTAATCAAACAAAAATATCATTTATTCAATAACTTATGCTAAGGTTGCAACCAATATCCTATATTTACAATGCTGCTTTTACTTTTAAGTGAATCTAGTTTAGACTTAGTGTCTGCACAATAATCTTTTAATTATGTGACTTTTAAATGGTATAGAAAATATTTAAATAATAGTTGTTTTGATTTATCTAATATTCTTTTGAAATCGAAATTAAGCTACTGGTATATTGCTGCTATAGCCAATATCCAAACAAAATAAAGATTTGAATTTAGTGATCACTCGAGCTCTATGCTGCGAGTGTCAGAAGACAAAGTATGAGAATTGATATTACAGTGAGTCAATCAGGCGATCAGCCGTGTATTGCTGCTCTGCCTTGCGTCGTCGCGACTTAAATACCGTTCGTGACGTCACGCCGCAGGCGTTTCTTCTCGAACGTTCTAGATGATACTCTAGTTCGCAACGGTTGACGTTTGAAATGCTAACGGTCAGGCCTAGGTCGCCTGATACGTTACAGTATACCTCATGCACTGTTTCTATTGTTTAGTTTCACAAACACTTAGTCGAGCTGAATAGCAAAAGAGTTAAGTCAAAGTTGATAAGGGATCAATTCGTAAGTATGAGTTACTGACAGGTCGGGATCTGGCGGAATGATAGAAGGAAAATGTTTACTTCTGTCTTTCGTTGTATACATACCAGCACGGTGCTCATAACTCTACTTGAATGAGTAAAAAGTACATGCGCGCAAAAAAATTTCGAGGTTAGCGTGAGATCTGGCGGAATGAACACCATCACACGCGTAGACACTAGAAATAAATTCAGTACGAATAGTAATGGGGTGAACTAACATATTAGCACACGCTGTGTTCGGAAACTTAGTATCCAATCATTTTTTGATTATCATCTTTCACCACAAGCTCTGACTGATCTTTGAAGCGCACGTATTTCCATGTCTCCTAGCGTCGGCTGGTGCGAACGAACACGAAAGCGGGCAAAATACGTTTATTGCAACTAGGAGAGACTCTCGCTATTTGTTCTTATTGTATTTTTTATTTCCCTGGATCTGTCGCAAAACAATGAAAATAATTAAAGGTAATTGAAATGATGAATACGACGGATACAAGCAGACCACATAACCTCAGACTTTTGACAGCTAGCCTTACAGCTGAACATACAGGACTTCATTTCAGATTCGAGATTAATAGAGAGATCGATTCGTTGGACAAAAATCCGAATAACACAAGCGGACGACATAACCTCACTAGACCGACAGTTAGCCAAACATAGGAACTGTATTTCAGAATCGATTCGTTGCACAAAAATCCCCAATTCCCTATACTGCAAGTTGCTACAAGCAGACGACATAACCTCACTAGACTGACAGTTAGCCAAACATAGGGACTGTATTATAGAATCGATTCGTTGGACAAAAATCCCCAATTCCCCATACTGCAAGCTGCTACAAGCAGACGACATAAGGGTTCGTTCCAATATTAGCTTGAAACGCTGTCAGAAATCTTGTATCTCTGTCACACTTCTTGATTCTCCCTAAGCTCCGTCTCTTTACCTTTAAATTTTCAGCGCTTCAAGCGAATATGGGAATACAGCCATAACCTCACTAGACTGACAGTTAGCCAAACATAGACTACGTTTCCACCGAAGGGTCAGAGTCGGGTTAGGTTCAAATTTAAGCCAATGAGAAATAATATTTGGAAAGAAATTACGGTAGTCTTTTCAAATCTTACTTCTCATTGGCTCAAATTTGAACCTAACCCGACTCTGACCCTCCGGTGGAAACGTAGTCATAGGGACTCTATGTCAGGATCAAGTCGTTGGACAAAAATCAGAATAATAAAAATAAATTCGAATGACTATCTACATTTCATTGGACGGATACAACCATAGGATACAACTAGCAGACAAGAGATAACCTCACATTTTTAACAGATAGCCTAGCATAGGACTTCAACTCAGATTTGAGGTTATGGAAAGATCGATTTGTTGGTCGAAAATCGAAATAATGAAAATAAATTGGAATGACGCATACAAGCAGACAAGACATAACCTCATACTTTTGACAGATAGCCTAACAGCTGAACATAGGACTTCGTTTTAGATTTGAGGTTATTGGAGAGGTCGATTCGTTGGACGAAAATCCAAATTATACAAGCATACGACATGACCTCACTCGTCAGACAGTTAGCCAAACATAGGGACTCTATTTCAGAGTTGAGGTTATGAAGACAATCTTGCTCGTATATCTATTCTATGCGTTCGACTTCGTTTTTATTATTTCGATTTTCGTCCAACGACTTGATCTCTCCGCTAACCTCAAATCTGAAAAAGTCCTATGTTCGGCTAACTGTCAGTCGAGTGAGGTTATGTCGTCTGCTTGTATTATGTGGACTGTTGTCGAACAAATCAAACTCTCCATAATCTCAAATCTGAAATGAACTTCTAGGTTAGACTAGCTGTCGAAAGTGTGAGGTTATGTCTCGTCTGCTTGCATACGTCATTTGAATGTATTTTCATTATTTTGATTGTTGTCTCACAAATCGATACCTCCATAACCTCAACTCTGAAATAAACTCCTAAGTTAGACTAGCTGTCAAAAAAGTGAGGTTATGTCTCGTCTGCTTGTATACGTCACTTGAATATACTTCTATTATTCAGATAATAGACTAACAAATCGATCCCTCCATAACCTCAAGTCCGAAATAAAATCTCATTTCCTATGTTCGGCTTTCAGGCTAGCTGCCAGAAATGTGAGATTATAACGTGTGGGATCTTGTATTTGGTATTCGAAGTTATTTTCAGTATATGCATATGTTTTCAACAAATTTAGCGGAATGAAAAATACACATGAAATAAATCAACGATAAATACATTTTTCTCTAACCTATATTCGAGTCTCAGGTTAGCTGTAAGACGAGTGAGGTTATGACGTCTGGAATCCGATATCGATTGTTCATATACGTTACTCATTTTTAGACACATCAGTACAAAAGAGAGATTCAATAAACGAGCAATAATATTTTCTCGTAACGCAAATTTCGAACACGATTCTACCTATCGTTTGTTCGTATTTGAGGTTAGCTGTCAGTCAGGTGAGGTTAGCCTTGTGCGATCCGATATTCAATATTTGGGTTTCTTGCCAAGCACCGTCAAGCGGGAGCAGCAGGAACCAACATCTTATACGTAGAGTGGCATAGGAAACCTTCACTAGCGCTACTGCTCGGCTTGCAAGTAAACTGGCTGCAATTTCGGTACAGCTGCTGTGATCTCAACTAAATGTCGATACGGGTAGTGATCTCAACTGAATGTCGGTTCTTTTAGTTTTGAGTAATGGAGAATCGTCAATTCTCAGCCATTTCTCCATCGAATGACACCGGATTGGGCTGAAAGTGTGTGGTTTTTTATTGCGCAGTGGCTAAATGTCGGGAAAATGCGATTATCTACGGCAATAGTGAACAATCTCGCGATTTATGTGGTCGGTACGTCAATCTGTGAAAATTTTTGTCGAATTTTGGAAAAGTGAAATAATCAGCCACTTTCTGCCACAATTGTGTGTAATCCCTCAAAATTTCATCACGATCGATTCAGTAGTTCCAGAGAATTCACGATTCCCGTTCTCGAGGTTCTGACAAACGTTTCACTTCACCTTAAGGAGAGCAACTACGGACGCAAACTTACGGTGCATTCTGAACCATTACACACATAAGTACGGAAGACCTCGCGCAATCCTATCCGACCAAGATACCCAATTCACAGCCAGGAAGTGGCAAGAGATACCAGACGGTGAGGGGATAAAACGAATACTGACGTCCATCAGACGTCCACAAGCCAATCCAGTCGGAAGAACGAGTCGAGAACTCGCTCAATTCTTCCGCACGATTTTCGGAAAAGATCACGGGCAATGGAGCCAGTGGATCACAACGATAGATTCCTGCATAAGTGAATCATACCACGAATCCACGGGATGCATCCCCGTGACTTTGCACACCGGTGTTCGACCATCGACGCCCTGGGAAGCAATCCTGAACAAACCAATCATGCCCGAGAGTACTAGGGAAGACCTAATCGCACGAGCCGGAAGAAGCATGCAACACGATAGAAGCAAAAAGGTTCAACGAGAAACACCGTCTGACCGAACTCAACGTCGGCGACCTTGTCCTAGCGAGGTCATTGAACGTCCCAAATCCGGCTATGAAACAAACGGCTAAATTCCTCTCGTTGTATGGGGGACCTTCCGAAGTAATCGAAAAAAAGGAAAACACATCATACGTACTGAAGACTATAAACACTGGCAAAATCAGGGGTTTATATCACATCCACGATTTGAGACCATACAACTACTAAGAATTGATGACATTCACGAAGAGTCCAAAGCCCCAGTTCACCATCACGAAGCAAATCGTTCACATCTCCAAGATGAATGCTAAAGTCGAAGCGAGCACGCAACCCGAGAATACGGATGGAACATTGTAAACGTCACTAAAAATCATTGTAGCATAGAAGTACGACGTCTGGCAACACGTGCAATATAACCGTCCTACAGCAATCCGTCACGTTCAATCCCAAACGGAGAAACTCTTCTTCGAATGGATTAGGGATAAACGAGATGTAGAACAGGCCCTTGGAATACCACCCACTACCGGGGAGAAAACGCTGCGTATCCCTATGAAATTTATTCCTCGGATTCCGAAGGTGCCAATGGTCCATGGGAAATCATACATCTGAAGCGTCCAAATCTTTCCACCATCGCTCCAACTGAGTCGCAAGGTCATATTTGCACCCGAAGGGACAACAATAACATTTAGCCAAAGTACGATACCGCCGCCGTCAACGAAAGAACAGCATTCTCGTAGCGAAAGAGAGGAAATGCCCATGTGTATCCGATGACACTCACGGATCACCAACAAGAAAATCACGACAACCGGAGGAACCAAACTGAAACAAACAAGAATATCGAACTGGAACGAACGAACCGAACCTATGTAAACCCGAGTCACCGGACTCTCATTCTTAGTATTCTGTATAACCCCGACGTACCTCATCCGATTACAATAAACCACAATTGATTACAGCATTGCGCTGGACATCAATTGATCCTCTGAGCATAGCCCAGGCTCACTAATAATTTTTCCTAACCGAGTATTTCCACTCATTCATCAATCAATCTTGCAAATCACATGATTCGATTCTTGCACATTATAAATTCGATTCTTGTACAGTTGGGCAAAAAAGTTCTTGTAGGGTCGAAATTTAGGCTCATGCAGTTGAGCGTCTACGCTGTTGAGCCAGGCCCTTCGCACCGCATACCCCGCTCCCTGAGCTCATCGATGCGTTACGGCCAATCGGTAGGCTAGCCTGGCACGTGCCGACCTGTGGATATTTCGGGAGTATTTCTCACTTTACTTTGAGTAGGTAATCTGCCCGATTTGCCTTCTCGCCTACCGACTCGTCAAACGTCGTCAAGAAAATATATGTATAGAATATATCGTCAGCGGATTTCAAAATTCTGTATTTTAGTGAGAAACAATTATATTCGAACTCGTTTTTGATATTATACAGGAGTAACTTATGTAATGTGTATAAAAAAATGTTATCCCAAAATATGATGCCCGACAGATCGAAATTTGCAATTCAGTTTCAGCAGTGATCTATACTAAATTCTCGATTACACCAAATTATTATTTCTTGCAGGTATTATTCTATGTAATTTTTTCAACCGGTTACTTTTTTTTTGTAACTCCGATGAAAATTGATGAAATAATTAGAAATTTGGCACTGTTGTTACTTATACTGTTAGGAATAAACCCTGAAAATTGCAAATTTTAATATTCAATAATCATTATAATTCTGGATGATTTCTGCTGATTTTTGATTATTTCATGTTGACTTCGAAGAATTCCAGCTGAATTCCAGCAATTTCCGAAGGATTTCGAAGAACTTCCGCTGATTTTTAGTGATTTCTCAGTGGGTTTTTAGGATTTCAAAGCGATTTTTTATCTGATTTCAACTGATTTCAAACCAGTTAATATTTTCGTAATATTACTCTAAATATTTAAAATATGAACTAATTCATGTTTTTATACAAGTTCTATCAAAAAATATTCTTTTCCAAGTATTCAAGGAACAATTGAAAAAGAATTGAACATTAGAAAATAATTTTTCAACTGTCACAATTCATAAAAATCTAAAGAGTTTCTGATTTGCAAAATTCCGCAATTACCTAGGGAAGAATAATTTTTCATAGAACTTGTATAAAAAAAAAAAAATCATTCATATTTTGAATATTTAGAGTAATATTATGAAAAAGTTTATCGACCTGATATGTGAGGAAATGATAAATCTAATAATTTGCAATTTTCAGTGTCTTTCCCTAACAGTATAACCAACAACTGTGCCGAATTTCAAATTATTTCGTCGATTTTTATCGGAGTTACAAAAAAAAGTAACTAGTTGAAAATATTACATTTATTTTCCGAATTAAACTTTGGGAATTTTGTGCCTCATTTTTCCATTCTTTCGGTCAACGCAGATAGATATTTAAGAGAAGACGTATACATAGAATAATACCTGCAAGAAATAATAATTTGGTGTAATCGAGAATTTAGTATATATCACTGCTGAATCTGAATTGCGAATTTCGATCTGTCGGGCATCATATTTTGGGTTCTTACGTACGGCCCTGTTTCCATATTTTTCTGAGTTTATTCTATTGCAAGTAGTGCAGTCAGCGCATTCCTACACGCGCACGCTCGGCCGGAAGCAGAGCAGGAAACGAGCCAAGGGCGCGACGACCCCCGAAACCACCGATTCAGCGAATCGCGAAAAACCCCACCATCAAGCAACCCGAGATTTCCTTATCGAAACCGAGGTGATTGCCAAGTTAGCCGTTTAATTACCGGAGGCTGAACGAAGTGCTCACCCCTCTAAACGCGCACCCGGGACCACGCCTAACCGTGTACGAGGACTCCTGACAACGGGCTGTGTGTGAAGCAGACCAGAGGGCAGATTCGAAGAAGGTCCACCAAACAGACAGCTGACTCGGATCAGACTACTCGGCATAGCTGCACCAGGATCCTCGTGTAGGAAGTCGCTCGACCGGTGGGTTCTTGGAGTTGGCCCGGGTAACGCTCAGAGATTAATTCGGTAGGCTCATTCCCTCCTCTAACTTCTTTTCATACCTTTAATCTTTCAATCCCAACATATAATATTACTGTCACATTTCTTCCTTATATCTTATAACTTTTAGCTAAGTATCAACTATTTCGCGTAGTCTCTAGTATAGATTAGTGTATCACCTAGTAGATTGAGTTTAAATCGAATTTTCTTTGTTATACTGAATAAAACGGTATTTATTCATCTATATCCATATATTCATTTGTATCTCCTAATCAATCCACAGATTGCACAAGTGTCCTTAGGACTTAGTTCAAGCGAGCCCGTGAGAGTAATCTTCAGCCGCTCGGAAATTACTCTCTTAAATTATATAAGAATTTGACACCCGAAGCCTTCAGCTCGGTTGCCCGTAACAGGGTTAAAATTTTTTTATACACATGACATAAGTTACTCCTGTATAATATCGAAATCGAGTTCGAATTTAATTCTTTCTCACTAAAAATACAGAAGTTTGAAATCGTTTGACGTTCGACGTGTGACAAGTCGGTCGGCGAGAAGGCAAATCCGGCAGATTACCTACTCAAAGTGAAGTGAGAAATACTTCCGAAATATCCACAGGCCGGGACGGGCCAGGCTAGCCTAACGATCGGCCGTAACGCATCGATGAGCTCAGAGAGCGGGGTATAAGGTGCGAAGGGCCTGACTCAACAGCGTAGACGCTAGACCGCATGAGTATAAATTTCGACCCTACAACAACTTTTTTGCCCAACTGTACATCAAATCCTTCAATTGAGACCATAAACGCAATTATTGCACATAAAATGAAGAACGTAAATTGAACCACAGTAATTATAAAATCACCGAATAGTAGGTTATCCGCATAGCCTCCAGCCAAGGTACACCTTAGCGACAGGTCTACCTTGGCCAGATAGCCATAATATTATCATAAACACTTCAGTACGCTCACACTCATACTAGAAGTACGGGTGATCCCAACAAATATATTTTTGACCAGAACGCTATACCTAGATGTAACAGATAATACCACAGATTAGAACAATTATGTTCCCGATTGCAACACAACATTCCGACTGAAACAATGAGATTCTCGATGATACCAGTAAAATTCCAGTGATGAAAGACTCATAGATCGTTGAATACGATGAAGTCGAATCTGAGGAATCTCAAAACTTCGGGGGTCCAGAACTGAACCCATCAAAGAAGAAGAATCACCCGCACTCTTCGAGTGCAGTGATTTTATATAGGTGAATTATCGTTTCGATATCATCAAAATTTAAGAAAAAATGTAGGAAATAAATAAATATATATATATATACCCGAGTCAGAATTTAACGCCTGCTTTGAGCCTCCAATTCCTACCATTGGGAGGTTCTTGAGGGTTTTCGGTGGTTTACTTTGTATGGAAATTGAGATCCTCGTTAGCGCCTCAGATTCGTAGATATTGCACAAAACGCAGCATTCTAGGGCTAAATGAGGATCTCGCGAGAACCTCGCGAGAACCTCGTGGAACCCGGCTCCCTAGTAGAAATTTCGGTAGAAGATCCGGGCTAGCTCTCATATCGGAGCACCTGATTTATTTTCGTGAAATTAAAAAGTAATAATGGAAGAAAAAAAAATTCTAATTTGGCAAATCTTATCGTCAGTTGACCTAATCTACGCATTATATCGATGAAATCGCATTTTACATCCCCTGAAAAAACCACCACATTAATCGTCCCCGCCAGGACTTGAACCCACGTCCGCTCGGTTACCAGTCGCACGCCCTAACCACTACGCTAAACTACCATATGGTAAATGACTGGAGGTAATGGATCTATTGCTACCTTCCAAGAAATGATTTCGAAGGTTTTCAAATATTTCCAAACTTTCCAAAATTTCCAAAAAAGTCCGGAAATGTCCAAAAATGTCCAGAAATTTCCGAAAATTTCCAAAAATTCTCAAAAATTTCCAAAATTTCCGAAATTCTGGAAAATTTCTAAAATTTCCAAACTTACTGGAAATTTCCAAAATTTCCGTGGTACATGCGCGAAAAAGGGCCTATACATGCACTTGGTGGAAAAATTACGTCGTGCGACAAGGGGGGGAGGGTAATTTCAAGCTCGGGTGATACGTTGCACTCGTCTTTGTCTCAGGCGCCTTAATACCGATCGAGCAGTGATGTTGGAATCAACAACTGATCCTGATAGGGGCCTTTGTATTGTCAAGGCCTAATTACCGAACAAATTTTTACACGGGTGTACCTATATTTAGGTAGCGAATATAACGTACCTATCTACAACACTGGTCTGGACGCTACGAGTACTGAAGCAGGACCTGAATTTTGATTCCAGAGGACGTGCAGGTTCAAAATAGGAGCTTGAGGACGAACAGGGTTTGGAGAGGTTCACCTGGAAGCCATGAGTATTGAAGTAGGCGCTAAATTTCTACTTTGAGGGACCTGGAGGTTCAAAATAGGAGATTGAGGACGAACAGGGTTTGGAGAGGTTCATCTGGAAGCTATGAGTATTAAAGTATAGGCGCTAAATCTTAACTTTAGAGGACCTGGAAGCTGAGAAGAGGAGCTGAGGTTGAAGTAGGGTCAAAAGCGGCTGGGTTGGATGCTACGAGTATTAAAATAGGTGCGAAATTTCGACTCAGGAGAGGACTTGCAGGTTCAAGGTAGTAGCTTGACGACGAACAGGGTGTGGAGAGGTTTATCTGGAAGCTATGAGTGTTAAAGTAGGCGCTAAATCTCAACTTTGGAGGACCTGGAGGTTCAAAAGAGGAGCTTGAGGTAAATCTAGAGTCAAAACCGGTCGAGTTGGATGCTACGAGTATTAAAATAGTGGTTAAATTCTGACTCGGGTATTGTAACGTATCCGGCACATGCACCTAGCCGGATTACACTTACAACGAGACGCACACCATCCCGCGGATCATCAGGCATCACGTGACACAAATAATCGCTATATAAGGCGTAACGCGACAGCGTACAGCAGCGATTCGTGCCAAAGCGGCCGTTGACTCAAAATCATTGTATCTTATTTCGCCAGTCAGCCAAGGCGGCGGCTGAGCATTGTAACGCGGCCAAGCCACGACCTATATAAATAGTAATACAACAAGGCGTATAGCGCGCGCCATCTGTGGTTAGCGCGGTCAACCATATCAAAAAGCCATCTACCGTAGGCGCGTTCAACTTACGGCAAATCGCCATATTGCCTAAAATCCCTCTCGCTTACAAAGTAACTATATGAATTGGATAAGTTCGGCAATTAAATAGCGTTTAATCAGAGAAATATCTCTCTGGATATAGCAGGGTGAGAAGCTAGTGGGGGATCGCTTCGGCACACTACCTGTCTTCTCGTTTTGGCATGTCTATTGCACTTTCAGGTACACGGTCTCGTTTGAGGGGTGATGAATAGCTAGTGGGGGATCGCTTCGGCACACCACCTGTCCTTTCTTTTGCTTCTTGGACACAATCGTGGGAGTCAAATCAGTAAAATCCTCATATTTTGGAGGTAGAGGATAGCTAGTGGGGGATTGCTTCGGCACACCACCTGTCTCTTCTTTTACTTCTCGGGGGGTCAAATCAGTAAACTCCTATCTTGTAATTAAATTCTTTCTTCAAACATTCAATCAACTCAGTAATATCAAATCAAATATGAAGTAAAATCACTCGCAGTAAAATCACTTATGGTCAACTCACTTGGTACAGGTATTAGAGTCCCAATAAGTAGTCAGTTATCAAGATATAAAACATAATATAGAAGTCCTAGTTACTTTTAGGCGAAGCGATTCAAATAGAGTCATTTTAATTAGCATTCAATGGAGAACTACTTAGATAAATTCAGGTGGAACAAATAATATAAACGTCCTAACGAGTTATATCCGGTATAGTTTCGTGACCCTGGAGTATGTAGTGTGGAGTTTTTTCGTCGGAGGAGGTCAGTAACAAAAGGAACTCAAAACGCTTTTTTGGGTTTTCGACGTTTCGGCTGGGCCCAGCCAGCCATCTTCAGGCTACAATTTATTGAAAAAAATAACTAATAATTTATTTACAATATTTGATTATATGCGTTGATTGAAAACACCACGTGCATGTGGTCTGACTAGTTAACTTTCTTTGTTTTATCACAAACCTTAGATTTAAACAAAATATAGCATTATATGCTGTAACGTGGCAGAACGTTATGACCTCCGCCTTCCCAGCCTTACGAGCGTACCGAGGGCCCAAAAACCCAATTCCGCGGTTCAAACCCTTGCCGCCTTATCCCGCGGAGCCATATTGACTGTAAGCGTCTGCTAACAGCCGACCGGCGACCGTCAGCGCTCGCCGGACAGGTGGTAATGAGGTGAACCACCCCCAAGCGGAAGAAGAATAGACAGACTCCTCGTGGCGTATGGTACGAGCACACCGCGTGCTCTATAACGACGTGACGTGAGAGTGAGAGAGAGAGAGAGAGAGAGAGAGAGAGAGAGAGTGAAAGTGAGCCAAATTTCAAGAGAATAGTTTTAAGTGAGTGTTTTGTGTGAGTGACGACCCACTGGATATTGACTAGGACTTCGACTGATTGGACTATCGTGCACCCTACGACCGTCGCCTGTACCCGGACCTCCGCCGTCACGTTAATTCGGACTGCCGTAGCCGAGACACGCTGGAACCTCGTACAGTAAGGTAGGAGCCATCCGATCTCCAGTCAAAGACCCGTGGACATCCCTAGAACCCTACGAGCCTCGAGCCGTTCCTGTGTTAACGTCTGATCGTTCCTCGGAACCGTTGGATTTGAAATTAACCAGAACCGAGTCACGTGTTGTTTGTCGTGCGTAGAGCCGTGCCAGGATTGGTCACCGCTGCGCCGATATTCGCCGAGATCGCGCCGACGCCATATTGCCACGGACTGCTGACGTCATCGCGAGGCACTCAGCTGCTGCGAGTCAGAGTTTCGTCGCTTCCCTAGCCATCCCCACTACCTCTCCGCCGCCGCTGGACAGCGTGCCGCGTTAGTCCTCAGAAAGACATCGAGAGAGGCACGCAATCTCGCTACAGTGACAGCTGACTGCCAAGTAGCCAGAGAGGGAGAGCCTGCGACCGTCTAAGAAGACCGTCGCCTAGCATTAAGGATTGAAATAGTTTTGTTTGATATTAAAGTACAGTAGAGTAGAGTCATTAGATATAATTGATCTTGTTTATACGATACGCCAGGTAGCGGGCGTGGTAATAATTCGCCACCTTTTCTTTTTTTCTTTTTAATAAATAATAATCAATAATATTCGGTTTGTGTCATTATTCTTCGCCCCTACGAAATCCCTCTACCACTAGTAGCTAGCCGGAGGGTCCCAGAGAGAGAGAGAGAGGACTTCGAACGAAGTCTGGCGTCCAACAAAATCCCCCTACCTATCCGTTGGGCCTTGGTTTGTATTCGGCTTAACTTCTTGGGTACCCGAACCCAAGGAAATACCCGTTACAATGCCTAACAACAGTAATTTAATGTGCATGTATTGGATACTGAAAACAACTGGAAAAAGAGGTTAGTCAAAGAGATGATCCACATCTCCAAAAATAATACTGTTAATAAGCGCACAGACATTCAAAACTTAAGTCATTTATACTCAGACATTATATAGGGATATTTAAATTCAAACATCGGCCATCTTAGATAAGTCAATATCCGACAATATCGATTGTACGATCGATAATCGGGACTATAGCTAGACAACTCACTTCCTCCGAGATCGCCGTACTGTTAACATCTTGCGCGCAAGGATAGTCAATATAATGTAAGTTAATCAATTAGATACCAAATTGTTTCGCTTTAATATACGAACATACTATATTATCACTCAAATTACTGTTGTTAGGCATATAATGCTATATTTTGTTTAAATCTAAGGTTTGTGATAAAACAAAGAAAGTTAACTAGTCAGACCACATGCACGTGGTGTTTTCAATTAACGCATATAATCAAATATTGTAAATAAATTATTAGTTATTTTTTTCAATAAATTGTAGCCTGAAGATGGCTGGCTGGGCCCAGCCGAAACGTCGAAAACCCAAAAAAGCGTTTTGAGTTCCTTTTGTTACTGACCTCCTCCGACGAAAAAACTCCACACTAACGAGTTATAGGCACCGAACTCACCTAGAGTTCCTACATTATATACAGGCACTAGTTTTTAAGATAATTTCCAACTCTCTAAAGAGTCATTTCTATTAGTATAAGATATAGTCAAATTCAACTCACTCAAAAGTGATTTCAATTAGTATAGGTATTAGTTATCAAGATAAAAAGACAATTAGATATAGGAGTCCTCAATAAGATATAGGACAGTTTTAACTCATTCAGAGTTATGATATTTAGCATTAGGTATTAGACAATAAGATCACGGTTGACCGCCGGTAAATGCTTACCAATAAAAAAGCTAATTAATATAGAAGTCCTCAAAAGAGGCATGTTAGATTTTCACCTACAAATGTTCAAACCTTAACTTCAATTTAAAAAAAAACTGTTATAACCATAATACATTTTATTTGAAATATATTATTCTAAATAAAACGCATTATTTATATGTACCAATATAATCTGAACTGAATCACCTTCCCTAATTCTTAAATTATATAAAAGTAGGCCCGTGGATTAATTCCTAAACACCCTGAGATTAGAGTTCACATCGGCATTTCGCCGATATAAGTTAAGTAAAATAACAGAGCAACACAGCATATCACCTTCAATCTATAAATTCATATCGATCTTCTAGCCGAAGCGGCACACAGTGGGACGAAACCCCGAAAACGTGGCCAAATGTCCGAAAAACGAAAATTCGATTCGAGGAATTTTTACCCTCAGGTGGGGTAGAGCAATGATTGGTGCATTCAAACCTCGAAGGGTCAGGTTGTCCCTTGAATACCTGGCTTGGAACGTTAGTTCAAAGTCAGCCTTAGTTAAGAGCACACGCGGCGAGCGAAAACATAAGGAAAAACGGTGAACTTTGAAAATCTATAACTCGGAAGTGATTCAACCGATTTCAATTTTTCAAAATGGATTCTACGGCTGGAGGTATGTAGAAAATATTTCTATATGAGTTAAATTGAAAAGTTATATTTATCTGCTTGAAATACAACCATGTTCAGTACCCTCTGAAATCGATACGGTTTTCGAGACTTCTACTTTCAAGTAGACAAAAAGTTGCGACTTCCGTCGACTTTCGCAATAAACTAAGTTGGGGGCCTTAGATAAGTTTATCAGCTAACGAAATCACCTTTGAATGCCTGCGGAATCCTGCGGAAGAGTGTAGTCTTGGCTAATTTAGCATAGCTTGAGCGGGTACGCGGCGCAGCGTGCCCGGGCATGGGCAGCCCGGTACACGGAGAGAAATTTATGCTCAATCCAACCAGAAAGTTCGTGTTCCTTTCACAATGAAAATATGGTAGTTTGAAGACAGACCGAAAATATCGTAGGATTCACAATAACAGTATGAGAGCTTCTACTTAAAGTAAGATCGGGAATACCGTTCAGTGCGTAGTGCTATATATTTTTGTCGTCGCTCTTATAGAGTATGGTAGGTTCAGCGCAACGTTGTTAGAGAACCGGAACTACCTTGTGTCGTAGAATTTACCGAACTCTGTTCCGAACTCTGTTCCGAACTTACTACTACACTGAAAAAAATTTATAGTTAAGTCTACTATAAAACAACTATAAAATATAGTGCTCTAACGGACCTTGCATATTTTTTTGTTACAGTAACTACAAAAAATGTTGTCACTCTGACTATATTTATGCTTAGTAGTACTATATTGCCAATAAATTAAATTGAATATGCACGGTTTTACCAGTGAATTATGTTCTCGTAACGAAGAATATAGTTATCATAACTAATTCATCTTACGATATTTTTAAAGTTGAAACAATCATTCAATTTTTCGGTCTTATAGTGGGTTAAACTATATTTTTTATTTACTCCAACTATAGATGCTTCAACTATGTACCTTATAGTTGTTTTAAGCACAGCATTTTTTCAGTCTCTGATTATTGGTGGCTATGCTCAAACAGTATGGTAAATTAGGCGCGACTGCGTTGGAGATTGAAAAATATGTCGCATCGCAGTTTCTACTGTAATGCTTATTGAATTCACTTATACCCTTATAGCAAGTTTGAATAGTAGTATTGGAGCTTTCTCGATTTTCATTGGAGACTCTGCCATACAGTATCAAAGTTAGTATGATATGCATCGTTCTATTTACCACATCAGTATCAAGTATAATTTTCTAAATCTGCCTACACATTGCGATGAAAAATGTGATTGAATCACAGAAATCGTAATCGATGTATTCAATTACATATCATAAATTCAAACACAAGTGTTGTGAAGTTTTAATGACACGTTATTGAATACGTGAATTTCGATTTCTGTGATTCAATCGAATTTTCAACACAAGATGCTGGCAAATTCAAAAATTATACCTAATACTGATACATAAACAATAAGACAATGAATATCACATCAACTTCGATACCGTATAGCTGCTGAGTCTGTAAGGAGTAATGCTATGAAGAGTTAAAATCGTGTTTGAGAAATTCAGTAATACAAATATTAATTCAATATAAAAGTATGGATTACGTTACTATTTGGGAGGCACAATTTATATCATAGTTTTGAAGTTCTTTACTTATTATAAATATTTAGCCTGCACAGCACACATGTCCGATGGATGTGCATAGGATATCTATAGGATAGCCATAGGACATTATTCCTATGGATATCCTATGAATATCTATCGGATATGTGTGCTGTAAGCTTAAAAATAATATAATTGATAACTATAATGGGATAATGAACAAGATTCATGGTGTTACTCAAATTTCCCTTTATTTATAGTGAAAAATAAGTACAGTCGGACCTCCCGTAATGTGGTACCTCGGTTTGAGAGAGTCTCGCGATCAATATGAATTTCCAAGAATTCCCCCGTCGCCCCGACCATTCCTCTTGCGCCTATACTTCATCTATGTTCGTTACAGCTAAACCGGTTTCGGTGACGTTCACCTCTCTTCGCACCCCTCTACAGCCTATGAGCTCACGACCTCCCAGAATGTGGAAATCGCCTAAGTTGAGCGAAATTCTGAGAATTATTTCCACATTACGGGAGGTTCGACTGTATATCACAGTATTATATCAGATTCATTTTTTGGTAATGTAATACAATCCGTCACCCAATTTATTACTATGTGTGCATACTGCTGGCTCTAAATTTTCCTTAGACAAGCACTGCCAATTAAAACAATTCTCATCTAAAATTATGTATGCTTGATAATGCTCATCAAAGTAGCAGTCGAGCAGCTCTTTTGTGATAATTTTAAAATTGCTTGGTCCAATAGATACAATTAAATCGACGAGATGGAATTCTGCTCCTTCTTCTGATGGCAGCATTATTATAGTGTGACGTTTAATTGTGTCACCATTGTGTCGAATACAATTTGTTACATATATTGTAACATTGCATGTTACGACAGGCTCCTTACCCCTTGGACGACCTTAGCGGAGTGGCTGATAATGAGTGATGAATAGAGTGACAGTAATTCCGAGAGGCGACCGTGACCGACCGAAATCTATAGAACGTATTATTTATTCTTTTGTTTTGTTTTACGACTTTTCTCTAACATGTGGGAGACGAGGCCCATCCGACGGTTAGAAACTTCGACTGAGACACGCCACGACTAACGCACGACGCCAAATATCGACCGTTGGGATCCCTTCGACGAACGCCACCTAAAAGCTCCGGAGGGTAGTACTGGCCAGGCTACCCTCAACATCGAAAGTGAGGACATGGGGGAGTGCCCAGAGCACTCTGCATCGTGGGATATCGGTGGTGGAAGAGATACCCGCCGCCAAGAAGAACCTGCAACCCGTGGTCCTCCGACTTAGCGAGCTACAAATACTGTGGCGAACTTCGAATTTTGCGCGCCGTGAAGAAAGGTCGCCATATTTAAGGATCTCGCGGTAGATTTGCGGAATCGATAATCAATCGCCTAATGAGGACGCTAAGTACCGGCGCCATGCGGTCTACTCACTCTGCGTTAGGCTAGCGCGTAGGACACTTGTGTGTTAACTTTGCGTTGTTGCGTTAAGCGAATTTTGTATTTTTGCGTTCGAGCCCCGTGGGCCTGTCTACTAATCTCCTAGAGTCGAGAATCAGTGTGTGTGTGATATAAGGCCCACTTCGAGGGATTTTCTCAGCCTTCAATAATGCACTTCGAGCGAGAAAAAATCCTCTTCCTTCGATGACTGAAAGACGGTAAGCGTTAGCCATTCTTACCCATGCTAATTTGAATTCGGCATCGGCCGTCAGCCATATTGTCATTGAGCAGCTACGAGGCTATTTAGTATTTTTGGAATCGAATTAAACCGATCTCCGAAGGGTAGGCCGTCACCAGTGTCCACATGCATCAGAGTTTAGAGTTCGGGTCTTGATTTTGTAGAAATTATTCGCGTAATTTGTAGTTTGATTGAGCCGTCCATTGTCGTACACGAGTGCGACAAGGATAGTACGTCGGTCACTGTCGTTCTCTCTCCCTCCTGCAGAGAGGGACCGAGTTTGAGGCTCAGCCGATCCATATATGATTCAGATTTCGAGTCGTATTGTTTGTAATTCGCTGCTGTTAATTTTATGTATTTATCGCGCTAGATGCAGAGGTAGGTTAAGTTAATTTGAAGTGATTTTGTGAATAATAAGCTCTCTTGAGCAGTCTTCCAACCGGAGGCTTAGCCTCTCGGAGGCGAGCCAGTCGTCGGAAAACGATTGGTGTCGTCTAAGTGTGATTTTTGATTATAGTATTTTGTCGTAGGCCGTAGGCCGTCCTATTTTGTAACTGTATTTATTTCATTGAGCCGTAAGGTAAACGGCCCAGTTAGTGACCCTTTAAGAGCGGCGGTGTCGGATTTTTGCTATATAGTCACCCGTGATACAGTCAAACCGAAAACTAAAAGTTTTAATACGTGCATTGAAGCCTTCTGAATGAAAGTCACCTATTGCAAAAGTGAAACAATGAAGATTTATTGATGGAATCCTCGTTTTAATAGCGCTTCTCTGCTGCCGGGGTTCCTGACACAGAAGAAACACTATTGCTGTAGTTTGTGACCCCTGCGTGGACCCGATTCATGACCCCCGTGCCGCAGTTTGTGACCCATGGGTGTACTCACTTTCTGACACTTCCGAATATTCCCATACGAACGGGTCAAATCGCAATATATCTAATACCACGGACACACATTAGGTATAAACAACGAAAAATGTTAATATTTTAATCATACTTATTGAAAAAGCCATCCGTAATAGCTAATATCCTTTTCCTTGATTATTTCACGGAAAATTAGAATAAATAAACGAATCAAATTGTTTGACGCAACGGGTGACAAATCGAGGGTCTACAACAGGGACATAACCTCAATTGTGTGACGCATTTATTGACCCGGCGAATTTAAACAAATACGTGACGAAAAGTTAAATCATTTCTTATCTCATCGATAGTCTGGTTCCTGCTGAAGATGCTGACACCGTTTGTAGGTAGATTTATACTCACATGGTGAACAAGATCCACAATTCAGTGCCCCTCGTCGCTAGTCAGTACCGTCTAGCACTATCGCTGCGGACCCGCTGAGACGCGTGTCGCACTATTTACTGGTTAATTTCTATTCTAAATATTTCATGTACAAAAGGGAATTTCTTCAATAATTGAAAGTAAGAAACGCTCTTCAATTAGCCGGTAATTGGATTATTATTCGACAAAAATTGTATTTATGGCAGTTAGAATTGTGCCGTCGGGGTCACAATCTGGGACAGGGTCACTAACTGGGCCATTTACCTTAGGCCTATTGTAGGATCGTGAATTATTTGTAATTTCTCCTCGTGGAGCGTAATTAGTGTTTCAGCTAAGTTATTGTGTCCCGAGGACCAGTTTGGTCGAGTTATCCATTTTTGCTTTATTTTTTTTTTGTTATTGCTTGTCTGCGTGGAAGCCAGTAGTTTATTTATCATTTGTAAAACTCGTCAAACACGGCCAGGTCGCCCTATACACGACCTGTCACTATTTTATACCCGCGGAGAAGTACCCCCGGGTACACGATTTGTTATTTCTATTTTTCTATTACATTTTATTGAATAGATTCTATTTTTTCTTTGTTACATTCAAAAGCTCGAGTCGTTAATTAACGCCCCGCTAATCCTTCATTTGATCCTGACCCCTCTCCGCGGTACTGTAGCTAGCCAACGCTTTAAGTACCCGTAGGTAAGATTTTGTTTACTTTTTTTTTAAGTGGCGGTTATCCGACTGGCGCCCAATATTTTTTATTTTCAGTTTTTGGCCAATTGTCGAGTGGATGACTCTCGGAGGCTGGCTATCCGGTCCAGATCCGAGGTCTAAATAAAATCCACGTCACAATATATATTTTCATTCAAATCTTTTTGCAAAATTTCATGAACAGCAAAGGCATTTGGTAGCGTTTTTAGGAGAATTGGTTTTATTTTTCCAGAAAATTTATGAGTACTCAGTCTTGGATATAAGAGCCTATAATTTAATTTCAATTGTTCCCGGACAGCTATGGTATGGCATACATTTAACCTGCTGATAGCAGTGTGAGATACTGTTTTTCCCTCATGATGCTTACTTTCGTACCTCATCGATGAAATTTTCCACAACACACCAACTAATTCTAGAACACGAGGGTAATGCACAAGAAAATGGTGCTTCGGCTTCATGGAATCAGGAAATAATTTACATAATAGTGACAAATATCCAGTAATTATAACACTCAAGTAATGGTGGGAATTCACTTTTTGTGCTGAACTCACACATACTTCCATAATCTGTTTGAGAAGTTTCAACAATTGCCAGTGTTCATTTTGAAGTCAGCATCTAGGGCTATGGGCTGCGGCGGTGAGGCGAGGAAGCCGGGCCGTGTTTTTGTTGAGCCCAAAGGGGTAAACATGGGATTAGGCGGGTGGTGAATCCATATTAATGGGCCTGAGGACGGACAAAAGGGCAGTAAGCAACAACGCCTCGGAAAGATCGGATCGAGTATACGGAGTATAACGATCATTATAGATATAATTCTTTCTACAATTTTCTGCAGGCACCAGATAACCAAGAATCGTGCACAAATTTCTGACTAAAGATAACATTACCGCAGATGACGTTGCCAACCGTTTGGTTTTTAAATGATTGTCTGTAATTTCTGCAGGTTTATTTTTACTACTTCCATAGTCAAATCCACAAATTCGGTTGTTTAAGTGGTCAAGTGTGAAAAACTTGTGCTTTTTGATGGAAAAATGAAGAATCAGTGCTATATCATATGGGCAAATGCCTTCTGAGAGATCGTGCATGGCATCTACTGATAGATTTTTTGTAACATGAAAAGAATTCAAAGTATGAAAGATACATGGTTCCTTGATTCCAGTTTCAGTTACGTTTCGCAGTGCTAGGTGTTCATCGTAATTGACACAATCTCTGAGAACACAATCACGCTCATGGAAAATATTATGTATATTCGAACGTTTGGTTAGGCAAAATCTGCAGAAGTAGTTTGCATTAAAACTTTCTGTGAATCCAAGGATAGAATGGAGACCCAGATTGTCACCTAGAATCAGTGCTAACTTAAAATATACCTGTCCACTTGTATTCTTGAGATTAATCGTGATACCTTGATTCTCAAGAAATTTGAGTTCATCTATACGTTGAGTGAAAATGATCGGATTCTCAAAAATTTGTCGGTCTAGTGTATTGAAGAGCACGTAAAGAAATATATTTTGCAGTTTAGACTGATACTGCGGAGGAAGGCATGGGATACACAAGTATACTGCTCCGCTCTTTGCAATTCCGTTATGATTCCCTAACGGGTTGTTGTTTTCATAGTCGTCAAAGTGAATGAAAAGTGGGATTACAATTTTATTATCGAATGAGAAGCTTCTCCATAGAGAACCTTGGACAAAATTGGATATAATTGTTGTATCGGCATTAATTGGCTAAGGTATACAATGGTATCATCAAACATATCTGGGATTTCGAAAAAAACCTTCAAAACATATCTCACAGCAATGAATTGTGCTGTAACTTCGACTTTCTCTATGACTTGAACATTATCTCTGAGTTTGAATTATATGTGGTCTCGTTCTCGGGATTACACAACGTAGTATCGCTAGTTCCACTGCGATGTCGCCACATTTCCAGAGTAAGAAAGAGCAAGGAGTGCCCTTTCTCTCTACCTGCACCCTACTCTATGGTCATAACGTTTTTCGTGCTCGGTGTCGTCGCACGCTCAGAGTTTTTGTTACAAAATTATCGTCATTTTTCCTAGTGCTTTAGAAAAAACAGAAGATGGGTGAACATAAACGTCAGAGGGAAAAGGATGAGAAAGAACGGGATAAGATTTGGAAGAAATTGAAAGCCATCGAAGGTTTCCTTCAGCAAAACGTGGTAGCGTCGGGCATAATGGCGCAAGTAGACACGGAAACGTCTGGAAGTTCTTCAAGCGTCAGTAAGTATAGTACAACACGAAGTCGGTTGTAGATTCAGTGTGAATCATGAATTCTGGCGATGAGCCCTCACGAGTGGTGGGACATATCGTTCATTTAGCTGGTATAGTACTTACACGAGGGGTACGGCATAACCTAGCTTTCCTCGTTCTCTCTAGAGACAACGAGTATTCCCGGCGAATTGCAGGGACAGCTGATAAGTACGCCAACGAGGTTACCGACAGTTCAAGACGCCTCAAGTGGCCAGCAGGTGCCGCAAAGCGCAGCAGGAACGTCAGCAAAACCAAGGGTTGTAGCCTCTGCGACAAGTGTAAATAACCAGTCCGACACGCCGCAAACCGAACCAACTGAACCAGCTGTTGATGTCGAAGTTCTCAGAATCCTGGGTGACGATCCAAGAATAGAGAACGCAAACGCAGGTGTTCTACACCCTGACTTGGCAGCAAGGTGGTCATGCTGGATCACCGAAGGTGTAAAAAAGGAGGCTAGAGAGGATCTTGTGCAGACATACCCCCGAGTGGATAACTGTCAGTTGGAGGCACAAGTCCTGAATCCCGAAGTCGCTGCCACTATGCAAGAAACAGCCCTTAAACGAGATAAATATACGGCAGAAACACAAAACCTCACTGGTTCTGCTATGGTCGCACTGGGCTTGGCCATTACTCTCTTATTGTCCGAGGATGGTGAGGAAGGCATAGATAAGAACCAGTTACTCGAGTATCTATGCGACGCGGGCAAACTGTTGGCAGATGCTCACCATCACGAGGCTAAGACCAGAAAATCATTCATTCTTCCATCGATGGAAAAAAACATGAAGGAGGTTCTGGAGAAAAGCAAGCCCGATAAGTTTCTCTTCGGAGAAGACTTGTCAGAAAAAATCAGAACAACAAAGTCTATCGAAAAGGCAGCAGCCAACTTAAAGCCAAAGCCAGTCTTCAAAAAATCTCCATTGAAACAGTCGAATCATTTAAACTGGAAGGCCCCACCTTCAAGAAACCAGAGGTCAGCAGGGGTGGGGTACAAGCAGTACACGAATCTCAAATTCTCCAGAAACAATTCGACCAAACGACCCAGATCCAACCAGAATCAGTCAACGCCGGGACAATCGAGGACATCGCAGTACAAGTCGGAGAACCGACAGAAGAACTAGAGGTAGGCGGTAACGCTGGGAGGTTAAAGTTCTTCCTTAACCAATGGGGGTCTATCACAGATAGCAAGTTTGTTCTGAATTGTATTAAGGGTTACAAAATTGAGTTTAACAGACCTCCATATCAATTTTCCGGACCACCAAATCCTTCTCTAAATTCACCAGAAGGCTTCAGAGAGCTCAGGGAATCTATTGAAAATTTGGTTTCCATAGGAGCTATCAAGCAGTGTACCTACAAGAAGGACCAATTCGTATCATCTTATTTTTTAGTGGATAAGCCATGTGGAGCAAAGCGTTTTGTTTCGAACTTGAAGAAGTTGAACAAATTCATCAACACAGAGCATTTTAAAATAGAAGATATTAAGACAGCTTCAAAACTGATCTCTCGAGGGGACTTTATGGCCCACATCGATCTTAAAGATGCTTACTTTTTAATACCAATACACAAAGAGAGCAAAAAATTTCTCAGGTTTCGTTTCAACGATCAACTATACGAGTTTACTTGTCTTCCGTTTGGCTTATCCACAGCACCTTTTATCTTTACCAAGGTCATGAAGCCTGTTATAAATTCTTTGCGTAGGAAAGGTTTCTTGTCGGTGATATATTTGGATGATGTTCTTTGCATTAGCAAAGATTTCAGCGCTTGTAAACTAAATGTAGAATCAACAATTTCAATGTTTAAGTCGCTCGGATTTGTAATCAACGAATCAAAAAGTACATTGGTCCCTAAAAAATTTTGTCAATTTCTGGGCTTCATCCTAAACTCAGAACGTATGTCCTTGGAACTACCAGAATCTAAAAGGTTAAAAAATTTTAACATGGTTAAGGAGTTTAGCGCCAAAAGACACTGTAACATCAGAAGTTTAGCCCAATTTATAGGTAGTTTGGTAGCAGCCTGTCCAGCCGTCAGATACGGTTGGCTATATACCAAGCGTCTGGAAAGAGAAAAATTTTTAGCGTTGCTAGTTAGCGGCAACAACTACGAAGCCAACATGAGTTTACCAATAGAGCTGCAAAACGATCTAAGCTGGTGGAAATCGCAAATAGTATCCTCGGTCAACTATTTTAATGCTCCAGATTACAAGCTAGTCATCTACACCGATGCTTCGCAGTCCGGCTGGGGGGCCTTCCATAATGATCAAGGCGCTCATGGCCTGTGATCAGCAGCGGAAAGAAAATTCCACATCAACTATTTAGAATTATTAGCAGTCTTCTTGGCACTAAAAACCTTTGCTTCAGGGGCAAATGGCTGCGACGTTCTCCTGAGGGTGGATAACACAACAGCCATATCATACGTTAATCGTATGGGAGGTATACAATACCCTCGCTTAAATAACCTCGCTAAAAAGATATGGCAGTGGTGTGAGCAACGAAATCTTTGGATCTTTGCCTCGTACATCCAGTCAAAGGAGAACGTCGACGCAGATAGGGAATCAAGGATAAATAACATTGACATAGAATGGGAACTCGCGGACTTCGCGTTTCAAAGCATTACCAAACGCTTCACAGCGCCAATTATAGATTTGTTCGCGTCCAGAATTAACGCAAAATGCAAAAAATTCTGTTCTTGGTTTAAGGACCCAGAAGCATGCTATGTGGACGCGTTTACGCTAAACTGGAGTTCACTTTACTTTTACGCCTTCCCTCCATTCTCGCTGGTACCAAGAGTCCTGCAGAAAATAGTGTCGGACAAAGCTTGTGGAATTTTAGTAGTTCCCTTTTGGACGTCACAGCCTTGGTTCCCTATCTTTACTACGCTCCTCAGGGAAGAACCGTTAGTGTTTAAACCTGATAGAAATCTACTATTATCTCCTTGCAGAAGCTGCATTCATCCACTGGCCGACAAGTTATCACTGATTGTCGGAAAATTATCAGGTCAGCCTTCGCTTCAAAGAACCTCTCCCTTCCAACAATCAACACAATGATGGCTTCATTATCTGAAGCGACGATTAAACAAAATTCGGGTCCAATTAAAGCCTGGTGGCAATCCCGTACGTCAAAGAACAAAGACCCATATATCTTTGAGGAAACCGACCTATTAGAATTTCTTGCTGAGAAGTTTGAAGCAGGAGCTTCATATGGCTCGCTGAATTCAACAAGAGCAGCTATATCGCTTATCGCCAAAGAGAATTTATCGTCAAGTTTGTTACTAAATAGGTTTTTTAGAGGAGTATATAAAAGTCGCCCAGCAAAGCCCAGATACGATAGGACATGGGACCCGACTGTAGTGTTAAACTATTTATCTAAGTTATATCCTCTTGATTCGCTAAAGTTACCTGAGCTTACACTGAAGTTGGCAACTTTATTAGCATTGGGCACAGCCCACCGTCTTCAGACACTATCTCTCATTAAAATAAGTAATATTAAGAAAACTATAAACGGCTTAGAGGTGGAAATCACAGACCTCATTAAAACATCTAAGGCAGGAGTAAAACAACCACTCCTAAAATTGCCTTTTTTCACGGACAGACCTCAACTTTGTCTAGCTCGGACAGTCGAAAAATATATCGAAGTCACTAGCTCCATAAGAAACAATTGTGATCAGCTACTCATTGCATATAAGAAACCACACAAACCGGCGTCCACGCAGACTATTAGTAGGTGGATTAAGTCTGTCTTGTCTCAAAGCGGGGTAGAAGAAAGCTTTTCCGCATATAGCACGAGACACGCGTCTACGTCGGCGGCCTTCAGGAAGGGCGTGGACATTAACATTATTACGGCAACAGCGGGATGGTCTAAGTCCTCCCAGGTTTTTGCAAGGTTCTATAACCGTCCGTTGAAAACAAGCGAACCTGGATTTGCAGAATCAGTTCTTCTTTAAATATATGGGCGTTTCTCCACAAACTGGGAAACTTCGTGTCCCACGATGATTTCACCTATAAAATGACTCGAATTCGATATTATTTTTTATTGAAATTCATATTAACAAGTTGTTTGAAAGAGCCAATAGTCTAAAAATATTAGAATGAATCCATAAAAAGGAAAATTTTCACATCAACACCCCTAAAAAACAGTCCCCTGGCATGTCACAGATGCAAAATCGGAATTATTTCGTGACGTGTAGTGAACCAGGCATAATATTTTTCAATACTACTCTAGTATAGTTGTCCATAATAAAGGCATTTTACAATTTACATGGTTATAATTTTTCAATTTACTATTTTGACGCCGAAATTGTGAGCTAAAGTTTGTCCCTTGATTTTTGCTAACAGTCCCCTGTCGCACAAAAAAAAATGATTTTGAATGGTGTGTGGCACCCTCGCCACGATTTGTGCGTTAAATTGAATGTCAGCGCTGAGAAGTTCATAGCAAATGCCAGACAGCGCTCCAGCGCTATCTTATTTAGTCGTCTTTCGCGTTCAGTGTGATGATGACGTGTCTGTAACCCTAAAAAGAACAGTCCTCTGGCGAGGTTTTTTCTTCAAATAAATCATTTTATTCACCCTTTCCAGCTAGATAACATCTAACGGTAGAAGTCATATTACCATTACTGCAAGTTATTTTATGGAATATTCTTAGTTTCGGCATGATGGTGTATTTTTGCCAAATTCGTCAGTCCCCTGTCGCACAGTCCCCTGCCTGAAATATGCCAGTTTATCCCAATTTTATTGGTTGTGAGCTAATTTTATGAGATGTTGATTTCAGAATTTGGTCTTGTAACATGTTGATTTGATATAAAAAGAAATATTGTTTTTAGTTGATTTAATTTCGATTATTTTTTCCAAAAATGCGAAAAAAGTGGTGGGGACAATTTTGGGTAGTTTTTCGCCCAGTTTGTAGAGAAACGCCCATATATTATATACGTTCTAATGTATCATATCTTCAATTCGGTGCTGTGATATCTAACGTAAGCTATTCTGTACCTACACTGTACGGTTACCCGCTAAAATAATAAAATAATGTGATATATTCTATTCTCTGAACATCTACGTTGTGTAATCCCGAGAACGAGACCACATATAATTGATCGATCAAACGAACTTACCAAGTGAAGTTCGATCGAAATTATATAGTGGTCTCGTTCGAGAGGATTACAACCCAACCCCCCAAAAAAAAAAAAAAAAAACAAATAATAATAAATTCACCTTTACCCACCCAAAACAAACTGAAGTGGTCTTCAAGTTCGTTATTTTATTATTTCGAAATTGGAGACTCTCAAAATTATGACCATAGAGTAGGGTGCAGGTAGAGAGAAAGGGCACTCCTTGCTCTTTCTTACTCTGAAAATGTGGCGACATCGCAGTGGAACTAGCGATACTACGTTGTGTAATCCCCTCGAACGAGACCACTATATAATTTCGATCGAACTTCACTTGGTAAGTTCGTTTGATCGATCAATTCTTCGCGCTCACCGAGTGGATAGCTTTTTGGGCGAATAAAAGTACCACATGTATGAAAAATATTGAAACGTTTATGTTCGGTATCTAACTCATGTAAAGGTGTAGCACAGATTCGGAAAACATTCGCTGACTATAACGAGCTGACACTTGTATTGGAACCTTGACCCTGATTTACTTTGTCTCTAATTATGTCAACGATTTCACTCACAAACTTGTTAGTCTCATCAACGATATCTTGGATTCTGTTTCTTGGAATTTCGTGGAAATTGTACAATTTTGACACGAACTATAAAGCTTTTTCGAGTACAAGATCATTTAAATTGGATGCATCTTTTGTCGAATTCGGTGCACCATGATAATTGGATTCCCTTTCTCGTATTCCTGTGTCATTTGCAGCGGTAAAATCCGTAACCTCACCCAAATTAAAAAATTCAATATCAGAAAACTCGGACCTGTCAGAAGGTGAATCATTAAAATCAGTTAAATTTGGATTCATCAAATCATTATTTAAATGATCATCGTCAGTTACCTCCTCGGCAGGAGTTCCATGAGTTATCGGTTCCCCGGAATGTTTTCTATTTCTATGGCTTGCGAATGTTGCGATTGAGGAAAAGCTCCTTTGACGATAGCTTTCTTGACAACCCAATGCAGATGCTGAGGCATGAGATAGTCTCATATGCCGCAATAATTCTCAGTTATTATTGAATGAACACTGACAATGGCAACAGATCATCGTTGTGATAAACTAATCTTGGCCTGAATAGTGACGTTATGATTCAATCTAATATGTCACAGATATATCTTTTATTTGCCTCATGTACTATCAGTTTTACAAAAACTTTGTCCTGTGACAAGAAGTTATCACTTAAATACAGAAGTTTTGGCTCACAACTTTTTCTACTTCTCCCAGCAGGGAAGAAAGTAATGGGCTGTACTTATCAGTTGAATTTTGATGAGAAAAATTAACGGACGAACCCAGGAATCGAACCCAGGATCTACGGACGCCTAACCGGGGACTTACACCCGAAACCACCTAGCTCGCCCACAGATCGCCGCAATTTTTCTCATCAGTTCTTGTACCATGTATGTGTTGTATTTATTTTGATCTTCGGTAGTAGTACGTTGATGTCCGCAAGGCAAAGTCGTATACACTATTAAATGCCTGTGTGACGGATGTGTCACAAGCAAGCTGAGGATATTGTATACAGCGGCCTGTTTATGTTACGTATTATTTTAAAATAATAACTAATTAATCGAAGATGTTCAATTGATTAGTTAAATTTCTCTATTTTGGCAATTGATGAAAGATTAATTTTGATGGGAAAAATTAACGGACGAACCCAGGAATCGAACCCAGGATCTACGGACGCCTAACCGGGGACTTACACCCGAGACCACCTAGCTCGCCCACAGATCGCCGCAATTTTTCTCATCAGTTCTTGTACCATGTATGTGTTGTATTTATTTTGATCTTCGGTAGTAGTACGTTGATGTCCGCAAGGCAATTTTTCTCATCAAAATTAATCTTTCATCAATTGCCAAAATAGAGAAATTTAACTAATCAATTGAACATCTTCGATTAATTAGTTATTATTTTAAAATAATACGCAACATAAACAGGCCGCTGTATACAATATCCTCAGCTTGCTTGTGACACATCCGTCACACAGGCATTTAATAGTGTATACGACTTTGCCTTGCGGACATCAACGTACTACTACCGAAGATCAAAATAAATACACTTATCAGTTGGTTGCTGTATACCAAAAAGAGCTCTGCACAAATAACCATAAGACACCACTATTTTCTGGGTAGGCACATTGTGTTATAAAAATAATTTCGAAAGTAATATCTATCGCATGTAGGTATGATGTGGCCTTATATTTGAAGTTATCGAATAACACGTAGAATGGTTCAGGTTTAACAAGTGATCCGGTAATAACTGGAATTGGCTGAAGAGTTTGTTTATTCCTCCTCAACGTTTTTCGTCGTTCATCTACCAGAGCATGCAAATCTACTGAATTCTGTCGGAGATTATAGATTAATAAATACTAATTTCTTCACAAATATAGCAGCGCACAATAAAATTTCCATTGATTTCATGAAAATTATTAAAGTACCTCAATTCTCAATGTGAATGACATTCGCCGTTCGTCTAGTGACAATCCACGAATTTTCTTGGATGGTGGCCCATTTAAGTTTTCAACTTCATTATCCTTTTTGGCACTTTTGGAGTTAACTGTACGCTGCTAATCTATTACATACGGGAGCAAGTAAAAAATCAAACCATCCTGTGCCTCTGTAATTAGAAAACAAATGATTTATTCCACCCGATTTTTAATGAACAACTCAATGACATGCTTGATCAGCAAGTCTATAAACCGATATATTCACCAGAAGGCAAGGTTTCTAACAGGTGGATAAAAGCTACGTCATTAACATCTTTGATTCTCTTCGACTGTTTTATTTTACGAATCAGATGAGTTTTAATTATGTTCCATCTGACTATACGATTTTCACTTTTCCCAGGATATGCATTTTTGGAATCAAAATTAATCTGCAATGAGACAATACTGAAATAGTAATGCGAATGTCAAGTGTTATAATTATACCGAAACTGAAAAATATATACCAAATCAAGTCCCTTCTGCAATTGTAAGCCGGCAAACTGTTCGAAGTATTAATAGGCCTCTAAATTGTCTTGCGTCAAAAGTCGCTGTCTAAGTGTGAGTGTTCCCTTCCGGTAATCACATACTTGTTCCCATGGTTCACAATGATTTTCCAACCAAGTTAATAACGACTGTTCATCTTCTAAAACAATCACTCGAATATATCTATTTCTTACCTAATGGTAAGATATTTGTCTTTGTTAATTGGATGTGATGTCAAAGAACTAAACGAACCGGTTATTTTTACTGTATTTTCGAGTACGGTTTTTCGCGATGATGGTGCTGCTAACAATCCTTTTTTTTGGAGATTACACTTTACGGTATTGAACCGATCCCATAATTTTCCATGTGCTAGGATTCTCTGCCCATTGACTTTCACAAATTTTGAGAAATATGTTTCTCTCAACTCTCCGGGGAATAGTTTAACAATTTGCTCAGCATACTCGATGAATACTTCTGTTTCTATTCTAGATACGATGTTAAATTATCAAAGGTGTAACACTGACTCCATTTGTCATAATAACTATTCAAAGTTATTCCAATGAATTCTTGTAATGTTGATGACATTTCAGAATTTTTTGTCTTACTTGAATTCTGTAATTTGTGTTTCGTCACTTCCGTACAAAGGTTCCAACCGTCTATCGGCTTCCCACTTTATGATAAGTCTAGTAGAAACTCAGTGCGTGCATTTTCTGTTAATAAGTTGTCATTGTCAGTATATGCTTTCTTAATTAGTTTGCCATCGCATGTCGATGATAACAATTTATTCAAGTCCTAAAAATTCATTCCATCAGCATAAACTGTCAAGAAAATGTGGTCGAAAACTTTTACAATTGTACGTACCATATATTTGACGTTTTTCCCACTTTCGTTAGAATGTGTGTGTGAGTTCGTAATATCTCTTAGTGTAGGAGTATCATTAGGGTGTCCCTTATTTTCATCATTTTTCAAAATTTCGGAGCACGCCCCCTGGATCGATTCTTCATTTGAGAATAGGAATTTTGGGGCAAAAAAAAATGTTCCATCTCATTATTAACACGTGCGTGCAAGCACGAGATGTTTTAAATGCAAATAACACGGGATACCGCTGGATTTTCGATGATAATTTTTTTCAACATTACATGTGGAATACTTCCAAGGATAAACTATGGGATGTTGTTGAAGGACGATGCATTTACATGGAAAAATATTCATATCTAACATATGATTGGGTATTTTGGTACAGTAGGGGGCAATGTGAAATGATCAAAGAAAATTTCAGAATTTTATTATAAATTCTTGACATTAAATTATTTTTATTTTCAAAATATTATGTTCATCGATAAACATCTATAAATTTGTCAATCCCTTTCGCTGAAATCTAAGAAAGAAACCATCATTGGACCCTCATTTTCTTCGTCAACGTCCGCTTATTCGCGTTCGGGTAGACCTTTTGATACTCACTAACAACTTATAACAAGTATTGCTTTTGAGCCTCGTCGTTTGTCAGTACCTTGATAAAATCCTGAGTCATGTTGAGGCTGCCGCGAATAAGAATCGGCAACTGTTTTAGTGGCTACGGTCAATCAAGGACTCGGTAACCACTAAAACAATTGCCGATTCCGATTCGCGGCCGCCTTGACACGACTCTGAGCATTTGGCCGTTGGGGATTCACCCTATATAGTATAAAGAACAGTTTTTTGAGATTCGTTAAGGGGACCAGTACAGCTTGGTTTAAGATATTTCAAGTACTCCAGAATGACTTTATTTGTTAACCAAAGTTTATTTTACATCAAAAAAAATGTTTCTCAAAAAAACTGGGTCCTAAGGTTTTAGTCACACCGTTGATCTAATTCATCGTCTCGACGTCTCACTTTCTTCAGACAGCGGGCCTACATCTTATGAATGCGGGGATCTGAAAAGAAAAAAACATGTGAAAACTTACAGTCAATTATCCAAAATTTCAAAAATTTGAGCCACTAATTTGCAAATAACTTGGCCAAAAAAAAAACATTCAAAAATTCCCTCATTCATATCATGAGGATTCATTTTCTGAAGAAAATGAGCCATTAGAGACCCAGATCGGACCATCGGTGCTCCAAAAACCTTACGACACAGCGCCAAAAACATAGTTATGAGATAAACGAGTTTGAAGTTTTTGCAGAAAAATTGGTATATACTCCTCCGGAGGCTCATACATCAAAAAGTTTGTTGTACCAAAGTTGAATGAAATTTTTTTTTTTTTAATTTTCAATTTTCAAAAAGAATTTTTTTTTTTATTGGAAATTTAATTTTTCCTTTTTCTTTTCTGCAAACTATTTTCTCAGAACTTTTTTTCCCATGTATTTTTTTGTTCCATACATGCTTCTTTCTCTTACTCACGTCTTTAAAAAGCTCCAGCAGCATATGAGGGCCCTGCTGCATCCTCCGCAGACTCATTGCATTGCCCAATACAACGCATCGCTAGTATGGATTGCCTATTGATTTCATACGCGCTTCGTGTATCATCAATCATAGGGCTACTTTTGAAGGTTTTTAGCTGGACACAATTTTCACAAGAGATACCGTATGTTCCACCCAGTCCTCTCAAGCTAACTTCAGTCATAACTATCGACCCACCACATGTCTTGCAAGATAAATGCTCCCGCAGAGCACGGAATAGTGTTTCAACGTGAAACAGCCTATAGCCAGCAGAATCGCTAGCCTCGTAGTCGCCACTGATTTTTCTATCCGAAGCTGTTGAAACATAAGTGCTCTGTCCATCAGCCGCCGTTTGCTTCTGCGGAAATGTTTTCGCCCTCTTCTTTGACCGGCCAATGCATCCTTTTGTGCCAACACCAGAACTCCTCTCTCTTCTTTTCATATTGAATATATTGGATATATTTTATATATTTCCTTTCTGTTTTATCAAAAAATCTGTGAACAAAAAGCAAAAAAACTTCGACCGCACACACAGTTCGGCAGAAGCTTAGTGTAGATATTACTATTTTGATTGAATACTTACTTTTAGGTTATAGTTTTCGAAGCACCAAGTCACAACACCCGTACAACGATTACGCGCTATAGATATTAGGTAAATTTATAATTATTTAGTACTGAAAAGTACTGTTTTTATTTATTTATTTCAATTCTGAAACACTGGAAATCGAGCGGACGCTCACGCAACCTCGAAAAGTATTGCACAAGTAATGGCGATCATACACCATGTGATCAATATCGAAATCAAGCGCCAGCGCCACTTGCGCCAAATCGCGATAGCCAAATAACGAACTTTTGACCGTAACTTCTAAACCGTGACGATTTCGTCAAACTCGATTTTTTCGCAGACGTAGAAGATCTTTAGGTAACATAAACTGCAAAAAACGAAAAACCAATTTTTTCGAAAATTCAAGCTGTACTGGTCCCCTTAAACAGTCGCGAAATGTTGAGATTTTCACGCGCTCAATTGAAAAATACAATGCTGACGGATTCAGGGTTATGGACGCTCAACGCATAAATTCTCTATTTATCGGATGTTGGAAAAATTGTTATCGAATAGAAATTCTATTTTCGAACTATTCGGTCATTGCTATTTGATATGATTTGAAATCGTTTCGAACGATCGTTCACACCCACATATTAATATGTAGAAAATTCAAGAATTTAAAGCGTTTTCGTTAGTTGGTTCATATTGCCCACTACTGCACCGACATACCCCATCATATGTCAGATATAAATATTTTTCCATGTAAATGCATCGTCCTTCAACAACAACCCATAGTTTATACTCGGAAATATTCAACATGTAATGTTGAAAAAAATTATCATCGAAAATCCAGCGATATCCCGTGTTATTTGCATTTAAAACATCTCGTGCTTGCACGCACGTGTTAATAATGAGATAAAACATTTTTTTTTGCGCCAAAATTCCTATTTTCAAATAAGGAATCGATCTAGGGGGCGTGCTCCGAAATTTCGAAAAATGATGAAAACAAGGGACACCCTAAAGTATCATTAATATTTGATGAACGCGATTGGTCATGCACATCTATGGGGTTTGATTTAGATGGTATTGACATTGAGATCGATGATGTTGAAGGTGATGGTAGAGTTGACTGCGATGGTGTTGGACTATGATACTAAAAACAAGATAAAATCAGACTCGAGGTGAAAGGGTAATGTGTTACTCAACATAATCATACATGTTCATCACTATCGATCATTTGAATATCCCAACAAAAAGTAAACCTACATTGATATTCATTTCTGGGTCTACATTATTTGCAATTTGCAATGTATTGTAAATTTGACTGCCAACTAATTCAACATACGGACTGCGATTATTATAAGTTTCAGAGTGAGAGTTCCACAGAGGTTCAACTCCTGGTGTTATAGTATCGGCCAAATTTGATCGCTCTAGGTACTGTGGATGAAAATAACCTTAGGGATTCAATCGATATTCTATGAATCCATCGTTGGTCGAGAATATAATTTATACGAAATATATTTGTACAATCTATTTTATTCAGTTTAATTCTACTTTGACCAAGTTATTGTGTAAAATATTTCCACCAACATATTTCCACCATGAACCGGCCTTACCTCCATGGGAATCTGTTCCCCCATATCTCTGTCTGTAGATTTATCATTCATAACACACTCTAGGCTTTGAAGCGTTCTAGTTTTGTTAACAACAGTTTAGCTGTAAATTTCAATGCCACCATGCACATGTGAGTTGAAAGCATAGTTAGGAAAATTCAGGAACATTCTTTCGAATCAAATATAATCAGATTGATTGAAGCTGATGTTTTCCTTCAAATCAGGTGATTTTTTCAATCGTAACTTGATGAAAATGTGATCACAAATACATAAGAAGTCTGCTTTGGCAGTTCGCACAAACTCATAGCCTCATATGGGCTGTTCAAGGATGAAGAAGAAATGAGTCAATAAATACTATATAAGTTGACGTCAGAAATTGGTTCTGTATTTGTAAACTTCAAAAATAAAAATGTTATTTCGAGATTGAAAATAATATCAAACCGAATAATACAAATCGTAAGAAAGTCTTGATTGGAAGTGTTATTTGCTAGTAGTGTGATGAAATACGTAAAAATATATTCAATTAGCAAGGGCAAAGTTCCGTTGTGAAGATTCGATTAGTTAGTTTTAGGTTGGGTCGCTACGTGCATCCAGTTACACACAATAAATCATGCGGTCCACGGTAACAAGGGAAATTCCGACAAAATGAAAATAATTGTAAAGACGATGCTTACATATGGTAGTATTGCTGGAATTATATTTCTTTTTTTTTCTGCTCTCTTCACTTTTCACAGCGCTTTGATTTTTACACGTCTCAACTGGTCTCAACTAGGTGATAAAGTGAGATGGGTGCATAGGGAATGAGGCAGGAAAACGAACTAAGAGCGCTTAGAGTTTTTTCCCTCTCCACCAACCGCATGACGTATCACTGTGCATATTCTCGTTCTACCATACTGGTATAAGAGCGAAAGGAATATAAGTTAGGAATACCGCTCAGGAATTATAAAACAGAACCTATATAGTATTGTAACGATTTTTAGTAATCGTTGAGTTAATAAGTTATTATGTAGGTTCTCCAAGAGAAATAAAGTGACTCTTTGTGGAATTATATATGTTTTGCAATGAGATTATGTATTCAGAAAATACAGGTCTGCTTCAGAAGCTAGCTAAAGACAGACTGATTTGTTTTACAATAATCGTTGTTGACGCAGCAACCGAGGTTCTTATATTTTAAGGGATGTCATTTATCATATAGGCTACTAGATGGTGTTTTATGAATTGAATAGAATATGGATGATTTTACCCAATGTAACACTACCCCCCCCCCCCCCCCCCCCCCCCACCTTAGTAAAAGAGTCGTCCCGACTCTCGAGGTGAGTATAATTAAATTCGTAAGTGTGTAAAATCATCATATAGATCAACAAGTTGTAAATTAAAGTATTCTATTTGGGAGAATTGGAGCTGTGGCTCAAGAAGTTAAAAATTTCCCAAATACTATCCGGCATTCGCCCTCCGCCTCAAGGTAAACCACAGAAAACCTTGAGGAGATAGTGAATCCAATCAAACCAAAAGTGTATAATGTGATAAGTGTGAAATATTCTTCGGATCTTAAATGGAGGATCAGGAACCAGGAACCAGGAATCAGGAACCAGGAACCAGGAACAAGAAGGATGATCCGGAACAAGAATAAGAATTCCTTAGTTACTGCGTAGAGAGTCCTGCGTATTGGAAGTGGTTGGAGGGGTAAAGGACCAGGATAGAAGAACTCAAGGATTCCCAAGAAGTCCAAAAGGGGTCCAACTCCATACCTCTTCGAAATCAATCAAAAACGACCTAGACAGGAGGACAAATATTATTCTCACGAAATATTAGGTCATAAATTAGAGTTCTTCAAAACTCTTTCAAATTCCAAATTTCTTTTAAAATCTTTTTTTTTTTTTTTTGAATCGTCATAATTAATTAAACTTTTTGATGAAATAATAAATAGATTATCAAATATAATAAATAATTAAGTTAATAGATTCTATTAAATAAGTGAAGTAAATATAAATTGGAGCAGTCTTATCTGGGAGGAAGTTGGGAAACCGGATTAATAGGTCAGGATGGGATGGGTTAGGCTTCCTTCGTGTCGTCTCAGAATTATTTTCAACATTTCAATAGAAAATCCTGCTCTCAGAATTTTGGGAGCTGAAAAACTTGGGTTATTATTTGTTTACTACAATATAACCTATAACTAAGGTTTTCCGCTCGGATCCCTTTTATCTATACTCCATTATTGATTGATCATATTACAGCGACGCTTAGTGAGATTTTTGCGAAACATTTTCGGCGGGAATCGATATTGAAATAAAAGAGGATCTTTCAAACGACATATATCGAATATTTTAATATAATTATTCCTAGACGAATAAGAAAATTTGTTTAAACAAATGAAGAAATAAACAATCGCTATGAAGAAGAAGCATAAAGATAGCGTCATTCGTCAACATGACGGTTACGAGTGAAGACGACTTGTGGAAAATTGAAATTATTTCTCAACTGGATTGGAAGAATGTGGAAAACATGGATATTCCAGGGGTTTGGTTCCCCCGCGAAATGGCAAAAATCAAATGCTACAGAGGGAAGTGTATCGCTTCGAAAAACCACCCCGAGCTTTTTTGTATAAATTGTGCCCTGTATCAGTAAGTAAAAATTATTAACGACGTAAAGGAAATTGTCGAAATTATAAATGGTGAGATCGGATAATAAGTGATGGTATCATTTTATCGTTTTTAGCGTTCGCGGAGCTACCCCTCGACACGTGGTAAAAATCCACCAGCCGCGTGTAGGCAATTTATTCATGAGGGACCCTCTACTTGAATGCGCCTCGTGCAATATTGCCCTCGTATCGGAGAGGCCTAAGGAGGATTGTGTTGAGTGCATGGAGCTGGGTCCTCTCCTTCGCCGCGTTGTCGACTAGAGAATCTTTAATCCCCCTCGATTTTCTGAGTATATATTTTTTTTTGTTAGCGTTAGTATTTATTCTATAAATAAATAATTTCATTTATCTATTCTAATCTTTTTCTCATTATTCTGAGTTTACCGATCGATTTTGTCGCCAAAATTTGTTCTTCTTGGCTAAACAATTTGAATGATTGACAATGAAGCCATCTTTAATTCGTCCGAGTCGTTCCGAGTTTAACCGAATCGTTCCGAACTATTCTCAATCGTTCTGAGCTCCCTCTGAGTCTAAACTAAAAATCGTAAGGTTTCATAACCTCACAAAAATTCATATACACGTCGTCTGCGGAAGCTTCGGCGTCTAAGATCAAGACTGGTGCTGGAAGAGTCGCAAATTTCTTTTCAACTAACCAATCATCGTGAACTTCATGAAGAACTTTCAAATAATCTAAGGGAATACCCTCTTCCTCAGAACGAGCGCGTGAATTTACTCGCGAGAACGACTCTTCTGGAGATAACCTCAAATAAACAATGAGATCTACTTCGTAAGCTGGAGACTCGTTAGTTAAAACCCTAACGTTTTCCATTAATAAATGAGCTTCGAGGTTCTTGAAATCTCCCATTCTCCGACGTGTCTCTACAAAGCAATTACAGCTATAAATGGACCTCTCCATTATTTTATTAGGTAACGCGGTTTTAATCAAATGCCTATTTCTCATTGTCATCGCGGCGTGATGTTGGAAATGGTACGCGTATTTATGAGGATCTTTATACATCATCTCCAGGAGATTCTCGCCAGCGACATTACGATATTTATCTAAGGGTTCAAGTAAAGTGAGGATATTCTTATCATTTAAAAATCTTTTAGTGAAAGTCGTTTTACCACATCCGATATTCCCCTCTATGATTATCGTTGAAGGTCTATAATTTCTTCGTTCAATCCCGTAAGGTAGTTCCTCGGACCACCTGGAAGAATCCAATGAAAAGGTTTGATCATCTCTTTGAAGAGAGAAGTCATTATCTATAGGCTGACTTTTATCTAGATTTAGAGAAGGAAGGTTTTTGATTTTATTATCATGGGTAAGTCCATTCGATTCATAAGGGGCCAGGCGATCCAAGTGAACCACCCTAGGGCTAGTGCGTGAAGAACGTTGAATGCGATAAACCACGCTATTTATTTTATCAATCATCGTGTAAGGGCCCTCCCAATTTGATTGTAATTTCGGACATCGTCCTTTTTCCCTTCTGGGTTGAAAGAGACAGACTAAATCTACTGTATCAAATGTAAGATCCCTAGCTCTAATGTCATAATGGGCATTTGTTCTATCTGAAATGACTTGTATTCTTCCCCGTGCGAAATTATGTATTTGTTCCAATCTGTCTCTTAAAGTAGAGACGAAATCGGTTTGAAGAGGATCTGGCGAAGGGATGGGTCCCTTATCTAAATCTGAAGGTAAACGAAGATCTCTCCCCATCAGCATAGAAGCTGGAGACTGTTTTGTCGTCTCGTGTACAGCTGATCTATGTGAAAGAAGAAAAAGAGGGATCCACTCGTCCCAATCTCGTTGACTTTTGTCAACGAAAGAAGCTAAATAACTTAAGGGGGTATCTACACCTTTGAATTTTTCAAAAATCGTTTTTTTTTTATAATTTATTTGGAATGCTAGTGACCTACTCTACCTGCAAATAAATCGGTGTCAAAATATCTAGAGGATTTGAAAAGCTACAGCCATGACAGTGCCAGATTGCGAAAAAGCGCCGCGGCGCGGCGCGCGAACCCTCAGATTGGTGCCATAAGTATTGTACAACACCGCCAACACCACTTACACCACTGCTTAATTTTATGACGTTTTCATATATTTCGATTTCGAATTTGATTCTGTGATCTTTTAATTCTTCGTAATTATCATTCTTACACATATTTAATTTTCAATATTCTTTTGAATTGTGATCATTGACAGAACACATGGCTGCGATCTACATTTTTTCGAGGTTAGATGTCCACTTGTTTGTAAATATTATCGTGCTTTCATTACGAATTCAAACCAATAGTAATTTCCATTATCGGATAAACACAGTGTAGGTATGTATATTGTAACGTATCAGGCCACCTAGGCCTGAGCGTTAGCATTTGAGTACGACAGCTAGTTCAAATCGACCAATCATCAACGGTGAAAGAGCGAATTCATGTATCATCTAGAACGTTCGAGCAAACGCGTCTGCCGTGTGACGTCACAAATCGTATATAAGTTGCGACGGCGCTCAGCAGAGCAGCAATTGATAGGCCACACGCCTCATTGTCTCACTATTCACTTCAATACTCATATTCGACACTCGTAGCATAGAGCTCGAGTGATCATTAACCTCTAATTTCAATTTTGTTGGATATTAACTAAAGAAGTAATATACCATAGATTCACATTATATTTCGGAAAATTATTAGTTTATCAGAAAATTATTATCATAAAAGAAAATAGAAATAATCACTCATTTAAAAGTCACGTAATGAAAAGAATATTATTGTGCAAAAGTTATACTCATTTCACACAAACAAACGCAACAGTGTAAATATAATTTTAGTTGGTTGCAACCTTAGTTTAAGTTTATTTGAATAAATGATATTTTTTGTTTGATAAAGAAAAAGCATAATTTGTCGCAGCCTCCCTTTTTTCGCCAATTTCCAGGTCTTGTAAATTCAACTTACTAACTATAGCGTAGAGACAGCTTCGGCAAGGTCTAACCTTGTCAAAGCCTGAGACAGACTTTGTCTGCACTTGCAGGCACAGTTCTGAGCGTAGGTTTGTTTACTAACTGGGAAGAAGACGGTAGTTGCACGTCTGCGTGTACCTATTCGTCAGGGAGACGGCTGATAACGCAGTGCGTTTGAGGTCCGTAAGATTAGCGTCAATAGTCTAATTATTAAGAGTGGTCCCGAAAAACATTAACCGAGCAATAGAACTCACACTAACGGCACGGTTTGTGATATCTTCTATATCGCAAACCTGTGAAAAGTTACATTTGGCGCCCAACGTGGGGCCACTCTAATTAAAATTCTATTAAATTTTTGCTTAAAAACTTAGAGTCATTGTTTCATTAACTTAAATTCTTTTGCGTCAACTAATTTAAATTCATTGCTATAAAAATTAGAGTCTTTGGGGGAATCTGTCAAAAGTCAAATCTCGAAAATTGTCGAGTCACGACCGAGGAAATTGGCGGACAAGGCAGCTTGCAACAACCTAGATGAAAATCAGGGATTAGGGGGCAGGGATTTGATTAGGTATAAAAAAAAAAAAATAAATAAGAAAGTCAAAAAATATGAATAAATTCTTTATTTTTGAATATTCCGACCACAACGTCGATAGCGACTCGTCGGACTCAGAAACAGATTTTATGTCACGGCTAGACAAGTTAAATAAGACACTAGACGAGGATTTAGCTTCACTGGAAAAAGAAAAATCTCGGCTCAAAACAGAACAAAACAGTTTAATCGATAAAGAGCTTAGCTTCGAAGAACAGCTGTTAGCAAAATCCCTGCTATACAAAAAACAGTTAGAGGAATTAGACAAAAAGATAAATAAAGTAGACGAAAAATTCGAGATTCAAGAAAGTAATACAAGTACATCAAATATTAAAATCGCGGAAAAGATTGACGGATTTAAATCCACCGAAAGTCAACAAACCAATTTTGAAAAATATAATATAGAGCCGGTAGATTTCGAAAATCAAAATAAATACGATCAAGACGACGAGCATAACAACAGCCGTCAAAAACAAACAAGAAACGAATTTTTCGAACACTTAAAGTATCTTGAAAACACAATTAAAAACAATCAGCTAGATAGCACAGAAACTTTAAATAACATTGATACATTAGATGTAGAAAAGATTAAAATTAATCCGGTTAATCCGATTAACGGATTAAGTCAAAGCACGGATTCGATTTTGATACCAAGAAATTTTGATATAGAGTTGGAAAAGATTACAATTAATCCGAATAATTCGGTAATTGGATTATCACAGAGCACTGAGTTTAAAAATAATCCTATTAATCCGTTAATCGGATTAACTCAAAACACTGAATTGATTTTAAAATCGAAAGATCCTGATATAGATTTAAATTCGAACTTTAAAGAACTGATCGCCAATCGATTATTGTTCCGATATGATATAAGATCAAAACATAGTGAGATAGATTTAAACTCAAATGCTACAAATCGGTCAGACATATCATTAAATACCGGATACGATTCGAATAAAAACTTTATTTCAATACAAGAAAAGTCAGATGATAGTCTAGCTGAGGTCTATAAAAATCAGAAGCGCACAACAATTCACTTCACGCACTCATCACTGATGAAGATCCCCGGCTGGATGAGAACTGAAAAAGAAAAAAGAAAACGAATTAATGAATATAATATTAATTCGAAATACACCGACTATAGACGTAACAAACTGGAATTGACAGATGGCATTAGGATATATGCAGATGATCAAGACAACACTCCGATTATAAATGGGTTTAGCATGATTAAAATACCAGGTAATCAAAAATTGATCGAGGCAAGACTATTCCATGTGGAGCCAGGGGGCATCGCGTGCGATGCAACCACACTGGGTGCAGGGGGCACTCAAAATACTTTCGAGGACTGCAGTTCCCAATTGCCGCTAATCCGTTTGGTTCCACCAGACGTCAGCTGTCATTTCGCCACCGAAATTGACGAATACCTGGAACACAACAAAGGCGACGATGACATAAACACTGATAGCTAGATGGTTGAAGACGAGATAGAGATCGACGTACCTGGGTGTTCGTCAGCTTTCGCATTTGCGAACGACGCCATAGTCAATGGAGATTTATAATCTCCGTTGCAGCAGACCACAGATGCACTACACGTAAATCCAGGGTGCACACTATCACAGTCACGAGCCACTTGCACATCACCAGCACAACAAAACACCACCAAACGAAGTTAAAGAAGTCGATCATCGTCTAGCCTAATCAAGAGCATCCGACCAGCCGATGAACGAAGGGGGCTAATGTAACGTATCAGGCCACCTAGGCCTGAGCGTTAGCATTTGAGTACGACAGCTAGTTCAAATCGACCAATCATCAACGGCGAAAGAGCGAATTCATGTATCATCTAGAACGTTCGAGCAAACGCGTCTGCCGTGTGACGTCACAAATCGTATATAAGTTGCGACGGCGCTCAGCAGAGCAGCAATTGATAGGCCACACGCCTCATTGTCTCACTATTCACTTCAATACTCATATTCGACACTCGTAGCATAGAGCTCGAGTGATCATTAACCTCTAATTTCAATTTTGTTGGATATTAACTAAAGAAGTAATATACCATAGATTCACATTATATTTCGGAAAATTATTAGTTTATCAGAAAATTATTATCATAAAAGAAAATAGAAATAATCACTCATTTAAAAGTCACGTAATGAAAAGAATATTATTGTGCAAAAGTTATACTCATTTCACACAAACAAACGCAACAGTGTAAATATAATTTTAGTTGGTTGCAACCTTAGTTTAAGTTTATTTGAATAAATGATATTTTTTGTTTGATAAAGAAAAAGCATAATTTGTCGCAGCCTCCCTTTTTTCGCCAATTTCCAGGTCTTGTAAATTCAACTTACTAACTATAGCGTAGAGACAGCTTCGGCAAGGTCTAACCTTGTCAAAGCCTGAGACGGACTTTGTCTGCACTTGCAGGCACAGTTCTGAGCGTAGGTTTGTTTACTAACTGGGAAGAAGACGGTAGTTGCACGTCTGCGTGTACCTATTCGTCAGGGAGACGGCTGATAACGCAGTGCGTTTGAGGTCCGTAAGATTAGCGTCAATAGTCTAATTATTAAGAGTGGTCCCGAAAAACATTAACCGAGCAATAGAACTCACACTAACGGCACGGTTTGTGATATCTTCTATATCGCAAACCTGTGAAAAGTTACAATATCTGAGATGAGACTTCGGAATCGAAAGAAGATGATCCATCAAAAAGTTCGTTTGAAATCGATGCCAGGAAGCTACACATTTGGATTTCTAAAAACATGAGTATTTCTACAATACATATATTAATTGCAAGAGTTCAATAATTATTATAAGAAAAAAGGTATGATTGATGAAAGATGAAAGAATTTTCGTATTATTGACAAAAATTGTGCTAACATCTTCTGAATCTGAAAAATATTGAAGATCAAAAATTTTAGAGAATTTGTATGTTGAAAAATTTTGATCAGATTTTTTCTAAAGCAATTCATTATTTGTCTAACAGCCTCACCGGACACCTAACGGACACTGTTGTTGTATAGAACAAGTCAAAACTCACTACGAACCTCCCCCTGGCACATGTGTCTAGACTCGACTCGACTCATAACTCATCGATACGAGAGCAGCTGCGGATCCAGCATATTAGTCATAAGCAAAATCTTGAAACCTAATTTCCTTTAACTACATTTTCTTCTCTTGGAAAAGTATGAAATAAAAAAAAAAATTTGATAAAAAAGTTTAAACGTTGATTTCTGGAGAATGAATATTTTGAACGGTTGTCGTAAAGAATCAGGAGCATCGCTGGACCGATTCTGGCGTTTGTGGTCTTCAAATTTGTAGAATTGAAACCTCTATCAGATAAACATAGAACTTTTTGATAAACCCATTTTTAGTTGAAATATTAGAAAAATAGGCAAAAATTTTTTTCAAATTCAGAAAAAAAATCGAAAAAATTCAATAACTCAAGTAATTCTTGCAATATCAAAAAGTTCTATGTTGATCTGATAGAGGCATGTCTTATGAACAATTCAGAACCGAAAATTCCAAGATTGGTCCAACGCTGGGTCTGATTCTTTACGGCAACCGAGTGATTGTGTATTTTCCTGTCTTCAGCGCAGCCACTATTAGACTGGAAGTAATACATGATGTAAGATATGGATAATGAAGGTCAAACCCTCCCCAAACATGATGATTTTTTTCAATTTTATCAGAGTGTTCAAGTTGAAAAAAAAAAAAAAATTGTTTTTCAGAAATTCAACCCATTTAAAGGTGTATATACCCCCTTAAAAGGCTTCTGTTCAAACGTTCTACCATTCCATCAGACTGAGGATGAAGGGGGGTTGTATGAGTCTTTCTTATTCCTAGAACCTTAGATATTTCTGCCATTAAAATTGACTCAAAGTTTCGACCCTGATCCGTATGCAATTCAAGGGGAGTCCCATATCTACAAACAAAGTCTCTTACAAATGTTTCGGCAACAGTCTTTGCCTCCTGATCAGGTATGGGAATGACTTCGGGCCATTTAGTAGAATAATCAGCAATAACTAGGGCATATTTATTTCCAGATCTAGAAAGAGGCAACGGCCCAAGGACATCCATAGCCACTCTCTCGAAGGGTGCTCCGACGTTGTATATTTGTAGGTGAAATAAGTTCGTCAGACACGGTCAGGTTGACTTTTTTGAAGTTTTTTATTATGACGTTTCGGCTGGCGACGGCCGGCCATCTTCAGACTACGGATACAAAATTATAAGCTAACATGTGGTCTTAGGTTATGTTAACATATTTGACAAGTGTGCTTTATATGATACATATAGGAGCCATTCCACGTCAGACCGGACAAAATAAATCAAAAATTGACCTCGATGTTACCGATTTTGCTCTAATTTTTTTGACAGGTTCTATGGAACAAATAAATTCATCAAACAATTTTTAGTTTTTTTTTTTGGCCCCTATTTTCCAAGTTACACGGGGGTGAAATTCAGGAAAAAGAGCCAAAAATCGAAAACATACTCCCCTTCAAACGGTCATATCTTTGATTGTATTCAACCTAGAGATTTCATCCAAGAACCATTTCAAAGCTGTTGAATGACACTATTTTTATATATTTATTTTATCCTGCGGTAACAAACAATTGTATTTGTTATAAACAAATATATTATTCAAACGTGATTTTCAAAGTGAGGGCCACGCGATAGAATTCTGAAAAAAATATGAGCGTATTTCTTGATCAATTCTCTACAAAATCGTTAAGTCAAAAAGATGGAGAAAAGATGGAGACTATGTGAAAACGATTTATTTATAAGTGACGGCGCGCGCTGCCACCGTAAAACCCGGCTCGGGTACGTGTGACTAGCACAAGGAAGCATCGGTGGGCATGTTACACGTTCATATCTTTGGTTTTTTTCATCCTAGAGACTTCTTCCAAGAACCATTTTAAAGCTAATGAATGACACTATTATTATATATTTATTGAATTTCACGATAACGAACAATTCGATTTGTTATAAACAAATACAATGTTCAAACGTGGTTTTCAAGGCAAGAACCACGCGTAAAAATTCTGAAAAAAATATGAGAGTATTCCTTGATCAATTCTCTACAAAATCGTTAAGTCAAAAGGATTAAGAATCGATGGAATCCATGTTAAAACGATTTATTTATAAACGACGGCGCGCGCCGCCGTTGAAAGATCCGGCTCGGGTACGGTTTTTCCGTGGCAGCGCGCGCCGTCACTTATAAATAAATCGTTTTCACATAGTCTTCATCGTTTCTCCATCCTTTTGACTTAACGATTTTGTAGAGAATTGATCAAGGAATACGCTCATATTTTTTTCAGAATTCTATCGCGTGGCCCTCACTTTGAAAATCACGTTTGAATAATATATTTGTTTATAACAAATACAATTGTTTGTTACCGCAGGATAAAATAAATATATAAAAATAGTTTCATTCAACAGCTTTGAAATGGTTCTTGGACGAAGTCTCTAGGTTGAATACAATCAAAGATATGACCGTTTGAAGGGAAGTATGTTTTCGATTTTTGGCTCTTTTTCCTGAATTTCACCCCCGTGTAACTTGGAAAATAGGGGCCAAAAAAAAAAACTAAAAATTGTTTGATGAATTTATTTGTTCCATAGAACCCGTAAAAAAAAATTAGAGCGAAATCGGTAACATCGAGGTCAGAAAGCTGTCCGGTTTGACGTGGAATTGCTCATAGGTGTTTTTACCGAAAATTCATAAAAAGGACATACCTCTTAGACCGATCGTCTCCAACATAGATTCACCTACATATAAACTTTCCAAACATCTAGCATCAGTACTTTCGAATGTTGTAGGAAGGACCCAGTACCACGTCAAGGATTCTTGGTCGTTCGTACAACATATCAGAGACATAGTTATTCCAACAGATCATATTCTTATTTCGTTGGATGTTACTTCACTATACACCAACATTCCGGTTAACCTAGTTTTGACTTTAGAAGGAAAAAATTGGAATTCTATCAAGGATCACACTGCACTTGAAAAGAAAGACTTCATAGAGGGTGTTAAACTTTGTCTAAACTCAACCTTTTTTACATATAATAACCAACACTACAAACAGATTTTCGGGGTTGCCATGGGTTCTCCCATCAGCCCAGTTGCCGCCAATCTAGTCATGGAACTGCTTGAACAGAAGGTTTTAAAACATCTACCGTTCCAATTACCTTTGTATAAAAGATATGTGGATGATATCATCGCATGCGTTCACAAGGACAGTGTTGATCTTTTGTTGGATAGGTTCAATAACTTTCATCCCCGCATCAATTTCACTTTAGAAGTCGAAAGTAACTGTAAGATCAGTTTCCTGGACACGCTAGTCATTAGAGAATCCGATCATCTCATCACTGACTGGTATAGGAAGGCCACATGGTCTGGAAGATACCTGAGCTTCGACTCACATCATCCACACCAATACAAGCGTAGCGTAGCGATAGGACTCTTTGATCGATGTCTAAAACTAGCCCATCCACAGTTCAGAAAAAAGAATATTCGCATCGTAACCAAAGCGCTCCAAAACAATGGCTTTCCTATGCCAGTCATTGATTTGATTAAAAAAGATAGGGTGAACAAACTGTACAATGCCCTTAATTTTCAACAGAATTACATGGTTAACTGCAAAAAAACTTTTAGTTCCATACCCTACATAAAAGGACTTTCTGAGAAAACAAGACCTCGCTAATGGACAAAACACACTCAGTATATAAGATACCCTGTGCAGATTGTGACAACTGTTATATTGGACAATCCTCTCAACATCTGAAAAATCGTATAAGGGGACACAAGACTGATTTTAAGTCCAGAGACCCGGACAAATCAGCTTTAGTGTCACATTCTCTCACCAAACATCACAAGTTTGATTTTGACAATGCCACTATTTTGTGCACGGAGAACAACACCAAGAAGCGATTAATCAAGGTAATGATCCAAATAACCAAGTTCAGCAACACTGCTTGCAATAAAAGAACTGACATACAAAATCTCAGTCATCTTTATTCTGAAATTCTCAAACCTAATTAGACGTACTCAACGTGTCTAACTATTGTCTTTGATAACTTGGCTGTCTAACTATTGACTAATAACCATCTGTCCACGGAGGTGTCACTCTACCATCTTAGCACATTACATCTACTGTTCACTTCCCGTCCAAACGCCTGAGCATGAGCACCTAGGCTAGAGGAATGTCGACTCTCGGTAATGAAAACCTTTCGTTTCTTTCTTTTTTTCTCTGTACTTGATTTCTTTTCTAAATAATAAGGAAACTATTTTTAACAAGCTAGCTACGACATATATAACACCTATATGTATCATATAAAGCACACTTGTCAAATATGTTAACATAACCTAAGACCACATGTTAGCTTATAATTTTGTATCCGTAGTCTGAAGATGGCTGGCCGTCGCCAGCCGAAACGTCATAATAAAAAACTTCAAAAAAGTCAACCTGACCGTGTCTGACGAACTTATTTCAACTACAAACCATGGTCACGAAACTACATATACTATATTTGTAGGGGACTTCGACCCTTGTTGCGTGGACCCTTTTTCGCTATGCAGACCTTACATAACCTACACCAATCGTCCACATCCATCCTACTACGAGCCCAGAAGAATCGTTCCCTGATTCGATTTAAAGTTTTATTGGAAGCGAAATGACCACCTGAAGGAGTATCATGATATTGTTTGAGGATCTCTTCCGTTCTGCTCTTTGGTACTAATAATTGCCATCTTATTTCTTTCAAATCTGGAGATTCCCATTTTCGATATAATACTCCATTCATTAGAAAGAGGAAATCCCATTGAGTCCAATAGATTTTCAAATCTTGACTCTTAGCAGAAACATCTTCCCACTCAGGGCGTAATCCAGACTCTTTCCAAGTCTTAATTTGTAATAGAACCTCATCTTCTTGTTGAGCCTTTCTCCATGGCTCCAAATTTCCTTCAAAAGTAATCGAACGGATCTTAAAGGGTTCGTCAAGTTGTTCGTCTAACCTGGTGCATTGTTTACATTCTATAGGTCCTTCGCAGGGTCTTCTGGATAAAGCATCTGCATTTCCATGAAGTAATCCTGCGCGGTGTTGGATGTCATAGTCATATTGGCCCAGCCTTTCTATCCACCTAGCCACCTGTCCTTCTGGAGATTTGAAAGAGAGCAACCACTTGAGAGAAGCATGATCTGTCCTAATCAAAAACTTTCTTCCGTACAAATAGTGATGGAAATGTGTTACTGTTTTTACCACAGCTGGAAGTTCCCTACGAGTAACGCAGTAGTTTCTTTCTGTTTTACTAAGAACACGACTGAAATAACTAACTACCCTTTCATTCCCATCTTGGATCTGAGATAATACTCCACCTATTCCTGAAAGAGAAGCGTCTGAATCCAGAATGATAGGATGCTCTACTTGAGGATAAGCAAGAATAGGAGAAGATGTTAAGTGAGTTTTTAATTGGATAAAAGCATCCTCGCATTCTTGAGACCATTCGAATTGAACCTTACTACCCGTCAGATGATGAAGAGGTCTAGCTATGGTGGCAAACCCTTTAACAAAACGACGATAATAAGTGCAGAGCCCTATAAAACTTTGAATTCCTTCTTCATCTACAGGACGGGGCCAATCTGACACTTTCTCTATTTTTGTAGAGTCTGTCTTCACCCCTTCTGCGGAGACTATATGTCCAAGGAAATGAACCTCTCTCTGTAATAGATGACACTTCTTTGGACTCATTTTGAGTCCAGCTTGTTGTAGGCGAGAGAAGACTCCTTTAAGGTTTTCAAGTTGTTCATCGAAGGTCTTTCCAAAAACGATTATATCGTCCAAATACACCAGGCACTTCTTTTCTGTGATTCCTCGTAGAATGGTTTCCATTGTTCTTTCAAAAGTCGCAGGAGCGTTACATAACCCGAAAGGCATAACCTTAAAATGCCATAATCCTCCTAAACCAGTTACAAAAGCGGTCTTTTCTTTATCTTTTTCGTCCATTTCCACTTGCCAGTATCCACTTTGTAAGTCGATGGTGCTGAACCATTCTGCTCCAGCTATCAAATCGAGAGTTTCTTCAATTCTTGGCAAGGGGTAAGAATCTTTCTTGGTTATGTCGTTTAGCTTCCTGTAGTCGATGCAAAATCTTTTGGTACCATCTTTCTTGGAAACCAATACGATAGGTGAAGCCCAAGGACTTGAAGATGGTTCTATTACGTTGATGGCGAGCATCTCGTCTACCATCTTCTCTACTTCTTCTCGACCATTTAATGGCAGTCTTCTGGCTGCTTGTTTAATTGGAGCATCATCCCCTACATCTATAGTATGAGTCGTAAGAGTACTTCTCCCTTTATCATTACTATTTTTAGCAAACGTATCCTGATACTCCTCAATCAAAGTTTTAAATTTTATCCTTTTGGATGGAATCTAAACACGAAGAAGATCTTTCGAAGAGATTTTGCAAGTGTATAGGAAATGAATCTACTTCGTCGCTGGAAAGGTCAAATATTTGAACCTGAGGAAATTCAGAAGCTCTTTTTCTGTTAGTTAGAAGAGTAATCTCGAACAGCAACCGAGGTTCTTATATTTTAAAGGATGTCATTTATCATATAGGCTACTAGATGGTGATTTATGAATTAAATAGAATATGGGTGATTTTACCCAATGTGACAGTATGATGAAAGTAACAAAAGCATCTGGGTGAATAGCAAATAATGTTTGGCACACGTCGCTGCTATTGCTAACTACCATATTGGTATGGAAGAGGCTACAAAAATGTTCTGTATATTCTGAAAGGCAGTTCAGTAACGGAATACATACTCCTCCTGGAACGTTTTAACATGTGGCATCGTAGATTTTCCATATGGAGCTTCTTCTATGCAGTATTGTAACCAACAACAAATTTTCATGGCATCACTTGCTATAAATATGATGGATCTCCACATTTTTTCGGTCTGTCTTCAAACTACTATACTTTTCTGGTCGTTTTCACAATAAATTTCTCTCCGTGTAGGTGTTCGGTACATACAATAGAATAGGGAACTAATACCGCTTTTCGTGTGTATATTAGGGTGGTTCAAAAAATAAAAAAACAAAATTTCCCGCGGCGCAAACAGAAATACACTCAGCGACAAAAATAACGGGCCATTCAAGTTTTCCGGAAAAAACACCGGTTTTCGAAACGGTATTACTTGATCAAAAAATATTCAAAGAAAATGGTCAAGGAAGCATTTTACAGGTTGAAACGTCATCTTCGAGCTTGTTCCCGAAAATTTTATCTGCGATTGATTTCCACCTGTTGGCGCAGGTTTGAATGAAGAGCCGCAAAATAAAAAAAAATCTGTTAATTTCAAACTTGGCTCCGGCGGTGAAAAAAAATCGCAAAAAATTTTCACGACGATGGTTGTGTAGTCTCAGGTCTGCTCTTCAAAACTGTTTTCGAATTTTTGTCCACGACTTTTTTTTCACCAGGTTATTGAATTTTTAGTAAGTATAGACCGTTTTGGCGTTACCCAGGATGCACCACGTGGAGGTACGGTCTTCAAGCACCCCACGTATTTGTGTGTGTTTCTGTATGTTTGTGTGTGTAGGCAGCGATCAGGACCCCCAGGTGCTTCACTTCCAAGGTATTGATGACTCCAAACCCTCGCTGTACTGCATGTGTCAGCTGTCTGTGTGCGTAGGTGTGAGTATGAGCGAGTGTGAATTGGTGGCTTTCTTAAAATGTCGTGTTACCACCTTCATTTTGGATCACCGCATCCAACTGTTTGCACATGTTGATGCACGCTAGAATTTTGATCTGAGGAGTCGTGTCCCATGCTTCGACGAGCATTACCCTCAACTCGTGAAGATTAAGTGGCTGTACGGTTCACTTCATTTTTCTGCATGATAACGCTTGGCTTCATACCGCGCGGCATGAGCAGAACTTTTTGGCCAATCAAGACAACACAGTCTTAGATCACCCGTCAATGAGTCCTGATTTGAATCCAATCTAGTATGTTCGGGATCTGCTGAATCGTGAATTGCGTAGTCGACCCGTACAGCCAGTCAATGTTCATGAGTTGAGGGTAATGCTCGTCGAAGCATGAAACGCCATTCCTCAGATCAAAATTCGGGCGTGCATCAACATGTGCAAACAGTTGGATGCGGTGATCCAAAATAGAGGTGGTAATACGACATTTTAAGAAAGTCAGCAATTTAAACTCGCTCATACTCACACCTACGCACACAGACAGCTGACACATGCAGTACAGCGAGGGTTTGGAGTCATCAATCCCTTGGAAGTGAAGCACCTGAGGGTCCTGATCGCTGCCTACACACACAAACATACAGAAACACACACAAATACGTGGGGTGCTTGAAGACCGTACCTCCACGTGGTGCATCCTGGGTAACGCCAAAACGGTCTATACTTACTGAAAATTAAATAACCTGGTGAAAAAAAGTCGTGGATAAAAATTTCGAGAACAGTTTTGAAGAGCAGACCTAAGGGTACACAACCATCGTCGTGAAATTTTTTTGCGATTTTTTCCACCGCCGCAGTCAAGTTTGAAATTGACGGATTTTTTTTTATTTCTCGGCTCTTCATTCAAACCTGCGCAAACAGGTGAAAAACAATCGCAGGTGAAATTTTCGGGAACAAGCTCGAAGATGACGTTTGAACCTGTAAAATGCTCCCTTGAGCATTTTCTTCGAATATTTTTTCATCGACTAATACCGTTTCGAAAAACGGTGTTGATTCCGGAAAACTTGAGTGACCCGTTATTTTTGTCGCAGAGTGTATATTACGTTAAGGAGGTCGCGCTGCGCTGCAATTGTTGTGAGTTGCGTTGAGGCTTCGTACTTGCACAATCCATGGTATTGCCAAAGTGTGGCTCACACATCTGGATTGCAACACGCGGATTATTTGGGTCTCAAAACAACTGAAACGAATTAAGATATGGGGGGTTGGCGCGTAGGGGGGCGAAGCCTTCCTAGTATATCTCTATATATTATAAAAACATATCGCCGCCGCCGCCGTGTCAGTGCCCCCGCCACCTCGCCCGCGTTCGGCTCAATTATGGGTAATATCACCGCTACCCCGCCACTGCTCGGCTTTTTCAAATCTTCAAATCCAACCTAACCTAACCCAACCTAACCTAACCCAACCTAACCTAACCCAACCTAACCTAACCCAACCCAACCTAACCCAACCCAACCTAATCTGACCTAACGTAACCTAACCCAACCTAACCTCACCTAACCCAACCCAACCCAGCCCAACCCAACTCAACCTAACCTAACTCAGCCCTTAGATTACGTTAGGTTAGATTATTGGTAGATTAGGTTAGTTTAGGTTAGGTTAGGTTAGGTTAGGTTAGGTGAGGTTAGGTAATTGAATTATAAATTGAACTATAAATTATCACCTAACCTGACCCAACCTAACCTAACCTAACCTAACCTAACCCAACCCAACCCAACCTAACCCAACCCAACCTAACGACAGAGTTGTTTAGGTTAGGTTATTATATTGTAACGTTTTAAGATAAACGTTGAGTTAATAAGTTTTTATGTGAGTTCTCCAAGAGAAATAAAGTGACTCTTTGTGAAATTAGATATGTTTTGCAATGAGATTATGTATTCAGAAAATACAGGTCTGCTTCAGTGGCAAGCTAAAGACAGACTGACTTGTTTTACAATAATCGTTGTTGACGCAGCAACCGAGTTTCTTATATTTTAAAGGATGTCATTTATCATATGGGCTACTAGATGGTGTATATGAAATTAATAGGATATCGGTGATTTTACCCAATGTAACACTACCCCCCCCCCCCCCCCCCCCCCCTTAGTAGAAGAGTCGTCCCGACTCTCGAGGTGAGTATAATCAAATTCGTAAGTGTGTAAAATCATCAAATGGATCAACAAGTTGTAAATCAAGTGTTCTATTTGGGAGAATTGGAGCTGTGGCTCAAGAAGTTAAAAGTTTCCCCAAATGCTATCCGGCATTCGCCCTCTGCCTCAAGGTAAACCACAGAAAACCTTGAGGAGATAGTGAATCTAATCAAACCAAAGTGTATAATGTGATAAGTATAAAATGTTCTTCGAATCTTGGATCGGAGAATCAGGAACCAGGAACCAGGAACCAGGAACCAGGAACAAGAAGGATGATCCGGAACAAGAAGAAGAATTCCTTAGTTATCGCGTACAGAGTCCTGCGTTTTGGAAGTGGTTGGAGGGGTAAAGGACCAGGATAGAAGAACTCAAGGATTCCTAAGAAGTCCAAAAGGGGTCCAACTCCATACCTCTTCGAAATAAATCAAAAACGACCTAGACAGGAGGACAAATATTATTCTCTCGAAATATTAGGTCATAAATCAGAGTTTTTCAAAACTCTTTCAAATTCTAAATTTCTTTTAAAATCTCTTTTGAATTATAATAATAAATTAATCCTTTTGGATATAAACTGAATAGTTTCAAAATTAGTAAATTATTAAATCAAATTATTATATTGAATAAATGTAAGGAATATAAATCGGAGCAGCCTTATCTGGGAGGAGGTTGGGAAACCGGATTAATAGGTCAGGATGGGATGGGTCAGGCTTCCTTCGTTTCGTCTCAGAACATCATTTGTATTATTTTATTAGAAAATCCTACTATCAGAATATTGAGAGCTGAAAAACTTGGGTTATTATTTGTTTACTTAAAACATAACCTATAATTAAAGTTTTCCGCTCGGATCTCTTTCGATCTATACTCCATTATAAATTGATTATACTACAGCGTCGCCTATCGTGATTTTTGCGCATTATATTTCGGCGCTATTCGATATTAAATAAAAGCGGATCAATCAAACGACATTTCTCGAATATTTTCTAACAATATATCTCTAAACCAATGGGAAAAATTGTTTAAACAAATGAGCAAATAAACAATTGCTATAAAGAAGAAGCTCTCGATAGCGTCACTATCCACCATGTCGTCTCTAAACGAGGAAGCAATTCGTGTAGGAATTTTGGTTAGCTGTTTAAACTTTGAAAGCATAAAAGATAAAACGGAGTCAGAAGCCCGTAGCTGGTTTGAATCCGAATGGGAAAGGGTTCGTTGCGCTAGAGGACGAGGAGTTAAACTCAGAAATCCTCTTATACGTTCGTGTATAAACTGCTACGTGACTCGGTAAGTGAACTTTTACGAATAGTATTTCATTTAATTTCGCTTTCTCTTTTTTTTTTTTTTTTTTTACATCAAAACCCCACTTTATTCTTTATGTTATTTTAGTATCCCGAAGGAAGAAAGCCTGGGGATAGTGGCAATCCATCGATCCTTCGTTGGAGAGATGGATTCAAGAGGCGGATTCGTTTCCTGTTACCTTTGTCGCGTCCCGCTATTTACTATTGAGGAGAAAGACAATTGTGAGGATTGCTCCAAGATCAAGATCCTCTTGAAACATGTGGCTGAGAGAATAATCCTAAACCATTTCTGATTCCACTGGATTCCTCTAATAATAATTCAGCTAATAACCATTCCGCTCAATAAATATGAATATGTTTTAATTCATTTTCGCATTATTATTTATTTCTTTTATAATATTTCCTCGTTGGTGTTTATTTCTGAATTTTTCCGCGCTTAATGAAGCTATCTTTGATTTGACCGAGTCGATCCGAGTTTATTCGAGTGGTTCCGAGTTATCCCGCATCGTTCCGAGCTCCCTCTGAGTCTAAACTAGAAATCGTAAGGTTTCATAACCTCACAAAAATTCATATACACGTCGTCTGCGGAAGCTTCGGCGTCTAAGATCAAGACTGGTGCTGGAAGAGTCGCAAATTTCTTTTTAACTAACCAATCTTCGTAGACTTCATGAAGAACTTTCAAATAATCTAAGGGAATACCGTCTTCCTCGGAACGAGCGCGTGAATTTACTCGCGAAAACGACTCTTCTGGAGATAACCTCAAATAAACAATGAGATCTACTTCATATGCCGGAGACTCGTTAGTTAAAACCCTAACATTTTCCATTAATAAGTGAGCTTCGAGATTCTCGAAATCTCCCATCCTCCGACGTGTCTCTACAAAGCAATTACAGCTATAAATGGACCTCTCCATTATTTTATTAGGTAACGCGGTTTTAATCAAATGTCTATTGCTCATTGTCATCGCGGCGTGATGTTGGAAATGGTACGCGTATTTATGAGGATCTTTATACATCATCTCCGGGAGATTCTCGCCAGCGACATTACGATATTCATCTGAGGGTTCAAGTAAAGTAAGGATATTCTTATCATTTAAAAATCTTTTAGTGAAAGTCGTTTTACCACATCCGATATTCCCTTCTATGATTATCGTTAAAGGTCTATAATTTCTTCGTTTAATCCCGTAAGGCAGTTCCTCGGACCACCTGGAAGAATCCAATGAAAAGGTTTGATCATCCTTTTGGAGAGAGAAGTCATTATCTATAGGTTGGCTTTTATCTAGATTCAAAGAACGAAGATTTTTGATTTTATTATCATGGGTAAGTCCATTCGATTCATAAGGGGCCAGGCGATCCAAGTGAACCACCTTAGGGCTAGTGCGTGTAGAGCGTTGGATGCGATAAACCACGCTATTTATTTTATCAATTATCGTGTAAGGGCCCTCCCAATTTGATTGTAATTTCGGACATCGTCCTTCTTGCCTTCTGGGTTGAAAGAGCCAGACTAAATCTCCTGTATCAAATGCAAGATCCCTAGCTCTAATGTCATAATGGGCCTTCGTTCTATCTGAAATGACTTGTATTCTTCCCCGTGCAAAATTATGTATTTGTTCCAATCTGTCTCTTGAAGTAGAACCAAAATCAGTTTGAAGAGGATCTGGTGATGGAATGGGTCCCTTATCTAGATCTGAAGGTAAACGAAGATCTCTTCCCATAAGCATAGAAGCTGGAGACTGCTTTGTCGTCTCGTGAACAGCTGATCTATAAGAAAGGAGAAATAGAGGAATCCACTCGTCCCAATCTCGTTGACTTTTGTCAACGAAAGAAGCTAAGTAACTCAAAAGGGTTCTGTTCAAACGTTCTACCATTCCATCAGACTGAGGATGAAGGGGGGTTGTATGAGTCTTTCTTATTCCTAGAACCTTAGATATTTCTGCCATCAAAATCGACTCAAAGTTTCGACCCTGATCCGTATGCAATTCAAGGGGAGTCCCATATCTACAAACAAAGTCTCTTACAAATGTTTCGGCAACAGTCCTTGCCTCCTGATTAGGTATGGGAATGACTTCGGGCCATTTAGTAAAATAATCAGCAATAACTAGGGCATATTTATTTCCAGATCTAGAAAGAGGCAACGGCCCAAGGACATCCATAGCTACTCTCTCAAAGGGTGCTCCGACGTTGTATATTTGGACCCTTTTTCGCTATGCAGACCTTACATAACCTACACCAATCATCCACGTCCATCCTACTACGAGCCCAGAAGAATCGTTCTCTAATCCGATTTTAGGTTTTATTAGAAGCGAAATGACCACCCGAAGAAGTATCATGATATTGTTTGAGGATTTCTTCTGTCCTGCTCTTTGGTACTAGTGATTGCCATCTGATTTCTTTCATATCTGGAGATTCCCATTTTCGATACAATATCCCATTCATCAAAAAGAGGGAATCCCATTGAGTCCAATAAATTTTTAATTCTTGACTCTTGGCAGAAACATCTTGCCACTCAGGGCGTAATCCAGACTCTTTCCAAGTCTTTACTTGTAACAGAACCTCATCTTCTTGTTGAGCCTTTTTCCATGGCTCCAAATTTCCTTCAAAAGTTATCGAACGGATCTTAAAGGGTTCGTCTAGTTGTTTGTCTAACCTGGTGCATCGTTTACATTCTATTGGTCCTTCGCAGGGTCTTCTGGATGAAGCATCTGCGTTTCCATGAAGTAATCCTGCGCGGTGTTTGATGTCAAAGTCATATTGGCCCAGTCTTTCTATCCACCTAGCTACCTGTCCTTCTGGAGATTTGAAAGAAAGCAACCATTTGAGAGAAGCATGATCTGTCCTAATCAAAAACTTTCTCCCGTATAAATAATGATGGAAATGTGTTACTGTTTTTACCACAGCAAGAAGTTCCCTACGAGTAACGCAGTAGTTCCTTTCTGTTTTACTAAGAACACGACTCAAATAGCTAACTACCCTTTCGTTCCCGTCCTGGATCTGAGACAATACTCCACCTATTCCCGAGAGAGAAGCGTCTGAATCCAGAATGAAAGGATGTTCTACTTGGGGATAAGCGAGAATAGGAGAAGATGTTAAGTAATTTTTTAATTGGATAAAAGCATCCTCGCATTCCTGAGACCATTCGAATTGAACCTTACTACCTGTTAGATGATGAAGAGGTCTAGCTATGGTGGCGAACCCTTTAACAAAACGACGATAATAAGTGCAGAGCCCTATAAAACTTTGAATTCCTTCTTTATCTACAGGACGGGGCCAATCTGACACTTTCTCTATTTTTGCAGGGTCCGTCTTCACCCCTTCTGCAGAGACTATATGTCCAAGGAAGTGAACGTCGCGCTGTAACAGATGACACTTCTTTGGACTCATTTTGAGTTCAGCTTGTTGTAGGCGAGAGAAGACTTCTTTAAGGTTTTCAAGTTGTTCGTCGAACGTCTTTCCATAAACGATTATGTCGTCCAAATACACCAGGCACTTCTTTTCTGTTATTCCTTGTAGAATGGTTTCCATTGTTCTTTCAAAAGTCGCAGGGGCGTTACATAACCCAAAAGGCATAACCTTAAAATGCCATAATCCTCCTAAACCTGTTACAAAAGCGGTCTTTTCTTTATCTCTTTCGTTCATTCCTACTTGCCAATACCCGCTCTATAGGCCAATAGTGCTGAACCATTCTGCTCCAGCTATCAAATCGAGAGTTTCTTCAATTCTCGGCAAGGGGTACGAATCTTTCTTGGTTATGTCGTTTAGCCTCCTGTAGTCGATGCAAAATCTTTTGGTACCATCCTTCTTAGAAACCAGTACGATAGGTGAAGCCCAAGGACTTGAAGATGGTTCTATTACGTTGATGGCGAGCATCTCATCTACCATCTTCTCTACCTCTTTTCGACCGTTTAGTGGCAGTCTTCTAGCTGCTTGTGTAATCGGAGCATTATCCCCTACATCTATGGTATGAGTTGTTAAGGTGCTTCTCCCTTTATCGTTACTATTTTTAGCAAAAGTATCCTGATACTCCTCAATCAAAGTTTTAAATTTTTCCTTTTGAATGGAATCTAAGCACGAAGAAGATCTTTCTAAAAGATTCTGCAAGTGTGTAGGAAATGAATCTACTTCGTCGCTAGAAAGGTCAATTATCTGAACCTGAGGAAATTGAGAAGCCTTTTTTTTGTTAGTTAGAAGAGTTATCTCGTGTCGACCCGATGTTAATAAATTCCCTTCAGTTGAAATTACACAATTATGCGCGGAAAGAAAGTCAATCCCTAAGATCCCTTCATCCTCAATATCTGCTACATAGACTTTATGTGAAGAATCGATACACCCTATCACATTAATTTGTACTAATACTTCTTTTAAAACTGGAGTTATTTCTTCTGTATCAGTGCGTAAAGAGGTAAATGGTTGAATAGGGTCAATAGATTTTAAGAGATCCGAACGAACAACTGTAACTTCTGCCCCAGTGTCTATGACCCAGAGGCAGTTAATTCCGTTGACAGTCCCACGCGCATATAAGCCTGTTTGTCTTAGATTTCTTAAAAGGAAATGAGTTAAAATAGGGCTTTTTTCGGATCGAACACTTGATGACTTCCGCCCTTCTAAATCATCAATAATTAGTTTTTTTGGTTAGAAGAATCTTGCTGAGCTTCTGAGGATTTTGAAGAATTGTCAATTTTATTGTCAGTATCTTTCCTCCAAGAAGTTTGACTATTTTGAGAGTTACCGTCATTAGATCGAAATACCTTTTCCAGAGAATAGCAACGATTCGCGTCGTGCCCGATTTTTTTACAATATTTGCATATTAGCGGGGGTCTGTCTCCGTAATTCTGTCCCCTATTATAACTATTATTCCTGTTATAATTATTATTGTTACTCTTATTATTATGATTATTATTTGTCTGCTGCCTGGGAGTAGTTTTTTGTGTATAGCCAGTCTTAGTTGAGTCAGTAGTAGGCGTCTTTGTCTCGATTTGACGTAGTTTTCCTACTCCTAAATGGTGTTTTGTCAAGGCTTCGATTTCTAGACCTTTAATGACTGCTTCTTGAACAGAGGAAGGTCCCGTCAGACTAAGAGTATTTGGTAATTACCCCGTGCCTGGTACTAGGGGGATATATCCAACCCAAAAAAGAAGAAGACTAAGAGTATGTCTCAACTCTGGATCTGTTATCGCTTTAATGAATTTATTACAAGCTAATAAATTTCTAGTTGGTTCGTCGCAACTGGGTAATGCTATCCTAGCTAGTCTTTCTATTTCGACTCCCAGTGAGGCAAGACCTTCCTCTTTATTCTGTCTTTCAAGATCTAGTTGTGTTAGGGACAGTTTCGATATTAATTGATTTCCAAATCTTAATTGCAAGGCTGTACTGAGTTTATCATCATTCTGAATATCTGAATTAGAAAGAGATGAAAGAACAGCCAAGGCAGGACCTCTTAAACTACCAGCAAGTTGTCCGGCCTTAACTATGGGAGACCAAGAGTTTATTTCAGCAATGATTAAGAATTGTCGTTCGTAATCGGCCCATGAAATAGATCCGTCAAAGAAATTTACTTTTAGGTTAGAGGATTTTTGTGTTTGTCCCGTACAACCTTCTTTACAGGTATTCAACGTTGTATTATTTATTTGTCTGTCGCGACTACTCCCGGCGCATGACAAATTAAGCGGCGCAGTATTATTAATAATTCTATTTTCTACTGTATTATCGCCAGCCATGTGGTCAGCATGGTGTACATTACTTGCGTCCCGAATTGATCGCTCAATTCGGTCGCTTTGAGGGATGGTACGAGTGTGCGGCGTGAAAGTCGCCGCTCCACCCGTACGTGGTCTACGAATAGTTGGGGAGGGTTCTTCCTCCCCATAGTTATGTACAGACCGAATGACAGTAGGCTCAACGACTTCCTCGATCCTCATCGGGGAACGTCTGGGTGTCGAGGTCTGCGAGATCATCTCCTGAGGTTCCAGGCGTCTCGCAAGAAGGGAGAGGGTAGCTTGTTGGGCTGCCAAATTTGCCTCTCTTTCCTCCCTCAGACGAAGAGTCTCGCGTTCCTCTCGTTCCCGTTGAGCCATCAGATTTGCTTCACGTTCTTCATGAAGACGAGTCGTCTCCCGCTCTTCGCGTTCGCGCTGAGCTGTCAAATTTGCCTCGCGTTCTGCTCGGCGCTCTTCCCTTTCTTCGCGTCGAAGTTGGGCTTCTCGCTCCTCTCTTTCTTTTTGAGCCGCGATATTGGCTTCTTTTTGTGCTGCCTGAGCAGCTAGACTTGCCTGTTGTTGGGCGGTTTGAGCCACTAGGCTTGCCTGTTGTTGGGCGGCCAGAGCTTGAAATAGTCGCTCCATCATGTCGACTTGAGGTGGTATTTGCTGGTTTCCAGCGGGTTCGTCAGTGGAAGCAGTAGCTCGTCAACGAGACATTTCTTTTTTTTGTTTTTCGTTTATAGTTGGTTCCACAAAATATTCACTTTATCGGTCTCGGAAATTCCCGATTCTGACACCAATGTAACGTTTTAAGATAAACGTTGAGTTATTAAGTTTTTATGTGAGTTCTCCAAGAGAAATAAAGTGACTCTTTGTGAAATTAGATATGTTTTGCAATGAGATTATGTATTCAGAAAATACAGGTCTGCTTCAGTGGCAAGCTAAAGACAGACTGACTTGTTTTACAATAATCGTTGTTGACGCAGCAACCGAGTTTCTTATATTTTAAAGGATGTCATTTATCATATGGGCTACTAGATGGTGTATATGAAATTAATAGGATATGGGTGATTTTACCCAATGTAACAATATGATTCCCTGCGCTACTGGCACGGCAGACGCGAGGGGAGGTCAGGGATACCCTAGGGCCCTAGAATCGAGTCATGTGAATCCCTCACCCGATAACACTCTCCTTCCCCTGCCCCTCACCCTTTCCTCAACCATGGCAACCTAACCTCATCTAACCCCACCTTATCGAAATGGTTGCCAAAATGGTTGCCATGCTAACTACAATGGTTGCCATGGTTACCAAAACGGTTGCCATGCGAATCGAAATGGTTGCTATGCTAACTACAATGGTTGCCATGGTAACCAAAATGGTTGCCACGGTAAACAAAATGGTAGTCATGGTAAAAAAAAATGGTTGCCATGGTAACCAAAATGGTCAATAAAATGAAACCGAAAAATTCGGAAATAATTCGCAATCGGTCGAGTTTACTATTCGTATTATATTGTAGACAATTCCCTTTCCTATTAGCATTTGCTATCACAATCAAAAAATCTAAAGCGCAGGGTCCTTAGCAGCGGCAGTCCTGAGAGGAAAACATGGAAAACAGGCCAAAGAAATAATAGAGTCCGAGGAAAATCTAAATTCTTAGTACCTCATAGTTAATGCGAAGAGAATATATAATCGCGATCTACAAAACCTTCACTGGATTTCATTGGAAATTTGGTCATTCTTCGAAAAACATAAAATCCACGGATTATTTGGGTTTCAAAACAACTGATACGAATCAAAATATGGGGGGTTGGCGCGCGAAGCGCGCAAGGGGCGAAGCCCCCCTAGTATATATTGTAACATATCAGCTGTCTCCGAGTCAGGTCGGCGCGCGCACCGGCAGCACGACCGAACGAAAGACCAGGATTACGTCATCACAGGTATAAATTCGGCACTGTCAGGCGACTCGCGAGCATTTGCCGCCTGTCGGAGTATTATAACTCAGATTCCTGTTAAATTCATTTTGTAAAATCGTATCGGTGGTCTTCACCGAGCGATTATTTAGAGTCATTTTTAGTAGAGTCAATTTAAATGTAAACGCCTGTCGGGTTTCATTTCACAAAATATTACAACTTAGCAATAGCCAAAAGCGGCATATAAAATCGAGCATTACTTAGAGTCAATAACCGTATCGCCGGTAGGGATACTAGAGAACAGAAAAACAAACATAGCATAGCCAAACAACTTTGTAAATAGAGAAAACCGTTAGCTTTAAAGAATAGCATTTAAGATTAATTTTATAATTTTTTTTGTATAATTTCTTTATTTGATTTTCATTTCATCGATTAAACCTGGATGTTCATCTGACAAAACTATCTTTTTATGGTTACTTTCCTCAGAAACTTCCTGATCTAGGCGCACTGCATCGATGCTGGTTCTACTCGTTATAATCCGCATTCGCTGTTAGTTCGCTCTATTTTAGGAATTCCCTACACTCCAGGTTCAGGTATATCGCATCAGTGCCAGTCATATTCACTGTGATTTGCATCTGCTGTTGATCTATTCTCAATTCTGGTGTCTTAGCTTATCTTACGAAGATTTTATTGATGTCAACGCTCGAACTAATAAATTTAATGCAACCCCCACGACCTTCAGTCAATTTTCTTAATTAAATAATTGATAAAAGGACCCTAAACGTTGCAATATATATGAGGAATTCCTCACAAAACCCACCAATCCGTAACCCCGACCATTTTTGATTTCGTTAAAAATCTTATATTTTTTTGTAACTACCGAAAAAAAAATTTCTGAATTTTTTCGAATTTTTGTGTCAACCCGTTCAAACACAATGAATTTTCAAAAAATTTCAACTTGGACCATTTTGATTTTATTGAAAAAATTCACCGATTTTCAAAATACATTTTTACAAGTACTGACCAATTTGTGGCTTGTGATATTCATACCTTCTATTTTTTCCCTATTTTTCACCGCGTGGGAACCAAGGAATCGTGCTTCTTTCTTGAAATAATAACGCACGTATAAGCAAGTGCCGCCTGTCGGGGTATATTGGCTCATCATTACGATATTCTTTGTAAAATCATATCGGTGGTCTTCACCGAATTATTATTCAGCTTTATTTTTATTAGAGTCAAACTTCGGTTAATGTAACGCCTGTCGGGTTCATTTCAATATTATAAAACTTCAATTTAGCAACGGTCAAAAGCGGCATATTATATTTCCATACTATAGTCAATAACCTATCGCCTTTCGGGATAGCAGAAATAGAAACAAAACATAGCTTAGCGAAAACACTTTGTAAATAAAAAAATAGAGAGAAAACCGTTAGAATTTGAAGAATAGAATTCAAGACTGATTTTATAACTTCTTTTGTAATTTCGTTATTCGATTCCTTTCGATATTAAAATCACAACTGGATGTTCATCTGACGAATTTATTTCATGATCTTTTCCTTAGCAAACTTCCTGATTTAGGTGCGTTGCATCGATACTAGTTATACGCAGTATAATTCGTATTCGCTGTTGGTCCACTCTATTTTGGGAATTCCTGCACATCAGGTTGAGGTGTACTGCATCAGTGCCAGTCATAATTCTTATGGTTTTCATCTGCTGTTGGTCCACTCTCGATTCTGATCGGCTATCTTATTTAACGAAGATATTAGAGACGTCAACGCCCAAACTATAAATTTCTATGCAACACCCCACGACCATCTGTCTATTTATCAATTAATAATCAATGAAAGAGACCCAAACGTGGCAATATATATATATATATATATATTAGGGTGGTCCTTATATGGGGTGTTTTTGAATTTTTACGCTCCCAAGGGTTCAAACGAATCCTTATCAAGAAAAAAAAATTGTCCTAAAGTTTTAATGCTCTATGTCGATTTCAACATCCCGCGCACGGCCGTCAAATTATTATTTTTTTTTTTCACTTTCCTACAAATAACATGTATGACCCAACTTCGTCAAGTCGAAAAAAATTTGGCGGTCGTGCGCAGGATGTTAAAATCGACGCAGGACGCAGAATGTTAAAACTTCGACGTTAATGACTTGACAAAGTTGGGTCATACATGTTTTTTGTAGGAAATTGAAAAAAAAAAAAAAATACTTTGGCGGTCGTGCGCGAGATGTTAAAATCGAGATAGAGTATTAAAACTTTAGGACAACATTTTTTTCTTGAAAAGGATCTGTTTGAATCCTTGGGAGCGTAAAAATTCAAAAACACCCGATATAAGGACCACCCTAATATATATATATATATATATGGGGTATTCCACCTCAACTCGACGTGTCCCCAGACCTTGACAATTCCGATTTCGCTAATTTATTTTGTGCATGTTGCACCATCAGATACAACTACTCTCACCAAAGCTTTTAGGGATTGGTCTCATCGTTTTGATGAGGCAAAATATTGAAATTTCGGTGTTTACGTTGATACAAAGATTTCAAACGCATGTAACTTGAAATCTATCTGTCCTATCGAGAAAATGAATTTCAAAAAATTTCTTGTTTTTTGAATGTTCTACGTGAAAATAATTTTTTCAAAACTCTTTAACCCTTGTGTCAGTTGTTATTCGCGAATAAAAGCTTATATGCTGTTTTTTGAAGAATAGACCACCTTCGATTTCATTGAAATTTTCACACGATATTCCACGAAAAATTACGCAAATTGCAAGACCTTGTTTGAGATGGCTCGACTTTTGGTTCAGAAGTTACAATCATTTGAAAATCTGTAAAAGCCTATAACGGAACGAAGCCACATGAAAATGGAACGATGGAAGGATTGGAAATTAAAACAGTCATAGTTTGCATAAGCAGTAAGTAAGCTGTACTGTATTTGAAAATAAAATGCAGAATTCATTTGAATACCAACGACTATTTTGATTTCCAATCCTTCCATCGTTCCATTTTTAAGCGGATTCGTTCCGTTATAGGCTTTTACAGATTTTCAAATGATTGTAACTTCTGAACCAAAAGTCGAGCCATCTCAAACAAGGTCTTGCAATTTGCGTAATTTTTCGTAATATCTTGTAATAATTTCAATGAAATCGAAGGTGGCCTATTCTTCGAAAAACAGCATATTAGTATATTACGATATTAGTGCGGTAAGTTCGAGATTACACGCGAGTGTGGAGGTGGCGCACGAGCGCAGCGAGTTCGAACCATGACACGCGACGTGCTGCATTACGCTAGGAGGTTTTCCCCAAACCACGAGAGAGTTTGACGAAAATTGGTGGCGCGAGCTGGTGGACCTACCGGCACCCGCGCTGCTCTTCCGATTGAGGGGACTTTTATGGTTTCAACTCTCGGCTATCAGAGCGGCACCGCTCGGTCTGCTCCGCGTTAAAACGAGCCGGAGGTATCAACGAAGGCGCCGGTACATCGAGCATGCAGCAGGGTGGGGGGAAGCGAGAGAGAGTCGCTAGCATAGCTGTAAATGATCATATTACGCGTCCTCTGGGTGTCAGATTTGTGATAGTAGACGAGAGTCGTGAATGTTATCGTAGATTTGCCGTCACAGGGAGCGTCTTGACGTTGAAAATCATAACGCCGCCGGAAACCGCCGACCCTGTAACATAGCTCGAGAAATCCATCAGGGATATTCACAATTACGCCACGACCACTGCTTCCGACTCTGTCGATGATCCCGCTAACGATTATATAGGATTCGGACTAGACATCCCCTCGTTTGCTCCGGGCACGGCCGGTTTGTCGTTTCGACCAGTCCAGGACTGTCATTATGAAGATCTCTGGCGGCTCGTCTAATTCAGTTTCAGCCAAAGCGCATCCGAATCTCGTGTGGGTGACGCATTCAGAATCACGGTTAAGGGGGTATATACACCTTTAAATGGGTTGAATTTCTGAAAAACAATTTTCCTTTTTTTTTCAACTTGAAGACTCTGATAAAATTTGAAAAAATCATCATGTTTGGGGAGGGCTTGACCTTCATTATCCATATCTTACATCATGTATTACTTCCAGTCTAATAGTGGCTGCGCTGAAGACGGAAGAATACAAAATCACTCGGTTGCCGCAAAGAATCAGACCCAGCGTTTGACCGATCTTGGAATTTTTGGTTCTCAATTGTTCATTAGACATGCCTCTATCAGATGAACATAGAACTTTTTAGTATTGCAAGAATTACTTGAGTTATTGAATTTTTTCAATATTTTTTCTGGATTTCAAAAAAAATGTTGCTTATTTTTCTATTATTTCAACTAAAAATGGGTTTATCAAAAAGTTCACCACAGCTCAGGCTTGCCTTAAGCTCTAAGCTATCTCGAGAGGCTCGGGCGCCGGGTGTTGTATGACAATACGGACTCTGTTATTTACGTGTGGGAACCGGCTACGGGTAACTTTTTGGGTGATCTTACGGATGAGCTGACGGAATACGGAAAGGGTAGCTACATAGAAGCCGTCATTTTCGGCGGTTAGAAATTCGAATTCAGATGCATTTTTATGAAAATTACAAATCACAAGTTGGTACAAACTGATTGAACCCAGAAATGACAGTAACGATCATCACATTATTGATCAAATTTATTGACCTCAACTTATTCGACCGTGATACCTTATCTTAACAACTTCAAGTAGAACAGTATCTCAGACACTCTCGAGAAAACTTGAGAACAGTATTCAGGTAATTCGTCTTCCTCTTTCGACTCAACTTGCCCAGCTGTTATCTCATAAACCATCAACTTTAAAAAAATATCTGTTCAGGTGTTTTTAATGCAGAATCTACTGCTCTTCCAGATTCGGTAAAAACAAAGTATACCATTCCATTTAAAAAAATCAAGTTGACCCTCACCGCAGCTCCGCGTCACCACCTACAAAAGATGTGATTGCACCATATCCTTTCCCTCTCAATATCCTACAAGTTTGATCTGAGGTGTTCTCCCATATCTTTCTTGGTTTAGGAGATATCAGCCTGGGGCAATTGAAAAAAATCACCCTGTATATATAAATTCAATTGCAGATATGACAGAGCTGTGCATCGCGAGGATGGACACGCGGTGGAAACACCTGTCTTCCGCCATCGTAGCCTGTCCTTCCGGTTGTGAAAAATCCAACTTTGTGATGAACTTTCTGCGACACGCGAGCGATATGTGCGACACAGAGTTCGTGAGGGTGGTCTGGCACTATGCCGAGTGGCAACCGTTGTACGGGTAATTGACGCGCGAAGCTATCGAATATTGAGAGGGTTTGCCACAGCCGGCCGACTACAACGCGGACGCACGGCCTAAACTGCTCGTCATCGACGATCTGATGCGCGAATCGTCGAACGGGGTCGTCATCGATCTCTTCACCAAGGGCTGCCACTACAGGAACATGAGCGTGTTCCTAATCACTCAGAATCTGTTTCACCGGACGCGGACAGAGGGATATCTCGCTAAACGCCAATTATATCGTTTTCTTCAAGAATCAACGCGATCGCGCCCAGATACATCACCTGGCTCGTCAGGTACATCCCGAAGACCCTCGCTTCCGGAAGGAGGCGTACAATGACGCCACAGCACGTCCCCACGGCTATCTGCTCCTGGATTTGAAACAATCCACTGCAGAGAACTGCTGGTTTAGCATCGATATATTTCCCTCGGATCCGCACCACTACGTTTGCGTGCCTCACGGGGATATGAAGGTTGGTGGCAGGTCACACGCAGCACCAGTCTTTCGTCTGTGATGAAGCCTGGAGCTGAACGAGGAAGAGGCGCGGCAAGCAGGTTCAGCTGTTCCAACGCTGCGGCCTTGCAAGCTATCTGTCAATCGGACTCCGCCCGGAAACAAGCTCTGCTAAGCATGGCCGCCGACGCTCTGGTGAGAAACATCTGCGAGTGCGATTTGAACACTCTCAGGGGGTAACGTGCGCCTGAACGCTGATCAAAGGGAACGTTTGAGCAAGCACAAAAAAACATGACGTCGCCTGGCCTGCGACAAAAGTAGCTGGAAAAGCAAGAAACGTTTGGTGGTTCAACGGGATGGATTTCTACCTTTGCTGCTGGCACCGATTATCTACAGTCTGGTGGCCAGTCGGATCGGATGGTGAAAAAAATTGAGACGATGGAACGAGCCAAGAAAATGGTCCTGATACCACCGAAGACAGCCGAACGTATCCAGCAGCGTCGACCCGATGCGGATCCTGCGAGCCGGTTGGACACCGGGATGCAGGCTATTTTCAACGACGAGGGAAAAAATGATCGAGAGAAATGGAAGCTGTACAGACAGGTGCTGCGACGTTTCGTGTTTTTTGCCGCGAATTCGCGAAAACCCAACCGATTCTCCATACGCGGGTTCGGTGGCCAGACTGTGGATATTGTCGCGGGTGGGGAAAAAGAGGACGGGATGATGGAAAGGAATGCAGTCAGCAACAGCGGCGTAGTTATACAGGACACAGCCGTAAGCTTGCCGGCCAGGTTTCGACGGGAAGCGGAGTTGTTGCTGAACCATTTGGCCACCAACGTTCGCTCGGAAATCTCGTGGGATGACAAGGAGACGATAGCCGTAAGGGTTATTCCGATACCCCGGACAAACATCATCGATCTGATAAACGACGTCGTACACGAGAGAAAATCTATGCAGGCTAAGGGAAGGAAACGGTTCGCGCGGCTCCTCCACTCGATCAACACGCCGCAAGAGTATATCGGTAATCCCGTTTTTCACAAACCTACGCGTAGCGCCTCGTCACGATCGGCCGCGGGGCCATCCGCATCTTGCCAGCGGCGTATAAACAACAGGGAGGAGCAGGCTGTGGACGGTGACGTTGATACGAACGAGCCGGGTGAGGTAGAGGAGGATTCTGATTCGAATTCGGATTCTATATTCGCCACACCCAAGAACAAACAACAACGACCCGGGTGAACCGGAAACGGAGCGTGGCTGAGACTGAGGTTAAGATGAAGATCCTCGAACGGCTGTACCACGATCCGGCCGACGAGGCGGGTTACGCGGGTGCCAGGAACTTGACGCGATCCGTGAGTAGAAAAAAGGGAAGGAGGAAAAAAATATCGCTCGCTAAGGTGCTCGAATGGCTAGCCTCGCAGAACGCGTACACGCTGCACAAGTCCATACGTAGGAAATTTCCCCGAGCCAGATACAACGTACAGAATATAGACGACCTGTGGGAGGCGGACCTGGTGAATCCCAGATCGATTAATCAGTAGATACAACGACGAATACGGCTACCTGTTGGTGATCATAGACGTACTCAGCAAGTCTGCCTGGGTTGCGCCGCTCGCGGCCAAGAGTGCGGCCACCGTTGCCGGAACTTTCGAGCGCGTGCTGTCGTCCACGAAACGTTGCCCGGTTCAACTGCAGACCGACAAAGTCAAGGAGTTCGTCGGAGCTCAATTCCGGAAGCTGCTCGCTGCCAGAGGGATGCGGTACAGAATCACGCGAAATCCCGATATGAAGGCGGCCGTTGTAGAGTGCTTCAATCGCATCCTCAAGGAAAAAATGTGGCGCTACTTCACCCAAAAAAATCCCCATCGCTACCTGGATATACTGTAACAGCTGGTAGAGGCGTACAACACCGCCACCCACTCGACCATTAAAATGGCTCCGTCGATGGTGACGCTGGAAAATGCGGCGGACGTGCGTTTCAACATGGAAACGGTACGCGGTAGCCCGCCGCAATCCGGTAGAAAGCCACGGTCTCGGGTGGGGGAACAGGTTCGCATCAGTAAGGCTAAGGGTTCCTTCAAGAAGGGCTACAAGGCCAACTGGACCGAAGAGGTGTTTGAGATCCGACGCGTTCTGCACCGCGAGCCGATCGTCTACCTGCTGGAAGATTTGGAGGGCGAGGAAATAGACGGGCTGTTTTACGAGGTTGAGTTGCAGCGTGTGGTCCAGGACGATGTTATGACTGTGGATAAAATAATACAGACGCCGAGAAAGGGGGCCAGTAAGAAGCTGTTTGTCAGCTGGCGCGTCCATTCGGAAAAGTTCAACTCGTGGATCGCTGCGAGCAGCGCGCGAAAACAGGCATGAAAGATAAGTTTTACATCACGCTGCCCAGCAACAGCTCAATGAAATTTTCCCACAACATCACGATGGCTCGATATACCACCCAGCTACCGCGACAGATCGAGCTTGTCGGCGAGTGGAATGTCGTCCTGGTAGAGATTCAGTAACCGCTGACGGTTCAAAATATAAACGAGCCCTACAACGCTACGCGATTTCACGTGCATCGCTCGGACACACCCGTCGAAAATTTTCACGATATTCCTACGTCGTCGGGGGAAAAACGAGTGGTGCATGGTCAGTTCCTCATCAAGCCGGATATTTATACGGATATGTCTTGTTCTGACAGTAGTCAGTCGTATGTCACACAGCACTCACTACTGTCGAACCACAGTAAACCTGTTTCATTGTCAACACACTACTGATTACCATACAAAGTAGTAACCAGTGCTGTTTTTTTTTTCTCCATGTACAAAGCATTCCAAAATTACTATATTATTTTTACAGAATTTTCCAATCATTCCAATCATATAAATATAATTCATAATGTAACTGTATTTTTGGAATGTTTTTATACTAATTTGAGCCTGAAGTGACCAAAAAACGTACAGTGGCCATAAACGGTACTTCTATCCTAACGCAATGTAAATTCTCGTGGTTTCGAGATTTTTCCCGAATTCTCGAAAGAAAACTTTGAGTTTTTTTTTTCAATTGTCAATAATTGTTTAAGCTGTTGTTGAAAATTTTTTAAACCACATCTCAAGAAATTTTTTCGAGAATTCGAGAAAAATCTCGAAATCACGGAAATTTACATTGCGTCATATGGGGAAACCGGCAATTTTGCAGTGGAATATCTTTTTTCACACACGTCAACTTTTTTTGGCTCCTGAAGAAAAGTTGTCAGTTTTAATATAATCTATATTTGAGCGAAGTTTGAAAAAATATTCCTAAGAAAACTCCTACCTCGCTCTATATACCTTGAACATGAATTAAAAACATTCACTCTGAACGTGTAATATCCAGATATCAATTACTATCGTAAAACGTTGAGCGAGTACGTTAAAAGGAGGGGAATCCGAGCGGACATTTTGCAAAATAAAATACGCGATTGGAAATAACTTCTGTGAATGTTGAAAAAAATTGCTGTCACTAGTTTTCATGTTAAAGATAACAAGGTAGGAACGCAGGTTTAACAGAACCCGTTTTTGTCGAAGTCTTTATGTCTGCAGTCGAACTACGAAAATGATTGTAATCTGTTGAATTTAAATGAGGCTGAATCTAGCCGCCGGAGCTAGCGGCCGCTGACCCATTAGTGAGCGATTACCAATATTTAATAGTTTCCAAAGATCGTCTCCCAGGATTATAATTTTTTTCTCAGTTCAAATGTCAGTCGTGAGTATTATAACGAGGAAAATTTATTAAACCTCGTAATTGAACCATCTTCTCTGCCTCAGACCGCAGTGACCACTTTGGTAAAAAAAAAAAAACCGAATTCAAAGCGAGAAGTGCCCAAGGTCCATTGTAGTAATTATAAGTTCGTATACTAATACTTTTTCCCGTTTCCTATATCTTATATTCCCGTACCGTTCCTGCCGAAATCATCGAGGGAGATCATCCCTAAATCTCATCCGGCCTGGCAGGCCACCCGGCCTTCGAGTGATTAACCGGGGGAAAACGAGTCATCGTATTCAGAGATATGCCTGGAAGAACGCTGCAATACGAATCTGTCACGTGGAGTAGCTCCCTCCCTCCCTCTACCTGTCCCGAACCGGCTTGGTCCACGAGTCCAATATGCAGACCCCCTGGCGAAAGCTTGAAGTGCCAAAAGGCCCCGTCAGGCCCGCGACAAAACCCTTCAGAAGAAGATAACACACCCACTAATTTTACGCGCAATACCCCCTATCATCCCCGAATAGATTCTCGATAGAGACAGACCGAGACGCTTCACTTCTTGCCGGAATTAGTTCTGTATAGTCCTGTTTTATTACAAAAATCTAAAATTGTTTCTTTTGTTCGAAGCCTACTTGATTAAAAGCCTAAAGCATAAAATTATATCAGCTAAACTCAGTTAGTGCGTGTTACATCTTACTTAAGGTAAGATTCCAACTCTAGACGACTCTTCGATTGATATTAGATTGATTAAGAGGAAATTCGTTTCTTGTTGCGTAGTTGGGTCAGGCCTCGAGGAGGGTGACGCCATTAATATATCATCGAATTGTCGAGATTTAGTTTTGTTTAACCGTCGATTATTGATTGTATTATTGATCATTGTATTCCCCTAATATATAATTGTGCCTCATCGATTGATTTTTCGAGGAAATGCCGTCTATAATTATCGTAGCGTCAGTAATTATCGTATCGTGAATATCTATCATATCTTTATTATTTATCGTATCGTCATTATTCATCGTCTCGACATTATTTACCGTATCTTCATTAATTTTCGTATAATTATTATTTATCGTATCGTCAATTCTCTGTCTTTAATTGTTTGTTGAATATTTCCGTGTCTCTTTCCTTCAAAGTACTATTAGTTGTTAATCTGAATTAACTGTCATTGCTATTTGATAAAGTCCCAGAAAATATTAATCCCCCGCGTGGAAAAATTAGTTTCGTAGTCAAACACGATAATTGATCTCGACGGTTTGTTGAGCCACGTATTTCTGGAAAAATCGGTCTACAGGCTGTAGATTAGATATCATCAAATAATCCAATTCAAGTTAACCCTTTCCGTTGAAAGTAGTCAGTAAACCCTCAGTAACACCTTCAGCTGGTATAAGTATCATTATTTAGAATTATTGATTGTATAGATTCTCGCGTTCCTTTGTGTTAATTTTTTGCTGCGTAGTTGCATGGCGTGCCTCGTGTAAAGTTGCCATTGGCCATCTTTGTACGAATTTATTTGAATCTAGTTTCGACGCCTTGCACATCCTATAGAAAGACGCCGTGCACTTCCTATAGAAAATTCTGTGATACCGACCCGTATGATTAAATTGTAACAGTCCCTAAATTATAGATTTCCGATCCCCCTATGTTACCGACCTATTTATTATAAACTAATATTTTACTGAGATTAATTCCTACCGTACCATAAGATATTTGTTTCTTCCTTTTGTGTAAATTTTTCTACCTCATCTATCTCTCATTCCTATATTACCTTATGTTCGATATTGTTCCTTGTCCTACTTTACGTTTGTGACCTACTGTCGGCGCGTAAAGGTTTGGCCCCTCTGTTTGAGTGATCATAACTTCTACAGGAAAATTGGTAGAGCATCGAGTCTGGTCAGATCGGAAAACGCCAAGTTTTCTGCGTCTAATGGTTGTTTGCAAATTTCCGTGTGAAAATCGTGAAAGCCGTTATGATCTCCGAAAAGTTAAAAAACGTAGTTTTTCGGAGTCCATCGCCGTACGTCAACTTAAACTCGTCACCGTTTGTCTGAAATAAGTGTAAAAAATCTGGAAAAATTTAGAAATATTCCCTGAACATTAACGAACCTGATAGAGTTTGGAAATTCCAAAAATATTCACAAACCTGGACGCCAGGTGCAAAACGGTCCAATGGTGCGATTTGGGGAACGGATTGGTACGGGTGAACCTGAGATAGCTCAAAATTTTCGTAAAAAAATACACGTTTTGGCTCCGTGATCAGTTTTTGGTTCGCAATAGCGAAATTCCAGTAATTGACGTCAACAATTTTTCAAATTTGAGCGGGGCCGCGTGTGTCCTAGCCGCGATATTCTTCGCTGCATTCACATTGTTGTAACGGTGGCCGCGAGTAACAATTGCGTTTGCGACGGGCGTGGCGGGAGGGAAATGCAGCGACGAATATCGCGGCTAGGATATAGGCGGCCCCGTGCAAATTTGAAAAATTGTTGACGTCGATTACTGGAAGTTCACTATTGCGAACCAAAAACTGATTACGGAATCAAAAAGTGTATATCCTGACGAAAATTTTGAGCCGGCTCAGGTTCGCCCGTACCGATCCGTTCCCCAAATCGCACCATTGGACCTTTTTGCACCTGGCGACCAGGTTTGTGAATATTTTTGGAATTTCCAGACTCTATCATGTTCGTTGGGGTTCAGGGAATATTTCTAAATTTTTCCAGATTTTTTACACTTATTTCAGACAAACGGTGACGAGTTTAACTTGACGTACGGCGATGAACTCCGAAAAACTACGTTTTTTAACTTTTCGGAGGTCATAACAGCTTTCACGATTTTTACACGGAAATTTGCAAACAACCATTAGACGCAGAAAACTTGGCGCTTTGCGATCTTACCAAACTCGATGCTCTACCAATTTTCCTGTAGAAGTTATGATCACTCAAACAGAGGGGCCAAACGTTTACGCGCCGACAGTAGTCAGTCAGCTGTCCCGAATTATTTTTACTTGATTGCTTAACTTGTGATAGTTCCGATCCAAGTGATCGGTTTTGATTGTTTAATGTATTTTCATCTTGTGTTTACTTGTTCGTATTATCTATTGTTGTTAACCCTTTTCGGTCACCCGGGGTCTAGATGACCCCAGTGATTTTCGTCATTTTTCGTCTAAGTCCATATGGCAAGCGTTTGAAATCAGCTGGGGTCCATTCGACCCCATGTGACCGTCCGGTTATTGTGGGGAGGTGTGACCGCGGAGGGTTAATTATCGTCCCAAATAAACGGTTTTTTTGTGATATAATCCATAAACCATAGAAAATTATCTAAGTCTTCCCCACATTTTTTCGCCCCCATGTTCCCCTCACGCTGAGCTTACCGTGTTGTATCGTTCTTGTCATGAATTTATCCTGTTATTTTATTTCGTTTATTATAATATATTTTACCCCGAAAAGCACCCCTGGTGCAAAAACCTTTCGCCAAGTACATTATTTGTGGTCACTACCCCCAAAAAAATCCATCAACAAAAATTCCTGCTTACCAAAATTGGTACTATAAAAATGTCGACTTACAAAAGGATTGAAATCAGATACAATTGCCAAGTACATGTCTTCTGTATAACAAAAGTTTACACAACAGAAGAACAGAAAACTGAATAGTCTTGTATCGTTCACTCGCTACGCTTGCTCACTCGATCAGCTCTTGATAATTATAGGGAAAAAAATTATAAAAAAAAAAATTTAGTACGTGGTACTTGTGGGCCATTTATGAGTAAGTAAAAGAGTATTCATTTGGGTCTGTGTATAATTTGTTTGATACATATTGCTATAATGGCCCGTCAAGTACCACTTCCTAAATTTTTTTTTCATCATTTTTTCCCCTATAATTATCAAGAGCTGATCGATTGAGCAAGCGTAGCGAGTGAACGATACAAGACTATTCAGTTTTCTGTTCTTCTGTTGTGTAAACTTTTGCTATACAGAAGACATGTACTGGGCAATTGTATCTGATTTCAATACTTTTGTAAGTAGACATTTTTATAGTACCAATTATGGTAAGGAGGAATTTTTGTTGGTGGATTTTTTTAGGGGTAGTGACCACATTAATGTACTTGGCGAAAGGTTTTTGCACCAGGGGTGCTTTTTGGGGTTGATATCACCACTTTTTGTACAATTTGGCTTGACTACCTAATAATTGTGCTCGCTCGCTAGCTCGCTCGATTGGGTTATGCTATATTCTCGCTCGCGAGGATTGCTCAGTTGGCAGCATTCTGCCAATTGTTCCTATGAACATCCCAATGCATGTACGGTGATGCATTTTCTATCATCCGAATTCCTCGAAAAGCAGCTATGCTAGATGTGGTGGTATAATTCCAAATGAATGAAAATAATGTAATAATATACACGTATGCTCATACTTTTCTGTGAGCCTTGAATTTCTGTGGACAGACGTAACATGTGTTCTTCCATTCAGTTCTACGAATTATTTCGTTGACGTATAGAGTAGAACAAAGCCTATCGGAGTCTAACACACAACGTTGACCGACAGTCTCGTTTTGACTCGATGATACGGAGTGAGATTATAAAACTCGTCGGAATCCTACGCATAACGTTGACTCACAATTTGAGTCTGAGCAGACGAGCCTTCGTAGATGAGCTCAACATGGAGTTGGAAGTGAAACTAGTTGCAATCCAACGCTTGAACTCGACTTTATTGGTCTGGCTCCTTGCCGTTCCATATATCAAATCATGCTATCCTCATATTTTTCAGCTTCAACATTTTCTCTTGATTTTCTCTTGTCATACTTCTTCAGGCGATAACTTGCTAAATAATTGAACCGAACAAACCGTTACTTCCGATAATTGCATTCATAAATGAAAATAAGCCATATCTACAATATATAGGTAAATGAAATTTAGAGGTAACAGTCAGGTAATAGTCATCTGACAGTCTTGTTCGTTCACAATTGTTATTTTATTCATCACCATGAATTTTACACGTCAGCCGATTCGCATAACCTCAAAAGCTCGAGATCGTAGGATTTAAGATTAACCTATCGAAACATTTTTATTGGTGACTATCACATTAATGTACTTTAAGGTTTTCACACCTGAGGGGCTTTTGGTGGGTATTCACTAGTTTTTGTACGTTCAAATTTTGTATTAAGCATTGCTCGTACTTTCTCTTATTTCCTTTATTACGACTTGAAAACATGAAATGACAACACGCGTCTGCTAGTGTAGCGGACGGTTTCTGTCTGCGATACTGCGATATCTACGTCGGAACTATCTCGTACTGACGTCACTCTATACAACTTTTGTCTGGTTTCCAGTCTAGTGATTTTATATGGGAATGGTTTTAATCTGAATCTTGGTCTGAAGAACGCTAAAGAGAAAGAGAAAAATTGTACGAGGAAACGGGGTATGAGAATTTGTAGTTATTCATATCTCAGCACTCCGGACACCGATTTAATCGATCTAAAGCTGAAATGAAAGCTTTTCATGCCTACATCCTAGATTAAATTAGTTCCAATTCGTGTCTGTTGTGAGGTGAAAGAAAACGAAGATACTAGTTCGCGATATAGGTTAGGGTAGTTGCCTCTCGGGTATATAGACTCGTTGCGTCTCGCGCTTGAAAAAGTTTTTTTTTAATGTACTTGAGGCGAGACTCTACCGAGTCTCTTGATTTTAATTCAGTTATTACTATTACTATTATTATTTCATTTCATTTATCATTATATTATCGTTTCGCTCCCGTTACTTTCTCTGTACCGCGGTACCCCTAGGTACTTGGCGCCCAACATTCAGTAAATCCCTAGGTGCCGGATCTTTGTACGTCGTGCAACCCGTTACGGAGTAAACCCCCACCGTCGTCTCTGCACGTCACAGTATGTATACGAAATTTAAATTCGATATTCGCTCACGATAACCTCACGCGCTCCGAGCGACCGCTAGCTCCGGCCGTTGGATTCAGCCTCATCGAATTTAACAGTTACAAGATTTACAATTGCGAATAATGTTCCATTGAGTGTTAAGATAACATAATATATTTCCCGTATATAATGGTGGTCATAATGACAAGAAACTAGTGTCGAATAATTAACATACATTCGATTTTAGAAGATTCGAATTTTCGGGTCTGACCTCGCCGATAGGTGGCGACAGAGGAAAAATTATTTTTCATCGGCACCGAACAGCATTCACGTTTGTATATGAGTGGTTCTTCCAAAACAATCATTTCACACGTACCTTCCCATATCTTCTATAATATATATCATTTCATTGTTTTTTTTCAAAACATATGAGTGAATCAGATTTATGAAAAAGTTTAAAAGACAGATTATTCATAAGAAATCGTATCGACCGTTTTTTTTCTGTGCAAGACCCCTAAATGTCATTCCCCTGGCACGTACCTCTTACATTTTTGCGCATTCTAATAGGCTACAAGGGTACTTGAAATTGTTTGATGATGAAACTATGGATATTTCCTAAAACTAGTTAGTATTAATATCACTCTTCTGAAACCTTAAAAAAAAAATATGTCACAGATGCGTCACAATATAACATGAAAGTTTGTACTCGGGTTGTTTCGTCATTCCCCTGGCCCTATGGAAATTAGTCAATATTCACGAAAACACAAGGCGTTAGCTCACGATGCCTATCAGAACAGCGCGATCTCAATCTATTTCATCAAGCTGATCAATCGTTTATTCGTCATTTTGATTCCCTTCGTTTTTTTCCGTCGAGGCAAAGTGCCATGAGTCATTGTCACAAGCTGGTCCGTCATTCCCCTGGTAAGTGCCAAGCGTACATTTATGATTGAAATGAATCATTATATTTTCTTTCAGGTGAAACTATTGAGCATCAATTCACCACCGCGTTATGAGATTAAAAAAACGTTGCATATCACGTCGCACATTTAAAATCGTCCAAATCGTCATTCCCCTGGGCGTCATTTCCCTGGGCGTGGACATCCAGGGAAATGACGAATCTCACAGAGTAATGACACCAACTAGTTTATTATGCATGAGTTTACATGAAAATTATTTGTATTTCGTTTTTAAATTTTTTTTTAAATTTTTTGTCAAATTTTTTCGAGTTGAAAAACAAAACAGCTTGGCCATGGGGTAATTATGGTTCAGCAACTCAATCTGTAGCTCATCTAAAGGTTTCTCAGTGAAAACAAACTTCTTCTGTTTGTTCAATTTTTCAGCCCGAAAAATGATTGTTTCGGGAGAACCACTCGTATGGGTCAAAATCGTGGAGGTGGGAAATTTGGGTTGGAGAGGATTTTTATTATTAAAACTACATAATATCAGAGTCTTGTTGACTCTGATCGATCAATATTAATGGTAGTTAATGCTACATCAAGTTATTTCGAATAAAATGTTTTCACTTCAACTTTTATTCAATCTAACATCATCATCAATCTAATATCATTTCGGGAACGCGTCCATATTACATTTTCTTCTATTGACGTGGAAAAAAATATAATGAAATCAACTTTGCAAAGATAACTATTCTGGTAAAAACAATATACGTAATATAATGTTTGGGATGATGAGAAATTTTAGGAAAAAATAAACAAAAACATATTCTTGTGTTTCACCAAATGTTGTCCGAGAAAAAATTCGTCATCCCGTGAACGCAATCATAATCTGTGAAAATATTACGCGTCTGTGCTAGTGGACGATGCTAACTAGCAGTCATGTAAAATGACAGTGAACAGGTTGCCGGCGCGTTGTCGTTCTTCCGAATTAAATTATTTATTTAATTGATAAGTACATTTCAATTTCATATTTGAGAACCGTACATCAATTCAGCATCATCACGGGAACGCTGTCAACCAATCTGTATATGCAAATAATGAGAGTTTTCATAGAAATCATGATGAATGGTGGAAATCCCTTGCAGTGTTATCTCAGAAATATCGCATACGACGATGTGTGAAGAAATTATGGAACAATCAATGTGAAAACGTCATTTCGGGAACGGTCATTTCGGGAACGTTCCCGGACTATGACGATCGTTCCCGAAATGACTTTGCAAGCCAAATTTTTCTACAATTATGTGATCTTTTATTTTTGGAAAGGATCTTTAATTGACAAAAAAATGTATCAGAGATGGATATCCCTTGTGCAATAAAGACTTCTCAAAAATATAATAGTTTATTCATACATATTAAGTACATGCTATGCACTACCATCATTCAGGGAACGATGCAAAACTTGAAATCATAAGCAACATGTACTATTATATTCTTACCAATTTAAACTGAAATACCGTAAAATAGGTCCGTACCAATGAAATCAAACATTTTTTTTTGTATTATTCAAATAACATTCCCGAAATGATTCTTTCTTGCGCCATTGCTTTTAATATTGTTAATTGATTATTCAATAGATAATTTTGTGCGCTGCCCGCTTACATAATGATTCATGAAGAATAGAGTTATGATTTCAGCCAGTAATCTTGACTCCTAAACAAAAGTTGAATTTTTCGAAATTTGAATACCAGAATTTTCCACCTCCTTGATTTTGACTCATATAAGGATGATGCGTTTACAGTACCAACATGTCATCGCGATGCGTCCGGACTTGCAAGCGTTTGCGTTATAGCAGTTAGAGATAGTTTCAAGTTAAGATACACTGAGAGAAATTCAATGTGTCAAATCAACATTTCTGGAACAGTTAAAATTTTATAGTAACCGTAACTTTTTTTTCGTTGATGTAACTATAATTAAGGCACAGCGAGAAAATGTGATGTAGTGACAGTAACCACGCCAGAAATTTATTAATATTAACAGTCTTTTACGGCCGTATATTAAACTTTTCTCGAATATTTACAGTAACTATTCAGTCTGCTGTGAATCGCATGTACTATCTTTGGGGTGTTGAATTCTTTCGAGTCATCGTAACTATATTTTCAGTTAACGGAACTCTATTTTCTATCAAAGAATAACGAACTATTCAACTTTACTCGTTTGTTTATATGAACTAGTTTTCATAATTTCAAGTGTACTCAAACAACATGCTCATATCTGATACTTTTGATAAGTCAACTTACTAACGTATCAACAACTATAATTTTCAGTCCAAGCTACATAATTTATCACTTTCACTGAACTAAAGTTACTTGCGAGTAACAGCCACTATCACTGAGAGAAATATTTACTTCCCCAACCCAAATCGGCGAGTGAAATAGGGCCTCAACATTTTTTTTGTGTTCAACTAACGTTTCAAAATTCGGTACCAGTTACTAGAAATATCTATAGATTTTTTATGGATATTATTACATACTTACTGTGAGCGTCACAGTAAATGAGATCTTTTGGAACTCTAGGAAACAGATGTTCAGTTGAGACATGTTAACTGCGTTAAAACGTTGATATCATTGAGATAGATGCCAAATGAATAGACAAAAGTGATTTCATATTTCAATCAATAGTTCAGCGTAGTCGGTAGAGCGTGCGACTAGTAATGCGAGCGAATGCGTGCGTCCCCGGATCGAATCCCGGCCAAAATAATGCGATGTTTTCCCAATCTGTAAATCCTTACTTTGTATCAATATGCGATTGATTACAAATAGTAGGTGTTGCTCAACGCATGATACATTGTAATAAATTTATTGTAACAATCTAAATTAATTTTTTTCGCGCAGCGAAATTCCATTACGATAAAATCGAGTTGAGTTAACACTAACTTATCAGTCAGCGCTACTTTATAATCTCTTTTATAATACACGATTTCTCAAAAAACAAAGGGTCACTTCAACTGTAACGCAATGTCACTCGAACCAATATAAGTTAGTAAAGATGGTTTAGTTAGAAGAACTCTGTTGCAATAGTTCGCTGGTATAGTTACGTTTACCAAAATTTCCAGTAACTGCTACTGAATTTTGAAACGTTCGTTGAACATAAAAAAAAATGTTGTTGCCTTATTTCACTCGCCGATTTGGGTTGGGGGAAATAGATATTTCTCTCAGTGTAGATTGAGCCACCCGAGAGAGAGATTCACATGTTAACCTACGATCAGCGGTAGTATCAAATTTGTTGTATGAAATAATCACACATGTAAGTAGTGTTGGGCGTTTTTTTGATTAATTTTTTGATTAATTTTTTTTATTAATTTCTAATTACAAATTACAATTTCAATTTGTGATTAGAAAAAAGAAATTACAAATTATAACTATAATTTGTAATTGAAATTGTAATTACAATTCAATTACAAATTCATTTCTAATTACAATTGTAATTTGTAATTAGAAAAATTTCAATGACTAATTACAGTTGTAATTTGTAATTTGAATGTAATTCATTACTGAAAGTAATTAAGTCTGCCCAACACTGCATGTAAGTAATATTGAGAAACTGACTGTCGATCTACTGAAACTCGGAAACCAAGAATATCAAACTTTTTGAAATTTTTGCTGTGAAATTCTCCTCAAAAATAACTAATCAAACATTAAGGTAGTTATTGCGTGGAACGATTTTTCAAAGGATTTTAACGAAACTTTCCTTGATTGTTATTTAATAGAATACAAAAAATATGACCCTATTCCGATTAAAATTGACCACCCCAATTTTGACATAAACGATATCGAAGTTTTGTAATTTTAGCACGGGTTCTTATGGAGGATAGAGAGTTACACGCGAGATTTTCGAATAAAATCAAAACGCAACGAAGGAATTCGATAAAAACTTGATATGTTATTTACACCGAAGTTATAAATTACACAAAAAAAAATAAAAATTTTTTGGCCACGCTGTTATTGAAATCTAACTTGTAAAAATCTAAATATTTTCATGAATAAATACACGTATGGATACTATTTAGATGTGTGTGGGAGCATTAAAAGTGTACTTTTACAAAAATTTCGTAATAGGCGGTTTTCGACCAGCGCTGTAGCTATATTATACTTTTAATTCAATGAGCTATACTTTTGAACGTGACTATCTCGAAATAACTACCTTAACGTGTCAGATCCAGATATCAATCACTATCGTTAAACGTTAAGCGATTACGTTGAATGAAGCGAAATCCGGGCGGACATTTTGCATAATCAAATACGTAGGTAAAACGCGTTTAACCCTAAAACTACAAACCGGGGTATATGGGCAAATCTACAGAACCGTACCATTTTGAAGGATTGTTTTTAATTTGAAAAATATTGGACCACACTTCCCAAACTGAGTCTGAAGCTTCTTACTATAAAGTTATTCAAGAATTTCACTGAGTTACTTAGTTTTAGGAGACGGCATAGTAGATAATTGGATCACCCGTGTTCATAGAATATTGAGGTTATATTTTCAATAAAATATGGTATAAGATCTAAATTTCTCAATTTTAACAGCTGATGAGTAAAAGCATGTACATTTCACTTAAGTTAACAAATAATCGTGAATATTTATTGAATAAGACAGGGTAAACAAATAGAAATAGCAATACTTAAATGAACTTTTCAGCGCAGTTTCTCGCTAGCGCACAGTGCAGCTTTTCAGTCCTGAAGTTTTGATCCCTTGTCGCTGATGATTTTCGGGCACCGATGAGTCTTTATCGAGTTTTTGCACTGCCACAGTGGCCTTTTTGCTAGGTCGTGATTTTGCTGTCTGTTTCGGGGTATTGTTCAACTTCTTGGGCACTTGTGATTGAACTGGGGTTTTTTTTCACTCATTTTGTTAGTTGATCCAAGATTCTTTTTGGACCCAGATTTCTTAGGCTGTTTTTTAGCACTCTCCCTTTTTTTGCGATGCATTCTCTACTGTTATGCAAATGATATTATTCGCGAGTGATTCATCACGATCTTTCTTCGACTCCTTTCTGGTATTTGCAATATCGGGCGCATCGAGATTTTCTGGAGCAGCCTTTCTCCTAGTACGTGCCGTTTTTATCTTTGTTTCCATTGTAAATCCATTCTCAATGAGAGAATAATGTTTACATGGAGGTTGGTATCTGCAATCTAAGCAAGATAAACTATTCGGAAATAGGAGTTGTTGTTGTTTATTGGACCATAAAAGTTGGTAGGTTTTCATAGTCAGTGGCATAGGTGCTATTTCTTCTTTCAAAATCAAATCCATTTTCTCGATATCGTCAATTGTGACCAACAACATTTTCACTTTTGTACCAGAATCTGTTATTACTCCCATCATATCAGTCGCCGAGATGACATCTTTTACGTGCATCACAGCTCTGTTACATAAATTTTTTACCGTTCCTCCTGTTCCGTTTGCACAGCTCTTTCCATGTCTGGGGGTTGTGAAATTGTACGTCGCTTGAACTAATCCAAGTTGGATGCAGTAGTGACGAAGAAAGAAGAAGTTACTTTTATTCCCATATTGTGTAGTCGGCCCATCGCTCTGAAAGTGTATCGTTTTGAGCCCTGGTACTTTTTCTTTGGCAAGATCAAGGATAGGTTGCATGTGTGCCCAAATTGCAGAAGCATCATGTCTTAAGCATTCCGAAACAGTGTAGAAACTGACACACTATTCTTCATCCTCTCTAATTTTGTAAAATAATGCTCCAGTAAGTAGAGCAATTTGCTTCTTAGACGCTTCGAAATGAACACTTTGAATTTCAGACGAATATTTGCATTGATAGTTTTCTGAAAAATCCATCACAATCATAATCTCATTTTGTTTTAAATTCTCTTGCAAGTCTCCTAGCATTTTGTGCTGATGAGTCGTATCATGAATATGTTGGAGATAGCTAGGTAGTATTGAATTACCTTCTTTTATGAAGTCGCCAATGGAACTTAAATTTACTTTTTTCGTAGTGAGCTTGACCTTATACATTTTTCCTTTAGCCGAAGGTCAGGTGACTTATTCAGTAACCCACTGATTGTAATTGATCATCTCAGAACTAGCTGGTATGATTATTTTTTTTTCTTCACAGTGCATGCACTTTCTATACATACAATCTGTTCGTGATATGTCACAGACAATGGTTTTAATAAAATCCGTTCTATTTGAGGACGCTATTAATTTAAGTGAAAACAATTTTTTGACCATGAAATCCAAGTTCATATGCAATTTACAAAGACAGGTTTCGCGCTTTGTTTCCTTCTTCTGGATAATCCAAAAGGGCTTCAAACGATAAAACAATGCTCGGCTAATTTTAACAGGCTCCGTCCCTTGATATTTTTTATGCAGACTATCTATACTATCCAACAAATACCTTTTTCTATAACAAATTTTCTTTCTTCTCATGCAATCTTTTATTCCTGGTGCTACAGCTGAATTTTCATCTCTTTCTAAAAACTCACGAACACATTTCTTGAACTGTTGGCTCAATGCAGATACCTTACCCTGATTTTTTTGAAACACTAATGATTTGGTTGCTGAATATATTCGTTGTGTTTTTTCACTCACGAGATGGGACATTGTTCTCATAAGCCGATATTTTTCACTATCTTCCCAGATAATATTTTGCCGAAAATTATCCGGTCTCGGTTGTTCTGGAGTCCGGCTTTACATTCACGAAGCTGCTGATATAGAACTTCACTAGCTAATAGATGCTTCCGAATTTCTGCTTAACCCTTCTTCTCAATTTCCACGACATTCAAAAGAATTAGATCGTCATCTGTTTTCTCCAACCGATGGCAACGCATTTCCCATTTATGAATAGTTTTCTTCTGCGATTCAATTATCTTCTCTTCACTTTTTATTTTACGCCTCAATTTTCGCTCTCGCTTTCTACATTTCATAAACTTCCTCTTCAGACGAATAATTTCATTGCTTTCATGCTTCAGAGTTACTTTTTTTTTATCTTCTGGTATATCTTGACATTCTTGAACAGAGGGCTCACTTTCTAAGAAATGATTATCCTCATGTGACACCGCGGGTTCCACCATAATAACGCCAGGTGCCTCCGATTTACGCTTAGCGATATGAGATACGCATTCTTGAATGGGTCTCAACTTTGTTAAGTTTCTTACAACTCGCGAAGTATGGTTTTGCACAGGTCCAGAACAAGGAATGTCGGGAGTAGATAGGGAGTTATCAGCAGATCTAATAAGCGACATTGATTGTTGAAATGTGAAATCAATATAATAAATAATAATCCAATAAATAATATAATAAATCAATAATACCTTTTTGAAAAATCTTCCGTTATTTTTCTCTCAGCAACTTCCCTACGTAAATTCCGCCTTCATTCGATATCCCGCTGTCGTTTTTCAGCTTTATTCTCGCGCGCTAACTCTGCTTTATCTCTAAAAAAATATAATTTCCCTTCTCTAGTACTCATTTTGATTACAAATAAATATAATTTGTAAAAGCTCTAACGACTCTATGAAGTTGCTACTTATGTGCTTAGAGGTTGATAAATAACAAACTGACATGGATAACATATATATGTATATGTGAAACAAACGCGATAAGCTCCCTTGGTCTCACATAATTTTGCTCAAAGATAATTTTGAGTAAAGAGCCACAATATGTGACTTTGCCAAGGCCTTTCCATGAATTCAAATTGAATTTCCCATCGATCACAATTATTTCCCATCAAAACCAATGAAAATCTTACATGTACTACCGATAACATTACATTTGCATGAACAGTCACGCCCAAAGACTACAAGCTTACAATGTCATTTTTATCACACATGCACGGAAAACCCGATTCTCCTCCCTGTTATGCGAGAGTAAAATGGCATTTTGTCTCCCGTGGTACACAAGATGAACTCGCGCATCCGCATGTCGCGGAAGTTTATTTTCTTCCCTAGGACCGGAAGAAAATAGCGTTTTACTCCGAAAGAAGCCTCATAGGACGAAATAAATACTATAGTTCGGAAATACAGCTCGGAAAATCGGTGTTTCCGTGCATGTGTGATAAAAAATATCGTGTGCATCAAGGAAGAATAGGTGCTTTCTACCTCGTGTGATTGTGCGGCCCTCGGCTTCGCCTCGGGCTGCAAACTTGACACTCGGCAGAAATCACCTATTTTCTTCCCTTGATGCACAATATACTATTTCCCCAGCTATTTTGAAGCTACTGAGTTGAGCAGTGTCTTAATTTATTCGTTGTAATATGTAAACATGTAAGATACAAATACTTTATGGGCGCATTCGACGGCGCTCCGTCCAGAGTCGAAAATTCTCAGAGAATTCGGTTCCTGCAGAAATCAGCTCACGCAATTTCAAACGAGTGGAATTTTTTTCAATGAGCAGTTACATTGACGAGTATTGATGGACTGAATGTCCGTAGTATAAGCTATTGAATGCCATTTACCGTAGGAAGATTTCTTGCGCGGCGCTAAAATTGCACAGGATTTAGTAATGCGAAATACACGAATCACAAACTGAAATGTGTTGATTTGGTGCATATAAACAAATTTATTATAATAAATAACAAATATTAACGAGAGAGGTATGTGTTGTTGCTAGTGGAAAATTATGCATTTCAGTTGTATCAATCGGAATTCTAACCCCCGGCATATTATTCTCCTCAGAAATATGGTATCACACCTAGGAGGGATGATCTGGTAGATTTGCCCATATATCAACCCCAGGCGATCTCTGAAAAATGACGTTTTGGCTGTTTTCTTAGCAGGTTCAGGTATTTGAATCGATTTTTCACCAACTAAACCCCAATAATATTTGATTTGCTTTTCTCCATTCTTTTCTGCATGAAAAAACGAAGAAGTTCATGTACTTACGAGTCTCTTTACTGATTTAAGAACGATTTCACGAACAAAAAACGCGTGGGGTAAATATTTACCCCGGTTTGTAGTAAAAAGGTGGAAAAAATGGATTTGTAGTTCTAGGGTTGAAGTAGGTTTACACCAACCGTATATTGTCCAAATATCAATTACCATCAGGAAAAGTTATTTGAAAACGTTGAATAAACAAAGATCAGGGCGGTCATTTTGCACGGTAAAATACGTAGCTACAAGACGTTTGAAACACGGCATTAAACGTACTCTCTGAACGATTATCATACGTTTTATCAACTAACTGTGTTCATTGGGCTGTATCGATGTTTCAGAAAATGCTCAATATTTCATAAAGTAATGGAAATATTCTTGGTTCATCTGCTGTTTATTATTAACCAGGTAGATACCTATTCTCCTAATAAGATTTTTTTAATATATAAGCACAAAAGTGGTCTAGACACTTTCTTAGACAGAGTTGCCCAGCTTGCAGAGAAACGCCCATGTATGAATAACTTGACTATATGAAATAATAGTATAATATTGTTCAATATTGATCTCTAAGTTGATCGTACGTTAAAGAGTAGTATAGGATATAAATATAATATAATATCGAGCTCGGAGCGGAAATCTGGGGATGGAAGGAGAGGGAGGAGATAGAAAGAACACAAGGGAGATACCTGAGATGGATCCTAGGGGTGGGAAGAACAACACCGGGGTACATAGTCAGGGAAGAGCTAAAAAGAGACAAGATCAGAGTGGATACTGGAAAAAAGCGGTAAGGCTAGAGGAGAGGATAAGAAGAACAGAGGACAGACCCATACTAAGGGCATGCGCTGAGGAGAGGAGGAAGGAAGAGCAGAACGAGAGATACTCAAGGGAAGGAAAGGAGAAAAAAGAGTACTTTTGGAGATGCGGAATAGGAGAAGCAGAAGCCGAGAGAATCATAGACGCAGGGGACAGACTAGAAGAGAAAACCCTGACCAGGGACAGGGAAGTACAGGAGCAAGAAAGAATGGACAAGATTCACAGCTCGAGGAGTGTTAGAAGATACCAGGAGATCCGGGAGGTGGGAATACCCAGGTACCTGAAAGGGAAGAAGGGGTGGAGGGGAGATGCAGTGCAAATAGTAGCAAGGCTAAGATGCGGAAACGAAGAAAGAGGAAATAAGTTCTGGCTCAATGAAAGAAAGAGAGCGTTTAGACTGTGTGAAGGGGAAGAAGAAACGTTAGAACATCTGGTGGAAAGATGCAGAGAAATGGACGATACAAAGGAGCAGCTAGAGGTAATCCTCGGAGAGGAAGGGAAAGGCAGTAAGTGGGGGAGAAGCCTGAAGAAGAGAGAAGAGAAAGAAAAAAGAGACAGAGAACGATGGGGAGATACGGTAGAACCCCTGAATGAAGAATGAAGAATAAAAGAACAAAAGGTAAAGAAGATACCAACTCTGAACAACCCAGACGAGACAGCCGGAAAGTTACCGACGGAGCAGCTACCGAGATGAATACAAAGCTAAGAACGGGCGCCGAAAAGTGGAACCACAGGGGCAGCGATACGAAGGAAGAGAGACAGAAGCACACGAAAAGATGGCGGGTAAGATGGAACGAGGTGAAGGCACAATAAACGAAAACGAGTTATACGAACGGAGGATGGAGCGCGATAGAATAGAGGAAAAACGGATAGTAAAGGAGATGAAGGAGATTGAAAATAGGCAGATGCTGAAGGATGTGAGGAAAGATGTGAGGGAGATGAAGACAGAGTGGAAGGAGGTTGGAAAGGTATTGGAGGAGCTGAAAGGACAGCAGGCGGAAAGAGAAAGAGGACCCGCAGGGGCCGAGCGGTCGACCCCCCCTGCGGGCCCGGACGGCAAAGGGCAGGGGAGAGTGAGAGAGAGATAGAAGACTGGATGAAGGAGAAGCAGAGGGAGAGGGACGATATAGAGAGAGAAAAAGCAAGGAAGAGACAGGAATTGGCGGAGAGGGTGATCAGAAGGAAGAACGTGGTGCTAAGGGGAGTAAGGGGGGAGGGACAAGACTGGCGGAAAGAGGTGGAAAAGATGATGGAAGAGGTACTGGGGAGGGGGGTTCAGACAACCAGAGGAAGGCAGAAGGAGGATGGACACGGAGGGAAGATTTGGATAGTGACACTGGAAAAGGAAGAGGACAGCGAAGAACTAATAAGGATAGGGAACGGAAAAGAAGGAGTGACGATGAGTAGAGACTGGACGTACGAGGAAAGGGAAGCAAGATGGCAGATGGGAGTGAAGGAACACGAGGAGAAGACAAGAGGGCGGGCGACAAAGAGGAAGGAGGGCAGGCTGAGGTTTGAAGGACAGTGGTGGGAGTGGAACAGCAGGAAGAAGAAGTGGGAAAGCGAAAAAGAAATAGGGGAAAGAACAGAGAGAGAGACGGAGGAGGACAGGGTGTGGGAGGAGAGTAAGAGAATGGTTCAAAAATGGAAGAAAATAAAGGAGGAGGAGGAGAAGATAGAAAAGGAGATAAGGAAACAAACGAGAAGAGAAAGAGAAGACAGGGAGTAGATGGAGAGGACAGGGAGCGGAGGGGGATGGCGAGACGGAGAGACGGCGACAGACAATAGGAAAGAGTGACGGACAAGGCGAGGAGCTGAAGGGTGGCGCCCATAACAGCCACAGTCATGTTAGATAGAATAAGTACAAATGTTATAAAATATAAAAGATAAGAACATAAGAATAAGAAAAATATAAGTGCAATGCAGTACCAAGTTTAATAATATACATAAGGTGAAGGCAAAATGTAAAAAAATGTAACACCTGTAAAAGGTATGCAATAAACAAATATATATATAATATCGAGCTGTCGAAGATATGAATATTCGAATCTAATATAAATCAATAATATGATAGTAACTTAGTATCAAATGGATATATAAGTTATAACATTTTAGTAAGTAATATATGATGTAACATTGCATGTTACGACAGGCTCCTCACCCCTTAAACGACCTTAGCGGAGTGGATGAAAATGAGAGAATGAGTAGATAGACCCCGAGGTCCGATAGAAATTCCGAGAGGCGACCGTGACCGACTAAAGACTGTTGAGCATATTATTTATTCTTTTGTTTTGTTTTACGACTTTTCTCTAACATGTGGGAGACGAGGCCCAGCCGACGGCTAAGATACTGTGACAGAGACACACCACTACCGACGCAAGACGTCCCAGTATCGACTGTTTGGATCCTACTCGACGAACGCCACCCAAAAGCTTCGGAGGATAGTTAGTGGCCACGCTACCTCCTGCTAGTAATCTAGAGGACACGGGGGAGTGCCAAGGGCATTCTACAACGGGGGATATCGGTGGTGGAAGAGATTCCCGCCACCAGGAAGAGCCTGCATCCCGTGAGCCTCCGACGTAGCAAGCTAAAATCATCGTGGCGAACTTTGAATTACGCGCGTGGCGACCACCGGTCGCCATGCTTAAGGGATCCTTCGGTCGATACGAAAATCGATATTTGGCCGTAACACGAGGGCGCTGATTACCGGCGCCATGCGGTCTAGTCACTCTGCGTTAGACTAGCGTTCTTAGCACGTGTGCCTTTTGCTCGGTCTGCGTTATTGCGTTGATAAAAACTATCATTTTTTGGCGTTCGAACCTCGTGGGCTTACTAGAGTTTTTTTTTTGTTTTCTTGTGTTGAGTGAGTGTTTTTCCCCGAGGAATATTTCCCCCGTGGGATTAGACGATGGACTTTAGCCAGGAGAAGGCTTCCTTCCTCAGGTGGCTGGAAGACGGTAAGCGTTAGCCATTCTCACCCATGCTAATTCGAATTCGGCAACGGCCGTCAGCCATATTGCCTTGAGCAGCCACGAGGCTAATTGATATTCTTGGAATCGAATTAAACCGATCTCCGAAGGGTAGGCCGTCACCAGTGTCCCCGTGTATTAGAGAATATCGTTCGAGTCATTATTTTGTAGAGAAATATCGAGTATTATAGTCTGTTAAGTTCGGGTTTGATATCTGTCGTACACGAGTGCGACAGAGATAGTCGTAGTCAGTCACTGTCGCTCTCTCTTCCTCCCGTGGGGAGAGACATAGCTATTCGTTATTTGGACTTCGAGTCTTTGTTTTTCGGGTTCGAGTCAATAAAGAATTCTATTTAATTATTAGTCGCGTTATTCGCAGAGTTAGGTTAAGTTAGTCTAAGTGAGATCTGTAAATATTACTTCGTAGATCAATTTCATTTTTCTAGTCGCTATTAAGAACAGAAGGCTCACTCATTGTAAATATTCGCCTGTTAATTAGTTGTAAGTCCTCCTCGTGGAGTCTATTTAGCGTTCTAGTTGAAATATTGTCTCACGAGGACCGAGTTTGTCGAGTTATTTAATTATTTTGCATGATTTTCCTTGTTATTGCTCTCCCACGTGGAAGCTAGTAGTTTATTAGATATTGTAAAGCTCGTCAAACGTGGCCGGGTCACTTTTACACGACCTGTGGCCGTTCTTTCTACGAGGGAATTTATTCCCGATTGTTAAAATTATTATTTCTATTTCTTTTCTATTTTGTTGAATAAATTCTATTTTTTTTATTGTCAAATTCAAACGCTCGAGTCGTTATTTAACGTCCCGCTAATCCTTCAATTATTCCTGACCCCTCTCCGCGGTACTGTAGCTAGCCGACGCTTTACGTACCCGTAGGTTATATTTTGTTTATATTTTTGAACGTGGCGGTTATCCGCCTGGCGCCCAGCATATTTTTCAGGTAATTAACGTTGGCCAATTGTCGAGTGGACGGCTCTCGGAGGCTAGCATCCGGTCTAGTTCGAGGGCTAAATAAAATCCACGTCACAAATTGGCGCCCAACGTGGGGCCCTGAGAAAATTAAATTGTAGTTGTGTTGAATAATTATTCGCTTTTGGGTAACGGCTTTTCTGTTGCCAAGAGACTTCGGGTCAAATATTTAGTTTTCTCTGTCTACCGGAGAAGGATCAGCGGCGCGTATGCTCGCAGCGACTTTGTATTGAAGCCGTACCGCGGCAATTCTTTTGTTTATCGTAGCGATTCAAATTCCCTTATTTTATTCTTCGGGTATTTCTTTTGATTTACGAAACAATTTTGCGTTCGGGAATTGTTGAATTCTCTCGAGGGATTCGGATTTTTTTTCTACGTTTTGGTTAAATTAATGAATTAATTTTTTTTTGCCGTGTTCTCTCCGAGAGAGTAAAATACTCGATTATAGCGTAGTACAAAACGTTATATGCGCAGGGACACTGGATACGGACCCCTAAGCGTAATATTGAGAACTATTCGCTATTATATATGACCTGCTTGCTATTGAATTGTTTTTTTTTGTTTGTTTTTTTTTGTGTACTATTTCCCTGTGCATGCCTGGTGATGGATAAATTGTATCAGGTGATCGAATAGTGACGAACCGCGGTAACGAAACATACTGAGTACCAGTGAAGTCCTACCACAACGATCACCGGGGGAAACAACATTTAATTTTCAAATAAATAATCTCAAATAGCTAGCTAGCGAGGGTCTTGTCTAGAATCCAACGGCTAACATTATTCTATATTTCGGGTTCGTGAAACTATTCTCTAACGTGGGGGAAGAGCAAAGTCCAGACTCGACGGACTCTGAGTACACCCCGCGCCGAGGGGAATGTTTACGCGTCGTCATTGCGAATCGATTCGAAAATCATAGATGTCGCGTAAATTCACATTTTTCGTTCTGGCTGTAGCAGTGGTGCTCAGGCGTGGGTTCTGAGGACCATATGATAGCAGTGGTTATCAACTCACGGCTACCTCGACGAGCAGACTCGTCGAGAAGATAGAGTATAGCGCTTTGAGTATGTTTTAGTTTTTTTTTTGCGTATCTTTCGGGTTCGGGTTCGGGTTTAGTTTCGAGTTCGGGTTCGAGTTCGAGTTCGAGATTGCGTTTAGTTTGGCGATTAACTGCAAATCGAGTAAATTTTTTTTTAGAACCGTTATCGAGTTCTGTTAGTGAGTTCTGATCTTTCGTTTGATTTTTGTTTGTTGTTGGCAGAAAAGCCGAATTTTGAGTTCAGTTTTCGCGTTTCGGGTTATTTTTGGCGAAAAATTTTTTTTTTTGCGAACGTTCGTATTTTTTTTTTCTTTCGTTTCGGAAGTTAGTGGTGTCGACTGAGTCCTAGATTCCTCATCGAGTCATGGCGTCAATAGATACCCCGTACGGATGCGCTTTGTGGGATTTAGATCATGCGGAGTTATCCCAATTGCTCAGTTCGCTAAACGTGAGTACCACGGGCTCAATCGTTGAGCTTAGAGATCGGTATTTGCGGCATTGGCGACGACGTCAGGGCGAGCTTACGATCCCCTGGGAGCCCGAGGATGAAACGATTTTCGCCTCAGACGGTGGATCGCGACCGGGTGGTAGCCAGGAGCACCAGAGAAACCCTTCGCCGACCCGGGTTTCGTTCGCGACTAATTTCGAGTCACGACCGGTGACGACAACAACCACGAGCATCATCTACACGACAGCTCAACCGGTTATGTCGACCATCGCCGACCCAAGGCCTGCGAGGAGTGCACCGAGCTCACCCCCGAGGCCAGCGAATACACGCGCCGGTTTAGATGAGAACGACGCATATCGGGATTTTTATAGCGACCACGCTGCACTCCGGGAAATCCTAGCCGAGGAAAGACCCGAAGTGATGCCGCGACGATCCACAGCCAACCCGCGGGCGTTAACGGAATACGGTCGCGAGTACCTACGCGGTGCACAAATCGAGGTCTTACGCGACAACAGGCTCCAACAGCTAGAGCTAGAGGACCGATACCTTAGATCTGAGGGCCGAGCGCCTAATCGAACGAGGGGAAGGCCAGAAACAGTAGAAATTAGCGATAGCAGGGGCCAACAAGACCTCGAGGGTCTAGTACAAGAAGTACTGAGACGATTACCGCGGGAATCTCTTCCGAGAGGAGCGGTAGAACCCCGGGAAGATAGGGAACGTCAATCGCGCGTAGAACTACGGCCAACGGAAGGCCACACCCGCCGAGAGGTCGACTTCAGGCAAAACCGAAGCCTGTCGCCGGTAAATCCTCAACCGATCATTACCCACCCACCCTCCCACACTAGGCAACCCAATACGAGCGTGTGGGACGAACCGCACTCCGGTTGGGAAGACGTGACGACACCCGCGCGCTCTCATTGTAGAGACCGAGCTAAAGAGGTGGTCGAAGCGTTACGAAGGTGGAACATAAGGTTCGGAGGTAGTAGTGAACAAAGCGCGGAGGACTTTTTAAGCCGTCTCGATGATTGTAAGAGGTTCACTCCATTAAGCGGCAAAGAAGTGATACAGTCTCTGCCGATAGTATTTACGGGGATCGCCTCGGAGTGGCTACGACTCGAGCGAGATAGCTGGTCGAGCTACGAAGATTTCCGGCAGGAATTTAGAAGCTGGTTCGGCGACGAAACAGTAAATAAAAGATTCCGTCAGCAGGCCGCGCCGCGTACGCAGGGCGAAAACGAGTCGGTGACCGACTACTTGACCTGCATCCGGGGGTTATTAAATCGTATGACTAGGCCATACGCGTTGGAAGACCAACTAGATCTAGCATTCGAGAACCTTAAGCCGGAGATTCAGAACTTGTTAGACCGGAATCAAATATCTAGTTTTAAAGAATTAGCTCGGGCTGCCACTGCTAAAGCAAGAAATTTAGCATCCTCGCGGGCGTACAAGCCACCCCCACCCGCTGACGCCGACGAGTCGTACATGTCGGAGCTAGCATGTAAGGCTAAGGCCAAGCAAGCGAAGAAAGCCCAGGCACTCGCGGCCGTGTATGAGTCTGTCGAGACTGCGGAGGCACCGGAGGCGCCGAAGGCTAAGTCAGCTCCGAAGACGAAAACGAAGGGCGGTAAGAGTCAAGGGGGGGGGAAGATGGCCTTGGAAAAGGCCATAACAGAGCAACTCGCGGCAATTCAGGCAAATTTAGAGAAAAGAATAGAGACCGCGACCGCGAACCTACAGCCTCGGCAGGCTAATCCAACCGCTCCGACATACCCCGTAGACGCGAGGGTAGCTACGAACACCATGCCAACAATGGATGGTGGACCAGCGGTCACCTGTTTTAACTGTGATCGCAGAGGTCATATATGGAGGGATTGCCCAGCGCCGAGGGTTCGTTTTTGCTATCATTGCGGTAGAAAAGGCGAAATAGCGACTACGTGTTCGCGTTGTCATCCGGGAAACGGAACTGGGGGCTCGCGAACAGGGCAAGGGAGTCACCCCCAATAGAAAACCCGAGCCCAAATAATCCTTATACCGAGCCGGATGCAGAATGCTTTCCGATGCAGACTCTTGAACTGCAGCCACGCTGGTTTTTAACAGTCAAAATCGGGAATTCGAAGGTTCGCGCTCTAATAGACACCGGGTCTTCCAGAAGTTTTTTAGGAGCTTCGGGAAAGAAAATCGCCGAAGAAAATGGTCGGGCCTTAAGCAAACCAGCTTTTGAACGGGTTATACTGGCAAACGGCGACACCGAAGCAGTCTTAGGGGAATTTATCGTGCCGATTGAATTGGCAGGAATAACCCACGAGCTCGCGATTCGAATCCTCCCGTCGGTAGCGTGGGATTGCATCCTCGGTATGGATTTTATTAGATTATTTGAGTTAGAAATGTATGGCGGAGACGATACGTGGCGTCTAAAAGAGGGACCGACGGAAACTAATCCGTTTTTCGAGTCATTGGCAGCGACCACGGGGTCAACCAACGCGTGCTACGGCATAGCAGAGTTAACTTCAGCGGAGAAAACGGTACTGGAAGAGTTTTTAGAGAACGAGCTACCTGCGGTCACGGGCCCACTAGGATTAACAAGCCTAGCTGAGCATACCTTAGATACGCAGGGAAACTCGCCAATTAAACAAAGATATTATTTAGTATCACCGGTGGTACAAGCCGCGATCCATGCTGAAGTTGACCGTATGTTAGCCGAGGGCGTCATCGAGCCTTCACAAAGCGCGTGGTCGAGTCCCATAGTCATGGTCAAAAAGCCGAATGGCAGTTATCGTTTTTGTTTAGACTTCCGTAAAGTAAATAGCGTCACAAAGAAGGACGCCTACCCGATCCCTTATATTAACGGGATTTTAGATAAATTACGTGCCGCGAGGTATATTTCGACGATTGATTTGAGTCAAGCCTATCATCAGATTCCCTTGCACCCAGATAGTCGCGAAGTCACTGCGTTCACTGCACCGGGCAGAGGCTTATTTCACTTTACGAGGATGCCATACGGACTCACCGGAGCCCCTGCGACGTTTCAACGATTAGTTGATAAATTAATTACACCGGATATGGAACCACATGTTTTCGCGTATTTGGACGATATTATTGTAGTGACGGACAATTTTGTAAAACATATAGACTGGCTCAAACGCGTTTGTGATCAAATCGCGAGGGCTGGTCTAACGTTAAATCCCGATAAGTGTGAATTTTGTAGAGATGAAGTAAGATATTTGGGGTTCAGAGTTAATAACGAGGGTTTACAAATAGACCCCGACAAGATCGAACCGATTGTTAGTTATCCGGCACCCCGGAACTTGAAACAATTGCGACGATTTTTAGGGATGGCCTCGTGGTACCGCCGATTTATTCCAGCGTTCGCGGGCTCCTCGGAGCCATTAACGCGGCTTTTACGCAAAGATAGACGGTGGGAATGGGGCGAAGAACAAGAACAAGCGTTCAACGAATTAAAATCCGCGTTAACCTCAGCCCCGGTATTATCGTGTCCTGATTTTCGAGTACCTTTTGTAGTGCAGACGGATGCCAGCGATTTTGGAATCGGCACCGTTTTGACTCAGACCATTGACGAGGTCGAACGAGTCATCGCATATGCGAGTCGTACTCTTTCTGAAGCCGAGAGAAAATATTCGGTGACAGAAAAAGAGTGTTTGGCTGTAATTTGGGCTATAAAGAAATTTCGCGCGTACCTTGAGGGGTATCATTTCACGGTGATAACGGATCACAGCAGCCTCCGATGGTTGCATAATTTGCATAATCCGACAGGTCGGCTGGCTAGGTGGGCATTAGAGCTCCTGGAGTATGACTTCGAGGTCATACATCGAAAGGGAGCTATGCATCATGTCCCCGACGCGTTATCGCGCATGTACGAAGACGAGGTCGAGGACCTCGCAGCCGTGTATGTAGCCGCGATTAATGAAGCTCAAGATCCATGGTACAATAAACGCGTACAAGAAGTTTTAGAGGCCCCGAAAAAGTATAGAGGATGGTCAGTATTCGAAGGCCGACTGTATTATTTGCGGCCGAATCCGGTGACAGAACCGATTATGGAAGAACTGAATCCGTGGAAATTAGTATTGCCCGCCGAACATCGCGACCGAGCGTTTATCGAAGCGCACGAAGACCCGCAGGCTGGGCATCTCGGAGTCGAAAAGACTTATGCGAGAATCCGCGAGGATTATTATTGGCCTGGCATGTTTAGAGATATCGTAGTCGCGGTGCGACGTTGTCAGCAATGCCAGCAGTGCAAAGTCGAACAGGCTACACCAGCTGGTCTGATGGGAGATCGTGTAGTAAATCAGCCGTGGACAGTAGTCGCAGCTGACATAATGGGTCCGTTTCCTCGTAGTCGATCCGGGTACGAATATTTGTTAGTCTTCGAGGACTTGTTTACAAAGTGGGTAGAGTGCACTCCGTTGCGTAAAGCCACGGGGAAAAACATTATCGCGGCGTTCGAGGATTTAATTTTGTCTAGGTGGGGTACTCCGGAAGTATTCCTCACTGATAATGGCACTGAATTCGCGAATAAAGCCGTCGATGAGATGTGCGCCGAGTACAACATTGTACACGCCCACGTACCCCCGTATCACGCGCAGGCCAATCCGGTAGAGAGGGTGAACCGAGTCCTGAAGACTATGATCACGACGTATATTGAGACGGATCACCGAGATTGGGACGTGCATCTGCATGAATTCCGTTTCGCGTATAATTCTGCAGTGCATAGTTCACTGAAAGTAAGCCCGGCATTTTTAAACTTAGGTCGTGAACCGCGGCCTAGAGTGCAACTTCGACGCGCGGAGGAAGGTCCGGCGACTATTCCGGAACCGTGTCCGGCGAAGTGGGCTGAAAGAATGAACCGCCTACAAGAATTAAGAGATCTCGCGACCCACCATTTACAAAATGCACGCACTAGGCAGGCGCAATATTATAATCGACGTCACCGAGACGGTCACTATAAGGTAGGAGACCGAGTCTGGAAGCGAAACCGCGTCTTATCATCAGCTGCGAACTTCGTAGCTGCGAAATTAGCTCCCAAATTCGCGGGACCTTATATCGTAACGAAGGTAGTATCACCCGTCGTGTACGAGCTAGAGGATGAAACCGGTAGGACACTCGGTCGATACCATATAAAAGATTTTAAACCGTACATCGCCCCCGAGGTAGACGTCAATCTCAGCGAATCCGAAGAGGAAGACGCGTCTTCCGACGAGGCCTGAGAAAATAATTCGCGTTCGTGTATTCTGAGTTTTTGTAGTAGGTATTCGAGTGCTATTGGATCCGAGTGTTTTGTTTTCTTTTTTTTTGGTTCGGTAATTAAAGTTAAGGAAATAGGATTTTCAGGAAGCTTGAAAAAAAAAAAATATATTCGGTCAGTTCGGCGAATTAGTTTTTTTTTTTTTCTATATTTTTTTTTGAGTCGACTGCGCCGGCCAATTCGTAGTGGGACAATACTCCCAGTTATCTGGAGCTCATTAGGGGGGTTTTGGTTCTGTTTTTTTTTTCATGGTTTATAGAGTCTTGAGGACTCGGGCATTGACGCCCTGTATTTAGTTTCGTTTTGTTTTGTTGGTTCGTAGTCTCTTATTTTATTTGTTTTTTTTTTGTGTCATGTTTTTGGTCAAAATTATTGGTAATGAAATTACAATAGTCCTTTATTTTGCTATTTTTTTTTGTGTGGTTCGTTAGTTTCGAGCTTTCAGATATTAGACTCTTATTTTGATTTTGTTTTTTTTAGTGTTCGGGAAGTCGAACCCTTCCCTAAGTTTTTGTCTTTCTGCCTTCTGCAGGGGGAGAGTAGCGTGTGATGACTTAAAAATTTAACCGGGGGTTTTCATAAAATTACCTTCGTATTCCCTCCCCGGGGGAAAGTTTAGTTTGTTAAAGAGTTACGTTTAAGCCATCAGATCCAGACGGATCTGTAGACGTAAGACGCGGTGTGCGGCCGCCACTCGGAGTTCGGTCCATGGGTCAGTTTTGCAAGCGCTTCCGCCCCAGTGGTCCGTCTAAGGGGGGGGGAGTTGTAACATTGCATGTTACGACAGGCTCCTCACCCCTTAAACGACCTTAGCGGAGTGGATGAAAATGAGAGAATGAGTAGATAGACCCCGAGGTCCGATAGAAATTCCGAGAGGCGACCGTGACCGACTAAAGACTGTTGAGCATATTATTTATTCTTTTGTTTTGTTTTACGACTTTTCTCTAACATGTGGGAGACGAGGCCCAGCCGACGGCTAAGATACTGTGACAGAGACACACCACTACCGACGCAAGACGTCCCAGTATCGACTGTTTGGATCCTACTCGACGAACGCCACCCAAAAGCTTCGGAGGATAGTTAGTGGCCACGCTACCTCCTGCTAGTAATCTAGAGGACACGGGGGAGTGCCAAGGGCATTCTACAACGGGGGATATCGGTGGTGGAAGAGATTCCCGCCACCAGGAAGAGCCTGCATCCCGTGAGCCTCCGACGTAGCAAGCTAAAATCATCGTGGCGAACTTTGAATTACGCGCGTGGCGACCACCGGTCGCCATGCTTAAGGGATCCTTCGGTCGATACGAAAATCGATATTTGGCCGTAACACGAGGGCGCTGATTACCGGCGCCATGCGGTCTAGTCACTCTGCGTTAGACTAGCGTTCTTAGCACGTGTGCCTTTTGCTCGGTCTGCGTTATTGCGTTGATAAAAACTATCATTTTTTGGCGTTCGAACCTCGTGGGCTTACTAGAGTTTTTTTTTTGTTTTCTTGTGTTGAGTGAGTGTTTTTCCCCGAGGAATATTTCCCCCGTGGGATTAGACGATGGACTTTAGCCAGGAGAAGGCTTCCTTCCTCAGGTGGCTGGAAGACGGTAAGCGTTAGCCATTCTCACCCATGCTAATTCGAATTCGGCAACGGCCGTCAGCCATATTGCCTTGAGCAGCCACGAGGCTAATTGATATTCTTGGAATCGAATTAAACCGATCTCCGAAGGGTAGGCCGTCACCAGTGTCCCCGTGTATTAGAGAATATCGTTCGAGTCATTATTTTGTAGAGAAATATCGAGTATTATAGTCTGTTAAGTTCGGGTTTGATATCTGTCGTACACGAGTGCGACAGAGATAGTCGTAGTCAGTCACTGTCGCTCTCTCTTCCTCCCGTGGGGAGAGACATAGCTATTCGTTATTTGGACTTCGAGTCTTTGTTTTTCGGGTTCGAGTCAATAAAGAATTCTATTTAATTATTAGTCGCGTTATTCGCAGAGTTAGGTTAAGTTAGTCTAAGTGAGATCTGTAAATATTACTTCGTAGATCAATTTCATTTTTCTAGTCGCTATTAAGAACAGAAGGCTCACTCATTGTAAATATTCGCCTGTTAATTAGTTGTAAGTCCTCCTCGTGGAGTCTATTTAGCGTTCTAGTTGAAATATTGTCTCACGAGGACCGAGTTTGTCGAGTTATTTAATTATTTTGCATGATTTTCCTTGTTATTGCTCTCCCACGTGGAAGCTAGTAGTTTATTAGATATTGTAAAGCTCGTCAAACGTGGCCGGGTCACTTTTACACGACCTGTGGCCGTTCTTTCTACGAGGGAATTTATTCCCGATTGTTAAAATTATTATTTCTATTTCTTTTCTATTTTGTTGAATAAATTCTATTTTTTTTATTGTCAAATTCAAACGCTCGAGTCGTTATTTAACGTCCCGCTAATCCTTCAATTATTCCTGACCCCTCTCCGCGGTACTGTAGCTAGCCGACGCTTTACGTACCCGTAGGTTATATTTTGTTTATATTTTTGAACGTGGCGGTTATCCGCCTGGCGCCCAGCATATTTTTCAGGTAATTAACGTTGGCCAATTGTCGAGTGGACGGCTCTCGGAGGCTAGCATCCGGTCTAGTTCGAGGGCTAAATAAAATCCACGTCACAATGAATATATAGAATAGAGATAATCTATTAATGTGAATATAACTAAGAAATGAATCTAAGGTAAATTAGTTATATGAAAGATTCATAAAGCGCATCGAGTACGGGTAGAGATGTGCGATCTTAGGATTAGACATAACATTAATTAATCGATTTTAGTATCGTTTCTCTGGTGAATATAGGTTTATGAATAATATACTACAAAATTATTTGGTATCAGCAAGTATCCTATAAAGTATCATTCAATAATTTGGGTATAAACTGAGTGTATTGTCCCACACAGCACAAGATATCCGCGACACATCCTAATCATGCCCCACATATCCTATACAAATATCTCCAATATCAGCTGGATGTCTATGGTATATCGCATAAGACTTCGCACTGCATCAGACCTTTTCGACACGTCCTACAATATTTCAAATCTCCGCACGGATATTCAGAACGTCCTATCCCGAGCAGAAATTTCATGACGGCGCGATATTGGTCCAACGCTGCAGCCGTTAAAGAAATCTTAGCCAATTTGGAATGTAACGCTGTTCCGTATTGGACCGATGATGTTACATTGGGATCGGACCAAGCTTGAGTGCCGGCTGCGGACCAGGATTCCATGTTACGGTGGCCCAATATTGCCTGACGTGCTTGGGTAACTGGTGCATTTCTGATTCGGGCAGATATTGGCATCCATCCACGGTCCACGGTTATGGGGCCAGTTTACCATGCCTCGTATTCATTTGATAGGACTGACAGTACGCCGTGCGAGCACTGCCAGTAGTAACAAAAGATGGTAATAATATACTTATTCAGAATCAAAAAAATTAGAATTTAGAAAATTTCAGTTTCAGTTCGCTCGGTATTGTTCACACCAAGGCTGTGTTTCCCTTCTGGAATGTACATTAACGTAGTACCTCCATGAAATCACTTTTTTAAGAAATCTGTGAAACTTTGTCCACGTATTGATTGAGATGATATCTAATTGCCTGTGAAATTTCAAAGTGATTGACCGTACAAAACTGGAGATAATTGCAGTTGAAGTTGACCTGATATGCATGTATCTTATGAATCAAGCATACATCCACGACACGTACTTCGTCGTAGCGTCCAAGCGTAATTTCAGAATTTGATAAAAAAAACTATACGGGAGACTAGAAAAGCATTATACAAATATTCTGAAGAAATCTGAAAACGGTTTACCGTACAGTTTTCAAGATATAGCCGTAAAAACAATGAAATTTTCGGTAATATTGGAAATATCAGAGTAGTTCACGATGTTCCCACCCGTTCGTAACAGTATACGTCTCAACCCCAAAAGTACCTCTGGTGCGAAAACCTTTCGCCAAGTACAATAATGTGATCACTACCCCCAAAATAATCTACCAATGAAAATTACTCCTCAAAAAAAGTGATACTATAAAAATGTCTGCCTACAAAATGATTGAAATCAGATACAATTGCCAAGTGCATGTCCGCTGTACAATTATATAACAGAAGATATGAAAAAATTAAAATTTGGAGTACGTGGTACTTGGCGGGCCGATATTTCATATCACTTTAGGATTATTGACATGGTTTAATGGCTGTTTGCACATACTTATCTCTAAGAGGCCCGCCAAGTACCACTACCTCCAAATTTTCATTTTTTTTATATCTTCTGTTCTATAATTGTAAAGCGGACATGCACTTGGCAATTGTATCTGATTTCAATCATTTTGTAGATAGACATTTTCATAGTATCACTTTTGTTAAGGAGGAATTTTCATTGGTAGATTATTTTGGGGGTAGTGATCACATTATTGTACTTGGCGAAAGGTTTTTGCACCAGAGGTGCTTTTGGGGTTGATATCACCACTTTGTGTACAATTTTGCTTGACCACCTAATAATTGTGCTCGCTCGCTACGCTCGCTCGTTTGGGTATTCCTATATCCTCGCTCGCTTGTCAACGTTCTGTCAATTCTGTCGATGAGTAGCTCAATGCACGTACGCTATACATTTCATACCATCTCACACCCTTGATAAGCAGTAATGTTAAATGTGGTATTATAATATGAATACTTTTTCAAAAATTTTACTTGACTACCTAATAATTATGCTCGCTCGCTACGCTTGCTCGATCGGATTTTTCTATCCCCTAGCTCGCTAGGCTCGCTTCGTTGTCAACATTCTGCCAATTTTTTCGACAAGTATCTTCATGCACGTACGGTGATGCATTTCATACTATCTGAATCCCTTGATGAGCAGTAATGTTAAATGTGGTAGTATATTGTAACTTTATGGCAGTTTTGCGTCTACGCGAAACTGTCAGTTATTGTGAGTCTTTTGCTCAGAAAGAAATTCGGGACCTCTCTATCTAATTCTGTCTGATTACGGACTTTGAACGCCGTGCGTTCGCAGCCGTATTTCCGGTTCACGGACCTTGTGCACAAAGTGCACGCAGCCGTATTCTTTCCCTAACACCGGACCTTGTGCACTGAGTGCACGCAGCCGTATCCCGTCTATCCACGGACCTTGAACGCAAGGCGTTCGCAGCCGTATTCCTAAGCTGAAAGTGAATTTAATAGGACCGCGAAATGGCGGATAAGGGAACCAGCATCAAATCCTAGCTATACCTTTAAACATTAGAACATTTATTTAATTGAGTTATTTCAAATAGCGGTTGCAACCAAATTATTAACTAAATTTACAAGATTGCTTATCTACTAGTTTGATTTGACAGTTATCGAATGCGTGAGATTTATATCTCACGACTTTATGCAAGAATTTGTATAATTTTCATATGATAGTGATTTTAACAATTTTATAATATTGTGGGAAGATATGATTTGAATTCAAGCAATTTTTTGAATTTCTGAATCTTTCTAAGATGATATCGTTATATGGCTAGGCAGATCACCAGGCGCTTTGCCTATGGTGTCTGATAAGAAAGAGAGTTGTGAGTCAACCTAGCGCTTAGCCTACGATTGCTGTCGACTTGTCTGTCGAGGCACCTTATATACCCGCTGTGACGTCACACCGAGCTTCGCAGCTCGTCGAAAGTTCTAGCATCGTTCGAATTCGTTTGTAACGACTCACCGTATGTAAACGTACCAGGCCTATGTTGCCTGATACGTTACAATATTAATATAATTACTTTTTATAAAATTTGGCTTGGCTACCTAATAATTATGCTCGCTCGTACGCTCGCTCGATTGGGTTTTCCTATATCCTAGCTCGGTAGGCTCGCTCCGTTCTCAGCATTCTGCCAATTGTTTCCATGAGTATCTCAATGCATGTATATGTACGCTGATGCAGTTTATATCATCTGAATCCGTTGATAAGCAGTAATGTTAAATATGGCAGTATAATATAAATATGTTGAACGCACAAAGGCCTGAAATAATGACACACGCTATCATTCGTTGCTTTCCAAGCTCTGTTAAGATATGGTCTTGTGTGCATGTATTAAATATGATATATTTGGCCCATTGAATACACGAAAATATTTGAAAACGAATAATAATATATTAAAGTAGCTCATCAGCTTCATAAAAGTTGAAGATTTTTGAAAACTACAAAGAATCGCCGGAAAATATTGTTAGGTTTTTTGATCGCAATTTTTTGTTCGATTTAATGACCGTTTTAGTTTCTCAAAAAATCAATTTTGAAAAATCAAGATTTAACCCAGCGTCTTATGTGAAAATCCATAACTTTGTTGTAAATTTGTTGTGAATAAAGATTAAAATCTGAATTTTTGACTTAAAATATAAAAAAAAAAAATCAAAAATATTGACACTTATTTCATGACGATTCACCCTACAGTTCCGTGCGTATTACCAATAATCAGTAGAAATTGACGAGAAACGGGAACCGAAATCGACGTGGCAACGTCTGCTCGATCAGCTGTCACTTGACCGGAGGTTAGAGAGATTTGAAATTCTGGGTGTTTGATGGTGAATAAGGGGGGTTCAGTAACAAGTGATCGATATTAAATGTTACATTTATTTAACAAACATTTTAATGAACATTTGTTGAAAGAGGAATAATAATGAAGTATCTTAAGTATGAATCCGAACAATATTTATATAAAATCTATAAATAAATAAAACGGCATGTAATTTTTTCATACGTTGAAAATCAATTACGTCTTTGGTTGAGTTTCAAGCGACTCCGCAACTCCAAGTATAACCTCGATAATCCTCTTCGTGTTTGTTACTGTTGGATGGCCGTCCACGTCTTCTCGCAGTAACAGTTTCACACCCATACTTTTTCTTTCTCGATATGCAAATTGTAAATCACTTAGTGAAAGACCTGCTTTTGCAATTTTATGTATCATACTTTTGGTCATGAATTTCTGTAAGCATTCTAAGGATTTTATTCTATCAGGCATCTTCAAATCGAACAGTACCGAGCTCACAGACTAAGCATCATTTTTCAAGTCTTCTTTGGGAATTGGAATTTTATTGATGATTCTTTGCAGGGCAGTGACATCATTTAATGCATTATGCGCTCCCTCGTCAGACTCTGGGCCTAATATATCATGAGCAAGATCACATTGATTGAACTTTAGCTTATCCTTTTTTCGTTGAGGCAACCTCTTCTGAAGTGCCTGATAGGTGTCGACAAAACCGTGAACAACTTCGTTGAACTCATTCCATAAATCAGCTGCACGAATGTCCCTAATCAAAATAGGTACGTCGAAACGGAACCCATTGTGGGCTACGAGGATAACTGGCTTTCCCAATTTTCGCAGAAACTCGATAACCGCCAAGAGCGCAGCACCCATAGATATTGTTTCTACAGGGTCATTTTTATTATACATACAACCCCCGTGAATGGATAATTGTGTGATCTTAGTGACATCTGATGGGATTCCATTTTTCGGCATAATGAAAGCTTCAATCTCAGCATCATTGACCTTGGCAGCTATCTGACAAACTTCATTAGTTTCAATGTTCAGTCCTGTCGTTTCTAAATCGAAGTAAACGAATTCGGGATCGCCTGGTATTGTTTCACTTGCTAATGACTCATCAATGAAATCCCCAACACAATCCATAGTGCATGCTGTAGAGTACGATACTCCCTCTTTTCTCGTCAAGTTTTTATTCTTACTCGCTCTCCCCTGTTTCAACTCCTTTCTCCTCCTCTTATATGTTAGCTGCTTCATCCTCTCTGCTTGATGTTCGCGTCTAATATCTTTTATGTATCGGAATTTCTTAGTGATTTTCCCCGGGGAAACTTGACATTTTGAATTGATATCCATTATGTAACTGGTCCCTTCATTCTTCTGCGAAATAGCTGCATCTACACGAGAATTGTATCCCTCTGAGTTACTATAATGATGACTCTTCGTAGCTTTACTACAAATTATAGCATTTGGATTTTCGTTGATTTGTGTTGATCCACAGGGTGCTAATTTATCTGCGTTCTTCCAGAACTTTTCGAAAATGTCATCTAAAGATTTTCTGAGGGAATCGCCAGTAAGAGCTTTACCACCTGAGAGATACTTATGGAGATAGTTCTCAGGGTCATCCTTCCACTTGCACCAATCTCCACAGTTCTCATGCTCGTCAAATGCATAGGGAACAATATTTTGAATACTTCTCTTCGTACCTGACACGTCATTTTTATATTTCTTTAATGCACAACCGAAAGCGAACTTCAAGTGATCAATGACCTTTCTGTTCACTTTATGTTTCCACAGAGCATTATCAAATTGTTTGGTAGCATGATTAATATCAGACCATTTATTAACAGGATGTTTGCACTCTCGACCGATCGCAGCGATCGTCGAACTGTCGTCATCGCCAATTAAGGTACCGAGAGTTACATTTTCTTCCTCAAATTGTTCGTTCTTTGTTAGAATCTCGACTGCAATGCTAGGCTCCATTGCTTTTGCACTTCGATCCCAATTTCTTTGGCAGTTGTGATCCTCTGGAACATGTCCTAGCTGACATAATCTGCAAGTTTTATTTTTTGTGCCGCGAGCTACTACCTTGCCTGTCCCTACCCCAACAGCCGTTACACACCTATTTCAAAAAGAGGAATGGTGTGGATAAGATGGTGTGCAAAGAATAGGATAATGATGGATTTTTTCAGAACAATTCGTCAGTATTACAATCGTCTCGTCTTATTCATCTTCTGTATCGTTGAGTGATGACTATTCTATTTATTTACAATTTTTTTTACACAATTCAAATATTATCATACGGTGAATAAATTCACCTGAGAGGCTATCATAATTATACCCTGAACCACGCTCAGGCCAGGCACCATCCAGACTGAGTTTGATTGGCACTGGCATCCCTGGCTCCACTAGTAAAAACCTGTAAGAAAAGATTCATCCGATGGAATTCTCGTGATTTCAAATAAACAAACATGAATCATTCTGCGGATGAGAATTACGGGTCTTCGAGCGTCAGCCTCTTCTCCTCGTTCATGATTTTTAAACAACTCTCGTCCGCTAGTTCCTTTAGGGCTCGCCCTACAATTCTATCGTGATTCTTCATAGTGTTTGAGTGCACTGGTGGGATGTCACACGCTGTCAACACTGTATTGAATTGCTCCCCTCCGAATCCTCCATCAATCATACCTGTATTAAGTGGGGAAAAATAGTGAAACAATTGTGATTAGTCCATTTCTGGAGTATAAAACTGTTCATAATCACCTCGACTTACCTGCAGCTGCCTCGATATTTATTGAATATCGAGGGCGTTTTAGAGGTGTTTCATCGATTTTCGTCTTATTACTACTCTCCACTATCATGATCTGGCTACATTTTGAGCAATGGATTTTGAATACACTTGCTAGACCAATTCGGGATTCACTATCCACATGTCTAAAAGATATTGGAAGATTATATTTATTATACCACATTTGTTCTGCTAAAGTTGAGACGTTCATAATTCGCGAGCCCTCAATACAAGTCGATGTGGAGAGAGGTGGAGGGCTAGGTGGAGTTGGTGGCTCTGGAGAAGCCTTTCTCTTCTTCTGAGCGGCTGCGACTAACTTATTCCGCCAATCTATCTTATTCTTCTTATAGAATTGACCCTTGAATCGAGGCTGTGTTAACGCGTGCATTTCGACAATTATACTCGAGTGGGTTATGGCGTTCACTTCGCTCGCCCCCGCCTGTCATTTGAACGTACAGCATTGCCGCGATTATTTGCAAGCTAGTCAACTGAATAACTATTTATTGATCTTTTTATCTTTAGAAACCGAAAAATCTTAGAATTCTTATATTGATGACCTCTATAAATCATATTATTAATTTAGAAATAAAAACAATAATTTTTAGGAATTGTTTAATTCTTATACACTCAACGACCTTGGCCGTAGCTGATGAGCTACTTTAAAGACCTGCCACGTTGAATGAAATCTTTGTCACTTATCAATTTATGTTGTAGACTAAACTCTATGCGATTCAATAATCGTATACCTATAGCCGAACCTCAAAATTGCTCGCTTCATCATTTCATGAGAGATTGTTATAATTTCGCTCTCCACTTTGAATGTGAATTTTATCATAATAAGTAAGTATAGGAAGCATAAAAGAGAATGAAATTTGCAAAATGTTCAGATGTACAAATATGAACATAACTGACAGCTCTGTCTCGGGAGTCCGTCTGTCCGTAATTTCCGTACTCCGTGGTCTTGGGCAATGGATTCTCGATCATACGTCACTCTATGACGTCAACAGCGTTGAAAAGAGCGCCACCTAGCAGAGTACTTGAAGTATCTCTGCTATATAGTGGTGGCCACTCTTTCCTAATTGTCATCCGCATAGATTTAAGGATTATTTGGTCTGAAAGAAAGGGAGACGAACAATTTTCAGACGAAACGGGTAGTCAGAAACTTAAGTTAATCATATCTCAGCTTTCCTATCACTGATTCAATTGAAGTTGGTCTCAAATAAAGGGCTCTCCGTGCCTACATTCTGCGATAATTATTTGAATCCCCGGAATATCGCGAAGAGGAAGAAATTAGGAATATACTGTCTCCCCACCCCACTGGTTTGCTCCCGTTCGGGTATATAGACTCGTTGAGTCTCGCGCGGCGTATACTATAGACATATACCTTATATGATATATATTTTTTTTTATTGTACTTGGCACGGGACTCTACCGAGTCTCTTGATGTGTATACGTTAGCTATTTCGTGTTGGTGCTCGGCACGGACAGTTGAAGCCAAGAGTTTTTTCTCGCCGGCATCATGTTATTCACACTTCATGCATGTGCATAGGACAAAATTTTTGGCTGAGATTGTCGTGGAGGTACTACCTTAACCGATTATGTTCGTCACGCATTTAGTTTGTATACCGTGTGTACCCCTACCTGATTATCAACTAACCGCCTACATTATTCGTTACGCACGACCCTTCTCTGAGAAAACTTCCAGTTTTTTTTTCTAACTACGAGGGGATTTGAACTCAAGAACGCACGGTTTCTCATATTACGGATCGCTCGCTCTATCTACTACGCCAATTTGTCGCATGAGTTCAGTATCAATACCCCTTTTTGTTAGTTGTGACACACCGCGCATTTGAAATGGGTGTTTTGAGCCCAATCTTGTTCCGAGATTCTGGGCCGTGGTATGACCACTGCATGGGCTGCTGGTTCAAGTTTGACCTCAGACGAAGATTGTCAACCACGCTAAAACTTCTGCAACGGCTGCTAGCTCAAGTTCGATCTCGGACCGAGATTGTGAACTACAGTATGACCGTTGCATAGGCTGCTGGTTCAAGTTCGACTTCGGACCAAGATTGTCAACCACGGTTACGGGGTATATCTTCGGCAACGGCTGCTAGCTCAAGTTCGACCTCGGACCGAGATTGTCAACCACGATATAACTTGTGCAACGGCTGCTAGCTCAAGTTCGATCTCGGACCGCGATTGTGAACTACAGTCAGACCGTTGCATAGGCTGCTGGTTCAACTTCAACTTCGGACCGAGATTGTCAACCACGGTATATCTTCAGAAACACGGAGAGACCATTTTGGTGATGATTGTTGAAAAATTGGCACTCATTTTTAAAAAAGTTGGTAAAGTGACGACAAAGCATGATTTTCAGTAGCGCTTTGTTCTGGACAATAGTAACGGCTCCTGGCAACGTTTCGAAATGATGAATATTCCAGCTAAAAAAAATGGGAAGCTGCTGCGAACATTGTTGGTATCCACTGCTATAAAACTTGGGAACTCTTACTCTGATGTGGCGATGGTTGTAAATGATCACTAACAATGAAATAAAATTTTGGAATCAATCAAAATATTTTCAGTGCACACTCATATCGTGTAAAGTACCCAAACTACTACTGAAGCTAGAAACTGTTACTATACTCCGCATGCTGATCAATTCCTCGCATATAAGTACTCTTTAGTTTGTATACTGGCATTGATTGACAAACCATTACAGTGCAGTTGAAGAACCAGTCCAAATACCGTTGGTTAACAATTACAAATCGTCTACCAATGATACCTAGGAATGCTCGTAACAGTCGTTATTGTGATATTCATTATAAACGTAGTATTAATTATTTTACCGTGAGAAAAAATGGGTACTGAAATAGGGCAGATTGAATATTCCAAATTTGTTTCTCAATATCTTGACACTGAAATCCATTTTTTGGAGATATAATATTTGCCATTAGGCGACTTGGTCATAAAGGTGGAAATACACCTTTGGCCTTTGACAGGATTCATCATGGTCTTTTATTGGATAAGCTTAGCAAGTGTGGTTTGCGGGGGGATCTGGTTGCCCTTCTGGCTTCCTATCTCCGGGGACGCAAACATTACGTCGATTTCTGCGGTCACAGATTCGATCCATTTGTGCCCACTTCTGGTGTTCCGCAGGGCTCTAACCTGGTGGTCCGTTTCTGTTCATTATTTTTATTAATGACATTATTCAGTCATTGAGCTGTGACACTTTATTATATGCTGACGATCTAAAAATTTTCTGTGTTGTCCGTTCTCCCCCCGACTGCTTAGCTCTCCAGCAGGACCTTGAAAGGGTATCTGCTTGGTGCGCCAGTAACCATCTGCCACTTAAGGGGACATATGCACCTCAAACTACGAAATTAGAGGTAATTTTCAAAGAAACACAGTTGATAGGAGAATACATTTTATTCATTGTAGTTTATCCCTAGTGTAGGGTCATCTTTGGGGATTATTTCCCTGGGTGAACAGATATCGTAACTATTCTAGGAAGGCCGCTTCAGCTTTGTAAAGGTGTCGTCATGTTTTTGCGACTGCATCACGTTGTGCACGATTGCGATGCCATCTTTCATCCGAAATGATTTAGGTTTCGCATGAATGAAGTGGATAGTTATGCACATGGATTCCACCAACAATATGTGAAATTCGAACATTTTTGATACATTTTGTCATCCCATATTTGGTAGAGTACTCATGATCACTAGTTTATCGATTGTGGAACAAAATTCTGAGTGAAATTTCTAGGTATTATAGGTGGAATCCATACAGGGCAATCATATCAAGTAGCCTACGAAATTCGGATCTTGAGAATTGACTGGTTCGCGAGATATCATGCACAAACGGAAGAATATTAGAGTTTCGAGAAAAACGCTGTTGAAAATCACCCTCGCGCTATTTGTTGTTTCGAATAGATTTCACGAACTTACCTTGTCTAAAACTCTCCAGCAGCATACATTGGCCCTTCCTGAGTGTTGGATGCTTCATCAGCATCGAGTTTCCTTTTTCTCCTACTTTTCCGGGCTTCTTTCGTAGCAGCTTGAGCCATGCGCTCTGCGTCGGCTATGCGACGGTCGTCTGCGACCTGCAGTCCCATTCTTGCATTCCGGCCGGGGATCAATCGCATTTTCTCCATTATCTGGAAAAGTGATGCGCGTCCGCCATTGAAAATTGCCGAGGAAATGTATGCTGCGATTTTGACTGATGTACCACCCGAAAAGCCGGTTTTCGGACACATTGTCCAGATGAGGTTGTTCAAGCTTTCGTTAGAGTTTTTGGTGCGGCCTCCAACGCACCTTTTCAGCAGATCTTGCTTGGTCAGATCGACAAATATTGGCCGAATAGCTGCCATTATTGGTGCAGGTAAAGAATTTTTGTGCACTGAAATATTAGGTGTCTGAGTGGCTAAATTGCGCTGCCACCTGCACCAGCTTTCCTGGCCCTGGGGGCAGAGTCGGTGTTGTGGATTCTTATCTGTGGACGATCGATGGAACCAAATTGACCAGATAGCACGTGACATATCATCAGCTGATTCTTTGTGTTCCCTAATAGCGTTGCCGGGAAAGCTAGTTATTTGATTTATGGCCGCATCTGTGAGGCGGCCTCTACCACCTAAACTCTTTCCATCGGACAATTTTTTGCCGCTGAAGTCCTTCTTCAGCTTTCGTAATCTCGTTCCCATTCTCTTTTGGACGTGCCCCGTGCATTCGATCTTCTGCACCTCTGTCTCCTCATATGCGCAAACCTTTTTGATTGTGGTGAAGGTCTTGCTGTCACCATCACCGATGTAGCCTGTGTAACGTACACCCTTAGTTTTGCACGAACGCTGGAATATCCGTAACATTCCATCTACCTCCATCTTACCAGCGCTGCCTGTGTAATTGGCACCGCATAGTGGCTCGTGTTCTCTTTGACATTTTAGAAATTCGTCAGTATGTTTCATACCTTCCCATCGTTGACAGGCTTGGCAGTAAGATGACAGGACCTCCAAATCGATTACTTTGCCAGACTCAGCACCGATGATGGTGCACACACCGTGAAGGGAGGAGTAGCCTCGTTTACGCCATGTACCATCACCTGATACAATAATGTCCAAAGAATCAATAGAGTCATCTACGTTTCTCGAGTGCTCCAACTCTTCTGTTACTGCTGCTGACATAGAGTCTTCAGCTACTGATTTGGACGCTAGCAACATTTGACGAATAATTTTATCGTATGTAGGTTGCTGCACTGGAGATGGAAGATCCATAATACTGCGAAAGGTACGCAGTCCTGTTTGGCCTAGCCCAATCATCCTCATAGCAAGGGCACTGCGGCGATTCATTTCGTATAGATTGCGTTTTTCCCCAATTATTTTACAACTTGTGCTGGATTCAATATCGTTGCACGTGTAGCATACAAATTTGAAATTCGATCCCAATCCCCTTACTTGTTCTTCATAAATTCTAAATTTACCACTACACTGCGCACAACGTAGAAAGTTCTCGAAATTTTCGAACAGCAAATTTATATCGATTAGTCTATAACCGTTGAAATTGTATTTTGACGGTCCCGGTTCGGCCGCATCAGTACTATTTCGACTCCGACTTAATTTCCGAAAAGATGCATTGGTAGAAGAGGCTGAACTATCAGCTCTACCCGAAGTGTGCTGATTACCATGAAATTTAGGCTTTTTCGATCTCATAAACCTCTTCTTTCCGCTTATACAAGTTCGATTGGACATTATTGAAATACGTACTTTGCTACATAGAATGAGAAAAAATGCGCAAAGAAGGATTACCGTAGACACAGGATATGAATAACAAAAAAAAAAAAACGAATGAAGAAAAAAAAAGAATAAATAAAAAAAAATGAATAAAGAAGAAAAAATAGCACGACGTCTCTTATCCACGTGTTAGTAGCTGCATTACTATACTTATGTTCACGACTCCGTTCACGCATCATTTTACTATTTCAGCTATATCTTTTAAACGGATGAACATATCAGTATGGAGTTTGTGGCAAAATGTTCTTTAAACATGAGAGTACCAAACGCAAAAATAAAAAACTAAACGATTTTTTGTTTTTTTTAAGGTGTATATGTCCCCTTAATATCAGCAAGTGTAAGACTATGTTCTTTTATCGAGGTAACTGCGCCACTCACTTTGACTATCAGCTGAATGGGTCCGCTCTTGCCAGAGTCTTCTCTATCACCGACCTTGGCATAACTTTTGATTCCGGATTTCTATTTTCTGAGCATATCACGCAGATGGTTAGGACGGCTACTAAGATGCTTGGCTTTTTGTTCCGTATCTGCAGGGATTTCCGGGACCCTATAGCTATCACGACTCTGTACTATGTTTTTGTCCGATCCAAGCTAGAATATTGTTCCTTGATTTGGTATCCGCATTTTGCCAAGGATCTTAAGCAGGTTGAGGGTGTGCAGCGGAAATTCCTAAAACACTTAGCGTTTAAGACCGATTCAGTCTACCCTGCTCGTGGTGTTGATGAGGTGGCTCTGTGCAATAGATTTAGTGTACCCCTACTTGCTGCGAGACGCGACGTGGCTGCAGTGTCGTTTGTCAGCAAGCTCTTGTCTGGTGCTATAGATTGTTCTGGCCTCTTGTGCTTTCTTTCTTTTCGTGTTCCGCGTCTCTATGCCAGAGATCGCACGTTTTTCTATATTGACAGCGGCCAGAGCAACCTCGCGCGTCGCTGCCCGATTTTTCTGGCATGTTCCAAGTTTAATAGAGTGGCGGATGTATGTGATCCCGGGCTTATGCCGTTGCGCGCTATTTCAAACAAGGCTCAAGTGTTCTTTTTAGACCCGATACGTTGGTGTGAATATTAGTTATTGCTTGTGTGCTGTCTCTTATTTCCAGGTCGCTTCTTTTTTACTTTTACTTTTACTCTTACTCTTAGGCGCTTATTTTATTTTATTGTATTTTTTTATTCTAATTCTTTTATTTTTTATTGTTATTATTGTTGTTTATGCCTTGTTTTTTTATTATTTCTTAATGTTTTCGTCGCTTGTATGATGTTCGCCTTCCATGTAACTTATTATATGCCCTGCCTTGGGTTCGCCTGTTGGGCAATGTTTTCTAAATAAATAAATAAATAAATACATAATGTTATGATTTTTATGGTTGATAATTTAATATCGCTGTCTTGGTCGTTAACAATTTCAAACGATTCGAAGTGAGGATTGTACCGTACTGTTCGACACCGTTTAGCAGTCATACATGATTTAAAATATTCCGCCGAAATTATGTTATCAATCATGTAAAACTTTGGATCGTAAGAAGGAAGCACGAGAATCGTTACTTTTACAAGCTGTTTACTTTTATGAACAATCCAATTAGCAAACGAAATCTTATTTGGCAATCTTGCCGAAAGGCATTTTAAATCTGGAAGACTATTAGTCGTCTTTTCAAAAGATGGACCAATTTCTATCAGCGGGTATGACATACAGTACAACCTCTCAATAGTGCCACTTCCCCTAATCCGTGCTCGGGCGCTTCCTCCACTACCATACTACACTCCCGGCGTACAATAAGGTCCGAAGGTTACACTTTTCCTTCACAAGCGTTTGTGGTCAGAGTGGGGGAACCGAGATTCTGAGAAATGTATTCTTCTCACAGCCCATGAGCGGCACTATTGAGAGGTTGCACTGTATTATTGGACATGAATCTATAATTCATCTTTAATTGATTTTTCAGAGCAATCGTATGGCAAACACTGACTCGACTTATCGAAACTCGTGATGTTATTTTTCCATCGTCATGATTGCTTTCATATCTCATTGAAGAGATTTTCCATAACGGTCCCATAAGATACATGATTCTAGGGTAGTGAATAAGAACATAATGGTGTTTTGGTTGAAGGCTGTTAGGGAATAATTGTGACAATAGAGACAAATATTCTTCAATTAATGTTTCTAGCAATTCACAATGCCCTGGTATTATATAGGAAAATCCACGGAACCTTTGATTTTTTCAAAAAGTGTGGATTGATTTTTTATTTTGAAGCACACTTTTTAAACCCTTTTGGGCATGTTCTTTGTAAACTATAAGTGAAGAATATACTCGCGTTACTCATTTCTATTGATCCCTTAAAAAGTTACGGGGAAAAATTGAGAATTCAAAATATTTTTCGTTTTCCAAATCATGTGTCGTAAGGATTTTAGAGCACCGTTGAACCGATTCAGGTCATCTTGGATTCATTTTCTTCAGAAAACAAATCCTCATGATGTGAATGTAGAAATTTGGAAAATTTTTCGTTTTGGCCAAGTTATTTAAGAAATGAGTGATAATAATTTTTGCAAATTTGGTAAATTGATCATAACTTATGACATAATTTTTTATTTCAAAATCCCTACATTTACAAGATGAGGAATGGTTCACCGGAGAAAATAAGACATCAAGAGATTGAATTGGACGAACGGTGTGCCAAAATCCTTACGATACATGATTTGGAAAAAGAAAAATATTTTGATGTGAAATGAACTTTGGGTATGAAATAAATTGATTTCGGACTATGACAATTTCTCGAAAAGTCGCTGTACTGGTCCCCTTAATTTCATTGTTATAACTTATAACATGTTTTTTTTTTTATTGATTTCATGATACATCAAATTATCAAAAAGAAGTTGGCAGAAACTTATCAAGATGATTTAAGAACGTGAAATGAAAAAAAAAAAACATATGATAATAAATAGTTTCAGGACGATATTCATAGTCAGGTTTTGAGACCGGACTTCGTCAAGACTGCACTCTTGAATCGGCTTCAGATACGACTTTATTGGCGCAGAGCCGGTTTCGAGACTGTCTAGAACCACGCCGGTCTTAAGACCGGACTATGAATCTCGGGATTAGTGTTTGTGGTTCAATACGTTCAAAATGAAAAACTCTTGTAATCAAAGATAACATATTTATCAACAATGGTAAATGTAACATACAATGATTAGTGTGACATTAATATACCTATTATATGATACCCAACGAAATAACAAAGTGATTAGTCATTGTTTCATAACATTCACAATAATGAAAAAACAACAAATATTTTCGTAAGTCATACTTACATCTGAACGCTTTTGGACTTGCTGATTTTTTTTTCTCTCTTGTTATTTTATTATTAGAATGAACATTCCGAGTACCTCTCATTACTTTACTAGTTGTTCTCGTTTTATCTCCTTTCAATGTGGGAATACATTTTTTACTCACATGACTACTCAGCCTTGTCTCTTTTCGTTTTGGCTTTTGTTTTTGAGATTTATTTGTATCAGGTTCAGACGGAACTTTGCGATCAGTTTTTTTCCTAAGAGGATTCTGCTTCGTGATAATTTTGGATCGTTTTCGAGAGTTTACCGAATCTCTGAAGTTCCAACTGTTTGGTTGTAGTGGAAAGTGCCCACAAGACGGATCATATAATTTGTTAGCCATGCAATATGAGCATGAGAATTGCTTCAAAAATGATTTGTTCATGTCACTTTTCGACCATGTGATTTGAAAAATCTTTAGAGTATTAGGAGCTGGTTTCAGAGAATTAGGGTCTTCAAAATCGATACTTTTAATATCGGACTTTAATATTAGAAATGCTTTAATCTTTGAGTTGTTCGAATTGATAGTATTGACCATGTCTTCGGCAGAAGTAATGTCCGATCCTTGCGCAACTATTCGATCACATAATCCTTCGACTGTTCCACCCATTCCATCTGCAACACTTTTACCATGTCCGGCGGACGTAAAATTCCAAGTGGCATGATGCAATTGTTCATTACGGCAATGTTCCGTGAATAAATGAAAATTCGTCTGATTTTTGTACTGCGTAGATAGGCCATCACTTTGGATGTGCATAGTTGTTACGTCTGGTACAGTATCTTTGATCAATTTAAAAACAGGATCCAGATGAGCCCATACTGATGCAGCATCATGTCTGAGACACTCACTTATAGAACAAAACGATATTTAAATGTTCAAATTGGTTGATACGTCTTTATAAAAGAAAGCTCCAGTGTGCAATGATAATTGCTTTTTTGATGCACCGTAATGTGCACTTGGGATTTCTTGATGGCACTTACAAACCCAATTCTTTGGATAGTCGATTACAAGGAATACTTGATTTTCTTTCAAATCTACATTCATACATTCAATTGCTTCATGTTGATGAGTAGTAATGTAAACATGCTTCAAAAACTCTGGTATTTGTGAATTGACCTCTCAAATCAATTGGTTAACTGTGGAGTCAACTTCAAGTTTCGACGTAATTTTAACGTTATAAGTAAGCCCTTTTGCGCCAGGCCTGCTTATTTCCTGCGTTGACCATTCGTAGTACCATTTAGGTTCGTCACGGGATTGTGATAATACGCTTTTCATTTGACATTTTTTGCACTCTCCAAAGAAACATTCTCTACTGAACATATCACACATTCGCGATTTCCCAAATGAATTGACAGAAAGGCTGGATAAGATTTTAAATTCAAACAATTCCGGAGGAAAAGACCCATATTGGCATGAGATTTGCAAAGACAAGTATATCTCCAGCTTCTACTCTTCTCCAAATTTCAATTACAAGTTATCCATCGAGTCACATGAATATTGCTTTCTTTTTTTGACATCTTTTTTTGTTATTGTATCACTAACCCCTGGAGCTATTAACGAATTTTCATTTTCTTCTAAGAATTTTTGAACTCTGAGCGATTTTATCTTTGGCCAATTTTTTTTTTAGTATTGCTACTTTTAAATTTGATACATTTAAAATTCTCATACTTTTTCACAGAATAATTTGATACAAAAGGAGACATTCTACGCGTTCTCTTATATTTTCTCACTACTTTCCCAGTTGAACATTGAGTGAATATTGATCTCTTTTTTCCATTTCTCAACAAAAGTTGTCTATCGCGGATTTGGTTCTGTAAAACCTCGAATTGCACTGAATTTTCATGTACTTCACGACCACCAGCACTTTCCACTTTTTTGACATTTTCCAAAATTTCATGTGGCTTTCCATGCTCACGTAATAGTCGAAAATATTTGTTTTCCCATTGTTAACTATATTATTTGACTTTTCATTTCTTGTTTTAATTTACTCATTTTTCTACGTAATTTAGTTCGCGTCTTCTTAGAGTATTGATTTTTTTCGGTTGTTTTGAATCTGGTTTCGCATGTTTCTCAAATGCTTTTCCATCACTTAGATCTTGTATATTGACAATCGATTCATCGGGCACACTTATATTTACCTTGTTATTAGAACTGGACTGAAACAATAGTATATTGTGTAACAAGGGATGAAACAGTGTGAATGCAGGCCAGCGTGAAGTTGTCAGCCCGAAGCCGAAGGCGAGGGCTGACATCACCCGTGCCTGCATTCATGTTTCATCCCGTGTCACACACTATGTTTTTCATAACATCTGCAAAAAACTTCAGGTTTCAAATTGCTTCCCTCCCATGGGAAGCAAGCAACTGCAAGGGACAAAAGCAGTTGCTTTCTTCCCATGGGACGAAAGCAACGCTGCTTTCACACCGCTAATACATTGAAATCGCGATTGAAGCATACGTCATAGCTTTTAGCGGCATTCGCATAAAATTAGCTTGTTTCGACTCGCTGAACAGGCGCTGAAAGCTGACGTTTCAAAGCAGATGTTATGAAAAAGTTTTTTTTCACCTAGTAAACTTTTTCCTACCGTAAAGAAACTCGTATTCTTGTAGTAAGAATACCAAAATTTATTTCCCACATCAATACGTACACTGACTGTCACAAAATTTCGTATCCCTCTAAGCATAATACTAAATGGACTTCGACCTTACTTGATTGGCATAAATTCATGGGTTCATAACATTTCTTGCAGAGATGATGAGTCCCATTCGTGCAACTTTTCGCGTACCCAAGAATCCAGATAATTTTTGAATTAACACGTAAAATATTTCTCTAACGATACGATTAGGCAATTCACAAACTAACACCTGCTTTTAACCGCCAAGATACGAAAAAGGAGATGAATGATGGCGCCACGATTACGGTTGCTATGGTAACATGCAGCGTGGTTTTCGCCTCAGCATTATATTTGATATTACTGTAGGAACGATACTTGTATCCCTCCAGTAAGAATACGTATACTTACTTACTTGCGGGCCATTTATGAGTGAGTGTAAGAGTATTCATTTAGGTCTATGTATCATTTGTTTGATACATATTGCTATAGTGGCCCACCAAGTAACACTTCCTAAATTTTTTTTTCCTGATTTTTTCCCCTGTAATTATCAAGAGCTGATTGAGTGAACGAGCGTAGCGAGTGAACGATACAAGACTATTCAGTTTTGTGTTCTTCTGTGGTAAACTTTTGTTATACAGAACACATGTACTTGGCAATTGTATCTGATTTCGAACCTTTTGTAAGTAGACATTTTCATAGTACCAATTTCGTTGAGGAGGAATTTTTGTTGGTGGATTTTTTTGGGGGTAGTGACCACATTAATGTACGTGGCGAAAGGTTTTTGCACCAGGGGTGCTGTTTGGGGTTGATATCACCACTTTTTGTACAATTTTGCTTGGCTACCTGAAAATTGTGCTCGCTCGCTACGCTCGCTCGATTGGGTTTTCCTATATTCTCGCTCGCGAGGCTTGCTCAGTTGGCAGCCTTCTGCCAATCGTTCCTATGAACATCCCAATGCATGTACGGTAGGGTGGCAATATTTTTCCGCCTTTTTTTGTTTTTTCGAGCTCACATGAAAATTTGTTAGTTTGATCCATTCTAGGAGGCCTCTCCAAATTTTAGCTAAATCAAAAATTTCGTAGAGGTCGCTCAAGAATTTTGAAAATGTCAAAATTCGACAAAATCGATTTTTTTTTTCATTCTCTTCACTTGCTCACCAATCCAATCTTTCCTAGGTAGATTGTAGATAAACATACTGAATTTTCAGGAAAAAATATTAATATTCAAAGGTCGCTCAAGAATTAAACGGAAAAAATTATAATAAACTTTCAATGGTCTTGAGCGACCTCTAAATCTCAATATTAGGACTAGATCTTTTCACAACTACTAGTTTGGCGTAAAATGATTTGATTTTGATAGTGAGCATCTTCGCGATCAAAAAAATATAACAAAAAAAATAAATACTCAAAATAATTACATTTTTCTTGATTTTTTTTTTGTTTTATACCGTGAATATTCGGTGAATTTGAACGATCCCCTTCCTACGACCAAACCAACACAGGCGCGCACCGCGTGCGTGAGGCTCGGCGGGCGGGGCTGAGCGACCAGTGGTGCTTCTACCGAATCTTCCGCGCTAGGCCGAGTCCGCATAGCCCACCTCGATACTTAACCTAAAAAGCAATCATCGCACTGAACACGGAAAAGAATGAACGCGAATAAAATGAATTTGCCTGATGTGAACATTTATTTTCGAAATTTATGAACGAATTTAAAATCAAATATTAATCAATTGGATTTAAGTATTGATTATCAGTGTTTAGGATCGATATTTGAGACGAAGTGGAACAGGTAAGTGAAGGGTAAATCATTGAAGACAACATGGTCAAAAATTGTTTTATTTATTGATTTATTTATTTATTAACAGAAAAATGAAATTTATCAACGATTATTGGTTAATCGAGGAATCCATTGCTGTTGAATTATGGCGTACGTCCAAACTTATCAGAGATTGAATGCTTGGGAATCGAAGAGAGGCTACCGATGAGCCACTGTCGAACGTAGTAGACTTTTACTCGAACCATTTTTATTTCTCAACGACTACCTCTATCGGAGACCGAGTGCTGACATGTACCTCAGCGAGGCTTCATAACGTGCGGAGGGGCTTTGTCGCAGGAGTTTGTAGTGCGATGAGGTAGCGTACAAGGAGCTTCGTTGCAAGCATTTGTAGCACGTCGACGATATGCAGTCCTTCTCTGGACTCTGGCGAAGCCTTGCCGCACAAGAATTTAATGGAAAATGCTCGCTGACGCACTGCGAACTCTTGCAACGCAGCTCCTGGTACGCTGCCTCGTCGCACTAGGAACATCTGCGACGAAGCTCCTCTGCCTGTGACAAGACATGAACGTTGAATGGTCGCCAGACGAGTAAGAAATGTTTGATGAATATCGTCGACGGGCTACGAACCCTGGCAACGAAGCTCCTCGTACGCTGCCTCGTCGCACTAGGAACATCTGCGACGAAGCTCCTCTGCCTGCGACAAGACATGAACGTTGAATGCTCGTCTGACAAGTAAGAAATGTTCGATGAATATCGTCGATGGGCTACGAACCCTGGCAACGAAGCTCCTCGTACGCTGCCTCGTCGCACTGGGAAAATCTGCGACGAGGTTTCTTCGCCTGCTATGAGACATGAACGTTGAATGGTCGTCAGACGAGTAAGAAATGTTCGATGAATATCGTCGACGGGCTACGAACCCTTGCAACGAAGCTACTCCGTACGCTGCCAAGCCTCGCTGACGCTGTTGCTAGCTCTCGCTTCTTCGATCCCTGCTTGGTTCTCGATCACTCTTCGCAGTCTGTTGCCTGAGGTCAGCTTGGACAACGACGCCGGCGATATTTCTCCTCAAGAGTTAGCGGGCGATCAGTCATTGGGTACGTAGGATACAAAGTTAACGGACATCAAAAGACTCACAAGACTTATAAATTCTCATGATAGTCAGTTATACTCTCGCCTTGCTGTTTCAGAGGAAGTAACGATGTCCTGGGATGGCAACATCTTCTTCAACGAGTATGAGTTTATTCTTCTCAGACACGTGATTTACGACGAACTACAAACTCCTGCGACAAAGCCCCTCCGTACGCTCTGAAGCCTCGCTGAGGTACATGTCAGCACTCAGGTCTCCGATAGAAGTAGTCGTTGAGAGACGAAAATGGTTTCAGTGAAAATATACTACGTTCGACAGTGGCTCATCAGTAGCCTTTCTTCGATTCCCAAGCAATCAATCTCTGATAAGTTTGTGCGTACACCATAATTCAACAGCAATGGATCCCTCGATTAACCAATAATCATTGATAAATTTCGTTTTTCTGTTTCAGACCTAAGGACGTGGCCTGTGGGTGGCAGCCTTATCCGCGATGACTTCATTCTCCGCATCGTACTCTGATCAAATGATTCATTATGTTATTATTAAACTAAAGTTAACACAAACACCGAAAACTTTCTCACGAATTCTTAATTTTCATTAGATTGAATACTAGTATTCCGAACAGATGTTTTGAATAAAATCTAGGTCTGAAAATAAATGAATCAATAAATAAATCAATAGATAAACCAATTTTTGACCATGTTGTCTTCAATGATTCACCCTCCACTTACCTGTTCCACTTTGTCTCAAATATCGCTCCTAAACACTGATAATCAATACTTAAATTCAATTAATTGATATTTAGTTGATTAATCTTAAAATAAATGTTCACGTCAGGCGAATCCATTTTATTCGCGCTCATTCTTTTCCGTGTTCAGTGTGATGATTGCTTTTTAAGTTAAGTATTTATCGAGCTAGCGTGGATGGGCTATAGTATTTATCGAGTTAGCATGGATGGGCTATACGGATTCGGCCCAGCCCGGAAGATTCGGTAGAAGCACCACTGGTCGCTTAGCCCCGCCCGCCGAGCCTCACGCACGCGGTGCGCGCCTGTGTTGGTTTGGTCGTAGGAAGGGGATCGTTCAAATTCACCGAATATTCACGGTATATTCATCACTTGCTTACTAATTTAATCTTTCCTAGGTGGATTGTAGAGGAACATACTGAAATTCCTTGTCAAAATATCAATATTCGAAGGTCGCTTAAGAATTGAACAAAAAAAAGTTCAAATAAACCTTCAATGGTCTTGAGGCCTCCAATGGTCGATGATAGTGAGCATCATTGAAATGAAAACAGAATATGATGATAAAAATGAATACTCACAAAGTACAGTAATGTTCATCGATGGTGTCCCTGTGACTCACTATTTTTCCTAGCTTTTTTTCAAATCAAATTTCCCTTCTACAAATATTTTATTTGCCAATGACCGGTGGCTTACTTCGTGACTCTGCTGCAACACGCAGCTGTCATATTCTTAACAACCTGAAGGTTCCACTGGTCACGGGTAAATAAAATGTTCATAGAAGTAAAACTCGATTCTGGAGAAAATAGTGATCCACGGGGACACCATCGATGAACATTACTGTACATTCATCTTACCGTTTTTTATTTTCATCAAATAATATTCCAATTATAATTTTCAAACTTTAACATGAATATTTTTTTCATAGTTATCTGTTGATATACCGTAGTGTACTGTTATTATACAAATTTTCATAGAATTTGAATAATTTTGAAAATTTTTTACCGCTATATTGGATCCGCGATTTTGAATTTCTGGAATCTAATAGAAAATTCACGATCAGAGACCCAAAAAACCCCCATAAAATGATTTTCACGAACATTGATCATAAATAAGTTGTTTCATTCAAAAATACTATAAGCAAAAAAATTTTGGCCTCAAGCCGCCATATTGAATACTGCCATGTTTAAATTCAAAAAACCCCATGGGGGATTTTGAAAGTTAGAGTCCATGGACGCAAAAAATCTTAAAATCATAGAAATCCAAAAGTGCGTTCGGTACGATAATAACGAAAAGAAATTTTTTTTTTTCAAAAACCATGTTTTTTGTTAAATGAATGATTATGACTTTTTGAAAATTAATTTTTTCAAAATTCTGACTATCTCAATTTTTTTTACATACGTTTTCATATAGAATAATGCCGTTGAACAAAGTATGAAAAAAGTGTCCCGTTCGTCCTTAATGGGTTAAAAGAATCTAGTGGAGGATTTGGTCCTCGAGTGCAAGAGAGTATGTTCAAACCACAGAATGTATATCTCATGGCTTCGAAATCTGGGAAATTAACAACCGAACATATTAAACGTTGGTTTCAAGACGTATACCTTCCGCACACCAGTCCGAAGTCGGTTATATTATTGGATTCGTGGAGTGGTCAATGTCCGGGCGGATTTGAAACGATGAATTTCAATGGACAAGACGTTGAACCTCTAACTATTCCCCCAGGGACAATTGGAATGATACAGCCACTGGACGTGTACGGATTTCGCATATGGAAGAATTATATCAAACATTTCTCTGATATCGTGATACTGTATAATTACGACGTGAATCTTCATTTGAGAGACAATATCGTCAAGCTGCAAAGTCTCACGTACAATCAATTTTCGTCTCCTAGATTTACAGATCTTTTCAAATATTCATGGTATGAAAGTGGAAACATAGACGCAAGACCACCGTAATTCAAAAATCCGGTTCAATATTGTTTGACCGAGAGTTCTCGAACGTGTGACATATGCGGCGACGTTGCTATCATCAAGTGTGCGTGGTGTAAGAAGTTGCTATGTTTCGAACACTTCTTTCATGAATACAGTAGAGCCTCGATCATCCGAACCACTTGGGACCGGGCCTAGTTCGGATAATCTAAAATTCGGATAATGGAACAGTAATGTTACACAATGTGAGTTTGCCTGGAGGTGAATTAAGACTACCGGTAAGAATGAATATGCGAGCTCACTAATGCCCTGACAGGCGAATCAAGCTTGAACACGTTTGACCAAACGCTTTGTTTGCAACATTGCAATTGCGCGCAGTCCTTCGACGTGCATATAAATTTCAAAATTTTGTTCAAATAGTTCAAATAGATGAATACTATGTAATAAAACGCGAAGAACGCGCCCATGGAGATGGGGAAAAAAAAAAAAAAAAACGAGTTGAGGTTCGGATAATAGAGGGTTCGGTTAAAGCGATCGTAATTCGGATAACAGAGGGTTCGGATGACAGAGGTTCGTATAATCGAGGTTCAGCTGTATCACTATTGTCACAACTATCACCCGTGACGAGATACGCATGATGTAAGCTATATTGTGAGGTTCAATCTAAAGATTTATATTCGTATACATAAGACCTTTGTATATACACGGAAAAAAAAGATGTTGCTATAGTAACAACAGCGGTGGGGTAAAATTTTTGTTGTACAACAGACAGCAATTGCGATCTTATTAACAACATTGTTATGTGGATTATGCTAACGTTTATGCTATGAATACATCAAGATTGTGGTCCCGAAATTGTAGTGAATCTAGCAAGTTAGCTTGTATGGTCAACTATAAGTGTAATAAAAATGACACTATTTGTGGTTTGGCACCCCATGATTGTTGTAACTATTGCAACAATTCCTTAACAACAATAAAACTGTGATGGTCACGTGCTACTGTGGCTGGCATAATAGTTACATGCGAGTATGGTAAATGATAACCCAATTGGGGTTACTACAACAATTTATTTTTTTGTGTGTACAATATGCGATTATATAAATATATCTTTTTGGTACCCGTGTCCGTAAAGTACGTACTTCAGGGACTGTTTTATGGAGATTAATTTTAGGGACCCAAAATAGTCCGTAAAGTACCACTTTACGGACACAGGTACCAAAAAATAGTGTTCGCTCCACGGCCCTAAAGTCGGATTTACTTGACCGAGTGGGGGATTTCGCATCCCTGGACCGGCTGCGCCGGTCCTCGGGCGTGCAATCCCCACCCGATCCGTAAAGTCCGACTTTAGGGCCTAGGACCGAAAAGTACTATTTGAGTATTCTGATGACTAGGGATCTAGGAAGCAGAGACTCTCGTTATATATAACGAGTAGTTTGATGACTAGTCACCAATAAGCCGTCGCATAAGTCGAACAGTTTGATGACTGTTTACATCAGAGGCGGCGCTAGGGCCCCACTAACCATACCACATATCAAAAGATACTAGCTAACAATCGGTGGTTATAACAGGAACGTGATTAGGCACCCAAATAGAGAGCTTCACCATAATGACAGTACGGTGTGTTAACATATTGTAACTTATTGCATATGTTTCACCAGCAGAAGGCTGGTGAAATTATGCTAGTTCGTGTGAGTACAGTGTCACGGGTTATGATATTTGGAGCTCCTCTGGGAAAAGTTGAAAAAACCCTTAATTAACCCTAATACAGACTCGGATAGATTTTTCACTAACAGAGCTGCCTGCCTACGGATCTGGGATATGTCAAATTTGCCAGACTTAGATAGGTGCTATAGAGCTATCTTGCTGTTGAATTTGACGCACCGATACCGTTTTAATCAGATCTGGGATATGTCTCACTCACCATACTAGGGTAGGTGCTATAGAGCTACCGTGCTGGATGAGATCAACGCACCGATACTGATATCTAGCTAATGATTTTAAGTTTACTGAAAAATAAAGAAAGTTAGAAAAACAAGGTTATAAGAAAATAATAAAGAAAGATCAGATTCCTGATATTCTAATGATTAGTCAAGCATTTTGCGAATATAAGCGAACACGTTACAATATGTATATTTATATACATCCATAACACCATTACGTTAAAAACGTGAATAAAACGATTGCCAAAGGTAGCTCAATCATGAATTAGCGATGTTTTTACCACACCGTAATTTTTTCTTTATTCATAAAACTGTTATTAGTTTGTGGGGTCCTTTATTCATAATTTTTGAAAATCTGATACCAGAATCGTAATCAGCAACCGCGAAAACCCCCGAGTACAGAATTTCGGGAAAATTCGTACCATTTTTCGTTTCGACGTTCGCCATATCGGATCCGCCATTTTAAATTTTGAAAATCTGATGCCAGATTCGTAATCAGCGACTTCAAAAACCTCCGGGTAGAGAATTTCGGGAAAATTGGTACCATTTTTCGTTTCGATGTTCGCCATATTGGATCTGCCATTTCGAATTTTGAAAATCTGATGCCAGATCCGTAATCAGCGGCCTCGAAAACCCCTGGTAACACCTTGTCAGCTAAAATTCCTCGGCCGTTCGTTCTTCGCGAGCTGTCGAATAGCAAAATCTGCAATTTTCAGGGGTTGATTACAACCCCTTGGGGTGGAATTCCGCAGATATGAAAAAATACGTGTCGAATATTTTCACCCCCTCTACAATCCTCCAAAGTTTCGTCGAAATCGGAGGGGGACACTTGGCGGGGTTTCCTCGTAAGTACTGAAATCCAGTACTTTTTTCTGATAAGGGTGTAACTATAAGTAAGGTACAGCGAGCATTAGTGATGTAGTAACAGTAACCACGCCAGAAATTGAGTAATATTAACAGTCTTTTCCGGCAGTATATTCAACTTTTCTCGAATATTTACCGTAACTATTTAGTCTGCTTTGCAAGGCACAATTTTTAGCGAATTGCATGTACTATTTTTGGGGTGTTTAATTCTTTCGAGTCGTAGTAACTATATTTTCAGTTGATGAAATTCTTTTTTACATTAAAGATTAACCGACTATTCAACTTTACTCGTTTGTTTGGATGGACTTGTGTTTATAATTTCAAGTGTACTCAAACAACATGTTTATTAGGGTCGGCCAAAAAAAACTTTTAATTTTTTTTCTTCAGTTACCATAAAAATATCGTCCAAGATGAAGAAAAAAAAATGCTGGTAAAGATTGAGCTCTTAATATTAATATTAGGAGGTCGCTCATCGTGAATTTTGATTTCCCATTTAAATAACACGGGAAATTTTTTTTTTTATTTGGAATTTTATTGCGCTCGAACGAATTATCGGCTAGTGGAATTGAATACAAATACTTGTAGGGAATTAAACGATCTACAAAAAAGATCTAACATGATTTTTCGCTAAGTCGAAAAAAAAGGAAGTCAAAGTCATCATATATACCGTTTGAGGTTGAACTTCAACCTTGAATATCTTTTAAACGAGTGGACTTAGCAAAAAAATCATATCAGACCATTTTTGGAGATCGTTTAATTTCCTACAAAAATATGTATTCAATTTCAATGGCCGATGATTTGTTCGAGCGCAATAAAATTCCAAATAAAAAAAAAAAACTTACGTGATCTGGAATAGTTCCTGATATCGATGTTATTTCAATTCAATTCATCCTTCAATGTCTTATCGCCCTTGCGGGCATGTAGACAAAAATATCGATGTTATTCTCCACATTAATCATGGCTTCGAGCATAGAATACTTGGACCATAATGTCGCGGAATTAGACGCTGTAGACAGTTCAAGAAAATAAGCTAATAGCACTTTCTCGTCAAACGATTTGGTTTTCCTGCTCATTTTCCAGCTCAGAAATTCCTCATAACACTTCGGGTAGATTTGTCTCGATTTTTCAGGCAGCGAATTTTTGTCGCAATTTCCGCAGCTTCCAACAGTTCTGGTGGTATATAATTTCCATCGTTAATTATTTCGTTATCTTCTGCACTCATGTCGGACACTGTCACATAAACACGCCTCTGCTCACCAATGATTATTTACTTCATAATTTCTTTTTTCACTAGCATTTTTTTATAACAAACCGTATACTTTCTTTTTTTCATTACAAAAGTCTACCAACCGACTATTATATTTTTCTACCACTAGATGTAGTTAGTAGCCCTGTTGCTTCTGCGCTTTGCCAAAAGGATCACATATGACTGAAAGGACTATTTATAAAAAAAAATTATTTTGATAAAATGTGCTTGTTCATTCCGTGGGAGGGCTTCGCCCCCCCCCCCCCCCCCACCCCCCGCGACGGGGCTGCGCCCCTAGAGCCCAAGAGCGGGGGGGGGGGCAACCCGCGAAATGACATGCTCGATCGCAAAGTTATGTCTGATTATCATTTCTGTGATTCGTATATATGACGAAATTTTTTCACGAAGTTTACGCACACTGCATCAAAAAATATCGTATGAAACACGTGCGTACGTTTTCCGCACTCGTAGCGATCAAATAGCACTCGTGGCCGGAGTACTTTTGATCGCTACCCGTGCGTAAAATTGCATTTCACGCACTTGTTACATAAAATACTATTCAATTGTAGCTTAGAATAACCCCCAAAACTTTAGGGGTGCGAATGAACCCCTTAAATTTGAGGGTTTTTTTCCGTAAGGGTGAAGCCGTTGGTGAAGCTGAAAAGTTTCCCGAATTAGCCGCTATAGTTGGGGCGCTGCTGTAGAGTAGTACATGGTTCGAATGTAAACAATATTTATAACCTGAAAGCACGCCTGAAAGTGAGTGCAAATCACACCGTGGTGTACAGTGGTGCAAATCGTAGTGCAAGTGCGTGCCCAACGGGCGTATTAATGCAAGCATGCCGTCGATCTGTGCTGTGCCAGAATGTCGAACAAATCAAAATAATAGTGAACAAAATAGCTCTACATTCAACCCTTCGCGGTCACCTGGGGTCTAAACGACCCCAGTGATTTGCGTCGTTTTTCGTCTTAGTCCACATTTCAAGCATTTTACACATTTTTTAAAGGTATGTTATCATTTATTTTCTTATATATCAACGTTCGCTACACATCATACAATGTTCAAAGTACGTTCCATAATTTGTTGGTCGCGGAAGGACAGATAATTTTCATATAGCAAGCGTTTGAAATCAGCTGGGGTCCATTCGACCCCATGTGACCGTCCGGTTATTGCGGGGGGTGTGTGACCGCGAAGGGTTAAAGTGCCGGCAGATGCCGAAATGTATGAAAAAAAATGGATTGCGTCAATTCCTGGGTCTACATCCTTACGATTGTCGCAGCGAATATGCGAAAAGCATTTCGAAGAAAGTGTAATCACCAGGGAGTACCTGAAATACGATGAGAGTGGCAGCATCTTAGTGCAGGTAAATCGCAATTAAATACGTTCGTTTGTAAAATTATACTGATTACTCGTGATCAAGCGCTATTCTGTACCAAATCTTTGTTTCTATATTCCCAAGATTTCATTTTCGAAAATAATATAATTCTCTCGTTCTGGTCTGAAGTAATTCGAAAGTGGGGATGAGATTGCTATAATAATTCAATCAATATTCATCAGGTTCCACTCAAACGTTCTCATTTAACAAAAAGAGCAGTGCCAACAATATTTTCAGAAAATTCAGAGTCGAAAGATCATCAATCAAGTCAGCACGTTCCTGAAACAGTGATGAATATTGATACCGATGCACTGTGTCTACAAACTGAATGTAAGTTCTCTATTGTTTGGACATCAATAATTCAGACTCTCAATTCTCAATAATTATTATAAAACATCAGAGACTTCTTGTCCAATCTTGATTGATTCGAGATAAATCGGCGAAAAGTTTGAACCTCAAACTGAATCTGAATGGGAATGGGTTTCCCTATAACGTACTACGTATTTAACAAATACGAAATACATTCCACTTTAAATTTAACGTAAGTTTTCAATCATAAGCTTACTTGTTGGATGTAATTTTTTTATACCCAAACAATTAATTCGATGAATTCTCATCAATTATTATTAAAAAACAGAGACATCTTGTCTAATGTCGACGGTTGGTGAGGTAAAAGAGGAAAAAGAATCTCCAGAAACAAACATGGAATGGTACTCCAATTTCCCACAATGTACTGTGCCCACAGAAAGCAGCGAAGACATTCTAAATAACAATTTTGCCACGATATCTGATGGCGTCAGTTTTAACACAGTGACCTTTCACTTTAACAAAACCTGTAAGGGTATGAAACTACGTGAACAGATTTTTGTACAAATATCTTTTGTTTGATAGTTGCATGTATTCATCGTCCTTGTACATTTTTTTTTCGTAGCATGTGACAATACATCTGAGGAAAATACATCAATAGATTCACCAAAACCATGTACCGTTGGCAAATCAAATGAAGGCACAAAAGAAGTCCTTCTGTTTACTTACGCTGCAGCTATCGATGATCACGGAGTGGACAAATACATCTTTGAGAAAACTGTTGTAATCTATAGTTCAAGAGAGATACGGTACGACCACTGATATATATTATAACTCGATAGCCGATCGCGTATGAAATATAGGCCGGAGCGTGAGGCCAGTTGAGTGTCATTTTTTTTTTTGCGCCATGTGTATCGCCATCTGTGCTTGACGGCATCAAGCTACATGGAGAAAGAAAACAGTAACCAGCGCTGCGCAGGGCATTAATCCTAGTCAATATAGTATTCAGGAGCATACATCTTTCAATCAAACCTTAAGGATTACAGTTACGACAGCAATAGTTACTGTCATCACAGCAATGAGTACCGTTAGAAACTGTAGTAACAAATGATTTGCACATCACGGCAAAAGCAGGAATATTTACTCTTTAAACACCGTTTACTCATGTTACAACGACTAACCTTACTGCTTCGTGCAGTAACCAGTCGTGTCATAAACTCACTGATATATATACTAACTGGATACGAGATCGCGGCCATATTTGAGTACCCATTAGAAGCGTGGATTCTGCTTGAATTCGACCATTGCGATGCATGGCAGTCAGCCTGGGTACCATTTTTTTACAGACACATAACCAACATTCATGTATATGTATACGTCCCGCGCGGACCAATCGCTCTCTAAATATAGTTTCCATCGGAGTTCCATTCTTAAACTTACAGTCTGTGTAGAAAATGAATCAAGGAACACGCTCGTATTTTTTTTTTTAGAATATTCGAAGGGGGCATTCATCTCGAAAATTGCATTTAAATAATACAATTGTTTGTAACAAATAGAAAATTGTTCATTCGATGGATTTAAAATTAATATCACGAAAGTACGATTCAAGAGCTTCAAAATGAGTTTTTGATGACGTTTGTACGACTAAGGGAACCAGAGATATTCACGTTTAAAGAAGAGCGCGATTCCGATTTTTGCTGGTTTTTTCGAAAATTCAACCCCTTGTAGCTTCTAAGCCCTTTGAGTGAAAAAAAAATGTTCTATCCATTCATTTTACCCAAAGAACATCATGTAAAAAAAAAATTACGACAATTTTCAAGCACATGCGGCCAAAAAGGTGTCCCGCATGACGTGCACTGACTCATATGTGTACAGAATATACCATTAAAATTTCATAAGGATCGGTTCAGTAGTTTCATAGATATACCTTAATAGATGCGACAAGTTAGAAAAAGTCAGAACCGAGCCTATATATGTCCTAAAAATGGCAGGCTGAACGGTGTCGCCACCACAATTTCATGGTAAAACAAAATATTAGTCGATATTGAATAGTATATTGTGTACCAAGGGCGTAAAGTGGGCTTTTTTAGACCGAGTGTGGAGTTTGCAGTACGAGTCGGAGGTGAGCTAGCACGAGTCGAAGACGAGTGCATTTGCGAGTCGAAGACGAGTACTGCAACCACACAAGGTCAAAAAGGCCACTTAGCCCTTGGTGCACACCATATTTTTTGTGACACGCGCGATTTTCGCGTTTTTGAGCGATTTCAAAGAAGCGGGCAAAAAAGTCAGTAGCGGGCAAAAAAAGTACTTTTTTGCCCGCTACCGACTTTTTTTGCCCGCTGGTACAAAAACGTTGATTTTACGCCCCATTTTTAGGTCAAAAAAGCGCAAAAATCGTGCATGTGTTACAAAATAGTATATTGTGTACCAAGGGCGTGAAGTGGGATTTTTCAGACCGAGTGTGGAGTTTGCGAGTCGAAGACGAGTACTGCAACCACACAAGGTCAAAAAACCCACTTAGCCCTTGGTGCACACCATATTTTTTGTGACACGCGCGATTTTCGCGTTTTTGAGCGATTTCAAATAAGCGGGCAAATAAAAACTGAAAATGCCCGCTGCTCGATTTAGCGGGTAAATAAAAAATGAAAACGCCCGCTGCTCGAGCATAAGCGGGCAAATAAAAACTGAAAACGCCCGCTAAATCGAGCAGCGGGCGTTTGCAGTTTTTATTTGCCCGCTCGTCTGAAAACCGCCACTTTAGGCCCGCTTAATGGGTCAAAAAAACGCAAAAATCGTGCATGTGTTACAAAAAATATATTATGGTTGTCTGTATCATTCTGCGCGGTGTCAAATATTTTGCAGTCGGTAATATTGCGAGCTGTCCTACACCCATAGATTCACAGTCGTGGTGCGTAGCGTAGGTTTGAACCTAATATTTTCCAAATATTTCCTTTGACGGCATTTTTCGAAAAAAAAGAAAATAGGTCAAATTGTTCCTCAAACTACATCTGCGATTTCTGCACAACGGAATAGGTGCCCAATGTGACCGGAATCGCATAGGTAATGTTTAACAATATACACTTCAAGTGCTAATTAAAATTGAAGTTGTTTACGGTATATAAAGCGAGGTAGGAGTTTTCTTATAAATTTTTTCAAACTCCGCTCAAATATAGATCATATTGAAACTGACAACTTTTCCTCATGAGCCAAAAAAAGTTGACGTCTGTGAAAAAAGATATTCTACTGCAAAATTTTCCGGCTTCCCTAATATAGAGTAGAAGTACCGTTTTTGGCCACTTCTGATTTAAGGGGACCAGTAGAGCTTGAATTTTCGAAATAATGAGGTTTTCGTTTTCTGCAGTTTATGTTACCTCAATATCTTCTGTACCTGTGAAAAAATTGACTTCAACGAAGTCGTCAAGGATTCGAAGTTGCCGCCCAAAGTTCGTCATTTGGCTATCGCGATCTGGCGCAAGTGGCGCTGGCGCTTGATTCTGATATTGATGACATGGTGTATGATCGCCTTTACTTGTTCAATATTTTTCGCGGTTACGTGAGCGTTCTCGTGTTTTTCAGTGTTTCGGAATTGAAAAAAATTATTGAAAACAGTACTTTCCAGCGTATAAAAACAGTACTTTTTAGTAATGAATAATCATCAATTTATTGAATATCTAGCGTGTTATCGTTGTACGGGTGATGTGCTTCGAAAAGTGTACTATAAGCTAAAAGTGAGTATCCAATCCAAATAGTAATATCTATTATTCACACTACGCTCCTGCTGACTTGTGGGTGGTTGAAGTTTTGCTTGTTTTTGTTCACAGATTTTAGAATATAATGGGAAGAATTTATTAAATTTAATATCAGAAGGAAAGATGGCAACACTCTAGAAGAATACACTGCCCCTGAAAAGACAGGCCGAAGATGTTCCCCAGCAAAAAACAACGGTTGATTGCTATAGCAAGAAAAAACAAATTCCGAGAAAATTGTTCGCGGAAAGAAAAAAATTTATTAAAAAAAAACATTAATTGAAAAAAAATAAAAAATTGAAAACAAAACTGTTCACCTCACTTTTCTATAGCAAACTTTTTGATGTATGAGCCTCCAGATAAGTAATTACCAATTTTTCTGCAAAAAACTTCAAACGCGTTCATCTCAAAACTATATTTCTAGAGCTGTGTCGTAAGGTTTTAGCAGCATCGTTGGTCCGATTGGGATGTTTGATGGCTTATTTTGTTCGGTTGACAAATCTTCATCATATGAACGAGGGAATTTTTGAATATGTCTGTTTTGGCCAAGATATTTGCAAATCAGTGGCTCAAATTTTGGAAATTTTAGATAATTGACTGTAAGTTTTCACATGTTCTTTTCTTTTCAGATCCCCGCGTTCATAAGGTGTGGAACTGCTGCCTGAAGAAGATGAGACGTCGAAACGTTGGATTGGATCAACGGTGTACCTGAAACCCTACGACACAGTTTTTTGAAGAAATATTTTTTTTTATGTAAAATAAACTTTGGTTGACGAATAAAGTGATTCTGGAGTACTTGAAATATCTTCAACCAAGCTGTACTGGTCCCCTTAAGTTTACTTACAAACCTTTCCAAAATTACTATATTATTTTCATAGAATTTTCCAATCACTCCAATCATATAAATATAATTTATAATGTAACTGTATTTTTGGAATATTTTTTATACTAATTTGAGCCTCAAGTGGCCAAAAAACGTACAGTGGCCATAAACGGTACTTCTACCCTAACGCAATGTAAATTCTCGTGGTTTCGAGATTTTTCCCGGATTCTCGAAAAAAAATTTTGAGATTTTTTTTTTTAGTTCTCAATAATTGTTTAAACTGTTATTGAGAATTTTTTAAAGGACATCTCAAAAAAAATTTTCGAGAATTCGAGAAAAATCTCTAAATCACGACAATTTACATTGCGTTGTATGGGTTGCAACATTGCATGTTACGACAGACTCCTCACCCCTTAAACGACCTTAGCGGAGTGTATGAAAATGAGTAAATGAGTAGATTGACCCCGAGGTCTGACGATAATTCCGACAGGCGACCGTGACCGACTAAAGACTATCGAGCATATTATTTATTCTTTTTGTTTTGTTTTTACGACTTTTCTCTAACATGTGGGAGACGAGGCACAGCCGACGGCTGAAAGACTGTGACAGAGACTCGCCACGACCAATGCATGACGCCTAAATATCGACTATTTGGATCCTATTCGACGAACGCCACATCAAAGCTCCGGAGGATAGTAGTGGCCATGCTACCTCCAGCTATCGAACGAGAAGACACGGGAGAGTGCCAAGGGCATTCTACAACGTGGGATATCGGTGGTGGAAGAGATTCCCGCCACCCAGAAGAGCCGGCAAACCCGTGAGCCTCCGATTTAGCGAGCTTCAAACACCGTGGCGAACTTCGAATTGCGCGCGTAGCGACAACAGGTCGCCATATGTAGGGGTCCTACGGTCGATTCAAAAATCGATATTTGGCCGCAACACGAGGGCGCTGATTACCGGCGCCATGCGGTCTAGTCACTCTGCGACTATTGTAGCGTACACTTGGGTGTCTCAGCGTACTTGCGATTTTTAGTAAATTCGAGAGTTTTCGAGCATTTAAGCCCCGTGGGCCGTTTACCTCATTTTAATTTGTGTGCACGGTGCTCCCCAAGCAAGGAAAAGTGGACCCAAAATGGATCCAAAATCGGCTAACGCAGAAAGTTTCTATATTTTTTGTAGATTAAAAAAATGTCAAGCTGAAAATCCTAGCTGCTCGGTTTCGCAAGTTATGGCCGTTTTTGTATTCATACCGCGCACGTTCATGAAAAGCAGAGTAGAACACTTTACTACGCCCATGCAATCGACCTCTTGATCCCAATATGAGAAAATTAAGTAGGTATTAATGATTTTTCATTGAAAGTGACTCGCGGCTCCGCTGATAAAGACTCAGCTCAGGAGTTCTATAGTCCGCGTGAAGGAATCGCTATAGTTGGACTATGGAGCTCCTGAGCTGAGTCTTAATCATTAGCGGAGCGCGCGAGTCGTCGTTCTCATTCTTACCTTAGGAGCGGTCGATGTACTAGAGTAGAAACACTCACCGCGGAACGAAGATATTTTAAGTTTTAATAACTTTGTAAGACAAATTGAAACTATTTGAGTTGTATTTTATAAACTAACATTTTTAAAATGACTCCCCCATTTTCTCATGACGATTGCAGGAAAAAAATATGTGGACCGTGTGGTAGAAAAATAGCTTTTGGTAAAATAAAGCCAGAAAAATTTTTCACTCACAAATTGACTGAAAACCTAATAAAAAAGTTTATATCGTAGGATTTTAATTTGAATGACGCAAAATATCCTCTGAGCATATGCAGAACTTGCTATTTAACTCTTCTTGATTTTGAAAAAAAAATTTATAATAGATCTATAAAAAAATTTATAATAGATCTATTACAAATTTTTTTTTCAAAATCAAGAAGAGTTAAATAGCAAGTTCTGCATATGCTCAGAGGATATTTTGCGTCATTCAAATCAAAATCCTCCGATATAAACTTTTTTATTAGGTTTTCAGTCAATTTGTGAGTGAAAAATTTTTCTGGCTTTATTTTACCAAAAGCTATTTTTCTACCACACGGTCCACATATTTTTTTCCTGCAATCGTCATGAGAAAATGGGGGAGTCATTTTAAAAATGTTAGTTTATAAAATACAACTCAAATAGTTTCAATTTGTCTTACAAAGTTATTAAAACTTAAAATATCTTAGTTCCGCGGCAAGTGTTTCTACTCTAGTACATCGACCGCTCCTAAGGTAAGAATGAGAACGACGACTCGCGCGCTCCGCTAATGATTAAGACTCAGCTCAGGAGCTCTATAGTCCAACTATAGCGATTCCTTCACGCGGACTATAGAACTCCTGAGCTGAGTCTTTATCAGCGGAGCCGCGAGTCACTTTCAATGAAAAATCATTAATACCTACTTAATTTTCTCATATTGGGATCAAGAGGTCGATTGCATGGGCGTAGTAAAGTGTTCTACTCTGCTTTTCATGAACGTGCGCGGTATGAATACAAAAACGGCCATAACTTGCGAAACCGAGCAGCTAGGATTTTCAGCTTGACATTTTTTTAATCTACAAAAAATATAGAAACTTTCTGCGTTAGCCGATTTTGGATCCATTTTGGGTCCACTTTTCCTTGCTTGGGGAGCACCGTGTGTGAGAGTGGGTTTGGTGGAATACCTCCCTCGAGGGATAGATCACGAGGCGAATATGGACCTCGGTCGAGAGAGAGTGTTATTCCTTCGATGGCTGGAAGACTATAAGCGTTAGCCATTCTTACCCATGCTAATCTGAATTCGGCAACGGCCGTCAGCCATATTGCCTTTGAGCAGCCACGAGGCTAATTAATATTTTTGGAATCGAATTAAACCGATCTCCGAAGGGTAGGCCGTCACCAGTGTCCCCGTGTATTAGAGTTTATCGTTCGAGTCATTATTTTGTAGAGGAATATTGAGTATATCATAGTTTGTCTAGTTCGGGTGCGATACCTGTCGTACACGAGTGCAACAAAGATAGTCGTAGTCAGTCACTGTCGCTCTCTCTTACTCCTGCGGGGAGAGACGCAGCTTGTTGTTGTTGAGATTCCGAGTCTTTGTTTTTCGGGTTCAAATTATTAAGTTCTATTGAATATTAGTCGCGTTATTCGCAGAGTTAGGTTAAGTTAGTTTTAGTAAAGGCTTGTAAATATCAATTCTTTTGATCAACTTCATTTTTCTATTCTTTATTAAGAGCCGAAGGCTCACTCATTGTAAATATTAGACTGTTAATTCGTTGTCAGTTCTCTTCGTGGAGTTTACTTAACGTGTTAGTTAAGATATCGTCCCCCGAGGACCTAGTTTGTCGGGTTATTTAGTTTTTTTTGCATGATTTTTTCCTTGTTATTGCTATCCTACGTGAAAGCTGGTAGTTTATTAGATATTGTAAAGCTCGTCAAACGTGGCCAGGTCGCCTATGCACCACCGGTGGCCGTCATTTATCCCCGATTGTTCAAATTATTATTTCTATTATTTGTCTATTATTTTTATTGAATAAATCTCATTCTTTTGTTATTAATTTAAAACGCTCGAGTCGTTATTTAACGTCCGGTTAATCCTTCATTTTTACTATACTACTATACTCATTTTTACTACATTTTTACTGTAGCTAGCCGACGCCTCAAGTACCCGTAGGTAAGGCTTTGTCTATATTTTTGAGATCGGCGGTTATCCGCCTGGCGCCCAGCATATTTTTCAGGTGATTAATTTTGGCCAATTGTCGAGTGGACAGTTCTCGTAGACTAGTATCCGGTCTAGTTCCGAAAGCTGAATAAAACCCACGTCACAGGGGAAACCGGCAATTTTGCAGTGGCATATCTTCTTTCACATACGTCAACTTTTTTGGCCTATAAAGAAAAGTTGTCAGTTTCAATAAGATCTATAGTCTAGTCAAGGAGTTGGTTTTCTGCGAAAAATAGTTACAAGTCTCGGAACAATATAGGCGATAGCTCATTCGAGCCGGAATCGCACCCCGAAAAAGGAGTTTTTTGGATTTTTTCTGCCGATCAAAATTACGATTGTTATTAACAAAAAACTAAAAAAAAAAGCCCTTTCGTTTATTGGCTATGACTCGAAAACTATAAGTGATAGCGAAATTTGGAAAAAAGATCCTAAAAGAGGAGGAAATTTCCAATGAAAAAGTTCGCACTCCCGGAATTCTAGCTCCATTATTTATAATTTCAATTTAACGCTGAAAGTAGGATTCCGCGCGGCAGTTTCAGCATGCGTGCGCCGCCACTAAAGAGAGTACTGCACATATAATAATTTTTTTATGTCATCGAATGTTTTTTTAAAAATTTGAAAAAATCCAGGGGTTATCTAGAAACTTTATAGAATACGGTGCCGTTGGAATTTCATGTTTATCTCAATTTTTCAGAAAGTTATGCAATTGTTAACTTACTAATTTTTTCCAGGTTTCCGTTATTAAAAACCCCAGTATGAAAGTTTAAATAATAAACCTATAAATTTGTTGCTTCTTGGAGCCTTTTTTATAAGCATGCTGAACAAAATGACGTCACAAAAATTTGTTAAAATTTTTTATTTTGACAATTATGAATTTTTAAAGTGAAAAAAAATTCAAAATTCAAAATATTGTTGTTAAAATTTTTTTTTTTTTAATATGTCAAGCTATCACTGATCCTAACTCTGCTTTAGACATAAATTAATACCAGTTTCAATTTTTTATGTCATTTGTTTATAAATTGTTTATAAACAAACTCATAAATTTCAAATTCTTCAAAAAAATTTTTTTACCACATGGTTGTAATTTAAGAATAATGATTAAGAAAAAAAAAATTTTCCTATAAACATTATCTTATTGTTGTTAATCGTTTTTCTCATGTTCTTATTATTTAAATAAATTATTAAGGAATCGTTTTTTTTCTAAAAATCATCATTTGCATTTCTCGATATAATAGCAAAAAAAAAACTTTTTTACCAACAATTTATTCATTTTTTTATTCAACAATTTGTTATGAACTTTTTTTTTTATCTGTTAAAATTTTTTTCTGGAACAGAAAAAGATTACAAAAATAGCGACTTGCAAGAATATTCCAAAGGAAAATTTTTTCTATTTTTAAAAAATTATCTTGATTTTTGAACACGGCTAAGTCCAAGCGCTGACTCGATTTGTCAACAAACAACTTGCTGTAACTTTGCAACTATTGCAGATACAGTTTTCAACCTTCAAGTCGTTTTTGTGCAGCATGAGTTAAGCTTCCTAATAAAATGTCAATCTAACGTTCATCTATTATAGTTTACTAATTACACGCTTTTATTTACAAAAGTTTATATCTCATAAACAATTAATGTTATGACAAATATGCTTCAAGACATTTTTGTTACCTGATAATTAAACTATTCAAATATATTTTTTTCATATCCTTAACCTTATTTATTTATGAGATTTTGGATTTTTTTTTTCAATTATTACCTATTTTAGGGTCTTTTTTTTGCAAAAACAATTGAAAATCTTATAAACAAATAAGGTTAAAAATATAGAAAAAATATATTTAAATAGTTCAATAATCAGGTAACAAAAATGTCCTGAAGCATATTTGTCATAACATTAATTGTTTATGAGATATTAGCGTTGTAAGGAATGGACCATGTAAACTTTTGTAAATAAAAGCGTGTAATTAGTAAACTATGGTAGATAAACGCTGGGTTAAAATTTCATTAGAAAGCTTAACTCATTCTGCACAAAAATGACTTGAGGGTTGAGAACTGTATCTGAAATAGTTGCACAGTTACAGCAAGTTGTTTGTTGACAAATCGAGTCAGCGCTTGGACTTAGCCGTGTTCAACAATCAAGATAATTTTTTAAAAATGGAAAAAAATTTTCTTTGGAATATAGTTGCAAGTCGCTATTTTTGTCATTTTTTTCTGTTCTAGAAAAAAATTATATCAAATAAAAAAAAAAGTTTATAACAAATTGTTGAATAAACAACTGAATAAATTGTTGATAAAAATTTTTTTTTTATGCTAATATATTGAGAAATGCAAATGATGATTTTTAGGAAAAAAACGATTCCTTAATAATTTATTTAAATAATAAAAACATGAGAAAAACGATTAACAATAATAAGATAATGTTTATAGGAAATTTTTTTTTCTTTATTATTCATTATTTTTAAATTACAACCATGTGGTAAAAAAAAATTTTTGAAGAATTTGAAATTTATGAGTTTGTTCAAAAACAATTTATAAACAAATGACATAAAAAAATTGAAACTGGTATTAATTTATGTCTAAAGCAGAGTTGGAATCAGTGATAGCTTGACATATTGGAAAAAAAAAATTTTAAGGGCGTTGACTAGCTGAAAAGCGCGGGCTACTCCGCTTCCCGCGTTAACTGTGACGAGCGAGACAGCAAACAAACTTAAGATAGACAGAGCATCATAACTGAACTGTGGTTGGCTAGGCTAAAGACGGTAGGCTCCCACTCCTCGGCTGCGCTAGAAATCGCCTAATTTTGCGCCAAAAATCACTGTTCAATGCTTCAGGTCTTTCCTCATTACTCCTTAGTCATTGATCCGATATTATCGATCATGATCTTGATTAGGAGGTGAAGGATGTAGCTATGTTATGGCTTTCGCCGAATATTTGAAAAAAAATCGCTGCTCGTTGTACATCATCGCAAAGATGGCTTACTTTCAAGATTATTTTTTGCAAAGCTTAAAGTGAAATCGCGAATTCGGCCAAAGCCATGACACGGATACATAATTTATCTGTAAGAATTTTCATCGAAAAGTCCGTTATCTTGAAAAATGAGGAAATGAGAAGGTAAATGCCGAGAGTCTATTTACGCGCACTCGGCGAAGCCTGCCCAGCAAACACAGATTGCAGGGCCATTGCTGGATAGGTGGAGGAATGCCGATACTTGAGTTGCCGAACCGCTGTCGGAAGACTGGTGATGGCCCTGTACCCTGGTGTCACAGTGGCCGACAGCTGGGCCAGTGCCGGCAGTCTTATAACGGCCCAACGTTTGGCCAGCGCAAGTCCAGCAATGGCCCAAATTGGCTGTCGGGCAGTCGTCAATGGCCCAACAAGAGCCCAATATTGATCAGCCGATGACCCGATCATTCTATTTTTGTTTATTCTCGATATTATTCGGATAAAAAATATTTTTTTCACTAGTTAATTCTTTTTCGAGCGGTAGAGCACGCAGTTAATATTTTCTGGATGTTAGAAATCATCTCTTCAAAGACTAACTTTTTTTTTTGTTTTTATGTAGGTCACCCATCCGAATTCTGGCCGCGGTTGAAGTTGCTCAACTTTGTTGATCGTCTGGTGTCCGGTGTTCATCTAGACCTAATGGTCACCTGTCACAATACTTAACACTTTTTGACTCGATAGGTAAACTTTGATTTGTGAGGATTTACATCAATATGTACTTGAAAAAAAAAAAAATATAGAACAATTTCACGATCACTTCGAAGACTTCTGATAATTAAATAGTATATACTTTTATTCGATTGCATAGAAACATTCTTTTTCCGGTAAATTCGGTGAAAGTGTTAGGAATACTGCAGTCAGCAGAAGAGCTCATAGGGGAGAGCGGGGCAAAGAGGGCGCCTCGGCCAAAAAACAAAAGATTCTTCGAAAATTTTCGATTCTTTTTTTTAATAAAAATTGTTTCCCGAAGAATTTGTTTTTTTTGAAAATTAATTCCAAAAATTTAGCCAAGGTTGCCCCGGATCCCTGCTGCCCTCTTTGCCACCCTCTATCATACTATGTACGCCGGCGAATTAACGATCAGATGCCGGTAGAAAAGTGCCGGAATTGCCAATGCCGGGTCATCAAGATACAGATGCAAGTGTGTTTGAAAACGGCCAAGTGATGGCAACTCGGTTGTGGCAAGATGCAAAATGCCCTGCAGGAAAACGGTAGTTGGTAACCAGCACCGTTCCATCAATGGTTGGATACTGGTGAAACTTCACCGAAATACCGCTATCTTACATGTAGTGGCGCCGCAAAGGCTTGCCTGGACCAGCACATTGCCAGCACTGCCAGTGCTGGGCCATTATGATTTCGGCAGTTCTGTGTTTGCTGGGTAGTCAACACCCTTAACAACAACATTTTGAATTTTGAATTTTTTTCACTTTAAAAATTCATAATTGACAAAATAAAAAATTTTAACAAATTTTTGTGACGTCATTTTGTTCAGCATGCTTATAAAAAAGGCTCCAAGAAGCAACAAATTTATAGGTTTATTATTTAAACTTTTATACCGGGGTTTTTAATAACGGAAACCCGGCAAAAATTAGTAAGTTAACAATTGCATAACTTTCTGAAAAATTGAGATAAACATCAAATTCCAACGGAACCGTATTCCATAAAGTTTCTAGATAACCCCCGAATTTTTTCAAATTTAAAAAAAAACATTTAATGACATAAAAAAATTATTATATGTGCAGTACTTTCTTTAGTGGCGGCGCGCGCATGCTGAAACTGTCGCGCGGAATCCTACTTTCAGCGTTAAATTAAAATCATAAATAATGGAGCTAGAATTTCGGCATTCCGGACTTTTTCATCGGAAATTTTCTCCTCTTTTAGGATCTTTTTTTCATATTTCGCTATCACTTATAGTTTTCGAGTTATAGCCAAAAAACGAAAGGGCTTTTTTTTTTAGTTTTTTGTTAATAACAATCGTAATTTTGATCGGCAGAAAAAATCCAAAAAACTCCTTTTTCGCGGTGCGATTCCGGATCGAATGAGCTATCGCTCATATTTTTCCGAGACTTGTAACTATTTTTCGCAGAAAACCAACTCCTTGACTAGACTACTACATTTGAGTGAAGTTCAAAAAAATTCCTAAGAAAACTTCTACCTCGTTCTATATACCTTAAAAATGAACGGAAGACTTGGTATGACGTGATTTCATCCTCTGATACTTGCCTTTTTTATTTTATTCTAATGACTTTTCATCATAAGGTAGTAACAACGCCCATCAAGCAGATAGAATTGCACGATTGTAAATCAATTTTTTCTTCCGCTTTTTGTGCCATTGTTGATCCAAAATACGTCGCCTCATCATATCAAATCATTTCCAACAAAATGATCCTTTTCAGATTTGGTGCGCGTTTTGCCCTCCATTACCCTATTTATGTATAGTGTGAAAAAAAAACTCTGTGTGCTTTTCGGGTAGGTAACTGATTAACCCACTAAACACTATTTCGTATAAAAAACGTATAAATAGGTCATATACTCTACGTTTATTCCGAGGAAAAATGTTCCTCAGTTAAACGCATAAGCAGCGTTGATTGAAAACGTTACGTCTATACGTTTAACTTTACGCAATAAACAACGTTTAATACACGTGTACCACTTGAATTTTGACCAAATAATTGTTAGCTCAAAAAAAAATTGAGATATACGTAAAATGAATTAATTACAATATATGAGGCGTTGATCAACAACTACTAATCGTAAACAATCGCACTTTGTTACAAAGTAAGAATTTTGAGATTAGAAAAACTTCGCATTATTGTTGTGGTCGGGATTCGATTCGGGGACGCTCGCATTCGCTTGTATTACTGTTCGCACGCTCTATCGACTACGCCAAACTACTCATTGACAAAGTCAGTCACTTTCTCGTAATTACTCTGGATTTTGCATCTGTCTTAGTGATATCAGTGTTTTAATGTAGCTGAGATGTCTTAACTAAACATCCGAGTGGCAAGTAGGTTTTTTTAATTTAATTTCTTGCCTAGAGTTCCACACATTCTCACTCGATTTCATTATATTGCACGTTCATTATTATATTGGAAAAAACGTATAAATGACGTGTAGTTCCGAGCGTATAATTATTGAAGGAACTGAACATTGTTATTGTAGTATATAGTAGGTAGCTTTTAGAAATAATTGCACGAGGGAAGTAAGTGAACATGTAGTCTTTATTTATACACAAAAGTAATCCGCACGCTTGAGGCGCTGGGCAAGAACTGCTTAAGTATAGCTGCTCGATCGTGACCATACAATATACATACACATTGTACTTGGTGTACATATACATACATTACAACTCCTCTTCCCTTTAAGGATTTTGCACTTCTGGATTTTGAAGCCTTGCGGCCGCTAGTCTCGGTGAACGACGCAAAGGTGAGTCATTTGCGCCTGCTTTGATCACTTGATCCACATGACGCTTCCATACCGTACCCGGCGCGACCCTCACTTCGACGGTCGAAGGTGAAGTATACCTTCTAACTTCGCCCTCAACTCTTTTATCTCCCCACGTACCGTGGTTGTCGACCATGACTATATCACCCTCGCTCAGTGTTACATTTCTATTTCCGCTTCGGGATGCAATTTGCGAATGTTGGTTTTTGTGGACGGCGTCGCCTAAATTTGGTCTTAGCTTATCAAACCGGGTTCGCAACTCGCGTCGACAAAATAACAACGCGGGGCTTTTCTCCGTTGTGCATTGCGGAGTGCTGCGATAATCGAACAGAAAAATATTGATTGCCGACTCCAGTGTCTCTCCCCCCTTTACAATTTTCGTCACCTTGTCTTTAAATGTCTTTACCATATTTTCTGCTGCTCCATTAGTAGCAGGGTGATAGGGTGGAGAGAAACTGTGTTTGATACCGCACGATTTTAAGAAGTTTCGGAACATAGCACTCGCAAATTGCGGTCCGTTGTCGGTTACTACGTGAGTGCAATATCCATGTCGCGAGAACAAATCTTCAAATTTTTTGATTATTCTATCGGCTTTAGTGTTTTTTCCAAAATCTATTATTTCCGGCCATTTCGAATGCGCGTCGAGGACCACCATGAACATGCGATTGTAAAATGGTCCGAGGAAATCGACGTGGATGCGGGTCCATGGCTGTTCTGGCCATGGCCACGGGGTTAACTTACAATTTTCCGGTTTTGGCCGGTCTACTAAACATATTTTACACGCCTTAACTAAGGCTTCGATGTCACCGTCTATTCCGGGCCACCAAACGTACGACCGCGCGAGCATTTTAATTTTGACCATACCCATGTGGGAAACATGTAATTCTTTCAAAATACTAGCCCGTAAGCTTTCCGGGACAACCACCCTGTTCCCCCATAGAAGGCAATTTCCTTCGTATGCTAGGTCTAATTTCTTGCTGACAAATTTTTTCTCTTCTTCCGGAAGTTCGTTGTTTGAAGGCCAACCGAATAGACAGTGCTTCACAATATTTTTCAATGTTTCGTCTTTTTTCGTTTCACTCGCGATCGTATTGCGGTCGATCGCATCGAGGCACGAATCGATATGGTAAATCGGAGTAAAATCGGACTCGAAAACATCTGTTTCGTCTTCTATGGGAAGTCTTGACAAGGCATCACAATTGCCGTTTTCTTTTGACTTAATTATTTCTATTTTATATTTAAAACCTGAAAGGAAATAAGACCACCGCTGCAACCTACTTGTCGCTGTAAGCGGGATGCCCTTTTTGGGTCCCAAGATATGATCAAGAGGTTTATGGTCCGATCTCAATATGATCTCCTTGCCATAAATGTAATCATAAAATTTTTTAAATCCGAACACTATCGCGCTCGCCTCCTTATCAATAATCGCTCTACTTAATTCTTTTTTGGGTATTTTTTTTGACGCATAAGCGATCGGCTTTTCGGTGCCGTCTTTATAGCGGTGCGACAATATAGCGGATAACCCATATGCAGACGCATCGCACGCTAGTACGACCTGCTCGCTGGAGTCGTAGTGCGCTAACACTCGCGGTGAGGATAACTCGAGCTTCACCCAACGAAACGCTTTCTCGCACTCATTCGTCCATACCAATTCTTTTTTTGCTGCACACTCGTAGAGGGCTTTTAAATTGACAGAGCGATTTGGCAAGAATCTCGCGTAAAAGTTGATTAAGCCTAAAAAAGCTTGCAATTGCTTGATATTTTCCGGCCGAGGTGCTTCGACCATAGCTTTAACTTTCGATTTAGCCTTATGTAAGCCGTGCTCGTCGATTATAAAACCCAATACTTCGATTCGTGATTTCAAATATTCGCTTTTTTCTTTATTTAATCTCAGTCCGCATTCTGCTAGACGTTTACATACGGCTTTCAAATTTTCGACGTGTTCGTCATCTGACGCACCCGTTACATAAATGTTGTCTAAGTAAGGTATTGTGCCCGGGATGCCATGTAAACAAGACTCGATTATCTTCTGAAATTCGCCTGGGCCTGACGCGATGCCTTCTGCCGTCTTGGTATATCGTAAATACCCGATATGCGTAGCTATAGTCAATAAATTTCTACACTCTGCTTTCACAGGGATTTGCATATACGCGTGTTTCAAATCTAGTTGCGAGTACCTTTTACCACCTTGCAGTACGCGGAAAATATCCTCGATCAATGGCAACGGATAATTACACATTATTATATGGGGATTGATTGTAGTTTTAAAATCCCCACACACTCGCACTCTACCGTCTTTTTTAACAATTGGGACGATCGGCGTTGCCCAATCGCTATTATCAACACGCTCCAAATGACCCGCTTTTATTAATCTCTCAAGTTCACGTTCGATCTCGTCCTTTAACGCGAACGGCACGTGTCTAGCTTTCAATGCCACCGGTCGTGTATTCTCTTTAACTTCGACTGAAATTTCGCCTCTATTATAACAACCTGGCGAGTCGCTAAATAATTTCGGGTACATTTTAATCAACTGGCCACTGATAGAGTTCGGCTCCAACTTAAAAACATTTTTTTGCTCATCCTTTTCTAGTTTTAACGGCCAAAGTCCAAACTCCTCCAACCACTGCCGACCGATGAGTGGGGGGCCCGTGCCCTTCATGACTAACAAGTTTAACAATTTTTTTCTATTACCGAGTGCAACTTTGAGGTTTACCAATTGTCCCAACGGTATCATTGAGTCATGCTCGTAACCCCTTAACACGGTCTCGGTATTGCTTAATTTTTGCTCGTGGAAAAGTTTTGCACGTGATTTCTCTGATATAACCGTATAATAGCTGCCCGTGTCTATTTCCATGTTTATACGCTTACCGTCTACACATACGTTTACAAACATTGGTTCGGCTCTTACCTGCCGTTCGCTCGGTCTCACCTTAGACTCGCTATTCACTCGCTCGCATACATTTAACGTGTAAAAATCATTCACATCATACAAATCTTCTTCGCCGCCGTCGTCTGCGCCAGTGCCTTCGTCGTCTCTGAGGTACTGCACCTTGGATCTGCCTTGATTGTCTCTGCACGCTGCTGCCAGATGACCCCTCCGCTTGCAATTATCGCATTGTTTGTATCGGTGATGGCAAACGTTCGCCCTGTGTCCTTCCCTTCCGCAGCAATAACAAATAATTTGAATCCTGGGCGCTCGTTGATCACTACTGCCTGTCTTGGCACTCTTGTTTTGTTTCGATACTGCCCTTCCCTGCTCCCGGGCCTGCGGGTGTTTGTTTGGGTATTGTTGCCTCCTTTCTTGCCCGCTCCGCACCGGTTTTAAAGCGTAGACATCCTCCGTTGTAGTTTTATGCTCTAAGGTGTTTGATGCCTTAGCTGCGTTTGTTGTTGCTTTTTCTTGTGCAGTGGCTTCTTCTAGCGCCGAGTCGAAAGTCAGGTCCTTTGCTTTAAACAACTCTATCTTGGTTTTTTCATCCTTAATGCCGCATACAAATTGATCTCGGAGTGACTTCTTCAAATCCGCAAAATTACAATATAACGATAGGTTTTTTAATCTGGCTGCGAACTCGGCGACGGATTCTGTTGCTTCCTGCTTGGCTTGATTAAAGGTGCATCTCACCATGACCTCTGAAGGGGCCGGATTGAGGTGATCATCCATTAACTGTTTTAAATCGGTATATCCTTTAGTCGCGGGCTTATCGGGCGCGCATAAATTTTTTATCAGTAAGTAAGCTTCTTCGTCTACTTTTGATAATAGGGTTAACGCTTTTTTCCTATCATCTGTGATTTCTTTCACTTCGAAATATATTTCCAGTCTCTCGGCGAATATCAACCAATCGCTGTCCTTAGCGCGAAATTCTAGTTTTGATGACTCTTTTGACATTTCGTCTTCACTGTTGTCGCTTGAGCTTTCTGAGGTCTCTTCGTTTGAATTGTTTTGACTTGGACTTAACGTTGGAATGCTGGGTTTCTTGCTGTCTTCACCTAGCACCTTATCGTTGTTTTCTGTATTCCCTTCAGTTTCTTCGCGTAATGCTGCTACTAATCTCTTACGTAATACGGCTACCGTTTCGTATGCCCCCGCTGCGATTGATCTTGCCGTCAATTCCACTAAGATTTTATCCTTAGTAGCGTAATACACCCAGCCCACTCTTGTGTCTTTTTTCGCGTCTACACTTTCCACTGACTCTCCACTCTCTGAATCACTCATCGATGCTTAATGCACACTCAGTAACTGTTCGTATACGTGCGCTTTACGTTTTTACCTCGTCGCCACTGTAGTATATAGTAGGTAGCTTTTAGAAATAATTGCACGAGGGAAGTAAGTGAACATGTAGTCTTTATTTATACACAAAAGTAATCCGCACGCTTGAGGCGCTGGGCAAGAACTGCTTAAGTATAGCTGCTCGATCGTGACCATACAATATACATACACATTGTACTTGGTGTACATATACATACATTACAGTTATAGTGTAACTCAAAATCCGCGAGGTATTCGTTGATTTTTTGGTTTTCGAAGACGTTTTGAGGAAACGTACGCAATACGTATATGATATGTGTAACAGTATACGTACATTATAGCGTTTCGTACGCGCAGTTGATGACACGTCTACTTGTCCGGGTTGATGAACGTAAAAATCACGTAAATTTTCAACGTATTCGTTGTCCGAATCATACGTGTATATTAAAGGTACAAGAAGTTATTTGTTCGTTTAAAAAGCGTGATTAATAAACGGATAATATTGGACCACTTATAAACGTGTATGATATACGTTTTATAATCGTATGATGATATATGGATACCAAAAATCAACGAAAAAGACGTGTATAATACGTATAATATACGAACTGGTGTTTATTGGGAACTGACTCTGGTTATCTCCGGAATTCGTGATTTGCAGTGAATGCGACCGCGATATAGAGGTTTGACGAACAAAATTTCACCACGTTACATTTCATATTTCATATTATTTGTTGGGCGGTAAAGTCAGTTTCAAGCACTTTAGTTTTGCTAGCCCTGACGGCTTTTGATATACGCTCAATATACCTTCAGCTACCATGGATATACCGGCTGGTTACGCTCTTACTATCGTTATAGTGCGTGTAAATGGTTCAAATACGGTAGTTTTGCGCCGAAAATGAACCAAGTTCATACCTTATGTATGCGTACTTACAACACTTTTGATAAAAATAACGTTTCTCAACATAATTAGCCCGATAATAGCTATTTATGTATCAAGTCCGAAAAGTGTCACAATCCGGTATGGGTAATTTCTAATATGAGCCGATCGAGTATGCTGTGTCACAGGAGAACGAGTGCGAATTTATCGCTCGAGCGCAGCGAGGGCGATAATTCACAAGAGTTCTCCTGAGACAGAACACACTCAGAGGCGAATTTTGGAAATTACCCATACCGGATTTGACACTTCTCGGACTTGGTGCATACAATATTTTATGCGATCCGTTGTTTGAAGGTTCACTTTTTGGAAAATCGCACACCTAAAGTGTTATACACTTATACTTACTTTATAGTTTCCAAAATTACTAGTGTTATTGCGTTTTGCTGTATCAAAATATTTTGACTCATACATTTGACATTTTCAGACATTCTATTTTATAATGTGTGAACGTAGTCAAAACTAACCTGACTATGTTTATTTTGATGTAACATATTCATATTGTCCGATAATATTTTCATTATGGGCTCCTGTCCTATAATATTTAACTATATTTTAGTGACCTGAAATTGGTCTCGTTGCGGCCTAAATCCAATGCTCAAAAAGTGAACTTTCAAACAACGGATCGCATAAAACTATATGTTTTCAATGTAAAAAAATGCAATTTCTAAATCAGTGAATAAAGTCAATTGACGAAAAAAAGTTATTTGTCGTTGGTAAAACCGACCACCAGTAATTTCATTGCGATGTGATCTTTTGTGAAAATATTGTTGAATAAATAGTTTTTTCAAATGTATAAGTATTTTATAACCGTTGAACATTCGGTTTTCATACCGTACTACCTACGAATACTACCTACCGTTTAAAATTTGTTCATCTTCGGCTGAAAAATACCGTGTTTATGTAGCGCAAAAAACGTTGTTACGGTCTTCTGACAATCCTTATACACTGAGAAAAAATCCTCATGCCACCATCACGATACGCCATGGTTGAAATTTTATGGTTGCAGAGACCATAATCATGATAAATATGACAATAATATCGTGATCTTGGCCATCGCGATATACCTACTAGTCCACCTACAAAAAGTATCCATATTTCTTGCGCACATCACAATATTTAAGAGAGCAATCGTAGCGATAGAGGCATACCTACATCAACCAAAAATTATAGCAATGATGACCTCATTTCGTCCGTGCAGATGAACATAAAATCTCATTAATAACCTGTAAGGTCATGAACACTAATTTTTTGGTGAGAATACACAAACTAATAGTAAACTATTCTTGGAAGTAATCAGCCTAGTCACTCTAACTATATGTCATGATACACTGAAAGCAAAACGTAATGTTCCCATCACAACACACAGTAAGGATGGATTTGTGTTACGGAAATCATACAAGATGGGTATCAGAACGATGTTATAGTTGTTTTTGCTATTCAGGTAGGGTTACAGGAACTCTACAATATGTCACAATATTCGTTCAATAAATCTTCATGACGATACTATCAATAATTTGGTTGGGGGTACTATATTATTTTAGTTTACGTGTTTTAGTCAAGACAACCCAATTTTATAGTGCAGCTTACGGAAAAATAGTTCGCTGAACTATTTCACGCTGGTTCAATCAACAAATTGGATGAGTTCGTGAAGAATGACTATATCTATAGTACGATCAACTATAATTTTCAGTTAGCTGGGTACTAAACCGGTCATAGTTATGAAACATATCTTCATTAGTTACCACAATAGTACTTATAGTCCATAACCCACTGCATCTTTGGGTATTTGTTACCATGCAGAATAATCACTGATCGAATAAACTCTATAGTACATTCAACACTATTTTTCCGCTGCCACAAACGTGTTGATAGTTGGAGGTGCTAACTCGTCTAGTTTTGTAAACTTTATATAATGTCAATCCATACCATGTACACGATAGTTAAGCCAATACTCGTTTTCGTTGCCGGAATACAATACACTGAGAAAAAAGATTCGGTTCAGGAAACTATAATAACATAGTTAACATTTCAGAGTGGAGACAACTCCTTCTTATAGTGATGTTTACTAACAAGGGGTTCGCCGTACCTTATGACGATAGTGAGATTGAATGTAAACTATGAAAATAGTAACAGAGACTATATTGTTACAGATATTACCACATATTTATTGTAAGCGTTACAGTTGACATCTTTTGTAACTCGAGGAAAAAAATTGAATTAAAAAGCTATTTGGAACACAGATGTACAGTTAATCAGATATCTTAGCTGCATTAAATCATTGATATCATTGAGACAGATGCCGAGTTCAAAATAAACAGGAAAAAGTTATCAATGATTTCAATAAATAGTTTAGCGTAGTCGGTAGAGCGTGCGACTGGTAATACGAGCGAATGCGTGCGTCCCGGATCGAATCCCGGCCAAAATGATGCGATGTTTTTCTAATCTAAAAATCCTTACTCTGTATTAATATGCGGTTGAATACAGTTAGTAGGTGTTTCTCGACGCATCATACAATGTTATAAATTCATTGTAACGAGCTAAATTCATTTTTTCCGCAGAGCAGTGTCCTTATTTAACTATTTGGTTTGGTTTTTTACATAGTACCACTATAGTACATTATACCGTTGGGATTGGTCAGTACAACTTACGTCATATGGTGAGGCTCACCTTGTTTTTAGTTGCAGGAGCATACTACTTTTTATAGTTGAAAATAGTTACCACAGCTATATTTTTTTCTCACACAGTGTCACTAATACACATCAGTTATAGTAAAAGCCACATAGCTGCGTCAACTATGTTAATATAGTTAGTTAGTTTAGTTAGCATTACTATAATTTTCAGCAACGATCAAAATATTTTTGACGACTTCTGTCACTATAAAATTAGGGTCGATGCCATATTTAAGCCAAGTGTATAGTCAAAATACAGTTTCCATAACCATATTTTTTTCTCAGTGTACCAATACCGTGTTTGTACGGTAAACATACGGGGTAATCTGCATATATCAAAAGCCGTCAGGGAGTGGCATATTGTAAAGATTCAGTGATTCCATCAATCGGATTTAGAATATGAGGCTTCAGTTCACGACGCTGAGCTTGAGAATCATTTTGGAGCAGAGATAACCGATGAAATTAACCCTGAGGACAACGAATTTTATCCAATGTAAGGCAAATTCTACATTGGGGTGACAGGAAAACCTTCGAAAATGAGAAGCTGAAAAAAGAAACAGACGCTTCCACCAATAAATACGGTTAGCTAGTATGCAGACAAAGTAGCTTGCGATCCGATATGAAATTCAAAGTTTAGCGGTAACGTCAAACGCTGAATTTCGTCTGCGCCATGACGCGATCCAGGTCGAATATATAGATTATTGGTGTAAGAGGTATTCTGTTTATAACAAAGAATTCTGAATCGACATCAACGAAAAAGAGATTTCGATCGCCACGCTCCCTGAATTCATCTCGCAGAACTAATTCTCAGCCGAAACTTGTCCTATCTATTACGGTATATCTATGGTAGTTTCGAAAATTTTATCAACAAACCTTGTAAAAACATTGCTTTAAGAAAAACGCGTTGAAAGTTTTATTTTATGAAAAATCGTAGAAAAATCTTACTTAAGTTAAATCTGCGATGCTTGCACCATACATCATCCCTTCTTTAATTTCAAAATTGGTATTTTCTCCCAGCCTTTTGGGAACTAATATGTGGGAGTGGCTTAGGAAAAAATGTCGGAAAGTAGCTTACACTTTTATGTATCTACACATATGAAATAGTATTAGTGACTACAAATACTTATGCAAACACAATAGATTTGTAAGCTATGAATAGTTAAAATTTTAACCACCAGACGTCGTGACTCAATTTGTGAGTTTCCAATACGAAATTTATGAAAGGAGCAGCTGCTCGAACGAAAAAACTCAGGTAAGTGGATTGGACGTCGGATCGACCGGGTGAACGCGCTAAGGCAGTAACTTTCAATTCACAGAAAAATACAGTCAGACTGCTCGGATTTTCATGAAATTTTCACACAACACTTCTAGATACATATGAGCGGATCCACGTCACTTCACTCAAAAAAAAACCGTCAAGTCACAGATGTTTCCGCCATTCAAAATACGTTTGATACTATGGAAAAAGAATACAACTTCAAGGATTTTGGAATTTTTTCAAAAATGGCGGAGTTGGAGCTATGTGAATTTTGTTAAACCGCTGTTGCACCGCTATGTTTGAAAATTCATATCTCCGAAAGTATTCATCGGAGCTGACTGATCTTGAAATTTTTTTGTTTGTAAAAGAATGCGCTTTGGTATAAAAAATTTTATTCAAGAAAAAAAAATTCTTTTAATTTTTTTTTGTCGTTTTTTTTTTTTTTAATCTCGCTGCCATTTCCGCGGGACTCACAGAAATTTATAGGGATAATTTTTTCAGATACCTGGATCCTTCCCCTTCAATCCTGAAAAAAAAATTTATGGAGAAACTACCTGGGCCGGAGGAAAAAAATAAAACGTCCAGTCGTGCGTCGCCGCGCACGCCGATCCACGGCTGCGCGCGGCGTTCTCGGTCCGAAAACTGCCTCAAAACGAAGTTACAAACACGGTTGTCGATCGAAAATTTTCCGAATTTTCCAAAAATAATGAACATTTTTTTTCACTCGTCATTTTCAATGCGTAATTCAAAAAATAAAACCTAAAATGTCAATTTCACCACGTTTCACATCTTTTTTTGAAAATCTTATTTTTCTTCAGAAAGTTCAGGAAATTTCCGATGACAATCGTGTCCACAAGTTTTCCGCTCGTTCACCTCCAAGGCACAGTTACGGTTTAAATAAGGTTCGAGGGTTTTGTGTCATTATTTGTGCATTTCGATATTAAGGGGGCATCCCCATCTTTAAATGGGTTAACATTCTGAAAAAGAGATTGATATTTTACAGCGAATTTGAGAGTCTGATCAAATCCGAAAAAATCATGAAGTTTAGAGAGGGTTTGACCCTAATTATCCATACTCAACATTGAACATTACTTTGAGACTAATAATAGTTACGAGGAATATAGAAAAATACAAACTTACTCGGTGGTCGCAAAGAATCAGTAGTACCGTTGAATCGATCCTGGAATTTTTGGTCATTAATTGTTCAGAAGAGATGCCTCTATCATGTGAACATAGAACTTTCTGATATGACTATTTTTGGTTGAGATAATAGAAAAAGTAGAGATAAAAAATTGAAGAATTAGAAAAACTCAGTAAAAACTAAGTGATGCCCGGTTGCATAAACGTGGGTTACCCCACGGGTTAAAATAACCCGTGGGTTACCGCGCAGATACTATCCGTTCAACCTTTTATGAGCTGTTGAAGCTTCATGGCTATCTATGCCCCTGTTGCTCGCACCATCGCTCTCTCTCGCACTCATGGAAATACCTATTTCCATCTTTGTTTCAATGAATGTAATTGTGTACAACGCTGGTAGAGGGTGTTGGCGAAATTCTCGATGTATTACGGCCTCATTTTTATCGCTAGATTCAAATTTACTCGCGGGTTAAACATCGGCAACCCATTGGATATCATCGAATCACGTGATAGGTTATTGTTGAACCGAGGGTTAACGGCCGGGACAAACTAACCCGCCAAATTGCTCGAGTTACCTCAGTGATAACCATTACGTCCTAAGTGAAATTTCGTGAATAATTGAGAATAAGCAGCAGAAGAAGAAGTGTTTGAAATTTCGAGTTCAGATAGATGTAAGTATTAAAATATTTGTAATTGCAGTCACAAACACCGGTGACTATAAAATGCCGGCGACAAGAAAACTATAATAATGTGTAAGGCGAGGTGGAAGGTGTGGAATCGTACTCGGAATTTTCCGTTTGTAAATTCCACACCCTGCATTCCTTTTACCAAAATTTTCGAAATATGAGATTTATTCCTACATTAAATATTAGTCTGGACACATAATCGGTCCGTTAACTGACCACATATTTTATTTTATTCGGCACATTCGTCATTACCCTTGTCGATAACAATATTACGAACATTATTCACGATTTCATAGATATAAACCCTGTACGAGGTTCCACATTTCAGAATCTATATTTTTAAAAACGTTCTCGTGCCCTGCCCCCCCCCCCCCCCTTCCGCTACATTGACGCTATAATCCACGACCGGAATTATTAGAAGTCGCGGGCATTGATTGTTACTGATCCGATACGAATTATAATAATCAAGACATGTGTAAATATTTGATGAATATGTGAATTCAAAGTTCTTTATTGAAATTATTTGATTTTAATAAATAAACAGCGTTTCATGCGTGATGGATTCTTCAGCACCCTCGTCCTCATCGTTAGCACCCTCGTCCTCATCGTTAGCATCCGCATCCTCATCCTCATCCTCATCCTCACCCTCGTCGTCTTCATCCTCATCGTCCGATGATGAAGTTATGGAAGTCATGGAAGTGATCAATGGTGTGGTGCATCGTCCAAGAATCTTCAGAGATCGGAATTGCCCATTCGAACTCTATGACGACCTAGAATTTTTCATGAGGTTCAGGTTTCGGAAAGAAACAATTCAAAACATCCTGGAGCTGATTGAACCGAGACTGGAACATTTGACAAACCGGAATAAACCGATATCACCGCTGAATCAATTGATCACAGCTTTAAGATTCTTGGCAACAGGTTCTTTCCAAATTATGATTGGTGACGATATGCGCATTCACAAGTCTACTGTTTGCAGGATTGTGAAAAAAGTTATTACAGCAATTGCTGCCTTGCGACCGGACTTCATATACATGCCACGGACACCGCAGGAGATATCGTCGGTCAAAAGTGCATTTCACGCGATTCATGGGTTTCCCTCAGTTATAGGCTGCGTTGATGGGACCCACGTCAAACTGCAGTCTCCTGGTGGTGACAACGCGGAGTTGTATCGCAACCGTAAGGGGTACTTCTCGTATAATGTTCAGATGCTGTGTGACGCTCATCTTCGGATAATGAATATTGATGCCCGATGGCCAGGATCAACCCATGACAGCACCATTTTTAACGCATCCATGCTCCACGTTCAGCTAGAAGCAGACAATTTTAATAATTGTTTCGTGCTTGGAGATAGCGCATATCGCTGTACGAGGTATCTGCTGACGCCAATCCTCAATCCTACTACACCAGCAGAGGAGCAGTACAATGCAGCTCATATACATACCAGGAACTGCATCGAGCGAACCTTCGGGGTATTGAAACGAAGATTTCCAGCATTGTCTTTGGGACTACGGACTGCCCGCCATACGTCTTTAGCTGTAATAGTTGCAGCAGCTGTACTCCATAATATTGCACTTGAAGCAAAGGAGCCATTGCCAGACGGAAATGTTGGCATTGACGCACCGATTTTCAACGATCCAGTTCCAGCTGATAACTTTCATGTAGACCAGGGGCATGCTGTGAGAACAGCGCTAGTGAACACAGTATTCACGTAGGTACAGTAATGTTCATCGATGGTGTCCCTGTGGCTCACTATTTTTCCTAGCTTTTTTTCAAATCAAATTTCCCTTCTACAAATATTTTATTTGCCAATGACCAGTGGCTTACTTCGTGACTCTGCTCCACCTCGCAGCTGTCATATTCCTAACAACCTGAAGGTTCCACTGGTCACGGGCAAATAAAATATTCGTAGAAGTAAAACTCGATTCTGGAAAAAATAGTGAGCCACGGGGACACCATCGATGAACATTACTGTACCATCGATTAACTTTATACACATAGAGTACCTAGTGACGGTATTTTACTCGAACCAGGGATGAGCATTTTGTTGTTGACATAAATTAAACTTGGACAATAATCAACGCACTGGTAGAATGAAACTACCGTAGCGATTAACACAGAGGAAGCCAACGGCTTTAATTTTAGAGTCCGTGTGTAGGTCCTCAATAGGCTACATAATTGCAATCAAATTATATTCATCGACCTGTTTAAAAATCAAATCAACACTTACATTATTCATAATTCCTTTAGAGAAATTCCTTCTCATAATCGCCATTCGGAAAAGCCGGTTTGATTATGTTAGGTTACTGGATCAAGCGTTTGTATACCACAGTCCAATATACAGAAAATATGATCTGTTACGGTCTGGTGCCTATATAATATCACATACGTCCTACACGTACACGACTGTCATGCTGAGTCTACAATAGGGCACCAGCGCGTCGCGTTCGACGTAAAATCTTATGGGTGACGTCAGAACGTAGCGTCGAACGCGACGCGCTGGTGCCCTGTTGTAGACTCACCACCATGGGCGGCGAACTCGACTATTCACGCTGATCACGTCTGGTGGCTTGAGGTTAGATAGTCGAGTTCGCCGCCCATGGCAGTCGTTTACGTGTAACCTAACCTAACCAAACCGGCTTCTCCGAATGTCGATTGATGAAATTTAAAACTGATGAAACCAATATTTTATTGAATAAATCGAATCAGTCAAACAATTTAATATACAAGCAAGAAAAAATGAAATATCGTAGTTAAGTGAACAATGAATAAAATAATAGTTATCAAAAAATAAAAATAAAATACATCACAAGCAGTACACAGGTATGTCATGCTTATAAATTTTCGGATTCTTTCAGCTTCATTTTATATTCCAGCTCTTTTATGGCTCTCTCAAATTTTTTTGTCTCCAATTCAACTACTTTAGTTTCCAAATCAACTACTTTAGTTTGAAGCTCGATTTCCAAAATCTCCATTCTTTTTTTATTAAAAGTTTCCTGATTCTCCTTTTCGTTTTCTTTCATTTCCAAATCTTTCTTCTTCAATTCCCTCTCCATTTCTAGTAGACCCGCCTTATCCATGAGTAACCTCAATTTTTCTGAATTCGCCTTCTCATCGTGCGTATTTTTCAATTTCTTACGCTCAATTATTGAGTCTGCCATATTTGACACCGACTTTCTTTTTTCCACAGCCGCTGATGAATTTTGTTTAGGCTTTGGCCACGAAGAAGATGGTCGAGATACTGACGTGCTCGGCACCGCAGATATTTGGGATAAAAGAGACGGAGGATCCACATAAGTGCTGGGTTCAACAGCCCTGTCATCTACACATTCGACGTCATTCGTCGATGATGTTGATGGTAAAGGAGCCCGAGGAGGAGGACTGAGAGGGACGTGGACAGTAGGATCTACTGTGTGAAAATAATTTGGAGCATTAGTGCCTATTGTCTTTGTACCTGATGAGTTAATGAAGTGTTAATATATGGAAATCCTTCCAATTTCAACATTGAAGTACCTGAAATGTCATTCGTCACGGCAAAACAGAGTGTTCTGACACCGAGCTAACAGGATCGCTCAAGATGCGATCGCTGTTTACGACAAATTAATATACCAAATTTTACAATTGAAAATTACCACAGATTCAAGGAAAAACAAGCATGGTACTCCATAAAATTATACTGATGATCATCAGACTCTGCACCACTGGGTAACTATCCCTCTCATACAACCTATAAAGCCTAATGATGAGTTGATATATTGTTAATTTACCATCGTTGAACAATAAAGCACTATCGTCGAATTCGTTTTTGTCAGGCTCAAACTGGTCCTTCAAAAGGCTCTGCAGCTTGAAGTCTACCTCACTTGACTTTGGGCAGAAAGTTCCACCGCCGGTCTTCAAAAGTTCAATCTAAGTAAGAATGAAATGCAGGATTATAAATAACTGTGACGAAGAGTGTGTGTGCTAAAACTGGAACACCATAATAGACTGTAGATTGAATTGAAAATGCTATTGTAAATTATTATGATTCAAGATATACTATGTAGATGTGAAAAAATACTTACTCTATCATTATTGCGATTCTGCCTGGCACTTTTCTTCAATACTTTATACAGCTCCTTCAACTGATTTGGTAACCTAATCCCGCTTGTGCTTGAAAAATTATATTTGTCCGTTACTATGTCCCAAGCCTTATTTTTCATGTATTTTTCGTGTAGCGTCAGTCTGTTTGTTTTCTAGTATGTGTCGTTGTCCGTCTACCAAATCTACTAAAAAATTTTTCTCCACCATTGTAAAATTCTTTCCTCGCTTTCCCTCTTTCTTTACTTTTAATCCGCTCATTTTTTATTGAATTTATAGTATTATTATTTTTTATACTATTTATTATTTTATATATATTAGTTTTTGAAATGTATTCAGTAATAAACTGCGTTGCTATGAACAATTGCTGTTCAATAAACATTGTTTCAAATATATGTATAATATATATTATATTTTTTGAATCAATTAACCAAAAATAAAAATTCATGACAGCTGTCAGATATAGCCATGAAGCATCAACAGCTCATGAAGGTTGAACGGGTAGTATCTGCGCGCTAACCCACGGGTTATTTTAACCCATGGGGTAAATCACGTTTATGCAACCGGGCATGAGTCAGGCAATTTTCACGATATCAAAAAGTTCTATATTCATATGATAGAGGCATCTCTTCTGAATAATTGGAGACCAAAAATTCCAGAATCGATCCAACGGTACTACTGATTCTTTGCGACAACCGAGTAATTTTGTATTTTTCTATATTTAGCGTAACTACTATTAGACTCAGAGTAATATTCAATGTTGAGTATGGATAATGAGGGTCAAACCCCCCCTAAACTTCATGATTTTTTTGGATTTCATCAGACTTTCAAATTTGCTGTAAACTATCAATCTCTTTCTCAGAATGTTAACCCATTTAAAGGTGAGGACATATCCCCTCAAGTATGAAATTATCTTGATAATGATAACTTGGAGGTACCGCCAATATCCCGGTTAGTCCCACCAAGAGCCCAGTGCTGTAGTATTTTTACCTGGATATTGTAAGTTTTTTATGTCAGGTTAAATTTTGAGAGAATAGGGAGCAAGTACATAGTTTTTACTTCAAATTCTACACATTATTCCTTTACAAAAATGTGAAAATGATTCGAAATTGAATTTTAAAGATAACCGTTTCCGTGTGTCGGTTTATGACACCCTCCAAACGGTATGTGCCAGTTTCTGCCACGTGCGGGGTCAGTTAGTGCCACTAGATCGTCAAATCGGTTTGAATACTGGTCAGAGGATGAAAACAATGGTTTATTTATACATTTAGGCAATAATAGTATGAACAATACAATGTATTTATCAAATTATATGTTAAAAAATGAAAAACATAATGAATAATATTATTGGTCGGCTGTTTTTATCATCGGCACAGCTGTCAACGTCGGTGCTTTGATCTTCGGTTTTATTAAGGAGGTTAGGCACCCGAATGCAAACATTAGGAAATCTTTGGAAGTTTCATCATCGAAAGATAGATAAATGAAATGCTTACGGCCAAAATTTCGAGTCGATTCACTACACTGTTTTTGATGAATTAATTTTTGAATTTTCCTCTTATACTCGTAGAGTTATGGAGAGCCGATAAGATGAGTATGAAATCTTCTGTATCACCCGCGCGGTAAGAATTTTTTTTTTCAACGTTTCTCTGGTGTTTTCTTTTCCGGTTTCCCCCTCCCAGCAAACCAATACATAACTGATACATAACTGTAAGAGCACATCTAGAGATCGGAGTAATGTAACATAGTTATGTCTCTGATATGCGACATATCTTTAGAATGTAACATATTGTTTAGATAACATAAGATGCATGAATGATACGTAATATTGAGGGCATCACGAAGTAACAATGTAATATAACAAAGTTACGTAGAGGAGAAATAACATAACTTCAATTCCGTGATGTATCATGTACATTACATGAGACCCACAAGTGATACATAAAATTGAAAGCATCTTCAGGGATCCGGAAATATAACATAGTTACATACATAGAACATAATATTTCTGCAAATATGACATGTGTCGTATATATAACATCAGACCCATGGATGATACGTAACAGAGATGGCAACACCAGGGAACAGAGTCACATAACATAATAACATCTATGATACGTGCAATATCTTTAGTTCTGCAATTAAAACATCGCAAAATAGGATATCCGTATCTGCTGGCGATAATTTCTGAAACGTATGTAAGTGACTAACATGATAGTACGCATCAATCGAGGCATAAACGCTTCAGAGCTATTAGATAGCGAGATCGAAAATATAGAGAAATCTGGCAGTATTCACTACACGATACTGTGGTGTAGTGGCGAAAGCGTGCGACTACTAATCCAAGCGAGTCCGAGCGATCATGGTTCGAGCCCGAGTTAGTTCAAAATAATGATGTCGTCTTGAATGAACTAAAAATGCGTTTTAATCTATCTGTGGTTGATTATAAATTGTTACTATGTCATATATACACCATAGATGATGGAAATTAGTAATAATAACGGCTTTTTATTTAGCTTTTCCAGTGTGATAGTTAATTGTATCAGATGCATCTCCAATATGTATCTGATACATCTTTTAACATGTCTTTGACATATCTTTGATATGTCTATGATATATCGGTGAGCCGTCGCTGATATGTATCACCAGCACATAACTAATACATTGATGATACATCCAATGTTGCTGACATCGTGCTGTACCAGTAACATACTTTCTTATGAGTTTGATACATAACGTGTAACATTCGTGACATAATATATACGTATTTGATACATATTTTGGTTTGCTGGGCTGAAGAAAAAAAAAATCGTATATAGGTTAGCGTATCGTATATAGGTTAGGAAAACAAGTGGCATTCACTGGCACAAGGGTGCATTTGGAGGTGTCAGTCGTAGCCACCAGTTTTTTCGGGTTGAAAATAGCATTTCATTGATTTTTCATAATTCTATTCGAAAAAACAAATAATTTTCGAAAGATACATATGAGTTTTAATTGACTTAATACTCACATTTTCGAGTAATTGAACGAAAACAAAACTGTGCACTCTAACCTCTCTCAGAGAGCCTTAGTCATTTGAGTAAGTTCAGCGCGCCCATCATACTTGACGGTTAAATAATAAATACTTACTATCATTGAATCTTCATAAATTTTAGGGATATATAGCAGGAAAGACCATTCTAAATATTCATGGGGAGCAGTTTGGATTTGAAAATGATTTCACATTGATAAACCTGAAAATGTGCTAGAAGTGGCATCTACTGGGACAGTGGCACTAACCGGGACATTGACGGTAAACGAACAAAAAACTCTTGGACACGATTTTCTCCGGAAATTTCCTGAAATTTCTGAAAATAGAAAAATATTTTTAAAAACGGTGGGAAACGTGGTGAAATTGACATTGAAAGTTTCATTTTTCCAATCACGCATTGAAAATTATGAGTGAAAAAAAAATAGATCATCATTTTTGGAAAATTCAGAAAATTTGCGATCGACAATCGTGTTTGTAATTTCGGTTTCGGGCAGTTTTCGAACCGAGAACGCCGCACGCAGACGTGGATCGGCGTGCGCGGCGACGCGCGACTGAACGTTTTATTTTTTTCCTCGGGCCCAGGTAGTTTCTCCATAAATTTTGTTCTTGAGGATTGAAGGGGAAAGATCCAGGTATCTGAAAAAAATTATCTCCATCAATTTCTGCGAGTCCCGCGGAAATGGCAGCGAAATTAAAAAACAAAATAACGAAAATAAATTGAAGGAATTTTTTTTTCTTAGATGAAATTTTTTATACGGAAGCGCATTCTTTTACGAAGAAAATGATTCCAAGATTAGTCAGCTGCGATGAATATTTTCGGAGATATGAATTTTCAAACATAGCGGTGCAACATCGGTTTACCAAAATTCACATAGCTCCAACTCCGCCATTTTCAAAAAATTCCGAAATCCTTCAAATTGTATTTTTTTTTATCCATAGTACTAAATATATTTTAAATGGCGCAAAGATCCGTGACGTGACGATTTTTTTTTGAGTGAAGTGACGTGGATCCGCTCATATACTTTTGGAAAATGAAGAAAAAATTGATTTTTCAAATTGAGAAAGTGGGCAGACCCCTAAGGGGGGGGGGGGGGGGATGAACCAAATTTTTACCGACACCGTCTACTCCTCCGAAACGGGGCTATTAATCGAATTGTCCTTTCGGCAGCCGATGTTTGACGAGTAATGGGTTCGAACTGGTACGTTTGATCGGATGGAATCGGGTTTTTTTTTCTTCTATCTGAAAGTGTGGACGTGCCATCTACTGCGACTTATATCAAAGCCTACAGGGTTTAGCTTCACTCTGCGTTCAGTTGCTTTTAGAATGTGACGTTATTTTTATATCTGTAGAATTATAACCCAAATTGATGACATGTTTAAAGTAGTATGGTCGTCAAAAATGACTAGTTTTTCATGAATTTATTACGGCATAGTCGCCACATCGAGTATTCATCGAATTATCATATTCATAAACTGATGATTTTCCTGACATGTCGAGAAACAAAATAATACTCAAATTATGAACAAATGGCCAAAAACCGATTTTTCATTTTTAATTGCTTCAAAATCAAGAAAAATCTAGTAGATTGGTTCGATTACAGTCTACGATGGTTCATTTTGTCCAGAAAACTATTTCCCACAAATTCACCGCGGCAGATTATTTTCTCTGTCAATCGGCAATTCAATATGGTTATTTGTTTATTGGAATCTATATACGTGCAGTCTTGTAAAATTGAATATTCACCGCCCCAACATGATGAAAAAAAGTATCACGGTCGGATTATCAAGAGACTCGGTAGAGTCTCGCGCCAAGTACATTAAAAAAAAAAATTTTCAAGCGCGAGACTCAACGAGTCTATATACCCGAGAGGCAGCTACCCTAACCTATACCGCGAACTAGTATCTTCGTTTTCTGTCACCTCACAATATACACGAATTGAAACTAATTTAATCTAGGATGTGGGTATGACAAGCTTTCATTTAAGCCTTAGATCGATTGAATCGGTGTCCGGAGTGCTGAGATATGATTAACTACAAATTCTGATACCCCGTTTCATCGTACAATTTTTCTCTTTAGTCGTCGTCGTCTTCAGACCAAGATTCACATTCAAACCATTCCTATATAAAATCACTAGACGGGAAACCACACAAAAGTTGTATAGAGTGACGTCAGTATACGAGATAGTTCCGACGTAGATAGCGCCAGTATCGCAGACAGAAACCGTCTGCTACACTAGCAGACGCGTGTTGTCATTTCATATTTTTAAATCCAAATAAAGGAAATAAAAGAAAGTACGAGCAATGCTTAATGAAAAATTTGAACGTACAAAAACTAGCGAATACCTCCCAAAAGCCACTTAGGTGTGAAAACCTCACACCAAGTACATTCAAGTGATAGCCACCAACAAAAATGTTTCGATAGGTTAATTATCTTAAATCCTACGATCTTGAGCTTTTGAGGTTATGCGAATCGACTGACGTGTAAAATTCATAGTGATAAATAGTAATAATAATTTTGAACAGATAATTTTACGATTAGGCTTACCTTGTATGACACAAGACTGTTAGATGACTATTAACTGACTATTACCTCTATATTTTATTCACTTATACATTGTAGATTTGGCTTATTTCCATTCACGAATGCAATTATCGGAGGAAACGGTGTTTTGGGGATTCAATTTTCTAGCAAGTCACCGCCTGAGGAAGTCTGAGAATAGAACATCAAGAAAAAATGTTAAAGTTGAAAAATATCAGGATAGCATGATTTCATATAAGGAACAGCAAGGAGCCAGACCAATAAAGCCGAGTTCAAACGTTGGATTGCCACAAATTCCACTTCAAGCTCGATGTTAGGCTCATTTCTAGAGGCTCGTCTGCTCGGGCCTAAACTGTGAGTCAACGTTATGTGTAGGATTTCAACGAGTTCTATATTTTATCTCGGTATCCTCTAGTCCGAACGAGACTGTAAGTCGACGTTGTGTGTTGGACTACGATAGGCTTTATTCTACACTCCACGTCAACGTAATGCCTTGACCTTCGGTGAAGATAATTTTTTAATCCATGTTTTACAATTAGCTTAGATTCTCCGCTCAGAAGCTTAATCAAATTCAGATTAGTGCTTTCACGACAAATGGTGAGAATAAAAATACTTATTCAATATTAAAGAAATGATCGATCGACTTCCTCTTTCTCAGATGATAGAGATTCTGATTTATATTTATTTATTATTTGTAGACTCAGCGTATAATCATTCATGAATGGAATTATTGAAGAAAAATCTTTCTTATGGATTGTTTAATTTTGTAGCGGGCTGCCATATAAGACGTGAGGATGATGAAAGAGAACGCTTGGGTTGCAAAGTATCGGTATAGTGTGATTCGATAGGAGAAACGGCAAGAGTCAGACGAAGAGAGCAGAATGCGAGTGTTTGACTTCATAAACTTCCATTTTATGCTCTACGCTAGTCTTGCATGAATAGGCTCAATTCCAAATATTTTGATACCTTCTGTTCAGAACCGAACTGGAAGTTGACGTTATGAGTCCGGGACGCGTACATGTTCTTTTTGCAGAGGTTGCAATACATATATCTGATATTTATATATATTTAGTCATGAGCAGCAACTATAACCCTGCGTGCAAGTAACTCCGCCATTGCCGGTCCCAGGCCCAGATGAGACAGGAGGAGGGCTGCACGCAGGGTTAGATGTTGTAGGTATAAAAAATTATTGTAGTGGAACAATTTGTAAACGTTATGAAAGTACATTACGCGTCACTCTACAAATTTGAGACTTGGGGAAAATTAGGAGCACACGCGTGCTCGTTGCTGTTGACGTTCCTGCTTATCGAGGGACTTCGGGCGGTATGAAATAGCACAAAACAACCGAGCGAGCGTACCGAGCGAGCACAATTATTAGGTGGTCAAGCAAAATTTTACAAAATGTAGTGAAATCAACCCCAAAAAGCACCTTCGGTGCAAAAACCTTCCGCCAAGTCCATTAATGTGTAAATCGCTCAACCAAAAAAATAGTCAAAGGTTGTGCTCGCTCACTCGATTGGTTGATGATTATCAACATACAAAAGCATTGAAATCAGATACAACTGCCAAGTACCTGTAGAATGATAAAAGTTTGTAATTGAAAAATTTGTTCAAACTAAATAACGTTCTACTCGTTCGCTCGCTGCGCTCGCTCACTCTATTGGCTTATGATTATGGGTTGAAAAAACAATTCGGATGAAGAAATTGAAGATGTCAACATTTATCAAAAAATATTCATAACGAAAAAATAATTAAAAAAAAATTTGAAAAAAAAATTTGGAGTCCGTGGTACGTTGGTGGGCCAATGTTTGAATATCTATCAGATGACATTGACATGGTTCGCGATCGATATTTTATATTTCTTTTTCTACAAAAGGCCCCCCAAGTACCACTACCTCCAAATTTTTTTTTCAAATTTTTTTTTAATTATTTTTTCGTTATGAATATTTTTTGATAAATGTTGACATCTTCAATTTCTTCATCCGAATTGTTTTTTCAACCCATAATCATAAGCCAATAGAGTGAGCGAGCGCAGCGAGCGAACGAGTACAACGTTATTTAGTTTGAACAAATTTTTCAATTACAAACTTTTATCATTCTACAGGTACTTGGCAGTTGTATCTGATTTCAATGCTTTTGTATGTTGATAATCATCAACCAATCGAGTGAGCGAGCACAACCTTTGACTATTTTTTTGGTTGAGCGATCTACACATTAATGGACTTGGCGGAAGGTTTTTGCACCGAATGGAGAATAGTTTCCTGAAGAAAATAAGCCGTCGTAGACTGTAATCGAACCAATCTACTAGATTTTTCTTGATTTTGAAGCAATTAAAAATGAAAAATCGATATCTGGCCATTTGTTCATAATTTGGGTATTATTTTGTTTCTGGACATGTCAGGGAAATCATCAGTTTATGAATATAATAATTCGATGAATACTAGATGTAGCGACTATGCCGTAATAAATTCATGAAAAACTAGTCATTTTTGACGACCATACTACTTTAATAAGGTGGGTTGGATTTTTTTTCTTCTTTCTTTAGCATGGGGGTAGAACTTGTACCTTATAGAAAAAGAGAATTTTTCAAAAAAAATTTTTTTTTTTTTTTAAATTTCGTATTTTATAAAGTACCAATTCTACCCCCATGCTGAAGAAATTTTTTTCCTTCAACCCACACTTATGTTTAAGTGGAAACTAGAACGAATCTCAAAAACGTATGCTCTACATGCGTGAAACTAGTAAGCAGGGATGATTACAGTTTCTTTATAACATCAAAATACAGTCGAACCTCAATTATCCGAGTTCGCAATTATCCGAACTCGTATACGATCCGCATGAACCCGTGTTATCGGAGCCATGGCGGTTTTTTCGACTACATACGCGGACTATAGTCCTCATCATCCGAGCTTGTCTAGATTTGCATTAATCTGTCTGACCAGCATTCATAGGTTATAGCATGGAATAGACTTTAATTTTCTCACAAGCTTGACTCTGCATTATCCGAGGTAGGGACGGTCTGCAATAGATCGGGTAATCGAGGTTGTACCGTATGTGTAATGATGCAAACGGTGTGCGGCACAGCAATAAATGAACGTACTGAGCAGACTGTACCCTTAAATCTAAGCAATTACAATCAGCACCATGAACATTCACATGAAACCAGTAGTTTTAGGTAGCAAATACAAGCCTAATCGTGTTACTGACAATCAGTGTTGCATATCAGTAATATTCCGATCAAACAATCAGAGCTCACACTATTGGAATGAATAGTGAGCACCATGAGTTGGATCTATTAAATAATCTGTCGTCCTTTGAGCCAGGTGTGGCGTTATGAAAGGAATTTGACTCTCTAATACCAGCGCCATTGCAACTTTGAAGTCGGCCTTGTAAGTCTCCCCACGTCTGTGTGTACCTAACTATCGAGTCGGAGATTTCAACATCACGAATACTACATGTGAAACTGAGGTGTAGGTGTCTATAGCATCGATTTGCCCTAAAGGCAAAAAGCGGGACCGAGAAGTTGTTCAGGCAATTTGTATTAGTGTCAAGGTCCAAGATGTTGTTTCACCAGTCAGAGTGGATAAACCGCTCTTGAGACAGCATCGTCAGAAAATTGATTTCAGTGAAAAAACTAATGTTTCTTACTTTCATCGGTAACATATGGCAGATGTTTCAATGACGACGACGACGATGCGCGATCTAACACGTCTCTGTTAGAGCTACTTTATTGGCTTAACGGTAAGCAAATTACATTGCCCGCAACGTGGCATGACCTGATAAGCCCCAACGGCAGTGGGTATTTGCTACATCCGTATTCAATCGCTTATGCCGGCCCTAGTACCTCCTTTCAGAGTGAAATGGTACTATACTACCTATATATGAGCGAATTCACAAACTCCCGGTGTGGTTTTGTAACTCAACATTTTCGATCATTTTTTTATCATTAATGGGTCATTTCCGTGGAAATAAGTCGAAAGCCACCGCAATATAACTTTCATCGGTACAGCTCATGCTGCTCTTGATGTTACGCCTTTTTAACGGTTTTTTGAGAACACCAGAGAAGTTGATGGTCTAACCGAAAAATTTGAACACATTTTTCGATCGAAATTTTCCGCTCTTTTCATTGCAAATATTTTCATGCACCGCAGACAACTGGAAGTTCAAAATACATACGGTTGAACCTTCTTCCACAAGTCCATATTCGATTTTTTTTTCGCTATTCGACAACTTGAAATACTCTCTTTGACATGTCAAATTTATGGACTGGGCAACTACATACTTAAGTTACACTTAATTAACAGCCTATAACCACGTACTTAAGTTGGGTAATTTTGATCAAAATAATTTTGATCAAAGTAATTTTGATCAAAGTAATTTTGATAGAAAAGTGTCTTTCATGGCCTTCAAAACGCGTTTTTGAACATCTCTCTACGGTGAAGGGGACCCGAGTTATTAATTGTCAAAGCCGCCCGCTCGCTACTTTTACAGTAAAATGCAATAATCTATAACTAGCGTAAAAAAAATTTGTTTGACCATCGAAAAAATACGGGTCTACTTTTTTGACGTAAATTTCACGTAAAAAAAAGTCTAAGTCGATTCAACAAATACGAGGTCAAAAAATACCCAAAATTGGCCGATTCGAGGTGGAATTGCCCATATAGAATCGGGCTCTCACGGCCGATTTTGCATGTTTGATGCATAGGCTGTGATATAAGTCGAAATAAATGGCACGGCGACACTTTTCGATAACAAAAAAAAAAAATTATATCACAGCCTATGCATCAAAAATGCAAAATCGGCCGAGAGAGCCCGATTCTATATCGAAATTTGAACACAACCATCCCAAAACATCTTTCTTTCCCACAACGATGAAGGGGCCAGTTTTATTCTACGTTTTTGTGATAATTTTCGTGATTTCCACGGTTGGGAGCGGCATTTCATCCGATCGAACATACCAGTTCGAACTCATTACTTGTCAAACATCGGCTGCCAAAAGAACAAGTCGATTGATAGCCCCGTTTCGGAGAAAATCGAGAAATAGACCGGTCGGTAAAATTCGAGTATACCCTCCCCTAAAGAGCTCCGCTTTCAACAGGCATCCCCCCCCCCCCCCCCCCCCCGAAAGTCTTTCAATGGGGATTTTCAAAAAAAAAAGTCGATTTCTCTCAACCGGTCCACTGTACAATAGTGATCAAAGTACTACAGCTGAGCGAAATCTATGAAGTATTCTACGGTAAGCATTGCCACTTCTGGAAAACACATTTTCGGATGGTCTTTCAAAGGTTGTCAAACTACGGGGTGTGAAACTTTCAACTTCAGCTCTTGCAACTGTTGCTCGAACTCTCCAGAATCGAATGTGTGAAACAGAAAAAACTGAAACAGAGACCATTAACTCATTGCCAGTGATAAGTTTGCCACTGTTTCAATCAGTGAATAGTCACTGGTTGATAGGTTTTTTTCACTTTCGATTTCCGAGAAAACGCATCTGATTAATTTCATACTCAATTGAATATAAATACAAGATATTTCACGTCAATAATTCAATATAATTAATATCATCCTTGAAATATTAGAAGAAATGTTCACGATTTTTCCCCCCAGTGGGTCTTATGATACTATCTCATGATCACTCAATGTTTGCGAAGTGTTGCTAGTGGTTTTTTTTCTTAATTTCTGGATTATACTCGCAAACTCTTTCGGTGAGTGTATATTAGGGTGTGCCAAAAAAAAAATTCAAACGCGCATGAAGATTCCGGTAGAGCATTTTAAATAGAATATCTCAGCCAAATATGAGCTCCTAATATCGATATTTAGAAATGCTTAACTCAGTTTCCCCATTTTTGATTTAAAATACACGTGAAAAAAAAATCGGAAAATTTTTTAATTGTTTTTTCTCGTAAGCGGCTTGATTTAGAAACTATCTGAATACAATAATAAATAATTTAGTTCGAGACGGTCATAATCATGACCGTCTCCGACTAAATTATTTATTACTATCTACGTTCACGAATCATCCCAAAAATATCTGAATACAGATTCTTATAGGAAATTTCACGCTCTATAAAAAAGTACTGAAATAGAATTTTCCTAACTCTCACCGACTAAGAGATATTCGCCTATATACATTGAGTCATAGCGCCATGGAATCATATGACTCTGGGAAAAAAAACTTTTTTCTTCAACCGCGCATCAAAATTTCGATAGTAACTGAAATAGGCAGTTTTAAATATCAATATTGAGAGCTGATATTTGGCCGAGATATTCTATTTGAGATGCTCTACCGGAATGTTGATGCGCGTTTGAACTTTTTCTTTTGGCACACCCTAGTGTACATATGCATAGTTCACTACGAACATACATGGCTGGATCCATTTCAAATCACGCAAGCTGCTACGGTTCAAAATTCCAAACGATTTTGCTTGAAAAAATTGGGAGTCTGGCAAGTGCATTTTCATTTTTTTTCCTCACTCACGATTTTTCATACTCTTGAATGACAAATTATCTCCAAACTATCATGACTATCGGCGAGGTAGTCGACATGACAGGATTTCTTTGAGGAATTGTGTGAAGTTGAATAATATATATTATATACTTTTTGATGTATTCTGTGTAGTAAATTATGCAGTGGAACTCCTATCAGCAAATATTATTTATGTCATCCAAAATCTAGAAAAAAACAAACTTGCGAAATTTCTCGAACGGCTTTCAAATTCTAAACTGACGGAAATGGAGAAAACAGAGCCACGAAGACTACATCTTGAAACGATTTTTGCATTGAAAAATTCCTGATAATTTTTCGGTGAAAATCAATCGTGGCACACATGGAGATCTATTTTTAACATTTGAATCAAGAATAAACTACGAACCACATGGTATAATAGTACGAAGATATTTTTCCAATAAGGACATTCATTTCTGATTGATTTCATTTTCTTGTTTCTGTAAATCCGACTGTTAGATCATAAGATAAACGCGTGTGAAAATTCAACTATCCATACGGATTAGACATCTCCAACAAATTATCACGAGAAAAAATTTGAAGAGATTTGTGAGCAGTTTTTTTCAATATGCTCGGCGTGATAAAAAAAATCATGTCCAGCATATTGAAAGGGATCAGGGTCTCAGGCCGTCGGGATCGGCGTGAAATATCCCATACTGACTATATCGGTCATTTCGCGACTTTATCTTTTTTCGTACAGGGTGTTTAGATTATTTTTCCACGCGATTCATGTTTTTAATATACATTTTATTGTCAATTTTTTTCACCATGTGAGAACATTCGTCATTAAACATAAAATTATACTCAAAAGCAAATGGCTTAATGGCTCGAAAAAATGTGACAAGTCTCTTGTTAGTGGTCGTAATAATAGTGATCGACGGACTAGCAAAATTAATTTCACATCTTCCTATATTCATACGCAACAGGAAGTCAGGAACATAATACGAACAAGAACCGTGCAAAAAATATGATCTCTATATTTTTATATCCAACACATGTGTACGAATGGAAGCGAGACATCAGAGGCATATAATGATAGAGAAGGTATGTTGAATATAGAAAAATTGCGTTATAAACATATGTCCAAACTCACGATGTTTGTTTGCTGAGAGCTTATTTATGAATCGTCGATTGTCTTCGAATGATCTTCGGCTTTCGAGATCAGTCTAATCCAGTCGATACTATTACTTGTATCTCGCCGTGAACCGTGAACGTCACGTAGTGGCTAGCACCTCGTCTACTTGCCGGCAACAAAATGATACTGATTCAAGATTGCGACCACGCTTGATCGCACGGGATCACCCTACCATGGTAGGTCTCGCGTGCAAATGAAATGTCTTTCAATCACAGCTGCTCTGTTCTTATTTTTTCAAATCGTTCAGAGTTTTTTTAAGTAGAAATCAGTCACCGGAATTTATAATCTTTAGCTCATTAGACGTGATGGACTGTATCGGATCATATCGGAGAATTGCGAATCAATTTATTAGATGAATAGAGAAAGGACGCAATCTCCTTCAAATAACGTTAGATCTTGATTATTTCTACCAACAAGTTGAGGTGTGCCATTGAATGAAATTATACACGGCGCACAGTGGGAATTTTCATGAAAACGTGGTCAAAATTTAAAAAACGAACTCTGGGGCCATTGAACAAATACGTTCGCTTCTTTGAACGATTTTAGACCCCCCCCCCCCCCCCCCTATGTAACAATGGTTCGTTTGACTAGACCCCCCCAAAATAATACGTCACAAACCTCTACCCCCCCCCCCCCCCCCCGCTTCGATGCCTTTTTTGATCTATCGATCCATAATTCGATCTATTCAAACGAAATTTTCGTGCCAAAACCAGAATTCTATACATAAAAACCGAACGTCACATTGTCCCGACCCCCCCCCCCCCCATGACTTGTAACGTCACATCAACCTCGACCCCCCCCCCCCCACCCCCACCCCCAAAAGCGAACGTATTTGTTGAATGGTCCCTCTCCCATGCAGGTATAACGACCAGAGGGATTGGTTAAGAACTCATTTCTGCGTAACCTCCCGGTTGTCCCGACCTGTTATCCCTCATAGTCTCTTGGATATTTCAGTTCAAAGTTGACCTTCGTCCGTGACGGTTGCTTACTTCAATTTCGCTGTCATATCCTCTCTAACTTTGAACACTTATAATTCAGCAGTATGAAGCGGTAATCAATTTCCACAAAATTGATACCCTTGCTCAAGGCATGTAGCAAATTTTTCCCATTTCACGATTGAAAAATAGTATTCATTGTCCTTGCTTATGTTGTCTAACGATAATCCTAAAAAGTGCCATTCATCGGAAATAAATATTGACTTTGCGTAAACTTTTAGTTCAGAATCCCACGACATTCCGCCTTCATGTTTTTTTTTCAAATTGCAGCTTAGAATATCAGCTTCCGAATGAAGTGTGGATGAGAATGCGTCAACGTGCGCGGTCTGTTCCAGAGCATTTTTGGGGAACGTATGCGCGTTCCGAGAGAGCCCCCTGCGCTCGCTCGCCGCGCCGCGTTTCCATGCCAGTCTAGCTGCCTGGTCAGCCGAGCTGGGCAGGTAGCTCGCTTACTTGGAACTGCCTCACCCTAAGCGAACTCGGTTGACTGGTTTTCTCTAACAATAGATTATAAATATTAATATATTGTTCATAAAAATTATGATACCTGATTTGACATTCGTATGTGACCCCTGGTACCAATCAGTCCGAATAATCAGTATTCTATTGTGATCTCTATGAACATGTACTAAGATTCTTGAGAAGAATTTTCGATGCATTTCGGACAAGGAATAATTTTTTTCACAGTAGATAATTGTATAAAAATTTTCGTAGTGACCGTCAACTGAATATCATGAAGACAGCTCACCCTGGGTTAATTTGTGAACCGACCAAGTGGGCTTGAAGTGGGCTTGGCGTTGAAAACAGTATCTGTAATACCGACTGAAATTTACCGTTCCAAGCAGCTGCGAGCTGACTCGTGGGGTAAATTCTGATTGATAAGACTAGGGATCTTAGATACTATCAGACACACTGTTTTACTGCCCATATTTTTTCTCCACCTTATCGACTATGCCAAAAACCTGCTCGTAGCAGCTGTGATGTTTTCCGATAATGTTCTGATACGTACAAATTTCCTGTTTTCTATAATACAGGGAATTTCACTATTTTTTTTTTTTTTTCACAGAAAATGTTATTATTCCAATGTCATGATTACCAAGTGTATTTTTGCGTTCGAAAATAAATATTCATGATACCTAATAATATAAACACATGGATCACAGGTATTAGGGTGGTCCTTATTTGGGGTTCGGATGAATATCAATCAAAACGCCCCTTGAAACGGTTCCAAATGATGACAAAAAAAATACATTACGTTTTCAATTTTTTATTTTGATGGGAACACGTGCCTCAACGAGCTTTTGATTTTTTTTCGTACCAAATCCATGGCTAAGGGATAGAAATTCATAGGAAAAATGACATTTGGCATTATGAAATACAAATCAGTCATGTGAAAATATAAACAATCGTCCTTTTTTATCACACATGCACGGAAAACCGGATTTTCCTCGCTGTTATGCGAGAGTAAAATGGCATCTTTACCCGAATGCAATAGAATTACCATATTCCATCCCTGCAACGCGGGCGAAAAGTAACCAATTTTTGACCAGAAGGAAGGAAAGTGATTTTGCTGGCAAAACAAGCAAATTCAGGGAAAAAAAGTGAATTCGCGGGCAAGTAAGTGAATTTTGTGGGCAAAAAAGTAAATTTGTGGGCAAAAAAGTGATTTTTGCGGGAAGAATAAAACTCTAAGTCCGACCGATTCCAAGTTTGATTGATTGAATTTCTGTGTTTGACTTGAAGATGCAATATGGTCATTTTATCTAGTTGGGTAAAGAGTAATATATGCCACACGGGAGGTGCGTAATTTTCACCTCGTGCTCGTGCTCACGAGGTGAAAATCACGCACTTTCATCCCTACCCATGTAGAAATTGTACTGTGGCTCAAGCCAGATGCCGAGAAGGTTGCCAGAATACAGATGAGGCCCCAATCTGGCTGAGCTGTACGATTAAGGTGTCGAATCAAGAATTGAAAGACATGTGTCAAGGCGCGATGAATTTTTTTATGATACGGGCGAGATAATTATCTTATGATACAAGTTCTAATAGTAGTATATTATGTGGCATGCCCGTAAACCAAGTATTTTTCCGCGAGGATAATGATTCCAGTACGAGCTAAAGGCGAGCCGAAAGCGACTTCTGAAATCATTATTCGAGTCAAAAAACAGTTACGGCACAAGCATGAGAAGTCACTTTGACGCCAGTTAAGATTCGCACTTGATACGACGAAGAGTGAGGTTATGGCGCGATCTGTCGCGCGCTTCGAACTGCGCATCCAGACTGCCGTATAAAGACTTGAGCGGTGCTCGTATCAAAACTAAATTTTCACCACTGATATACAGGGTGTCAATTAAGTAACGGGACGGCTGAATATCTTCTGAAGTAGGATATTTTTTGAGAAGGTCAACATCATTCTTGATGTGATTTTCGACGAGGAATTCAATGGTGACCTCGATTTTGACCTTGACGATGACCTTCAAGGTTATTTCAAGGTCAACTTTTTTTTTTTAAATGAACACCCCCTTTTTTCACATGAGCATTGGAAAGAGCGCAAAATTTTACGTCCGAACTATACATGCTACTAGTATCTAAAAACTGCTGGAGGCGATTTATGATTGAACCATTATGCGTAGTGGAAAAAATAAAAAAATGTTTTTTTACAAATTTTCAGTACTGTCCCCCCTTAAACAAGCGCCAACGCTAGCATACTACGATCACACAATAGAGATAGTAGTACACGCAGATGCCTTAAGCTATGGAATAGGCGGGGTGCTAATACAAGGGAAAGACGAAGGAAGACAAGGTAGTAGCTTATACGTCTAGGACTTTAAGCCCGTGCGAGCAAAAATATAGCCAGATCGAAAACGAAGCTTTAGGTCTAGCTAGTGCAGCAGAGAAATTTAAGGAATATGTGACAGGGATAGAGATAACCTTGGAAACAGATCACAAACCGTTATTGCAGATCTTACAGACAAAGCCGTTAGATGATCTCACCCCTAGACTACAGAGAATTCGGATAAGACTGATGAGATATAATTATAACGTAGTATATGTACCAGGAAAGCAATTGATTTTAGCTGACGCACTATCGCGAAACCCTAGACCAAAATGTGAGAAACAAGGAGAAGATTTAGAATTAGAGACTATAAAATATGTAAGACTGATCATAGAGAACTTTCCAGCCACGACAAGGTTATTAGAAAGAGTGAAAGCAGAACAAAATAACGATTTTACTTGCCAAAAACTAAGAGAATATTGCTTACAAAAGTGGCCGGACAAAGACTAACTCAGGGGAAACCTAATTCAGTATCATAAGCACAAACACGGGGAGAACTCCTGGCAGTATATGTTCCCGCCGGTATAACAGACTCCCCGCACAAAAGAGGATTCTTTCACCGTAAATGCGGGCGCAAAATCTGCTCGCGCGAGAAGGCAAACGTCCCGTCTTATATATTCGGTGACGCCACCTTTCCCATATACGGTGAACTATTGGTCCTGCCAAGACTTCCCGCAAGTGCGGGAAGTAAGAGCGCCCGCAGCGGATCTGAAAGGGCCCCGAAAACGTGGGGAGAAGAGATTCCCGCGCGGAGGCGCCACAGTACCCGGAGTTCTCCCCGTGAAGACAACATCTCAATCGGAGAAGGGTTTTTGTTATTCAACTAAAGACTGATTATTCCACAACCTATGCAACTAGAAATACTAAGCAAATTGCACGAGGGACATTTGGGTATAAATAAGTGTAGAGAAAGGGCTGAACAGGCTGTATGGTGGATAGGGTTAAGCACCGAATTACAAAACTTGGTGACCAGATGTCAGCAATGTATACAAGAAAGACCCAATCCAAAAGACAGATTTGTCAGAGAAGACTTTCCAGATAGACCCTGGCAGAAAATAGGTCTAGATCTTTGCAAACTGAACAAATGGTACCTGATAGCAGTACATTATTATTCAAGATTTATAGAAGAAATAGAACTAAGCGGAATGGTGGAACAAGATATTATATCACACTGTAAAACGTTATTTGCCAGGTACGGGATACCGGAAGTAGTTCGGAGCGACAATGGACCACAGTTCAGACAGGGATTCAAAGAATTTGCCAAAGAATACGATTTTAAACACGTAACAAGCTCTCCTCATTATCCACAAAGTAATGGATGTGCGGAGGCGGCGGTGAAGATTGCCAAAAATATACTTAAGAAAGCCAAAGACATAAATTTAGGGTTACTAGGATATAGGACGACTCCGTTAGAAAATGGATACTCTCCAGCTGAGCTAATGTTCTCTAGGAAAATTAGGTCAACTGTACCTATGCTACCAAGTAGCTTGGGAACATTCCATTCACACGAAACAGTAGCGAATAAAGAAAGGGAAGGAAAAGAGAGACAGGAAGAGAAGTATAATAAAAGACACAGAGCTATAAACCTAAGTAAACTAAAGATAGGTGATAAAGTATGGGTGATGGATATGAAAGGACACGGAAAAGTGAGCCGAGTGTGTCAAGAACCAAACTCATATGAGATAAGAACAGAAAAGGGAATGATTAGGCGAAACAGATGTAATCTAATACCGGAATATTATAATACAGGTGAGATAGATGATGCAGAGATAGATTTTACTGATATACCAGTGTTAGAGAACGTAGAAAATGGACCTGAAGCAGATCTCAGAATCCAGAAGCAAGAGAACAGAGAAGCGATAGAAGCACAGGACCGCAGGGCTAGACCTCATAGAATTAAGAGAAATCCGGCATGGATGAAAGACTATGTGTAATAATAAATATAACTAACATAATAAATATAACTAAGATAATAAACATAACTAACATAAGAAATGTATGTAAAAGAAAAAAAAAAAGCCTTAATGTATGTAAACGGTACACTATACCTTTGAAAAGAAAAGAAAAATATAATAAAGGAAGGGTGTTGTGTGAACGCGCCTCAGCGACAAGATAGGTATAGAGACGCGCCTTAATCGTAGGGGACGCCGGGTAATGCCGGCGACACAGACTTTTCGTATCGGCTCACCTACAGAGATCGTGACCAGTGTACAGTCACTCAGACGCAGCGCCGACCAATCACAGCTATGTGTGAACGATCGTGGCCCCTGTAGGTGAGGCGAACACGGAACACGAAAAGTCTGTGTCGCCGGCATAAGGCAGTACAAAGATGGCGGGCGAAGCCGATGGCATCGCGCATGTAAAAGCTAAATAAAACTTACTTATCAATATCAGAGTACTCACTATAAGAAACCTCAACCCATCCCGAGATAGAATAATAACTCACAATACAGTATTATTTTTTCTTCATGTTTACCTTTACACTAGCCGTAACAATACCGGAGAATTCTACGATTTGATGGAATTCGCGCCAAGTTTCAACTTTCATCGGCTCGCCTCCCACGGTCTGGTTGGATCAACGCTGGAACCCACTACACCAGCGCACTGACCAGCCGAACACTTAAATTACCGCGCAACTAAGTCGCGCAAGTTCATCACGCCCGCCATGGCGGTGCGGGTGTGCCCGATCTAGTGTGCCACTAGTGCACTCAGTGCATACCTGGCGTACACCAGTGTAACCAGCCAAAAACGCTATAAAGCTATGCGGATAAAAATGAGGAAAGAGTGGCCACCACCAGACAGCAATGACATCAGTTGCAAGATGGCGCTTTTATAATATTTTTTTAAATTATGAGTGTTAACGGCGTCGTCGCCGGGAGTTGTCTTCATACATCATACGCTTTCGTTATCTGTGACCAGGACTACCGCTACGTCGCTTTCGTCCTCTAGGTCGACCGTACCGTAGTTTCCGTCCCCCAGGTCGACCGCTACGTAGGTTTTGTCCTACAGTGCACTGCTACAAAGTTTTCGTCCTCTCGGTCCACTGTACCGTTGTTGTCGTCCTCCAGGTTGACGGCTACGTAGTTTCTGTTCTCCCGGACCACCTCTGCGTAGTTTTCGTCCTCCAGATCAAACGCGACGTAGTTTCCGTCCTCCAGGTCCACTGCTACGTAGTTCTACATACAGGTCCTCGGGTTCGTAGTTCTCGTAGTCCAGGTCCTCGGATTCGTAGGTCTCGTATCCCAAGTCCTTCGCTTCGTAGTTCTTGTAGTCCAGGTACTTCGCCGCGTTTATAGGAGGATGGTCGACCATGCTGCGACCGAAACGTCAAATAAATAATTTTTGATAAAACTGACCGTTTACACCCGATATATCTCATTTCCTAACAGCTTGGTATATATACAAGTTTCTGAAATTCACACGCACGTAATTGTATTACGTGTGTATATTGTAAATGTATAGGTATAAGTCTCTCGGTCTAAGTTATAAGTTTGTTGCGCGATACAGCTATGTAATGTATGTAATTTGTGTACATGTATATATATACCCGATATGTATGTCTTTCAGTGCGTATGACCTCTATTTCTTGATGTTCGTGGTGTTTGTGAGGGCCTCGGCTCACTACGTTTTTTTTTTTCCAACGGCGAGTCATAATTTTTCATATGGTCCGTACGAAAAACTGATATTCTTCGTGACGACTAGAGACGATTATTTCAAACTTTCATATTCACTTACTAACCGTGTTTGTCAAGCCGGTATCTAACTTTGATATGGTGCGTTCCAAATTTTACTATGTTGTACATTAAACATTGGAACACATTTTTCACCGATTGAAAGGAAAATATCTGTTCCACCCATAAGTATGCACCATATGAATTTTTGAAACGTAGCCCGGTCTTCCCTACTTTCAAACGTTACCATACTAAACTTTGATATAGTTTTACCATTTATTGACACGAAGACTCTCTCAGTGTAGCTCACTACGCGCGCTTCACGTGCGTTTGAAATTGCTTTTTTAAATCTGTATTTTGGTACATCAACATGATAAAAATCTGTCAGGTCTCGTATAATTTTTCTATAATTTGACAACTTTTCTTTCCGTATAGTCTTCATTTTACTCCCACACCTCCAGCAACCACAACTCCAGCTAAATCTCGAATAGCATTTGATCTATTGTAATAGGTCGCATTGAAGCTCTTAAAAGTGCTATATCTTTTGGTGCAAAGTAAATCCAATTCAGTCGATTCATTTTCGAATTGCTACTCAATGAGCATTTCCAAAGAAATAACCGAGCGTCGGGTTATGGCTCAAAATCACCAAGGTGGTGAATTTCAAGTTTGGAATTTCTTGAAAAAATTTATTATATTTTTGTTCTGCAAACCAGTTCTAATCATTGACCAACTTATCTGTAATTGATATCCAAACGGGGCAAGCTGGAAATTAAAAATTACGTGAATAAAAAAGTAATTATGTAAAACAAGTCATGAGCCACCGGCATTTCGGGAACGCTTCAAAAAGTAATATTCATATAATTTTGGACATTCAATTTAGTATAAAAGCAAAGAAATAAATGTAGATTTCCAATTGATCAGTGATTTGATGAAAAAACAAATGATTGTTACTCGATAATTGACTTTTAGTAGCGTTCCCGGAAATGACGAATCGTTTCCGAAATGACGAAGCGTTCCCGAAATTACGATATTATAATATATTATTTTCATAAAAAAACACCAAAAGCAAAATAAATATTCTATAATAAAATGTGATGTAAAAACCATCTGTAGACTCTATGTTCGCACGAAACGAACATTTTTTTGGACGTATGTGTTCGGAATTGAAATAAAAGTTGCGCTAAGCATCTCTTTTTTGCAGTTTCGACGCCTGGGCTCGGATAATAATCGATATGTGACACATTTCGACCAAAAGGAGGTGGGCGACTAGGGATGAGCCTTGAAAACCGAATATCACAGTGAAGATACTAGCAGGGCAGAAAAAATGCAAATACTCACTATATTACCCTCAGGATGGAGTGCACAGAAGATTTCACGAACTCTGAATGCGTCGAAATACATGGTTAAAAAGGCACGAAAACTTGCTAAAACTAAAGGAATATTATCAATACCGAATGCAAAATTAGGTATTTCAAATATGACGCATCAATAAATTCCAATTATCGATATTATTTCCGACTTCAAAAATATTGATCAATTTCTTTCTTTCGTTTCTTCAGGCCGACCAATTCCTGAGAACACAATAACAGCTGTGAAACAATTTCACAATGATGATCGGTTTAGCAGTAATATGCCCGGTATGAAGGATTATGTTTCCTGTCGAAATGGAGACAGTCAACGAATTCATGTTCAAAAACGGTTGATTCTCTCAAACTTGAGAGAATTATTTGAGTTTTTTTCGAGAGGAGTATCCCGGTATCAAAATATATTTCTCATCATTTGCATCCTCACGCCCGAAGCATTGCGTACTGGCAGGTGGTAGTGGTACACATACGGTTTGCGTTTGTCCGATTCATCAGAACATAAAGCTTATGATGTCCGGTCTGTATATTTCCACTCCGTCATTTGAATTGAATTCCAATATTCTGGATTTATCAAGAATCATAAATTTGTGTTCATTTTGCAGGTGCCAATTTGAATCAATTAACAGTAACTTCGAACCATCCACTTAATCATTACAGCGATTGTCTGAAACTAATGACGTGTGCTCATTTTTCACCACAGTGTCATCTTGGCGAGTGCAAAGATTGTCCAGGTACATCCGTTCTTCGGAATATTCTAGAGCTGGCCATAGAAAAAGAGAACATTGACAGTTTCGTGTACAAAAGTTGGGTGTTAACTTCTCGGGCCAATCTTGAAACCCTGACAAAAAGCGCTTCCGAATTCATGGATGATTTTTGTCAAAAAATGAAACACCTCTTACCCCATTCTCTCATTTCTAAGGAACAATCATCATTTATGAAAGAAACGAAAGAAAGATTACAGGACAATGAATTTCTTGTTGTTTGTGACTTTGCTGAGAATTATGCGTTTGTTGTGAAAGACGCAGAACCAGGATTCCACTGGAATAATGATCAGGCTACTGTGTATCCAGTGGTGATTTAGTTCAGAAAAGATAACCTTATTGCTCATCGAAGTTTAGTGAATATTTCAGATTGTTTATCCCACGATTCAGTTGCAGTTTATACGTTTTCCAAAATTATTATAATTTTGATAAAAGAAATCAATCCAAATGCTGAAAAAGTTCACTACTTTTCGGATGGTGCACCACAGCAATTTAAAAATTTCAAAAACTTCGTAAATTTGTATTATCACGAAGAAGATTATAAAATTAAAGCTGAGTGGCACTTTTTTCCAACTGCGCATGGTAAAGGACCTTGCGATGGAGTTGGTGGTACCACGAAAAGAGAAGCAGCACGAGCTAGTCTCGAACTTCCTCCAGACAGGCAGATAACTCCAGAGCAACTTCATGATTGGGCCTCGCATTCAACACATCTGCCAAATATCAAAGTGATGTATTCATCTAAAAATGATTATGATGAAGCCAGGGAATTTTTGAAAGATCGCTTTGAAGAAGCTAAACCTATCGCAGGTACCCAAAAAATTCACAGTGTTATTCCTGGTACTAATGGTAACCTACACGTCAAACGTTTTTCGCGTTCAGAACAGTCCAAATGTTGCAATATCATCAAGAAACGCAAGAACTAACTATCTCAAAGCTAGTATTGCATTCACTCCATTGATTTCGTGTGCAAATTACAGCTTAAATTGTGAAAATTATGAACCATTTTCAGTATAATAAAAATCATCTCCTCATTATCTAGAGACCGAATAAAATATTTTTATTCTATACGCACACTTACACGAAATGCCAAATTTGGGGAAACTCACCATGAACGAATGGGTTCATTGAACAAATGCAGTGCGTCAGTATTGTCGGTTCACATTCAACTCTGCACTTGCCTACTGCATTTACAGAGAGAATATCTTTCTGCTGACTTAAATACAGCTTTTGAGTAAAAAATCAGCAATTGATATGAGGAAAATTGTTACCACATCCTTATGGATCAACTGAGCAACCTAATTTTTTTTTTTGCATGAACAGTTGAATATGCCCCACAACATAGCGAACTGGGTTTTTGAGAGAGAGAAGGAGCATCGCTTTCGATTCCTGTTTATAGGTTAGGAACGAAATATTTTTGTTTTATTTTTATTTATTGCAAATAAAAACCTGTTTATAGGCATCAAACAACTCGATCCCACCTTACTCAACCTGATGTGAATTCCATCCTTACAAATCGAAAGCTCAAACTCTACACGATGATTACTCGATTTCGCTTCTATGCGACCCTGGAGGAAGCAGCAGAAAAAAAACAAACGTGTATAAGCTGAAATGGATTCAACCAGTTGGCAGTGAACTATACTACGAATTTCCAGCTGAATTACAGAACCTAAGCAAACATATGGAGATTTATGCAATAATAAAGGTAAAAACTGTTTTATCCTCAATGAAAACTAGAGTAACGTACCGTACATTCACGCTTACACTACCACCAGAGATAGCGGCGTTATATAGCGACGACGAGGGAGATATAATGTACTGTGACGTTGCAGATTAGCTGCCGTCACTAAGGTTCTGAAAATCACATATTTTATTAGCTATATCGCGAGAGAGAGTTTTTACCGCCGTCTAGACCCTCGGGATACAAGTGACACACCTAGAATAAGCAATAGAGCTAGACTAATTTGAAGTATTTTTCTGTTAATGTACCCCGAGAGAGAGAGAGAGAGAGAAGGTAAAGAAGACGACGATTCCGAGCTTCCGCATCGAGAACTTCCGCTTTAGAGATGACAACGACGGTATGACATCCGGTACAGGATCCAGTACCACGGATAGTATCGCAACATCTATGAGGAGGGATGTTGACCTTGGTCGAATATCGCTGGGCAGTGAACAGGGCTCATCTACAGCCTCCTGCCAGTTGATGCATCTTGCCACCCAGCATCTGGCTATCACATAGAGACAGCCAGCTCCATCACCCGCTCCAGCTGCCATTACCGACGTCACGCAGAGTCCGGCATAAGGACCAGTGACGTAACGTTATCGCTGAAGGAGGTATGACGTAAGAGTGGACAAGTATAGTGTCCTGCGTCCTCTGGATAGGTCAGAAAGAAGTGGAGGTCCAGAAGGAACACCTAGGCCTACCAGAAGTTTGCAGTCGGGTTATCTGATGACGAGGTAACCGCTGTGGAGTGCATCCCATGTGATTGGTATGACTTGGACGGTATCGCTTCGTAAGAGCCAAGGTCGCAACCTCCCGAAATCATCTCGCCGCTGAAATAACGCAGAACGGCCGATCTAACGCAGCAAAGCTCAGAGACCTAACGCCTAACGTCAGGCAACTAGTTGACGCCTTGGGTCGAGCAGCTGACGAGCTGCTCGTTCATGGAACGTTTTTCGCAGGGCCAATCAGCTCATTAGCTGGTCCTGATAGGCTCTTGATTTTCAAAATCAGGAAGGATCGTCGAGACGCACCGAGGTATCGCCTAGCCTCATCACTTCTACGTTCCGCTTCGTCTACGCTAGACGTGTTACAAGACTCTCTCTCTCGCCTAGTCTCGCCTAGTCTCGCCAATAATTCTCAATAATTTAGTTAAAGTCGTGAAGTTAAGTTGTGTGTGTTTCAAAGCAGCTCAGCTAAAGGTAAGGTCTTTATGATCTGTAATTGCTAGAAAAACCATAAGCTACCGCTGGATTTCAATTATTATTAGTTACGTTTGCCTCTTGATCCGAAGTCGATCTCTTTCGACAACTTAGTCAGTATTTCAATTAGTTATCTTAGTAGTTAATACGCCTTATTTGTGTAGCGCACCGCCTACGGGCTACGCGATTCGTTTGATAGTTTTAAGGAACGAAATCCAGCGAAAGCACTTTATAAATTGGCTGTAGTAATTAAGAATATCTTTTGGCTTGATAATTTTCCGCTTATTAGTCTGATTTCTTTGCTATCTTTGCTTTTGATTTGTTAAGATTATTTGAGAGCTTGTTCTTGCTTTAATTCTCGCTTTGAGAATATCTAACGCTTTGAGTTATTTGCTATCTCTGATTTAGTAATTTATTAGTGATTAATTAGTATAATATCACATGGTGTGTCGCTTGTAATTCCAACTCCCCGAGGTTGGCTGAACGTAGTTAGTCATAGTTTTAAGTTGTTTCTTTATTAATTTGATTTATTATTTTATTATTCCGTTTGATTTCTATTATTCTGTTCATTCTATCTGACTCTGTGTTCTATATGATATATCTGATTTATGCGATTTACTTGTGCTATGTAATATTCTGATTTTCGCTATATTACGTTATAACAAGATTACTACCGCTAAGTAGAGTCTTTGATCTGATATCTGAATTATTTTAGTATAAATCTGTTATTAATTTAGCCTATCGCATCTCTTAGTGTTTCTGAATTTATTTATTGAGTCATTATATCGTCTGATTAATAATTAATAACGCTAGCTTGCCGCATTAGAAACTTTGCTATAGAGTATCGTATCGCTCGGTGATACGTAACCTGGAAAGTAGTGTAGCTTGCATTATATCGCTTCTACGGCACAGCTAGCTAGCCGGCGTGTTTACGTTTTTTATACCGCTGCGTCGCGGTAAGGCTCAATAATATAATATTCATTCTTTGGTTAAATTCAGTATTTTCCTAAGCATTATTCCAAATGTTATTATTCGAGTATTAATTGTGACTATTATTTTGATAACTAATTCTGCGTAGTTTAGCATTCTCGCTTATAGTCGACTTTTCTGTTATCGCTAAATCTGTTATCGTATCTCTTCTTGTATTAAGAACAATATACGAAATCCCCGATTTCACTGAAGGAAATTTATATCTGGTGTCTTATATTTTATTTATTCAATTAAAAAGGTGAATCCACCCACTCTACCCTTATCTTTGTAAATCTGAGCTAACCGAAGCTTTAAGGCCGTCGTTCCGGCAATTTATCAATTTGTTGAGTACCGCTGTATTTTATTAGATTTCTGTGAAAACGACACTTACGTGTCTGGCGCCCAACACTCTCTTAGTTTTCATTAATTAGTAAATTTATCGAAGGAACGCCGTAGGGTGCGGAGTTGCACTCTGAAACTCCGTTACAGTACAAAGAAATTCACTTACAAGCAACAGCGACCCCTGAATATGAAATAAAAACGACGAGGAAAGAAAAGGAAGAGGATATATCTACGTTGCTACAGCAAATAGTCCTCGCTACAAGACAAGAAGCAGCGCCAGAAACAACGCCAAAGAAGAATCCAAGGAAAATACGTGAAGACTTCATATTGGACAGCTTCGATGGAAAGAACTCCCCAATAACAAGTTGGTTTCAAACATTTGAAAAAGAATGTGAACGATGCCAGGTTACATCAGATCAAGATAAAATTTTGATATTACGTCTATTTCTAGACGGGACAGCGAAAGATTGGTTCTCTTCAAAAGTAATTACAATAGGTCTGGATGTAAGCTTTAGCACATGAAAAAAACATTTCTAGATAGTTTTCGGGAAACAGGTTGGCACAAAAATAGAGAGGCATACTCATTTCGTGACATTGGGGGCAGCTTAGTAGATGACGCTTTACGAACAGAAAACTTATTTGTCAACATTCGAGATGATTTCCCAATAGATATACTGATTGGCTTGATTGTGACCGACTCACCAATAATGATACAAGATAAGATCGAAAAAACCAAGGTTACATCAATGGAGGATTTGTTAGCAGAGTTACGTAAATTGGAGAGCTTAGTACAAAAAAAAAGACAGTTACGAAAACCAATGCAGGATCCTCAAACCCCAGTCAGAAGAACCAGACACAATCACCCATTACAGGAAGAAAACCGTGCTCATATTGCGATAAAAAAGGGTTTCCAGAAAGATTCCACCCTGAGGAACTATGCAGATTGAAACAGAAAGAACAAAGCGAACAACCGAGAAACATCAAGACAGTAAACAATCCAGAGTGAAAAAGATTACATATAATTATATATAATTATATATGAAAAATGGCCCTATATAAATATATATAATTATATAAATTATATATAATTTATATATAATTTATATATAATTATATATATTGAAATATAATTATATAAATTTATATATAGACAGTTCATATATGAATATATATAAATATATATAAATTATATATAATTATATATAATCTATTGTAACGTGGCAAACGTTTGGACCTCCTCCGTACCAGCCTAAACGAGCGTATGTATCCCCGAGAGCCCCAAAGTCAGGATAGCTAATTTGAATACTGCCGCCTTATCGACCGTAGATCTCCGGATTGGTCTATCGATGACGGCTGGCGCTAGCAGGACGAACGGCGATAAGCGGTAATTAGCCACCCGGAAACGAAGAGCCATTCATTGTCTAGCCGTTGAGAGAATCGCGTGCCAATATTTCAGTAAATCGAGAGAGAGAGTTTGTAGAGTGTTGAGGTGTTCGAGTTTTGTGAGAAGTGTTTTGGAGATTATTTGTGACCCCCTGCTATACGTTTTGGACTTTGATTTAGATATTTGGACTTAACTACTTTTGATTTGGCTGATATACGACCCCTGCCTATCCCCGGACAACGAGCCGAATACGAGGCAGAGAAACGTGGGCGATCAGGTAGGATCCATCCGATTAATCCGATCAAGTCTAGTTTCAATTCTTCCCCTAGAGTCCCTAAATCCCCATTGAGTCTCGAGATATTTGTCAGGAAGCTCTTCGTTCCCCCAGTACCGTCTCTAATATCGAGTCCCTGAGTACCGCGTGTCTGTGGAGACCGTGCAAGTTCAAACTTGTTGTTGTTCTCGGTGGCTGTGTCGGCTCTGCGCGCCTGCGTTCCCGTTTGCATCGCCGCTGCGCAGAAATTCGCCAGAGTAGAGTCGACGCCATATTGCCCGAGTCTCGGACGTCACGCGTCGCAGATCGTCTGCTGCGTGTCAGAGCACTCTCGTGGCCGAGTCCCGAGTCAGTACCGATTCTTTTCCCCTTCCAGCTGTTGAGTGATCAGCTGTCAGTTAGAGACTAGAGGCTGCGGCCTCGAAATCAACTTGACAGCCAAGCCTCCAGCTGGTCGTAGCGTGGAAGGCTATCCCCATACGCTTGTGATATTCGTCAACTGTACCTTTTCCTAGCTTATTATAGCCTGTAATCGTTAAGGCAGAGTCATTAATTATAGAGAGTTTATTTATATAGTCGAGTAGAGTCATTCTATTTTATTTTCTTTTTTAGTCTTTGATTTACTATAACTTAGTTTCTTGTATTTAGTATTATTAAACAATCATTAGCGGTGAGAACAGCAGAAGCCAGATAGCAGGCTGTACAAACTAGTGCTATCTTTTTCTTTTTTTTCTTTTTTCTTTTTAATCAATAAATAATATTCAAACCTATTCCTCTAGCGTCGAGTGTTTTTATTTCTCGCCCCCACGATTATCCCTCTACCGACAGGCTAGCTGAAGCAGAGAGAGAGAGAGAGAGGACTTCGAGCCCAGAGTCTGGCGCCCAACATCCCCCCTAGAGCTAGTCGGAGGAGGTGAAGCGTTGGTGCCTTAATTTGCTAACTGATCGTAGTTCCTGCGGGTAACACCCGAGCCCGCGGGAATCGCTGTTATAAAATTGGCGCCCAACGTGGGGCCTGAAATAAAAACACTTCGGGTATAGGCCGAACTCACCCCTATTTTGTGTTATTTTTATTATTTTCGAGTATTGTTGACTTTGTCATGACTGTAATTGAGTAACCCCCCCCCCCCCCCCTGCTTATGGTTTGGTTCTTTCCGACCTGGTCCCGTTCCGGAGTTCCGATGTCCGCTACGCGAGAGCCCCCAGAAACGACTGAGAATGGAGCCGCGACTCCAGGGAGAGTCCGATTTCCAAGTACGGGAATCCACCCCGACGATTTTAGCGGCGTCATAAGTTGGGTCTGCGACCTATCGGACGAGGCGTTGACTACGCTTCTCCTTAGGTACCACCTTAATCCGGAAGGTTCGGGCCAGGAAAGGCGTTGGAGGTTGGTGCGATACCATGAGTGTTCTCGCAATCGAAATGTGACCTGGGTACCGGAAGAAGACGAATTACCTACCGGTCCGACCCGGGCACTCGCTCATTCATTACAATCGACGGGAGTAGCAACCCCTGCGCGTCCGAGTGCACCACCCCCAATTCAGCCGCCATATAGAGAGCCTCCTACACCTTCGCCTAGGAGACTGACCCCCCAGAATCAAATACCGACACCCCCAGTCCCCTCACCGCGTCGTAGAATAACGACTCCCATTCCAGGCCCGGTTCCTAGCACATCTACGCATAATAGCACGCCGTTAGGTTCTAGAGCCGCACCCCCACCGAATTGGGAATCGACTGGTCGTACGTTAGCTACAGGTCCTTCTCGCGTAAGATTCCTCGAAGAACTTAGCCGAGGCGAAGCCGGAATAGCCGCCTCTTTACCTGAACGAACCAGTCATCCCCTGAGCACCCCTCCCTATCCCAGAACCACAGAGATACCCCGTTTTGATCCTAGAAATTTTATTGCGCACCCAATAATCTTTCACCTGAAGAACAGACGCAAAGGCGTAGTGCCTTTGTTCCTATCCAACGAGTACCCCAGTCCCACTCTGCACCTGCACCTGTGCACTGTCCCACCCCGCAATCATACCGCACTCCCCAGAGTAGCCCCTATCAGGTGAGAATCACTGAGACTTTCTCCCCAGTCCCCGAGAGTAATTCCCGGCAATCCCCAGTCACTGAGAACCCCCCCCATTCAACCATTAGTCTCCGTGAGTACTACCCGTCTACCCCCTGTCACTGAGAGTCTTCCCCTTCAAACCACCGTCCCAGAGAGTACTACCCATCCACCCCCTCCCTCTGAGAGTATCCCCCCTCAAAACCCTGTCCCAGAGAACATTCACCCTTTCACCCCGGTCCCAGAGAGTAACCCGTGCCGAACTGTGGTAATAACCGACCCTCCCCCGCAACCTACGGCTCAACGGAGTCTTGTACCATCCCGAAAACCCCTGAGTCCCCAAATCCATTTTCTGGTCGAGTAAAGGATCCTAACGAAATCGTTCAGCGGTGGAAAATATCGTTCTCGGGTGAAGGCGAGGCTAGCGGAGAAGAATTCCTGAGACGAATAGCAGAAAGCCGTAGAGGAAGTCGCCTGAGTGATCTCGACATCCCTTTCTTGCTGACGGATATCGCGCTACAATGGCATCGTCCAACGTATCACGAGTGGCACACCTGGTCCGACTTCACGGCCGCGATCCGACGCGAGTTCGGAGTCGTAAATCAAGAGATCAGGGTGCTGGATGAAGCTCGACGACGTTCCCAAGCCCCTACAGATCGAATCACGAGCTACTTAACCTGTTTAAAGATGATTTTGAGGAGCCTACCTACCCCTTGGCCGGAAAAGCAACAATTAGATTTAGCCTATATCAATCTGCACCCGACCTACGGAGCAAAAATAGCTCGTTCCGACGTTTCTACGTTAGCGGAGTTGCAGGAAGCCGGCTGACAGCTCGAAGCTGTCCAGGCACTAGACCGAGTCTATGCCCCCCCTCCTACCCGTGACACCGCCTTGTACCCTGAATTTGCCTTCAAACTCCCTGCCTCGAGTGTAAAAGTCACAGAACCTGCTGCATTCGGAAACAAAGCTGCTCCTGTAGCTGGTGCTACGCCCACTGCCGCCTTAGAGAAGCCGCAACAAAAGTCGCGCCCTCGAAATAGGGGCAACAAGGAGAAGAAGGAATCCGCTTCCAATTCTGGCCATAATACGACGCAGGCTGATACCATCCCTTCCCTGCTGTCCCTATCCCTGTCAGTAGATATGGGCAGCTTTGGGCAACGAACCCCCCTCTCCCCCCTCCCCCCTCTTGCCCCTTCCCCTACCCCCTAGGGCAGCTTTGGGTAACAAACCCCCCTCTCCCCCCTCCCCCCTCTTGCCCGTTCCCCTACCCCCTAGGGCAGCTTTGGGTAATCCCCCCGCTCCCCGCTTACCCTGCCCCTGGGGTCGACTCTGGAGAAAACTAGGAATTCTAACCTAACCTTCTCCGCCCCTCGCTCTGGCCGACGTATCAGCTGGGGTGCCCTAGTGTTTTTTGCCTCTTTCACCCCCCTGCCCGGTCCCCTGCCTACCCTTGGCTGATATTGGGACGATCTGGGCCGTGTGACGTCATCCAAGACTCTGTCCTCTGTCCCCGCCGTCCTCACCCCTGGGCCCTACGCCCCTGATTTCACATATCGCACCTTGGCGACGAAAGTGACACAACTCAAAATATGGCGTTTTTGAGATAATGCCATATTCAAACAGGCAAGGTTCGATTCTACAACCCAGCAAAATGTCATTTCTGTAGTAACCAAAGTCGCCTGGAAAACGAAAGAAAACGCCAAAGTGACACAATCGAATGCACCCTTAGTTGCGGTCATCAAGGGCTCCCTAGTAAAGTCGAACAAGTCCGAACTTTCATTCGTGTGATCCTAACGGGATTCAACTAATTGTTTGCCATGAATAGTTTCCTCCAGAAATCAATGGAATGATTTTCCAAATTCTTCAATTTTCTGTATTTGTCCGTATCGAAGAATGATATATTTTGAGTTGTGTCACTTTCGTCGCCAAGGTGCGATATATATATATATATATGTGTCTGGGAGTATACATTGTGACGTTGCAGATTAGCTGCCGTCACAAGAGTTCCGAAATACGATCTTCTTATTAGTTATATCAAGAGAGAGAGAGAGTTTTTACCGCCGTCTAGACCCTCGGGATACAAGTGACACACCTAGAATAAGCAATAGAGCCAGACTAATTTGAAGTGTTTTTCTGTTAATGTACCGCGAGAGAGGGAGAGAGAAAGAGGATAAAGAAAACGCCGATTCCGAACTTCCGCTGAAAGAACTTTCGCCTTGAGATGACTACGGTACGACATCCAGTACCGGATCCAGTATCATGGATAGTACCGCAACATCTACGTGGAGGGCTATCGACCTTGGTCGAATATCGCTAGTTGGCGTATGGGACTGTTACGCAGTTCTGCCAGCCGACGCATCTTACTGCCGAAGCATCTAGGTACGACCATGGTGGACAGGGTGGCATGTTCAGACACTACCACCCCCCCCCTCCCATGACAACTCCAGCCTACATCACCCGCTCCGCATACCATCAGTCGGCGTCATTCAAAGTCTGGCATAAAGACGAGTGCGTAACGTATCGCTGAAGGACGTACTGCGTGAGAATGGACGAGGATAGCGTCCCGCGTGATCTACCAGGTCGATAACAGGTGGAGACTCAGTGAGACACCTGGACCTGATAAGAGTCTGCAGTCGGGTAAGCTAGAAGAGAGCCTGCCGCTGCGGAGTATATCCCGAAGGATTGGTATCGCTTGGACGGACCCGCTCAGTAAGCGCCAAGGTCACACCCTCCGCCATCATCTCGCCGCTGAAATAACGCAGAACGGCTGTTCAAACGCAACGAAGTCAGAGACCTAACGCCTAACGTCAGGCAACAAGTTGATGCCTTGGGCCGAGCAGCTGACGAGCTGCTCGTTCATGGAACGTTTTTCGCAGGGCCAATCAGCTCATTAGTTGGTCCCGATAGGCTCTTGATTTTCAAAATCAGGAGGGATCGTCGAGACGTGCCGAAATATCGCCTAGCCTCATCACTTCTACGTTTCGCTTTGAAGACATTGGACGTGTCGATAACCCTGCTGGAAGTTCCGAATAGAAACGGATAGAAAAAGAGTGTATCCGTTTCAACTAGGTTTCTGGTTCCGGATTGTCGGATATGTAAACAGATTATCATGATACAATACCAGTTCGTTTCTATTGTGAATTAGTTTGTATCGGTGTTACCCAATTAACTTTTTCATTTTGTTTTTTCTTTTTCATTTTGTTTTCATGTGGGTCACCCATCCAAATTCTGGTCACAGATGAAATTGCTTAACTTCGTTGATCAACTGACGTCCGGTGTTGATCTGGATCTAATCGTCGCCTGTTAAAATCTCTAACACTTCTCGACTCAATAGGTAAACTTTGATTGAAAATAAATGATTGAATCTAGTGATAAATTCTGTCACCATATGGCATTCAAGTTACAGATAATTGTGAGTGTTAACGACGTCGGCGCCGGGGGTTGTCTTCGTACAACATACGCTTTCGTTATCTGTGTTTCGTCCTCTAGGTCGACCGCATCATAGTTTCCGTCCTCTAGGTTGACCGCTACGTAGTTTCCGTCCTCCAGGTCCACCGCTACGTAGTTTTTGTCCTCCAGGTCCACCGCTACGTAGTTTTCGTCCTCCAGGTCCACCGCTACGTAGTTTCCGTCCTCCAGGTCCACCGCTACATAGTTATCGTCCTCCAGGTCCACCGCTACATAGTTCCCGTCCTCCAGGTTCACCGCTACGTAGCTTTTATGCTCCAGTTCCACCGCTACGTAGTTTCCGTCCTCCAGGTCCACCGCTACGTAGTTTTTGTCCTCCAGGTCCACCGCTACGTAGTTTTCGTCCTCCAGGTTCACCGCTACGTAGTTTCCGTCCTCCAGGTCCACCGCTACATAGTTTTTGTCCTCCAGGTCCACCGCTACGTAGTTTTCGTCCTCCAGGTTCACCGCTACGTAGTTTCCGTCCTCCAGGTTCACCGCTACGTAGTTTTTGTTCTCCAGGTCCACCGCTACGTAGTTTCCGTCCTCCAGGTTCACCGCTACGTAGTTTCCGTCCTCCAGGTCCACCGCTACATAGTTTTTGTCCTTCAGGTCCACCGCTACGTAGTTTCCGTCCTCCAGATCCACCGCTACGTAGTTTCCGTCCTCCACGTCCACCGCTAGATAGTTCTCGTCCTCCAGGTCGACCGATTGTAAGTAATTATTGATGGACAATTGATGTTGTACACGTTGATAATTCATGCATCATTATTCGGTGAATTGGTGACTACGGTGAGGTGGACCTGGAGGACGAAAACTACGGTGCGGTGGACCTGGAAGACGAAAACTACGGTGCGGTCGACCTGGAGGACGAAAACTACGGTGCGGTTGACCTGGAGGATGAAAACTACGTAGCGGTGGACCTGGAGGACGCAAACTACGTAGCGGTCGACCTAGAGGACGGAAATTGGCGATTTTAGCTCCCGAATAGACTCGGATAGGCGGATGGATCGGAGGCAGACGGATAAGCAACGTATTTGGAAATTCGGATTGAATCTTATAGCGCCAGTAACGTACAAGATCACATGCAATCCGCATAAAACGAGGATCTCGGCTTCCGGATAAAGTAGGATAGGTGGATGGATCGGAAGGAAACTGATAGGAAATGTATCTGGACACTCCGATTGAAGCGAATAGCGCCAGAAACGTACACGATCACGGATGAATCGGGGATTTCGCTCCCGAACAGACTCGGACAGGCGGCGGATCAGATGAAGACGGATAAAGAACGTATTTGGAAATTCGGATTGAATCTTATAGCGCCAGTAACGTACAAGATCACATGTAATCCGGATGAAACGAGGATCTCGGCTTCCGGATAAAGTCGGATAGGTTGATGGATCGGAAGGAAACTGATAGGAAAGGTATCTGGACACTCCGATTGAAGCGAATAGCGCCAAAAAACGTCCACGATCACGGATGAATCGGGGATTTCGCTCCCGAATAGACTCGGATAGGCGGACGAATCGGATGAAGACGGATAGGCAAGGTATCTGGAAATCCGGATTGAATCGAAAAGCCACAAGAATGTGAAAGATCACACGGAAACCGGATAGAACGTGAATCGGTTTTCTCAATTTCAGAACGATAAGCTGCAAGTCCGGAATGAAATCGATTGGAATTGATTGAGGTCAGACCCTATTAAATCAAATAGAATGAGACTCTTGATGGTCCGAATGCAATGGGATACATTTTTTATAGTAAAGATCGGAAAGAATCACATGTGGAATTCACATCGTATAGAATCTGATAAAAACGAAAAGAAATTTTATCCGTATTTCCTGATAGCGACCGGTGTCTGATTGAATCGTATACGATCTGATTAGTGTTATATTCGCAACTTCGCGGTTCTGGATAGACCGCATAGAAACTGATTGGATTTAGTCAATATTTCTATTCGAATGAAATAGATTTTATCGGATTTTTCCGGCAGGGAAGCTCTCTCTCGCCTATAGTTTTTCAGTTAGTTGAAATTAAGTTAACGCTAAGTGTAAGTTTTGTGTGCTACAAGCCGCTCAGCTAAAGGTAAGGTCTTTATGATCTGTAAACTGCTAGTAAAGCCACAAAACTAGATCTAAATTTCTATTTTCTCATTTATCGTAGATTTTCTTTGTACCGCGTGCCGCCTACGGGCCACGTAGTCGCCTATTATCGTATTTACAGAAATTCAGTGAAAGCACTTTATAAATTGGCTGTAGTAATTAAGAATATCTTTTGGCTTGATAATTTTCCGCTTATTAGTCTGCTTTCTTTGCTATCTTTGCTTTGGATTTGCTAAATATTATTTGAGAGCTTGTTCTTGCTTAAATTCTCGCTTTGAGAATATCTCACGCTTTGATTTATTTGCTATCTCTGATTTAGTAATTTATTAGTAATTAATTAGTATAATATCGCATGGTGTGTCGCTTGTAATTCCAACACCCCGAGGTTGGCTGAACGTAGTTAGTCATAGTTTTAAGTGGTTCCTTTATTAATTTGATTTATTATTCTATTATCCTGTCTGATTTCTATTATTCTGTTATTCTATCTGATTTCTTTGATTCTATGTGATATATCTGATTTATGCGATTTATTTGTGCTATCTAATATTCCGATTTACGCTATATTGCATTATAATAAGATTACTATCGCTAAGTAGTATCTTTGATCTGATATCTTAATTATTCTAATATAAATCTGTTATTAATTTAGCTTATCGCATCTCTTAGCTACTTCTGAAATTATTTATTGAGTCATTATATCGTCTAATAATTGATTAATATCGCTAGCGTGCCGCATTAGAAAAGTTGCTATAGAGTATCGTATCGCTCGGTGATATGTACACTGTTAAAAATGGTTGTGAATTCACTACATATTTACTATACAAAAGACTCCCAATTTCACAAATTCGGCAAAGCAATGTGAATTACTATGGATTTCTTTTGAATTTGCGGAAAAATTCTTAATTTTATTAAACTTGATACGAAAAGCACAAAAGTGTACCATAAATTTACTAATTTGTATAGTAATTGCATTGTCCTCGTGAATTTACTGAACAATGTTTGGAATTTGCTGGACATACTTCTAAATGTGCTAAACAAGTGCACGAGATGAATTTCCGAAACTTAATGTGAAATTCATTGAGACATTTTGTTAATTTACTAAACCCCAGGTTTTAGTAGAAATTGATCAAAAACGCATGTCAAGTTCAATAGTTGGTGAAGAAGAAGATATTGCTATGCATTCTATCTAAACTCGAAGTCCAACGTTGAGTTTCACTGAGCTTGATGTCATATGAAGCTATTGTATGATGTGTAGGCTCCGAACAAATAGAAAGACATTCGAAGAACAATCAATAGGTAGTTTGGCGTAGTGGATAGGGCGTGCGATTAGTAATATGAGCGAATGCGAGCGGACGTGGGTTCAAATCCCGGTTACCACCAAAATATTATTGGCGTATTTAGCGAATTGAAAATGTGTTTCTCTGGTGTTAATCATATGTTGATGGTCATTTACGTGTTCAAACGCACAAACTCGGATAAAAACTAATTTTTTTTTACAATTTAGGACCTGCTTCAAAGTTTAGTAATATTACTATCACAATGCTAGAAAATTAAAAAACTCGTTCTTAAAATTACTGTAGGAATGTTCGGTAAATTCACTATCGCCAACACGAATAATGCTTGCTATACATTTTTAGTAAATTTACATCAGAAACTTCTAACAGTGTAGTCTGGAAAGTAGTGTAGCTTGTTTTATATCGCTTCTACGGCACTAGCTAGCTAACCGGCGTGTTTACGTTCTTTTGTACCGCTGCGTCGCGGTAAGGCTCAATAATATAATATTCTTTCTTTTGTTAAATTCAGTATTTTTCTGAGCATTGTTCCAATTGTTATTTTCGCGTATTATTCGTAACTTTTATTTGATAACTAATTCTGAGTAATTCTACATTTCCGATTATAGTCGAACCTTTTGTTATCGCTAATAAATTTGTTATCGCTGAGTTTGTATCACAACTATTCAAAGAACAATATACGAAATCGCCGATTCCACTGAAGGAAATCTATATCTGGTGTTTTATATTTTATTTAATTAGTTAAAAAGGTGAATCCACCCACTCTACCACTGTCTTAGCAAATCTGAGCTAACCTAGCTTCAAGGCCGTCGTTCCGGCAATATATTAGTTCGTTGAGTACCGCTGTCTTCTATTTGATTTCTGTGAAAACGACACTTACGTGTCTGGCGCCCAACACTCTCGTAGATTTTTATTAATTAGTCTTTCATCGAAGGAACGCCGTAGGGTGCGGATTTGAGCTCTGAAACTCCGTTACAACATATAGGCTGCGGGACTTAGAAAAAATAGGTGGATTAGAAGCCTTACAGCTTATATACTCATTGAAGAAAAAGTATGGTAAAGGTGTATAATTGAATGACGCGTTAATTACGAGAAACAATCCAATAATTTCATTTAATCGTATAACTTATTTTCTAATACACGCTTTTATGCTAAGATGAAATATAGAATCTTACGACTACAAGTACAATTTTCTGATATTCTCAGAATGAAAAGGTAAGTAAATTATTATCTAATACACGCAAAGAACGTTCTTATGCTAAGATAAAATACAGAATCTTACAACTACGAGTACAATTTTCTGATATTCTCAAAATTAAAAGGTAAGAAAACATAATCTTACGACTATAACGGTTACAAATGGGAAATACTTATATATATATATATATATATACTAGGGGGGCTCCGCCCCCCTGCGCGCTTCGCGCGCCAACCCCCCATATTTTATCAGTTGTTTTAAGACCCGAATAATCCGCGGATTGTATGTTCTTCGGAAAATGACCGAATTTTTGATGAAATCCAGTGTTTGTTTTGTGACTCCCGATTACATATTCTCCTCACATTGGCTATTAGGTACTAAGAATTTAGAATTGATATTTTAAACTTTAGACTTTATACTTTATACTTTATACTACAAAGAGCCGTCGCCGCCGTGTCAGTATCGCACGGAATCATGGGCAATAATAGGTGCAAACTGTGACCCAATAACAATGAGTAACTATGTTCGGTTTGGTCGAAACAAAAAATAAAAATACGAACAGTAGAAGTCAAGTTTTATAATATTTCAGTTCTTCCACGTGAATCGGATTCACATAATCTGTGTGACTACTATTTTTGATTTTTTCACTTTCGATACCCGAGGAAAACCAAGGATACCCGAGGATAGCCGAGGATACCTGAGGAAACCCGAGGAAAACCGAGGATACCCGAGGATATGCGAGGATACCCGAGGATACCCGAGGATACCCTAGGATACTCGAGATACCCTTAGGTGGGTTGGGTTGGGTTAGATATTGAGGATACCCGAGGATACCCGAGGTTACCCGAAGATACCCGAAGATACCCGAAGATACCCGAGGATACCCGAAGATGTACCCGAGGATACCCGAAGATACCCGAGGATACCCGAGGATACCCGAGGATACCCGAAGATACCCGAAGATACCCGAGGATACCCGAAGATACCCGAAGATACCCGAGGATACCCGAAGATACCCGAAGATACCCGGGGATACCCGAGGATACCCAAGGATACCCAAAGATACCCGAAGATACCCGAAGATACCCGAGGATACCCGAAGATACCCGAAGATACCCGAAGATACCCGAGGATACCCGAGGATATCCGAGGATACCCGAGGATACCCGAGATACCCTTAGATGGGTTGGGTTAGGTTAGGTTGGGTTGGGTTGAGTAAGGTTGGGTTAGGTTGGGTTAGGTTGGGTTAGGTTGGGTCAGGTTGGGTTAGGTTGGGTTAGGTTGGGTTGGGTTGAGTTGGGTTAGATATTGAGAATACCCGAGGTTAGCCAAGGTTAGCCGAGGTGAGCCGAGGATAGCCGAGTACAGCCGGGGATAGCCTAGGACAGGGGTCAGGTTAGGTTGGGTAAGGTTAGGTTGGGTTAGGTTGGGTTGGGTTAGGTTGGTTAGGTTAGGTGGGATATTACCCAGAATTCCCTGGAAAACTGACACGGCAGCGGCGGCGGCGGCGAGATATCTTTATAATATAGAGAGATATACATTTTTCATGAAATCCAGTGTTTGTTTTATGACTCCCGAACATATAAAAAGGTCAAAGGTCAAAGGTTGAAGGTCCTAGGTCCAGGAAAACAAAAGAATCTGTAATACTGGGGAAAACCCAGGAATTCTGGGGAAAACAAATGAATTCTGAGAAAAACCCAGAAATTCTGGGGAAAAAACAAAAGAATTCTGGGAAAACCCAGGAATTCTGCGAAAAACAAAAGAATTCTGGGGAAAACAAAAGAATCTGAAATACTGACACGGCGGCGGCGGCGGCGGCGAGATATCTTTATAATATAGAGAGATATATATATATAAGGGATTGGAATCTTCCATAGGAAAATGGAAAACTAAAAAAAATTTCGGAACCACTTAGCCTTGACATAGGACATTTTCCAGCGGGGAAGCTCTTTGTCTTGACGAGAACTATCCGTTCAGAAGGTAGCAAAAAAAATATTTTTTTTCTGACACACCCTAATATATATATTTTTTCGGCATAGGCATTGAAAAGTCACTTCATGACGCCTGTTCTCGATCCACAAAGTAGCACTCTATACGGCTGATTTCAGAACTACCCTATAAAGTCTTTATACGGCAGTCTGGAGGCGCAGTTCGAAGTGCGCATTCCAAAGCTGCCGTATAAAGTCTTTATACGGTAGTTGAGATGCGCAACTCGAAGTGCGTGACAGATCGCACCATAGCCTCACTCTTCATCTGTGAATCTCACACCGAGAAAAAAAATCGTTTGAATTAACCAAATATATTCAGTCAGTGTGAAAATAATTGCATCAATCAATTGACACTTGAGTCAAGTAAATATTGATTGGAACAAAAATTTCGGTTTTTTTCACTGAAGCAATCCATTTTGTTGAAAGACTTAGTAAATTCAACTACATTAGATGTTATATGAAGTAATATCTAGTAACATGTACAAAATATAAAGTTCAATGTACAATCTCCTTTTTTTGGGTAAATGTATTGCATTGAATAAATATTCTGTTGCTTGAAACGTGTGAAACAGCTATATATTAACAAAATTGTGACGTTGACTTTACATGTGAGCGAATTCATTCCATCAACATGATATGTTGTTCATCCAACAATATCATTGGATTCATCGAATTGTTTTGCCTATAATTAAGGGAACTATTTCTTTGTTACTTATGTGCACGGTTGAACTAATTAAATGTAAGGGTTGTTTCGAATAATTTCAGTATTTCAAATTGTGTACACGAAAACGTAGCTAAGTCTGAGCTGAATTTTATTCTTGAGAACTTTCGAAACTCTAGAAAAGAAATTAAATTGAGAAAACATTTGGAATTCGGATGTTCAGTTAATCTCAGCAGCATTAAAATGATATGATATCATCGAGACAGATGCTAAATTCAAAACAAATACGAAAAAGTGATAACTTATTCCAATAAACAGTTTAGCGTCGTCAGTAGAGCGTGCGACTAGTAATGCGAGCGAATGCGTGCATCCCGGATCGAATCCCGGCCAAAACAATGCGATGTTTTTCTCATATAAAAATCTTTAATATGTAATTTCACGCTCATAATATCGCGTCACTAAGGCCACAAGGTCGTAAGCGCCGAAAAAAAATAGTTTTTTGGTGGCAAAATCTTTTTCATGCTATATAACATCATTCGGGCATAGGCAAAAAAAAATTCGGAGTCAATTAATGATTGTATTGAGGTAATGATTTATGCCATAAAATCAACATAGTGATACATTTGAATCAACGAAATGTGGCCGTTCCGACGATTGAAAATTCATGTCTAGCAACATTTTGATATTTGAGTCAAATGCTGCATGTAGTCGTCACAACCATTTTTCTAGTTTTGATTTGACTGCATGATTTTGTTCATTCAATCAACATTTCACTTCGCCGCTCGCGATCGCCGTTTTCGTTTCACCGAATTGAAATTCATTTGATCCAAACGATTTTTTTTCTCGGTGCAACAGGCGTCAAAGTGACTTTTCATGCCTATTTCGAAAAAAATAAAGTATGGGGCGCACCCGTAAACCGTTTTTGACTCGAATAATGATTTCAGAACTCGCCTTCGGCTCGCCTTTAGCTCGTTCTGAAATCATTATTCTCGCCGAAAAACACTTGGTTTACGGGCATGCCACATAATATACTATTAAACGTGTACACACATAGGGGCTCTGACGAATTTCCAGGTATAAAAAGAGTGATTACGTACTGACTATATATTCTCCAGCGTATTTTACGATTACAATTAAACATTTTTTTATTTTTATTTTTATTTCTATTTCTATTCGAACCCGTGAGATTACATTTTTTCTTTGGTGTACAATACTGAACGCTGTTACCGCGACAAGGGTAAGTGGGAACGGTGATTCCACTCCTAGACTCGAGGGAAATTAACCTCATGTAGAACGATTTCGCTATGTGGTCGTTTTCCTCATGATTATCAGTAAATATATCGAGAAACCGGCGCAAAGACAAACCAGCAGCCATATGATACACAAACATAATGCAAGAGTGTCCACATACGTTGGAGGAAAAACTTTGTACCTGTCGGTCGTTCCAGATGTATCGGCGGCAATTTCTTCGTAGCCATCGTTTGTGGTGAGGGATGAGCGGGGGTAACCCGAAGCTGTCAAAATAGGTACCGTGTCCGAAAGAAGCGACGTAAAACGCCACCCAGTGCGTGCCGTGCCTGGTGTGGTCATCGGTGTTTGAGACAACAGCTGCCGGGGGTGTCCACGCCAGGGGAACCCGGTCGGCTGGGAAAACCCGTCTCAAGTTGCTCGGGAATAATGTTGACAACGCATGCTGAATCTGAAGGCTGTCCATTTTTCGAAATTTCAGAAAAAACCGTACCAGTGGTCCCTTCTATAGAAGAATCAGAGTCTGACGTGGTTGAGAGGTCAAGCGGTCCTACCCGGCCGAAATCGATGACGATTGCAGGTGTGAATTTAGCGGACTCTTTTTCCCTGCGCTGTGGCTTGGGTGGAGTAGGTGGCGGTGTGGGGAATTCCGTTGAAAAGAACTGCGTCGGTGATTTTATAGCAGGAAAGGGTTCAGATCGCTGATGCTGTTGCCGTACTCGTGATGATTCCTCGTGATCGTTCCTACTGCTGTCAGGTGTCGAATGGGTACAGCCCAACTCCCTCTTGCCATTAACTGACTCGACGTGCGCAGGATGGTCGTACACCCTGAGAAGTTTGCTCGTTTTGATCCATTTTTTCAACTTGACGACATTGTTGAGTGCACACGTGAAAAATTCCTCTTTTCTGACCCCCTGAAAGAAGCAATATTCCCTCGTCACGTCCAACTTGCCGAATGGTGGGCACCCGGAGTGTTCCAGATTTATAATCCTTCTCGATGTCACGGACTCCAGATATTTTGACTTCTCCTGCCCCCTCGTTAAAATGCGGTAGGCCGAGCCAGCGATCTCTTGAAGATTGCTGTGCAGCTTCTTCAGCGAGAAGTCACCCTCGAACCAGTCGATACCGTGGTGATAACACGTCACCCAGTTGTTCGCTACGCGTTCTCCCTCGTTAAGTTCCGAGAATGCGTACGGAGCCTTGATCATCCAATGCGCGAAGAAATGATGGTCCACGGTAGTCACAGCCACTTCTTTTGGTAGAAATTGATTGCCCGCAGCACGGAAACCTTGGATGTCTATTACGAAGTCCATGTTTGCTCGAAATCTCGCACTTGACTGATCTTGATCGGAGCCGATGCGATTCTTCTTATACCCGAGCATATGTTTCACCCCCTTCCATCGTCGTCTGCTTCCATCCCTCGGAAAAGACGAAGACTTGCAGGTTTCAACTTGTCTGTATATCGAAATATGTAAGCTCGTTAACTCGAACCCTTTCACGCCCCCAGCTACCGTGCGGTACACAAAAAATGACACCGAGTCCTCCATAGATGTTGGGTATGCAGGTCCGAACTTGTTTTTTTTTTTTTGCCAGATGTCTATGTGTACGGACGGTTTGGGACTTCTCATAGCATGGGGCCTCGTCTAGCCACCGAAATCTGTAATGACTTGTCGCGCGGCATCGATCTCTATGAGGTTGTCAAACTCTGCGTAAACAATGCAATTTATGGTTTCTTTGAGAGCCTCGTCAAATCGTGCTTCTATCCTCAGAGTCCCATGCTTGACGAGTGACCAATGTGACGGACAGTTAGCGGATAGATCTGGTGTCAGGTCGAAGGCCATCAGACAATTTCCTTTAGCGTATTGCAGTCTATCGATACCGGTTTCCTCGTTGAGAAAATGTATACCAGTTCCAGAGAAGAGGGTGTGATACGCGTCAACGTACAAATGATCTTTGGAGAAATTTGGTAGCAGCGGTTTCGCAGGAACTTGTACGCCGTCCACGTACAGCGACAGGTAGTTGATCATAAAGTGTTGGAAGTTGAACGGATTTTTCTGCCTGTCCCCGTTGAAGGCTTTGTTACTGACCATCCCAATTATCACACGTTTTGGAAACTGTCCCAGGATCACGTTGTCCAACATCTCCGATTGCACGCCCGCGTGAATGGTGAAAGCCTTCACCTAAACTCTCGTGACGGGATATTTAGCTGTACCTTTTGCCAACGTACGCGCGTGGGCCAGTAGAATACCGGGGCTGATCTTGACGCGGCGCACCAATAACGAAGTCTCGACTATGTGTATTCGGTGCTGAGCTGTAGCTTCCAATATACAGAAATTATCCCTGGATCTTACCAGGCGCAGCCGCAACTTAACCCCGTTGAGCAGAAACTTTTCCTGATTGAACACGTCGCAGTGTAGATGTCCGAGTAGATCGACCATTCGTCCATTCTTCGTGATTTTTTGGCGATTGATGAATACGTCGTCGCCAGCTGTCTGAGCGGCGGCTATATCGTAGACATCCGATTCACCGTTCACGCTGCCGTACCAAAGCCCGGACGAAAGGTGCGACTGTTTGGCATGTGGCGCATAATTCAGTAGAGTCTCTATGTAGGCGCGGTAGGCGTAAGAATTGTTTGCCGGTGATTCGAGCTTCTGATTGAAAAATATGTCCACCTGATTGAACATCGAGTGAAGAAGATTATTCACAGGTGATACGGATAATTCGGGTACAGGGCCCGCTGGTGGGGGGTTCGCTACGGCCTGAACCAGTTGCACCCGTACGCGAACACTTAACATGGTGTGTGCCAGGTCTATGTACTCGTCTCCGTGTCCCGGTACAACGAATTCGATCGGTGAGTCATCGGTCAAAGAGGATACGGGTTTATAGTGTACCCATTGCCCAGCTTCGATGGATGTCTGTGTCGGCGGTAGAGCGAACAGGTCTAGTTCGGACTTCGTGCATTCTCCAGAGTGTGCGTGTAGAAAAGACATTATTATTATTATTACTCGGTTGCCTGGACGTCACTAGCGAGGTCCGAAAATATCGGTGATGGCTCGTTTTTTTCCACCCTTCTTACTCCTGCCGGTCTTTCCTCCCGTAGTCTTCGCAGTCTTCGTAGTCTTCTTCCTTTTCTTTTTCTTGTTTTCTCCCTTCTTCTTCGTTTTTCGTTTGTTAACTTTCCCTGTTCAAGCGGACTGTCGAGCGGCGATGAGTCTGTTGACACGCCCGAGTAACAACTGCCGACCCCGCTTCCCCGTCGCCCCTTTATATCCGGATCCCTTCATAAGTTTGACTACTTTATCTTTGGCCCTCTGCTGCAGGCTGCGACCCGACTCCATAGCTCGCGCTTTCAACGAATCCTTGAACGGTACGTTGCTCTCCATGTCCGATATAACATTCGCCCCCGTGCGTAAGACCTCTTTTCCAACGGCCCTGGCTCCGCTGGTCAATAGAGGTAATACCTTGCGAAATAATCCTCCCAAGAAACTCCCGATGCCGTGTCCGCGTTGGTACGGTGCCCCTCAATAAAAGTTTTCCATACCGCCACCCCCGAGTGTAATGCTCAGTGTATTGCGCCATGGTACGTGTAAGTTTCCTCCACCTTATTGGACACGCCTGAAGTGTAACGTAACCGTCAAAGTCCCGGACTCAAATGGTATCGGCCTCCCCAGATGATCTCTTATATTGATTTCAATGGTGCGAAAGTTTGTCAGCAAGAGCGGTATGTAATGCGGTGGTGACAGGGTCTTCATTGCCGTTTCTCCGAGGATTGGGTTTGTTTCTCCACATGCTCGAATAACGCGTAACAACGGTGTGTATACGTCTCCGACGATACGTGGCTCAATGATATCGCAGTAAACGAACATTTGACACGATGGGGTTCTTGGAAGGGTGGTCTCCATTCGGTTATCACCGTCGACTATCACAGTCCATGCGGTTGCATCATATCTCATTCCTGGCAAATGACTCGGACCCGCATGATCTTGTGAATCGGACTCATCGGTGATTTCTTCGATCCGCAGTGACGACGGCGACGACGATGCGAACGATACAGGATAAAGGATCTCGGCAAGCCCCACCTCCCATTCTCCGGTCAGCTCGATCGAGCGTGGTAACTGAGTGATGTAGCAGCAGGTTCGATTATCGGGGAAAAACTGCATCGAGCTGTTGCTCGGTAGGGTGATGTAAAACTGGTCCTTCTCCATGACGCACGTACGTTTCGAGATGTTTCCTCGATCTGGTTCAAACACTAGGTGCAAACCGACTGACCGATCGCTGTTCGAGTGTACGAATACCCTGGACTATGTGCACGCACAAAGACGTTACCAATCTTAAAATGTTGCTTGCTTCAATCTGTCCCGTACTTCCAGCCGTTTAATTCGAAGTGGTATCGCCTTGGTCAGATTGCCCCTCCTCTTCTTCGACTCGTTGAAGTTCTGCCTCGTAGAACGCCCCGTCGATTTCCTCACCCACCATGTCCACTAATACATAGACAACAGGTGCGCGCGCGAGCACCTTGTGAATCTTGAAAAGTTCCTCGCTCCAATTGGCCTCGTAGCCTTTCTGGAACGTTCCCTTCGTCTTGCTGATCCGTACGGTGTCACCTTTACGAAATCTCGGCTTGCCGGCAATACGTGGCGGATATCGCCTTTGCAGGTTTGCTCGTGCTTGGGCGGCATTTTCCAGAGTCACCTCAGACGGGGCCATTCCTATGCTCGCGTGACGCGCTGCGTTGTAGGCCTCTACGATTCGTGGTAAGACATCGACATAGCGTTTCATGTTTCTGTGTGTGAAGTACCGCCACAATCTCTCCTTGAGAGTGCGGTTGAATCTTTCGACGATAGCCGCTTTTATTTCAGGGTTACGAGTGACGCGATATCGGATTTCATTTGTTGTGAGCAGTTTCTAAAATTCACTGGCGACGAATTCTTTTCCCTTTCCCTTTTCCCCCCTCTGCCCTGTCCGGTGAGTCTGCATGGTTGTCATTCGTTTCGCTCCTACTTGCATCTGGCTCTTTTCTGCCGCTACTTGCCTTCGGGCGTTTTTCTGTTGCAGTCACATAGCGAGCTCAAATCCGCTTTTCACCTCCTTATATCGGTTTGATTGCTACACCGCCAGTTTCTGTGATAAGCAAGGCGTTAGTTTGGACCACCTAACATAACCTTTACCTGGGTTCTTCTTCGCTTGACCGCCTCGCCGTCCCGCCTGTTGTTATCGCATGCGCACTACATCTCTCTCAGGACATCAGCCTTTGGACTCTTCTGATTGCTTCTGATTTCCTTCTGCCACCGCCTCGCCCGTCGTTACTCACATCGCCATCTAGTTACTTTTGCGTGTGATGAGTATGTCAACACAAGATAGTCGGTAATGTTCCTGCATTGTGCTAGTCGATAACGATCTATATGTCGAATCCATGTTTTAAATGCAAATGCAATATTGCTGGAGTGACTGCGAAGTGTGCAGAGTGTCTCAGATCATTTCACCCGGGCTGCTGCAGGGCCTATTTAAAATTCAGGAGCGCTAACGCTTGTTGTCTAAAGAATCTTTCATCAACCGAAGCTGACGTAAATTCAGTTGACAGCTGCGGTTCTCAGGACCCAACACCTCGCGCTGCGTCGTCTAATAGCCCCTGCACTATGTCTGATAGGAGTTTCAAACTGCTCAGTGATAAACTAGACAGCAACAATGCTGATCTCAAATCTTTTATCAGGCAGCACCAGGCATTCAATACTGATATTACCTCGCGGCTGGATGACATTCAGAATTTATCCAAGACAGTTTTGGAAAACCAAGAGCGGATAACGCGTCTGAAAGCTAATCACGCGAGCCTTTTGAAGGAGTTTCGTCAACTCCGAACTGAGGTTACTCCTGGTTCTGCGAGGACTTTGGTTGCATCGTCTGAGCTAACTGTAGGCGGTATTCCGACATGCGTTGATGATCAACCCCGAACTATCGTGGCCAAGATCTTTGAAGCTCTTGGGGTCCCCGACCTCATGAGTGATGTATTAGACGTACGAGTAGTCAATAGGAAAAACGCCCCCAACGCATCGCCTTCGGCGGATGCTCAGATGCGGTTCAAGTCCATTATTGTGCAACTTAAGGCGTCCACTGTGCGTGATTTCATTCTGACTAAGAGACGAGCTATGAAAGATTTTACTGTCAGGGAGGTTCTCGGCGTGAATCAGCGTGGTCAGATCTTCCTTAATGAATTGTTATCGCCCGATTTGTATGCTTTGCTTCGTAAAGCTAAGGCTAAAGCGTCTAGCTCTGGTTTTAAGTATGTTTGGGTTCGTTCAGGCCAGATATTGGCTCGCAGGCTTGAAGGTCAACCGGTAGTGAAAATTGCCAATGAGACTGATCTAGCTAAGCTGAACTGACTTCCATCTGCTCCTGGGTTGCCTCGACCTGGCTCTGGTGCTCCGAATCGGGTCTCGAGTATCAATATTGCTCAATTCAATGCAAACTCGCTCCTAGGTCCTATTGATCAATTTAAGCTATTTTTTCATGAAACTTTTTATCATATAATTTCTATTTCGGAAACTTGGCTGCATTCATATATTTCTGATGACCTAGTCCAGCTGAACGACTATTTTCTCATCCGGAATGATCGGGAGGGTAAGGAAGCGGGTGGGGTAGCCTGTTATGTTCATAACTCCCTGAAAGTTAAAGTTTTGGCTATGTCCCCTAGTGAATTCTCGAATTCGCCGGAGTTTTTAATCCTTGAAATCACTATTCCCAACTCGGGGTCTATTCTTTTTTCTTCTATTTATAGGCGCCCCAAGGGGCATCTTTTTAACGAGTACCTCCAATCGCTCTCCCAATTTTCCCACGCGTACTCGAACATTGTAATCGGAGGCGATCTCAATTGCAACCTGTTAGTTCCTAAGTTTGAATCATTATTTTTAAGGGATATGGTATTCTCTCGCGATGCACATCGTTCAATCTGGCCCGACGTATCACACGACGAGCTCGGACTCCTGGCTCGACGTTTTCATAATAGATAGTCCTGAAAAGATATGTGGCTTCCAAAAGTCTGAGGCCCCGTTCATCGCGGGACACGATCTCATCTCCTTAGCTTTAAGAATTGTTAAGCCGCCAAATGTCACGCGTCACATTATGCGTCGATCTCCTAGAAACTTTTCAGATGAAGTATTCGCTGAGTCTCTTTGCCGTCAGGTTACTATGTCCCAACTTGATCTTCCCCACTGCTACGACTCAGCTGGTGTCGACATCCTCTTCGATGATCTGGGCATCCTTTTACTATCGGAGTATAATAGACATGTGCCATTACGCATTTTTAAGGTTTGTAGGCCGGCGGCTCCTTGGCTCTCGGTTGAATTGAAAGATCGTATCAAGGAACGTAACTTGCTGTACAGGCGAGCAAAAAAGGCCAATAGTCTTCTGGGTTTCCAGGTTTATAGAAACTTCAGGGATGCTCTGACTTCTGATCTGAGGCAGGCGAGGGATGACTATCACTTGCAGAGATTGTCGGGGATCACTGATGCTGGTAGGCTGTGGAGAGAGTTGTCAAACCTGGGGTTAACTAGATCTTCCTTTTCGTCTCCTTTACACTTCTTTTCAGCCGATGTATTAAATAACCACTATGTGGCCGTCTCTAGCTCTCAACGACCGTGCACTGACAATCAGTTTCAATCTCTCTTAGCCTCAATGCCCTGTACTGAAACTCCGTTTTCTTTTTCCGGTGTTTCCGTGGAGTCAGTCGCGTCTCTTATTCGCAAAGCCACCTCGTTATCGCATTCGGCGGGACCGGATGGAATTTCGTCGTTTTTAATTCGTAAGTCGCTTCTGGTCATGGGGCCACTTATCACGGCTCTGTTCAACCAGTGCTTCTTAATTTCTTATTTTCCCTCTTTGTGGAAACGTGCTTTCATCCGCCCATTACCCACAAAGCATCCGATATCATCTGAATATACATCAAATATCCATGATGTGAAAATAACGTCATGTATGTTCAATGTATATGCAACGGTGCTACTTGCATGTACATGCGCTCGTGCAGATACATACTATATTCCATGTACATGCATCGCATGTATATCCCGAGGAATTTGAGATATGGATATACATAAAATATCACGAAAAAATATGTAGTGTACATACATTGATGGACATTCGTGTGTATATGCAACGGCGCTACCTGCATGTACATGCGCTCGTGCAGATACATACTATATTCCATGTACATGCATCGCATGTATATCCCGAGGAATTTGAGATATGAATATACATAAAATATCACGAAAAAATATGTAGTGTACATACATTGATGGACATTCGTGTGTATATGCAACGGCGCTACCTGCATGTACATGCGCTCGTGCAGATACATACTATATTCCATGTACATGCGTCGCATGTATATCCCGAGGAATTCGAGATATGGATATACATAAAATATCACGAAAAAATATGTAGTGTACATACATTGATGGACATTCGTGTGTGTATGCAACGGCGCTACCTGCATGTACATGCGCTCGTGCAGATCATACTATATTCCATGTACATGCGTCGCATGTATATCCCGAGGAATTTGAGATATGAATATACATAAAATATCACGAAAAAATATGTAGTGTACTGTAACTTTTCACAGGTTTGCGATATTGAAGATATCACAAACCGTGCCGTTAGTGTGAGTTCTATTGCTCGGTTAATGTTTTTCGGGACCACTCTTAATAATTAGACTACTGACGCTAATCTTACGGACCTCAAACGCACTGCGTTATCAGCCGTCTCCCTGACGAATAGGTACACGCAGACGTGCAACTACCGTCTTCTTCCCAGTTAGTAAACAAACCTACGCTCAGAACTGTGCCTGCAAGTGCAGACAAAGCCTGTCTCAGACTTGGACAAGGTTATACCTTGCCAAAGCTGTCCCTATGCTATAGTTAGTAAGTTGAATTTACAAGACCTGGAAATTGGCGAAGAAAGGAGGCTGCGACAAATTATGCTTTTTCTTAATCAAACAAAAATATCATTTATTTAATAAACTTAAACTAAGGTTGCAACCAACTAAAATTATATTTACAAAGTTGCTTTTGCTCTCTCGATTTGAAATATTGTTTCTAGAAGTTTGCACAACAATAAGTTTTCTATTCTGTGACTTTTATATGATTTCTAATTTTCTATAATAATGATTTTCTGATTATAATATGAAGCTAAAGGTATATTGCTGTTATAGCCAATATCCAAACGAAATAAAGATTTGAATCTAGTGATCACTCGAGCTCTTTGCTACGAGTGTCAGACAACAAAGTATGAGAAGTGATATTACAGTGAGTCAATCAGGCGATCAGCCGTGTATTGCTATTCGAATGAGAGTTTAATAATTAGCCGTGAGTCAATTGGGCGCTTTGCCGTCAATTGCTAGAGAATCGAGCAGTGTCACGACTTATATAGCAGTCGTGACGTCATCCTACCCGCCGCGTTGATCGAACGTTCTAGACGTTCTTGTGTCTTTGCTGTCGCTGATTGGTTGTCTCGCAACGGCTGGCTTGTTTGAATGTAACGCACCAGGCCTAGCCAGCCTGGCACGTTACAGTACATACATTGATGGACATTCGTGTGTATATGGGCATATCCATGGAATTTTTAACTTTTGAGGTACAAAAATAAATTTCGGAAAAATTGACGGCACACCTATAAAACTAGAATGATCTGTGTTCTTGAGTCTCAGTATACATGGAAAAAATTAGAATAATTCATTTTCAAGGTTCGGTCAAGTGCTGATGGAGCAAAAATCAAAATTCAATTTTCTTTTTCAAATAATCTTTGAAAAACTATTTTTGTGGTCGAATTCGCACTCCGGTTCGACGGAGCCTAGAGTCTTACGCGTATAATAAACGCGAAAAATAGAATAAAATAAAAAAAAAAAAAAAAAATTTGAAAGAAAAATAAATTGAAAAAAAATAAAATGAATAAAAATGAATAAAAATAAATAAAAAATAAATACTCGTGCTGTTCAAAACGACATTTGGGATACTGCACGTGAAAGATATGTTTGTAAACATTTCTTTAACAAGTATGAAAATTGATGATTTATGAAAATATTTACTCGTTTGTATTTATCTCTTCGAAGTTAGCATAGAAATAGCGACCGATTTGATAATATACTTCTTATAACGAATGTTATCGATTACTATTGCTTGGAATGGGATCGCAATCAATATACAGGTGTGCCAGCAGAAATAGTGATTTTTTTCTTCGAATTATTCTTCAGATGGTAATTTTCAAAAGCTTGCAACTTTTTTCAGGTTGTGGGCACACTTTCCGGTCGAGTACCGTTTAATAGCTTAAGATACGTAGAATAAGATACTTCAAGGTCGCTCGTTCAAATGGATCGGTCAAAAAGTTGTAATGAAAAAAGTAAAATCATCTTCGATTCAAGAAATTTCGTCATCGCTATTTCATTAATTTTTATTAGAGCTTACCTGGCCGGCACATATATCTGACTCGCATTTTTCTAATGTTTACGTGCTTACAATTAATGAAAAAAAAAATTGGGTTGCTATCATCATCGGTCAACAAGTTATAGTGGTTGAAAAAAAAATAAATGCTCCATCCTTACAGTGACTTGTCATTTTCTTTAGGATTTTTGTACTCATAACATGCGGAAATGAATTAAAATATACTAGAACATCACAGTAGCTTCAAGAAACAGTATTTGTCAGTCGAAAACACCCTTGGGGTATCCAATTTGTACTTGGAATGGACACAACCACTATCCCTCACAAAAGTTAAAAATTCTATGGATATGCCCATATGCAACGGCGCTACCTGCATGTACATGCGCTCGTGCAGATACATACTATATTCCATGTACATGCGTCGCATGTATATCCCGAGGAATTTGAGATATGGATATACATGAAATATCACGAAAAAATATGTACACTAGACTCTGGATATAAAGGATGAATCCCACCTTTGCGTTGCGAAACGAAACGAACTTTTAATCAACATGTTTTCTTAGGAGTGTGCGTGTATACTTCCATAAGAAACATAAGAAAAGCATGTTAATAAAACTTCGTTTTGCTTCGCAACGCAAAGGTGGGATTCATCCTCAAGACCTCCGAATATAAGACACAAATCACGAGACTGCAGGGGCTCGACGCGCTCCGTTCCGAGACAAACTCAGGAGCGTATACGCGCGTTGTTCACATTGTATGTGCACTGAGAGTTGATATGTGTAGGTACTAGAACTCGCTAGGCTAGCAGCGCCTCCGCGCGTATGTACAGAGAGTGAGCGAAAAATGAGTAGTGGTGTCACATTGGGCGAGAAAAAGTCTAGTGTTAGGGAATGAGGTGCCAGTAGCATTGCATCCCCTCCCGAACAAGCCTCACGCACGCGGTGCGCGGCTGTGCTGGTTTTGCCGTAGGAAGGGGATCGTTAACTTTCACCAAATATTCACGGTATATGTACCCCGGGCGAGCATGTACCGAATTTGGAATTTCATAGATGTACCACCTATGTGCTACACAAATCGATAATATCGTTGTAGATGCTGGATACACATAGTTGATACATCCGTGGGATAAAAATATGTATGTACTAGAGAGATACTCAACACATACATACGGTAATATAATATGCCCAAATGTCAGTATGTGTCATACACATGACGTGTTGAACGTTACTGGTATGTATTCCAAACATACTCGACACATACCCGATATACATACGATGAACATGGGAACCGTGCATTTGTATGTACTGCGAACATACTCGACACATATACTTGCTATATCTATACGATATGCGTAGAGAATATGCATTTGTATGTACTGTGTACATACATTTCGTATTGTTTACATGTACAGACGCACATACTCTGGATATACCCGGTACAATCACGTGGTAACTTTGTCATATGCAGAGTACTTCCATGGAATATACCGTTCACATTATAAGCATATACACAGAATGTGCGATGTACCAAATATGATATACACACGATATACGTAGAATGTACGTTTGCTATGTGGGTATCGAAGGTCAATACTCCGCGTTCGCCGTCTGATACTCGGCCCATAGCTAACCTCTGCGAATTATCAAAGGTGTACGAGAGAATTGCCCACAAGCAAATCACTGACTATATCAGCGCGAACTCTGTCCTCGACCCGCGTCAGTCAGGTTATAGAACGGGTTATAGCACTCAATCGGCCTTGCTGCGTATATGTCATGATGTGAGAAAAGGGGTTGACGACGGCCTCATTACTATCTTAGTCTTGTTTGATTTCAGCAAGGCGTTTGATACGGTGTCGCACCTTCTGTTACTGCGCAAACTCAGGGCGTGTGGGATCGGTGATGCGGCTCTCGCGTGGTGTTTTTCGTACCTCTCAGGTAGATCTCAGGCCGTTGTAGACGAGTTGGGCGCTAACTCGGAATGGCTATCTACGTCTACTGGTGTTCCGCAGGGCTTGGTTCTTGGGCCTCTGTTGTTCTCCATCTTCATCAATGACATTGGGTCTTCACTTGAGTTCTGTGAACACATGATCTTTGCGGATGACACGCAGATTTATTTGCAATGTCCTCCGGCTCAGATTCTCGTCGGCTTACAGAGAGTCAAGCGAGATGTCAGTGCTATATCCGAGTATGCCTTCGCCAATCAACTCACTCTAAATCTAGCTAAATCTAAAATTCTCATTCAAGGTAGCGGTGCGAATGTCAGGGCGATCGATGTCAACTCACTGCCGGTTATCTCTATTATTGATGTTGCCATTCCTTATGTGAGCGAAGCCAGAAATTTGGGGGTTATTATGTGTTCCAATCTTTCGTGGTCCAAACATGTCTCTTCTATCTCTCGTAATGTCCACTACTCACTCCATAAGCTTAAGTACCAACGGAATGCCTTGTCCCGTGAACTCAAGGCTAAGCTCATCGCGACTTTAGTATTCCCAATCTTGGATTATTGCTGTTTAGTGTACAACGATTTAACCGATGAGCTCGACTTGAAGCTCCAGCGACTGATTAATTCTGGAGTTAGATTCGTTTTCAATTTGATGAGAGATGAGCACATCACCCCTTTCAGGCTTCGGCTAGGATGGTTATCCGTCCGTAATAGGCGACGGTACTTCTTGGGGATTACTGTCTTCAATATTCTTCATGGTGTAGCTCCGTCTTATATCCTTGAGCTTTTTTCTCAGCCGGCTGATGATCTGCGTCTGTCTGCGCGTCGTGCACCTCCTACGTTTCGCATTCCCATTCACAGGACGGCAACTTATCGCAACTCATTCCATCTGTCTGCTATGTATTTCTGGCACTCTCTGCCACTGTCTATCAGGTCTTCCCCTTCTCTCGGAGTTTTCAAAAGTAGTTTGTTTGCTTATTTGCGCGAGTCGGAACTGGCTTGCTAGCCTACTTCGTCGGAAGGGACGTCGGCACTGTGGTGGTGTAGGCTAGTTTCCGCCTGGCATTTATTGTGTGCGTTGTGCCTTTGAATACTGTTTTTATTTTACCGAGTGAGAGCGTTAGTTCTTAATGATTCATCTCTGTTTTCTTTTGTTTATTACATTTACATTAAGTTTTTCCTATTTTATTTTATTTATCCTAAGCTGTACCTGTACATTTTATATTGTTACATTTTATTGTTACATTTTACATTGTATACCTCATCGGTTGATCCTATTTGTCCCGTGGTTGAACCAGGACATTAATAAACTATCTATCTATCTATCTATCTATCTATCCATCCCTTGTCCGTTTGCAGCAGAACGGGTCTACGCTGTGTCATGCTCAACACGTGTTGGAATCCCTCGGCCACTGTATCAGCTGTCTTACGCTTCAGGGGTATGACCCACGCATATTTACTCAAAACATCGATGACAACCAGTAGATAACGATAACCGTTGTTATGTCTTCTCATCGAACTCAAATCGGCCAGATCAGCCTCCCAGACGTCGTCGATGTTGGAAACGTTGTATCTGGCACGTGGAAATTTTCTTCGTACAGATTTGTGCAGAGTGTAGGCATCCTGCGTCGCGAGCCATTTTCTCACCGATTCGCCGGATTTCTCACCCTTCGTGGCCCTCTCCAGGTTTCGTGCCCCAACGTAACCAGCCGGGTGAGACGGATCGTAGTAGATGTTTTAAAACACCCTCATCACTTTAACAGTTGCAGTCTCCTCCAATTTCGTCTCTTTACACTGCTTTGGGCGTACGGTGTGCTTCTCAAGACCCGTCTGTGACTCGTGAGCGGTGTACCGAGTGTACTGAGGTCCGCGTCACCGACACCGGATCCACTGGTCTCCGCGCGTGACCATTTTCTCCGACCCGAACGCGATTCGCTGTGCCCCGCTGCAGGCGTCGACAGCGAGGCACTCGTTGACGCGGCGTCTGCGAATTTATCGTTGTCGAACGCCCGTATATCTTACCAAAATACTTCGTTTCCCACGCACTCGTGTGGTACGTTAATCGCGTGGAGAAACCGAGCGAATTGCGACTGCCTTGATAAGTTGAAGTTCTTCCTCGATCGTGCGGCATGGTTGACCAGATCGACTATGTTTGTACCTGGCACAGGTACACCATCAATAGAAATTACTCCAGCCTTGTCCCAGACGAGCCGCGACGATGCCCCGGACAGTGAACGCAACAAAAGACCGGCCTTGTTGATGAATCTGGTGGGGACGGATGCCAATACATTTCTCATTTGTGACGTCATCTCACCCTCGTTCGCAGCCACCGTATCCTTGGTTTCTGTTACATCCGCCGCTTTTTCCGTGCCTTCCTCAGGTTTTGCAGCTGTTCCGTTGCTCCCCTCGCGAATCTCCAATTGCAGAGGCTTTCGCGCATCGTTCGAGAAGTACAGATAACGTTGCAGTGCCTGCTGGTAAAGTTTCCACTTTTCTGCACTATCGTTGGTGCCCTCGTTCAAGATGTCGCCCATTTCACGGTCGAGACGTGAAACAGGGTCCCCGTGAACGGTGTGCGGACCCGATGACGCACTCACGACGTCACTCATTTGTCGTTGAAACCTCTTCAGACCCTCCGCCGGTATCAGTACCATTTTCTTGGCACGCTCCATCTCCAACGTTTTTTCTTTGTATGTCTTTCTCGCTGTTTTTCCTCTACTTAGGGAACAGTGCCGAGGCTAGACCTCGCAGAATCGGTGCCAGCAGTAGACCCAAAAAACTGTCCCCTCGTTGAACCAGGATTTTCTTCTTACTTTTCCAACTTCCGCGATTACAGGCTAATTTTCGGAGCGTCTGCTTGTGTCGCGCCAGACGCGATTTATGCGCTCGAGACAAGACCACGTTACCTTCCAAGGTGTTCAGAGCACACTCACAAATATCCCTCACCAGAGAGTCGTCGGCGGTACGTAGCAAGGCACGTCTCTGGGTTGGATTCAACTTGTGCAGCGCGTGCAGGGCAGGGCAAGGGCGTGTTGTTGTTCTTTGCCACAGGATTCTGCCAAATATAAAAAATTTATTTCTCAATATGTTTGGCGGAAAAAAGCAAACGAATTATTTTCTACCATCCCTCTTCCCCGCGATAAGCTCATATCGGTGGCGGCGACGGCGGCGGCGAGCCCGGGGCGCGCTGACTACCAGCTGATATCAGCGCGCACGCGTCGGGTTGGTGCCCGTTGCTACTAGCTCTTATTCCAACGGGCACCATTCGCGGTCGCCCGTTGGGCGAGGTGAACCCCCGCGGCGAGCGTACGCAATCAGCTGATTCGTACGCTCTAGCCCGCACCGGGGCGCGCTGACTACCAGCTGATATCAGCGCGCGCGCGTCGGGGGTGGTGCCCGTTGCTACTACACCGAAAAACCCGCATACTCGTCTTTAGTATATTTCCATACTAATGCGTTCCTCTAATACGAGCACCTAATTATTTTAGTATATTTTCCCCTTTTATCATAATCATAAAGATGTCCTCTAAACTTTAGTATATCTCCTAATCGACACCACGCTCTGTTGGTCACTGACGCAAAAGGCCAGATGCCCACATGTTTTTTCAGGCGTTTTCTTGTTTTTCAAAGCGTCTTTCTGACATATATATTTAATATTTCGGATACGGCGATTAATTAATATAAAGTGTTTATCTGTGATAATACTGATAAGTTATAATGAATAACGAGGTGCGACAGTGGCTTGTAGAAAACGAGCTGGAAGAATTGAATGAAACATTCACACGTAAGTACAGCGGATCTATCTGCATTGTTTGCTTATGAAGTTTCGCAGGTTATCTTGAACCTGATAGTACAATTAAATTTGTGAAATCAAGGACCACCAAACTAAATTTTTGAATTTATTCAGGTCAGGAAGCATCACCCCTCAATCTTATACCTTTCTCATGTTTGCTGGCTATATAGGTCACAAACTACTGACATTTCGGAGAGTAAAGGCTCTATCCGAGGAACTAATTAGGGATTTAGTGCCAGAAATCGGCCTGAGGGCTGATTTGTTGCATTGTTTGGCAACTGTAAAGGCTGGTGATATACAACCGTCTGTTCAATCGAAAAAATTATTACTTGAGAATAAAACAGACTATGATTTAACAAAAGAAATAAAACATCAAGGTGTACATGATGAAATTGGAAACCAAGTTCAGATTTATCAGCTAGAAGAGGTAATAAGTTATCTTCCAAATCATTTGAGATACAGTCGGCTCTCGCAATAGGGCCGCCCGCAATAGGGCCACTTCCCCTAAACAGCGTTCAGCAGCTTCCCCCACTACTGTACCTGCCGGTATTATAGCCGCGCTTTTCTCGACTACGCTCGCAATAAGGCCGGTAATAGAAATGAACAGTTTGCACGAAATGTTCTATCTCTCGCATGCGTGCGGCCTTATTGTGAGCGCCCGACGCCAAACGCGGCGACGGCACACCAACTATTGGTGGGGGAACGGAAATTCTTGGAATTATCTTCCCCTACACCCCCATGACCGGCCCTATTGCGAGAGCCGACTGTATTAAAACTTCAGGAGACACTTTGTGTGAACCCTAAAAAATTGACTAACATAACAAACAATATTTTATTCAGTTTCTATGCAAAACAAGCTAATCAACAACGTTATCCTCCTCAAAAAAAATTCCTATAATATAGTATACTATATTATTGTTTGATATTGTTTGATCGTACAGGTGGTTCTATCAGGTGAAATCACTGCACTTGATTCAAATCGTGGAAATTCTAATAAAGAATCTGAGGGTAAAGTTTCTCGGTCCTCCTCCCTCCTGAACCTGACAGGGTCATCAAAGTCACAGAATTCTGTTTCACTGCCCTCATGCTCAGGAGCAAGATGTTCAAATGCACGTGATACTGAGAAGAAGACCCACTCAGGCAAGTCTGGGGCGAAGAATAGCTTACCTAGACAACTGACTTCCTGGAAATCTTTGGAAACTCTTAAGACTCTGGATTTGAGAACTTTACTCGAGGGTGATATCAATTCAAAATCTGCTCCTGCAAATTATGAACAAAAGGGCACACTTACTGACAAAGATAGGTCAAAGATTGTCACTGTCGTTGCACGACATATGCTGCATGTGAATTATCGGCCGAGTTCGACAGAATACCAGTTGATGACAGCAAAAATTTGTGAATTGTTGTCTTTTGAGAGCCCAGAAATATATTTCTGTGCACCCACGGCTGTTCACAAAAACAGTACTGGAAAGCTGGTCAACAAAGTGAGGAATATAAAATTTGCAATATCCAGCAGAGCTTCTGGATCTCTACCGAATCAGACTGTACCTGATGCACAAGAAATTTTACCATCAACCTCAAAGCAACAGAATAAAACTCCTCTAACTAAGGCAGCAACTCTTCGTGGATGTTCTGACAAAAATTCGATTAATGAAACTGTTAAATGTGCTATTCTTGCTCTGAAACATCAGAGTACTGATTCTTGGCCTGAAATTCTGAAAAATTGGTCAATAACTCACCCCCTCCGATATAGGTATCTTCGGGAGAATAGGCCAGCTGCGACACAAGAGCTTCCACACAAAGTTCGAAAAACTCAACATATCGAAGATGCTACTGAGGCTGAACATGAGGGAATTCACAACGAAGAGACGTTATCATTAGTAAATGAATACTTTTTGGAATGGTCTATCCTTTCAGCTACTAATGGGCACTTACTGATACGCCAAGATTTTAATGAGCTATACCCAGGAAGGAGTAACAGTCTTTTTGCCAAGTGGGAACGAACGAAACCACTTATTATCACTTTAGCTCGTCGCGAAGTTACAAAAGCTGATGCTGTGACGGCCCAATTACTTTCTGAAATTGGTGAAGCTCCTGAAGAAAAGCACGATGTACTGATCCTGTATCTCCTTGTTGGCTTGTGCTCAAAGAGAGGGCGTGGGAATAGTGCATCAAGCAATCCCTCTGCGGCAGAGGCTCGCAAATCTTTTATTTTTCATGTAAAGACTCCTGGTGATTTGAACAGGGAGATACGAAACCGCCGCCAATTCCTTGTCACCCAAGGTTCGAGAGTCCAGCCAACTATTGTTTCAGTTGGACCATCCTTGACTAGTATATCTGGGTGCTATGTGCAAGTGGACAATATCAGATACATGTTGCGAACTCCACTTGCTGCTGTAAACCTATGTTTCCAGGCCTTCTTCTCATTGGATGCTGCATACCCAGTGGAAGCTTATGCAGTTTGGCTCTTCATCCAGAGATATTTATTTGAAATGTATCTTGCGGAAGATGTGAGTAATGCACGTGTTACCAGTATCATCAGCTCATTCCATGCGTTAGCCTCAAAGTGTGATAAGAATACCGCACCCTGAATATTTAACATTTTGTTTGGTTTATGATATTCTTCTCTTATTATAATTGTTTATACTTGTGACCCAAACATACAACGAATTCGCTCATCACTATGGTTTATGCATGCAGTATTTGTGATGTCGAAGTTGAGACAATATCTGGCTTATGCACTCATATTCGGTTTATACATCCTATTAATATTTTATCATCCTACCAATGTTGTCATTGTCCAAAGGAATACAGTTCGATTCAATACCTTCGAGATCACTTAAAGAAAAAACATCCAGAAGGGAATATTCGGGAAAATATGCCTGTAAATCTAGAAGATAATTTGGTTGATGATGAAATGCAAGTAGAGAATGAAAATGACATATTAGTTGATGAAAATATTGTAGAAGAGGTGCATGTCGATGAACATCCCATTACAGTTCTTGATTTTAAAACGGCTTTGTATAAGTCTTCTTTAGCTTTGTCAGCCAAGCTCTACTCAAGCACCACTTTGAATAGGTCTCAAGTGCAGGAAATTTTGAATCTTTGTTCCGATTATGCATCCAGTGGATTTCTTGATGTTCTGAAAGCAAAAGCAATGTCCCTGTTAAGAGAGGTCAATGGTCATGATCAAAGTATCCAGGAATTAAATGAGATGTTCTCTTCTATGCAAGATTGCTTCTTTGGCTTAAAAACTGAAAAGCAGAGAATAAGTGCTCTAGAGGGAAGTGGAAGTTTTATTCGTCCACAGTCCTTTGTGATGGGTGTGAAAGAAGTAGTTAGATATGTTGAGGGGGAGCCAGTACTTACTCCTGTTGAACTAACAGGTCAATATTTATCTATGAGCAGGGTCTTGAAGCAGTTTTTTGAATTACCAGGTGTTCTGAACGCAACTCTGAGCAATATTCAAACACTACAGAATAGTGAAGTGTTCTCAAATATAGTGCAAAGTCCTCTTTGGAGGGATATTGAAGAAACTCAATTTCAAAATCGTTTAGTATTTCCTCTGATCGTGTATTTTGATGATGCAGAGCCAAACAACCAGACTGGTTCTCACTCTGGAGCCCACAGCCTTGGAATGGTCTATTATCAGGTACCTTGCATTCCTCAGCATTTATTATCATTACTAGATAATATTTTTCTTGCATCAGTTTTCTTATCTGATGACAGAGTTCGCAACAATGCAGCAGCATTCCAGCCCATTATAAATGATCTCAAATTATTAGAAACTGAAGGAATCCGTGTTGAAGTAGGTAATCAAGTCCACTATATTTTTTTCGGTCTTAGTCTTCTTATTGGAGACAATAAGGGTATCCATAGTATGACAGGTTACGTTGAATCCTTCAGTGCAAACTATTGTTGTCGCATTTGCAAAGAGCACAAGGCGGTCATGAGGGTTCAGTTGAGAGAGAACCCCATTATGCTTCGAGACCCAGTAAATTATGCAGCTGATCTTTTACTTGACGACTACTCTCGGACAGGCATTAAATCTGAATGTATATGGAATGTGCTAAATTCTTACCACGTTGCAGTTAATATTGCACTTGAAATAATGCATGATCTGCTGGAGGGAGTTTGTCACTATGACTTATGTGCTGTTTTATTAGAGCTTCTACGACTCGAATTTTTCACTTTGCAAACGCTAAACGAGCGTATACAGCACTTTGACTATGGGCTCGATTCAGGTAACAAGCCATCTCTTATAACCGTTGACCATCTTCGAAATCAGAAATTGAGAATGTCAGCTTCTGAAATGTTCTGCTTCGTTCGTCATCTTGGCCTTATGATAGGAGATTTGGTACCAGAAGAAAACGAGCAGTGGACATTGTATGTTCTTTTGACTGAGATTGTTGATATCGTAACGGCACCTTATGTTAGGACTGAAGTAGCTCCTTACCTGGCTACTTTGATTTCAGAACACCATTGTGTTTACCAAAATGTATTCAATAAAACATTAAAACCCAAATATCACTTGATGCTTCATTACCCGAGGGTCATGAACCAAATAGGGCCCTTGATTCATATTTGGTGTATGCGGATGGAAGGTATGCATCGGCCTGTTGTCAAGAGAAGTGCTAGATCACACACATGCAGAAAAAACCTTCCACTTTCAACTGCGCGCAGATATTGTCTCAGCTTAAGTGCTAGATTTATTGCCTTAAGGGGGTTTCCTGACGATGTTAAGTTCCATCCCAATGAAACCAACATCCGTGATGTTGATGATTTTGAACGAATTCAAAACATATTACCTGCTGGCTATGAAGATTGTGTTGTTGTCAAGCAAGCAACCATCCGTGGGACTTTGTACAATCGTAACATGGTATTAGTATTTAATTATGAGGACGATTTGCCATTGTTTGGATTAATACTCTGCATTGCTAAGCCATTGGGCGAAGGAGATGAGAAGGCATGGTTTCTACTTTCTGGACTTCAGACAGTAGGATTAAATCAACACTTGCACTCTTATGAGGTCAGACCTTGCACTGTTGGAGAGTGGTTCTTCATTCAGTATGATGAGCTTATATCCTTTTATCCGAGTAAATGCCGAATAGGCGCTAATGGTTTATCGTACGTGACATTCAGACATCAACTTTAATTTTGTTGGAGCTGATATCAATTTTTTTTATTGCTCTCGTAATGTAAATTGTGTTTTGATGTATCAACGTTCCATTCAATAATAAAATGAGCATTTTTCCGATGAAAATTGTTGTGTATATGGCTTTATGTTTTGCCCGTCATTTGTATAATACGTCATTTCTTCTGAACTCCCTATTATACAAAAGACTTTCAATATTTTTAGAATACAGTAGATTCTCGTTATATGGCCATTCCATATATGGGCAAGCGTGCGGCTCGCCCTCCACACGTACAAACACTGACTTACATGCCGTTCCCCACTATACTCTCCACTAAGCCGTCTGCGTTGGCGTGCTTTGCGCAGCCACGAAAATTGCGCGCGCCGCTTACTGCTCTTCCCACCACGCCTGGCGCGCACCCGTACCTCGCGTGGAGAGGGCATTCGGTATATGGCCATTTCTGAAAATTTGCCTCTCCTATAGCCCAGCCAGATGGCCATATATCGAGAGTCTACTGATCATGGTGTTCCAGAACTAAGTATACGAAATGATAGCGGTAATAGAGGGGGTGGATCAACCTAAAAAATATCTGGTCTCCGAAGTGGAGTTCGTAGGATACAACCGGTTAAAAAATTCCATATAACACTTTAAAATTTACGGATTTGAAAGCGTTGTGCGGGATTTTTTCACCGGTCGTATCTCGCGAACTCCACTTCGCAGACCACATGTTCTTCAAGTTAATTTACGCTGCTCGATCCCCACTATTACTAATATCATTTTGTACGCTTAGTTCTGGGACACCCTTAATATGCTCATGACGTTACAGGATATTATACTGGAGGATTAAAGGAAAATTTACTAAACGCCACAGGTACGAGGATTAGAGATATACTAATGTTTTAGAGGAAAGCATACTAAAAATTTCAGATTAGAGGAATTTCACCTTGAAATTAGGGGATATACTAGCCTCGTATTTTAAATGAAAATATACTAATGATAAGTATATTATACTGAAGATAAGTATGCGGGTTTTTCGGTGTAGCTCTTATTTCAACGGGCACCATCCGCGATCGCCCGTTGGGCGAGGTGAACTCTCGCGGCGAGCGTACGCAATGAGCTGATTCGTACGCTCTGGCCTGCACGCTGGCCGACGAGGTCAACCTCAGCGCACTCAGCTGTCGATACGAGCCGTTTGAAGTGTTCTCGAGGCCGGTCGGTCTGTCATGGATGTACGCAATTTTTTAGATTTCACAAATTTTATTATTGGACTTACCCCTGCAACGTGATGAATGCAGCTGACGTAGATTCGTCTGTGGAGATGCGTGCGTGTGGGAGGATGGCCGGTGTCTCTGTAGCTGCGATGCGTCGAGTTGTGACGTGTCACAGCGTGAACGTTGAATCGTTTACGTCAAGGTCCCGAGGGTATCACAACTCGTGGCAGAAAAGAGATGGACACAAGAGTTAGAGAAAAATGAAAACGGTAGAATAAATTTTATCATTTGACTTACTTCTGCAACGATCGGAACGGTTCTAACGTAGAATCGTCCATACCGGTGTGTGTGTGTGCTGTGTGGATGACTGGTCGGTGTCCCTGTAAATGTGCTGCGCTGGGTTGAACCGCACGTGTCAAGGCTCCGGGGGTCTCGTGTCTCGTGTCTTGAGAGAGAGATAGATAGATAGATAGAATATTTATTTGTCCATAACAATATTGGACAAGTCTTACAGTAATATACAAATAGAAATTACAGTAGAGACACAGAGTTACAGAGTTACAGAGTTAGAAAATTATAACAAAGAAAGCAGGAGTAAGATAGAGAGCAGAATAACAGAGAAAGTGTAGGTGTATAAAATAAAATAAAATAAATAAAACTAAGAAACTTAACAGAGAAAGTAAATAAGTGAGGTAGCATAACTGAACATAAAAGGAGAAAGAGCGACACTAATGAATAAATAGAAAGAGAGCTAGTTCAGAAGGAACACTAAACTAGGCCCTGGCTAACTCGGAGTCGAATAAGTAGCGCGTCAGCCGAGACCGGAAAATAGGCAGAGACGAGGATCCGCGTAGATCAGAGGGGAGGGATTCCCAAAAGAGCACACCCGAAACCGCGAAGGACCTTCTAAAGGCCTCGGTGGTGAAGCAAGGGACGAGAAAATCACCCCTCGGACGCCTGCTGGAGTCTACGGCCGCGTTGGGACGTTCGACAAAGAGAGCACGGAGGTAATCGGGCGTATTCGCACGAAAGAGCGTGTAGAGCAAAGTGCCGAGAAAGTAAAGCCTCCGGTCGCGCACCGAAAGCCAGCCGAGGTCACGACGATGCGGGGTGATGTGCTCATCTCTTGCGGCACCGCAAACAAAGCGGACGCAGCGGTTCGCAAGACGCTGCAAGCGGGTGTTAAGTACCCCGGAGATATCGCTATACACGATGCAGCAATAGTCCAGGAGCGGAAGGACGAGAGTGGTCACGAGGTGGCTACGGAGGGAAGGCGAGAACAGCCGACGAGACATGGAGAGATGGCGGAGGGCGCAATGCACCCGACTAGAGATCGCATCAACTTGCAGATCCCAAGATAGAACGCTATTAAAAATAAGTTCACGGTTGCGGACGGACCGGGAAATCGGTATGGGCACTCCATTGACAAACAGCGACGGGAGAGCGGCGTCCCGCAGCCGCTTGAGGAAGGGTGAGCTACCAAGGATGATGGCCTGCGTTTTCGATGTGTTGAGGCTCAACGACCCCGCGCGAGACCACTCCTGAACCGAGGCAATATCGAGGTTTATACGCGAAATGGCTTCGGGGACCTCAGCAGGTGGACACTGGAGGTAGATCTGCAGGTCATCAGCATAAAGCAGATGCTCCGTGTGCCGAAGTACGCGCGCGATGTCGTTGATGAAAGCGACGAAAAGTAGAGGACCCAGTACGGACCCCTGAGGAACTCCCTGATCAAGAGGTTCCCAGGAGGACTCTTCGCCCGAAGGGCTGACCACAGCCTGAGAGCGCCCCTGGAGGTAGCTTGCAATCCATGTTAGCGAATGCTGAGAAAACCCGAGCGCAAGGAGTTTGGTCAGAAGGACAGAGTGCGGTATGGAATCGAACGCCTTACTAAAATCAAACAGGACCACGATCGTAACCAGCCGCTTATCAATGCCGCGACGCACGTCTTCAGCAAGCTTGAGCAAAGCGGTCTGAGTTATGCGACCCTGACGGAAACCAGACTAGTGATGGGCGATGTTGATCGATTAATCGAATATGTCGATTATTTTTTTTTTTTAATCGATTATTTTCGGCCGATGTTTTTCAAGTTCGATTAATCGATGCTCGATGTTTTTGAGCAAACATCGCCGCCGTCGGCCATTTTTAGCTATTGGTCAACACTCGACACTCAACCGTCAACGACCAACGCGTTTTGAATCTTCGGTGCTACCAGATTACTTATATTGAGTTATTAATTATTATTTTACCGGTAGACTAGTCATAATTTGCATTATGTTCATGGACTTGGGTGAAGGTAAGCTAATTCAGTTCTATTTTCTGGCTGGAAACACAAGAAAAATATATCGCTATTGATAATCAATTCAATTATTCTATACTCTAATCTCTATACAGATGAGCCTATGCCTAGCACATCAACAATGCATCCTACATCATGTCGATCCGCAAGTTCTGCAACTCCTGCCAAAACTGCTGAAAAACCGGGCGAGCAAGGTAGTTGTATTATGAATTACCTTTATTCCTTTTTTCTATGATAAAACTTACTTATACTAAATTTTTCCCTTTTCTTTATGTTCAAGGTGCTGATAATCATATACCCAGGTCGAGTACCCAGCAATTGAAGTAAGCACCACTTCCACATTTCAATCGAACTATTCTGCTCCAACCTGAAGATTTATGTCTACTCAATCAATCAGAGTAAATCAGAATATAAGAATAGTTTCAATTGATATTTATGATAGTAACATGTGGCTTGAGACTCTTTACTTCTGCATTTATAGATCCAAACCAAGCAAGATCCAGGCGAAACAGCCAAGTCAAGTTTGGAAGCATTTTGATAAAGAAACTGATGTGACTGCTCGATGCAGGTTTTGCAATAAGGTTTTTAAGCACGGTGGCAATACCACTAACCTATTTCAACACCTGAACAGAAAGCATCCATTATTATGCGCACCTATCAGAGGAAATCAGCGAAATAACTTTAAGTCATCCGGATCCAGTGACGACAGCACTGATGATCCTAGACCGTTGAAACAGGCAAAATTTTCTCTAAAGGTGACAAAATACAACTAGTTTGATTATGCAAAGGATGTAGTCCAGTTTAATAGTTTTGGTGAATGAATATCAACTAAACATTTCAAGTTGCGTTCAAATTTCTCGACAATTTAGAATTATCCTTTTCAAATCCTTAGATGTTTTTAAATATGACGAAATTCACATACTTTTCTATCAATTGTCATTTAATAACAAAACGTATATTTGCAGAACAAGCAGCTTGACAGAATTGACGAAGCTTTCGAGAGAGTCAGTTCATTTGTAGGTGGGTCATACAGATTAAATGAGATTTAAAACACTTGGTTCTACAATCTAATCGCCAATGATTTTTATTTAATTATCTAGATGGGGGTAAAACAGCTGACAAAATCACGAACGCCATTTTGTATATGATTGCAGTCGACGAAATGCCCTTATCAACAGTAGAGAATAAGGGATTTCGGTGTTTCGCCAAAACAGTGGTTCCATTGTACCAGGTCCCAAGTCGAAGAAGTATCACAAAATTGATAGACGCAAAATATGAATTACTGAAAGAACGATACAAAGATGCCATACAAGGAGTCAATTCGTACTCTTTGACATGTGATAACGGGACAGACGTAGCGAATCAGAGTTACTTAGGTGTCTCGCTTCACTACTTATCCAAAGATCTAAAAATGAAAAATAGCTGCATAGGTGTGTTTCCATTATACAATAATCATACATCAAGTTACCTCGCTGAAGCTTTGAACTCGGTCATCGAGGATTTCAATTTGGACGTAACGAAGATTAAAGCAGTTGTCAGCGATAGCGCAGCTAACATTAAAAAAGCTGTAGCTGATATCGTTGGAAAGGATAGACAGCTTGCGTGCTTTGCACATATCGTATCTCATCTAGTTTCCGATGCATTGCTAAACATGCCTGAAGCAAAGGCCCTGATCATCAAAGTAAGAAATATCGTTACGATTATTCGAAGAAGTGTCGTGGCCAGCGACGAATTAAAAAGACTTCAGCTACGCGATAGTAAAACCACAGGCACTGTGTTGAAATTTATTCAAGATGTTGTTACTAGATGGAATTCAACCCTGGATATGTTAGAGAGGTATCTAACATTAGAAGAATATGTATATCCAGTAGTTTCAAAGTGTGCCAATCCACCAGACATGCTGATGCGACACGAGGTCAACATTTTGAAAGAACTCGTTGCACTGATGGAACCAGTGCGATGTGTGATTACTGAACTCAGTGGTGATTCTTATCCGACATGCAGTATCGTAATTCCCATTATTCGCTGCATGAAAGTAGCGATTGATGATATAGAGCCACAATCTGGAATCGGTGTCGATTTTAAAAATAATCTGTGCTCCGCAATTGATATTAGATTCAAGGATTTCTAATTTAATCCCGTGCTCAGTATTGCATCTATACTAGATCCACGCTTCAAAAAGTTGCATTTTTTGAGCGCATCGGCAGCTGCTGCAGCAATAACACGGATAACCAATCACATCCAACAAAGTACACTGCAAAGGCCGTTGCAAAAGAACTGGCAAACAACCAGTGATAGTAGTTCGATGGAAAAAGGTGTGTGGGGCTTTCACGATCATTTGATTGCAAAAAATCCAACAACAACTACACACAATGAAGCTCCAATACTAGAAATACGCCAATATCTCAGTCAGCCAGTTATCTCTCGGTTGGATAATCCTTTTGTTTATTTGAAATCGATCCAACATTCTTTTCCACTCCTGTACGATTTAGCGATGCAGTATATAAGCGTAGTTGGGACTTCTGTTGCATCTGAGAGGATATTCTCGCAAGCCGGATATATAAAGTCAGACAGGCGAAATAGGTTAACAGGTGAGCGACTTAATCGATTACTGTTTTTGAGCTCGCTTACACGATCAGAATGGGAAATAGAATAACAATTTAACAAAAGCTTCAAAAGTTGTCATGGTTGTGCACTTTTTCTACAATGTCCGGGATTAGTTCCAAATTTCCTACTGTTTGGCCTGATCTATCCTGACGTTATACTCCTATGAAATGACTACAAAGATGGACATTTGAATAATCATCATTTCCTTTACCTCAATACCTGAATTCCTCAATGAATTCTCTCTCAAGTATCGTACGCCCTGTAACAGAATTGCTCGTTGAATACCTTCACAAATCTCTTACGGATTCCCTCATTGACGCATGTTTTAAACTTTCCTACAGGTAAATATGTGTTTCGATTTCAAAAGTTTTAGCAATGGAATTATGATCACCATTCTGAATTACTTGAATATTCTCTTTCACAGAACATATGCAGTCTGCAGAGGCGAGCTGGAGCACGCTTATCGACTAGAAAGAAGCTTGTCAACACTTAACATGTGTGAAATTTTTTTTCTGACTTTAATTTTATTTGTGAACGACGTAAATTGTCGATAATAAATCAAAGTATCATATTTAACTGCGTTATTTGAACTTCCTCTGCCTCTAGAAGTATTTTATTGTTGAACTAACGTTTGAATTTAGCGTCAACGCCATTTTTGGATAAAATAATCGATGTTGCGATTTTTTTCTCGAATAATCGATTAAAAAACATCGGTGGTTTCAGAACATCGATTATTGAAGTATCGATCTTTTTTCTCAACATCGCCCATCACTAAACCAGACTGACGAGAATCGAGGAGTGAGCGGTCCTCAAGGTACGCCATGACCTGGACAAGGACTATGCGCTCGAGAGATTGATTGATTGATTGATTGTGTTTATTGATGCCCTAGAAACATGGGGGCAAATTTGTAACAGCGGATAAAAATACAATGTCAGAAGAGAGAGAGAGAGATAGATAGATAGATGGATAAATTTATTTTTCCATGACAATGTTGGAAAATATTATATACAAGAATAATCAGAGAAAGAATACAGAGATAGGATAAAGCGAAAAAAGAAAAAGTACATTAATAAGTAAGCAGTAAGATAAGATAGATAAGCATAGACAGAGAAGAGTTACATTCATTACATATACAGAAGAGATCTTAAATTACAACTTAGCTTAATAAGACCTAAGGATTAACTAAACTAGAGTAAACTTAAAGACTAAAGGGAATGCCCAGCAACTAGGAGAAACGAGGGCAGACTAAGACGCACGCGTAAACTCCGTGTCAAATAAATACTCGCGCAGGTGGTGCTTGAAAGCTGGCAGAGAGCGAATCGCCCGAAGATCCGGAGGCAAAGACTCCCAGAGATAGATGGCTGAGACGGAGAAGGACCTGCGATAAGCCTCCGTACTGAAATGAGGGATGAGAACTTCACCTCGCTGACGCCGAGCAGGGCTAGGGGTGGCCACAGGAGTGGGCCGAGCAGTGAGGAGTTCCCTCAGATAGCTAGGGCGACCAGAGCGGATGACGACAAAGAAGAGGGTGCCTAAGAAATAGAGCCGTCGGTCCCGCGCATTGAGCCAGCCGAGCGCACGCCGATAAGGGGTGATATGTTCATCCCGGGCAGCGCCGCAGACGAAGCGAGTGCAGCAATTTAAGAGCCGCTGCAGTCGAAGGTCAAGACCCTCTGGGATGCGCGAAAGTATGACAGCACAATAATCAAGGTGCGGGAAGACAAGGGTCGTTACTAGGCGCACGCGGAGGGGGCGAGAGAGAAGCCCACGAGAGGCAGAAAGCTGGCGGAGAGCACCGTGCACACGACTAGAGACGGCGTCGACCTGCGGCTCCCATGTAAGCTTGCCGTCGAGGAGGAGGCCGAGGTCACGGACTGACACCGAGAGAGGGATAGGAACGCGGTCAAGAATGATCGGAGGAAGGACAGACTTGCTAAGCCGAGTGACGAACGGCGAGCTGCCGATGATCGTTGCCTGGGTCTTGGAAGAGTTTAGAAGGAGAGAGTTCTGGCAGGACCAGCTGTGTACGGCCGCGATGTCCACGTTGAGCCGACTGATGGCCTCGGGAACCTCGCCAGCTGCGCACTGGAGGTAGATTTGGAGGTCATCAGCGTAGAGCTAATGCTCAGTGTGACGTAGGACGCTGGAGAGGTCGTTGATGAAGATGAGGAACAGCAGGGGACCGAGAACAGAGCCCTGCGGAACTCCACGATCTAGCGAAACCCAGGAGGATAGTTCCCCAGAGGGACCCACAACAGCTTGCATACGGTCAAGCAGGTAACTTGAAATCCAGGCTACGGCATGACGGGAGAAACCGAGGGCGAGAAGCGAGAAGAGAGAGAGATAGAATATAGATAGATAGAATATTTATTGAGCGCTCTGGGACGGATCCCCTCAAGCGCTGGCACTTTGGATTACAGTTTCGCAAAAATTTCACATTTGCCTGTGAAACATTGTACATCCATACATGTTGATACATCTACAGAGAGAGAGAGAGAGAGAATATCATTTATTTGATCCTAGAGCTACTGCTCCCTAAGGACCACAAGCAAGTATACAAGCATAAGTGTAATAATATGAAAAAGAAAAAAAAAAAAAAAGCAAGTTAACAAAAAGAGGAAAATAAAGTGGAAGTAAACTATGATATAATAAAGTGAGATAACAAAATAAATAAAAATAAGGCAAATAAGATAACATAAAGTAAGAGACACTAAAATAGACTAAAGTAAAACAAAATAGCATAAGATAAGAGAAACTAAAGTAAAGTGAAGTAAAGCAGTATCATAAGATAAGAAAAAGTGAAACAAGTAACATAAAGTAAGAGAAACTGCTATAAAGTAAAGTAAAACAAAATAGTACCAATTAACCTATAGTCAAAGTAAGATGAGACCCATCAGCCAAACCATATATACATATACACATCATTCAGGCAAGTGAGGTAAAGCAATCAGAAGACCAGCGAGAGAGATAGATAGATAGATAGATAGATAAATTTATTTTTCCATAGCAATGTTGGAAAATATTATATACGAAAATAATCAGAGAAAGAATACAAAGATAGGATAAAGCAACAAAGGAAAAGTACACTAATAAGTAAGCAGTAAGATAAGATAGATAAGCATAGACAGAGAAGAGTTACAATCATTAAATATACAGAAGAGATCTTAAATTACAACTAAGCTTACTAAGACCTAAGGATTAACTAAACTAGAGTAAACCTAAAGCCTAAAGGGAATGCGCAGCAGCTAGAAAAGAAAGAAGTGAAGAAAAGAAAGAAAAGAAGAAGATAGGGCGGACTAGGACGCACGCGTAAACTCCATATCAAATAAATACTCGCGCAGGTGGTGCTTGAAAGCTGGCAGAGTGCGAATCGCCCGAAGATCCGGAGGCAAAGACTCCCAAAAATAGATGGCTGAGACGGAGAAGGACCTGCGATAGGCCTCCGTACTAAAATGAGGGATGAGAAATTCACCTCGCTGACGCCAAGCAGGGCTAGGGGTGGCCACAGGAGTGGGCCGAGCAGTGAAGAGTTTCCTCAGATATCTCGGGCGACCGGAGCGGATGACAACGAAGAAGAGGGTGCCTAAGAAGTAAAGCCGTCGGTCCCGCGCATTGAGCCAGCCGAGCGCACGCCGATGGGGGGTAACATGTTCGTCCCAGGCAGCGCCGCAGACGAAGCGGACGCAGCAGTTTAAGAGCCGCTGCAGTCGAAGGTCAAGACCATCTAGGACGCGCGAAAGTATGACAGCACAATAATCAAGGTGCGGGAAGACGAGGGTGGTTACTAGACGCACGCGAGGGGGGCGAGAGAGAAGCCCACGAGAGGCAGAAAGCTGGCGAAGAGCACCGTGCACACGATTTGAGACGGCGTCGACCTGCGGTTCCCATGTAAGCTTACCGTCGAGGAGGAGGCCGAGGTCACGAACTGACACCGAGAGAGGGATGAGAACGCGGTCCAGAACGATCGGAGGAAGGACAGACTTGCTGAGCCGAGTGACGAACGGCGAGCTGCCGATGATCGTTGCCTGGGTCTTGGAAGAGTTTAGAAGGAGAGAGTTCTGACATAACCAGCTGTGTACGGCCGCGATGTCCTCGTTGAGCCGACTAATGGCCTCAGGAACCTCGCCAGCTGCACACTGGAGGTAGATTTGGAGGTCATCCGCGTAGAGCAAGTGCTCAGTGTGGCGTAGGACGCCGGAGAGGTCGTTGATGAAGATGAGGAACAGCAGGGGACCGAGAACGGAGCCCTGCGGAACTCCACGATCTAGCCACACCCAGGAGGATCGTTCGCCAGAGGAACCCACAACCGCTTGCGTACGACCAAGCAGGTAACTAGAGAGAGAGAGAGAGAGAGAGAGAGCGAGAAAGAGGCATGAGTCAGGGAAGAGCGAGATCGGTAAAATTCAAGGGTCTCCCGTCGAAGATGTGGCTGAGCGATAACCGTAGGGTAGGGTATCGAAACTATCTGTACAACACCGCCTCTTGACGAATACCGGTCGACAGGTTTTGGATTCGGTACGTGTGACCACCTCGTGCAGCTTGTCTCGACGAATAGCCCGGTACAGCAGCCTAATCGGACCCTCACCCTCTACTACCATTTGACGGATTGAATCATAATTTACTCTACTAGCTGTGGAGTGATTCAACGTCACTCCCTTTACCTTGCAGATTTCAACTTCGCTGCCGTCCGGACATCGAACGATGTACGCGTAAAATTTCGCTCCCGAAACAAATGCCCGAATATAACTACCGCGACCGTACGTTTCGAGCTCGTCAGTTAAATCTCCCAAAAAGTTCCCTGTCGGTGGTACGTAATCCTGTGGCCGTGCCGAGTCGTGGACATATATGACGGAGTCTTTGTCGTAATAAAGAACGCGTCGATCTAACTTATCTAAATATTCGTACAATTTTAATCTAGCCTGCGCGGTAGTATATGCGGCTATCACTACCTTCGCTAGTAGCGAGGGCGTGACACTCTGCTCAGCGTACGACCACCTCGCGTACAACACCTGGTCGTTGACAGGCAGCAACTCGCTCACCTTGACCTCGGGGTTGGTCAGTAGCTCCAACAGATGCTGACGCGTCTTTGCCACCGTGGTTTTTGCCATATTGTCCCGCACGGTGCTCCCCAAGCAAGGAAAAGTGGACCCAAAATGGATCCAAAATCGGCTAACGCAGAAAGTTTCTATATTTTTTGTAGATTAAAAAAATGTCAAGCTGAAAATCCTAGCTGCTCGGTTTCGCAAGTTATGGCCGTTTTTGTATTCATACCGCGCACGTTCATGAAAAGCAGAGTAGAACACTTTACTACGCCCATGCAATCGACCTCTTGATCCCAATATGAGAAAATTAAGTAGGTATTAATGATTTTTCATTGAAAGTGACTCGCGGCTCCGCTGATAAAGACTCAGCTCAGGAGTTCTATAGTCCGCGTGAAGGAATCGCTATAGTTGGACTATAGAGCTCCTGAGCTGAGTCTTAATCATTAGCGGAGCGCGCGAGTCGTCGTTCTCATTCTTACCTTAGGAGCGGTCGATGTACTAGAGTAGAAACACTCACCGCGGAACTAAGATATTTTAAGTTTTAAAAAATGGCCATAACTTGCGAAACCGAGCAGCTAGGATTTTCAGCTTGACATTTTTCTAATCTACAAAAAATATAGAAACTTTCTGCGTTAGCCAATTTTGGATCCATTTTTGGTCCACTTTTCCTTGTTCGGGGAGCACCGTGCCCGCTGTCCGAACTTTCCCCGAAACAAGTTGAGGCAGAGCTTAGAGACCGAACGAAGTCCAGGATTTTTGGCAATCTTGGTTCTATCCAATCTTATCCCCTCCACTTGCTCGTACTCTGCGAGATAGCGGTCTCGCGAGGGCTCGTCGATGCAGTCGCCGGGCCAACCGCTGGCCTGTTGCTTGATTTTGAGAAATGTATCTATGTACCCCGCAAAGAGCCCCCCTTGACGAGTAGAGGGGTCGTATTTCGTCACCTCGTACTGCCAAATTTCCTGCACTTGGACGATCTCGTAGCCTTCCTCGACTGCTTTCTTCAGCTCGCACGACACCCAAGTGCCGTCGAACATCGACGATGACAATCTCTCGCCTCGCTATGGGTGCACTCGCCTTGCTCCAATTGTTCGCAACAGGACCGACACAGTGCGAACATCAGTTTTCTGTGCATACGCAGCGGGAGCACAGGGTGGTAAAGATTTTGGGGCGGCAGTACGCTGCACTTGACCAACCCATCAACGCGGGAGATGTCCCTGCCACTCACGCCCGTCAGCGCCTTACACTCGTCACCGACGAGGACTTTTGGGTGGCCTAACGGGAAAATGCATGCTTACAGATGTACGGGTACAGGGAGCAAAGATCGACGGTTCAATGCCAAACGGGCGTAAGCCCAAAAAAAAAATGGTTTTTTTAGTGGCAAAATCTTTTTCACGCAATGGAGAATCTTGTGGGCATATCCGCAGAACAAAAATTTTTTTGTCCCTTACGCCCGTATGGCATTAATCCATCGATATCTACATATTTTATTTTTTCACTAATGCCCCCATCGCCCCCTTGGCGTACCTCGTAGCTGCGCGAAGTGTTCCCCGTTCGACCACCGTAAAAAGCATCGCGCGGATCTAAGGGGGTGCTGATCGCGAGGCTAGCCGTTATCGGGTGCCGAGCCAAGTATTCGCGCATTTCCTCGTTTCGCTCGAGAAGTCGATCGAACGCGCAGTCCCATATCTCGGTGACTACGTATCCCATTTTCTTCATACACGACGTCTTCGAACGCGTTTTCTCGTCACGCTTGTCCATGGTGTCCCCGTTCACGGTACGTCGGTCACCGTTCACGTTAAAACACCGCCTACAACCGCGCCAGAAGCAGCCGTGAAATTCAAAAATGTGACGCGTCCCGTCATCCGCCTCGTAATACCCGTCCACGACCCGACGTGTCTCAGGAATACGGAATTCGCGCGAACGGCCGGCGTGCGCGATCACAGCCCCTAACTTTCTCTCTTTCCAGACGAGCCACTCTATGGCCTTTTTGGACTGTCGATCAGCCAGCCTATAACCACCCGGTGGTAGAATACCTTGCAACAGTACACTTTTTCAGGGATAAGGGGTAACCCGGTAATCCGTGCACTTCGGCGTCAATATACGTGAGAAATGAATTAATTAAAGAAATAAGACCAAAAACTAGAGTTGGGCGCCAGACGTGAAAACCTCACTTGAAATATAATAAATATAACAAATACTAGACGATTGACGGCGGAACTTGCCAGTTAGCTCAGAATATAATCAACTAATTACGGTAGAGGGGCGGGGTGCCAAATTAGACAAGAATGTTTAACATTTCATATCTGATTGATTTATTAACAAATTTGCCGTATTTTACGGGATATAGAACTCGATTTACAAAATTATCGTTATGCCTCAGACAGTTTCAAGAATATCGGGATTAGATCGTAAATAATATTCACAGAAAATACAATAGAATAATAGCACAACTATCAAAGCAATGCGGTTCGATATAATACGAAATACAATATTCAATTGAACGGGAAAAGATATCAGACGATAATATTATAATATAATAATCATGCGAAATAAATCAGACAGAATATTAATAACTAAGAACTATAAATTAAATAACAAATGCTTGCTTCTACGCTCGCTATCTCCAGAAATATTTTTGTCTACAGGTCGTTCGCTATCATTTTATTCGCTACTAAGAGAAGAATAAGCAACTAAACTCTACAGCATGCGTTAAGCAGCGTAAGATAAAGAATAGAATAGAATAAAGAAAGAAGGCCCACAAAGAGATGCTAAGCACGAGTCAGCTCGTGAATCCGTCCTTAACCCTTTCACTGGTGCAGCCTTTTTTACTGTACGTGCCAAAAATGGTAGGACAATAAACTAAACAAATTATACGATTAACTATGAATATACACACCGAATTTGAAATGAATTGGTTGAAAAATGCAGCAGTTATTCAATTTGATCATATATGATACATCGCCAGTTGTGGCACGACTTTTTTTTGATCATATATGATACATTGCCAGTGAAAGGGTTAATCAGACTACTAAAATACTAAAAACTCGGGACGAAGTCCAAGACTTTCGTTCCGCTATTTCGTGGACTACGTCACACCAAATATATAATATATAACAGACTAAATAACTAAACGGGATTCGGGAGCGAACTCGTGGTTTTACAGAAAATAGGTCTTACCTTATCGAAGAAATAGAGGATTCCTCGCACAAGTACGGGATTAAAATAAAGGCACTTAGTGTTCTTTTTAACTGAGTCTAAATATAATATACTACGATAAACTAGAAATAACAGAATGAAGAGGAAAAAGAAAAGAACAAGAATAGAGAAACTATGAAGCACTGTAACAACTCGGGATAGTCGGGATATTCGGTATTTTGTCGGGATCTGAAGTTCTTGACGTCTTGCCGTGAGGACGGACGAGCGCAGAAGTAGATCGAGTCCTGTGTCGTCCTACATTTTATAGCATCGGGATTTCCATGCCATGAGCCGATCTTCGCACGTAGCTTAGGCGACCAATCAGGCGCTGAGTACTCTTGGACGTATTTTTGGGAACACGTTGTCCTATTTCGCCTGAGTTTTGAATGTTTGTCCAGGCGTGTAGTTAGCTACACGGTACGGCGGGATATTTCAAATGTAGTAGACTGGACTTCGACGGTTTCTTTCCTCGTCTCTTCTCTTTTCTGCTCTGGTTTCTCGTCTCGGGACTTCTCGGGATCATCGTCGGGATGAAGTGCACCCTAATTGCGCTTTAACTAGAAAACTGACCAAGTAGAGGATCTGGCGGAAGTTCTGATGCCCCAATAGCCGGATCTGCATCCAGAATTCTCCATGAGCGGTATGGAAGGCTTACAGACAGGCCTGCATCACACGATTGCAGTTCTACTATCGGGACCTTTCTTGAGTAACCCTACGATAGCGTGACGATGACGAGAAAGTCGATGACATGGTCTAGCTCGACTCCAGGTCGATAAGTCTTCGGCAACGGGAAGCTTTGGTCGGGTTACTTTTGGGTGTTCGCCCTGCTCTATTCAACCATTGCCGAGACGTCCAGAAATGATTGACGGGAAGTGGTCCAGCACCAGGCTGAGGAGTCTGCGGGAACGGGAGGAGGGACTCAGTGAGTCACCCTTATTCGACCTTTCCTGCGGCATCCACGACTGAGAGCGTTGGAGAGAAAGACGGGAACCAATAGTTCGGGAAGGACGTCGATTTAGACGTCGGATGAATCCCTCGACGTCCTGGCGTAGTCCTCCGAGCGTCGACATTTTACAGAATTTCATAGAATAGAAGGGAAGAAAGGATAAATAATATAAGCCATAATTAACTAAATTCTGACCTGAGACCTTGGCTACTTTCTGGAGTTGTCCGTCCTCACGTCGTCACTGATCTTAGCGGCCCGACTGTGACAGTTGCAAAATGCAACGTCACAACCTATACGGTCAGCTTGTAGAAATTTTTTTCTAAACACCGCTGAGCAGGCTCACGCAATAGTTGTGCTCTCGGTGAACGGACATACTTTCCCACACTCGATAAAGATATCTCGAAACACGACGCATGCGCGACGTAGAATATCCACATCGGATTTACAATAAGCCACCAATTCAGCGTCGAAATCGAACAGGTGATTTTTTGCCACGGCCGCATCATACCATTTGTAGAACTCCGCACGTGCGGAGGTACTCGTAGTATCGGGCGAGTAGAATTTCGCCGCGGGTAGCGGGCCTATGTAACCCGTGTTCTCAGGCGTGTTGAAAAGGTGCGGGACGACTCCTTCCGCCGAGACCTCTGGAAAACCGAAGGCTTTCGGCAGGTCTGACAACGCCATCGGCATGTAAGCTAGCGAGTCTAAAAATCGGGTATGCCCGGTTTCCAGCATGATGATTTTGCTCCCGTTCAATATTACCTGCGGTGGCTCGGTGTTTCGCTCGACCAGGTAACGTAAAATAAATTGCGCGTCAAAGCCCCGGGCATTGTGAGCGACGCAGATGATTTTTCTGAAACTGTGAATTGGCCGTGTGGCGAATTCGACCAGTTGTTTCACCGGATCTTTTTGAAACACGTACTCGCGCACGAGTCCGCAGGCTGGGCAACCGTCCTCAATGTCCAGGTTATGCATACATTGGCTGCAAACCTGGTGCACCACGCATAGTTTGGGAACGTGGATATTTGTCGACATGACAACGGGGATAGCAACGTTCTGCTGGGTCTCAAAATCATAAAATATAAATATGTATTTGGCGTTATTGTCCTCGTGAGAATTGAGCGGAGCCATGAAACAGTGATGGTTGTACAGTAATGTTCATCGATGGTGTCCCCGTGGCTCACTATTTTTTCCAGAATCGAGTTTTACTTCTACGAATATGTTATTTGCCCGTGACCAGTGGAGCCTTCAGGTTGTTAGGAATATGACAGCTGCAAGGTGGAGCAGAGTCACGAAGTAAGCCACTGGTCATTGGCAAATAAAATATTTGTAGAAGGGAAATTTGATTTGAAAAAAAGTTAGGAAAAATAGTGAGCCACAGGGACACCATCGATGAACATTACTGTACCCTTACGGAAAATACACTCAATTTTTGAGTGTAAACACTCAATTTTGGGTGTAAACACCGAATTTTGGGTGTAAACACTGAATTTTGGGTGTAAAACTCTTAAATTGGGAGTTCACTTTCAAATTTAGAGTGTTGAACTCCCAATTCGAGAGTTGACTCCCGAATTTCGAGTATCGAACTCCCAAATTGAGAGTTGACTCCCAAATTTCGAGCGTCCAACTCCCAAATTGAGAGTTGACTCCCAAACTTCTAGTGTCCAACTCCCAAATTGAGAGTTGACTCCCACATTTTGAGTGTCGAACTCCCAGATTGATAGTTAACTATCGAATTTCGAGTGTTCAACTCCCAAATTGAGAGTTGACTCCCAAATTTCGAGTGTCCAACTCCCGAATTGAGAGTTGACTCCCACATTTCGAGTGTTCAACTCCCAAATTGAGAGTTGACTCCCAAATTTCGAGTGTCCAACTCCCTAATTGAGAGTTGACTCCCACATTTTGAGTGTCGAACTCCCAGATTGATAGTTAACTATCGAATTTCGAGTGTTCAACTCCCAAATTGAGAGTTGACTCCCAAATTTCTAGTGTCCAACTCCCAAATTGAGAGTTGACTCCCACATTTTGAGTGTCGAACTCCCAGATTGATAGTTAACTATCGAATTTCGAGTGTTCAACTCCCAAATTGAGAGTTGACTCCCAAATTTCGAGTGTCCAACTCCCAAATTGAGAGTTGACTCCCACATTTCGAGTGTTCAACTCCCAAATTGAAAGTTGACTCCCAAATTTCGAGTGTCCAACTCCCTAATTGAGAGTTGACTCCCACATTTTGAGTGTCGAACTCCCAGATTGATAGTTAACTATCGAATTTCGAGTGTTCAACTCCCAAATTGAGAGTTGACTCCCAAATTTCGAGTGTCCAACTCCCAAATTGAGAGTTGACTCCCACATTTCGAGTGTTCAACTCCCAAATTGAAAGTTGACTCCCAAATTTCGAGTGTCCAACTCCCTAATTGAGAGTTGACTCCCACAGTTTGAGTGTCGAACTCCCAGATTGATAGTTAACTATCGAATTTCGAGTGTTCAACTCCCAAATTAAGAGTTGACTTTCAAACTTCGAGGGTCGAACTCCTCAATTGAGAGTTGACTCCCATACTTTGAGGGTCGAACTCCCAGGTTGAGAGTCGACTCCCGAATTTCGAGCTCCCAAGTTGAAAGGCGACTCAAAAGCCTGAAGAACCTGAAAATGCACTCTTTGAGTGACAGCTATTCTGAAGTGACACGAAACAACATATTTAACTGCACTGGCCCGAGTGAAAAAGATTATACATTAGACTGGTTCAAAAAAATCGACATTTGTTTTTTTTTTCAATTTTCGCATTGAAATAGTTTCGGGGGGTTAAAAAAAGATGTCTGTTAAAAGGGGAGTTCTTAATATTATTATTTAGAAGTCGTTCATCGCGGATTTCTATGTCCCATTTGAATAGCATTGGAAATTTTTTTTTTTAATTTTGTAGCGCGCAAACCAATGAACAAATCGAAATGACCTATACATATTCTATAGGAAATTGAACGCTCTACAAAAAGTCTCTCCTATCATTTTTTGATAAATTGACTCCTTCCAAAGTTATTCAAGCTCAAAGTTCAATTTATAGTTAAGTCAACTATCTTTTTTTTGTAATTTTTTTTTTTTTTAATTTTTTTCTTTAGACACTTTTTGTAGAGTATTGAATTCCCTATGAAAATATGTATGAGCCATTCGGATTTGATTATTGGTTTGGTAGCTACAAACTTCTAAATAAAAATAAATAAAATTTCCTATGCTATTCAAATGGAAAATAGAAATCCACGATGAGCGACCTCTAAATATTAATATTGAGAGCTCCGCTTTTAACAGGCATCTTTTTTGACACCCCCCCCCCCCCCCCCCCCCCCCCCCCCGAGAGTATTTCAATGCGAAAATTGAGAAAAAAACAAATGTGGATTCTTTTGAACCGGTCTATTATGATATAATTGTGTATAATTACTAGGGGGGCTCCGCCCCCCTGCGCGCTTCGTGCGCCAACCCCCCATATTTTATCAGTTGTTTTAAGACCCGAATAATCCGCGGATTGTATGTTCTTCGGAAAATGACCGAATTTTTGTTGAAATACAGTGTTTGTTTTGTGACTCCCGATTACATATTCTCCTCACATTGGCTATTAGGTACTAAGAATTTAGAATTTATATTTTAAACTTTAGACTTTATACTTTATACTTTATGCTACAAAGAGCCGTCGCCGCCGTGTCAGTATCGCAGGGAATCATGGGCAATAATAGGTGCAAACTGTGGCCCAATAACAATGAGTAACTATGTTCGGTTTGGTCGAAACAAAAAATAAAAATACGAACAGTAGAAGTAAAGTTTTATAATATTTCAGTTCTTCCACGTGAATCGGATTCTTATAATCTATGTGACTACTATTTTTGATTTTTTCACTTTCGATACCCGAGGAAAACCAAGGATACCCGAGGATAGCCGAGGATACCCGAGGATACCTGAGGATACCCGAGGAAAACCGAGGATACCCGAGGATACCCGAGGAAAACCGAGGATACCCAAGGATACCCGAGGATACCCGACGATACCCGAGGATACTCGAGATACCCTTAGGTGGGTTGGGTTGGGTTAGGTTGGGTTAGGTTGGGTTAGCTTAGGTTAGGTTGAGTTGGGTTAGATATTGAGGATACCCGAGGTTAGCCGAGGATACCCGAGTACAGCCGGGGTTAGCCGAGGACAGGGGTCAGGTTATGTTGGGTAAGGTTGGGTTGGGTTGGGTGAGGTTGGTTAGGTTAGGTGGGATATTACCCAGAATTCCCTGGAAAACTGACACGGCAGCGGCGGCGGCGGCGAGATATCTTTATAATATAGAGAGATATACATTTCTCATGAAATCCAGTGTTTGTTTTGTGACTCCGGAACATATATCAAAGGTCAAAGGTCAAAGGTTAAAGGTCCTAGGTCGAGGAAAACAAAAGAATCTGGAATACTGGGGAAAACCCAGGAATTCTGGGGAAAACCCAGGAATTCTGGGAAAAACAAAAAAATTCTGGGAAAACCCCGGAAATTCTAGGGAAAAAACAAAAGAATTCTGGGAAAACCCAGGAATTCTGGGAAATCAAAAGAATTCTGGGGAAAACAAAAGAATTCTGGGAAAACCCAGGAATTCTGGGACAAACAAAAGAATTCTGGGGAAAACAAAAGAATCTGAAATACTGACACGGCGGCGGCGGCGGCGGCGAGATATCTTCATAATATAGAGAGATACAGATTTATATATAATTGACAATTGTATACACTTACATATCGAAGGCTTAGGACCAAAGGGTCGTAACCCACTGTTCTTCGGCTTCCCATAAGAGAAAAATTACGCAGCCTACGGCCAGAACGACGTAAGCCCACTGCAATACATGCCAGAAAGACGCAACCCGCAAAAATAAAAAAAAAAAGTGGGTTACGCTGTTCTGGCAGATCACTGATGATTTTTCTCCGGATCTAAATCGCCTTCTTACAGCCAGAAGAATAATTTGGAATCAAATCACTACCTGCGTTATTAATTCAAGGAGGAAACACGATTCCTTGGTTCACACGCGGTAAAAAATAGAAAAAAAATAGAAGTTATGAATATCACAAGCTACAAATTGGTCAGTACTCGTAAAAATGTCTCTTGAAAATTGGTAAATTTTTTCTATGAAATCAAAATGTTCCAAGTTTATAAACTTTGAAAAATTCGTTGTGTTTGGACGGGTTGAGACAAAAATCTGAAAAAGTTCCGAAAGACTGCTTTCGGTATAGGTACAACACAATATAAAATTTTCAACAAAATCAAAAATGGTCGGGGTTACGGATTGGTCGGTTTCGTATGGAATTCCCCATATAATTTTATACAATTCTATACAATTTTATATGAATTCTATATAATTCTAATATGAATTTTATATAATTCTATATAATTATATACAATCTTTTTTACTTGGGTGAGAATTTGAAAAACAAACAATTTACACATACAATAAAAATTTCCGTCATTTTTTAAAATAACATATCTTTATTAATCTTTTTTTTAGTTCATACAAAATTCTTAGAAGGGGTTGATCCGAAGAATCTGAAAAAATTTAGGGATATGTTTTGGAGCAACCACAAAAAACTCAGGAAAATGTTTTAGGACAACCCAAAAAATCACGGAGTGAATCTGAAATGGTGCGGTCTAGAGGCTGAATTGACATGGGTGGGGATACATAAATGTTTATAATATCATTCAGTATTTATGAGAGTTACAGGAAAAATCGGAATGTTTCAAGAGGCTAAAATACAATCGAAATTTGAATCGAATTACACACTGGTCAGTTATGTAATAAAAAACCCCTAATTTGTGAGCAAGAATTTGCCTACACATACCTACATTCAATCTGTTTCTACTCTATTTACTAATGGCACAATTACGTATTTGAAATTACCATCAAGAGGTGACGCCACACATTTGTTCAAGATATTTTCAGGGAAGCAAGCAATAATGTTACGAGTTTCTCTCACAACATTGGAATAACTTGCTGATGTGACAACATCTGTGGTACATAACACGTCGTCTAATACATCAAAAGCTCTTCCAATCACTACGAATGTTTTAGAATTATTAGCTTGAGAAATACAAAGGAGTTTCGTTATTGTCATAAAGGCTCCTGATGATATTTTGACAATGCTATTGTCCCTCCTGCACAATTTTTCATATGCGCAAGAATGATATAATACATTCTTGTAAATGAATCTGTCATATGATACTGCGTCATCTAGTATAATTTTATTCAAAACAGTTTGTATGGACAACTTTTCAATCAAGCTCAAAACGACGCTATTGCCATTTCCAAAAAAAATTAATCGACTTTCTGGAAATAATCGATGGCCAGTTCTGGCTTTATAATTTCCGACCATACTCAGGTACAAAGTCTTACCCTGTAAGCTGCAATTGTTTTTATTGAAAGTATCATTATATTTCAATGTTTGAAGTCGTAAATACGCCTTACAAATTTGGTGTAAGATAGCTTGCGAGTTTTTCAGCATATTCCTCAGAACAAAATTGTAACTTTCGAAGTAAAATGCAGACCATGCCCACAGTGCACCAAAGTACTTGACGGATGAAGGAATATGGAGTAATAAGTGCACATTGAATTTCATGAATCTTTTACTATATAAAGGTTCAGTGCGAAGGACAAATTCTCTTATTGCGCTCTTTGCTTGCTCAAAATCTTGTTCATTAATTTGATCACCGTTGAATTTTTGTATGGCAAAAACAAGTAATGACCAATGTTTATAATAAACCATTGGGATTAAATCTTTTAAGCACGGCAAAGAATAGTAAAGTAAGAAATTCTTAAACTCTGAAGCTTTCCAATGTTTATTATCTGATATAGATGGAGGCGTTCGCGTAATCTCACAGGGCGGCTGAATGTGGCACAACCGTTCATCGAAAAGATGTTTCTTTGTTCCCAGATACCACGGTTCATTATGATTGCTAGAATCAAACCACGATGTCAGAAACAATCTCACTACACCTAGTAAAACGGAATGCATATATTCCGGTGGAAAAGAAGTAATAATGCTGAAAATCGGTAGACGCATGAGCAGGGAAATACCTTTTTGTAACACATGCATGGGAAGTTCGACTTCGCGCGCCGTAAGCAGTGCGCGAGGCGGCCGATTCCCCAACAAATCCAAAACTGTTGAGTAATGTCGTAAAACTGTTAGGTAATGTTTATTACCTAACGCTAATCCGAGCGAAACAAGCGTAACTATGCGCCATAGAACGAAACAAGTGGTGACTACAATCACGCCCTCAGCTGTCCGAAACATTCAGGTTGGGGTATCGTCACCGCGTGTTGTGTACACGAAGTGCGAACTTCCATACAGTGTTACAAAAAATAGTATACGACACACGTGCGCGTATGTGATCCTCACACTCGTGTTTTTGTCACCCTCGCTTCGCTCGGGCGACAAGCTACACTCGTGCGAGAATCACATACTTCGCGCACTTGTATCGTAATCTACTATTAACCCCATTTAGAACTGTTCTATTAGTAGTGGCTTTGACAGCATCATTTTTGTGTTGCTTTTCGGTTCTTTTAGGACCTTCGTCTCCACAATAGACACGTGTATGGCCATTTCCTGTATTTATATTCTCACCAGGATGCAAGCAAAGAGAGCAGCCAAACTCACCATCAAATTGATGTATGTTTTGTAAAGCACACCTGGCAACAAAGTCTACAGGAGCAAGGATTGTATGAACTTTGACAGTTATTGGTTCTTGAAATCCTGGCGGCAAACATTCAAACCCATTTTCATGTAGATTTCTCAATTCGTCAACAAAGGGCTTTAAATACAAATCCAGATCTGGCTTTTGTGCAGAACACCACAAAGCAGCAAGCATGATGTTTTCTTTTCTGGTGCGATAGGGCAGCTCATTGATTGCCACCTGTACTGGACACATGGACACCTTCGACGATTTGAAGATCTGCACACCATCTGCATTCCATTGAATCGTGATATCATAATCAGATATTACTCCATTTTGCCTTAGCTTCTTATGTGCCCTAGCACTCGTTACATCGGAGAGAATACCAGGTTCAGTACAATCTCTTTGTAATTCGTGAAACAGTGGTCCAGATAGCAATTTCTGCAGCTGATCTTTCAGAGGTATGTGAGCAAAGTAATGACAACTTCGATCCAATGAATACCGATGATGATGTTTGTGACACGATGTACATGTTGCCAGTTGTTCTTCGTCGAAAATCAATGCTGTGAAACAATTCGGACAGTAGTAATGTCTTGTTGAATTGACAATACTCGGGAATTTTTTCAAGAAAAGGTATTTCGACGGATTTATCGACTCTGGTAGGTGGCAATTGATCAGCTGGAGAAGATCTTCTAGAGCAGCATCTGTTATCCCATGGCGAATAGCAAAACTCATTATCAAAAGATCACTTTCCTCTTCTGTTAGAGAAGAACCTGGATAGATATCCTCCCGTGCCTGAAAATAAGATATAAAACAGATTTTTTTAATCATAAATTCATAAAATGTTATCTTGATTTGTATTTATGTGAAAACTGTTTTTTCCTGAGCAAAAACAGCATGTTTATGATGCATAGAAAGTATCAGAAATAAACACCTCCTGCTGTTGATTTTCATATACAGCCTCGATATCGTTTTCCAATGCCTCTAGCTCTACATCTTGTGCTGCAGCCTCTCCATCATTGTCATTCAATACAATTTCGTGTGCTCTTTCCTCATCTACCAGCTACAAGTGATGAATGAATATAAACATGCCAATTATGATTGAGGAATTGATCACTCAAAATGTTGAATAATACATGTTAAATAATGCACCTGACTTGTCTAGACTATCATATTCACCATGTTGTAGTTATCAAAATTACATGGGTTCTTGGTTCTTATATCATGACCTGAGCGCCTGGCGTTACCCATTCAGTGACCAAGTTTGTAGCTTCTGATTGGCAGAGTTGAGTCGCTAGCTAGTTAACACCAGGCGCTGCATCATGACAACTGAATCCCAGCCCTGGGCCTGATTTTTTATTTATTTGTTGCGATACAGTGCCTGGTGATACCAAGTTGGAGACACTTAACGTTACTCATCAGAGGCTGCGGGCTAATCGTTACCTGATCACTTCCATAATTTCATTCATTTGAAAATTGGACTCTAGTATATTTTACTTCTTCTGCTAATTGTATCTCATCCAGATCATCTTCTCTTAGATTCATGATTTCAGGATCCACATCCAGGATTTCCTCATCACCTTCTTCTGCAATATGCAGCGCTCTCCTTCCATCAGGCATCTGCAAAATCATAATACAATTTTTTTTGTGACTATAAGCCATAAATTTCTATTGTTATCAAGGTACACGAATACAAATCAATTCAAATTGAATTTACTTTACACACACATATGGTATGCATACAGATGGAGTAAAATTTGAAGAATGGTTTGGAAGTTTATTTTGATTCGAAAAAATATTCAACACTGACGGATGAAGTGCAGAAAAATCAGCCAATTCATTATTCAGTCACTTCCTGATTGTTATTTACATGTTTGAGAGAAGTTTCTGCTATTTTTACTTATTGGATATCACTTTCAAGCACTCCAAAGGTATATCAAATATACCAGGAAGGAGCGTCATGTATTTGCATTCTTGTTTTATATTGACCGTCGGGGCAATATCTACTGAACCTAGAGAGCATGTCCTAGAAAGGTCATTGAGTAGTCATTGATTAGTGAGCAAAGAATTCCACTTGCCAAGTCAAAAAAAGAAAAAAACCTCCCCTATGATGCAAATCAATAGGTATTTCTGTATAAATGTCAGTTTTTAAGTCCGTCCAGACCTACATCCATGGAATCGCTCTACAAAAAGTGGTCCGTAGGTAGGTTGTTGGATGAGAAATAGTTCACTGTCGTCGATACTTTCTATTGATTGTGATAACTGTCGTCTACACTTTTTTTTTAGATTTTCAAAAGTCGAGAATCTGTAGAAATTCACTCATTGATCAGGACAAGATACTGAAGCCATTAATCTTACTCATCAATACTCTCTTTGGATTATTAACAATAAGAGTGAAGACTCTATGAATATAATCTCATCACTCAAGACAAAAAACCCTAAACTTCCATTGCTACTCGATCACTGTTAGGTTGTGAAAAGTCGAGACTGAAATTTCCAAGTCCAGATTAAGGAGAGACTTCAGTGAAATTTCGAAAATCACTATCAGAGGTCGTAGAAAAAAAAATCCGTCTGGCAGTTTTTGAATAATGTCAATATAGGCTGTGAAGCAAAATTTCAGCCTCCTGCGATGAAACTGTAAGCGGAAGGAACCCTGCGAAGAAGATTTTGTCCACCGCTGCCAAAAATTCCTTGCGCCTACACTTTCATCGCAGAAGGCTTACATTTTTTTCACAGCTGCCCATACTAACATTCTTCAAAAACTGCTGGAAGGATTTTATGATACACCTTTTTTTAAAATTGTCTGGTTATTCTTTCTGTTCTCCAAATATAACCTATAGGAATTTTCTTCTCGATTCAAAATATGTGTAGAACAAAATGTTGCTGCTGTACTCAATCCTCAAATCACAAAATGCTACACTAAATATCAGTTCTTGTGCAGAAAAAAAATTGTTAGTACCGATATTTAATTCTGTAACATTCGTGGTCATCAATGTATAATTGATTCATGAAGTTGTGCGAATGAATTCTATACCTACATATATTTACCTCTGCCATATCGTCAGGATTTAATCCTTGAAGAATAATATCGTTGCCATCGTCAATTTCCATATTCTCTTCAATTTCTGCTCGCTGCATACACACATGAAAATCATACTTTTATTATTCATCTTCTCGGATAAAATTATTTTTGAAAATGATTCTAACGCACTCGAAAATACCTACCTGTCTTTGAAGTTCATTTTCATGCATTCGACGATTATGTAACGTTGTATACGGTACTGGTACATTCGGGTCTTTTAGATATTAAAAGTAATTGCGTCGTCTCATTTTTATACTACACTGAACACTCGGTTATTTATATATCTTATAATCTATCATACGAAGATGTTTTGCTTATAACTTCAATTGTTAATTAATATCACGGCATGGACTGAAGATTTCATGAGACAACTAATTATTTATGGGTAGTGTGCCAACCAATACTATGAATTATTGGAAGAATTAATATTTTGTGTATGTGTATGAAAGCTATAGATCCTAGACAAGTAGACACGTGCGCACTCGCAAGGTAAATAATCAATTATGGATAACTGACACTGTTCCATTTCCGAGGAATAAACGCGCACTCGTCGTTCTTCAATGGAACGCGGAAAGAGGAACAGCCAATGATCAATCGTTTTCTATTACAACGTGAAAAAAAATCAGCGGAAAATCGTGAATGATTGGCTACAACTCGTCCCGAATTTCGCTATTACAATTCCGTTCCATGAGACCTTACTGCATGCGGCACCCTCGCCACGGCCAACTGCCGCGCGCGTGAAGCACATAGACACGGTGGTACCAGCATATGGCTGTAGAAACTCAAGCCGAGTGAGAGAGGAAATACATAGGTATATTGTATACATGTCATTTCTTGCGCACTTTGGCGGTGAACGCCGTAAGAGACAGAGAGAGGACGCACTCAATCTCAATCCGTCTCACGACCGTTTCTACTTGGGCGACAGCGGATTTGATGCTCCATTCATGCCTGTGTGCTCTAAGTTTAAAGTTGAGGCTGTTTTTATAAGACCTTAGCCAACGTTATTATAAATATTTTTTCCTGCAATCTTCCGTATATAAATTCTTTTCACTTAGATTTCAGTCCGTTATGCAAATTTTGAGAATGGTAAGTTTTTTGAAAATAAAGACGATGACAAATCCGGTCACTGGCCAATCAGGTCAATCGACCTCGGTCTGGTGTGCTACGGAATATACTCCTAATGTGTCCACAATGGCAGGCTTTTCAGTTCAAGCTACAACTTAATTTTTTTTTGCCGTTTTGGCTTATCTAGCTACAACTTAATATTGAGACAGCCTATAGATTAAGCCTAGCGCAGAATTCCTTGTTTGTTTCTGACATATACTATATCAGTCTGATTCTCAAGTCGTGGAAAAGAATTCACATAGAGATTCCGTATCGAAATCTAAGTAAGAATAAAGATCCTTATCAAAAACTTCGAGGGACCGGTCGTTCGTGAGTTATAGAAGGTTAGGTCCACCCAATAGGACGGCCATAACGTGACGTGCTCAGTCTCGTAGCAATCCTGTAAAATTGATAGTACTCACATCGTATGAACTTTGCCTGAAATTTCGGTTTCTTATTTCGTAATTTTCAGTCTTTACGTCTTCCGGTGGGTTACCCTCGTGCCCCACATCGTTCGCCCGGTAGTTGACGTTGTCCAGGTAGTCAAACTGTTGACTTACATTCACCAGGTCTTTTGATTCGTGATTTTCATTATAATTGTCGTCAGGCTGGTTATTTCCGAACTACAAGATTCTCACTACGTTTTTGATGTTGTCTAGGCGTTCAAACTGATGACTTCTAATCCCCAGGTCGTTCGCTCCGTAGTTTTCACTCTCGTTGTCTGCAAGTTGTTGGTTTCCGTGCTCCAGGACTTTCGCCCGTAGTTTACGTTGCCAATTTGGTCCAACTGGTGACTTTCGTTCCCCAGGTCTACTGCTTCGTAACGTTCGCGTTATTCAGGTCGTCAGATCAATGATTTCTGACGTGCAGGTAATAGTGAATTCCTTTTTTAGAACTCGAATTTTTTTCGTCTTTCCGTTTAGCGAAATACCTACACATTCCAAATCATTGATCTGACGTTCTGGATATCGAATGCTAAGAAGCAATAGACCTGGTGAACATGAGGCATTAGTTTGACCAAATTAAACGTAAGCTACGTGGCGAAAGTCCTGGAAGACGGAAATCAACAACCTGATGACAACGATAGTGAAAACTACGAAGCAGACGACCTGGAGAACGTGAGTCACCAGTTTGACCACCTGGACAACGTAAACTACGAGGCGAATGTTGTGCAGCACGGAAATCAACAACTCGGAGGCAACGAGAGTGAAAACTACGAAGCAAAAGACCTGGGAAATGTATTTCACCAGTTTGACTACCTGGACAACGTCAGCTACGGGGCGAACGACGTAGGGCACAAGAATGACCGACCAGTCGACGTAAATACTGAAAATTACGAAATGAGAGACCGAAATTTCAGGCAAAGTTCATACCACGCGGGCACTATCAATTTCACAGGATTGCTACGAGACTGAGCACAGCGCCGTGCGAAGGGGGGGGGGGCGAAGGGGGCACTCGCCCCGGGCGCCAACTTCAAGGGGCGCCAAAATGTGAGGGGGCGAAAATCTTGAACCACGCTAATAACATGTTCCAAGATCGCTTTAGCCGGTCCCGACACTTTTTCGACTTTTTTTTCAGCTTTTTCTTTCGATTTTCAACATTTTTCGTGATTTTTTTGCTTTCATACTATTTCCAATTTGTTATTTTGTATTTCCGCAAGTTTTTTTCCAGTTCTGTGAATACGGATACGTTCCGATACTGAATTCGGAAGAACATCGTCTTGTCTATAGAGAATTCTATCTATTCATGAGGTATTCCATGCCAACTTGACTAATGATTTTCCCTCACTATTTTATATTTGATTCATAATTTTTCATACTGTTACCCCAACTCTAACACCCATTCATGAGTTTTTTCAGATTTTTTTCCTGAACCATTATTGATTTATGAATTTTCGAAACTTGCAACATAGACACGCTTTTGATTGGAGAAAAAAAAAAAATCTGAAAAATTCTGTGTCCGAAGACGATCATTTTGACCCTTATTCGAAACTGGAAACTATTTTTCTTATACTTATTTAGCTGATGTCGGAAAAAATTATTCACTTAACGTAGTGGATAATGGCTCCCAGAATTTTTTTGATCAAAATTTTCGAATAGGTATGAAATCAATCGTATCTCTCATTGTTACGACCCATTATCCTAAAGATACAATTCATCCGCATTGAATAAATTCTGAGAGCCATTATCCACCACGTTTGCGGAATTATTTTTCCTTAAATCAGCAAAAAAAATGTAAGGAAAATAGTTTCCACTTTCGAATGGAGGTTGAAATGATCGTCTTAGGTCACAGAATTTTTGAGATTTTTTTCAAAAGAATCCAAAGTGTCTTTCTGTTGGAAGTTTCGAAAGTTCATGAATAAATAATGATTCGAAAAAAAATCTAAAGAAATTCATGCGTACAGGGTGTTGGAGTTGATGTAGCTATAGGAAAAATGGTGAATAAAATGAAAAATGGCGAGGGAAAGGCGAGGGGCAAGGTATTGGTCAAGTTGGCATGGAATACTCCTTACATAAAAATATATTATTATAAAACAAAGATTATATAATGGATTATTATATAGTAAAAACGTTCAACAAATACAAAATTTGTTACAACATATTGCCCATGATCATGTAAAAGGTTTCGATAAATATGTGTTGCACAGAAAAGAAATGAGCAGTTGGAATAGGGCCGACACTTTTTTCCAGTAGAAATGACAACAATTGTGGTAAGATTTACTCATTAGGACATTATGGAATCTATTTTCTCCTATGTACCAAATATTAGAATTGTGGTAATTTCTACTGCAAAAAAGTGTTGTCCCCATACCAGCTGCGCAACATAGTAAATTCAGCAACAATTTTTTTTCCGTGTGAGTAATATATATTTGGCTGCATGTCTTTTTTCAACATTGTATGCGACTTTTTCAGGATTTTTTGCGACTTTTTTTTCAATATATTTAACTTATGTGACTTTTTTCACGGCTTTTAGTCAATCCGAGGCCTGTTTCAGTCCAAGAAAGGTAATAGTTCAATTTCGATTATTTTTTTTTTTGTATGTGAGGGGGGCGCCAAATCCAAATTCAGCCCCGGGCGCAAGTTTTTCTTCGCACGGCGCTGACTGAGCACGTCACGTTACGTCCGTCCTATTCGGTGGACCTAACCTTCTATAATAACTCACGAACGACCGGTCCCTCGAAGTTTTTAATAAGGAACTTTATTCTTAGATTTCGATAAGGAATCTGCATGTGAATTCTTTTTCGCGACTTGAGAATCGGGCGTTATATAAACTAGGCGGTTCTAAAAATCTTACTCGTGTAATTCACTCCTCGAACGTCTTATCTGTGCATATTAGTCAAGAAGTTATATCGCGTTCATGGAACTTATATCACTAAAAGAGGAATAGCCCATTTGCCCAATGAGTGGAGACTGACGCGAACATGTTAAGACGGAGATATATCTCTTTTTTTAAACGTTTGGCGTCGTGCGTCTGCCCAACAGCACTACTCCCTTTCCAGTAATGTATGAGTCAGTCCACGTCAAGCGGGACGGATTTGGCCAAAAATTTACCTCAATCTTTCTGATTCTTCTGCGATTTGTTTCACATATTCTCTGGGTAAAATGAATGGATGAAACATTTTTTTTTTTACTTGAAGGGATTAGACGTTACAAGGGGTTGAATTTTCGAAAAAAACCCGCACCAAAAATCGGAATCGCACTCTCCTTTAAACGTTAACATCTCCGGATTCCTTTGTCGTATACAGACATCAGCAAAAACTCATTTTCAAGCTCTTGAATCGCACTTTCATGTTATGAATTTTTAATTCATGGAATAAACAATTTCCTATTTGTTATTAACAATTATATTCTTCAAACGTGATTTTCGAAATGACTACCACCTTCGAAAATTCTGAAAAAAATATGAGCGTGTTCCTTGATTCATTCTCTACAAAATCTGTGAGTTATAAAATGGAACTCTGATGGAAACTATATTTCAAAAGCGATTGATCCGTGCGGGATGTCGCGCGCACTGTCTATGCGGGCGCGCCGAGACCGAGGCTCCTTTGCTTCACATGCAAAGAATATAGGGGGGCATATTATACGTCCAAATCCATCAAATCCGTCGATTTGCGGAATGATTTATTTCATTTCATGCTGAATACTCGACTTAAAATTACGAAAATGTAAATATGGAGGTACACACTTGACTAAAGCCTTGAAAATAACTGATGAATATTTCATGTGAATTATATTCTAAATAAAAAAAAAAAAAAATTGTATATTTTTAGCCTACCTATCGATTTCTCCATTTTGAAATAAATTTGAAAAAATTCGTTATGTTTTTTAGAAGTTCTGCGAATTTTTTGATATCTTTTGGAAGTGGCGTTTTTTTTTCACCTTTTGTGTCGATTTAAAAATAACCTAATAATAGAAAAAATCTGAAAAAAAATCTGGAGTGTCTTTTTGAGGTAGATTAACCATATAAAACATCGCGGACCAAATCGGAGACGTCAAGGTCACGGGCTGGTCGAGTTGGCATGGAAGGCCCCATATAAAAACGTCATAAAAGTAAGACAGTGGTGTTGGCGGTGTTGTACAATACTTATAGGACCAATGTGAGGGTTCGCACGCCGCGCGGCGGCGCTTTTTAGCAATTTGGCACTATCATGGCTGTAACTTTTCAAATCCTCTAGATATTCTGACGCCGATTTATTTGCAGGTAGAGTAGGTCACTAGCATTCCACATAAATTATAAAAAAAACGATTTTTTCAAAATTCAAAGGTGTAGATACCCCCTTAAGTCAAGTGTGTACCTCCATATTTATATTTTTGTAATTTGAAGTCGAGTATTCAGCATGAAATGGAATAAATAATTCCACAAATTGATGGATTTGAACGTATAATATGCCCCCTTATATTCTTTGCATGTAAAGCAAAGGAGCCTCGGTCTCGGCGCGTCCGCGTAGACAGTGCGCGCGACGTCAGTAGAGAGGGTGCAGTATACCGTTTATGACCCTTCCCCCCTCCCCCCCCCCCCTCCCCCCGGGCCCGGCGCCATTTTTTTTTTTTTTTTTCTCTCTTTTTTCTCTCTTTTTTTTCCTACTTTTTTCTCTCTCTTTTTTTTTAAATTTATTATTATTATTATTATTATTATTATTATTTTTTTTTTTTTTCCGGTAATCCTTCGATCCTAACCTAAGCGAACTCAATGGATTCTAACCTAAGTGAGACCTCCGGTTCTTCCGCTACTGCCGTGGCAATGGTAGAGCGGGCGCTCCGGAGTCGTTGCCTATGTATACTTATCGAATAGAAATAAATATATATATATATATATGCATATATGGAGGATGTAGGAAAGGTATGGGAGTTGGTCAAAGACGCACAGGTGAATATTGTTATAATGGTTGTTTATTCATATCATTTAATATTCAGAAAGGTAAAGATTCAGACTTATATTTACTAATATTTATGCAAAGGTTCAAGCTTATGGCGACTAAGAATTATTCAAAAGTATTTCGTATAAAAATTACAGCTAATTATGCTAATGATAAAAAGTCTTATTCTAGATAAAAGTTTAGGAACAGTCATTTCTTATGCCAAACTAGACGAGTCTTGCATATGATCACAAAAATGCTATACATGCTAAATGCTCAGCGTGGGTATATACTATATGTTAAATACTTGAGACTAGTGTTTACATGGTAAGCAGCGTTGAATACATCCGAGCATGCAGTTATTTTCATCACATTTTCCTTTATACTCGCAGGTTATTCGGTTGTAGAAAGATTCCGCCAGTCTATCATTTGACGCCAGATTCCCACTGAAGATACTTGTGAACCGTTGAAGAGTGAAACCCTGACTCATATAGTGCAGAAACATAATGCAGAATTGACCGCATACGCGGGATGAATTACTCTGGAGTTGTTTGTCATTCCATCGGTAGGTCGTACAGTTCCGCCGTAGGCCGCGTAGATAATGCGGTATGATCGGTGGTAGACCCATACTATCGAAGTATACTCCATTACCAGAGTTTGACACATAAAAAGCCACCCAGTGGGATCCTGGCTTGGTATGCTCATCGGTGTTTGCCACGATCGTTGTAGGGTACGACCATAGCAGAGGTATCTGGTCGGCTGCAAACACCCCCTTGGAACGGCTAGGGATCATCTCCAGCGCTTTATAGATTTGAAGACTGTCCATTCTGTATCCTGGTTAACTAGATACTGCGACGGTTATTGATGTCGGTTGGACTTGTACAGGTATCTATCTCGTCGTGGCACAAATATCTTCTGTTGAAACATTCCGATTGATCATTTGACCTTGAGGGTTTAGTGACGTATGAAAATGATGACACGGTCCTCTCGCGTAATCTCTTGTTCTCCAGTTCCTGCGCCGTATCACCACACTTGTTAATATCTCTGACGCTGTTGGTACCCTTCTGCTCAAGGCTCTCGTTGAATTCTGATAGACAACGAGTGTACAGTACCTCAGTCCGGAAAGGAATTGCAGACAACTCTTTTGCGGATAATCCCTGGGATTTTAACCATGTTTTCAATTTCATAGCATTACGTAATGCACAGCTGAGGGATTCTGCAACGGTTGAGTGTACGTAGCATACTTCGCCCGCTGACATATCTTTGAACGCTGGGCATCTGCATTCACCGCGTTCTAGGTTTACAATTTCACGTGTCGTCACCTCTTGGAGAAATTTAGCTTTTTGCACACCACGACAGAAGATATTTTTTGCCGTAAGTGTAATCGTGCGTAAATTCGTGTGTAGCTGCTTGAGTGTCACATCACCTTCGAACCATTCCAACCCGTGGTGGTTATTGGTCAGCCAGTTGATTCGTGAGCGGTCTGATGAGCAGAGATTAGAGATGGAGTACGGCGGAGCGATGATCCAGTGAGCCAGAGTTTCACACTCGTATCCAACAACGGCAACCTCTTTCGGTATGAATTCGCCATTTTCACCAGTGAAACCTTGTATGTCGACGATGTAATTCATGGTGATTTTGAGAGTTGCACAGCTGGTACTTTCAAGCGTTTGAGACACTACTAGTAGACTGAGGAGAAGACTGGACAGCCTGAGGTATTTAAGCTCTACTGTTTTATGGTTGCAATTCTGCCCCTCCGTATACAGTGAACTGGAGGGGGTGAGCAGGTTCTATCAGGTTTTATGATGGTCACAGCACGTTTGTCGAGAGGGTTGCTTCAACTGTGGATTATGGAATACAGATTCCGACAGGATTTCGGGACGTCGCATGGTTAACTTTCACAACTAATTACCAAAATCTGTAATGACTTGACGCATCGAATCGATCTCTATTACGTTAGAGAATTCGGCATACACAATACAGTTTATAGTCGTGGTCAGGGGTTCCTCAAAGCGCGTCTCTATTCGAACACTACCGTGCTTAATGAGATTCCAATGCCCGTTATCACTGGCTGAGAGGTCAGGTGTGAGGTCGAACGCGGTAAGACAGTATCCATGTGCATAGTCCTGACGAGGAATTGAGTTTCCCTCGTTGAGGAAGTGTATACCGGTCCCCGTGAACAGAGTATTGTAAGAATCCACGAATAGTTTATTCTTGAAATTGGGTTGTAAGGGCTTCGAGGGAATCTGAGTACCCTCGATATACAAGGATAGGTGATTAAGCCCGAATGATGAAAAATTAAACGGATTGAGTTTTTTGTCACCGTTATAGGCTTTGTTATCGACAAATCCGATGATTAACCGCTTCGGTAGTTGACCAAGGAAAACATTATCGAGGGTCTCGGCCTGCACACCGCTATGTATTGTCATTGTTCTGACCTCTACGCGCGTCATAGGGTATTTGGCTGTTGTCTTGGCTAGGGTTCTTGCATGCGCTAAGAGAATACCTGAACTGATTTTGACACGCCGTACGAATAAGGTCACGTCCATAATATCCACCTTATGATGATCGTTAGCCTCTATCAAGCAAAAGGCGTCCCGGGATCTGACCAGCCTCAATCTGAGTTCCACCCCGTTCAACAGAAACTTTTCGTAGTTAAAGACGTCGCAATGCAAACGACCAAGCATATCAACGGGCTTGCTATTAGAGAAATATTTACATCTACTTGCGAATCCCGTATTGTTAGTGCCCATAGTCTCCTCAAAATGGCCGGGAGTATCGGAATACCATAAGCCAGATGTGAGATGCGATTTTTTAGCTGCATCGCCATAGTTGAGCAGTGTTTCGATGTAAGCTCTGTATGCGTATGAGTTGTTACTTGGGGAGACCAGTTTTTGATTGAAGTATACATCCGTCTGGTTGAAAATCGTATGCAGGAAATTGTTCACCGGGGCTACTATTGCTGTTGTTGGAGAACCTGGACTAGTTGAAGACGTTTGGACAGTGAGTACACGTGCGCATACCCTAAGCATTGTGTGTGAGAGATCTAGGTACTCGTCACCCTGGCCCGGCACGACAAATTCAATCGGTGAGTCATCTGTTAGTGCAGACACGGGTTTGTACTGCACCCATTGCCCACCTTCGATAGAGGTCTGTGTAGGCGGCAGAGTGAAGAGATCTAGTTCAGATTTCAAACATTCGCAGGAATGCGCATGTAGGTAGGCCATTTTTGTAGCTAACTCGAATAACACTGTTCACTTTAGATTTTTTCTTCACAAAGGACCGAAAATATCCGTAATAGCCCTTTTCTTGCAGCAAATCTTTTTTCTACCCTTACCAGGTGATCTTTTATTAGTACTCGGTGACTTTTTCTTGGAAGTGGACTTAGCCGTTTTCTTTTTCTTTATTTTCCTAGAGGGTTTACGGGTTCTAAGCGATTTAGACGAAGTAGCTGCTATCGATAGTCGCGGTGCACGGACAAGCCCAGACTGGCCCAGCGTCCCTCCGTACCTGAATTTATAGCCCTCCCCTTTCATAACCTTTTCAATACCCTCCTGGGCCTTCCGCTTCAGATTCTCCCGTGTCTCACTGGCTCGTGTTTTGAAAGCCTGTTTCCACGGTACATTACCGTCTAGGTCTGACATGAAATTCATACCACTTCTCAAAACCTCTTTACCGAGTACACGTGCGCCCCTTTTTAAAAGAGGAATAGCCCGTCGGAATAGACCACCGAGAAAACTACCGATTCCATGTCCCCGCTGATTGGGTGCTCCGACGAAGACACGATCGCTTCCTCCGCCTATTTGTGACTCGTAATGCTCTATGTAGTGAGCCATGTTGTTATACTGTTCTTCCTCTTATTCTCACCACATGCATCAAATTAGTATACTTTCTTGAAGTGTAGTGTGACGGTCAAGGTTCCGTGATCAAATGGTATGGATTTACCCTGCTGGTCTCTTATAGATATTTCGATTGTCCGAAAACTCAAAAGAAGTAAAGGTAGATAGTGCGGTGGTGAAAACGTTTTTACTTCCGTATCCACGATGTCTGCGCTTTGCCTAACCTGTAGTATACGCAGAAGAGGTGCATAGATGTCGCCTACGATACGTGGTTCTATGATGTCACAATAGACGAACATAAGTGACGATATCTTTTGTACCTCTTTACTGTTTTTGTCAGGTAGGTATGTTAAAGGATATTGTATTTCGACAATAGCGACCTCCCATTCACCGCTGAGCTCAATCGTGCGCGGGAGCTGAGTAATATAACAGCAGGTCTTGTTATCAGGAAAATACTGCATCGAGCTATTGCTAGGTAGGGTTATGTAGAACTGCGACTTCATTATGATGCAAGATTCTGAAGACTGGTAGCGGGAATCCAGCTGTTGAACTTTTCGGGGTAACCTTTCCAGCTGACAAGAACTTTCTTACTGGGACCCCGCCCCTTGCTGCGAATGATTTTATCAATTTGAAACTCAGTATTTTCAATGTCCGTCGTCACACGCTGTAGTTCCGCTTCATAGAAATAACCGTCAATCTCCTCTCCGGAAAGATCCTCCAACTCGTATACGTTCGGTAAACCAGGTAAAACACGTCTAATTTTGAACAACTCCTCACTCCAGTTAGCTTCGTATCCTTTAGCGAAGGTCCCCTTTGTTTTGCTTATGCGTACAAGATCATCCTTATTGAATTTTAGCTTGCGCGCCTTGTGTAGCGGATGCATACGTTGAATATTCGCACGGGCCTCAGCCGCATTGTAGAGTGTTACAGCCGATGGAGCCATTCTGATACTCGAGTGTATAGTATTATTATAGGAATTGACGATGTTTTCCAGGACGTCGATGTATCGATGAGTGTTTTTATGAGTAAAATATCTCCACATGCGGTCTTTCAGAGTACGATTGAATCGCTCAACAACAGCTGCTTTTATATCAGGATTACGCGTCACTCTAAAACGGATTTCGTTCTGGGCAAGTAGTTTCTGAAAAGAACCACCCACGAACTCTTTACCCTTGTCAGTCTGCATTGTAACAGGACGCCGTTCGGTAGAGGTTAAGATTTGCTTGAATCCGTCGGCCACGTCACTAGTCGACTTACTATGGAGTGGAATCACCCATGCGAATTTACTCAGGACATCGATGACTACTAATAAGTAACGGAATCCGTCGTTATGATCCTTTATCGAACCGAGTTCAACTAAATCGCCTTCCCAGAGTTCATCAATATTTGAAATGTTGTACCGCAGTCGTTGGAATTTTCGCCGTATAGGTTTGTGCAGCGTGTAAGCATCCTGTGCACTTAGCCAATTTTCAATTACAGTCGAGCTCACCTCTCGAGCGGCCTTTTTCAGCTTTCTTGCTCCTGCATAGCCAGCCGGGTGTGAGGGGTCATAATACAGTCGTTCTAGTTCTTTCATTATCGCATTCCGAATGACAGCCAGCCTTGTTTTGACGATGTTGTCGGAGATCTACGGGGCGTTTTTCGATCGCTCTTTAGTTTCGGCTGTAAAGAGAAGGACTCATCCCCTACCCCGTCGGTACTTCCGTCTTCCTTGGACGACTGCTCGCCACTGCTACCACCGGTGTCTCTAGAACGATGGGATGCTTCACGCTGTCTTGCACCGCTCCACATCATGACGTTTTCTGCGGTCGATGGTGATGCTGCCGCATTCCTCCACACATTTTGATTTCCAACATATTCCCGCGGAACATTGATACTCTGAAGAAAGCGTGCGTACACATGTCTGCCGTCAGGCTGAAAGCCTTTTCTAGAACGCATAGAATCGTTCACCAAATCTACGATATTTGTGCCAGGTATAACCTTGTTGTCTATGGTCACAACACCGTTACTGTCCCAAGAGAAACGCGTCGGAACATCCGTCAGGCGTTTGAGCAGATGTTCTGCCTTTGATCTGTATTTCTTTGGTACTGTACTAACAAATCGTGATAACGATTGCTGCTTGTCGGGGGATGATTCTGCTTCCTCTTCATGCGTGATATCTGTTGAACTATCGTTTCCAGACTTTGTGTGAAGTTCTAGACTTAAAGGTTTTTGTGAATCCTCGGCGAAGTATAAAAAACGCTGTAGTAGCTGTTGATATAGTTTCCATTTCGCGGCGTCATCCGTGGTAGGTGAATCCAGAATGGCTCGCATCTCGCTATCGAGTCTAGAGATTGGATTTCTCGTGATCTGGTTGGCATCCTCGTAATTACTACTGGAAAGTGTCCCAGAGGTCGTGAGATTACGTTGGAAACGTTCTACACTCTCCGAAGGTATCAAAACCATTTTCTTCGTATGTTCCATTGCTCTCCTGTTTCTATTTGCCAAACAGGTGTGAAAATAGAGTCCCGAGAACTGGTGCAATTAACATGGGTAAAAAACCACTACCACTTTGAACCAATATTTGTTTTTTACTCTTCAGGCTTCCTCTGCTGCTAGTCAATTTACGTAGAAGCTGTTTATGCCTAGCAAGCCTCGCTTTTTCCTTCTGCGTCAATATGACGTTACCGTGCACTGTGTTCAAAGCACACTCACATATACTCTTTACAAGGGAATTATTGGCACTACGTAGCAGGGCCAGACGTTGTTCAGGACTTAGCCTACAGAGCGCCTGTAGCGATGCTGTATTTTCTTTACCGAATCGTCTACGAGCGACCGCAACTGATGAACCTTTCGCACTTTGGGTACTATCCGAGGCACCACGAGACATCCGTACGCGTGGCATTACAACCGAACGACTGGTAAATTGGAAATAGAACGCGACTTTATATCTTTTCGTGGAACATAGACGTGTTGATACTTGTCAGATGGAAATATATTGGTGCGATAGCGGCAATTTTCAGGCGTCGATTGTTTTAAGTCAAGTAATAGATAACCGTGTGGTTGCGCAGTGGCGTCAAGATATGCCTCCTGTAAAAAACGTTGATCCTCAGGATAAACCTGGCGTGCTAAATGTTGTATCTGCGCACGATCTCGCGGGTTCTTAAAAAAGATGATATAATTTGTATTGAGCGATATATCTCTCTGACCACGACCCTGATGAAATAGGTTCTGTGTGATGAAAAACACGCTTAGATTCTTATGATGACAACCCTTGGTAAACAGATCAACGATTACGTTGTTGGAGGCCTCCCGCATTAGATCATCGACCACAAGTAGCTTAGGTGTTCCATCCGTATCGTAGTCAGACTCCTGAGGTAGCCCTTCCCGATACTCAATTTCAGTATTAGTTGTATTGTTTTTATTGAGAGGCCCCTGGAGCGAATTTTGCTCAGCATAGTACCATAGGACACGTGAAAATCGTGTATCGCACAATTCGCCTATGTTTCGCAGAAAGGTCTTGACAAAGATTGATTTACCGCAACCGGACGGACCGGCAATTATAGCCGAAAAAGGATGTCGCCAGCGTGTGTCCATTTTTATTATGGAAGGGCTCTCACTATTTCTGACTGTACACGCCGAGTGTTTTAGGAACTATGGCTGAAATTTGACTCAACCGAAGACTAACTATGCTACAATATTTTCCTGACTAGACTAAGTGTCTGACACGCGCCATCTCTTATTCGATGCACGCTTTTTTACAGAGTAAATATATCGTCTGATTTTTTTTTTTCTGTACTGTATACCGATCATGGATAAATGTTGAGCGGAAAGTTATGAATATAAATTGTTGAGATTCGGATTCAGATGTTTATTTCGTCGGGGTCTAGCAATATGAGCAGACATTTTTTCGACAAGTATATTTACAGAAAAAATTGGCCACGTCATTACAAACAATATTCTTAGATGGGATATCTTGTACTTATTGATATAGTGGTGAGGTATGGTATTACTAGCGAACAGTTTTATTTATTACAGTGATTCAGTGATAGAGCGTGACAGAGTAAGTATGTATTGGGGTATATTTCAAATTTACATTCACACAAAATTTTGAATACTACAATTACGACACAAATACTATGAATAATATAGGAATACTACGTACTAAATAAATATCAATATCAACGTTACAAATATTACATTTGCCTTACTTGAATAATACAGGAATACTACGTAAAAATAAATATTATTATACTTTACAAACATTACAATTGGCTTACTCAAATGATATAAGAATAATACAGACAGAGCGAATAGTACAAATAACAGAAATATCACAGTTCAATAGTTCAAATAATATAAGAATAATACGGTCAAGATTAATATTATAAATTTCACCTGTAAAAGAATTAAAAAAGATAGGCAAGATTAATATTATAAATATCACCTGTAAAAGAATTAAAAAAGATAAGCAAGATTACAAAGAGTTCAACAGGATGGTTGAAACAGTGGATCTGCTCATCACGGCCTACAGTGGAGTTTAGACCTACGAACACGACACGACTTACTTCGACTATTCATCGGTGTGACCGTAAGGAAGGGTATCCCAACTATCTCTACAGCAACGCCTCTTCACAAAAACAGGCCGACAGGTCTTCGTCTGGTCCCTGGTCACTACTTCATGCATTGCAGTCCGACCTATCCCCCGAAACTCTACTCGAATCGGCGCTGCATCCTCCGCTACCATTTCCCGGACAGAATTAAAATTTATCTTCATACGTGCTGAATAGTTCAAGCTAATCCCTTTCACTTCGCAGACTTCTACCTCCCTTTCGTCTGGACACACCACGATAAAAGCGTAGAATTTCGCACCACCGGATACAAACGCCCGTATGTAACTCCCCCTACCATACTGCTCAAGTTCATTGGTCATATTACCCAAAAAATTACCAACCGGTGGTTCGTACTCTCCAACCCTACCCGAACGAACATAAATGATAGAATCTGTGTCGTAATACAAAACGCGCCGATCTAGCTTTTTCAAATAAGAATATAATGTCAGCCTCGCCTGTGCCGTTGTATATGCCGCTATAACTACATTCGCGAGGACGGATGGCTCAATACTCTGGTCTATGTAGGACCAGCGGGCGTACAGCACGTCGTCGTTGACGGGGACTAGATCCTCCAGTGAAATCGCTGGATTCGTTAGCAGAGCCAACAGTCCCTCCCGTGTATCAATGACGGTCGTCTTTGACATGTTGTCCCGTTGACCAAACTTGCCCCAGAATGAGTTGAGGCATAACTTCGCCACAGAGCGAAGCCCTGGATTTTTCTCGATTTTTTCACGGTCTAACTCTACACCCTCTACTAGTTTATACTGTCGGAGATAGTCTGATCGCGCATCCTCTGTGTTACAACCAGCGGGCCAGCCGCTGGCCTCCTGCTTAAGCTTAAGAAAAGTACGTATATAACCCGTGAAGTGCCCGCCCTCTCCGGTCTCTGGATTAAATTTGGTGACTTCGTACTGCCAGATTTCCGATACAGTTATAATTTTATACCCATTTTCTACGGCCTCTTTCAGCTCAACTGAAACCCAAGTGCCGGATAAATATCGTTCGCGTTCGTCATCATGTGGGCATGGAGATTGTAATAATTCGCGACAACAGGTGTAACAAAGCGGAAACATCAATTTATTATGCATACGGAAAGGTAGTACGGGATGATAAAGATTACGCGGCGGCAGCACGACACATTGAACTAAACCCTCGACTCTGGTAATATCTACACCCTGATTCCCTATTAAAGCTTCACATTCTTGCCCTACATATACCTTTGGGTGACCACGCGGGTATTTACCTGTCGCATTGATGTACGGATACAGTGAACAAACATCAACGTAGTGTATTTGCTCACCGCTCCCGCCATCTACTTCGTAGAGCCGTGACGTATTACCGGTCCGGCCTCCAAAAAAGGCATCACGCGGGTTCAATTTAGTGATACCTAACATCGGAATAAGACGGTTATTTTCAATATATGCTCGCAGCATCGCATCTGTTTCAACCATCCTATTAAACTCACACTCCCATATTTCTTCGACGATCATCCCTTGGTCCCGCAGGCGTCTTGTTTTGGCTATAGTCTGTTCGAGTCGTCGATCCATGCTTTCGCCAACCGCTGGCCGTTCATCCCTGTTAATACGAAAGCAACGTGGACAACCGTGCCAGAAGCAGCCATGAAACTCCAGCACATGCTCCACACCATCGGGCCCCTTGTAGTAGCCGTCAACCCGTCGTCCCCGTACCCGTCTCTCTCTTCCTCGGCCAGCGTGCTCGATCTCAATACCAAGCTCATGCTCCCTCCATACCAGCCACTCGATGGCTCTACGTGAGTGTTTATCACCCAGTCTGTACCCAGCAGGTGGGATAATCCCGATTTCATTATCACGTAAAAAGTTCTTCCGAAAAACCATCGAGCAAGCTGACGCAATAGTCGTACTCTCCGTAAACGGACAGACGTTCCCTGTACGCTGAAAGATCTTGCGGAAAGCTAGACAGGCGAGACGAAGAATTGTCACGTCTGACTGACAGTACCTTAGCAATTCTACATCAAAGTTGAAAATATAATTCTCGCTAACTGATCTATTATACCATTCGAAAAAACTTTCCCTAGCCTCTCTCGTCATAGTATCTGGCGAGTAAAACTCGACCGCAGGTAAGGGACCCTCATACCCCCGATTAGCCGGGATGTTAAAAAGGTGCGGGAATAATCCTTTTTGTGTAGACTCAGGTAAACCGAAAGCCTTTGGCAACGCTGACAAAGCCATTGGCATGTATGCCAGTGAGTCTAGGAACCGGGTGTTGTTTGTCTCCAAAAGTATTATTTTACTCCCGTTGAGTATAACCCGCGGTGGTTCACCCCCATTCTCCACCAGATACTTGAGAATAAACTGCGCGTCAAAACCCTTAGCGTTATGTGCTACGCATATAATCTTCCTATAACCGTCAATTTTCCTATCTACGAATTCGATGAACTCCCTCACTGGGTCCCTAGTAAAAACAAACTCTCGTTGAGCACCGCACCCTGCGCAGCCTTCACTAAAATCTTCTTCTATACAACGCGTGCAGACCCGCTGCGCAACGCACAGATTTGGCACGTGGACGTTCACTGTATCGTCAACGTCTAAAGTCTGGTCTTGCTGTGTCTCGAAATCATAAAAAATGAAAATATAATTCGCAGACTGTTCAGTGGTATGTTTCACAGGTCTCATATAGCAACTATGCTCTATCTTTTGAGTCGAACGACAGGTCCTGCAGTATGTCTCCCCGCAGACATGCTTCCCCTTGGATGTATCCATATAAATATCACAGGTCTCGCAAATCCGCAGGGTACTGCAGATTGACCGCTTTCCACTAAACGAACCGGGTTTTTTGTGATTGTTAGGGCATTCAAGGCCGAAAAACTCACGTCTACACGAGATACATTCCATTCGATCAACCCTCGTATCGCAAGCGGGTGTCGACAAGCAACGAGGACATATATTAGAGCACCTGTGCTCCATACCACGAGCATAGCCTACATTACATGGTATGCAAAAAAAATTAGAGGCGGCTGCTGCACTGATGTTTAAAATTGGATCATAATGCCTGTTCCGTTCGTCGTAAAGAATGTTGAGTCTATAAGTTACTTTCCGCCCCAAGCCTAGCACAATATCTTCGCCATTGAAAAAACATTCTCCACCCTTTCCGAGGGTACTTTGGAAGTAAACAACTATGACAGTGTCGTCTCGTGCCAAATACTGTTGAAACTGTAGGAGTTCATCATACCCGCAGCCCTGTTCTGGTACCGTGACATGTGCCTTTCTAACTAATTCCTGAGCTCTCTCTTTTTGATATTTCACGTTGTCCCTAGCCCTACCCCATATATTTTTGAAATCAGGATGAGTAATCTTACGCGCGTGCACCCCAGCTACGAATAAAGCCCGCGGTAAACATAAATTATCCGTGTTTTTAAGTTTTAAGATCGACCGCTTATTTAATATTCCCTCCCCATCCAACCGTAAGCGTTTACCCCTCCCAACAGGTGAATTGACGGTAAATATATTGACTGTGAAAGGCTGTTCTATCGAAAACTCGCTCGCACTCTGCGTGACTCTAAACACAAGACTCCATAAATCCTCGAACTGAAAATCGCGTGCCGGTCGAAAGTTTAAACCCGCTGCACCCCTCGTAAAACCATCCGTAACAAACGTTATACCCATTAGATCATTCTGACCGCACAATGACCTGAAATACCTATGAAGTTCCCTAAAAGCGTCCTCTAACCAACGTAGTGTATTTTCCGTCTCCGGCGGAATTATGATTTTTACCGTGACTTGATTTCCAGCTAATCCAAAACGCGGATATCTTTTATTGACACGCTGTGTGATTCTAAATCGTCTCGACGTACTATCGTCTACTTCCTCTATTCCGGACTCTAACCCTACAACCTGAGCTGGTACACTAACTCGCCTGTCAATCGCCGGTCGATCTTCCTGTTCAGGTACATCGTCCGATGGAGCATGACGCTTTCCTGGGCGACGAGCTGCTCCACCTTGCTGCACTCTTGAAGTGCTAGCCCCTTCGTTGACCGTGTATAGCCTGGCTGGGATTCCCGACGTTGGGGTAGAAGCTCCAGCGCGCATGTTCCCAGTATCTGTAAAAGTATTCAAAACTCTAAAAACGACGTAAACTCGAATGGTTGAGAATAAGATTTGACATTTTTTCGGATAGGAGTGTACTCGTGACATATTCTCTGAAATCACTTACCGCTCACAGGAGTATACCGCGTACTTTCACTCGATAGATGCGGTGCATATCGACAAATTTCGTCTCTCGTTTCCTCGATCACCCTCGTCTCACTCGCGTCCTCCTCATCTTTTACGGAGACTTGTGATAGCCGCTCCGTAGTCTCCTCTATCATCACCGCACCGTCCATCTCTACATCAGGATGATCCTGTGTAAATGCCATCATGCTTACTGCTGCCAGTTCATAAGCCTCGACAGCTTCTATAGCAATCGCTTCTTCTCGTAGAATAGCCTCGGTATCCGGTTGTGCAGCCGTTCTCATCTTCCGTCCTTGCCGTTCGATCACATCCTTCAGTCTCTGAAGATCGGCTGGTATAAGGGCAACTTTCACGATGTCCAGCATTTTCGCCATCCAAGAAGGCCTGTTCACTAAGTACGGCAATTTCATGATTTCTATGATCGTCGGCATGTCAAGCATACCCAGAATATTGCGCAGAACTATTGACACTTCCATCACCGTACGCATCCCTTTGATTTGACCATACCACTCACGAATACGCGGCGTGATGCAACTCGGTCTTGAAGCAATGAGGTACCGTATCACCATCAGGATTAAACCCCTCACGGTTGATATGACACGTTTATCTTCAACACGATTCATCGTTAATATACTCTTCAAAATAAATTCATACAAAAGAAAAATAAGGACTTGTCCAAAATTTTCTCAAAGCTCAAACTTGTTCGCTTGGTAACAACGCCTTTCACGAATGAAAAAACAAACGCAACAGTAATTGTTAAACCACTCGAAATCAGAAGATCACAACCAGCAGAGTTTCCTCTACTGAATAGTTTTTCAAACTGATAAAATTACTCACTTTTGGCAGGCCTATATATCTTTTGCTTGGTAGCTTGCTCATCCCCACTTAGTAAAATGAACCAATCCGTGGTATTACCACCGCCCCCGCCCACCCTTGACCATTTTACTTACCTGAAACATTGTCACTATCCATCGCCTTGACTATCGTCACCTCCACATAGCATTTCACCCGACCGCCCCTTACGCCCGCAGGTCTGTGCCTGCACGCACTCCGCCTTTAATCCCCAATCGTACCTCTGCACTCAAGACAAAAGAATGTACATCGTATACCTTCGCAAGGGTTGTCGGAGCGTGAACTTGGCCATAAAAATCGGTATTTGCCGTTTCGATCCTTACGTCCGCAAGTCTGAACCTGCATAACCGTCGCCTCTAATCCTCAATCGCACCATGGCGCGCGAGACAAAAGAATATACATTTGCACCTTCGCGAGGGTCGTCGGAGCGTAAACTTGAAAATAGAAATCGCTTAATTACATTTCGAAAAAGACTAATTACAAAGACAGCTGCATCGTACACCTATCTATTACCCTTTACTGACGCAGGTTACCCTGACAAACAATTTTTACATTGTTCAACTAGTAGAGTATAATTGCCATATTTCCACGAATTTTGCGTGTATACAATACTTTCAGTGTTCATTTCCGAACGATACGTTAACAATAGTTTATGACGTTGAACGGTCGATTGCCTGTTTGAGAACCGTACAGTGTTTAATACTTTCATATTGTTCGGATGATAATAAAAGTAATTATTAGCGAACCATAGTCGCACTGTGCTATTAGACAGGCTGAAACTTGTAGGCCTGACCTGCCAAACAGTTTTCAAAGAGCCGGAGGTCTCTTTATTTTTTCTAGGATTGGTTTTACAATCAGCTAACAGAAAAGGACGGACCGAAACATCGACAAAACTCTGTACAGCATACACTCGGTATTCATGGCTAGTGTACAGTTTGACAACAGACGGTAATATATCCCAAAGCAATTGCTTGAACCTATCCGAACAAGTCGAGACCTTGCAAACTTTTCCCTCAAACATTAGGCCCAACCCTGCAGCTACCTGCGAGCCCTTGGGTCATAAACGGCATACTGCCTCTGGCATAAGCTGAAGTCGGCACCTATGGCATCCCAGAGCCACGCTGATTCTAGCTGTAGGTACTGTGTCTATTACCCGCTGGCTAATAGTAAAATCCCAGCCGATGGTGGGGGGTTTTTTCTGGAAATATTGAGGGGTCTATCTGCAACTACGACAGTAGTTGCAGAACGCCCGTGCTTGCAACAGTGAACATCAGTTACCATACCTTAATACTATTCACTGTGTGAATCGTGATTTCATCATGTTTAACCCTCAAACTGTGCGTGCATCAGAAAATCCTCAACCATCTGATAAACCACTCATAATTGACCCTCTACGACCAACCAGGCGGATGTTACTATCAACCACATACGGGATAAACTATTCGTTTTCTACAACAGTCTCGGTCGGATATTCTTTAGTCGGAGAACGTTTTGAGCCTATTGTGCAGTTCAGCGGCCAAGGTGGAAGTGTGATAGCGATGAGAGCTGAAATTTGGTGGAAGTTTTTGAACGCCTTGGACGATATCAACAAATACCTCGCTAATCCAACGGTCACAGACTATAACTCCGACATTTCTACCGATACTATACCCGTAGATCTGAATGGTTATACTGTTTCGTTCATCTTGGCTCACGGCTCAAGAGCCATCAAGCTATCGGAACCTGCTGAGCTATGGAAAAAGGAAGAAGATCGAACCACGGACGATGAGTCGTCTGCCTACAACTCCCCTAGTTTGAAAAAACGAAAACTGCACTCTCCGTCTATCGTGCTGCAGAAAACTTCGATCGATGGATTGAATGCTATAATACCGTGTGTAATTGATCATATATATCGTCTATCAAATCATGCGGATGCTGTGAACGAGGCTAAAGAAGATATAGTGGGGGAACTCACTACACTGTCCTATGCGTTTGGCTTTGTGAATACTCCGCTCGAGCGTTTCACCGAGCTTGTCTTGAAGGATTTCGACGATATGCAAGAAGTGTTAAAGAGGAAATTTGAACCGGATTTTGTTACGAATATGTATAAAACTGTTATGCTTGAACTGAAGGCTCTGTTTAGTGTTGCTATAGCCGAAGAAATTAAATCGAACATAGATTCGACACGCGTATACCGACGCTGAGCATTTAGCATGTATAGCATTTTTGTGATCATATGCAAGACTCGTCTAGTTTGGCATAAGAAACGACTGTTCCTAAACTTTTATCTAGAATAAGACTTTTTATCATTAGCATAATTAGCTGTAATTTTTATACGAAATACTTTTGAATAATTCTTAGTCGCCATAAGCTTGAACCTTTGCATAAATATTAGTAAATATAAGTCTGAATCTTTACCTTTCTGAATATTAAATGATATGAATAAACAACCATTATAATAATATTCACCTATGCGTCTTTGACCAACTCCCATACCTTTGCTACATCCTCCATATATGCATATATATATATATATATATATATTTATTTCTATTCGATAAGTATACATAGGCAACGACTCCGGAGCGCCCGCTCTACCATTGCCACGGCAGTAGCGGAAGAACCGGAGGTCTCACTTAGGTTAGAATCCATTGAGTTCGCTTAGGTTAGGATCGAAGGATTACCGGAAAAAAAAAAAAAAAAAAAAAAAAATAATAATAATAATAATAATAATAATAAATTCAAAAAAAAAGAGAGAGAAAAAAGTAGGAAAAAAACGAGAGAAAAAAGAGAGAAAAAAAAAAAAAAAAAAAATGGCGCCGGGCCCGGGGGGAGGGGGGGGGGAGGGGGGAAGGGTCATAAACGGTATACTGCACCCTCTCTACTGACGTCCCTCACGGATTGATCGCTTTTTAAATATAGTTTCCATCGGACTTCCATTTTGAAACTTAAAGATTTTGTACAGAATGAATCAAGGAACACGCTTGTATTTTTTTCAGAATTTTCAAAGGTGGTAGTCATCTCGAAAATCACGTTTAAAAAATATAATTGTTAATAACAAATAGGAAATTGTTTATTCCATGAGTTAAAAGTTCATAACATGAAAGTGCAATTCAAGAGCTTCAAAATGAGTTTTTGTTGATGTCTGTACGACAGAGGAAACCGGAGATATCAACGGTTAAAGGAGAGCGCGATTCCCATTTTTGGTGTTTTTTCGAAAATTCAACCCCTTGTAGCTTCTAAGCCCTTGGAGTTGAAAAAAAAAAATTTTTTCATTCATTCATTTTACCCAGAGAATATGTAAAAAAAATTACGACGACTTTCAAGAACATGCGGTCAAAAAGGTGTCCCGGTGGACATGGATTGACTCATAATATGTTCTATGCTCGCGTTAGGTTTTGGCTCGGGCTTTAGGGGGCAGAGCGGGGTATGTTTTCTTTTCGCAGCGCTTCCACCGCGCCGCCATATTGTTTCTCCGCGTCTGAGAGAAGTGGCTAGAAGCTCGGTAGCAGTCGTCGACTCGTTCCACATATTTCGTTGAAATAATTGCCACGTTTTACTTACGAATCTCCAATTTTTCGGGTAGTACGTTCCCTTTTCCCCGTCGACATGGGAGAAGTACGCAATATTAACAACAAACAGTGTGTTCTTGTCGAGTTCGAGAATGAAAGTGATGTGTTGACAGTGGGGTATCAAAGCTGGCTGGAAAATCAACTCTGTGAGGATGAGTTGAAGAGAATGATCGCAGCGAAAGATATAGTCCAAATTCGTTGGCCAAATTGCGATATAAAAAGTGCTCAGCAAATGAAGAAAGTTCTCAACAACTTGGGTGATTCAGATCGGAACAACATTGCGGTCAGAATTCTTTCGATCGGCGGTAAGTACAGTTTTATTATCTTCATATTGCACTCGATATTTTTTTCCGGGGCCCTGATTCTGATTTTATTTCATTCGAGATTCAGAAAAGAGAGAGACAGGCTTGTACGATAACATATCTGCGCAGAAAGTAAGGTTGTGTGGCGTATACATAGTTGCAATAAACGCCCTCGTGTTTGCCTCAAAGGCATGCCAAGCCCGGCGACTTACGACATTGCCGGGTATGGAAAAATATTTTCGGAAGCACGTTAGTGCTGGGCAGGGGGGAGGGGGTAAGGACACTACAGTAGGCGCCCGATATATGGCCATTCAGTATATGGCCATGCGAGCGAGTTCCCCTCGACACACACGGTCACGCACACAAACATGGCATCCCCCACCTCAGCGCGTCCACCACACAGTGCGCAGCCTCGTGCGCCGGCTCACGTGACCGCGCTTCCCAGTGTATTCCCTCAGCGTAAACAAAGTTTCCGTTTGATGGAAAGTGTTTAAACGACGTGCGTGAATAAGTTTAGATTATCCAAAATGTCAAATAAGGATGTTAGTAAAAATCCAGAAACAAAGAAGCGTCAAAGCTTCAGTATATTAGAAAAGTGTGACATTTTAAATGAACTGGAAAAAAGCTGTGTAAAAGAAATATGTGAAAAGTATAGTATTCCAAGGAGAACTCTGAGAAATTGGATTGCAGAGAGAGAAAAATTGAAAGAACAACAAAGTAATTATCAACTAACCTCAAAAAATAAGAGGATCAAGCTGACTGCTTTTGATAACCTTGAAGAGACCCTATATATTTGGTTTAACAGAACTGTGAAAGCAGGTGCACCTTTGACAGGTCCTTTGATCGCTGGTATGTACATATTGATTTTTTGCATAAATTATTTGATTATTGATTGACCGTATATTATTGATCAGAAACCATCAAATTACTTGTATGTAAATGAAGTGATATGTATGTACGTTAATTTCAGAAAAAGCCAAAGAATTGCACTCAGAATTTGGGATAAAGAAAGAGTTCGTTGCTAGTGATGGCTGGTTGAACAGATGGAAGAAAAAATATAATATTCGACAGTACACGAGATGTGGTGAGAAGATGTCGGCTGATGTTCCTGCTGCAAATACTTTCAAAATTGATTTTCAAAAAATCATGGACGAAGAAGAATTGCTTCCATGTCAAATATTCAACGCAGATGAAACTGGCCTGAATTTCAAACAGATGCCAAAAAGAACCTTGGCTGAAAAATCATCAAGTGTACCAAGTGGTTTCAAAGTCAATAAAGATCGAATAACAATAATGTTATGTAGCAATGCAGATGGATCACTGAAGATACCTTTACTCGTTATTGGGAAGTCAGCAAAGCCAAGGGCAATAAAAAAACAGATCGAGAGTAATAACCTTCCAGTTTACTATGCTAGTCAGAAAAGTGCCTGGATGAATACTGAAATTTTCAGAAAGTGGTTCCAAGATGAATTTGTAAAAAGAGTGAAAAAATTTTTGATCGAAAAAGGACTTCCAATAAAAGCGAAATTATTACTTGACAATGCACCTTGCCATCCACCAGCAAACGAGCTCATTGACGGTGATATCACAGTGATGTACCTGCCAGCAAATACAACATCAATACTGCAGCCTCTGGATCAGGGCATTATAGAAACATTCAAGAAGCAATACAGATCACTTTTTCTATTCGGTATCCTTCACGCACAAAAAAATGGAATGAATATTGTTCCATACCTAAAATCAATTGACATAAAAAAAGTTATTTACTGGGTAACTCATGCTTGGGATAATGTAAAAGACAATACGATCTTCAAATGCTGGAAAAAAGTTCTACCTGATCGGATTTATGCTCTGAATGGGAATTCTATCTCTGTTTCAAATGAAGAAAGGACTGACGAAGAGATATTGAGGAATGTCAGACGTGTACATCAGTATGAGCTCCTTGATAATCAAGCTATTCAAAATTGGGTTACACATGATCCAGATGATGAAGCTATTCCAACAAATGCTGAGCTGGTGGATATGATGTCTGTCAACATTGATGCTGAAGGTATTTTTGTCATATTGCATAGATTCAATAAAATATCTATAATATCTTTTCATTGAATGTGATGATCAGTTGTCACAATTATTTTCAGAATCGAACGTGACTGTGGAATCAAATGAAAGTATTGATCCGAATGTTGCAGTAGCTGCAGCGGACACCTTACTTTCATTTTTTGAAACGAATCCTGTCGTTCCACAATCAGTTATTTCAAATATAAAGGAAGCGAGATTAGCTGCGATGAAAATGAATATATCTAAGTAATATTTCAGTATCCAGCAATCGATAGTTCCCTGATAAGCAGTGATAGTGGAAAAAGAACAAATAATATTTTGATAGTATGTAAGAGAGAAGATTAATATATTTGTTTAATAAGTTATTCATCAGTACCAAATGTGATAATATTCAAAATATTGTAATATAATTTATGTCTGATCGTACTAGAAAAAGTAAAAATGAGTAAATCATATATTAGTCATAGGAGGAAGACTAATAAAAAACTTTTAAACCTAATATACAGACAATTTTTATAAGTACATACACGCATATGACATATTCTCTATACGAGCTAACGAGTGGAATTTTAAATCGCGCGCCAGTCCCGCCCCCTTCCCTGCCCCGTACCGAAGACGGCCCCCACTACCGACGCCAGTCACCCCCCACCATACGCGGGTCACGCCTCCGACGCCAGTAGTGGTGGCTCCTAGCATAAGGCCATTTCCAAGAATTTTCCGCTCCTCGGCCCCCGTGGCATGGCCATATATCGGGCGCCTACTGTATTAGGTTTATATCGGCTTGGTAGACCTTCAATCCTACTAATAAAATTCCTCCATCCTACTAAAAAATTTGTCTGTTATGAATACATTCGTGTATAGGCCTCTTGGATAACATACAGACAAAGTAAACTAAGCTTGTGTGGCGTATACATGCGTAACATTGATGTCCAAGTTTCGTCAGACGTCCACGTTAGGCGGCGCTGTCGGCCGTATATGTACACAGCTCTCACGCACACTAGTAGCGTGTCTGTATGTTACCCAAGAGGCCTATACGCAACAAAGGCAGATCTCGACCGTGTGTATACATTACGATGGTCGTTGGATGGAAAATTATGTTGGCTGGACGTAAGTGCTCTAATTTCTTCAGATTTTTATTTTGAGCCCTAATTCTCTGATTTGCCCTATTTCCATGTTACGTCCGGGCATCACCGCCCGTACGTTCGCCCCTCACTCACTTCAGTATCTCAACTCTTCACACGCTTCCCCCCTTTTCCCTCTACGTCTCCACTCTTCCTATCTGCCTGCTACCAGATCCTACTTCTAGAAAAGACTCGTTGCACCCGGCACTGCCAAATGCAACGAGTCAGCAAAACCTTTTATCTTACTGTCCTAGCAACTACCTACCTAGCTATGCTTCCCTCGTTTCCTCACTCACTTCTCAACTACACCTCTTCGTGCGAAGATAGCATATATAACACAAGTACCATTATAACAAACAACTGTTAACCCGAATAAAAGTTATTAGTTCGCTAACCAAACCTTCATTACATCAACAATCCCTCAGTTATACTCCGGTATTCAAAGCAGGGGACAAGACCCCAATAAAAGACGTAACACTGGTTGCAGCGGTGGTCCCCCTGTTACTGAGGGCATGTAAAAGAAGAGTAAACGGAAATATAAACCACTAACTCAACAAATCGTGACACCAAATAGTGAACCAATGTGCAAAATAAGTTGTGTGAACTAATAACCAAGAGAGCAACACTCGGTATAAACTACTGCGCCTAATACAAAAAAAAAAAAAAAAAAAACAGTGTCCTGTTACATTGCACGATACATCGGGTACGATCTGAATCGCTCATATACGCGAAAAGTGTAAACTATTAAACCGCTATTATCAACCTGGCGATAATTGGCAATCACAGAATTTGTTAACACAAATCGCAGCAAGCGAACCTCAAAGGCACCTCGCCCCCCAAAGGCTCATCTGAGCCCCACAAAGAGCGAACTCGCTCCAACGACGACCCGAAACCTGTTAACAACTCCAAGACACCAATATCACCAACGCTATCGCTCAACCCTCAGATCCAGAGTCAAGATCTCTACAACAACAATCAACACTTCAGAGATATGCTAAGAAAAATCACTCTCATTGTACTCACTATAATTTCCAGAACGTAAGCTACCTTAACATACGAATACCATTTAAGATAAGTCATAAACCTCGCCGTAAACCATGTCCGACACAGAGACAGCATTCATGAATTTGAAAGTCGCGACTACAGCGATTCCAACTTTTGACGGAACAAATATCACGATAAAATCTTTCCTTAAGAAAGTCGGAAACATAACATTACTAATAGCACCGCGAGATATACTCCTATTCGCTGCATTCGTACGATCAAAAATTGCAGGCCGCGCAGAAAGAGCACTCCCGCGAGAAAGCTTCCAAACACTACAATCTCTTATAGACAACTTAAAACGCACGTTTGAACCGAAACAAAGACTATCAGACGTGCAATGTGCTATAGCGTGTGCATGCCAAGAGAAAGACGAGACCGCATTAGATTACGGAACTAGGATAGAAGAACTCGTACATACGGCCATTGACATCATAGAGTCAAAACAATCCGCTGAAAACGCGACTATACTAATAAAAAACGTTGAAGAAAACGCTGTAGGCGCATTTATAAAGGGTCTGTGTGACGCGCTAGAACAAAGGGTGTTAAATGAGAAGCCGAACACGCTGTGAGCGACAGTCGATAAGGCGGTGAGCGCGGAAAAAATAGTATCAGAAAGGCAAAAACTAAGAGCGCAGACACCAAAAACAAATGAACCGACTCAAAACCGTAGCATCAATAGCTCGAAACGAACACCGCCTCACGACCCGTCGCTGAACTGTAGGTTCTGCAAGTGTGTTGGGCACTCAATAGATAACTGTAGATCACGAGAGCGTACCGACCATCTATCTTGTACATACTGTAAACGTAAAGGTCATACGGTTGAAAGGTGCCGCGCGCGAAACTACCAAAACCAACAAACACCCCAGAATCCTTCATTTTACCAATCAAACGCTCCACAATACACCCAACAACCTCAGGCACACAACAGACCTCAATATAACAACTCTGGTCAGCAACCAAATCAACCTAATAACCAAAACCGAAACCAACCAAACTCCGAACAGCCAAGATACGCACGCATAAACTTTACAAACACAAATACTAACTTCGCGAATATCGACAACTTAGCATTAGAATCGCAGACTTTAAACGAGTAACGAGACCACCATACGGACGCAACGACGTCCCGAACTCTAGAAATGCGTCCGAATACGTAAAAAGAATCCTTATAGAATCACCGACTATTAGAATTCAATCACCCCAAATCATCGGCAACACTGGAACACTAATAGTAGATACCGGTGCCAATTTAAACCTAATAAAACAAAAGATTATCACCCCGGACACTCGTGTCGAATCAAGGGATAAACGTTACATCTCGGGAATAACAGAAGGGTTCACAGTAACACAAGGTAGCATTAATCTAGAATTTGCGGGCACTTGCCACGAATTCCACCTAATAAGCAACGAATTTCCTATACAAGAAGACGGCATCTTAAGCGCCGATTTCCTGCGACTCGAGGAAGCAACAATCTGTTTTAAAAACGACCAACTCCATTCGCGAAACACAGGCGTTATCCCACTACATTACAAATCCTCGAACAATAATATAAGAACATCCCGCAGCCTTACAACAGCGGCAACACAAACACCCAAGATACACCTACACACGCCTCAACTCGAAAAACAGATGAGCACACTCTCGGTTGACACCGGAGCCGACATAAACGTAATAAAACTTAACGCAGTCAAACCAAACATACACTACACCCCGACGGACAATACCCAGATAACCGGCACAACAGACGGTGCTATAAAAACTCTAGGAAGCGTCAACGTACAAATCGACAATAGTTGGCACGTATTCCACCTAGTCGATAATTCCTTTCCAATAAAAGAAGACGGCATTTTGGGTAGGAAATTCCTATACACTGAGAACGCCACAATTTCGTTCGGAACTGGTACAGTAACAACGGATAACTGTAAACCATTGAAAATACTAGACGAAAATATTGTATCTATCCCTAGCCGAACTGGGAAAGTAATATCATTGAAAGTCGCCAACCCGACATTAAAAACAGGATTCATTGATAACATAGACCTTGGCCCCAGTATTTTTCTCGGCAAAGCCTTAGTCACGAACAGAAACGGTTTAGCATATGCCTACGTGATTAACTCCAGCGAAACAGCTGTAGAGATAAGGAGGCCTGTAGTAACCTTAGAAAAAGTCGACGAACTCGAGGATACGAGACCCCAGCTGACCGACACAAGACTCACCAGCGTTCAATCAATCCTACTAACCAAGGCTCGGGAAACTAATACCAATAACACTTCCCCTTCGCTTCACTTCTCCCCTAACTACGACTCGAAACGCCTCCACACCCTTATGGAAAACCTTCGATTGAACCATTTGAACGACGAAGAAAAACAGTCGATAACTGACCTTGCTATAGAATTTAACCACCTTTTCTTCCTACCGGGCGACAAATTAAAACATACACAACTGGTCAATCATACCATCCCTACCACAGATGACATTCCGATTCATACAAAACAGTACAGATATCCTCAAATTCACAAAGAAGAGATAAATACACAAGTTAGCAAACTCCTTGATCAAGATATCATCAAACACTCTTCTTCACCATACAACTACCCGGTTTGGATAGTACCCAAGAAAACAGAAGCCGCCGGCAATAAGAAATGGCGCATGGTCATAGACTTCCGTAAACTAAATGGAAAAACTATCGGCGACGCCTATCCGCTACCCAACATGACGGATTTTAGATCAATTAGGATCCGCCAAATACTTTTCTGAATTCGATTTGGCGTCAGGTCTCCACCAGATACCGATGCATCCTGATCACAGTCCCAAAACGGCTTTCTCAACGCCACATGGCCACTATGAATTCAACAGAATGCCCTGTGACGTGCAGAGCCGACGGTGGGGGTTTTACTCCGTCGGGTTACACGACTGACAAAGATTCGGCACCTTCCTTGGTTTGCTAAAAGTTGGACGCCAGGTACCTAGGGGTACCGCGGTAAACAAAATGAAGGGGACGGGAACGGAACGATAATATAATAATAAATGAAATGAAATAATAACAATAATTGAAATAAAATAAAATAAAGTAATAGTATTAATTGAATTAAATAAAAGATATTATAATAAACGGAATAAAATAAAAGGAGATATTAATTAACAACAACTATACTATACGGTTGGCTCAGCGTGAGGGGAACATGGGGGCGAAATAATTTAGGGTAGACTTATATATTTTTTATGGTTGATGGATTTAATCGCAAAGAAACCAATTTTATTTGAAATGATAATTAACAATAAATATTCAGAATAATTAAACACAAGATAAAACAAATAAAACAATCAAAGCCGATACCTTGGATCGGAACTAACACAATTGAACAATTCAAACAAAAATAATTCGGAACAGCTGACTGACTAGGTCACAGATGGAAAGTAGGACAGATAACAATATAGAATATAAGGTGGTATAGAAGAAGATAAGGTAGGACAATTTACATAAAAGGAAGAAAACAAATATGGTACGGTAGGAATCAATCTCACTAAAATATTAGTTCATAATTTATAGGTCGATAACATAGGGGGATCGGAAATCTACAAAATCGATAGTTTGGGGACTTCTTAGAACTAATGGGACCAGTCGGTATTGCAGAATTTTCTATAGTACATGCCAGGCGTCTTTCTATAGGAAGTGCGAGGCGTCGGGACTAGATTCAAACAAGTTCGTACAAAGATGGCCAAGGCAACTTTACACGAGGCACGCCATGCAACTACGCCGCAACAAATTAACACAAAGGGGACGCGAGAATCTAATACAATTAATAATTCGAAATAACGATACTTATACCAACTCAAGGTTTATTAAGGGTTTACTGACTACCTTCAGCGACAAGGGTTTACTGAAAAGGCATTATTTTACATTAGCTAATCTACAGCCTGTAGACCGATTTTTACAGAGATCCGTGGCTCAACAAGCCGTCGAGATTACTTGTCGTATTTGACTACGAACTTATTTTTCCACGCGGGGATATATTTTCTGAGAGTTTAACCAATAACAATTATAGGTAATTCAGATTAACAATTAATAATACCTTTAAGGAAAGAGACACGGAAATATTTAACACACGATTTAAGACAAATAATTGACGATACGATAACTACTAATTATACGAGAAATAAGGAAGACACGATAAACAAGGTTTAGACGATAAATAATAAAAATACGATGAATAATGACGATACGATAAATATTAAAAACACGATAAATAATAACGATACGAGAAACAGGGACGGTACGACAATGACTGATGCTATGGCAATTATAGACGGCATTTTCTCGAAAAATCAATCGATAAGGCACAACATATATCAGGGGGGATACAATAATCAATAATATAATCAATAATCAATAGTTAAACAAAACTAAAGCACGACAATTCGATGATATGTTAATGGCGTCACTAGGGTGGGTTGAAAAAAAAAATTTCTTAGCCTGGGGGTAGAATTTGTACCTTATAAAAAAAGAAAATTTTTCAAAAAAAAAAATTTTTTTCACTCAATGTTTTGAGGTAGCCCACTCGTGTTTTAAATAAATATTTAATCAAATGGGGTAGTTCCAACGGGAAATCCTTTTTTTGGTCCGAAATCGTGGAAAACGTGTAAAAATTGCAGAATGTGATTTTTTTTTTTACTCCAGTTTCATTCTAAGACAAGAGAAAGTGCATTTCATTTTTTGAAATGAAGTTAAATGCACTTTCTTTCGTGTTAGAATTGAACGATTGGACGAACTTACCTAAGTGAAGTCCGATACCAATTATATGAGTCGTCTCGTCCGAACAGATCAATTGGTAGTAACGTTGTTACTGATTGGTCCTGCCACAGATTATTTAAAGTAAAGGAAACACCTCTGGCGCCCTCTACTCTATATGATCACTTCCTTCTTCCTCACGCGCCACGTCGCCATTATTTTTAAAGCTTCAAATCGCGGTTTTCTTGGGAGGGGCATATATATATATTTTTTTTTTTTTTTTGGGTGGGTTTTGATCTGTTCGGACGAGACGACTCATATAATTGGTATCGGACTTCACTTAGGTAAGTTCGTCCAATCGTTCAATTATATTTCGTCGTCTCGTCCTCCAGATCAATTGGTAGCTGTTTAAATTTCGCGATTTGTAAACTTGCAGACATTTCAGTTGTAACTTCTTTATTCAGATCCCTATCGTTTGTGTTACTTATCTATATGGGATGGAAACAGACTTATAATATTGTTCATAAAATGTGTACATTTTTCATCCTTTACAAATAAAGGGGGTTGAGCATACTTATATTATCTTATATTTTATATTTTAATTATCACATTTATGAGTTTTTCTTTGACTAGCTCCGAAAAACTGACTATTTTTCCTCTTAGTGAAGAAAATAAAGAAAGCTATGATATTTATTAACTATCGATTAATATCACTTTGTTGCTTGTAATATAATATTTGTTTTTTTTTTTTTTTTTTTTTTGTACGACTTATGTTATATTGATGTGTCCATGATTGCGGCTGCGAAATCTTGAGCTTCTTTGATTGGACGATTATAGAATCTAGCAAATACTTGGGATTCTGGGGTCCATCCAGCTGCTTGTCTAATTATTTCTATGTTTATCCCCTTTTTTAGTGCTGCGGAGGTTGCCGCGTGTCTGGTGCTGTGTGCTGAGAAAAGTTTTGTTTCAACTCCCCCTTTTTCTAGCGTTTCTTTTATCCGCCTACTTAAAGTTTGTGTCGTAGCTACCCCGTGGGGTTTTTTGAAGGTGAGGAACAGATAGTTTTTGTCTTGTGTACGCAAACTTTTTGTTTTATCTGTGTAAGTTTTTAATGTCGAGGCCGCGCATAGGGCTGGCTGATTTGGGAAAAAGGGTATCCGTAGGAGTGGTTGTGGTCTGTTTCTTGCGGTAGTTTTGATTCGTTCTGGAATTGTTATGTAGATTATGTCGTTTACTAGATTAATATTGTTAATGTTTATTTTTGATAGTGTTTGCACTCGTTGTGCGGTGATTAATGCTAGTATGGTTACTAATTTCTTTGTCAGTGTTTCTAAAGATAGTCCTTCATTTGGGTACAGCGTTGCTAGGAAGTCTAGGACTGTTTTAGTGTCCCATATATAGGCGTATTTGGGCGTTTGTGGCTTCTGCGCGCTTACTCCTTTACAGAATCTCTTGATAATGGGGTTTTCTCCTAGTTCATTGCCGATTATTAGTGACAGTGCCGAGCGGTACATGTTCATTGTTGTATATGATTTTATTTTTTGGTAAATCTGGGTTAGAAACCCCAGAATCTGGCTGATTGAGGCGTTGAAAAAGTGTATATTATTGTCCTGGCACCAGGCCCACCACTTTTTCCAGACTCCTTCGTACTGTTTTAATGTAGCCTCCGATACAGAGGAGAGCAGGAGCGGCACTGATGACTCGCAGGCTCCTTTTAGTATGTAGGCTCGCCTGATAACCTCGCCACGACCAGGATAAGGCTCCCTGACAGTGGATGTGTTTCCCTGAAAGGAGAGATAAGCAGGTTATTTTTTGGATGGAAGAAAAGCGGTGTGCCGGTCCACATCTCTTTGAAAAGAGGGAACCAACACTGAACCGGCCAGTATGGGACTACCAAGACACCTTCTGCCCTATCGTCCCTGATCTTTCTGAGTGTGCGTAGAATCAGGGAAAAAAGGGGGAAAAGCATAGAAATAGAAATTTTACCATGATATGGTGAAGGCGTCGATAGCGTATGACTCTGGGTCTTTTTTCCATGAGACGAATTTTTGGCATTTATTGTTAATGTTAGTAGCGAATAGGTCGATATCGAACTCTCCAAATTCATCCGAGATCTCTTTGAATGCCCAGTCTGCTAATTCCCATTCTGTCTCTGTTGGGAGTCTGCGTGATTCCTCATCTGCTTCTACATTGTCCTTGGACTTAATATATGAGGCAAAGACCCACAGGTTTCTTTTCTCACACCACTGCCAGATGTTTTTAGCCTCTTTGTGTAGGTTCTGGAATTGTACACTGCCCATCTTATTGATACAGGCTATGGCAGTGGTGTTATCTATCCGCAAGAGAATCTTGCAAGAGTGTAAGTTTTTAGCGAAGCACATAAGACCATATAGTGCTGCTCTTAACTCTAGGACATTGATATGAAGTTTTTGATCTGAGGGTTTCCACCAACCGTTTGTCCTTTCCCCGTTGCAATATGCCCCCCAGCCGGATAATGAGGAGTCAGAGAAAATTTCCATCTTATATTCGTCCCCCCTGATGATTCTTCTGGCTACGGGGATTGCCTTAGCCCACCAATCGAGATCCGAGAATATGTCCTTTGAGATCTTCATTCTCCTATTGTAATTTTCGTTCGCGTCTTTAAGTGCTAGGAATTTAAGCCTTTCTAATTCCCTTGTATATAGTGTACCATATTCTATAGCCGGACAGGCTGCGATTAGGATGCCTATAAATTTCGCTAATTCTCTGATTCTACAGGTCTTTTTGTTATAAAAGCTTGTTACCAAGTTTGTAATTTTTTGTCTTTTCTGATCTGGTAATTTTACGCTAAATTCTTTTGTGTCTATAATAAACCCCAGAAACTTTATTTTTTGCGTTGGTTCCGATTGACATTTTTCCCAATTCAACACAAACCCCAGTGACTCGAGTAATTTTTGTGTTTGTTCAAAATTCTCCCTACAACCGTTCTCGGTCTGTCCCAACATGAGGATGTCGTCTAGGTATATAACAGACATTAGTCCTTCGGATCTTAACGAGTGGGCTATTGGTTTTAGGAGTTTAGTGAAGATTTGTGGAGCTGTGCAAAGACCAAACGGGATGCAGTTAAACTCGTAGATAGTCTTTTTGAATGAGAAACGTAAGTATTTTCTGAATGATTGATCAATGGGTATTAAAAAATATGCATCTTTCAAGTCAATGGATGTCATGAAACAATTTGGTGTAATAAGTCTCACTGCCGTTTTTAGATCTTCCATTTTAAAGTGTGGAGGAGCTATAAACTTATTCAGCTTTTTCAGGTTTAATATGAATCTTTTGGTTCCGTCAGGTTTATCTACTAAGAAATACGATGAGAGGAATTGGTTCTTACACGGATTAGCTCGCTTCACTATGCCTTTGGCGTGTAGTTCTTTCATCAGATTTTTAACTAATTCGGTCTCTTCTACTGAGAAAAGAGGTTCTTTCGGAAAGGCGTATTGCAACGGTTTTTGCGTGAAAGGGATCCTATAACCTTTCACTGTCGACAATATGAAAGAGTCGTCAGTAATTTCTTTCCATTTTTCTGCGAACTTACTTAATCTCCCAGCTATTCTTACCTCTATCGTGGAGCTTGACGGTTGCTGCTGCTGTTGTTGTTGTTGTTGTTGTTGTAATTTCGTCTTTGCCCCCCCTGGTGCGAGCTTCTGTTTTGGGTCTGGTAGCGCGTGTTCTGGCTGTATGGATGGCCTGCTACTTTCCTGGGGGGGCCGTTCGAGTTTAAAGGATTCGAGTTCGAATAGTTCGTCCTTGATGTGTTCCCATATTTTCTCGGGGTATATTCCGTCTTTTTTGCTTTTGTTAGCAGTTTCGAGGAGCTCTCGACGGTCTGTGCTGCTTTCAACTTATCTGCGAAGTCGGTTCCAAAAAGAAAGGTATCGACGCTGCTGCCTTCCGCTATCTTTTTGATTATCGGGTTTAATGCCGCCGAGATTGTCGAGCGCCTTGATAAAGACATATAAAAATGTAAGTCGGTCAGTATGCGTGCAGCATCTCCCAGTGATGAGATCAATGCGGTAGATACTTCGTCTACTTGTGGGCCGGCTGCGTCATTTTTCTCAAATAGTTTCGTTAGAGCCACTCCTGTTGCTGCTATCGCCGCACCTAATTGGTTTTGCGAAACTGCTAGCGAATAGTCTTTTCTGATAGTAGAAGCGCTTAGTGCTGATTTTACCTCAGGGTTAAGAGCTGGGGCTTTGATGAGTGGGCAATTTTCTGGCGGTGGATATTTCTTAAGTAATTCCAGCCTTTTTCTTTTCCCAGCCCTATGGCTAGGGTTTTCTTCCATCTTTCTACTAATGCTCCGTGGATTTTTGGTCCTACCTGTCCCTCCTTAGAGGATATTTCTCCGAGCAATGTGAGGATTGCCGGGTCCAGGTCAGGCATCTCCGAGGCTGCGTTGTCCCCTTGTATTTCCACTAGTGGCCCTCTCCTTGTGCCCCTACCGTCGTTATTTGGGCCTTCGCTTCGGTCGCTCGTTGACCTCGAATGGCTTCTGAGGGACTCGCTCGATATTGTAGAGCTTCTTTCAGTCGACGACTGCCTGCTCTTTCCAGGCTCGTCTGTCGAATATGACCTTCTTTGTGACCGGTGATCGTCGTGACTGCTACTACGAGATCGCTTACGATCTCGTATAGCCCGGGCATGCGAAGGTCGCTTATCAGATCTCGCATGCCGTTTATCCCTACAGCGTGGCCTATGGCCTCGTGGCTCATGGCGTCCCTGCTTGATTTTCTCTTGTAATTTTTTTACTTTTCGTAAAATCTCTTTTTCGAAACCCGAAGAGGTCGACCTTTCTCTTTTCCGCTGGCTTTTCTTTCTTGAACTCATTTTTCACTTTGCTATTTTGTGCGGGTCTAATTTGCTTTTTTATTTCGATCGAAGGAAAAACGCGTGTGTCTAGGACCGCACAGAAAAACGTAATGGCGACGTGGCGCGTGAGGAAGAAGGAAGTGATCATATAGAGTAGAGGGCGCCAGAGGTGTTTCCTTTACTTTAAATAATCTGTGGCAGGACCAATCAGTAACAACGTTACTACCAATTGATCTGGAGGACGAGACGACGAAATATAATGAAAGTTGAGTAAAACAAAATCACATTCTACAATTTCTACATGTTTTCTACGATTTTGGACCAAAAAAGAATTTCCCGTTGGAAGTACCCCATTTGATTAAATATTTATTTAAAAAACGAGTGGGCGACCTCAAAATGTTGAGCAAAAAAATTTTTGTTTTTTTGAAAAATTTTCTTTTTTCATAAGGTACAAATTCTACACCCAGGCAAAGAAGAAAAAAAATAAAAAATTTTTTCAACCCACCCTAGGCGTCACCCTCCTCGAGGCCTGACCCAACTACGCAAGAAGAAACGAATTTCTTTTTAATCAATCTATAATCAATCGAAGAGTCGTCTTAAGTCGGAATCTTACCTTTTACAAGGTGCAACACTCACTAACTGAGTTTATGACGTTAATATTTATTGACTTTAGACATTAATATTCGATAAACTTCGAACAAAGAAACAATTAAAATCGTTTTCCAATAAACAGGACTGTATTGAACTGATTCCAAGCAAGAAGTGAAGCCTCTAGATCTGTCTCTATCTAAATGCTATTTGGGGGGTGAGGGGGGTATTGCGCATAAAATTAATGGGCGTGTTGACTTCTGCAGCCGGGTTGTGTCGCGGGCCTGACAGGGCCTTTTGGCACTTCAAGCTTTCGCCAGGGGGTTGTTAGATGTCTCGTCGTGTTCTATTTGTTTCGATATCCTGGAAGGCGGAATTCTGCATATTGGACCGGTGGACCAGGCCGGTGCGGGACAGGTAGAGGGAGGGAAGGAGCTACTCCATTTGATAGATTCGTATTGCAGCGCTCTTCCAGGCATATCTCGGGATACGATTACTCGTTTGTCCCCCGGTTAATCACTCGAAGGCCGGGTGGCCTGCCAGGCCGGATGAGATTGAAGGATGATCTCCCTCGATGATTTTGGGCAGGAACGGTACGGGAATATAAGATATAGGGAACGGGAAAAAGTATTAGTACATGAACTTATAATTACTACATTAAACCTTGGGCACTTGAGCTGGGACTTCTCGCTTTGAATTCGGTTTATTAACTAAGGTAGTCACTTCGGTCTGAGGAAGAGGAGATGGTTCATTTACGAGGCTGAACAAATCTGCCTCGTTACAGCCCTTTGGCCTAAAAAATGCACCATCAACCTTCCAACGTCTAATGGATCAGGTACTTTCCGGACTCCTCGGCAACGAAGTCTTCGTTTATCTGGACGACATAGTAATCTATGCGAGATCATTAGAAGAACACGCCATCAAATTCAAAAAACTTATGGAACGATTAGCCAATGCCGGACTAACCCTTCAGCCCGACAAATGCGAGTTTCTACGTAAAGAGATAGCATACCTCGGCCACGTCATCACAAAAGACGGAGTAAAACCGGATCCCAACAAAATAGCAGCCGTCAAAAACTACCCTGTCCCTACGAATCCGAAGCAAATCAAACAATTCCTCGGACTGATCGGCTTCTACCACAGATTCATACCTAACTTATCAAAACTCGCAAAGCCCATAAACAACTTACTAAAGAAAAACAACCGATTTCTTTGGACGTCCGAACACCAACTCGCATTCGAAACACTACGCGATAGCCTTTGTAACGAACCTATCTTACAGTACCCGTGCTTTGAGAAACCGTTTATATTGACGACCGATGCCCCTAACTGCGCCGTAGGCGCAATTCTCAGCCAAGGAGAAATCGGCCAAGACTTACCTATCGCATACGCCTCGAGATCCCTCGAAAAGGCGGAAGTCAACTACTCGACGATTGACAAAGAACTCTCAGCAATCATCTTCGCCGTGAAACACTTCCGACCATATCTTTACGGACGAACATTCACACTCGTCACAGATCACAGACCACTAGTTTGGATAAACAATGTGAAAGACCCAACCTCACGACTGCTACGATGGCGCCTGACACTCGACGAATATTCTTACAACGTTATCTACGAAAAAGGAAAGATGAATTCGAACGCAGATGCGCTATCCAGAAACCCACCACCTGACACAATCCAAATCCTACCTCTTGACTCAAAGCGCCTTAGAACCGATACCGAACCCTCAGAGGAGAAGAAGAAAAAGATAAAGATAACACATCGACTCCCAAGACGTCCCCGACAAGCCACAGACGAATCCACTAACCCTGCCCCAACTAAAAGACCTAAAGAACAACAAACGCCAACTATGACAACGTCAACTCTCTCGGACAATTCAGATACTGAAGCTACCCACGAAAAACCTGAACCCCCAAAAAAACGAAAGACTACCGAGTCCTCTAGTAACCAGCCCCGACGGAAGAAAGAGACCCTTCACCTATCCGAGTTCGCTCATGACTCAACACCGCCAGAAGAAGACAACGATAAACGAACAAACTCTCCAGAAACCTACCCTAGCGTTAAAAAACCGAATAAACGTTATCGCGATACGCAATCTTCAGGTAACCCGGCACCACGAGGTAAACCGAACGTAGATAATGACTCAGACTCTACGGACGACTCAGACACTCAGATACACATCCGCCGTAAGCGCATTATCACGGCCTCGTCCAGCTCAAATCGAAGGGTTCACAAAAAAGTTCGCAAACAAACCGCAGGCGCGATTTCCGATGAAAAACAAACAAAACGTGAACTCCCGTACACTCATACGGACCGTAGTACAAATGAGCAAAACAAACCACCCAATGCTGAACCGGGAACGTCGAAAAATAATAAGCCAAGACCAGCGCCCTACATACGCAAGAAGATTTATAAAAAACTCTCGAACACAAATCCGATCACGGACTCAGAGTCAACAGCAACACCCACTAGATCTGATATAGGAAGACGAGAAGACATAGCCGGAACCTCCACCAACCAGAATCCAGAAAACACACCCCCATACGGCCAATTTCTCGTAGATCTAGAGTTTCTACCTTTGGCTTACAATAAACACATTACAGAGATAAACGCTGACATATCAAAACAAAAAGACAACCTCGCACACTGCATTTCAGCAGACTGTGAAGCTTCACTAGGTGTCGCGGATCAGATGGTGAAACAGGGATTGATACAACGTAAACAACTTCTAGCCATGAAGCCTGAAGTGACAGACATTATAACAGTCACATACCCACGACGTATAATCTATAATTTAGTAACAAAAGAACATCACTACGACAAACCTACGAAAGAAGTCATGTACAAGACACTAGCCAAACTAAAAATAGCACTTATCAAAGGAGGAGTGAAATCACTATCAATACCAAGATTAGGCTGCGGCCTAGATGAACTTAGCTGGGACCTAATTAGTCGTATGATCCATTACATATTCAAGGACACAGACTACTCGTCAGATCCCGAGAACTCAAGATTAACAGAAAGTGACGACACCGATTCATCAATAGACACCCTAGATTTTCGAGACCTACCCAACAATGATTCTCCCACCCCAACCCGCACTAACACTCTACAACATATAGGTATTCAAAATAGCGATACCAACAGCACACCTGATGACTTCAACCATCTTATAAATAACCTGGATGACATAATACCTGTAACTAACGTCAAGGAATCAAAAGATCAAATGTTCCTAATAAACGACAACTACGTTCACTGCGTCCCAGCGGACCACCTTACAGATGACCCATTGGCAAAACGACTAATAGACAAGGGCATGCTCAACAGAAAAACGTTCACAATTCAAACACCGCAGAAACTAGAAATAGCTCTGACAAAATTCAGAGAAAGATATATCCTCACACTTGTAATCAAAAACAAACACACAGACAAAGATAATCTGGAAGACCTTTATAACATACTCCTCAACTTGAAACGTATCCTAATACGCAAAAATATAAACTCCTTCACCTTTACAAAAAACAACGTAGAGCTACGTAACTTTCAGTGGTCAACGATTAAAAAACTGTTTTACTGCATCTTCGCAAATACGAACATTAGAATCACACTCTGCACCGAAGAAATTATCACGCCCGACGAAACCCTACGCCACGAGATAATCAAAGAATACCATGAATCGCTAATCGGAGGCCACCAAGGGGTAACGAAGACCTTTAACCGGATAAGAGAAAAGTACATTTGGCCAAACCTCAAATCTCAAATACAAACCTTTATCAAAACTTGTGACAGTTGCCAAAGGAAAAAGTTAGTTCGAGTTAAGACGAAATTACCAATGATGATCACGGACACTCCTGCAAATGCATTTCATAAGGTGACACTTGAGATTGTTGGACCACTGCCACTAACAAAATCAAACAATCAATACCTTCTTACTATACAGTGCAACCTAACGAAATTTCTTGACGCTATACCACTTCCAAACGCGACAGCTCAAACAATAGGCACAGCCTTCGCTAAAGACTATATTACGCACTATGGAACTCCGCGAACAATACTAACGGACCAAGGTCAAAATTTTATGAGCAACACGATCAAACAAATCAGTAAACTTTTCAAAATTAAACAAGTACGAACGACTGCCTATCACCCACAATCGAATGGATCCTTAGAAAGGAGCCACCTCGTACTTAAAGAACATATCAAACATTACACAAAGAACGGTCATGACTGGGACGAATATATACGATTCGCAATATTTTGTTACAATACTGCAAAACACGAAAGCACTAGCTTCACTCCACATCAATTAATTTTTGGTCAAGAAGCACGATTACCATCAGATATGACCCCAACAATCGGGATGACTAGTAGTTACAACACATTTATTCTCGATTTATTAACGAATCTTACAGACATTCGTAAGAGAGCTATAGAAAATTTAAGAGAAGCAAAATTAAAATCGAAGTCTTATTACAATAGGAATATTAACCCACAGCTCTTTGAAGCAGGACAAAAGGTTTTGCTACTAAATGAAACACGAACGAAATTTGAAGATCACTACAAAGGTCCATATATCATTAAACGAATAATTGACAATATAAATGCAGAAATCTACATTACACAAAATAAGACAAAGATAGTTCACTTAAACAAATTAAAGTTAGCACACACACGAAACTAATACGACAAATAATTACAGATACGGCACGGCACTCGAAAACGATGGAAACCAACCTTATACCTTGATACCATTCACTCTAAACCTAACCGAGTTATATCAGGACCTAAACAAAAACCATACCGTAAACCTATCGACAATTCCCATATTCCACCAATACAAAACCACACCCCTAAACGCCGATGACATAAAATCTAACAGCCTAGCACTGGAGGATATAATCAAACAGGCAAATGAAATACGTACACACAAATGCACACAGCAAAACACCGACAGCCTAACGACTAGTCTCTCCTACGCAGCCATTGGCCTAGGAATTATAGCAGCCCTGTTCGTGGCATTTAAATTTTCAATATTCGGAAAAATAGCAACGGCCTTCTCCTGCCTGGGGAAGACAAGACGCGGCAGCGGACGCTCAAAGTCACCTACTTACGAAAAACCTATCAAATTAATCATTATTCACCCACACCTGAACGAAAACACTCCTCAAGAGGCAATCCCACCACCACTTCCGCCAATGGGCCCGTCTGTGCACAAGAGCAAGACCCGAAAGCCCCACCTGCTACACCGGACAGCGACAGGCTCGCACCCGCTCGAACCGGTGAAATACTACGATTAAATATACAAGTCGGTACGCTCATTTAATTTTAACGATAGATTAACGATAGGTTTAAGTCATCAAGCCATCACCAATGTTTTGAACAATTACTCAGACGCATAAGCATTTAAAATGTAATTCAAACCTTTGTCATTAGGATAATAATATTACGACCAATGCCAATGTTTCTTTTTTTCCTTTTTCTTAATTTGAAATTGTAATCACTCACGTATTGTTAGACATAAATCTTAGATAATATTTGATGACTACGTTAAAAGGAAGCATACCGCTTGAATACAAGCGATATGTTTCCTCTAACGGGGGGGGTGTTACGTCCGGGCATCACCGCCCGTACGTTCGCCCCTCACTCACTTCAGTACCTCAACTCTTCACACGCTTCCCCCCTTTTCCATCTACGTCTCTACTCTTCCTATCTGCCTGCTACCAGATCCTACTTCTAGAAAAGACTCGTTGCACCCGGCACTGCCAAATGCAACGAGTCAGCAAAACCTTTTATCTTACTGTCCTAGCAACTACCTACCTAGCTATGCTTCCCTCGTTTCCTCACTCACTTCTCAACTACACCTCTCCGTGCGAAGATAGCATACATAACACAAGTACCATTATAACAAACAACTGTTAACCCGAATAAAAGTTATTAGTTCGCTAACCCAACCTTCATTACATCAACAATCCCTCAGTTATACTCCGGTATTTAAAGCAGGGGACAAGACCCCAATAAAAGACGTGACATCCAGATGGATTTTTTTTCATTCGTAAAAATACTAATGTAAGTAATTTTCAGATCAAAAGTTGAATCAACAAACCTGAATCGAATAATGAGCATTAATATTCGTATTTCTATATAACGTAGACAAAAATTGTTTGTGGGTTATTTTATAAGAGTCGTGGGGGTTTTAATTCGGTTAAATATTTTCTATTTATTTTGAAAATTGCTATTAGAGGTTGTACAAAAAAATCCTTCCAGCAGTTTTTGAATAATGTCAGTATAGACTGTGAAAAAAAGTTTCAGCCTCCTGCGATGAAAATGTAAGCGCAAGGAACCTTGCGAAGAAGATTTTTCCCACCGCTGTCAAACATTCCTTGCGTCTACACTTTCATCGCAGGAGGCTAAAACTTTTTTTCACAATCTATACTGACATTATTCAAAAACTGCTGGAAGGATTTTTTTATACAGGTCTCTTCGAAGTTGTAAGAATTAAAAAACCTGTTTCTTCCAAAAATTTTACCGAAGTGTCACCCCTTAAGCTTGATACTAAGAAGCCTACATTCCAATTGAACAGTATCAATTCAAGTAGAACATAATACACGTTGATTGAATCTCTGGCGATGGTTTTAATTTTTTTTTCGCGAGAATTTCAAACTATTCACAACAAAAAATGAATGAAAGAATCGGGGCCGGTTCGAAGTTTCGAATCTTCAAAGCTCCGAACGTTTAAATTTCCGAATTTTAATGCAACGAACTCACAGTTTTCAGAAAGGGTATTTCACCGAAAGTCTATGTAACCGATTTAAAAAATTCCGAATCGCAGCATACCGAAGGTTCAAAATTCCGAAAGGTCAAGACTCCAAAAGCTGAATATCCGAAAGGCCAAAACTTCGAAACTATTGAACATCAAGCCGTCGCGCGTCGTTTAATCGACACGTTAAGAACACGTTCGATCTTTCGGAATTTTAAACTTTCGGAATTTTGGACTTTCGGAACATCGGACTGTCGGAGCCTTGAGCTATCTGAATTTAGACCATTCGAAATTTTAATTTTCTAAACCCTAGTCTTTCTGGAAATTCCGAAATCGTTTAGAATAAATTCGGAATTTTCACCGTTCGAAGCTTTGAAGATTCGGAACTCTGAACCGGCCCCAAAGAATCAGCTGCAGAACTGTGGCATTCCAATATTAAGCACTCATGTGCAACGAAGGCCCCATGTAAAATCAGGTTCACCAATACAAGAAAATTGCTGTATTAAAAAAACAATAAAATGAAAAATGATATCTTTAACGAAAGAAAAATGAATAGAAAATAATGAATTAATAGATATTATGTTAATCACTTTGTATAAAATAATCATTTTAATTTTTTCACTCGAGCTGTGTGTAATATAACAATTATGAAACGTATCCGATGCAATCTCGCTAATTTAAATTAGAACCAACTCAAATGGGTATTTTTCCACTATTCCGTAGTACTTAATCTTTGAAGTTAGGTGGAACCGTCGAATAATCCGACACTTGACTGCAAATACGCATGCACAGACTCGCGAGGAGTACAAATCAAATTACTTTTCGTCCCGCTGTGGCTGAAGGAAAAGTATATTCCCTTCCATACTATTTCACGCCTAGGAGTTAAAAGTGACCCAATACGTACTCCTCGAGGTACGCTGCGCATATGCACTTGCAGACTCACTCGACCGTCGGTAAAACAGCTGCTTTGGGGACTGAAAACTACCATCAAAAAACGCGGGGATCATACTCGCGTTATGTGTTGCAACCTGCCGTATTATCGAGGTCTCTATAACGAGGGTGAAACCTCGATAACCGGGTGCACCGTGGCCTTGCGCTTTATGGACGCCACCTAATTTGATAAATTAGGAAATATCTTTCTACTCTGATAACTATTTTTAGTTAACGGTTTTGCCAGGGAAGCTGGATGAGACCCTCAGGGTGAGGTTCGGGCACGTAGGCCCTCGTACCTATTTTCCGTTCTGACGCTGAGGCGTTCTTGTTTCTGTTCAAACATAAATCTGTACAATTCTATATCACTACGCTACATCACCGGGTGAAGCTCTCGATGTTCTCGATGATTTCTCAGGGAAAATTAGGAGGCTCGTAGGCTGAATAATTCGAACTCGATAATGTAGGAGTGAACAACGTAATTATATTTGATCTTGCTTTCGTCTGTACACAGGTAACTTCCACATGCACTATATATCACTAGGTGATATATCTCACACTCGCACACACTTTCGTTGGCAGGGGTGATTCTACTTTAATAATTACGGGGGTTATTAAGCTACTGATTTGTAGTTGTTTTCCGAATTATATTCTGATTAACATCTCTATTCAATTCTGAGCTGTGCTCTAAGTAACTTAATACTTTATATTTAATTCTGAGCAGGACGATTTGACTCGCGGTTAATACCCATCTATCTTATTCAAGAGGAGACGCCATACTGACGAATTTGGTGAAATTCGTGTTAAACGCAGTGATGCGTGAGAATTGATAATATCGATTGTGATCTGAGGGATGGCGTTACTGGTATGACTATGTGTCAAATGTGAGCTAAGGAGCCTAGACTCGTATAGCCGCACGGCGGTAATTTGAATTAGGTAGAAATGTGCAGACACATTGTTACAGTGTATAAAGAATCGTGTCCAACTAGGAGGCAAAGTAGGTCTTTTCAGGCCGAGTATACTAAGTTTGCAATACTCGCTCCGGCTCGCACAAGCATTATTCGCCTTCGGCTCGTCTGCGTACTCACCTACGACTCATATTGCAGTGGTTCATTATTATGATTATTATTTTTATATTTTGTTTATGTAAGTTACAGGAAGTTACTGAGATCGGGCGCAGCTGTAGGAATTAGTGCACCAATGATAATTTCCAAATTCATAGTATTTGATTAGTTAAGTAGTAATAACCAGTGTTTGTTTGAAAATAACTTCTTATTTTTTTGCCTTCGGAATTCATCTTTCAGAATGGACTATATTGCACGACGAAATGGTATCTCTGGAAAAATTTGATATGCGAAATCCGTCAAAGAGAGACAGGAGACATTTGATGCGGAGCTCTTCTGAAAACAAGGATGTCGCCAAAGAATCAACCCCACCGAAAAAGGTTTATGTACCGTTAAACTTTGGTTTAATCTAGTCTTGAAAATGCTATGAGTCATACATAAAAGGTTTTATTTTTGAATTTGGTAACTTGACTGAATGATTACGATAGCAGATCTCAAATTGTCAAATCGTGGTTCATAAACGGACTCAACATAAACGAAAATGAGTCTTCAAATTATTGAAGCAATATGGGATTTGAAAACAAATTAGTTACCCCTAAGAGTAGCAAGTAACTTCTGAATAGAAATTGTCACAACGTTTTCATTAATTAGATTATTGTATATAGGTATACTAATTCTTTGTCTGCTATTCATTCACAGACTAATAAGCGTTTGTTAAAGAATAAAGAGATGGCAAGTCGGAAGAGATCTGCCGAGGTTTTGAAAGATTTGACTATGGAGGAAAATATTCAACGAAAATATAGAGTAAATAAAAACTTGTATTCAATTATTCACAATGTGATTTGTGTGAATCAAAATAACTTATTGTTTTACTGAAGATGCAAAACTTTAAATTGTAGTGGAACAAGAGTACTGATGATGACAGCATTACTTCGGACTACGAACCTGTGCACAAAAGAAGCAAAGCTGACCTAGAAAATGATGTTAGAGTGCTGAAGTTTCAAAATAGCAAACTCAAAGATCAAATAAAAAACTACGAGAGCATGATGGTGACGTCGGCATGTAAGGTACTGACTGTTTGTCGTCAAAATGTTCCTTTAACCTATAATTTTCAGCCCTTAATTAGAATTTTGATTTTTGATCCTTATATAGTGGTACACGAAATACAGCACGCATCGGAAACTCTTTTATCGAGCTTGCGTGATGCCAATGCGGTTTTTTCAAAACTCTCCTTCGTATGTACCAGTTGCAAGCAAACGTTCAAGGTAAACCGAATCCCGTTTATTTCACCCGTTAATTGACTGATTGATGGTAAACTTGTTAAACCAGTACAGCTGTTGAACTCACGTACGGTGTACTTCGGGTGTATTTCTATAATGAAAATGCATGTAATCCTTTTGTTAACCATTTATCATTCAACAAATTAGAAGCCTATAAAAACTCGAATGGAAATTGATATTGATTCTACAGAAGCTAAAGTAAAACCATCGTCACCATTGATAAAAGATTTCCAAGCATCATTATGATTGTATTGTAACACAACTGACTTTTTATTACTGCAGAAGCCCAATGCTGTAGCGCCGGTATCTTCCTCTAATAGCAAACAGACGAGTAATTCTGACGTTCGAGAAGCAAGTATACCGGAGAGTGAAGATGCAGGTCCATCGAAACAAGAACTAGTAAGGTTTTTTCTTTTTAGGACCAATAAATTATTTTCATAACATCTGCTCTGAAACTGCAAGTTTCGTTGCCTGTTTTGTCAGTTGAAAGACGCTGATTTCAGGCTGATGCCGTGAAAAGTTGTCAAATCGCGAATTCAATGAATCGGCGATGTGAATTGGTGTTTTTCAATCCCTTGGGATTGCAAAATGGGTCTATTACAATCCCTTGGGATTGCAAAGAGAAATAACTGCCCCGTTGCAAATTTCAGATTATTGAAATTGACAGTTGAAGTTCCAGAGCAAATGTTATGAAAAACATAGTGTGTGACACGAGATGGAACATGAATGCAGGCACGGGTGATGTCAGCCCTCGCCTTCGGCTTTGGGCTGACAACTTCACCATGGCCTGCATTCACCTTGTTTCATCCCTTGTTACACAATATACTGTGTCCTGATTGAAAAGGACTTGAAAAGTAACTTTTTGATGCCTCTGTTTGTTCTATAAAATGGTACTATGTCATGTACACTAGGGTGTGCCAAAAAAAAAAAAATTCAAACGCGCATCAACATTCCGGTAAAGCATCTCAAATAGAATATCTGAGCCAAATATGAGCTCTTAATATTGATATTTAGAACTGCTTAATTTAGTGACTAATTTTAGTTACTAATTTTAGTTACTACAATAGGCAGTTCTAAATATCAATATTAAGAGGTCATGTTTGGCTGAAATATTCTATTTGAGATGCTCTACCGAAATTTTGATGCGCGGTTGAAAGATAAAGGGTTTTTCCCAGAGTCATATGACTCCATAACGCTATGACTCAATGTTTATAGGCGAATAACTCTTAGTCGGTGAGAGTTAAGAAAATTCTATCTCAGTACTTTTTTATAGAGCGGGAAATTTACTATAAGAATCTGTATTCAGATCGTTTCCAAATCAAGCCGCTTACGAGAAAAAACAATTTAAGAATTTTCCGATTTGTTTTCACGTCTTATTCAAATCAAAAATGGGAAAACTGAGTTAGGCAGTTCTAAATATCAATATTAAGCGCTCATATTTGGCTGAGATATTCTATTTAAAATGCTCTACCGGAATATTCATGCGCGTTTGATTTTTTTTTTTTTGGCGCACCCTAATATACACGTAACACATACCGAGAAGATTCGGTGAGAGGAGACAGCTCCCTTCCTACGCCAAAACTAACGCAGGCGCGCACCGCGTGCGTGAGGCTCGGCGGGCGGGGCTAAGCGACCAGTGGTGCTTCTACCGAATCTTCCGCGCTCGGCCGAGTCCGCATAGCCCACCTTGATACTCAACCTAAAAAGCAATCATCGCACTGAACACGGAAAAGAATGAACGCGAATAAAATGAATTTGCCTGATGTGCACATTTATTTTCGAAATTTATGAACGAATTTAAAATCAAATATCAATTAATTGGATTTAAGTATTGATTATCGGTGTTTAGGATCGATATTTGAGACGAAATGGAACAGGTAAGTGGAGGGTAAATCATTGAAGACAGCATGGTCAAGAATTGGTTTATTTATTGATTTATTGATCTATTTATTTATTAACAGAAAAATGAAATTCATCAACGATTATTGGTTAATCGAGGGATGCATTGCTGTTGAATTATGGCGTACGTCCAAACTTATCGGAGATTGAATGCTTGGGAATCGAAGAGAGGCTACCGATGAGCCACTGTCGAACGTAGTAGAACTTTTACTCGAACCATTTTTGTTTCTTAACGACTACTTCCATCGAAGACCGGAGTGCTGGCATGTACCTCAGTGAGGCTTCATAGCGTGCGGAGGAGGGGCTTTGTCGCAGGAGTTTGTAGTGCGATGAGGTAGCGTACGAGGAGCTTCGTTGCAAGCGTTTGTAGCACGTCCACGATATTCATCGAACATTTCTTGCTCGTCCAATGAGCATTCAACGTTCATGTCTCGTAGCAGGCGGAGAAGCTCTGTCTCAGATGTTCGTGGTGCGATGAGGCAGTGTACGAGGAGCTTTGTTGCAAGGGTTCGTAGCACGTCGACGATATGCAGTCCTTCTCTGGACTCTGCCAAGCCTCGCCGCACAAAAATTTGATAGAAAATGCTCGTCGACACACTGCGAACTCTGGCAGCGAAGCTCCTTGTACGCTGCCTCATCGCACTGCGAACATCTGCGACGAATCTCCTCCGCCTGTGACAAGACATGAAAGTCGAATGCTCGATGGACAAGTAAGAAATGTTCGATGAATATCGTCGATGTGCGACGAACCCTTGCAACAAAGCTCCTTGTACGCTGCCTCGTCGTACTGGGAACATCTGCGACGAGGCTTCTTCGCCTGCTACGAGACATGAACGTTGAATGGTCATTAGACGAGTAAGAAATGTTCGATGAATATCGTCGACGGGCTACGAACCCTGGCAACGAAGCTCCTCGTACGCTGCCTCGTCGCACTGGGAAAATCTGGTACGAGGTTTCTTCGCCTGCTACGAGACATGAACGTTCAATGGTCGTCAGACGAGTAAGAAACGTTTGATGAATATCGTCGACGGGCTAAGAACCCTTGCAATAAAGCTCCTCGTACGCTGCCTCGTCGCACTAGGAACATCTGCGATGAAACTCCTTCGCCTGCTATGAGACATGAACGTTGACTGGTCGTTAGACGAGTAAGAAATGTTCGATGAATATCGTCGACGGGCTACGAACCCTTGCAACGAAGCTACTTCGTACGCTGCCAAGCCTCGCCGACGCTGTTGCTAGCTCTCGCTTCTTCGATCCCTGCTTGGTTCTCGATCACTCTTCGCAGTCTATTGCCTGAGGTCAGCTTGGACAACGACGCCGGCGATATTTCTCCTTAAGAATTAGCGGGCGATCAGTCATTGGGTACGTAGGATACAAAGTTAACGGACATCAAAAGACTTACAAGACTCATAAGTTCTCATGATAGTCAGTTATACTCTCACCTTGCTGTTTCAGAGGAAGTAACGATGTCCTGGGATGGCAACATCTTCTTCAACGAGTATGAGTTTATTCTTCTCAGACACCTGATTTACGACGAATTACAAACTCCTGCGACAAAGCCCCTCCGTACGCTATGCAGCCTCGCTGAGGTACATGTCAGCACTCAGGTCTCCGATAGAAGTAGTCGTTGAGAGACGAAAATGGTTTCAGTGAAAGTATACTACGCTCGACAGTGGCTCATCGGTAGCCTTTCTTCGATTCCCAAGCATTCAATCTCTGATAAGTTTGTGCGTACACCATAATTCAACAGCAATGGATCCCTCGATTAACCAATAATCGTTGATAAATTTCGTTTTTCTGTTTCAGCCCTAAGGACGTGGCCTGTGGGTGGCAGCCTTATCCTCGATGACTTCATTCTCTGCATTGTACTCTGATCAAATGATTCATTATGTCATTATTAAACTAAAGTTGACACAAACACCGAAAACTTTATCACGAATTCTTAATTTTCATTAGATTGAATACTAGTATTCCGAACAGATGTTTTGAATAAAATCTAGATCTGAAAATAAATGAATCAATAAATAAATCAATAGATAAACCAATTTTTGACCATGTTGTCTTCAATGATTCACCCTCCACTTACCTGTTCCACTTTGTCTCAAATATCGCTCCTAAACACTGATAATCAATACTTAAATTCAATTAATTGATATTTAATTGTTATTAGTTGATAAATCTTAAAATAAATGTTCACGTCAGGCGAATTCATTTTATTCGCGCTCATTCTTTTCCGTGTTCAGTGTGATGATTGCTATTTAAGTTGAGTATTTATCGAGTTAGCGCGGATGGGCTATAGTATTTATCGAGTTAGCATGGATGGGCTATACGGATTCGGCCTAGCGCGGAAGATTCGATAGAAGCACCACTGGTCGCTTAGCCCCGCCCGCCGAGCCTCACGCACGCGGTGGGCGCCTGTGTTAGTTTTGGCGTAGGAAGGGGGTTGTCTACTCTCACCGAATCTTCTCGGTATACCGGGAGATTATGTGGAAATGAAAGGCTCCAAGCGCGCGAACTTTGATGTACCTAAATCTCATTGGCCAGCAGAATAGCGCCAGGGACTCCACCCACTTCTCAGTAATATCCCTAGTTCTGTCGTCTGCTAGATTCACACAAACATAACCTATTCCTGCAACGGTCTGCCGCCATTTGTATTTGACAACAATCAGAAACAAATAGCAGACGGACTCTAGGGATATTCGTGGCGAGTCTGAAATTGGTGACCCTCGGAATATTCGAATAAATCAGCGCCTGCGCGCTTGGAGCCTTTCATTTCCACATAATCTCCCGGTATATTCGTCCCATCTTGATTAGGGGCTTGAAAGTTCAGTTTTGTTATCTACTTCTTAGAAAAAACAAAAAAACAAATCGAAATCAAAAATGGCCTTCTTTTGGAATTTTAAATTTAGTGTTTACACTCGAACATCTGCTATGATCGTTAATGGCGGAGGTTTGAAAAAATGTTTTTCGGAAAGTTCGATCAAGAACGAACATTTTGTGTCTGGGTCATTTTCACCCCAGAGCACGAGGGTTCGGAGAAAAAAATGGAAAACTTGATCAAATGGTAACTCTGGGATATTTTCATTAATTGATGAATGGAAATAAACAGCTGCAATCGAAAAACCCTTCGGGGTATCGTTGTAGCTGGCAAAAAGTGATGCGAAAAAAAATTTCGATTGAAATCAAAACCTGAAAGTCAAATCACTTTTGTTTTCATGTGGAATACCTCATATGTATTCATAAAGTTATAAAAATTAATTCTCATTTTGAATCTGGTTGTTTTTAGACTTCGCATTCAATCGTACATCCCGAGGACGTATCAAGCGTGAATGACAGAGTAACAGAAATTGTATCTGGTCCTACAATCGAAACAAAGATTACTACTACACCGGCTGAATTAATTCGGAGTGAAGAAGTGGCGGATGAAGGGGTAGGTTATTACCTAATTCGGGAAAATATTCCAATGACATTGGTCGTGACTCTTTGGCCTTCAAAATATCACTGTTGATAATGATTATTATGTTTTTTCATTATAGACCTAACCACTTTTTTCATATACTGGAAAACAGGTTATATATAATAGGATGCTAACACACGGTGCTCCCCAAGCAAGGAAAAGTGGACCCAAAATGGATCCAAAATCGGCTAACGCAGAAAGTTTCTGTATTTTTTGTAGATTAAAAAAATGTCAAGCTGAAAATCCTAGCTGCTCGGTTTCGCAAGTTTATGGCCATTTTTGTATTCATACCGCGCACGTTCATGAAAAGCAGAGTAGAACACTTTACTACGCCCATGCAATCGACCTCTTGATCCCAATATGAGAAAATTAAGTAGGTATTAATGATTTTTCATTGAAAGTGACTCGCGGCTCCGCTGATAAAGACTCAGCTCAGGAGTTCTATAGTCCGCGTGAAGGAATCGCTATAGTTGGACTATAGAGCTCCTGAGCTGAGTCTTAATCATTAGCGGAGCGCGCGAGTCATCGTTCTCATTCTTACCTTAGGAGCGGTCGATGTACTAGAGTAGAAACACTCACCGCGGAACTAAGATATTTTAAGTTTTAATAACTTTGTAAGACAAATTGAAACTATTTGAGTTGTATTTTATAAACTAACATTTTTAAAATGACTCCCCCATTTTCTCATGACGATTGCAGGAAAAAAATATGTGGACCGTGTGGTAGAAAAATAGCTTTTGGTAAAATAAAGCCAGAAAAATTTTTCACTCACAAATTGACTGAAAACCTAATAAAAAAGTTTATATCGGAGGATTTTGATTTGAATGACGCAAAATATCCTCTGAGTATATGCAGAACTTGCTATTTAACTCTTCTTGATTTTGAAAAAAAAATTTGTAATAGATCTATTATATGTCTCTTCTCGTGCTTGTTGGGTTTCCAGTTCAGCTTTGTACTCTTTCTCTTTCTCTTTCAAGTTGTGCTGCAACTCTTCTATTCTCATTTTGAGTTGAGCTACCACTCCGTTCTCGTTTTCTTCCTGGGCTCGTAGTTGTTCTTCCTCCATCGCAAACTTCCGCAACTTTTCCTATCGGGCTTTTCCTGCAGGTGAGTCTTGGCCTATGTAAATTTGATTCTTTACTTTACTTTTCTCTCTTCTCTTACTCTTTCAAGATAAATAATTTCCTGAATTTGAATTATTCATATTCCTCTTTATGGATATCCAATATTTTTAGACTATTTTACCTGCTGCCTCAGTATTTTCCTCGTACTGTTTCTTTCTTTCTGAGTCGCTCGGCTCTTTGTCACTCTTTTTTTTTTTTTTCCAGGTCTGGGAACAAGTTTAATTTTCTCATTTTATTTCTGAGGCACTTAACAAAATATTTTCAACCATTTTTAAACCGCACCGCGAGTTCAAAACAAGTTTGTCAAGAAAATCCGATGAATCTCTCGCTCACACCATATATGCAACACGCACCCCGGACTTGATACATAAATAGCTATTATTTGGACTTATTTTGAATTTCATATTCCTGTATTATAGGAGCTGAATACACGAGAAAATAATTGAAACAATTGATTTATCTATTAAAAACCAGTGCTTTTTATACTCAAGACACCCCAAATACCAGTGCCGTATCAATGGAATTTCATCCTCCTATCAAGATGGCACGTTCTTCATACACAATTTGAGATAGCACGTTCTTTAAGCACAATTTGAGATAGCACGTTTTTCGGGCATAATTTGAGATAGCACGTTCTTCCATACTGCCGTCGATTTGTCCTCCTGTCTAGGTCGTTTTGATTTATTTCGAAGAGGCTTGGAGTTGGACCCTCACTGGAGTTTAGATTCGGACTTCTTGGAAATCCTCGAGTCCTCTCGTCCTGGTCTTTTACCCCTCCAGCCGCTTCCAATACGCAGGACTTTCTACGCGGCAACCATAGAGTTCTTCACCTTGTTCCTGATCACTCTTCCTGTTCCTGGTTCCTGATCCTCCATTGAAGATCCGAAGAACATTTTACACTTATTACACTGTACACTTTTGGTTTGATTAGATTCACTATCTCCTCAAGGTTTTCTGTGGTTTACCTTGAGGCAGAGGGCGAATGCCGGATAGTATTTGGGGAAACTTTTAACTTCTTGAGCCACAGCTCCAATTCTCCCAAATAGAATACTTTGATTTACAACTTGTTGATCCATATGATGATTTGACACACTTACGAATCTAATCAAGAGACTCGGTAGAGTCTCGCGCCAAGTACATTAAAAAAAAATTCTTTTCAAGCGCGAGACTCAACAAGTCTATATACCCGAGAGGCAACTACCCTAACCTATAACGCGAACTAGTATCTTCGTTTTCTTTCACCTCACAACATACACGAATTAAAACTGATTTAATCTAGGATGTGGGCATGAAAAGCTTTCATTTGAGCCCTAGATCGATTAAATCGGTGTCCGGAGTACTGAGATATAATTAACTTCAGATTCTGATACCCCGTTTCCTCGTACAATGTTTCTCTTTAGTGTTCTTCAGACCAAGATTCACATTCAAACCATTCCCATGCAATCACTAGACGGGAAAATCCACACAAAAGTTGTAGAGTGACGTCAGTACGAGATAGTTCCGACGTAGATAGCGCCAGTATCGCAGACAGAAACCGTCTCCTACATAGACATAGAGCATGGACTGCGCATTCCCTATACAGCCTATGGTAACGCCGAAAGTGAGAGAGAAGGGTAACACACGCGGCCAAATCTGTCTCTTTCTATGCATTTGACGTTGTTGGTTAGAAAGAAACAGATTTGGCCGCGTGTATTGTAACGTATCGGCTTTTCTAGGATCTTGAGATCGTTGAGACAAGTCGATCGTCGGGTTCTTAAAGAATGAAATTTATTTGATTATCTGGAAAATAAGTAAATATGGACTCCTCGACACTGCGAGGTGGGGAAAAGGGAGGTTATGCCACACAAAAAGCCACCTACTGCAGATTTTTTTTATTATATTTGACAATACTACGCTATTCAAAACACAGATCAGGTCTTTCGACCGCCAAAGTGTATATTATATGCTCAACCGAAGGTTTCGCCGACCTCCACTGAACCGGGTGGTGTTCCAAGCCAGTGGTCCCTGCTATTGCGAAGTTAAGATAATCTAGCAGAACCAGGATCTTGATCCGAGCCTGCGTATCAGATCCAGAATCACAATAACTGGCCCTCGGATCCGAGTTGTTGCACTCGTACCGTACGCTTCTGTTGATTGTTTATCTGGTCCGCCTATGTTGGCTTGTGTGTTAGCTAGGAAAGGTTCTAACTACAGAAATGTCAGGCAAATCCGTTTAGTAGCATATGAAAATTATAATATGGTCAGATTGAAATATAAAGGTATTTATAAGAAAAGATACTAAATTCTAATCATCTTACTCCCTACACATTTCTCTAATGAGAGTTTTCAATTGTTAAATTAATTCGAGTTTGGCAACAATGCTGCTATAGCTAAAGTTCCTGTGTTGTCTATATCTGAGTCTAACTACTGCTTTAGTAATATTAGCTCTTGATAAATTTTATAAGTATTCGTTTTCGATAAATTTTATGATTCTAACGGGAAAATAATGATTCTAAGTTATTAGTCGGTCAACACGACCGATCTAATATGACAAATGAGTCGCACGGGTGCTTTACCTCAACTGCGCTGACGAGCTGGCTCGTCAGCCGTTTATATACTATTTGGCTGCCGCTTCTGACGTCATAAGCGGTAACACTGGACAACGCGCGTTTGTCCACTCCAAGATGATGTTATTGAACCAATCACAGCAGGCCCTAGGTATAGCCGGCTGGATACGTTACAGTATATGCTGTCTCTTTCTACCGACCGAGCGATTTTCGGCCCGAATGCGCAGTCCATGCTCTATGTCTATGGTCTCCTACAGTAGCAGACGCGTATTGTCATTTCATGTTTTTAAATCCCAATAATAAAGTAAATAAGAGAAATACGAGCAATGCTTAATACAAAATTTGAACGTACAAAAACTAGTGAATACCCACCGCAAGCCCCTCGGGTGCCAAAACCTTACGCCAAGTACATTAATGTGATAGTCACCAATAAAAATGTTTCGATGGGTTAATCTTAAATCCTACGATCTCGAGCTTTTGAGGTTATGCGAATCGGCTGATGTGTAAAATTCATGGTGATAAATAAAATAACAATTATAAACGGACAAGACTGTCAGATGAATATTAACTGATTTACGAATGCAATTATCAGAAGAAACGGTTTTTTCGGTTCAATTGTTTAGCAAGTTATCGCCTGAGGAAGTCTGACAAGAGAAAATCAAGAGAAAATGTTGAAGTAGAAAAATATGAGGATAGCATTATTCGATATAGGCAACGGCAAGGAGCCAGACCAATAAAGCCGAGTTCAAGCGTTGGATTGCAACGAATTTTACTTCAAGCTCCATGTTAAGCTCATCTCCGAAGGCTCGTCTGCTGAGACTCAAATTGTGAGTCAACGTTATACGTAGGATTCCGACGAGTCCTATAATCTAATTCCGTATCATCTAGTCAAAATGAGATTTTCAGTCAATGTTGTTTGTTGGACTCCGATAGGCTTTATTCTACACTCCACGTCAACGTAGTGCCTTGACCTTCGGTGGAGATAATTTTTTAATCCATAATGTATATTAATAATTTAATGTCAAATTTCAATAAATTTGTTACATTTTGGTATGCAACCTGTGTCTATATGTTCGACTCTATTAAGCTTTCTCCAAATTAAGATTAGTGCTATCACGACAAATGGAATGAAATTACTTATTTATGGATTATTTAATTTTGTAGCGGGTCGCCATATAAGACGAGAGGATGATGAGAGAAAACGCTTGGGTTGCAAAGTATCAGGATAGTGTTATTTGATACGAGAAACGGCAAAAGTCAGACGAAGAGAGCAGAATGCGGGTGTTTGACTTCATAAATTTCCATTTTATTCTCTACGCTAGTCTTGCATGAATAGGCTCAATTCTAAATATTTTGATACCTTCTGTTCAGACCCGAATTGGAAGTTGACGTTATGAGTACGGGACGCGTACATGTTCTTTTTGCAGAGGACCTAGTTGCATTAAAAAAAAAACTACCTACGAATTGCAATACATACATCTGATATTTATATATATTTAATCATGAGCAGCAACTATAACCCTGCGTGCAAGTAACTCCGCCATTGCCGTTCCCAGGCCCAGATGAAACAGGAGGAGGGCTGAACGCAGGGTTGGATGTTGTAGGTATAAAAAATTATCGTAGTGGAACAATTTGTAAACGCTATGAAAGTACATTACGCGTCACTCTACAAATTTGAGACTTGGGGAAAATTATGAGCACACGCGTGCTCGTTGCTGTTGACGTTCCTGCTTATCGAGGGACTTCGGGCGGTATGAAATAGCACAAAACAACCGAGCGAGCGTAGCGAGCGAGCACAATTATTAGGTGGTCAAGCAAAATTTTACAAAAAGTAGTGAAATCAACCCCAAAAAGCACCTTTGGGGCAAAAACCTTCCGCCAAGTCCATTAATGTGTAGATCACTCCACCAAAAAATAATCAAAGGTTGTGCTCGCTCACTCGATTGGTTGATGATTATCAACATACAAAAGCATTGAAATCAGATACAACTGCCAAGTACCTGTAGAATGATAAAAGTTTGGAATTGAAAAATTTGTTCAAACTAAATAACGTTGTACTCGTTCGCTCGCTGCGCTCGCTCACTCTATTGGCTTATGATTATGGGTTGAAAAAACAATTCGGATGAAGAGATTGAAGATGTTAACATTTATCTAAAAATATTCATAACAAAAAATAATTTAAAAAAAAATTTAAAAAAAAAATTTGGAGGTAGTGGTACTTGGGGGGCCTTTTGTAGAAAAAGAAATATAAAATATCGATCACGAACCATGTCAATGTCATCTGATAGATATTCAAACATTGGCCCGCCAACGTACCACGGACTCCAAATTTTTTTTTTTAATTTTTTTTAAATTATTTTTTCGTTATGAATATTTTTAGATAAATGTTGACATCTTCAATCTCTTCATCCGAATTGTTTTTTCAACCCATAATCATAACCCGAGTAGCACAGTTACATTACGTAGATGTTACAATGATGTCTCGGTCGAAAGATAGTAATGTTGCTGATAGGTCACAGTATGTTACAGCAACCTTCCAGCCTAGCTCACAGGAATATGCAAATGTCCGCCGATGTTACATTACCAATTAACGTTTCCGAAACGTCATAGAGTAATGTACATGGTAGGTTTACAATATTGGTCACGTTTCAGGTACATATCTGGAATATCACTTGAATACGTATTGTTATGTGTGCGTATAGTGTGTGTGAGCTTGTGCCTGTGCATCTATGCAGGCCATATGTATATATAGTCGGAGAGCTGACGACCAAAATGGTGAGATAATTTTATCGTCAATTTTGGTCGTCAGCTCTTAGACTAATACATATATCTCGAAAACGTCATTTGTCCAATTCCCAAAAAAATTTACACAAATTCTATGCTGAACAACGATGATTTCAACACTAAAACGATCCGTGGATTTTTATTTGTAACGGGATACCAATATTAAAATTAAAATCGTTCCAAAGGTTGGCTTGCACTGACATAAAACTCACATAAAAATTTATGAAATTGATTAACAGTGGTGTGAGACCCCAGACTGAGTTATTATTTGATGAAATCGCCCATGTACTCATTGTCGTATCGGCGTCAGATTATAACCACTACATATGAGTCAGTCCACGTCAAGCGGGACACCTTTTTGACCTCATGTTCTTGAAAATCGTCGTAATTTTTTTTACATATTCTCTGGGTAAAATGAATGAATGAAACATTTTTTTTTTTTTTTTTAACTCGAAGGGCTTAGAAGCTACAAGGGGTTGAATTTTCGAAAAAAACACCAAAAATCGGAATCGCGCTCTTCGTTAGACGTTAATATCTCCGGTTCCCTTAGTCGTACAGACATCGGCAAAAACTCATTTTAAAGCTCTTGAATCGCACTTTCACGCTATTAATTTTAAGTTCATCGAATTAATAATTTTCCATTTGTTATAAACAATTATATTGTTTAAACGTGATTTTCGAGATGATTACACCTTTTGAAAATTCTAAAAAAAATACGAGCGTGTTCCTTGATTCATTCTCTACGAAATCTGTAAGTTTCAAAATGGAACTCCGATGGAAACTATATTTAAAAAGCGATTGATCCGTGCGGGACGTCGCGCGCGGCTGCCTACGCGGGCGCGCCGTGACCGAGGCTTGTTCGCTTTACTTGCAAGGAATACAGAGGGGCTGTTATACGTTTGAATTCATCAAATCCATTAATTCACGGAATTATTTATTCTATTTCATACTGTATATTCGACTTGAAACAACAAAAATACAAATATAGAAATAAAACGCTTAACTAAAATCTTGAAACATATCACAAATTCGAAACTTCGAAAAATAAATGGTAAATATAAAGTACTTTTTGATTCCATCAAATGGAATACGTCACATCATCATTCAATTAATTACGTACTGACTTAATCAACTAAAAACTACTATATTACAAATTTTAGAACTATATTATAGACATAAATAAAATCTTAAAGTGAGCCGCAAATTTTAATTTCTACTAATAGTTAATTTACTTGGAAACCAATGCTTCTACTGACTTCTGTGCATTCGAATATCTTTTGGCAACAATTTTTTTTTTTGAAATAGGCTTTATACAATGGAATGTCAATGTTCCACGTACTAATTTCGCTTTCTCAAATCGAGCTTGTAATGCAACAGCTTCTTTTTTATAATCCTCATTTGTGAAAAAATCCACGTGGATATTTTTGATATTCTCATTATTCTTTGCCCATAAAAAAAATTTTCGAGGAGTATTTATCGGTTCTTGTGATGGTTCCAGACTGCTTTTCGCGGCCAATCTTTTGAGGGCATCCCCAATGCCATCACAAGGCCCTTTCCCGTGCGAAGTAGCAAAGAAGTTCCATTCTGCACTAACTCCAAAGTCTTCTTCGTGAAGACATACGTTCAAAAATTTTTTTTTATTGTTATACTGTGCGCTGGCTCCATCAGAAAAGTAGATGATTTTATTAACTTCACGTATTTCACGCTCTAGAAACTCCACAAATTTTCGTTGAAAAAGATGGACCGCGATAGTATCGTGCTTGAGGCATTCGGAAACTGCAATATAATTCTTGTGCTTAAGTATTCCGTCTTCAGTATAGTAGGCAACGAAAGGATGTATCGTCACTTGATCGTTGTTCCAGTGTACACCCTGAATCGCGTCTTGAATAACAAACGCATAGTTTTCTGCAAAATCGCAGACTACTAAACATTCTCCCGGTTCCAATTGTTCTTTTTTTTCCGAAAAATAAGCAGATTGCTGCTGAGCAATGAATGCATGGGTCACCAGCGATTCCAGTTGTGTTCGAAGTTTTCCCAAGAAATCTTCCACGGATGCCTGGTTAGTTTCGAGATTTGTTCTATCCACCGAGACCCATTGTCGGAACATCACGACATCAATTAATTCTTCCTCGAATAATTCTTCTAACTGGTTCACTATATTTTCGGTGCCTGGACAACTTATACACTGCCTTAAATGACATTTGTCTTCGGGTGGGTCACACATCATTCGTTTCAAACAATCTTTGTAATTATTCAATGGCTGCGGTGTTTCTGCTGTCAATCGTGCTTTTTTTGCACCATCTAATAATAATTTGACATTTTCGTGAATCGCGCATACACAAACTGAATGAGTCCCACTGGCTCCAGGAAGTACACAGTGTTTTGGTCTTAGCTCACAAAACTTCGAAAAGCCAATGTTCAAATCAGGGTACTTTTCCTTGAAGGTGCGGTATGTCTCTTTCAAATTAGTCAGTATCAGTCGCTTTTGTTTCTGTGTTTTCTGATCATTTTCTCTAACTGTAACATAATTTTTCTTGACACATGCACCCAAAGTCCTCCTTTGCGCATCGTCTACGCGCACCCAAAGCAGACTTTTAGCGTACCGGTGTGCAAAATATTTTGCGCACCGCTATGCGGTGCGCAAAGGGATTTTGCACACTAGTACGCTAAAACCGGCTTGGGTGCACGCAGACGGCACACAAACGAGAACCTTGCGTTGCATGTATCGAGAAAAATAGTGTTCGAGATACGCGAGGCCAAACTCGTTTCTTGCTCACCACTCGTCTGAAGGCAGCACGAAGCCGAGGCTTCGCCTCGGCTTCGTGCTGCCTTCAGACTCGCGGTCCGCAAAACGCTCGTTTGGCCTCTTGTATCGAAATATACTATTTTTTACCCGCCATCACACGACTCATGAGGTCAGATGTATAAAAATCAACTACACAGTTCACTGTATCTTGGCTCAAGTTTTTACCAGTCTTTGCGTTAGGGGTGGATAAAATTCCGTGTTCCTCTGCTGTTTTTTTGGCTACGGCAATCATCCGATTCGAAACATCGAAGTTTTCATGAATTTTGAGGAACGACCAATTTTGAAATATTGTCAAGATTTGAATCTTCTTATTTCGGTCATTTGTATGATGAAACTCTTCCTTTAACTTGGCAAGTATTTCACATTTTGTTGTACCTTCTGATTCTGCTTCAATTTCCCCTTCATTATGAAAGACCGTCGAAGCTAGTGTTCTGCGCAATTGTTCCAACTTTTCACGAGGATACTTCCTCTGCTTTAACTTTTTTTGTATGATGGGTGAGGATCCGAGTCTAATCAAACTCTCATTCAATTTCAAAATATCCACAGATTTTTTACTTGGCGATGAATTCCCCTCGCTCGACGATTCGAGTACTGCACTGGTACTGGGTCCTGGATCCTCACTTCTCACAGACGAACTGTCACTGGTTTCAGCGTTTTCGGGCATTCTTGCAAGTTTCAACCGACAGTAGTCACAAATTTTCATATTCCTGGACATCTGTACATTTTTGATATTCAACTTCCGTAGCATCGTCGGAAGTACACGTCTCAAATTTTTAGGGTGGTTCTTTCCGTGCTTTTCTAAATTGAACGGATTGAAGCAATAGTCAAACCTATTCTGTTTTGGTGCCATAATAATTATTAATAATTCGATTTTGATACACTTCAAAAACCCAAAATACCCTTCAGTCGTTTGAAACTACGTGAACAGAGAATTGATGTGGCTTTAGTAAACGTCAAGACTGTACTGAAATAGTCGAATACTAAAATACATTTATATATTCTAGGGAGGCCACGGAAGGGTGAAAAGAGGGGATTTTCAATACCTAAGGGTCGGCACACAGGTGTTCAGACAATTAGTATTTTTATTGCATTACGCGGAATTCATACCTAAGTTCAATTCCAAGTATGTAACGGCGCGCGAACAGAGTCTTGCCGCGCCAATGCTCGTGGCCGCGCCAGCGTGCGATGTCACGCTCGAATCAATCGCTTTTTAAATATAGTTTCCATCGGAGTTCCATTTTGAAACTTACAGATTTCGTAGAGAATGAATCAAGGAACACGCTCGTATTTTTTTAGAATTTTCAAAAGGTGTAATCATCTCGAAAATCACGTTTGAAAAATATAATTGTTTATAACAAATAGAAAATTATTAATTCGATGAACTTAAAATTAATAGCGTGAAAGTGCGATCCAAGAGCTTTAAAATGAGTTTTTGCCGATGTCTGTACGACCAAGGGAACCGGAGATATTAACGTCTAACGAAGAGCGCGATTCCGATTTTTGGTGTTTTTTTCGAAAATTCAACCCCTTGTAGCTTCTAAGCCCTTCGAGTTAAAAAAAAAAAAAAAAATGTTTCATGCATTCATTTTACCCAGAGAATATGTAAAAAAAATTACAAGAGAATCGTAAAACATCGAGGAATATTTTTGGCCAAATCCGTCCCGCTTGACGTGGACTGACTCATATACAGCTTGATTTTACTGTATAATTATCAAATTATATATAATGAAGGAATATTGGTAATAGATTCAACTGAACATGATTTTGATGTTATGAAACAGTCGCAGGGGCATACTCGCTGGTCTTCGTCCAGGTATGCGAAAAATAACAATCCAAAAATTGATATTGTAGATTTCAATATAAATACTGAACTTTTGACACCAGAAAACACGATATAACACACAATTCACTTCACGATCAACGGCAATGATCGCCAGCGGGATTTCAGCGCACATCATACTGTAGGCACATGTAGACATTTACAGTATATATATCATAACACATAAATAGGGTCACGTGATTCGAGGTTTCAGAAGAATCTATATGGAACATTGCAGGAAGGTTGTAAAAAATGTATGTTCGTCGAAGATTCCTGGAACCTTCCTGATATGAATTTTTGGAAACACCTCTAGTGAGTCACAAATTGAATATCACTGGAACATCGCAAGTGAAATGTTACCCAGAAAATACATTGTAAGGCACCTGCAACGTTCCCGAAACTTCATGTGCTACGCGGGAAGCCAATAGAGTGAGCGAGCGCAGCGAGCGAACGAGTACAACGTTATGTAGTTTGAACAAATCTTCCAATTCCAAACTTTTATTATTCTACAGGTACTTGGCAGTTGTATCTGATTTCAATGCTTTTCTATGTTGATAATCATCAACCAATCGAGTGAGCGAGCACAGCGAGCGAACCAGCACAACCTTTGATTATTTTTTGGTGGAGTGATCACTGATACAGAACCATTACGTTTCGGAAATATTTCCAGATTATCGAAAATGTGATATTGCAGTTGTCATATTCCGTAAATATTTCAGAAATATCGAAAATGTTGTATTGCAATTAACATATTTCAGAAACGTTTCAAAAGTCACGAAAATGATACATTACAGTCATCATATTCAGAAATTCTTCCGAAATGTTGAAAATGTTATATTGCAATTTACATCTTTCTGAAATATTGAGGAAATATTGAATATGTTATGCATCACTTTACCTACGTTCGCAATATTTCCGACGTATTGAAAATGTTATATCGATGCTCTCGGTAGAAAAGTGTCTAACTCCACTTTTTTTCAAAATGCATTTTTTTGTACGTCATGTTGAGAAATATCATTCTTCATACGTTTTTTGGCTTTCCTGAAAAATTTACAAAAATGGAGTTAGACAATTTGCTAATTAGAACGTCGATATTGCAATTTACACATTTCTGAAATATTTGTGAAGTATTGAATATGTCATATATCACTTAGCGTATTCTCAAAATATTTCCGACATATTTAAAATGTTATATTGCAATTCACATCCTTCTGAAATATTTAGGAAATATTGAATACGTATATATCACTTTACGTATTTTCGAAATATTTCCGCCTTATTGAAAATGTTACATTGCAACTTACATCTTTCTGAAATATTTGTGAAATATTGAATATGTTATATATCACTTCAGGTATTTTCGAAATATTTTGGACATGTTGGAAATGTTATATCGCAATTCACACGTTTCGGAAACATTTTGGAAGTATTGAATATGTTATTTATCACTTTACGTATTTTCACAATATTTTCGACATGTTGGAAATGTTATATTGCAACTTACATCTTTCTGAAATATTAAATATGTTATATATCATTTTACGTATTTTCGAAATATTTCTGACATATTAAAAATGTTATATTGCAATAAACACCTTTCTGAAATATTTCAGAAATATTGGAAATGTTATATTGCAATTGAAATATTTCCAAACATTACAGGAATATTGCCGGAATATGTTATGGATCTGAAACGTTGTTATGTATTTGAAATATTTCTGAAATATTTCGTGCCATATGGGTAGTCTCGCGACATTAGCAGTTAAAAGGTTGGAGGGCGCGCAATGGTACGTTGGTCGGCTATTCAGCGGTTTTTACTCGGCAACTTTTGATTAGGGCACTGGCTGTGCATATAGGTGCGCCAGCCAAATATTTCCATAACTAATCGAACTGTCGATCGTGGCAACGTCGCTACAGGTTTCGATTGTGTATCGTCTGTGTGAGTCCGACATACATAACCACAATATTATTCCGTACCAAGTGTGTTCAATAAAATGAATAAATAATGGAGAGTGCAAAAAATAATCAATTACGACGAAACGGACGATTCGTCAAAAGATAGCAATTGGAAAAGCAATTACGATTTGCCGAGATGCGATCGAAGTCCACGAAAAGTGACGCAACGGATAAAATATCAAATTATCAATGTTCTGGGAGCCTATTTTCGTTTGAGTCGTGTTCCAAACAGTACTCAGTGTGGTGCTGCACCAGAATTCGTTATTTTTCGCTAGCACCCGACTGTGTCATGTGCAGAACCGTAACCAGTCTGGTTAAAATCTTTCCGTGCAGTAAATACTGCGCTGCTCTCTCCACGTTTGACAATCCGTCTAACTTTAAAAATATGCTGGACCGCGTTTTTGATAGCAAAACTATCGATACGCATGTAATAGCTCATTCGCTTCATTATTACTGTGAACTGAAATGTAAAATACCGATATCAATTAATGAATTGATCATTGAATTAATTATTTCATCATTTGATATTATTCTTCCGCTTGCGGTGTGGCACGTTTGACGGTACATAACGCTCTTATGGCCAGACCACAATCAACCGTCTCGTAACGTACCGTAGAACGGGCGCACGCGCCATAGGAATATAGCTACATGTGCCCCGACAGTATCATTGTTGTAATTGCTATTGCTATTGCGCGTGCGCCCGTTTACGGTATGGTACAGTACGGTTGATTGTGGACTGGCCATTATGCTTTTTGATTTTCATGTAAGTTGAAGTTCCAGATGCCGTAAGCATAATGCAGCAGCATAGCGCATGCGCTGTCGCAAAAGTACAGAGTTCTGTGCGCATGCTCTATGCTTCTGCATTCTGCCTATGGCTTCTGCAGTTTTAGGTGCTTCGGCCTATAGACTGACCGGATTCCACAGAACATCTCTATACAAGTGAAGTATTATGATTTTGTGGGAGAGTTTTTCAGGTACGTCGGTGACCGCCGAGATAACTGAAGATAATTAAAGAAAAAAAAAAAAGGATTATGATTCTAGTAGAAAAAGTAAAATTCATTCACCGCCACAAAACACCAACGGCAACTTCAGACTGGGGTGGATACCCACCCCAGTGGTTTTTCAAAACAGTTTAGAGGTAGAAGATTCTTGAACGTTCAAAAATCTCTAGTGGTCAGCTGAATATCATGAACAATTGGTGTCTCATCAAAAAATGTTTTATACAAAAGTCGTTTGGTTTTTCAAGTAGAATCAAATAACCTCATAAAAAATACATGCTTTCATTTAAAAAAGTGGAGTTGACCTTGATGTAGCTTCAGCGCCTCCACCGAAAAAAAAATAGGATGGTCCAGTATGACGGCCTTCTCGAACAATACAACTTCCATTTGAAACATTTTTGGATATCATCAATAGTTTAAATGCTATTGCTCTGTAACACTTTAAATGCCCCACCCTGTATAGACGATCCAGAATGAATCGAGTGACGATTAACCCTAGAACGCATGTACGGGGTAGAAATCTACCCCAGTGGACTTTCAAACTGCGAATTGAATTACGTTTAGTTATTCAAATCAATTTTCCACCAACTAAACTTCGATGAAATTGAATTTACTTTCCACCATTCTCTTCTTTATGAAGAAACGAAGAGATTCGTGTACTTGCGAGTCCCATTATAGCTCTAGAAACGATTTTATGAACAAGAAACGCATGGGGTAGATATTTACCCCAGTCATGAGTTAGAAGGTGGAAAAAAAGATACATGAGTTCTAGGGTTAATATGGAATTCACAAATTAGTAAAAATTTCAAACAGTAGTCAAAAAGGGTCTTGTTTTGAGATGGATAAAATTCTTTAACCCATTTTCTTTCCAACAGATCACCTAATGATTTTTCGAATACTATATAATTCTTTTCTCTTTCGAGACTATATATTTTTCGGATGAAGCATGGAAACATGAGAAAATCACACACCCAATTTACTGTTTGGCGAATGATGGTTCGTGATGTGTGAGCTCTTCCAGCTTAACTTATTTGCACCGCCTTGTGAATTGGGGCTAGCAGCTCAGAATAGAATTCAAGAGCGTAACCAATGTACGTTAATGAAAACTAAGAAAATAACTCGCTAAATCGCTTAGCGTCTGTTACTAGATGTTGTGTAAAGGTAAGAACGTAATACATATGGGGCATTCCAACTCAACTCAACCAACTATCGACACTCATGTCTTCGTATTTTCGTCGAAAAAACATACAGTAGAACCTCGATTATCCGAACCTCTGTCATCCGAACCCTCTATTAACCGAACCTCAACTCGTTGTTTTTTTTTCATCTTCATGCGTGCGTTTTTCGCGTTTTATTACATAATATTTATCTATTTGAACGACGGCACGAAATTTAGAAATTTATATGCACGTCGAAGGACTGCGCGCAATTACAATGTTGCAAACAAAGCGTTTGGTTAAACGTGTTCAAGCTTGATTCGCCTGTCAGGGCATTAGTGAGCTCGCATATTCATTCTTACCGGTAGTCTTTATTTAACTCCAGGCAAACTCACATTGTGTAATATTACTGTTCCATTACCCGAATTTTCGATTATCTGAACTAGGCCCGGTCCCAATTGGTTCGGATAATCCAGGTTCTACTGTATGTTGAAGTTCGAGTAGAAAGACAATGTTTTTGTGATTTAGACGTCTTGCATCCAATTTTTGACGGTCACAGATTTTTTAATAAATGTAGGCGGCGAATAATTCAATTTTTCATCAAATGTAAATATAGAATCTTACAGGAAAATGTTATATATACACGCAGAGAAACTCGAGTGAACTAACCTCCCGAAAAGCGTAGCGCCACTCTCCTAGAATTCAGCGCGCTCACTTTCTTTTTTTGGGAGACTCAGTCACCCGAACGGAAGGTGAACGATTGTCTCGCGCAAATAAAGAAAGCCGTTTGCCCGATGCTTCGGGAGACTCAGTCACCCTACACGAGCCGCTCAGCTTACCTGGAAAGTAAATTCTCTTTCCTTAAGCGTGGTGGCGCTAGTCTACCACGATAAAGTTAAGCTATATGACCTCTCGGTAGAGTCAGTCCCCCGATTGTCTCGCGCAAATAAAGAAAGCCGTTTGCCCGATGCTTCGGGAGACTCAGTCACCCTACACGAGCCGCTCAGCTTACCTGGAAAGTAAATTCTCTTTCCTTAAGCGTGGTGGCGCTAGTCTACCACGATAAAGTTAAGCTATATGACCTCTCGGTAGAGTCAGTCCCCCGAGTTTCTCTGCGTGTACCAAACAACCCTTATCCTACCAATTTTAACTGAGATTAATTACAGAATTTTTGAATCATTCTTCGACCCAGTTTTGGTCGATAAACGTCCAAAATCTCGACTTTCTCAAATGTCGCCATGACCGATTAATATAAATTTTTTATACAAAATACTGCATCAAAGAATAAAATTTTCAAGACCTTAACCCAGATGCCTGGACTGCTGGTTCCAGAGATATGAATTTTACGAAAACCGAAATTGATTAAATCAATTGAAAACGCATAAGGGGCGGATTGGAAGAATATTTAAACTGCTGTATTAGCTATATATAGAATATTGTTATCGCAATTAAGCTTTTGGGGATATATTTGACTGAAAATAGATGTTCCATTCAATAAGGTGATTAGGTGAACAGTCGAACATTTACTTGTCAATTCAGTCATATGGATAACTTACATTCATTGTATAAATCATTGGACAAAGTGTTACTATTGAACTAATATAATCATATTTTTATAGTTAGTCGCAGGTATACAGGTTGATTCAGAATTCGCGACGAATCTTTTGAGAAATCAATCCTTGTCAACATTGGGAGTGAAAGTTCCTCAGTCATTTTTCCGAAAAATGATTTTTTTTCCTTGGAACCATAACACAATTTTTTAACATCTTTCGTATGCACCAAATGAGAAACTTTCGCCGAGAAATCTCTCTAATATCGGGAAAAAAAAATCATTGGCATCATTTGTGATTCTTTAGAATTGACGAATGATATGAGAAAAAAAATTGTTGAAGAAAAATCGTCTGCCATGAGCCATATCATCCACACAAAAAACGACCCTACAAAACGAGTCATCGTTAAAGGCCTAGCACATCACGCAAGTAGGGATGAGGATCTCTTATTCGAGCTAGCGACGCTGTGGAAAACAAAACCGATCAAAATAATACCGTTTGCTAACAACAACACCATACTGTTCGTGCTGCTTGAGAAAGACGCAAACCTTTCGGAAATCTACAAAACAAAAGAAATCCTCAAGGTGTGCGTCACGGTCGAAAAATACAGATCCAAGGAACCCCGATCACCATGAAGCTGAAGCTAGCAGCCAGAGTTAGCAGCCAGAACTGGAAAGCCAGGGACGAATAGGGGTACCGGGGCCCCGGGTCTTGGAAATCGTTTGATTTCTATCAAATGTTTCCTGCTGAGAGTTTTAACAGAGAAATCATGGAATAGGTCAATCAGCGCATATAAATAACAATCAAAGACGCGATATCTGATGAATAATAACTAAGGGGGTATCCAGATCTGCTGCAGTGATTCTTGAATGCATGCATGCACCAAGCGCATTCATGATTTGTACGAAGATGGTATTTTTAGGAAAATTGTCAATATTACACAACGTGTGAGTTGTATAAATTAATTGTTTTTCCCTTTCAATAATTTTGTTAATGAACAATTGACAGCAAGACGAACACGCATGTACGGAAAAATATGAAAAAAATCACAGAAGTTGTACTTCGAACCCAGAAAACGATCCCGTAAAATCTTTAGCGTTGCACGACTTGGTTCATTTGTTGTTAATTTTTTAATTAAACAAATGACAGCGAGATGAACACGCATGCTGGGAAAAATATGAAAAAAATCACAGACGTTGTAGTTCGAACCCAGAAAACCATCCCGTGAAAACTTTGGCGTTGCACGTCTTAATTGTTGAGTTAAAAATTAATAAACAATTAGCAGCCACGGATCACGCATGCTCGGAAAAATATAAAAAAAATCACAGGAGTTGTACTTCGAACCCAGAAAACCATCCCGTGAAAACTTTGGCGTTGCACGTCTTAATTGTTGAGTTAAAAATTAATAAACAATTAGCAGCCGGTAGCAGCCACGGATCACGCATGCTCGGAAAAATATGAAAAAAAATCACAAAAGTTGAACTTCGAACCCAGAAAACGTTTCCGTAAAAACTTTGGCGTTGCACGGCTTAGTTTATTTGTTGTTAATTTTTTCATTGAACAAATGACAGCGAGACGAACACGCATGCTCGGAAAAATATAAAAAAAATCACAGAAGTTGTACTTCGAACCCAGAAAACGATCCCGTAAAATCTTTAGCGTTGCACGACTTGGCTAATTTGTTGTTAATTTTTTAATTGAACAAATGACAGCGAGACGAACACGCATGCTCGGAAAAATATGAAAAAAATCACAGACGTTGTAGTTCGAACCCAGAAAACCATCCCGTGAAAACTTTGGCGTTGCACGTCTTAATTGTTGAGTTAAAAATTAATAAACAATTAGCAGCCACGGATCACGCATGCGCGGAAAAATATAAAAAAAATCACAGGAGTTGTACTTCGAACCCAGAAAACCATCCCGTGAAAACTTTGGCGTTGCACGTCTTAATTGTTGTGTTAAAAATTAATAAACAATTAGCAGCCGGTAGCAGCCACGGATCACGCATGCTCGGAAAAATATGAAAAAAAATCACAAAAGTTGAACTTCGAACCCAGAAAACGATCCCGCAAAAACTTTGGCGTTGCACGGCTTAGTTTATTTGTTGTTAATTTTTTCATTGAACAAATGACAGCGAGACGAACACGCATGCTCGGAAAAATATAAAAAAAATCACAGAAGTTGTACTTCGAACCCAGAAAACGATCCCGTAAAATCTTTAGCGTTGCACGACTTGGCTAATTTGTTGTTAATTTTTTAATTGAACAAATGACAGCGAGACGAACACGCATGCTCGGAAAAATATGAAAAAAATCACAGACGTTGTAGTTCGAACCCAGAAAACCATCCCGTGAAAACTTTGGCGTTGCACGTCTTAATTGTTGAGTTAAAAATTAATAAACAATTAGCAGCCGGTAGCAGCCACGGATCACGCATGCTCGGAAAAATATAAAAAAAATCACAGGAGTTGTACTTCGAACCCAGAAAACCATCCCGTGAAAACTTTGGCGTCGCACGTCTTAATTGTTGAGTTAAAAATTAATAAACAATTAGCAGCCGGTAGCAGCCACGGATCACGCATGCTCGGAAAAATATGAATAAAATCACAGAAGTTGTACTTCGAACGCAGAGAACGATCCCGTAAAAATTTTGGCGTTGCACGGCTTGGTTCATTTGTTGTTAATTTTTTCATTAAACAAATGACTGCGAGACGAACACGCATGCTCGGAAAAATTCGACAAGAATAACAGCCGGTTATTTAAGCCTATCGCAGACGGGAATGGCTCATACTCCGCTCTCAGTCGAATCCAGAACCACGAACGAGGACGCGGCGGAGATAGGTTCCGTTTTTTTTTTTTTTTTTTTTTCTGTTTTTTTTTCGTATTTTTTTGTATATTTTTCCTTTTCTTTTTCTTCTTCATATAATCTTTCAAATCCTATTATATAATTCTTACATTTTCGTTTAAATGATTTTTTTCTTCTTATTCCATAATTTATTGATTCTTCCGAATATTTTCTTTACTGCCTCTGTAACTGATTAATAGGTACGTTATTTTGTATACATATATTATATATTATCATACCTGTTCAATTAGCACGTTATTTTTTTATGTTATCACAGTAGCTTCAGTTTTTCGGAATGTCATGTTGTACGTCGAATAATAGAATTTTGGGTAATAAGAATCTTATGGGTAATGTTACTTGAGGGGACCAGTACAGCTTGAATTTTCGAAAAAATTGGTTTTTCGTTTTTTGCAGTTTATGTTACCTAAAGATCTTCTACGTCTGTGAAAAAATCGAGTTTGACGAAATCGTCACGGTTTAGAAGTTACGGTCAAAAGTTCGTTATTTGGCTATCGCGATTTGGCGCAAGTGGCGCTGGCGCTTGATTTCGATATTGATCACATGGTGTATGATCGCCATTACTTGTGCAATACTTTTCGAGGTTGCGTGAGCGTCTGCTCGATTTCCAGTGTTTCAGAATTGAAATAAATAAATAAAAACAGTACTTTTCAGTACTAAATAATTATAAATTTACCTAATATCTATAGCGCGTAATCGTTGTACGGGTGTTGTGACTTGGTGCTTCGAAAACTATAACCTAAAAGTAAGTATTCAATCAAAATAGTAATATCTACACTAAGCTTCTGCCGAACTGTGTGTGCGGTCGAAGTTTTTTTGCTTTTTGTTCACAGATTTTTTGATAAAACAGAAAGGAAATATATAAAATATATCCAATATATTCAATATGAAAAGAAGAGAGAGGAGTTCTGGTGTTGGCACAAAAGGATGCATTGGCCGGTCAAAGAAGAGGGCGAAAACATTTCCGCAGAAGCAAACAGCGGCTGATGGACAGAGCACTCATGTTTCAACTGCTTCGGATAGAAAAATCAGTGGCGACTACGAGGCTAGCGATTCTGCTGGCTATAGGCTGTTTCACGTGAAACACTATTCCGTGCTCTGCGGGAGCATTTATCTTGCAAGACATGTGGTGGGTCGATAGTTATGACTGAAGTTAGCTTGAGAGGACTGGGTGGAACATACGGTATCTCTTGTGAAAATTGTGTCCAGCTAAAAATCTTCAAAAGTAGCCCTATGATTGATGATACACGAAGCGCGTATGAAATCAATAGGCGATCCATACTAGCGATGCGTTGTATTGGGCAAGGCAATGAGTCTGCGGAGGATGCAGCAGGGCCCTCATATGCTGCTGGAGCTTTTTAAAGAAGTGAGTAAGAGAAAGAAGCATGTATGGAACAAAAAAATACATGGGAAAAAAAAGTTCTGAGAAAATAGTTTGCAGAAAAGAAAAAGGAAAAATTAAATTTCCAATAAAAAAAAAAATTCTTTTTGAAAATTGAAAATTAAAAAACAAAAAATTTCATTCAACTTTGGTACAACAAACTTTTTAATGTATGAGCCTCCGGAGGAGTATATACCAATTTTTCTGCAAAAACTTCAAACTCGTTTATCTCAGAACTATGTTTTTGGAGCTGTGTCGTAAGGTTTTAGGAGCACCGTTGCTCCGATTGGGGTCTTTGACGGCTCATTTTGTTCGGGCGACAAATCCTCATGATATGAACGAGGGAATTTTTGAATGTGTCTATTTTGGCCAAGTTATTTGCAAATTAGTGGCTCAAATTTTGGAAATTTTAGATAAATGACTGTAAGTTTTCACATGTGTTTTTCTTTTCAGATCCCCGCGTTCATAAGATGTGGAACTCCTGTCTGAAGAAGTTGAGACGTCGAAACACTGGATTGGATCAACGGTGTGCCTGAAACCTTACGACACAGTTTTTTGCAGAAATATTCTTTTTGATGTAAAATAAACTTTGGTTGACAAATAAAGTGATTCTGGAGTACTTGAAATATCTTAAACCAAGCTGTACTGGTCCCCTTAATCGAAAAATTCGAATATGGTCTCATTGAGTTCTCGAATAAACCTACAGAGATAAAAATCAATAGCCTCAAAGATAGTAAACTGCAATTCAATATGTCTGCCGCGGAAATGTTGTGTTTTGTACGATATTTTGGTCTAATGATTGGTCATTTGATACCTGCATATGACGAACATTATCAAATTTATAAGTACCTGCGACAGATAGTAGATATTATAACAGCGCCTAGAATAACTGAAAATTGCGCGACCTATTTAGAAACTCTGATTGAAAAACATAATTTACTTTACATAAAGTTATTTGGATACTTGAAGCCGAAATACCACTATCTTATACACTATCCACGAATATTACTGGAAAATGGTCCTTTTATGCATTTTTGGGGTATGAGGTATGAGGCTCGACACAGAGGATTAAAAGCCAACACACATGCAACGTTTAATACTAAAAATCTACTTGTAACTATTGCGCCGAAACAAGTTCTGAAAACGTGTCATACGAATAATTCTTTCATTTGTGATAAGCGACCTAGGTTTAGTTCAAAAATCCCTGCTTGCGGTGATATTCAATCCATTTTTTGTAACGATGCGAAGAATTATAATTGTTATCGAGAAGTTGATATTTATAACATATCAAGAGACTCGGTAGAGTCTCGCGCCAAGTACATTAAAAAAATTTTTTTTTCAAGCGCGAGACTCAACGAGTCTATATACCCGAGAGGCAACTACCCTAACCTATAACGCGAACTAGTATCTTCGTTTTCTTTCACCTCACAACATACACGAATTAAAACTGATTTAATCTAGGATGTGGGCATGAAAAGCTTTCATTTGAGCCCTAGATCGATTAAATCGGTGTCCGGAGTACTGAGATATGATTAACTTCAGATTCTGATACCCCGTTTCCTCGTACAATATTTGTCTTTCGTCTTCTTCAGACCAAGATTCAGCCAATTCAAACCATTCCCATATAAAATCGCTAGACGGGAAACCACACAAAAGTTGTATAGAGTGACGTCAGTACGAGATAGTTACGACGTAGATAGCGCCAGTATCGCAGACAGAAACCGTCTCCGACATAGACATAGAGCATGGACTGCGCATTCCCTATACAGCCTATGGTAACGCCGAAAGTGAGAGAGAAGGGTAACACACGCGGCCAAATCTGTCTCTTTCTATGCATTTGACGTTGTTGGTTAGAAAGAAACAGATTTGGCCGCGTGTATATGCTGTCTCTTTCTACCGACCGAGCGATTTTCGGCCCGAATGCGCAGTTCATGCTCTATGTCTATGGTCTCCTACACTAGCAGACGCGTATTGTCATTTCATGTTTTTAAATCCCAATAATAAAGGAAATAAGAGAAATACGAGCAATGCTTAATACAAAATTTGAACGTACAAAAACTAGTGAATACCGAGTGTAGAAGTGTAGGAGTGTAGAATAAAGCCTATCGGAGTCCAACAAACAACATTGACTGAAAATCTCATTTTGACTAGATGATACGGAATTAGATTATAGGACTCGTCGGAATCCTACGTATAACGTTGACTCACAATTTGAGTCTCAGCAGACGAGCCTTCGGAGATGAGCTTAACATGGAGCTTGAAGTAAAATTCGTTGCAATCCAACGCTTGAACTCGGCTTTATTGGTCTGGCTCCTTGCCGTTGCCTATATCGAATAATGCTATCCTCATATTTTTCTACTTCAACATTTTCTCTTGATTTTCTCTTGTCAGACTTCCTCAGGCGATAACTTTCTAAATAATTGAACCGAAAAAACCGTTTCTTCTGATAATTGCATTCATAAATCAGTTAATATTCATCTGACAGTCTTGTCCGTTTATAATTGTTATTTTATTCATCACCATGAATTTTACACGTCAGCCGATTCGCATAACCTCAAAAGCTCGAGATCGTAGGATTTAAGATTAACCCATCGAAACATTTTTATAGACCGGGAGCCCATAACACTTTTTTTATGTATCATAACCTACCGCTCATATACATCTTAAGTTTCATAAATCTGTATCCCACATCACGAAAATATCATCGCCGAACAAAATCCGTGGTTACAATAGGTTTTTCACGCGCGATCAAATTGTTTAAAAAACTCAGGTTTTGGAATCATTACCTACCGTTCGGCATATGTCGCAAATTACTGTTTTTGAAAAAAAAGTTCGGGCGGACGGCAGTGCCGAACGTGTAGGATGGTTATGGAAGCCACTATTACCCTATGTTTTTGTAAAAAAAATTGTTTAAAAAAATAATTATAACCTACTGTTCGGCATTTCGTGAATATCACCAATTATTCACTGAAATTGAAAGCAATACGGTCGCCGAACATTTTGGTTGGCTAGGGGCCTAGCTACACCCACGCACTTCCGTTTTCCCGTGTCTATATCTGTGACATCATAGCCTACTGTTCCGCTTTGATTTTATAACATATATGGAATGGAATGGAAGTATAAAATTTACATGCCGAACAAATAATATGGCTACGCTAGATGTAAAAACATCTGCAAATTGCAGATCTTATGTCTAAAAAATATAATTACAACCTACCGTTCGGCGTCTATTTCATTGCACGCATACTCATTGATGATACGCAATTTGTTAGTTTATATGATAAAATAATAGCTACATGTTGGGAATCATCGAAAAACATCATCAAAGTTACAGCGCCACTGTGCGCCACTGATACCCACGCCACTGCAGCGTCCTTCTCAGGCTTCTCGTCAGTCGCGTGCGTTACGATGCAGGAGTCGGACGGTGATGATGTTGAGAAGTCAAGTCCAAACAATCCAAATGCATGTTTTTTATGCAACAAAGGCTCCACATTGTTTAATAGTGTAAAGCGTTTTGACCATAAAAAATTAGGTGCGTGCATCGATAAACTAAAAATCCGGAAAGAACATTCGTGGGAATTTTCCGATGTAAAGTTACCTACGGACATTGCGGGTAATCACGGGTATCATTCAGAATGCTATACAAAATTTATAAAAGTATCCGGAAAATGGAAAACAAAGTCTGCAGGCAAAAAAAAAAGTGAATCAATAGAACCGGGGCCGTTAGCTTCAACGAGTCGAGGCGATGACGCAGCTGTTGCGTCCGTTAGCCGAACGCCTAAGGACGAAGGGGCGAGAGACGTGTAAGTACCTTAGTGTGTGTGTGTCTGCTGTGTATGTACGTAGTGAATTCCTACGTCCAGGCACTTGGAGAAGCGTTGAGGTGGCCGCAATGTCGGTGCCCATGTAAAATATCATGCGCGCCCAAATCGCGGCTACCTCATAGCTTCTCTAGGTGTCTGGACGTTAGGAATTTACCCTGTATATATATATTAAACCGTGTATGTATGTAATTGGTATCTTAATCGACGAAATTCTTCTTGCAGCGAGAGCGATGACGAAAATGAGCCGAAAAATGATGTCGAGATCGCAGAAGGAGAAACGATTGAGAATGAAGACTCAATAATGACAGAGGGATATGAAGCAAAAAAAGCATGTGTGTTTTGCAATAAAAAAATGCGAAAAAGAAAAAATCGTTATCACGATTTGACTTATGCCCCGGATCGTTCTACATTCGAAACTGTCGAAACTTTAGCAACGCAACTAAATGATCTGGGATTATTACAGAAAATACAACAAATGGAGCCAATACCATACCACAAGGCTTGCAAACTTGATTACATTGGAACATCTAAAAATATTATTGACAATAAGTATTCATCATGGCATCTTCGAAGGGATCATCATAAGTCAGCATATAAAAAATTATGCGATTACATTCAAGTTAATGTGATAGGATATCGACAGTTGTTGAAACTGAAATTCATTGAAGAACTGTTCGCTCAATTTTTGCATGAGGAATACGCGTCGGGTCAAAATATATTACCGGACATGTTTTCCACAAGACATATTGAAGGGAAACTGAAAGAAACATTCCATGGTTTAATCAAAACAATTTCATGCAACCATAACAAATTCGTTGTTCCTTATGATGTGGATTTAGAAGATATGAATCGTGTACAATGTGAAGAGGAAAGCATTGTACGTTCCGCGGCAGTCATTCTGAGGAAATTAATTGGAAATATCGAAAAACAAAATCTGCCTGATAAGTTGACAGTAAAAGATTTGATTAACGGAGAATGCGACCCTCCTAGTATTTTGCGGGAGTTTTATCGTATTTTGCTAACTGGTGGAAATACGAAAAGTTCGAAAACAAAGAAAAAAAAATTGTTAGTGAAATCTTTTGCCGAAGATGCTGTTTATGGCGTGACAAATGGCAGGGTGAAGCCATCAAAGCATATCACTCTAGGTATGTCTTTAAAAAGCCTGACAAACAGTAAAAAAATAATCAGTATTGTAAACTCCTATGGTCATTGCATATCATACACTGCCATTGAAGAACTGGAAACAGAGGCAACATTCTCCGCTACCAGTTCGAACCAAATCTGCCCATCTGATATAGTACGAAATCCTAACTTAAACACCAATTTTGCATTCAACAATTTCGATAGATATGTTGAAACACAGGGCGGAAAAGACACCTTGCACGATACCGTAGGCATTATTGTTCAAGATGTATGTAGTGATATTCTGTCAAATGTACGTGAAGAAGAGAATTCGCAAGCAGATACCGAATCTAATTTCTCATGTGTTGAATGAGACCGGATTGCAAGCAAAAGAAGATACGACCAATGATTTAAACGACTATCGCATAAGAAACAGTATATCACAGATTAAAGAATTCACGAAAAGTGTAAACGCTAGACTGAATCCATTTTCACCGAATTTAGACGAACAATTGCTATACAACATAAGCAATGGCCAAGCTGCATCCAAAGAAGTTGCGGATTTTTTATTAAACGTCGAAAATTCTGGAAACCACATGAGACAACAGTTTATAAGCGAATGTGCAAACGATAGTAAACGGTTTGAAAAACCTATAGCCAGAAATAAAATTCTGAATTTCGGAACTATAAAAAAAAGGGTGAAAAGTTCAATAAACAACAGAGTTCAAGAAGTCAGAATCCAAAGGGATTTGTTTGGAAGACTACTAGGGATTTCGCTAGAAAAAAACCTGGATTTTGAAAAAGTTTTGTGTTATCCATTAACACCCGTACCGCTGTCGTTGTGTCACATCGATGGTACAATAAATAAGACAGATAAATCGAAAATGGTTGAATTAATAACAGAAGAATTTGAGTTTGCAAATGCACAACATGTAGATGTTGCGATCATAGACGGATTCTTTTTCTTACATCTATTAAAGGATGTTCCACCAACTTTTGGCGGCGTCGCCATGAAAATTTTGTTGATGCTTACAAATTTTAATGCTAGAAGGATAGATATAGTTTTTGACACATATCCTAAACCGTCTATAAAGGATAATGAACACATGCTACGCGAAAACTACACCCAAACTGACATCGTTATAGAAGGTCCTCAAACACAACGTCCTTCAAATTTTAGTGCGGAACTTGAAAATATCAAATTCAAGGAAAACTTCGTACGGTTTTTAATTACATATTGGGGTGAATCAGAATACGCAGCGGAAACAATTGGCAGTAATAAGACTATCCGTTTAAATTATGATCTATGTTACGAGTACAAAGTTTCAAACGGGCAAGTTATACGAAGTGTAATGTCTGATTTAAGCGGCACTCACGAAGAGGCCAATACAAAAATTGTTCACCACGTTTGCAATTTGCCGAAAACACACACATCATTAATAAGGTGCTCTGATACTGATATATTGATAATTCTGCTTTCAAACATGAAACGGTTAGTGGACACGCAGGATGGGAATAATAAGGTTACCAGGAAAATTTGGATGCAGCTTGGTGTTGGTAACAACGTACGCACCTTTAATATTTCGGAAATATATAATGAATTGGGAGAAGAATTGTGCGGCTCTTTAGCAGGCTTCCACGCTCTCACTGGGTGCGATTTTAACCCGGCATTTTACAGAAAAGCAAAGAAGAGACCCTTTGTTGTCTTAAAGAACAGCAGTGAATTTCAAAAGGCCTTTGCATCCCTCGGTAATAATAGCGTTTTGGGAAACACAAACGAATTACAAAAAGTTTGCGGAACCATTGAGAAATTTGTATGCCATATGTATAACTTAAAAGGCATTGATTGTGTCAATAAAGGAAGATCGGCAATTTTTGCGAGAACATACAAGGCTAAAAAAGATACAGAACGATTCAAAAAAGCGTGCGCAGAATTAGAAGCTTCCAGTTTCCCCCCTTGTAAAGCTGAATTACAACAACAGATTCGAAGAGCGCTTTACATAACTCAAATTTGGAAAAATGCTCACCTACGAACACCAACAGACTACGGTTGGAAGGAAGAAGATGGACGCTACGTCTTTCATTGGTTTGATGGCGACGAAGTACCACCATCGGTCGATGATATTATTATACACGAGGAGGAGAGCGGTAATTCAGGTAAAAAGACCCACAATATTGGTTTAATTAATTTCTTGCTTCGTAATATAACCAGTGTGCTTTTATACATGTTATAGATGACGAAAGTACTGGTGGCGGTGAAAGTGACACTTTGGATTGTGGAATGTGCGATGGAAGCGACGACGAGACTTGAATAAATTACCTTTTTAATGTAAATGATAGTTTTGTAAGTTTTATCATTTGGGTATTATTTTCATACTGTTAGATGAGTTTTTTTCATTAATAAAACGTATTTTGATATTTTGTAATGCTTAATTCACAGTCGTCTAGTTGTTGTCAACGCCTTACCCATCCTATTCATTCGACACTTAATTTTTTTTTTTAATAACATTTTATGATATTTGTTGTTTGTATAATATATTGACGAACGGGAGGGTATACTCCCAATCTTGACTTCTCTCGGGTAACAAGAATTATATTATAACATATAGTGTCGACCGAGGTGTCGACAAATTTGTCCGGCGTTAAAATTGATAAGAAAATAAAAAATTTGTTAATTAATAAAATTAATAAATTAATAACCCTTCCTGGTCGCCACGGGTCAAAATGACCCGAGCATAAACTTTGAAGGTGAATCCCGGTAAGTCCGTGGCCAAATAACGCAAAAAACCTAAAAAATGAAGAATAAAAAAAAACAAATTCTAAAATGCATTGACCTCTTTGCGATTTCCTTTGAACATGTCGCCAGTTGAATTTTGACATACCGACTTTTGCTACATCTGCTAGAATGTTCAAAGTATTTTTCAGTATTTTTTTGGTGCCGATCGGACTGATAGTTTTCACGCGACAACCGTTTAAAAATGGCTCGGGTCAATTTGACCCCGGTGTGACTAGCTTGATCAAAATCGGAAGTGTGACCACGAAGGGGTAATATAAATGTTCGGCGGCTGAATTTTTTTGTTCGGCACAGGTTAATTTATTAGTAAATATGTGTATGGTCATTTTCCTAAGCTCTTGAACAATAAATAATAAGCTTCAATTCAATAAATGAAAATTGATGCAATCTTTCTTCAGTAATTACGGATAACATAACCAATCATTTTGTTCGGCGGTTACATTGTACATTGGAAAACGATTAAATTAGTCATAAAAGACCATCGCCGAACGGTAAGGTATAATTTGTTTATAACTATTGTATTTTATTGTTTATAATAAATGTATGTCCGGTTAATTTGTTCGGCATTTAAATTTTATACTTCCATTCCATTCCATATATGTTATAAAATCAACGCCGAACAGTAGGCTATGATGTCACAGATATAGACACGGGAAAACGGAAGTGCGTGGGTGTAGCTAGGCCCCTAGCCAACCAAAATGTTCGGCGACCGTATTGCTTTCAATTTCAGTGAATAATTGGTGATATTCACGAAATTCCGAACAGTAGGTTATAATTATTTTTTTAAACAATTTTTTTTACAAAAACATAGGGTAATAGTGGCTTCCATAACCATCCTACACGTTCGGCACTGCCGTCCGCCCGAACTTTTTTTTCAAAAACAGTAATTTGCGACATATGCCGAACGGTAGGTAATGATTCCAAAACCTGAGTTTTTTAAACAATTTGATCGCGCGTGAAAAACCTATTGTAACCACGGATTTTGTTCGGCGATGATATTTTCGTGATGTGGGATACAGATTTATGAAACTTAAGATGTATATGAGCGGTAGGTTATGATACATAAAAAAAGTGTTATGGGCTCCCGGTCTATAAAAATGTTTCGATGGGTTAATCTTAAACCCTACGATCTCGAGCTTTTGAGGTTATGCGAATCGGCTGACGTGTAAAATTCATGGTGATGAATAAAATAACAATTATAAACGGACAAGACTGTCAGATGAATATTAACTGATTTATGAATGCAATTATCAGAAGAAACGGTTTTTTCGGTTCAATTATTTAGAAAGTTATCGCCTGAGGAAGTCTGACAAGAGAAAATCAAGAGAAAATGTTGAAGTAGAAAAATATGAGGATAGCATTATTCGATATAGGCAACGGCAAGGAGCCAGACCAATAAAGCCGAGTTCAAGCGTTGGATTGCAACGAATTTTACTTCAAGCTCCATGTTAAGCTCATCTCCGAAGGCTCGTCTGCTGAGACTCAAATTGTGAGTCAACGTTATACGTAGGATTCCGACGAGTCCTATAATCTAATTCCGTATCATCTAGTCAAAATGAGATTTTCAGTCAATGTTGTTTGTTGGACTCCGATAGGCTTTATTCTACACTCCACGTCAACGTAGTGCCTTGACCTTCGGTGGAGATAATTTTTTAATCCATAATGTATATTAATAATTTAATGTCAAATTTCAATAAATTTGTTACATTTTGGTATGCAACCTGTGTCTATATGTTCGACTCTATTAAGCTTTCTCCAAATTAAGATTAGTGCTATCACGACAAATGGAATGAAATTACTTATTTATGGATTATTTAATTTTGTAGCGGGTCGCCATATAAGACGAGAGGATGATGAGAGAAAACGCTTGGGTTGCAAAGTATCAGGATAGTGTTATTTGATACGAGAAACGGCAAAAGTCAGACGAAGAGAGCAGAATGCGGGTGTTTGACTTCATAAATTTCCATTTTATGCTCTACGCTAGTCTTGCATGAATAGGCTCAATTCTAAATATTTTGATACCTTCTGTTCAGACCCGAATTGGAAGTTGACGTTATAAGTACGGGATGCGTACATGTTCTTTTTGCAGAGGACCTAGTTGCATTAAAAAAAAAACTACCTACGAATTGCAATACATATATCTGATATCCATATATATTTAGTTATGAGCAGCAACTATAACCCTGCGTGCAAGTAACTCCGTCATTGCCGGTCCCAGGCCCAGATGAGACAGGAGGAGGGCTGCACGCAGGGTTAGATGTTGTAGGTATAAAAAATTATTGTAGTGGAACAATTTGTAAACGCTATGAAAGTACATTACGCGTCACTCTACAAATTTGAGACTTGGGGAAAATTATGAGCACACGTGTGCTCGTTGCTGTTGACGTTCCTGCTTATCGAGGGACTTCGGGCGGTATGAAATAGCACAAAACAACCGAGCGAGCGTAGCGAGCGAGCACAATTATTAGGTGGTCAAGCAAAATTTTACAAAAAGTAGTGAAATCAACCCCAAAAAGCACCTTTGGTGCAAAAACCTTCCGCCAAGTCCATTAATGTGTAGATCACTCCACCAAAAAATAATCAAAGGTTGTGCTCGCTCACTCGATTGGTTGAGGATTATCAACATACAAAAGCATTGAAATCAGATACAACTGCCAAGTACCTGTAGAATGATAAAAGTTTGGAATTGAAAAATTTGTTCAAACTAAATAACGTTGTACTCATTCGCTCGCTGCGCTCGCTCACTCTATTGGCTTATGATTATGGGTTGAAAAAACAATTCGGATGAAGAGATTGAAGATGTCAACATTTATCTAAAAATATTCATAACGAAAAAAAAATTAAAAAAAAATTAAAAAAAAAAATTTGGAGGTAGTGGTACTTGGGGGGCCTTTTGTAGAAAAAGAAATATAAAATATCGATCACGAACCATGTCAATGTCATATGATAGATATTCAAACATTGGCCCGCCAACGTACCACGGACTCCAAATTTTTTTTTTTAATTTTTTTTTAATTTTTTTTTCGTTATGAATATTTTTAGATAAATGTTGACATCTTCAATCTCTTCATCCGAATTGTTTTTTCAACCCATAATCATAAGCCAATAGAGTGAGCGAGCGCAGCGAGCGAATGAGTACAACGTTATTTAGTTTGAACAAATTTTTCAATTCCAAACTTTTATCATTCTACAGGTACTTGGCAGTTGTATCTGATTTCAATGCTTTTGTATGTTGATAATCATCAACCAATCGAGTGAGCGAGCACAACCTTTGATTATTTTTTGGTGGAGTGATCTACACATTAATGGACTTGGCGGAAGGTTTTTGCACCAAAGGTTTATAAGACAGGTATGTTTATCGTCATTGACACGGAGGATATTGAGAAATATTTCGGAGAAATTGTCTATATTTTTGAACGCGAAGATGAAGTTGTATTCTACGTAAATGTATTCGAAGAATTCACGTTTGACTCCCATTGCCATGCATATGAAGTACGTCCGCGCAACGAAAGAAAGCTGATTGATTATAATGATCTACCTATAAATACACCATGTCTTTCTATTGTGAAAAATGGTACTCGCTATTAGTACAAGATCCCGACCTGGAAACGATACCCTCATCGAGTTTCGTAATCAATTGTACACGGAGAGAAATTTAGCTCGCGCCCTGTCTCAGTAATGGTGGCGCTACTGTACGACATGTAAAGTACGTGAGGCGTGCGCTTTTGGTGTGGTGGGCGCCCCAAAATCTGGAACGCTCAGAGTTCTAAGCTAGTGAGACAGAGATCGTCTTAATGAAAGAACGTTAGGTTATCTGAGTGAACTTTTGGGACGCTAGGCTGCCCAACTTTTGGCGCTCGTAGAGACCTAATGACTTGGTATAGTCGACGTCTTATAATAGTTCGCCGCCGGCACTAGCGCGGGACACACAGCGTACGTTACCGACAGACAGTTACTTTACCACCAGAAAGGACGCCCTCTGAACGACGTGGTACGTATGCCGTGCGAAATTTCTCTCCGTGTATATTTCATACAATATAATGTTTAGGTGAACAAAACGTGGTAGGGTTGCCGCCCCATATCCTGGCCCAGGTATTTTTAATTAAAAATTATTTATGACAATTTTTTTCGATAGTTACCCTCATGCAGTTTCTTAAAAAAATTAGCACCAATTAAGAGTAAAAGATGTGAATAAAACGCCAAAGTAAGGTTGCCTACCTTTTTCCTGGCCCTAATGGAGGGTTGCCAGGTATGAACAGGTAAGCTTGTATGAGTTATTTACCCTCATCCAGTTTCCTTATACAGTTATATGTACAAAATGTAGATAATTTTATTGCGAACACGATGGTATAGGGTTGCCTTATCAAAAGTTGGGCGATCTTAGGGTTGCCGCGATTCCAAGTTTCAATACTCGAGTAAGAGAGCGTAACGCGACAGAGAAACACTGAATGTACAAACCTATGCGATAGAAAAGGACGCAGAATAACAGCTGCGTGCGAGACGGTTGCCGAGTAAAAAAGAGTGGGCATACTCATTTCTACGTGCAATAGAGAAGAACAAATCTACTATACCATCGGGAATCCGTGTTGGGGTGAATAATATTTATATTGACGACAGTAATAATTAATTGAATAAAAATAAGATGAGTATAATAATTATTATTATTACAATCATCTTATTGTTCTGCGTTTTGAAACATGCAATGATTTCTAATATAAATATAAAATGGATTATATAATAATAATATATAAGTAAAATTCCACTTACCTATCAAATTTTACACATTTTATTAACAAAATAGTGACAATGAATAGAGAAAAATTAACATTTAAAAAACCGATTAATACATTTGTTGTCAAATGAAAAATATAATTTATTGTAATTTGTTTTTTTTAATTTATTGATTTATTTATTTTTTACACATTTTATTAACAAAATAGTCATAATGAATAGAGAAAAATTAACATTTAAAAAACCGATCTATACGTTTGTTGTAAAATGAAAAATATAATTTATTGTGATTTATTTATTTATTTATTTATTCTGATTCATCAGAAGTAGCAATATTGGAATCAAATTCGGATGGATCGTCATCGTTGTTATCCCTGTCTGTAACATGCAAAATCTCATCAACTTGTAAGGGTGTTGGGTCCCCGAGGAACCCTATTGGCTTCAAATAGCCATTCATGTACCATCCGCAAGATTCAGGCCGTAGTTTTACACAACAAGTATCGGTTGCATTAAGCCACATAGAATTGACAAATATTGTGCGTAAAATTTTTTGTTTTAACGATTTCCAGCATGGTGGAATCATATTTGAATCGAAGTTTTTAATTTTTCTCATGAATTGCTCGTTATCTCTCTTTGTTGAATAATTTTTTTGGAAAGTACGGTATCTCGCGTCATTAACACTTGTGCACTGCTTTATGCCATACATAAGAGCAGTAAACTCTTGTACCACCTCCATTTTTTCGTTGATGAAAATGTCGGCATCATCTGTTAATGACGCAAAAGTTCTTTTGTAGGTCTCGTTTTTTGAAAACAGTTTAGAAGGTCTGACTTTTCCTCTATTGTAGAAAGCAGTGGTGTAATCGCAGCCTGTAAATGCGTGGAATGCTGGTAGACTTAGACATAATGAAGATCTCAACTTTGATGCTAATTCTGTGCAATTGATGCAGTTAAGGTCTTTTTTATTTTTTGCTGAACCTTCCAACCAAATTTCAGATTCAGAAACTTTATACATATTGGCCAGCAGAATTATTAAGACATCCGTGTCAGAGGCTTTTATTAAAATTTTTGAAGTTGGTGGCACTTTGCTAACATGAAACATAATTCGCGTATCCGCTTCTTCATGTTGACATTCATAATCGAATTCTTCAGTTTTTAAGACATGATTTTCCTTTTTTTGATAAGAGTGGCACTGACTCCCAACGGTTATAAAGACTTTCTTTCCTTGCATTATTGATACCAAATGGTCCCTAGTAGCAAAATGATTCAAGTCTGCTCGCAGTCTTACTGCAGGTCTTCTGCAGATCTTACTGAAGACCACTAGTGGACTACTTCCACATTTGAGTGTGGGGCTGACATCAGATACTTCAGTGCAGAATCTTATGAGATTCTTCAGTGCAGAATCTTATTAGATAAAAATGTCGGTTACATATAAATACGGTCTTTCGATTGTATATGGTTTTTGTCTACGTATTTTATCCGGATGTATCCGAACGGATATCCGAGATGCAATACGTTGCAAAAATCCATATATATACAAGCGGAATAGGACGGGATTTATTTATCAGGAATTCTACCAGGGTTATTCTGCAGAGTGCCAGTTATTCTGCAGAGTGCTAGTAGATCGCTTAAGGTTCTTCTCCATTTCAATCCCGCTCACCAATATACAGCTTCAGGATTAAAGTGAAAAACTAATGTTGGAAAAATATCTGAACTGTTGCTTGAGACGATACTATTATGTTCAAATTTGAGCGATAATTCAAACATTTATTTCAAGTGGAGGTATTCAACTTCAATTCTGTGAGCTTACGCAGCTTCTTAAGCTTACCACTAAGCTTACATATTATTAGTTTCAATGAAAGTCTTCTAGAAATATCTTCCAAAATAGTTATATTTATTGCATAACCCAAATTTGGGACCACCCTGTATAGTGTTGGCTCTTTTTACGTCCATTTAACGTAAAAAAAAGTTTCGATAGTTTTGAAAAATTCAAATTCAGAAAACGTCAAAATCCGGTCGGTTTTTCCTAGAAATTCTCTGATATCTCTTCAACCAGTTGAGTCCCGTGACTTTTCTTTACACGGAAATTTGCGGGAAAAATAGCCGCATTTTATGATGAAAAATGGACCCCAGAAAAGTTTGGGGAACGAGATCAATATCGCATTTTTCGCGTTTTTTTCACCATGAACTGAAAATCGACTTTGTCTCGCGGCAACATCGGAAAGTACATCAAATTACAAAACTTTTGACCCACTTGATTTTCAGGGGCGGACATGTAGTTTGGGAGCTACAGCGATTTGAAAAAAATAATTAAAAATTTGTGAATCGGTGTTACTCGCGACCTGTAAAAGGTAGAATTTTCATTATTTAGAGGATTTTTTTTTTCAACCCATTACTCAACTTGACTAAGTTTGAGACAAATCGAAAGGGGTGTGGACAACCAATTATACATTTCATATGGAACTCGCCCATATATAAAGCTGCAGCTTTAATACAGATCCTTCAATTGTTCTGCTTGTATACTGTACTCAGTAAAATACTCTGAAGGGTCTTCAACAGATCTGCGAACATACTGCAATAAGATTCTTGAAGCAGAATCTGCAGAAATCTGCTAATGCAGGTATTGCTACTAGGGGTCATTCTCCCAATAATCAGCTAAAAACTGTACCAAAGCCTCCTTGAACCGATAGTTCTTAAGACTTCCCAAAAAATCGGTAGGTCTAGGTTGTAGAGATCCTGTAATTCTATATGGAATATCAAACCCTTGTCGATTCTGTCGTTCTGAATCTTTGATTGAAGGCGTTAAATAGCGATCAAATATAATATGTATCTCTGCAGCATTACTTGAACAAAGTTTTATCAGAATGGATTCAGCTACTTTGTTAAAAGTTTGTGGCAAGGAAGATCCAATCAGGTATAAGAAGTAAAAACCATCTAAGGTAACTGTACCAATGATCGGACGGTTAAGAGCGTTCCTAGATTAGAGGATTTATTAGTCATTTAAAGAGTGGTTTTTTTTCAAATGACTGGAATCATTGTCAAGCTCATAATTTCTAGTTTTCAAAACACACACAATAACTGCGAAGATGTTAATTATTCTAATTTTCATGCATTTAAATGTTCAATGATAGCAAATGTACCGATCTTCGGACAGCTTTTAGCGTTACGTCCCCGTGTTCGGACACTGTCATGTCCCAATTTTCGGACACGTCCCTTATGTATGTATGTTTGTTTGTTTGCTTGGTTGATTTTTTTCTTTTCATTGCAGTTTTGATCAACTCTCGAAATCCATGATTTTTTCATTTTATTTTTCTTTCTTCTCTTTTTATTTGATTAAATAAAATTTGTCGAACTGTCACGAGCGATCCCGAGTTGACAACGCTCGGCGTCCGATTATTCGGACTCTGTGGCTGCGTGCTCTCGTACCAGTAATCGGACACGAGTTCGACCGTGGTACATACGTGTAATGTATGTCCCAATAATGAGACGCCTAAATTAATATATAAAACCTTATTAAAACCGATTTGTGACGACGGTATCGAAAAGCTTGTTTGATTCGCTTCCGATAGGTCTTAAGTCTAGTCTAGAAATCGATAAAGATAAACCCCTATTATATCATAAATTATCGCAACTCGTTAGCTCATCGGTTTAGAAAAGTGCATTCATGGTATGACTGACTTCTACTCGTTAATATCTCTCGTCAATTTTACTACTGAAGTTGTTATTTAGCGTACAATTTTTGAGAACATCAATTATTAATTGAAGGCTGAATAGTATACAATCGTCACTTTTGGTTACCTGTCAATTATATTGCTAATAGAGTGAAATATTTGGACTACCGTCCGAACATTGGGACCCGTCCGAGCATTGGTACCATTACCTTACTATTTCAACGTCGATTTGTTTTGGCTGAATCATTTGGACTTGAGATTTCAATGTCTTGGCTAATATGGACTTGTCTGTTTTGAACATTTCACCGATACACGAGAAAAGAGCAGGCGGCATTGGTGCTAGTGGAAATGTCAAACAGTGGTCTACATTAATTTTTTTTTCGAGACTAATTGCGAGTAGCCGACCAAAGATGTCTCGTTCCATTTTCAGTACTGCATGTTTATCTTTATTCACCTGAACTTTGGAGGTGCACTGCGATGCAAAATTGAGAATTTCGTTTCGTGATATCAGTTTTTCAAATCTTCCGCTAATAGCATTGCATTCGGAAATGAAAGTTAACTTTTTTTCATTTCCCACTGACTTAACAGTAAGCAGGAAATCAGTAACATCTGAAGATGCTGCTTTACTTGTCGAAATGTTGAACAAAACATGTTCATCAATACTATCATCAAATGGATTAACGGTATTTTTAATCGTTTGAATAATGCTGTGAAGACTTGTTTTATCTTTTCTTATTCTGCTTTTTTGCAAAGAATGTGATGTGTCGTCTTTTTGTGACAAACCAAGATTCTCTTTGACAGCAGTCAATATTTTTGTTCTCATACTATGGCTGAGAGCCCATCTTTGTCGCGCAGATACGGAGACCGCGGTAAGATTATTCGACAACTGATTACTGGCATCAGCATTAATGGTTTGCTCTAGCGTCAAGTCAACAGGTGATCTAGCAAAATTAGCTTTTGTACGTCTAATTCCAAAATGCGCGCCGTCGAAATTCGGTAACCAGGGGTGAGTTTTCTTGATGCAACCTGATTAAGTTACTTAAGTAAATGAGGGACCATCTAGCATAATTAGGCTGGTTTAGTGCAAAAAATAAATCAGTCATGTTGAAAATTGAGTCCAAGTATAGTTCGAAGTTACTGGTACGGATGCTTCTCGAAAACCGATGGAATAAGTTGATAAACTCACAATACTGATAGTAGTATTGAGCCGTCTTTCCATGTTCACCCAGCAAAGTATTTAAACAGAACTCTTTATAACCGTTATCAATGCGGCTCAATAGATCAGGTAATTCAAGCCTCTCGTTGACGTCAAAAACAGTTTGATTAGATTTAGTATCGATAACTTTTTTTAAGAGTTCATCCAGCATCTCGGGTGAAACTTGAGTTGTGGATAAATACTGTTCGAAGTGCAATGTTTGCAACGCAGCGGCAGTCAGCGGATGTAGTCGCTTGCAACGATTAAAGTGCTTGCTGTCTAAAAAGCTGTTCATTGACCCGCCTGCTAATACTTCTGCCTGAACAAGTATTTCAACTAGTCCACTGGAATGTATAACTTTCCCAATTGCTTTAAAAAATACCATCTGCATGTGGAACGATCCCAAATTTACGAAAATATTATTGTATCTAGGCTTTTCATTTTCTTGAATTTGCATTGCCATTTTGGCTATGGCTAAATCGTAAGTCACGATAATCGTTTCTTCTCCACACTTTTCAGCTATTTCTTGAGCCATGACAAGTGTTTCATTTACAATTGCATAAGACGTTGGAGAAGAATTTATTGGAGGCAAGTAGTCAACTTTTTGAATTTCACTATGATCTGTTGAAATCATGCAGTTGAAGCCCAACTACAAAGGAACAGAATCAATTCTCGACAAAGACATTAGCCATAGTAAATCTTTATCAATGGCTATCTCTGTGGCGCCTTTACATAGGTCGATTACACTATTAAAAGAATCAACGCTTAGCATCTGCATACTTGCTGTCGGTTTAGAGTAATATGGTCGGATTCCTCGTGAAATTTCATTAAAGCGTCGTCTTTTTCGTGAAGAAGGTCCAAATTTTTCTCCGTTATCAAGCGGAAGAGCCGAAGAAGTAGTAACTTCAATTTCTTCATGATCTTGATTTTCTTCATGGGGAAATTGATAGATTATTCCAACTGTGTCGTGCATAGCATCTTTTCCTGAAGTCGTATCAACGAAGCGATCGAAATTATCAAACGCTACGTGAGTGCTGCGTCCATTTACAATGTCGATCCCCGCTGGTATTATCTTATTATCTTCGACTGCTGTATATGTCATTTCTGTCTCCAACTCTTCAGCTAAATTATATCCTATTGTATGACCATATTTGTTGAGCATCGTGATTACTTGCCGGGAATTTGTTAAAGACTTTATAGCTAATCCGAGGGTTAAATTTTTCGCAGGCTTATATCTACCTTTTGTAACAGCATAAATAATATCGTTGCAGAATGACGTCACTTTAAGTGCGACCTGATTGTTGTCAAAAGTTCCGGGTCCAGCAATGAGATTGTGTACAAATCGAAATAATTTATCAGGGATCTCACATTCTCCATTAATAATATTATCAGCTGTTAAATGACTCGGCAGCGATTTGCAATCCATAGTTTTTATGCAATTCCTTAAATCGAAAGCTACATCTTCAAATTTAGTATCTTCTTTTTGTTCAAAAAATGTTGTGTTATGTGCTATTACGGATACGTCGATGTCTGTCTTGTAAACAATTTTTCTGAAACGTGGTCCAGCCGATGCTTTTATTGTCAGGCGGTCACCAAAAGTTTTAAATATTTTTTTTTCCAAGTACTCGACTCGGTAATTTGTTATTTCTTCGGAGTCTATTTTACCCTCTCCGAACTCAAGTACTAGAGCTTGGTATCTAGAGAATAATTGCGCAAAGTACATAACTTGATCACTCTCCATTATTTCTCTATTAATAAAACGTACAAGGCTCTCGTAAGCTAATTTATGTTGCTCTCTATTTTCATGCCAACTCGATTGTTCATGTTCCTCGGTATGCCGCTTCTCTGTTTGCCGATAAGCAGTGAAACAAATCTTGTGATAGCTGATAGTTTGATTCTCGAGCTTTCCAATTACCGCATAATCATTTAAGCTTTCCGCAATCGTTTTTATTTGTTGTACTAGTATTTCTGACTGAGGAAATACAAGATGATACCTGTGTTTTCCACTTCTTTTTCGTTTGTGGCCGCAAAACAGGCATACTGTATTTTCGTCGGAAGTTGATGACCTCGGTGAAAGAGTTGCAGTTGACACCTGGAATAAATAATGTGTTGAACAAATTCAAATTCAAATATTAATTTCAAACATAGTTCATTTGATAAAAATTTTTTTGGTCAAATTTGAATCAAAGAATAAAATAAAAAAAAAAAACAATAAAACGTACAGTTATTAAATTAATTACAAATATTTGAATACCTCTTTCAAATCCGTAGGAAGTGAATTTTCTGTACCAGCATTTCGCACTTCTTTCTCATTATTCATTGCGCCAGAATTTCCACTGGACTCCAGACATTTTTTATGATCTTTATTTTTCATGATATTCGCCTAACAATTTAATTATATCCAGTAAATAAAAGAGTTGACTATAATATCCTTGACAATCAATCACACTGTTGATATACTTACAAAATCGTCGGGCGAAGAATTTGATAATTCTTCATCGAAATTACCAGAGAGTTCCTGTAACTTAAAATAATTGCAACATTACCCTTCGGATATTTAACACATGTAGGATAATAACCAGTAAAAAATTCTTCAAACTTTATTAAGGGGGGGGGGGGGGGGGGGGGTAAGGTTAATTCGGTGAAAAAAAGGCATGTTTTTAACATTTTTTTTTGGCGATACAGATAGTGTTAGTTCATTCAGTCAAATACCATATAACAATGCAACTTTTGAACAATATTCCCCTAAATTTTCATTGCAAAATATTGAAAATTGAGCGAGTGACAGTGAATCTCCCGAGGCGCCTCGAAAAAAAGGTGTTTCGCGGTGAACACCATAACTCGGTGTAGAATCATCTGAAATCAAAAAACCAAAGTGCGTTAGTTAAAGGACATGTTTTTCGAGGTAACGCTGGGGCGATTTTTTGATTTTTCGATTTTTGACAATTTGGCAGCACTTTGAAGTCAAAAGTCCGATTTTCGTCGAAAAAATCGACCTATTTGTTATTGTAAAATCAACAATAATAAAAAAAAACGAAAAAAGCTCCCAGCGTTACCTGGTGAATTATATGAAGAAGTACTGTGCCAAATTTGAAGACGATCGGTTCAATACTTTTTGAGTTATCGTGTTCACCGACTTTAAAAAGGGCAAGTTTTCAGGAGAACGGTTTAAAGTTTTAGTAACCAGAAGATTGGAGAAAAAACTGAATAATTCTTTTATGCGTACAATGATCGACTGAAGTATATTCTATGCTTGAAAAATACACACTTCTACCTGAAAAGACGCTTCTACGGAGGACACAATTTAAGGTTAGAGGTAGAATATAATAGCTCGGCCGGTGAGCGCGGCAGCTGCCAGTCCGGTACCAAAGAATCTGCAAATAGGCGGAGCAGAGTAGGGACGCTTAGATGCTCATAACTTTGTCAATTTTGCTCCGATCGACTTGAAATTTGAACACAACATTCTTGAATAGTTATACATTCATTTAAGCAAATAAAAAAAAAAATTAAAAAAAAAAAATTAAATACCTTACCCCCCCCTAATGATCATTTGAGATAGAATTGGGATACTTACTTCATAATTTACAACAAATGTTGAATATTGTTCGTTATATTTTTGGCTTAATGCCGTTACTTTTTTGTAACATGTGGTATGATAACCTAAAGACTCAACTGACTCTTTGGTTAACTCCACATCATGATACTTGAAGGCTTTTTTTTCGGAACAATAACTTTAAATTACAGTTCTTTAAAGTTTCATCATCGAAATCAAGTATTTCTTTATCACTCACATCACATAAAAAACACTTCTTCATCTTTGCATTATGAACTTTAAACAAAATACACAAGTGAAGGCTAGAAACAGACATTGCCACCAGCAACAATGCCGCCTGCTCTTTCATCGTGTATCGGTGAAGAATAAAAAAAAAATATTTTTGTAACTTTTTTTAGAATCTTCGGAACAGAGTTATTGAATTTTGAGTAATGTCAGGCAATTTCGACGTTACCCAGGATACATTACGTGGAGGTGCAGTATACAAGCATCCAAAATTAATTGAGGAGTAGCTTTTTGAAGATCGAATCTTCATCTTCAAAATCGTTGCTTTTAAATTTTTAGCATAATTTGTGATATTCTTTCCCTAAGTATTAGCGATTCGTAAATCAACCCGTTTCAAAAAAAATTTAGGTGGTCCGTTAATTTTTTGGCTGAGTAGAACTACAGGATCTCTACAACCTAGACCTACTGATGTTTTGGAAAGTCTTAAGAATTATCGTTTCAAGGAGGCTTTGGTACAGTTCTTAGCCGATTATTGGGAGAATAATCAATCATCTTATTTGGATCTTATTTTTATTCAATTAATTATTACTGTCGTCAATATAAATATTATTCACCCCAACACGGATTCCCGATGGTATAGTAGATTTGTTCTTCTCTATTGCACGTAGAAATGAGTATGCCCACTCTTTTTTACTTGGCAACCGTCTCACACGCAGCTGTTATTCTGCGTCCTTTTCTATCGCATAGGTTTGTACATTCAGTGTTTCTCTGTCGCGTTACGCTCTCTTACTCGAGTATTGAAACTTGGAATCGCGGCAACCCTAAGATCGCCCAACTTTTGATAAGGCAACCCTATACCATCGTGTTCGCAATAAAATTATCTACATTTTGTACATATAACTGTATAAGGAAACTGGATGAGGGTAAATAACTCATACAAGCTTACCTGTTCATACCTGGCAACCCTCCATTAGGGCCAGGAAAAAGGTAGGCAACCTTACTTTGGCGTTTTATTCACATCTTTTACTCTTAATTGGTGCTAATTTTTTTAAGAAACTGCATGAGGGTAACTATCGAAAAAAATTGTCATAAATAATTTTTAATTAAAAATACCTGGGCCAGGATATGGGGCGGCAACCCTACCACGTTTTGTTCACCTAAACATTATATTGTATAAAATATACAATTGATTACGAAACTCGATGAGGGTATCGTTTCCAGGTCGGGATCTTAGACTATATGTAGCATCCCGCTATCGGTTGTAGAATTCTGCTTCTCTGATACAATTATAGCTAAATATCAAATTTATATTTTCATCTCACAAAAAATCATGTACAACTTCATTGGTGAAATAGTCTCGTAATCAATGATTCGTACAAATATTTTCATTCATTTTCATTGAAATAAATAATAATAAAATAATATGGCTCACATTCTGTTTTTCAAATTATGTGATTTTTCAGCATATTTCTCAATTAACAGTTTTTTTTATGTATCCTCTGATCTTAATGATCGATATTGACACATATTGATACAGTTTATACTTCACAAATTTGTGACCTCGGATGTTTCGTATTTTGGTGCATGTGGCGCGCTAAAAAGATACGGATCTCGTACAGAACGCGAGTTACAGCAGTGCCACTAGCGGTGGTGTGCCGCGTGTGTTTTTGTTTTCTCCGTGTAGCAGAAAAAGAGGACAAATAAGATAATGAAATCGAGGGGGAAATAACTCGAGATTCAACTGACACATTATTTCTTTTGGTGAAATAATTCAAATTATTTCATTCATTTCAAAATATTTTATTTATTTCAGATTATTTCTTATATTTCAAATTGTCTCTTTCATTTCAAATTATTTCTTTCATTTCAATTTATTTTTTTATTTCATTTCACATCATTTCATATATTTCAAATTATTTCTTTTATTTCAAATTATCTCTTTCATCCAAATTATTTCTTTTATTTCAGTTAATTTTTGTATTTCATTCCACATTAAGGGGTAACACCACTGTAAAAGCTTTAAACAAAAGCGCATTTTTTATCATTTCTTTTTGGATGGAAGAAAAGGTGATAAGAAAATAATATTCAAGGAAGTTATTTGGCATACTATATTCAACCATACCACAAAAAAATTTGATCAAAAAATATTCAAATATGGCGACACTGGAGCCATTCTCGCGAGACGTGTTGGATCTGAGGCGCTCTGCGGCACGCAGTGTAACTGGTGCAAATTTGAATCTGGACAAAAAAAAAAAAAACCTCATAATCTACATGTCTATAGCTAGAGAACTACGTAGGGGATTTCGATAAGTTAATTGAAACAGTTTTTATCAACAAATGATTGCCCTTCCTTTGCAGAAAATTCAACGTATTTTTATATAGATACTCGTCAATCACACAAACATTAATATTTTCAAAATTCCCTACGTAGTTCTCTAGCTATAGACATGTAGATTATCAGTTTTTTTTTTTTTTTTGTCCAGATTCAAATTTGCACCAGTTACACTGCGTGCCGCAGAGCGCCTCAGATTCAACACGTCTCGCGAGAATGGCTCCAGTGTCGCCATATTTGAATATTTTTTGATCAAATTTTTTTGTAGTATGGTTGAATATACTATGCCTAATGACTTCCTTGAATATTATTTTCTTATCACCTTTTCTTCCATCTAAAAAGAAATGACAAAAAATGCGCTTTTTTTAAAGCTTTCACAGTGGTGTTACCCCTTAAGGGGGCGGTATACCCGATTTGTTACCGACACCGCCTATATCTCCGAAACGGGGCTATCAATCGACTTGTCCTTGCGGCAGTCGATGTTTGACGAGTAATGGGTTCGAACTGGTACGTTTGATCGGATGAAATCGGATTTTTTTTTTTTTTTTATCGAAAAGCGTGGGCGTGCCATTTATTTCGACTTATATCAAAGCCTACGGATCGAAAATGCAAAATCGGCTTCCTGAGCCCGATTCTGTATGGCATTCCGAACACAACCATCCAAAAACATCTTTGGTTTCGACAACGATGAAGAAACCACATCTAATCTACGTTTTTGTGGTAATTTTCGCGATTGTCAAGGGCCGTGAGCGAAAATGGCCGCTCACGGCTGTTGATATGATGTGGTGGTTCGCAGAACGCCCGTGAGATGTCGCCGCACGCCCATTTAAGCTTCTCCTTTTACCACCGCTGTTACGTTGGTACACCTGGTACCACGTGACTCGACCCGCAGTCAGAGGTGATTTGAAGACTAACAATACGTATATTTACAATATAATACTTTTCAACGATTTCTTCAACATCTCGGTAAGTGAAAATATATAATCAATTCGAAATTGAGCATTTTGTTCATTTATTTCCGTTATTCCATCATTTTCCATGGTTTTTCAATACATATATATACCGGGAGATTATGTGGAAATGAAAGGCTCCAAGCGCGCAGGCGCTGATTTATTCGAATATTTCGAGGGTCACCAATTTCAGACTCGCCACGAATATCCCCAGAGTCCGTCTGCTATTTGTTTCTGATTGTTGTCAAATTCAAATGGCGGCAGACCGTTGCAGGAATAGGTTATGTTTGTGTGAATCTAGCAGACGACAGAACTAGGGATATTACTGAGAAGTGAATGGAGTCCCTGGCGCTATTCTGCTGGCCAATGAGATTTAGGTAAATCAAAGTTCGCGCGCTTGGAGCCTTTCATTTCCACATAATCTCCCGGTATATATAAAATATCATGTGAGTAGTTGTACTGCATATCATATATAATTTTATATTATACGTTCCTCGCATTATACAGCTATCCATTATATACAATTATATAAAAATACATAAAATATATGGTTTATACATATTATACGACGATGGTTAGTAGAATATAAGTATCTATAGATTCGTTTGAAATAAGTGTCAAAAAAAATCTGTTACAAAAGTCTGCTCTCCTTTTCAACCATGAATTACCCATACCCGATTCGCCAATAAAATTGTTTTTTCTTTTTCTTTTATACAAATACTTGTCATTTGTTTGCAAGTTTGCTGAACACTTGAAAAATCTGAAATACAGCATAACCAATCAGGGTGTACATGAAATTTTCATTTCCAGATACCAGGCATTTTTCATCAGTTGCCGTAGACCAGTGTTGCGAGTTTCTAATTACATTTTTAATGGAATTACTCATTTCATTACACATTACTTTGGTAATGTGTAATTGAACTCGATTTAATTACGTAAAAAAAGTCCAACATCTCGGTAAGTGAAAATATATAATCAATCCGAAATTGAGCATTTTGTTCATTTATTTCCGTTATTCCATCATTTTCCATGGTTTTTCAATACATATGTTGTATTTCAGTTACTTTGGTTATTTAAGGTAAGTAAAACGTTTGATTGCTTTGGATTAGTTATTTATTATAGAACTTGTTTTTGCTTTTCAGTTATTTGCACGCTGCGGTTTTTCTTAGCATGAAATAACTAACTACAGAGAGCTCATCAGATGATAGTCTACTCACTACATTAGTTACTAGATTCTAGTGACTAACTGTTATGTCTATATGTATCAGTGGGTTAAGAAAACTGTTTTATCAACACTCCCACTTTTTCTTAACACAACCTTTTCTTTCTTAAACTTATGTTAAAAGAAAAATGTAACATTTTAGTAATACTAAGGACCTTTAACAAGCTTATCTCATACTCATTCGACACTCTCAAGATATATAACAATAAAAAACTGTCTTACTTTATTTCTCTCTCACTGATCACTAACTCTTTTCTTAGTCTTTCGTAACGCTCTTTGGCTAACGGTTTGGTACAAATATCTGCTATTTGTAACTCTGTGTTTACATACTCAATATCAAACAAATTTCTCTCATACAACTCTCTCACAAAATGGAACCTTACGTCTATATGTTTAGATCTTTGGTGTAACTCAGGGTTTTTGATTAACTTAATTGCGCTTTGGTTGTCCACCAGTAGCAATGGTTTCGAAGCACTTACTGACACTAGGTCTTTCAACAACCTTTCTAGCCACACCACTTCTTTTGCTGTGTCGCTCGCTGCCATAAACTCGGACTCTGTTGTGGACAAAGCCACTGACTTCTGCTTCCTCGCTGCCCAAGAAACAGCCGCTCCTCCGACGAATATCACTGAGCCGCTTGTAGACTTTCTCGTAGCTCTGTCTCCGGCGAAGTCTGCGTCACTGTACGCTTTAAGGCTTGGTGTTTTATCCGGTTTAAACAAAATGCCATAATCTGCCGTTCCCTTTACATACTTGATGATTCTTTTAACAGCATTCCATCGTTCCTTGGTTCGCATTTCTGCGTATTGGCTCACTGTGTTTACTGCGTAAGCAATATCTGGTCTGGTTACCATGGCTAGGTATAGCCGACTCCCAACTGCTTCTTTGTACGGAACATTTACAGGTGCATGCTTACTTTCCATGTTTTGAAGGCTCAAGTCCTGATGCTGATCAGCTGGTATCGCTACTGCGTGCGCTTCACTCAGTCTGAATCGCTCCACTATTTTGTGAGCGTATTGTTGCTGGTTTACCAACACCGATCCATCTGGTAAGTATTTGAATTCCATTCCCAGGAACTTGTTCAGTTTTTCAGTCTTGATTTTCAGTTCTCTTGATAGATATGTCAGCAAACTTTCTATTTTCTTCTTGTTTGTCGATGCCACCAACCCATCATCTATGTACACTGCCAGCACTAATGTGTCTTCATCTTCGTGGTTTATAAAAACACACGGATCCGCACTACTTGCTGTCAAGTTGAACCTTTCAAGACATTGTGTGAATTTATTATTCCAACACCTGGCTGATTGTTTTAAGCCATAGAGTGCTTTGTTCAACTTGCAGACCTTTCCGGATCCATCCTCATACCCTTGTGGCTGTGTCATGTAGATGTCTTCATCCAGATCAGCATTGATGAACGCCGTTTCCACGTCAAATTGAGCTAGATCCATTCCTTTTGCGACTGCCACTGCCAGGAGGGTTCTTATTGATGTGAATTTTACTACAGGACTAAAAGTTTCAAAATAGTCGGTACCTGGTTTCTGCGTAAAACCTTTAACTACCAGTCTCGCTGTGTGTCTGTCCACCGCACCATCTGTTTTTTGCTTGATCTTGTACACCCATCGATTTTTCAGAGCTTGCGCTCCTTGCGGCAGTTCTACCAGTTTCCAGGTTCCATTGTTCTGGAGTGAATTCATTTCACTTTCCATCGCCTTTCTCCAATTGTCTGCTTGCTCACCTTGGACCGCGTCGTCGAAATCTTCAGGTTCTTGTTTTGCAACTAGGAAGAGTTCCTCGACGTTTATATAGTCTTCTTAAAGGTATTCCGGTGGTTGAATGCCTCTTCTGTCTCGGAGTCTATATCTTCCTTCTCTTTCCTCTTCCGGTTCAACCCTTGGATTTTCTTCCGGTTCTTCGTGGTCTTCATCTGGTGGTTCTGGTTCTTCGTCTTCGTCACCTAGTTCAGGTAAGTCTGGTAATTCAGGTAAGTCTTCCTCTTCCTCCTCTTCATTTTCTGGTTCTGGTCCGTCGTTTACTGTAACACGTACTAGTGTTTCTTTCTTTTCAGGTTTTTCCTCCAGTTGTTGTAGCCCTGGTTTTTCGTTAGCAAAAACAACATCTCTAAGCACTTTAACTTCCTCGTTCTTGGGAAACCATATGCGGTAACCCTTTGTCGTCTCACCATATCCCACGAAGATGCCCTGTTCGGACTTAGGGTCCCATTTCTTTCTTTTTTGTTTCGGGATGTGTCCGTATGCTTTCGTACCGAAAATTCGAAGCTTCAGTCCACTAGCGGGTTTGCCGAACCAGAGTTCGTACGGAGTTTTTCCTGGAACACTGCTTGTTCCTGTGCGATTGAGAACGAACGCTGCTGCGTTTACAGCTTCAGCCCAGTAACCTTTACCTAGACCTTTAGAACATATCATCGTACGAGCCGCCTCTACGAGTGTCCTATTCTCCCTCTCGGCGGAACCATTTTGTTGCGGTGTGTAGGCTACCGATCTTTCGTGTTTGATCCCACGCTTTTGCGTTATGGCTCGTACTTGGGCGTTGACAAATTCTAGTCCATTGTCCGTCCTGAGTTTCTTGACTGTTGTTCCTTGTTGAGCTTGTGCATTCGTCAAGAATTCCTCCAGGCACTGTGCCACTTCGGATTTGTTTTCAAGGAAGAACAGTGTTCTGAAGTGTGAGTAATCATCCTTGAGAAGCAAAAAATACTTCGATCCTCCCAGCGATTTTTCTTCCATGCTTCGACACAGATCCGCATGTATTAGATCTCCTGGTCGTTCAGACCTAGTTTTGCTCATCTCGAAAGGTAATTTGTGCATTTTTCCTAGGGCACACGGATCGCAGAAGAACTCCTCTTGGGTTTCCACCTGCACATTCATTCCTTTCAAAAACTTATTCACGTACTGTATGTTCTGGTGAACTAGCCTCTCGTGCCATGTTTGAAGACTTTCTTTTGTAGGCGTGTGGACGAAGGCTTCTCCTTCGCAACCCTTTTCCGGGACGATGACTTTGAAATTCATCCGATACAGGTTTCCCTACCGTTCTCCCACTGCTACCTGTTCATCTCCTGCAAAGACTGCACATTTTTCTTGCTCAGATACAATTTTTAGGCTCCTGTCAGCCGCTGCTGGTACGGAGTATAGATTAAATTTGAGTTCTGGTACGTACAGCACCTCCTTTAATACAGAACGATCCCAACGCTTGCCGTCGAAGGCCTCTATGTCTATGTCGCCTTTACCATGCGCTAGTATTGTATCACCGTTACCTATCTTTATCTGTGTTTTAACTCGCAGACTGGTATAGTTCATAAACCAATCCTTCCTACCGGACATATGTTGGCTTGCCCCAGAATCAAGGTACCACTTATTGTCCAGTAGGTCACTGCTCGTCGCAGAAGTTAGTCCGGCACTCACTATCAACACTTTTGGTTTTCCTTCCTTACCTTTACCTTCTTTATTTTCACCCTTCTCACTCTTTCCTTTCTTGCAGTCGGATCTCTAGTGCCCTACCTCGCCACAACTGTAGCATTTCCCTGGTCGTCTTTTGCTCTTGTTTCCGCCTTTTCCCGCATGAAACGTGGAATGACTCGCTTTTGCTGTAAAAGCTCCGTTGCCCTGCTGTAGGTTTAATCTGGTCTCCTCGGTTGTAAGTCTAGAAGTGAGATTTGTTAGCGTACGCTGGTCAGGGTTTGTGGATTCCCATGCCGTAACAAAGTATTGGTAAGAAGGTAGGAGCTTCATGAGTATTTTGGTCATTACCATACCGTCCTCTATTTTATCCCCTAAGGCTGTTAACCTGTGCGCGAGTTCTTTTATTTTGGCAATATGTATTGGCATATCGTCCGCTGCCTCTTTGCCCACTGTGAACCATTGTTGTTGTAGTAAATGTTTAGATGTTTCACTTTTGTTTTCGAAAACTTCGTGGAGTTTTTTCCACATGTCCTTTGCACACTTACAGTTCATAATATGCACTAGGATTTTTTCACTTACAGTAGTCACTATTATCCTCCTGGCGGCCCCATCCAATTTTTTCCATTCAGCCGTCCTCTGAGCGTGTTGAGTTACGGCTGCCGGCAACGCGTCTCCAGGAATTTCGCCCGGTTTTTCAAATTCATCCGTAGCGGCTGTGATTACATCGTTAGCGGACATTAATGTTTCGATCTGAAACTTCCAAACCGCCCAGTTCTCAACGTCCTTTAGCTTGGTTATTCTTGATAATTCGCTCTCCATCCTCTCCATTTTTCTATGGTATTTGCACTTGTTGCACACGTGGCCGGCTTTTACCGAGAGAAGAATTCTTTACGAATAAACGCGAAGTATAAAACCAAACCCGAAAATAAAACTATCCCTGCATTCCTGGGCCCATAACCTGTTGTATTTTAGTTACTTTGGTTATTTAAGGTAAGTAAAACGTTTGATTGCTTTGGATTAGTTATTTATTATAGAACTTGTTTTTGCTTTTCAGTTATTTGCACGCTGCGGTTTTTCTTAGCATGAACTAACTAACTACAGAGAGCTCATCAGATGATAGTCTACTCACTACATTAGTTACTAGATTCTAGTGACTAAGTGTTATGTCTATATGTATCAGTGGATTAAGAAAACTGTTTTATCAACAACATATATGGGGTATTCCAAAATATTTTTAATGGTCATTTACCCCGACCCCCATCGATTTCCGAATAAATTATTCTCACGGTAACCCTAGACTCAGGTATGATTGCTGAATTATTTTAGAATTTTGCGATGTTTTCTTTATAAGTTACGATTTTTTGAAAATCGCACTTTTCGGCAACAGCTTTTTTTTCATCCAATTCTAGTTGGCAACCAAGGTATCCCATGGTAAAGTGACTGATGCAGAACTGTCCAGTTTTTTGACGTTCTTTGAAATGGAAATATTTGTAGATTTTTTTCGACACCGGAAGTGCCGAAATTCTCGGTTCGAAAATCAAAATCGTGGATTGCAAAAAGTGGCGGTAATTGATCTTCTTGAAATTTGTAGACAAAATTCGACATTGAAGGACGGAATTTTTAAGACCAGGCCGAAGTTGGGCCGACATCGGGCTTAGGAGGTATGACTATTTTAATCACGCGAAAATTCAGATTCCGGCGTTATTTTTGTTAATATTATTATTATTAGTATTGAAATTATTAAAATTATCATTATTATTATTATTATTATTATAATTATGATTATTATCATTAATTGATAATAATAATAATGAGAAAACCAGTAAACTTTCTACATTATCTACACTTGTGTAAATCCGTTCACTTTTCTGATCTAATGAGTCTATCACCTTTCTATTAATTTCTTCTACGTCTACACGGAAAAAAATATAAAGCACTGGTTACTGTTCTGCACAGTAATCGGTGACAGACGTGACTGATTCATATTGAAACAGGAGTGAATACTGTGTAGCATAGCACTGGTTACTATTCGAACAGTAATAGTACGTGTTCAAACATGACTCACTCCTGTTTGAATAGGAATCAGTCATGTTCAACAGTATTTTACGTTATACTTTTCGCCGATTACTGTGCAGAACAGTAACCAGTGCCTTATATTTTTTTCCGTGTACGTTTCTCGCAGACAGTATAGCACACCTTGCAGTGTCTTTGTATCGACGTTCTCTTATCAATTGACCATATGTCTCTTCAACTATATCCTGATTATTAGCTGCTATACATCGCTCCGGTACTTTTAGATTATTACCGGAATCATTTTTTATTCCATTTCAAACTTCCAATAAAAATTCATGAAACTCTATTTCTTCCGGTAATACTCTCATATTTTCAGTTGGTTCAATTTTTACGAAATCTTTCCATACGGTGCTATATTTTATCGATAGATTTATTGTTTCATTTCGTGTACCTCCAACTTTAATTGGAAGAAGTTGTCGGAAATCTCCACCTAAGATAACTATTTTTCCGCCAAATGGTTTTGAATTGTTCATTACATCTTTTAACGTTCGATCCATGATTTCCAATGCGTACCTTGGAGCCATTGGAGCTTCATCCCAAATGAATACGTCAACTTCTTTTAAATATTCTCCTTCTATTGACTGAACCTTTATGTTGGACGATGAATCGGCATAGAGTGGAACTGGTAACCCTAACGTTTTGTGGACAGTTTTTCCATTAGGAAGTAATGTTGCTGCTATCCCAGTGAAAGCCATCGTACTTACGCACCTTTTTGTCTTTTTATTAAATGGGTAAATGTCGTATATACAAAAGTTTTGCCAGAACCTCCTGGTTCATCAATATACATGCAAGTTTCAATATTTCCTTTATTGTCAGTGTCCACTGCCTTTAGAACCTTATCAACAATAAATCTTTGTTTCTCATTTAATTGCTCATAATATTGCATACCGATTTCGAGTGACTGGTATGGTTGAATGCCATCGTTTTCATCTACTATTTCCGTTGATTGAATCATGCTTGGAAATTGTGCAAGGTTCCATCCTTCTGTGCACAACATTGCGGTAATTCTGGCATACGCCTTCTTTTCACCCTGAACGGAACCAATATGTCTTGCATAATCTTCAGAGTGCAATTTTGAATTCTTCCCATAGTTTTCTGGGTACACTGGTTGACAGTTGATTAAAATTCTCACAAACATTCTACGCAGACTATTCGGCATCATCCACAGTGCAGCTTCTTGCATTGCCCTTTTCCACTCATCATCATCTTCAATCAAACCCAAAGCAAGGGCAGTCGCGGTAAATGTTTCTTGACATTCTCCATTTACTGTTCACAAATTTTCGAAACTTGTAGCACCTTTAACTGTTAATAATAATAATCTTAAATGATAAAGTTCTGTTTGCGTTGGGCTTATTCAGTACATACGTCCAATTATTTCAAAATTAGCTTTTCTGCGTTCCCATCTCGAGATGTTTCTTCCGTTTATTTTGATACTTCTAAAAACGTAGTGACATGGAATTTCCGGATACACGTAATCTCTCGCTAACTCATCCCGAGCGTTCAATTCAAAATAATCAATTTGCATCGTTACTCGATGTAATGCAGATCTGAGAATATCTTCGTCCAGTTCGTATTCAATTGTTATACTCTGTTCATTCGGCAAATGCACTGGTAATCGTATAATCGCATGACCTTTTTGTTGCAAATGATAACTGAGAATACGCCAACTTGCTTCGGCTGGTCCCACGTAACGAGCCTCGATATAATCTTGAATCTCATCGTGGTTTATAGTTGCTTCACTCGTAGATTCACCGATAATTACCGCTGCGGCATCATGCCCTTTGTATACATATTTGAACAAATATTTTACAGATTTGATGCTCGAGACTACTTCTACGTTTAAATGACAATAAAAAATAATAAATAGTTGTGAACAATAAGGTACTACGTGCCGATTGTCTACGATATATCCTCCTGGACGTTCATAAGTAATACCTGTGTTACTTCGGCGATAAAATGGATAACCATTTGCATCCATTGTTGTTTCTTCATTAAATGTTTTTGGAAAAAGTTTCGAACATTTTTGATCGACCATACACCAATCGCCGCAGGGTCCGTGTATCATATTTTTCATGACAATTTTATGTAATGTAGGACTTTTTTCTGAATCTGGAATTTCTGCAAAAATGTATCTATCTACAGCTTCTGGAGTTGTGATTCTAGAGTTTGGGTTTAATGTCACGAGCATGTGAACGCGTGGTAAACCTCTTTTTTGGAATTCCACTACATACACGTACGCTTGCACTTCGCCGAAAATTTGTTGTCGAACAATCAGATCAACCAAGTAATCTTTTTTCATGTTAAATACTCGCACACAAATATCCGGCACTGAACTCTATTATATCTGGAACGCGTATAGGGCGATTTACGTGGGACAAATTGAACGCTGCCATTTTAACTTGGACTTTTGGACAACCAATCACAGGCCGTGATAAAAGAATAGAATAACGAAGTTCTGTTGATTTGAAACAATTCAGTTTGGATTCGGTTTTGATATTTGAATTCGCGAGGAAATCGACGCCCCTGATTCGTCAGATAAAAGTCCAAGTCAAAATGGCAGCACTAATGGCAGCCGCCAACTGGTTTTATAGACTACTACGCTTCGAGTACGGCGATGCGCGTTCCAGGTTTAATAGAGTTCAGTGATATCCGGTCTATCCGAAGGTTGTTGATTTTCAAGTAAATTTTCTTTAATTTCACGCCATTGCGGATTACAAGTCATAGATATAAATAAATCTGGTTTACCATACTTGTGAACAATTCCCATCGCATCTTGATAATGTTGCATCATGCTTCTGGGCGAGCCTACGAAGGTTGACGGTAAAACTATCATTTTTCCAATTCGTGCATTTGCATTATTTGCAGTCCTTTGTAAATAATCTACCAATCCATGGTATGTCTCAGCTCGCAATTTTTAGTTGATTTGATTCCAAAAACTGTATTCTATCTCTTTCAATTTTAACATAACTGTCCACTACCCATTGTTGAAACAATCTACGACCCATCAAAATCGTATTTAAATTCTCGTTATCGCGTATTGCCATTTGATGTTTAATGTACGCTGCTCTCGTAATACGTTTTGCATTATTAGTCGTCATCAAGTTACGATGCCATCATTGAGTCCCATAAGGGTAAAATATTGGGTAAATCCAAGGTTCAACATTTGGATCCATGTTACTCACAAATTGTAATGTCTTTGTATTCTTATCGCGTATGGTAACATACGATTCTGGTATTTCACCATCTGCTGTCAATGAAAATACGGCTGCTACCTCATTACTTCTTTGGATATTGTATCTAAGGCGGTCCATTCCTGGTCTCAATGTAAACAGCGATTGCAGCTGATCCGGTTTTAAGTCATTTATTTGACTTGCCCTCCGTTGTTGCACTTGCAGTTCATCACCCATCATCTGGTAAGATTGAGCGAATATATTGTTCTCGCGCATTAATCGTTCAAGAATTTCCAATATTTCACGGTCGAGTGAAGCATTTTTTCCCAATCGATATTCTGCTGCTTCGTTCGAATCTATTATGAACAGCTGCCCGTTATTTGGATGCTCACCTGGCGCTGGATACAACGCTGTATTAATTTGGTAATATATTTGACCCTGGATTTTAAAGCAATATGGTCCTGGGCGCTTGTCGGAAAAATTAACTAAATTTGGATTAAAAGATGCAAAGGAAAACGAGCTATTATAGCTACGGATGCGTTCATAGAATTGGCTTGATCTGGGATGGGTCCCATCGAATAACGAACGTAGTTCAATTGGAGGGTCTGGTAATGGTTCAAGAATCACAGTCCCATGACCACAACAGTTACTGAAGGATAAACCTTTATTTGTTATCCTTTCCGCAGCAAAATGCTTAGCATTGCAATGAATACATGATAGATCCATCATTCCTATGTAATGTTCATGTCTATTATCTAAATTCTAGCTCGCTTAGCCCTTTTTAATTCTTTTTCTTCCTCCGGTGTACGATAAATCTTTCTTCGCGGCATTATTTTATCTTCTATTCTATCACTATAATGAACTAGGCGATAAAGTGTGACACGGAAGTTACTACACTGAAAAGGTTTTGGGGCGACAGCAGCGCCAAACACACGTGCGCTACACTCTTCAGATCTTAGTAGCGTTACCACCTCTCCGGCAGACCGCTGCAGTACAAAAGTGGGGGGAAGGTTGCGTTCCCTCAGTCTCGGGAGCTCTGCGCTCTCATGACTGAGAATGAAACTTACCGCAGCGCGTCTGTCTTCTTTTTGTTACACTCAGCATGCTAATGAACTCTTTACACATATTGAAGCGGGTTGAATTCACATGTATTGAAGGAACATTTAATAATTAGAAGTTTGCAACAATTACATCTACATATATATATACATATATTGCATTATTGATAAAAAAACACTATTCTGGCTTCTTCAATGGCTTTTTACACCCAGAAGAAGTTATTTTATCACAAACATGAATGAGATTTTTGCTCTTGTAAATTTTCCGTAGAATCTGATGAAATTCATTAGGTTCAACCAAATAGACAGGAACAGAGTCAAATTTCCAGTTTTAAGGCCCATCCCTAGTCGCCCACCTCCTTTTGGTCGAAATGTGTTACATTTCGATTATTATCCGAGGCGTTTTCTCACGAAACGAACATTTTTTTGGACGTATGTGTTCGGAATTGAAATAGAAGTTGCGCTAAGCATCTCTTTTTTGCAGTTTCGACGCCTGGGCTCGGATAATAATCGAAATGTAACACATTTCGACCAAAAGGAGGTGGGCGACTAGGGATGGGCCTTAAGCGACAATTATACCATTTTAATCACTGAACTCTATTATATCTGGAACGCGTATAGGGCGATTTACGTGGGACAAATTGAAAGCTGCCATTTTAACTTGGACTTTTGGACAACCAATCACAGGCCGTGATAAAAGAATAGAATAACGAAGTTCTGTTGATTTGAAACAATTCAGTTTGGATTCGGTTTTGATATTTGAATTCGCGAGGAAATCGACGCCCCTGATTCGTCAGATAAAAGTCCAAGTCAAAATGGCAGCACTAATGGCAGCCGCCAACTGGTTTTATAGACTACTACGCTTCGAGTACGGCGATGCGCGTTCCAGGTTTAATAGAGTTCAGTGATTTTAATAGGGAAGGAGAGAAGAAATTTTGCAATTTCACTTGATTAGAAACAGTTTATTTTTAAAGTATCACTATACAATATATCTGGATAGAATAAGTTTCTTGTTTTGTTTCTCAGTATACAAAACAGGAGCTAAAATGGGTAGCTTCTCTTGATCAAATAATTCATATGTCTCATGAGGTTCAACGATGAAAGCATGAAAATGTGCATCAAAAGTAATTTCTCTGTAAATTTGAACAAAAAAGTAGACATTTCCATCAATGTTTATAATGTCTATTATCTTTCCGAAATCTTTTTCTGATTTTGATACGTCAATGACAATGAATGTATTTTCGTGGTATAGTGTATTATAAATCAAAACGTTAGTATGGTAAGAATGTGAGTTTGATTTCAATATTTCATAATCAACAGATTGATTCATACATTGAGACTTTGAAATGGGACCGAACAAAATCTTTTGTGATAATTTCATATTGAACGTCGTGCTACACATAGCAAAAGCTTGTTTGTTGGCGATAGAAATCAATAAAATTTTCTGTGAGTTCGTGCTATGCGCGTTCAATCTAATTTGTCGATGGTACGACTCAAAACGCATTCCCCAGAAATTGATACATGGTCCATTCATGCGCAACAATCTCGGGTAATGAGTGAGCAAATGCAGTTTGTAAGGAAGATTTGATTTGAATTTCCTGTATCGGACGTTATGTTTGTCAATTATTTCGGACAACTCTTCAATTAAAGATTCAATTATTCGCGGAGACGTAAGAATATCAATGATTTGACGCATATATCGATACAATTCCCAGTGATCATCATCTTTAGGGATTAAATCACCAATTATCACGCCAAAATAACGTGCAAAGCACAGTAATTCTGAAGCTGACATTTTTAAATCATTTTTGTTTTTCAAACGCTCATAGGAAATTTTAGGAGGTTTGTTAGGAGTTTCTAAGTAACCGAAATCGAATTCTTTAATTTTAGCATTTAAATATTGAACAGTAAAATACTTTTTTTCAAATACAAAAGAATGCAAAATTATTTTCAGGTCAAACATGCACATACCTTCGATGACATCATGCATCAAATCTAAAGTTATATTTTCCGAAATATCAAAATCATTCACTTTGTGAAATGCACAGAGTTCTTTGATGCCTGTATTACTGTCTTTGATATTTTGAGAATTCTTTTTGTATTTATCTTTAGTTCTCAAGATAGATTTATTTTCTTTCCTATTGCCAGCTATCTGTTCTTTACTTGCCTCACATATTCGGCAACAAAAATCAGTTCTAAATGATGTAACAAAACCAAGAATTTCGTTCAAGCCTAAATTATCCCCGAGTATAAGTACGAGCTGAAACTTTATTAAACGATCAAACGAGCCTACCGAAGGTAGGCGAAGTTCGATCGCAATTATATGAAGCGTCTCGTTCGAAGATGATAACATGTAGTACTGTTGGTTGTACAGAACTTCACAACGTTTAGAGTTTTTGAAAATCGCACCATCTCCTGGGCCTTCTGGGACCTCGCGGCGTGCGCCATCTTCATATCGTGCAGAGTCTTATTTTGAGTTATTACCCTTTTGATGATTACGGGTTATAATACGGGTAAATTTTTTTTTTTTTTTTTTTTTTTTTTTTAGGATGGGTGGTTATCATCTTCGAACGAGACGCTTCATATAATTGCGATCGAACTTCGCCTACCTTCGGTAGGCTCGTTTGATCGTTTAATTATATTACGCGTCTCGTTCTCGATGATAACATGTAGATGTTTAGAGCTTATGATAACTCTCTTTTATTTGTAGATTATACATTTTTTATAAAGATGAAATCTATACTAAATCTTAATTATGATCTTACTCATCTCCCAATAATGCCCTGGCAAAGTGGTCATTAGGAGTTTGTACGGGTCTGTTATAGTACCTTGCAAAGGTCTTTGATTGCGATGACCAGCCCGCAGTGCGCCTGATTGTATTCACATCTACACCTTTTTTGAAGGCGGCTGACACTGCCGCGTGTCTTGTACTGTAAGCAGTAAAAGTATTTACATCTATTCCTGCTTTGTGTAGTAAGGATTTTATCCAATGTCCGATGGTTTGGGCGCTGACGGGGCCATATGGTCGAATAGTTGAAATGAACAACTTTTTGTTGCCACCTCTTTTATCTTTGGTATATCTTATATATTCTAGGATTACTGTGGCTACGCATATAGCCGGTCTTTGGTGATAGAACGGTAGAAACAAGTTTGGCTGGAATGCACCTGGCTTAGAAGTTTTAATTAGGTCTGGGATCTTAATCTCTATTCCTGTAGGCAATGTTATAATGTTTTCTATATTTATTAATGCAAGGGTTTGCAATCTGTGTGCTGTAGTTAGTGCCAGTAGTGTCACTGTTTTTTCTGATATTTCTTTGGCTTTTAATTGATCAAATGATGGTAAATCTTCTATGAATTTGAGAACTGGATCTACATCCCACGTGTTATTGTATTTAGGAGCAATGGGTCTTTTCCTGAATACTCCTCGTAGAAACCTGGATATCAATACGTCTTTTGATATATCTCTTGATGAGATTAGTGAGATTGCTGACCTAGCTGTGTTGAGTGTACCATAACCAGCTCCCTCTTTAAATTTTTTCGTCAAAAATTCTATAATCGTGAAACTATTCGCCTTATATGTGTCATATCCTTTTTCTTCAGTGAATTTAAACCATTGTCTGAGGGGCCCCTCATACTGTTTAATTGTTGATTGTGCTATAGCATCCACCATGATGTCGACTGATTCTTGTGAGATCCCTTTTGTTATAAAAGCCTTCCTGATACATTCCCTGCCACCATCGAAAGACTTTTTGTCAATGGGTGAGTTCCTTCCCTAGAAGGAGAAAGTAGTAAACGTTTATCAGGTTTTAATACTAACGGTGGTCCACTAAGGAGAGATGAGAATAAGGGATACCACGGCTGTGTCGGCCAGTATGGAACAACTATTGTGCCAGTAGCTTTATCCTGGAATCTTCTTCGCAACGCAGGCAATACTAATGCGAAAGGAGGAAATGCGTAAAAGTGTTTATTTTTCCACGATATAGTGAACGCGTCAACTATAGATGCTTCGGGATCTGGGTATCGTGAGCAAAACCTTTCAGTTTTCTTGTTTATTCTAGTTGCAAATAGATCAATTGTGAATTTTCCAAATCTTTGTTCAACTCTGTTATATGCTGTGTCTGCTAATTCCCACTCAGTATCAGCATTTGTGATTCTAGATGCTGCATCTGCTTCTACGTTCTGTTTTGATGGAATGTACGAAGCGAATATCCACAATTTCCTGCTTTCGCCCCATTGCCAGATTTTTCGAGATAACTCACTTAGTTTTGGAAACTGTATACCTCCTGCCTTATTAACATATGCTATTGCAGTAGTATTGTCCATTCTTATGAGTATTTCACAATTATAGGACCGTGAAGCAAAACACTTCAAGGCAAAAAGGGCTGCTAAAAGTTCCAAGTAGTTTATATGGTACTTCTTTTCCTTATCATTCCAGAAACCATGTGTACTGACTCCATTCGAATGAGCACCCCACCCAGTTAGAGATGCATCCGAGCTTATTTCTATTGTAAATTTAAATGATCTTATGGGATTTTTCCCTATCAATGCATTCTTTTTCCACCATTGAAGGTCTTCTTCTAGTTTTTTCTCGATAACCATCTGCCCTTCATAATCTCCATCACTTACTATTAATGCTAGAAATTTTTCCCGCTCAAGCCTCTTGCAGTATGTTCGACTGTATGCTACTGCTGGGCAGCAAGCCGTTAGTACACCCAATAACTGGGCGAACTCCCGAATTTTAAACCTTCTTCCAATTTTGAATTTATTAATCAAATTTACTACCTGATTCTTTTTCTTATCAGTAAGTTCTAATGAATATTCAGATGAATTAAGAACAAAACCAAGGTATTGACATGTCTGACTGGGTGCGAGTGTGCTCTTATTATAGTTAATTATGAAACCAAGTTGTTCTAACAATTGTATTGTTTGAGTAACATTGGCTTGGCATGAGTTGTACGTGTTACCTATACATAGGAGATCATCTAGATATATTACTGATAACAACCCTTTTTGCCTTAATGTGTTGATCAGAGGTTTCATAATTTTTGTAAATATATACGGGCTTGTACATAGACCAAATGGAAGGCATCTAAATTGGTATAGTTTTTCTTTGAAGCGAAATTTCAAGTATTTTCTATAGTTTTCATCTACTGGGACTAAAAAATACGCATCTTTGAGATCGATAGAGCTCATAAAGACACCTGGTGTCAACAAATTCTTTGCAGAACGTATATCTTCCATCTTAAAATGTATCGGATCAATAAACTTATTCAATTTTTTCAAATTGATAATGAATCTGTTAGTACCATCAGGTTTTGGTACTAGAAAATATGAAGAAATGAATTGTCCTTCACACTCGCTGCATTCCTCTATCGCATGTTTTGTAAGCATCTTATTGACTTCTATCTCAATTTTATGAGATTCATTTTCTGACCATTGTGACTCCTTGGGAGTCAATGGTTGCTGAGGAATATTCCTGAAAGGTATTTTATATCCTTCTAAACAATTTAGAATAACTTTATCTGTAGTTATTTCCTTCCATTTGTCTACAAAGAGTCGCAGTCTACCTGCTTGGAATCTCACCTCTTCTATTTCTTGTTGTACGACTGGTTTGTCGTCTTGGTTGTCTTTGCTGTATATTGGTTGTTCCGATATTGAGTCCTGCTGTTGTTGTTGGTGTTTTGTCTTTTGAAGTTGATCGTTGATCTTTTTGGGTAGTCGCCCACTTGTTTGTGAGTTGCAAGTGGGCTCCTCCAGTTTCCCTGTTGCGTTTTTTGTGGTGCTTTTTTGGGTGCCACTTTTTCTGTAGCTTTGATACTGGAGCAAGCTTTTTCAATAGTTTTTGCTTCCTTTACTTGTTCGGTAAACTTTGACCCATATAACCATTCATCTGCTTTTGCTGCATCTAGTACTGGTTTAACCGATTTGCTCAGGAGCGGTGTAATAAAGGATTTTCTCGCAACTGAGTGTTGATGAAAAACCGTCGTCATCATCTTTCCAGCATCGCAGAGATACTTCATTAGCGTCAGTTGATCTATTTCTTCTTCTGAACCTTCGATGATCATTGAAATAGCTGCGGATAGTGAAACAACTGCTGCGCCAACACAATTTTGTGTGTCCGCAAAGTGTTGATCACGTTTTTTGGCGATATCGGTCATTACTGGGATAACTTCCAAGTTTATCTTAGGGGCTTCGGCATATAGCTCTCCTGTTCTGCTGTATTCTTTGAGGAGAGTCTTCTTGACCTCTTCATTTAGACCTTCTCTCATCCACTTTGTCCATCTAACATTTTTTCTGGGTTGGACTTTACCGATGCTTCTGAGACCACGTTTGGATCTTCTCCCAATATCTCTAGTATTTCTTTGTCGATCCTCGGATTTTGTGTTGGTTCAGTCTGTAGTTCTAAATCTATAGTTTGATCCAAGGGTTTATTGCCATCAACCGTAAAGTTCTGTATATGTGTGGTATTCATATCGGATCTAGGTTGATTTTCCTTGTTGGAGTCGTCATGTATCTCTGTAATTAGAGAGTACAACGTGTTTTGACCGTATGGGTATGTAACGCTTATTGCGTTCTGTGTGAACTTATTCGTGTGGAAAGACGTTCGCACTTATATTCTTTCACAAGCTCGTGTGGAGTTGTTAAAAGATTGATTTATGTCTTGTTCGTGTGGAACTTGACATATATGACTTTTATTTTACTCACCTTCTGTAATTTCATTTTCTTTTCTAGATTTATGTGTCATGTCGGCTGGGTTCGAGTCTTTTCCTTTGTCCTCGATGAACAATGCGACCGCCTTGGTTAGGTTGTCGATTTGTTTTTGCATTTTTTGAAGCTTGGATTCATCGCCTCCGCTTCTTTTTTCATGCTCTCTCGACCGGGATCGAGAGTGTCTTCTTTTCTTAGTTTTTCCCATTTTCCTGTCCTGTTTTCCTTTCGTTTTCCGGAAAAATATTTATGTTTTTCTCTGTACGTCTGAGTTCTTCGTCACAACGAAACAAATATGAAGATGGCGCACGCCGCGAGGTCCCAGAAGGCCCAGGAGATGGCGCGATTTTCAAAAACTCTAAACGTTGTGAAGTTCTGTACAACCAACAGTACTACATGTTATCATCGAGAACGAGACGCGTAATATAATTACGTATAAGCGCTTGCTTACTTCAATTCAAATACCTGTCTCTGTATGTAATGTAAATTGCGCTAAACATCCCAGGGACTTCTAAAAATACTTTTAAACTTTTTCTCAAAGGAATTTCCACTCCGAATAATGAAACAGGTATTAAAATTGGTTGATTCCCTAATAATCCATCGTCATACGTGGTGCCTATCGGAATCTCCACAGGTTCAATCAGACCTCTCTTTTTTAATAGACTAAGTCGTTTATCTTCGGTATCGACATAATCGAAGATTTTTATATGATTATCCATACATTTTTCTATATCTTTGAAAACTAAGGGAGGAACTTTATGTTTTTCAAGAACTAAGGAGATATCTTTTTTAAGTGACTCAAATAATAAATTACAAACAAAATCCTTGATATAATTTATTACGTCATCTTCAATCTTTCGCGGTAAAACTGGGTCTGCATAGAGCATTAACATGAACGATATTAAATGGTTCACACCTACAATAAAATCCATTTTGATCAACGTTTATAAAAAAAATTATTACGCAGAAATAAATAATAAATTACTATCTCCAGACAATCTTCAAGAAGTCAATTGAAACTCATTTGTTAATTTTTGAAATAAAACTATTGACAAAAGCAGAACAGTTGAAATGAGTGAATTTAAAAATTTCAGATGCAATAAAATGCCAATATGCCTTAGACAAGTTGGGAAATTTTCTAAGGGCTATATGAATTTTGAAGCATTCTTGCAAAGCTACGATCGGATCTTGATAATACAAATCTTCGTTCTTAAATATTATAAAAGCGTTTGTATTGGAGAAGTCCCCGACAAAAACTAAGAAAGGATGGATAGGTTGGTTCAATTTAATCAGCCAATCCGTATACTCTTTTTTCTTAGCTTCAAGATCTCCCATAGACTGAAAAAGAAGATATAATTAAGAAATTGAATATTACGATTTTTCACTGATGAGAATTGTTGGTGCTTATTACCTCAACATACAAGATGAAGCTATTAAAAACTTCTGGTTTTGTTATGGTAAATGATTCATCAATCATGAGTTTTTTACGAACAGGCAGGTCTTCAGGTTCATCACCTTCTAACTCATCAATGGGATCGGAAGGTTTTTCAATCTTTCTACCAGTATTGACTTTTGTTACAACTTGTATGAGAAATGGCAGTAGCGACAGTGCTATTATATGATTTCGTGTACCTAGATATGCATATAATTAGAATTTATCAGATTCTGTCTGTTTGAATTAGACTTTCATATGTTAAAAAATATTCCACCCATAATTTTTTTCATACCTTGCTTGATCAAACTTCTATGTATTTCTAAAAATTTCTTCAGTTCTGGATTTCTAAGCAAAGGGTTCTGTGCACATTTTATAATTTTGACTGCCGTTGCTAGCCACTTTTCTTGAAATAGTGACAGGTAATTGGATGGAAGCAACTTTGTTTGAAGATCACCAGTACGTATCAAATCAGAAATTATCCTTTCAAAGTCTTGTTCCAACTATACAAATTATAAGAATTCATTACTCTAAGCAACAAACATAAAGAAGACAACGAAAAAAATTTCTGTTTATATAAATTATCAATTTTTTCAAAAAAGTTACTCACTAAAGATTATGCCAGAGGAGATTTCAAACATGTAAAACTATTCAAGAAACTATCAATCAGAGTTGGGCACCATTAATTACAAATTGTAATTAATTACATTGAAATTACTAATTACATTCGTAATTTGTAATTAGAAAAAATTCAATTACTAATTACATTTGTAATTTGTAATTAGAAAAAATTCAATTACTAATTACATTTGAAATTTGTAATTAGAAAAAATTCGATTAATAATTACATTTGTAATTTGTAATTAGAAAAAAATCAATTACTAATTACATTTGTAATTTGTAATTAGGAAAATTTTAGTTACTAATTACATTTGTAATTTGTAATTAGAAAAAATTCAATTACTAATTACATTTGTAATTTGTAATTAGGAAAATTTTAGTTACTAATTACATTTGTAATTTGTAATTAGAAAAAAATCAATTACTAATTACATTTGTAATTTGTAATTAGAAAAAGTTTGGTTACTAATTACATTTGTAATTTGTAATTAGAAAAAAATCAATCCCTAATTACAATTGCGGAAAGTAATTAGCAGCTATTTTTCTTCTAATTACAATTTTTCAAAGTAATTAGAAGAATGATTCAATCCATTTACAGTTTTTAGATGTAATTATATCTCGGTATATACTCTTATATCTGGGTATATACAACCATATAGCGACATATTCAGGTATATCTCGGTATATACCCCTATATCTGGATACGTACAACTATATAGCGACATATTCAGGTATATCTCGGTATAAACCCCTATATCTGGGTATATACAACTATATAGCGACATATTCGGGTATATATCGGTATATACCGACATATCTAGGTATATATGACTATATATCAACGGAATCAGGTATATATCGGTATATACCCCTATATCTGGGTATATACAACTATATAGCGACATATTTAGGTATATATCGGTATATACCCCTATATCTGGGTATATACAACTATATAGCGACATATTTGGGTATATATCGGTATATAGCGACATATTCGGGTATATATCGGTATATACCGACATATCTAGGTATATATGACTATATATCAACGAAATCAGGTATATCTCAGTATATACCCAGATATAGGGGTATATACCGATATATACCTGAATATGTCGCTGTATAGTTGTATATATCCAGTGTAACGCAGTTTTCTAACTTGGAGAGGAAAAACCACAGATCTGGTTACAATTCGGCACTTTTCCGTGTTAATTACTTAATTACCAAAGTGTTGGGCGCCAGACGCTACTGCGTCGTTTCGATACGATAACACAACTTACTAAAACCAAAAAACTTACGGAAATGCGTCGAGCGACAACTCGACTAGCTCAGATAACAAAGCCTTAGATAGAGGGGCAGGGTACACCACGTAAAACAATATTAATTCTTTGAGATAGTTGAGATCACATCAATCAATAATTTATTAATTAAATTAGATAATTCAGACGAATGATACAGAATTGGCGATAGTATTAATCATTTGTTACGATAGTTTTCCTAACTGTTCAGGACAGAATTTACTCGTTTATGATACAATTAAATCAGAGGAATGTGTCAGAGCTGACTCGATATAAAACGAATAGACTAGACTCCAGACTTGGTATCACAGAGCGATACTTCGTACCCAAATGCAAATTATATCATAACACATCCTGAGATTAACGTACTAGAGTTTTGAGATATTATAAAAGAAAAATCGATAACAAACGATACAGATCCCTACTAATTAATTAGCCACGCTTGGCCATACAATTTACGATACTCCGAAATCTACTGCTAAATAGAGACCACGCGGTCATTCGAGAGACGCGAATTACAGGTTCAACGTTAGCAATTAAATTAGAACGATAGAGATTGTTCTTTAACCAAATTCTGACGATACGAGATCGATAATTACGATACTAAATTATCCAAAAACAATACTAGATCTTACATACGATAACGAACTATCCAAAATTGACTATATCTTACTAACCTAACAAAATAACGATAATGAATTATCCAGAATTGACTGAACCTTACTAAACTATAACAAATCAGCAATAATAACCTAAACTATACGCGAGGCCTAAGCCCTCGCGGCTATCTTCGCTCAGGGTACTCCAGGAAAAGGTATTTTCTACAGTATTTCATGCACAGTATTATTCTAACATACTAAATCAAAAATATAAGCCATACGAGAAGCGATAAGCAATCAATTATAGCCAAAAAGCAATGAAAGATCTATGTAACTCAGCCAGACTCGAGGTTGTTCGATAAATCAATTAAACAAAAATTAAAGATGAGCTTCTTAGCTCAGAAATTGAAGACGAGCCTCTTAGCTCAATGACCAAAAAACGAGCCTCTTAGCTCAATAACCAAAAACGAGCCTCTTAGCTCAATAACCAAATTAATAACCAGAACTTTATACGAACGACCTCGTGTCTTCACAAAAGAATTAAGACCTTACCTTAGTCAAGTTGTTCAACGTAACACAAAACACTATTTAAACAATACTCGATAGTACGATAGGCGAGACTTGATGATGCGCGATGAGTGGCGTAGACCGGAGCGAAGAGTAGACCGATTAACAGGTGTACCCTCCTTATATAGTCTTTATTTCCAGCCGTCAGCTCATCCTTCAGATTTGCGCAGTCACGTGACATATCGGTAGTCTAATTGGTCGGTGAGCGACAGATTTTGACGAACGTAATTTAGGAGAAGTCTACCTCACCCCTGCCGCTGCTAATACCGCTCCTATTACCGCCTTCCTTTTGAATCCCCGGGCGCTGGACTCACATGAAGCCTCGCTCGCCCGGCCACCCGATATTTCTTCTAGGGCCTTACACCATTGGTCGATCCACCAGAAAGTTAGTGGTAGCTTCGTGTCTCGGCATACTAGGGCTTCACCCACGAAAAGATTCGATAGGTCGGAACGCTGATCCGGGGGTTGTCATGACCAACCACGGCCGCGATAACAGATTCGGAGACAGTTTGACGATAGTAACTGCACTGACCGATTATGCCTTAGGTGGGAGGCGGTAAAGATGCACCTTCACATGCCCTATTCACCACCCTCACATCAGCAGTGCATTTTCTTGTAGGCGGTAGCTCTCCGGATGACGGGAGGATTTCGTTGTGCTTCTCGCACATCCCTGTACGCCGTCAATCCGATAGTTGGAGGTGGTAAATCTTTCCACTTGAGAGGAGGCGCTGACCTTGGGGTTTTCTGGACCAACCATGGTTTGCACGCCGACAGAATCGTCTTTGACGATATTGGAGGCTTCTTACGTTCGGTAGAATCGCTTTTCCTTCGGTAGTTCCCACGACGACAGACGTCTCGTGGAGTATCGAGCTCGAGATTACATAGTTTACAAAAAATAAAATAGTGTTAATTAGACCTAATCATTTTTCCCTAAGTTTTCTCTTTTCCTGGAGACCCTGTCTACGCCACGCATCGTTGCATTTTCGAGAGAATCGCCTTGTGGCGGGGAATTTTAAAATACCACGTCACACCAGATATAGGGGTATATACCGAGATATACCTGATTTCGTTGATGTATAGTCATATATACCTAGATATGTCGGTATATACCGATATATACCCGAATATGTCGCTATATACCGATATATACCCGAATATGTCGCTATATAGTTGTATATACCCAGACATAGGGGTATATACCGATATATACCTGAATATGTCGCTATATAGTTGTATATACCCAGATATAGGGGTATATACCGATATATACCTGATTTCGTTGATATATAGTCATATATACCTAGATATGTCGGTATATACCGATATATACCCGAATATGTCGCTATATACCGATATATACCCGAATATGTCGCTATATAGTTGTATATACCCAGATGTAGGGGTATATACCGATATATACAGGAATATGTCGCTATATAGTTGTATATACCCAGACATAGGGGTTGTAACGAGGCAGATTTGTCAGCCTCGTAAATGAACCATCTCCTCTTCCTCAGACCGAAGTGACCACCTTAGTTAATAAACCGAATTCAAAGCGAGAAGTCCCAGCTCAAGTGCCCAAGGTCCATTGTAGTAATTATAAGTTCATGTACTAATACTTTTTCCCGTTCCCTATATCTTATATTCCCGTACCGTTCCTGCCGAAATCATCGAGGGAGATCATCCCTCAAGCTCATCCGGCCTGGCAGGCCACCCGGCCTTCGAGTGATTAACCGGGGGACAAACGAGTCATCGTATCCCGAGATATGCCTGGAAGAGCGCTGCAATAAGAATCTGTCACATGGAGTAGCCCCTATCCTTCCTCTACCTGTCCCGCACCGGCTTGGTCCACCGGTCCAATATGCAGAATTCCGCCTTCCAGGATATCGAAACAAATAGAACACGACGAGACATCTAACAACCCCCTGGCGAAAGCTTGAAGTGCCAAAAGGCCCTGTCAGGCCCGCGACACAACCCGGCTGCAGAAGTCAACACGCCCATTAATTTTATGCGCAATACCCCCCTCACCCCCCCAAATAGCATTTAGATAGAGACAGATCTAGACGCTTCACTTCTTGCTTGGATCTCGTATCGTAAAGTCTTTTGTGCCATTGAAAAATATAAAAAAAACTTACTGTTTCTATACAATAAAACCTAGAGCGATAAATATTAATCGAGTCAACTCAGTTAGTGAGTGTTACATCTTATTTAAGGTAAGATTCCAATCCTAGACGACTCTTCGATTGATTATAGATTGATTAAAAAGAAATTCGTTTCTTCGTGCGTAGTTGGGTCAGGCCTCGAGGAGGGTGACGCCATTAACATATCATCGAATTGTCGTGCTTTAGTTTTGTCTAACAATTGATTATTGATTATATTATTGATTATTGTATCCCCCCTGATATATGTTGTGCCTTATCGATTGATTTTTCGAGAAAATACCGTCTATAATAGTCATAGCGTCAATAATTGTCGTATCGTCCCTGTTTCTCGTGTCGTTATTATTTGTCGTGTTTTTATTATTTATCGTATCGTCATTCTTCATCGTATTTTTATTATTTATCGTCTAAACCTTGTTTATCGTGTCTTCCTTATTTCTCGTATAATTATTAGTTATCGTACCGTCAACTATTTGTCTTAAATCGTGTGTTAAATATTTCCGTGTCTCTTTCCTTGAAAGTATTATCACTTGTTAATTTGGATTACCGATCCTTATTACTTGTTAAACTCTCAGAAAATATATCCCCGCGTGGAAAAATAAGTTCGTAGTCAAATACGACAAAAATCTCGACGGCTGGTCGAGCCACGGATCTCTGGAAAAATCGGTCTACAGGCTGTAGATTAGCTAATGTAAAATAATCCCCGTCCCGTAACCCCTTGTCGTTGAAAGTAGTCAGTAAACCCTTAATAAACCTTGAGCTGGTATAAGTATCATTACTTCGAGTTATAATTTGTATTAGATTCTCGCGTTCCCTTTGTGTTAATTTGTTGCGGCGTAGTTGCATGGCGTGCCTCGTGTAAAGTTGCCTTGGCCATCTTGGCACGAACTTGTTTGAATCTAGTCCCGCCGCCTTGCACTTCCTATAGAAAGACGCCTCGCATGTACTATAGAAAGTTCTGTAATACCGACTGGTCCCATTAGTTCCAAGAAAGTCCCCAAATTATTGATTTTATAGATTCCCAATTCCCCTAGGTTACCGACCTATAATTTAGGAACTAATATTTTAATGAAATTGATTCCTACCATACCATATTTGTTTTCTTCCTTTTATGTAAATTGTCCTACCTTATCTTCTTCTATACTACCTTATATTCTATATTGTTATCTGTCCCACTTTTCGTTTGTGACCTAGTCAGTCAGCTGTTCCAAATTATTTTTGTTTGAATTGTTTAACGTGTGTTAGTCCCGATCCAAGTGATCGGCTTTGATTGTTTAATTTGTTTTTATCTTTTGTTTAATTATTCTAATAATTTGTTGTTAATTACCGTCCCAAATAAAAGGTTTCTTTGCGATCTAAATCCATAAACCATAAAAATATATAAGTCTACCCTAAATTATTTCGCCCCCATGTTCCCCTCACGCTGAGCCAACCGTGTTGTATCGTTAGTGTTAGTTAATCCTTTTAGTTTATTCTCTGTTATCATAAGATATTTTATTTAATCCTTTTAGTTTATTTTCTTTTATTATAATATATTTTATTTAATTCGATTATTTCAATTACTATTATTTTATTTTATTTCCATTATTATTATTATTACTTTATTTCCTTTATTATTATATTACCGTATCGTTCCGTTCCGTTAGTTTCTTTTTTTTTGTATACCGCGGTACCCTTAGGTACCTGGCGCCCAACCTTTAGTGGACCAAGGAAGGTGCCGAATCTTTGTCAGGCGTGTAACCCGACGGAATAAAACCCCCACCGTCGGCTCTGCACGTCACAGGGTATATACCGATATATACCTGAATATGTCGCTATATAGTTGTATATACCCAGATATAGGGGTATATACCGATATATACCCGAATATGTCGCTATATAGTTGTATATACCCAGATATAGGGGTATATACCGATATATACCTGAATATGTCGCTATATAGTTGTATATATCCAGATATAGGGGTATATACCGGATATACCTGATTTTGTTGATATACAGCCATATATACCTAGATATGTCGGTATATACCGAGATATACCTGAATATGTCGCTATATGGTTGTATGTACCCAGATATAAGAGTATACACCGAGATATAATTAGATCTAAAAACTGTAAATGGATTGAATAATTCTTCTAATTACTTTGAAAAATTGTAATTAGAAGAAAAATAGCTGCCAATTACTTTCCGCAATTGTAATTGGGGATTGATTTTTTTCTAATTACAAATTACAAATGTAATTAGTAACCACACTTTTTCTAATTACAAATTACAAATGTAATTAGTAACTAAAATTTTTCTAATTACAAATTACAAATGTAATTAGTAACTAAAATTTTTCTAATTACAAATTACAAATGTAATTGGTAATTGAACTTATTCCAATTACAAATTACAAATGTAATTACCCAGATAGACAGTCATGATTGTCACGCCGTGCATAAAACTAAAGTTTACATATCACCAGCATATTGTTTGCATTGTATAATCACAACGTATGCGATCATATGACTGTGTACATTTCAGCTACGCTTTAAGCCCTTGATGCTGCAAACTTATGTCCGCATATATTAGTGGCATATCAGAAGCATACTCTCGTCATTCAATGCATTGCAATCTCTGTATGCTCTGTCAGCATCATCCTGAGTACATATTATATGATCATTTTGTGAACTCACAATGTAGAAAGTTGATGATGTCTTTAAATGCGCTCAATATTAGTTCAATTTGACTACCAGCGACTAAGGACACATCGTGCATTCAATATGACGCCGATATGAGTTTTTCATTCAACAAACATGCCATGAACACAGTATGAGTACAATCTGAAATGTTTATGTGTCGCATTGAGTGAACTCAATCGGAGGACTGCGTGAATTCACTGAAACTTACATTCCATGACTACAATAGGACATCGATATGAATGTACGCAGTGAAAGTCTCTCAATTAGTTCAGTATGACGACATTATGAGATGGTTATTTGTTACATGGAATGAGCTCAATCAGAAGACTGTACGAATTCATCAAAATCTTGTATCTCTCATGATTACATTATGGAGCCGATATGAGTACATGAAGAAAGATGTATTTCGTGTATACATTATGGTAACAAATATGATGAAAGATTATATAGTAACACCGTGGTTTAATACTTATAAATAATTTCGTTCACTTTCGTCCCAGCTGTTTTGCGGGACAGCAATACGCCCCGCACCTTCATGCATTTATCATAAAAAATATCGCGCGTTACTAGGGACAACTGCAGTTGTTGACAACGTTCGTCCTTAATATACTATTTAGTCGTGCTGTTTAATTGAAAATAATACATCGCATTTGTCAAAGGTGAGTGATTTTAATTCATACTATTATATCATATCTTTTCGTGGAAAAATATTTATGCGATTCGTTGTTTGAAAGTTCACTTTTGGAGCGTTGGATTTCGGCCTCAAAGTGACCAATTTCGGATGCCCAAAATATAGTAAAATGTATCGTAATATACATACGTTTCATTCAAATGAACATAGCTGTCAGGTTAGTTTTGACTACATTCACACATTACAAAACAAATGTATTTTAAAAGACGCAATCAATTAAACTTATAGTTTCAATTAAAATTTAAAACAACGAATCGCATAAAATATTATATGCGTCAATTCCGAGAAGTGTCAAATCCGGTATCGGTGATTTCAAAAATTCGTCTATGCGTGTGATTGTGTCACAGGCCACTATATCGGCTCATAGGGGGGCGTCCATTAATTACGTGAGGTGCTTGGGGGGGGGGGGGGAGGGGGTCGAGCCAAATCTCACGACATCTCACCAGGGGGGGAGGGGGGGGGGGTCGAAAAATCACCAAAATCGCCTCACGTAATTAATGGATGCCCCCTAGTGGAAATAACCCATACCGGCAAGTGACACTTCTCGGACTTGGTACATAAATAGCTATCGTGGATATTCAGTGTTTTTTCAGCCGTCATCAGGCATATATAGTATATATGGTCCGTAAATTATTGAATTAATGGTAGCTAACTCTGTGTTAATTTATATAAGATGATTCGGTACTGTGGGAAAAGAAAGGCATCTCAATCTGTCGTGCCAAAAACACAACGTCGCTGGTTTCTCAGAGAACAGGCAAAGCTGCGAGATGCTGCGTCGCAAATCAACCCGGTGCCTAGCACACTGGCGTTAAGGCTGAGTGCAGCCGAAAGTCTTGCTGATGGCTCATCAACAAATTCACCAGCAGACGATATTTCAAATTTGACCAGCTCGGGCGAAATAATTAATTTCATAAATACTGATGATAATATTAACGACGACGAAAACAGCGATTTTGTCTTATATTACCTGGAACAGTCAGATGATGAATTTGATATTGACGATGATGAAGTTAACGATGACATTCATGATTCCTATGATAATAAAGAGTCAGGCAATGACTCTGTTGAAGTCGATAAATTCTCTAACGAACAAGATACCTTCAAGAAGGAATTAGCAGAAATATTTGTTCGCGCGAATATCAATCATACACAAGGAGATACTATTTTGAACTTTTTACGTACACACCCTTGTCATCAGAGCTTGCCATGCACAACAAAATCTTTATTGAAAACTCCCCGACAACCATTCGAACCAATTAAAATGTATCCCGGTGAATATTTCCATATGGGATTTGAAAGCCAATTAATCAAAAAACTCCGCGCTCTTTCACTCAATGCTCTTCCAATTCCTGATTATTTGCTGATTGATCTGCATACAGATGGAATGTCCATACATCGTAGCAGTAAGACGCAGTTATGGCCGATACAATTTTGTGTCGTTAATATCTTGCATGACAAAGCCTTAATCATTGGCGTTTACATGGGCCAAACTAAGCCTCCAAATGCAGTCAATTTTTTCCTATTTTTCGTAGATGAATATAAAGCTATTCAATCGTCCGGTGGTCTATCATTCGCAGGAAAGCGTATTCCTCTATACATACGAGCATTTATCGCGGATGCTCCAGCGCGAGCCTTTATCCTGAATCATCGTGGTCACAACGCCAAGAATCCCTGTTCTAAATGCAAAGTAACGGGTGAATCGATTGACAGAAGAATGACTTTTTGTAAATATTCCAATGAGCCGTGTAATGATAATGATTATATACACCAAATTGACAAAACTCACCACTTTCCTACAAACGAATCTGCTTTAAAATCCTTAAATTTCGATATGGTAACACGTGTTCCTTTCGAATATATGCATCTTATTTGCTTAGGAGTGGAAAAAAAATTTTTGTCTGCAATTGTCCACAAGAAGTACGAGTTTCACGGCTTAAGTCGGTCAGATATCGTCAAAGTCTCAGCGAGACTGGCTATTTTGCAATTGTACTGCCCTAGTGATTTCGCTCGTCGTGGGCGAGCTATTGAAGATTATGTTCATTACAAAGCTACTGAATTTCGCTCATCCCTCTTGTATCTAGGCCCAGTGATTTTTTATGGAATCCTAGACGTAGATGCATATGAACATTTTTTATTACTACATTTAGCATATCGATGTATACTTGTGTCATGCCCAAACGAAGCTCAACTAGAATATGCAGAAGTTGCTTTCAAAGTTTATGTAAAAGCTTGTGAAGAAATTTATGGAAAATGTTTTGTATCGTACAATGTCCATGGATTATTACATGTCGTTGATGACGTGAGATTGCTCGGCAATGCGAACAATTATTCGGCATTCCCGTACGAAGATAACATGACATTCTTTCGTAAATTTCTTCGAAAGCCTCATCAACTTCTACAACAGTTATCCCGCCGTTTAGCAGAACAGAGTAACTATATGCCGGAAAAATGCGGAAAATCGAAAATCGTACCGATACGTAAGCACAGTGAAGGACCAATCGTACCTGAATTTCAATTTGTTGATCATTCACAATATAAAGGCTTAAAATTCGAGCATTTTCGTTTAATGAGTTGCGATATCCGTGACAATTGCATTTTGTTAAAAAATGGATCAGTGTGCGAAGTCATTAACATTGTAGAAATTCCAAAAAATGGTTTCCAACTCATTGTAAGATTTTTTTTATCTATCACTGACTTCTACCATATACCTTATGGAATTTCCTCGTCATTTGTAGGAATTCACGTCTGTTGGAATTTATCGTCAGAAGTAGTTGCCATTGATTTAAATGATTTAGCAGCAAAATGTTTTAAAATGCCCTATTGGAAAGATAACGAATAAGTCGAGGGAACATTCGTTGTCGCTGCATTATTGTCAAATATATAATTAATGTATAAAATATAAACATATGCTGAGCTAAATATTTTTATTCTCATGAATCGGAATGTCTCGTTTCTTCTGTCATTTCAGATCTGTTATTTCCATCAAGCTGAGAAATGAATCAATATAGGTATAAAACCTTCATGTACAAAATAACGAATATTTTTTCAATTAGTATGGGGAATATAGTTTGCTTTAATACTTTATTACAATTATGTTCACTGCAATCAAACCACGCAGTCATACAGGTCTGGTCGGAGAGAGCGCTCATAATTTTACCGGCAGTGTTCATCCACCACCATCTCATATCAATGGGCCTTCATACCCATCACCTAACCAGCCCAACCCACCAAATCAACACCCAGAACCTACTCCAGGAGCATCTCACATCAATGGGCCTTTATACCCGTCACCTAACCAGCCCAACCCACCAAATCAACACCCAGAACCTACTCCAGGAGCATCTCACATCAATGGGCCTTTATACCCATCACCTAACCAGCCCAACCCACCAAATCAATGTCCAGAACTTACTCCAGGACCATCTCACATCAATGGGCCTTTATACCCATCACCTAACCAGCCCAACCCGCCAAATCAATACCCAGAACCTACTCTAGGACCATCTCATATCAATGGGCCTTTATACCTATTACCTAACCAGCCCAACTCAACAACGTTGCAGCCTGCAGAAATTATGAACCTCGACACGCGGCAATTGAGGAAATATTGTTCGCAAGTTTCAACCAATATTAGCGCCCATTCAACTAAGTTTGAGGATGATGTGCGTCAAATATTGGGTGAATTACGGTGCGTATTTATATATTTGCCGAGTGTACAACTGTCTATGCAAATATTATAAATCCATTTAATTTTCTATTATCTTATTTCAGTACAAAAGTCGATAAAATAGAAAGGGCAGTGGCCGTAAAAAAATGGAAACGGTCAAATTTATTTGAGTTGCCTGAAGGCTTCCCGTTGAAGACCGTCGAGGAATTCGAGGCATTTGAAGCAGCAGATGAGGCTAAACATGACGAATTGGTTAGTTATTATACGTATATAATTAGGTATATGCCGCATACCTCCCAATGAATTATGTCAAAGATATTTTACTATTACATGTGCGTTTTTTTTCGTTAGCAAAGTCACTTAAATCAACTGGGAGGGTTGAATTGTCGTGAGGCATTGAACTCCCATTTTCGCATCGCGATGACAAACACCTTGGCTGCCGAATTTTGTTGGACTGGGAAAAGATGCAAAGATGGAACGATAAAGAATCGCTTGTATGACACAAAGTTGATGCGCATCTTTTTCGGTAACGAGCCTCGAATAATACAATCAAATAACTCTGATAACTATAATATACCCCCGGAGCACTGAATATTGCAGCAACATTGCAGGAATATTACAATATTGCAGGAATATCTGCAATGTTGCTGCGATATTCAGTGCTACGGGGGTAGTTATAACAGTTATTAACCATGTTATTAATTGTTTTTCAGATGTTCTTTCAAGCACATTCTTCACTGATCCGAAACAAGGCTCTTTGAAGATTGATAAATTCAAAGAAGATGTCCAGCAGGTGCTGCGTTCGTACAAGCAGACTGGGAAGAACGCCACAAAAATCCAGAACGGAAGCAATTCTCGACAAGATAGGCTTCTGTATGAAAAAGAAAATTTCTAACGTAATAACGCGATCAAAAGTGAGTTTTTGGCCAAAATAGTTTTTTAAGTTCGGTTATTTCCACAATTCCAAAAGGCAAACTTACATCATTTTCACTTGTCACATAATATATATGTAAATAATGTGTTAATAATTTTGTAGCTCAAGTCGATACCTGCGCCGGATAACAGGCTATCTCAGAGTCCGGTTGAAAGAGCGGCTATCTCAGAATCCGTTAGAAGAGGCGCCCTGTGCCTATGATGATTAACTATATTATTAAATAGGCAAAAGGCGCTTTTTCGAACGGAATCTGAGATAGCCGATTCTTCAACCGGACTCTGAGATAGCCGGTTATTCCGCGCAGGTATCGAAATGGTCATAATATAACTAAACTCTCGGTTATTTTCACAATTCCAAAACTCAAACTAATATAATTTTCACTTGTCACATATAATACATTATATATATAATATGTTAATAATTTTGTAGATCAAATGGTCATAATAACTAAACTTAAAAAACCTTTATGGCCAAAAATTTTTAAGTTCGGTTATTTCCACAATTCAAAAACGCTGACTTATATATAATATGTCCAATGAACTTAATATTTTAACATTTAACATTTAACATATATTTAATCAACAATTGTTCATATAATTTTGTAGTTCAAATGGCCCTAATTCGCCGTGTTAATAAAAAATGTGAAATATAGTTTATAGACTATTTTATTCACGCACTGAGGTGAATATGTGCTCAAGTTATGGCTATCACATCATAAGTCAATATGATCTCAATATGGAAATTTTGTATGTACCATATCATGCGTTCAATATTATCTCAATGTGACGATCTCGTGAGACACACATGATGTCTTCGATATGAGCTCAATATGACGGTGTTGTGAGAGTCGCATGATGTCATAAAAATGAGCTGAACATGAATACAACGCAAGAGTCATATCATGCGGCAATATGGGCTTAATATGGATATTTTGTGAGTGTCACGCCATGTGGTCGATATGAGTTCATCATGATCATTTTGTAAGCGTCGAATCATGTTGCCAATATGAGTTCAATACAACGATATTGCTTTCGGTGCGCTATGTCTCCAATATGAGCTCAATATGTACCTACAATTTGTCGTCAATCGATGAATTCAACTTGTTGGGAATATGTATGTGACGAATGTAAGCACTGAGTGCTATAAGCTTGACGACAATTTGCCATTATACAGTGCATCGTAAGATGATCTTAATATGAATGCAATACGGGGACGCACAAGAAGCACATAGTTGTGAGGACCGATGTGACGCACGCGTGGTGACAATATGATGCCAATATGCAGTGGTTCTGTCTATCTGGGTAGTAACTAAAATTTTACTAATTACAAATTACAAATGTAATTAGTAATTGATTTTTTCCTAATTACAAATTACAAATGTAATTAGTAATTGATTTTTTTCTAATTACAAATTACAAATGTAATTAGTAACCAAAATTTTCCTAATTACAAATTACAAATGTAATTAGTAATTGAATTTTTTCTAATTACAAATTACAAATGTAATTAGTAATTGAATTTTTTCTAATTACAAATTACAAATGTAATTAGTAATTGAATTTTTTCGAATTACAAATTACAAATGTAATTAGTAATTGAATTTTTCCTAATTACAAATTACAAATGTAATTAGTAATTATATTTTTTCTAATTACAAATTTGCCCAACACTGCTATCAATACGAATAGTTGGTTTTCCTCTATCTGCCTTTGTCAATTGAGTTTTACGTTCTTCGTAATCATTTTTCCAGCTTTCTAAAACTTCTGCTGCACTGTACTTTGATCGGTCTGGATCTGTTAGGCAATTATACGGAGAATTTTTTGCTGAAATGAAAATCAGTTACCATAACTATCGTACATTAATTCATATAATGAATATGTGGATCAAAATATATTACCAACCGATTTTGTATTTTCTTTATCCGCAATGTCTGACCCTTTCAACATACGAGCATCTCTCATAAAACATCTCACTGTTTTATAATAGTTATATAAGGAACCATGAGATCCTATTACTTGATTATTTTCAACTGTGTACGGATAGAAAAAATTATCTGCATTTTCTGTAGGGAATAGTTCTTGGAAGAAGATTTTCCACTGAGCGAAAACTGACTGTTTTATTCTAGAATCACAATAACAGTTTATATATAAAAAATGAGAAGTGAGATACCATAATTGATAATAATGTTGATAAAATATAGAGGAAGTATTATTCATAGCAAAATCACATGCAAAATCAAACTGCAAAACAGAACATCAAAACCAAGAAAATTGTTCTATAATAGAAAAAATGTTTCCCAATACCGAAACCAAAACACACCAAAATATAAAAACCTCTTCAATTAAGGGGGGGGTAAGGTTAATTCGGTGAAAAAAAGGCATGTTTTTAACATTTTTTTTTGGCGATACAGATAGTGTTAGTTCATTCAGTCAAATACCATATAACAATGCAACTTTTGAACAATATTCCCCTAAATTTTCATTGCAAAATATTGAAAATTGAGCGAGTGACAGTGAATCTCCCGAGGCGCCTCGAAAAAAAGGTGTTTCGCGGTGAACACCATAACTCGGTGTAGAATCATCTGAAATCAAAAAACCAAAGTGCGTTAGTTAAAGGACATGTTTTCCGAGGTAACGCTGGGGCGATTTTTTGATTTTTCGATTTTTGACAATTTGGCGGCACTTTGAAGTCAAAAGTCCGATTTTCGTCGAAAAAATCGACCTATTTGTTATTGTAAAATCAACAATAATAAAAAAAACGAAAAAAGCTCCCAGCGTTACCTGGTGAATTATATGAAGAAGTACTGTGCCAAATTTGAAGACGATCGGTTCAATACTTTTTGAGTTATCGTGTTCACCGACTTTAAAAAGGGCAAGTTTTCAGGAGAACGGTTTAAAGTTTTAGTAACCAGAAGATTGGAGAAAAAACTGAATAATTCTTTTATGCGTACAATGATCGACTGAAGTACATTCTATGCTTGAAAAATACACACTACTACCTGAAAAGACGCTTCTACGAAGGACACAATGTAAGGTCAGAGGTACAATATAATAGCTCGGGCGGTGAGCGCGGCAGCTGCCAGTCCGGTACCAAAGAATCTGCAAATAGGCGGAGCAGAGTAGGGACGCTTAGATGCTCATAACTTCGTCAATTTTGCTCCGATCGACTTGAAATTTGAACACAACATTCTTGAATAGTTATACATTCATTTAAGCAAATAAAAAAAAAATTAAAAAAAATTAATTAAATACCTTACCCCCCCCCTTAATATCAGCTATATTAGAAACCTACACTGTAGATGATTATGGTTTAAAAAATTGTACACTTATTCACTTTTCAAAGTTCTGATCTCTAGAAAGATTCAAAATCATCGATTATTTTCTCCAGTTTCCAAATTATCTGATTGAAAGACATTCAAAATGTTTATTGATTATCAAGATTGATAGTAATTTATTGATAGATTTCGTGATCTAAAACTTACTCGTATGAAACAGGATCTTTTGCTATTAAATGATAAATAACCATATCCTTCAATTTTGTCATACACAGTTCTTTGATATATTTGTATCTAGCCAGAAGAATCATACGATCTAATGTACTTATTAAAAGATGATATAACTCATTATCTTTGAATTTCACACTTTCTTCTAGAAATTAAAAAAAAAATTGATATTGCGAATAAATTTGAATAGAATTCACTAAATTGATATTATAAACCTTCTAGTGTACTTTGTGTACAATCCCTTTCCGTACTAATGCATGATACGTTAGAAGGGGGCAGAGATATATCCATGTTGTTTAAACTATCATCAAGTTGAGATTGACAAGTGGAAGTCCTAATTATCTCTGCCTCAGTTTGTATCGTAGTTTGATTGTGAGATGAATGAAGAGGATTACTCTTCTCAAGATTATACTGAGCAATGAAAGTCAATAAATATTCTCCATGGTTAGCAAACAAAACTTGCAATTGCTCAGTACTAAGTGAATAGAAATTTTCATCTCCTATCCCTTTTGCTGATTGTTAAAGCAAAATATGAGTGATTAGTATGCAACAATGATTAAAAATCATGTAATGTTCCAATAGTCACCATGAAAACAAACCAAAGCATCAGCAAAATTAATAGACTTGAATTATGTCTGTTTTAGTAAATAAAAAAAACTTACCGACGAATACCTCTCTTAAAATACCCAGCGATCTTTCGTTCTTGTTGAAGAATTCATTCATTATATATTATAAACTAACAACAAACACTGGAGATGGATCAACAAACACTAACAATATCTTTAATCGCTGCCCGAGAAGATCTGCAATTTAGGTTATACAAGCTCTACAAGTGTCACCGTTGCGCGGGAGAGCCGGGCTACTGTTTTTGAGCAGGCGACGTTTTCTCTATTTGCGTACTGCAGCCGACTTTCACGAGAGCGCTGCGCTCCCGTGCCGGTAAGGCATACGTACCAAGACACTAGTAACTCATCGCTCTCACGCGTTGGCGCTGCTGGCGCCCCAAAACTTTTTCAGTGTAAGTTCAGATAAACTGAAATCTGCTACCTTGTATAGCTTACAGCCGTTACATCATGATCATCATTGTGCATCGTCACAAAATTAATTACATTTTTCAGATCCATCTGTTCGCAATTTAGATTCTCAATTCTCTTGTCAATCAGTATAATTATTATCATTATCGTTTATTCTCAATTCTCACGTTCATCAGTATCACCATCAACATTTCATAATTCATAGCAGTCTTTTTGCCATATCTGTACTAAATTTTCATATTTTATCTTTATTGCATATATCATGTATTCATTTTTTACATAATTGTTATCACATAAACACATCAAGATAGAAACGGCGTTAAGATAGAAGCGCCAAGCACTTCCATGCAGCTTATCTTCCGTTAATCAACGCGTTTGTATTCTTTTCTGTAAGAAAAAAATATGCAATCAGAGATATTTCATCTTTTCAGTCTCCCTTTTAAACCAACAGACTCAAAAAAAAAAGTATTTTTTCTTTCAATAAATAGGGTTTCACGTGAACACTGTACATTTTGAAATCTCACCTTTTCTGTTGAATTATTTGGAAAAGTTTGGCAGACTATAAATACAAAACCATGCAATATACAGGAAAAATTTTGGTATAAAAGTTGTAGAAAATTTTATAGTCTACGAAAAAGGTCTGTATTGTTTTCATCGTGCGATGCACGGTTCACGAGATATTCAATAAAACGTGTTTTTCAAGATGGCGGCTAAAGCTCCCCCCCCCCCTCCGTCCCGCCAACTTGGGTTTACACTCGGGGGGCACCCCCGAACACCTCCCGACAAAAAAATCGCTGGTGTAGAAATTTGCAGAAAAAAAGTACCCGGCTCCTGGCCTATAATGCTAATAGTCCGGGAGCCCATGACATTACGAGAATGTTGGTACCTTCTGAAGGTTCCGTACCTTTTTCCAAAGGTTTTTCCTCTTCGAATTCCTGGCTATTGCTGTAAATCTTATATATTCTGCTGAGCGCGTCCGCGTTCGTATTTAGTTTTCCAGGTTTGTAGACTACATCATACTCGTGTTCGGCGAGTTTTAATCTCATTCTCAGTAACCTTGATCCAGGATCCTCGATTTTGAAGATCCATTCAAGAGGGAGGTGATCCGTGATCACAATGAAATGCGTCCCATATACGTATGGTCTAAACTGCCTAGTCCCGAAGACGATTGCTAACATTTCCCTCTCAGTGGTCGAGTAATTTCTTTCAGCTTTGTTAACCGTTCGACTTGCGTATGCTATTGGTAAATCTTGCCCAATTGGTCCTTGAGAGAGGATTGCTCCGATTGCCTTGTCGGATGCATCCGTTGTTGTTAAGAAAGGTTTCGTGAAATCCGGATACTTTAGGATGGGTGCCGTAATTAGCTTTGATTTTAGCGTTTCGAATGCGCTCTCTTCTACCGTTGTCCACTCGAACTTGCGTCCCTTCTGCGTAAGTTGCGTTAACGGTCGTGCTATACTCGAGAATCCTTCTATGAATCTCCTGTAATAACCGGCTAGCCCTAAAAATGACTGCACTTGTTTAACGTTTGTCGGGCTCTTAAATTTCTTGACGTCTGCAATTTTCGAGGGATCTGGGAGGATTCCCTCCGACGTTATCACATGCCCTAAATAACTAGTTTCCTTTCGAAGAAATTGACATTTGTCTGGCTGGAGGATGAGATTGCTCTCCTGCAGTCGCTTTAGTACCTCGATGAGCCTATCGTTGTGCTCCTTCAGTGTTGCTCCGTGAATTACAATGTCGTCTAAATAAACGTAGCTTTTAGATGCTTGTAGTCCTGCTAAAACAGTCCCGTGTGGAAATTGCCTTATTTTGCCTTATTGTGAAAACGGCTCCTATCAGGTCCCGATCAGGCTACCTGATTTAAAATTCATCATTAGGGCCCTGATCAGGCCCAAACACGGCCCGGATAAGTTGCCCTTATTGTTTAGTAAGGCGTTATCAAGCATCATCAAGTAAGGCGTCCTGATCCGGACGTGACACGAGCCTTTTTTACAATAAGTCAGTTCCTGATCAGGCTGCCTTACTTGATAATATATTACAACTATAAGGCAGCCTGATCCGGACGTGACACGAGCCTTTTTTTACAATAAGTCAGGCCCTGACCAGGCTGCCTTACTTCATAATATATTACAAGTAAGGCAGTCTGATCCGGACGTGACACGAGCCTTTTTTTACAATAAGCCAGGTCCTGATCAGGCTGCCTGAAATCGTGCACTGAAATCAAATTAGATAACTTGTCTGTTGAAACTATCAATATCAGATATATATCAGGATGTTGCAATTTGTTTTTATTTCCATTTTTCTCCAAGTCGAAATAATGTTACTTAGAGGCCAACTCTAGGTGCCAGAATTATTGTTATAATTTTCAAAGTTTTATTATAAAGTTGCTAAGCAGAGTAAAAAAATTAGTTCAAGCTTTTAGGAGTTACATGGACCAAAGACTCGATTTGTGATATTACTATACGTGTTAGAATTTTATTTGAATAATAGGGTAGGCGGTGCCTGTACCGCTCAGTGGGTAATTCCGCTCACCCTCATTTCTCCATACGTACTCAACAGAAAAAATTAATTTTTTTTTTTTTTTACAATATTAAATGTATCGAACTAATTTCGGGAGAGATTTTCTATCTCCAATCGAATTTACTAGCGAAATTAATTTCGAGAAGATCCGGGCTACTTTCGGTGTCAGATTTGACGTGCAGGGAATAAGCTTTTTACATAAGTTATTCAAATTATCGTGACGGGAAATGATCAAATGTGAATTCCGAGTACTTTTTCACGTCGTTTGAGATCTCGCAGCAGTCTGAATGTTATCTCTATATCAATTATAATCAATGATTTCTCGAACTGTACACTTGCGGGTAATTTCGCTCGGCACAAGCGGCTAATACCGCTCAAATCGGTGGTAGTACCGCTCAGTACCCGCCGCTTGTGATCTCGGTACTGCGACTCAAATCAAGTAAGTACGTTTATTATTCATTCATTAAATTAGCGCGAAGTACAAATAAACATAAAAATAATAATGATGTTGTAGGACAGAGGTTATGTACACCTGTCACTATCTCAGCGAGTAGTGCCGAAGATTTTATGTGTGATGAATGCACCAATAAACAATAATTTATTTGTATTTTTCTGATAGTTTTCTACGGAAAGAGAGACAGGCGATAAGCTCCTCGAACCGAGCGGTATTAAAAACATTCCGAGCGGTATAACCCACAAGTGCGTCCAGTACCGCTCGAGCGCCGACCCTATTAAAAATATGTATTTGTCACTTTCAGTTAATAATAAATGTTTTGTGTTGTGAGAAATTTAATTTAAATAGTTTACGGAAAGTATCAGTGGAGTTTTTATTCTTTTACATTATTTCTGGGCTCTGAAAACAATTAATTTACCTTAGGTGAGCGGTACATCCACCACCTACCCTAGTTCAGAAAGTTATTATCTAGTTATATATAACTGATTCAACTAGCTATCCCAGATTATTTTTTAATATAAAAAGATATTATTTGTCATCCGTATTCTGTAAGAAGTGTTCAAACCTCATTCGAAGTATTTGTTGAGTGCGACATATAATACTAAAAATTATATTACGAAATGAGATTTCACTGGGTTGAAATATACGATGGAATAAAAATTATATATTTTCGTCTTTATATTTCAAGAGAGTTGTTTTTGTTAACCCTAGAGGGGTACACTTCCTAATTCTTACGCTAAGGGTACACTGGGTGTGCGACACCCGGGCATTTTCAAAAAGATGCCATTCCGGCTGTGATTGAGATTTTTGAAATTTTCAAACGTAGAATTTTTCTTTGAAGTACTCTGAATACGATTAAGTTAGACAAAGTCGATTTCGAAATTTTTTGTCATGAATAAATCGTGTTTTTCGAAAGCATGAAATCGGAGAACCACGCAAAGAAACAAAAAGGCCTGGGTGTATAACACCCAGTGTACCCCTCTAGGGTTAACCTATTATCCCAATAAATTTTTCGGAAATGAATTACGCTCTATATATGATAGTAAACCAATGTGGCCCTGATCAAGGCCTGCATTATTGTTGAGGAATAAAGAAGGTTGCCTGATATGGGCCTTGTAAGGTAGCCAGATATGGGCCTTGTAAGGCTGTCACGTAGGGGCCTTATGGCGGAGAGCGTTACAGAACACCATCAGGGCCTGATGAATTTTCCGTATCCGGGCCTTACGTACAAATACGGCAGCCTGTTCAGCGCCTGGCACGTACCGGATTCAGATTTCCACACGCCCGTGTGGAAATTGTATGCGGGCCCTGGACGGGCCCTGACCAGTTTGGCTATTCTCTTTTCGGGCGCTAGTCAGTGGAACTAGACGGGGCCCGGATCGAAAACGTCACGCTCGACTGATTGGGGCCTGGACTGGTAGAATTTACTGGCCCCGGCTTGGCTGCCTTTTCAATGCCAACCTTATTATTAAGACCTTTTATCGTTCCATTTCTTCGGAGTCAATGAATAACGAGATGAGAATCAAATAGAAACTTAATATTATATTTTTTATTATATATATATTAATACTGTGCGATTCTGTGGAAAATCACGCGCCTAAAAGATAGACTAACGGGAAAAACCTGAATTGAGCAGATCAAACATCGACGATTGGGTTTAATTCATTTCGTGGCAAATAAAAACCAATCGTAAATCTAGCCAGGGCCATTTCAGGCCCCCAACTCAATTTCCACACGGGAATGTGTCGCGAAAATTGAGCCACTGATCATAGCTACCGTTGAACTCAGGTAAGTTCATCGTCGGTAGTTTTTTGTGAGAGTTGATACTGGCTTCGTTTGTATGTATGGCGGAAGAATATACCGAACTAGGAGTAGCATTGGTGTGACGGCGAAGATACGCCTTTGCCTTTCCTATTGTGGTGTGATAGCCGTCTTCGAAGAGTAGGCGTTCTTCCAGGTGATCGGATTCTTGGTCGATAGCTTCAATTTCAGTCTGACGGTTGTTGAATTCTGCCATTAAAGTGCAGGCCTCGTCTAGCCGTGACGCTAGGTTGTCGTAGTCACCCGTTTGTGGATCGAACGAGTTGAGCCAGGTTGCGAACCGAGTTACCTTAGCTTTGGTCAGTCCTCGCGCCTGCCTCAATGCAGTTAAATTTGCCATCGTGGCTTATAATGTGTGTCGGTTCTAGTAGCCCGAATGTATCTGGAAGACGGTTGTCTTCCGGTGGGTGGTGGTATACGTTTACCCCACTAATACTGTTCGTAGCGGAAATTGTCTATAGTTCACTGCACGAACGTCACTTCCCGAGTCGAAATTTAGCGCCTACTTTCACCCTACCTAGGTTCATTTAAACCTACTTTGAAGGAAACTGAACCTAGAAATCCTACATTGACCCTCCAACTCCTAAAAATGTTAAACTCAAGCCTACATTGAACCTCCAACACCTAAAAATTTAGATTGAACCTATTTTAACGCTATACAACCTACCTATGTATAACTCCTCCCCCATATATATTATTACGACGACATTCAAGTGTTAAATCGTACGATTGCTAATACCTATAAATTATAATCTGCACTAACTATTTTCAACGGAAACGTGAATTTACAGACTGGTTAATCAAATTCGGATTATCTTGCACGCGTATGTCTTCATAAGTGACATGGATCGCCAGCGTAGGTCAGCGAAGACCGAATCTGCGCGGTTGCGAATGAAAAAATCTCGAGCTATTCCAAATGCGATGAGGAAACCCGTGTAGAAATTTGTTCGGTAAGGCCTTGATAACACAAAGGCCCATATCAGGATCAGTTGTGGATTCCACAATAATAGATCCCCATATCTCAATCGGTTGACCCGATTTGTAAAATATGAAATATATAGGTGGGGCTTATTCCAAGTGAAATCAGGGAGTGATCTCCCTCACCCCCTACGATTTTGAGCTGTCATTTTCTTTTAACTTCTATGTGACCCCAAATGAGCCCTCGAATTTTTTTCAGATTTTTCCTCCCTCTCCTTGTCATCCTGCCATCCGTCTTTATTCGTTGATACAAGAGAAAACAGAAACACCAGTTCTAGAGGAATGATTTTTTTTTCACAAATTCGTCATCTGTAAACATTAATTTTTTTCATGATTAGAATATCGGCTGAAGCCTGCTGATATCCTCTTGTAATGATTTTCATTTTGGAAAAATCCAAAATTCGCAAATTTTCGAATACATAAAAATAATCATACTTGTAATAAAAACAGAAAAGAAAAACAAAACATATCCTACTAAAATTTGATATCTTGCTTAGTTAATAAGTCAGATAATGACCTGAAAAAAAAATCACCTTGACTGACTTATTAACTAAGCAAGATATCAAATTTTAGCAAGATATGTTTTGTTTTTCTTTTCTTTTTTTATTACAAGTATGATCATTTTTATGTATTCGAAATTTTGCGAATTTTGGATTTTTCAAAAATGAAAATCATTGAACAAGGATCACAGCAGGCTTCAGCTCATATTCTGATCATGAAAAAAATTAATGTTTTCCGATGACGAATTTATGAAAAAAAAATCATTCATCTAGAACTGGTGTTTCTGTTTTCTCTTGCATCAACGAATAAAGACGCATGGCAGGATGACAAGGAGGGAGAGAAAAAATCCGAAAGAAAATCAGGGCTCATTTAGGGTCACATAGAAGAGAAATAAAAATGACAGCTCAAAATCGTAGGGGGTGAGGAAGATCACCCTGATTTCATTTGGAATGCCCCAGGTACACTGTTAGAGAAAAAAAATGATCGAGGAGATCCACTAAAATTTTTGCGGTCATTTCAACACTGTTTTCAGTTCATACGATAGAAGAATTCGCCACTTGAAGTAAATTCGTGTTGTAATAACTAACAAAAAAAGTGTCGAAATAAACATGAAAATTTTAGTGAACCTCCTGGAACATTTTTTTTTTCTAACAAAACACCATATTTCATTCGGATAAACATATCACCGCGTCAGCGAAAAATGCATGATACAATATTTAGTAATTAATCGTAATGATATATGCAAGGACTTAAATCTAGTCCAGCAAATGCAAAATTTTCATGACATTGAAATATTTCAAGTAATAACTTGACACTTCGATAGGCCCTGAACAAGTAGGAGAGTGTTGGGTCATATGTCATGCGATAGTTTAGCGTAGTGGTTAGGGCGTGCGACTGGTAACCGAGCGGACGTGGGTTCAAGTCCCGGCGGGGACGAAAAATGCGGCGGTTTTTTCAGTAGGTATATAATGCAATTTAATCGATAGGATGCGTAGGCTGGGTCAACTGACGATAAAATGTGTCACATTTCGTGTCGTTTTTTTCTTTTACTATTATTACTTTTTAATTTCATTCGGCTGGCCCGATTATGAGTTTATAGCTATAGCCTGGCGCTCGCGCTAACGCCCGGTTGAAATATTTCTAGACCCTACTACGGGGAGCGTTAAAGGAGGTTTTAAACAGACCCTACTTTGAGGCTAAACTTGGTAAATCGGGAAATTTCGGACACTTTTACCGTCAAAGTAGGGTCTACTATTGCATTGAAATAAAACCTACTTTACTACCTTTAACTCCTACGTAGGAGCTCCTACGTAGGGTAAAAGTAGGCGATAAATTTCGACTCGGGTTATCACTAAAACTGTCTATCAAGAGACTCGATAGAGTCTCGAGCCAAGTGCAATAAAAAAAATATATTATATAAGGTATATACCGAGAAGATTCGGTGAGAGTAGACAGCCCCCTTCCTACGCCAAAACTAACACAGGTGCGCACCGCGTGCGTGAGGCTCGGCGGGCGGGGCTAAGCGACCAGTGGTGCTTCTACACTGATAGAAGGATTTAGTTCTATTTAATAAGATTTAGTAATAGCTACTAAATGATTTATTAACGAACCTTTCATCAATAAATATTTAGTAATAGTTACTAAATCATTTATTAAAGTCCATTTATTTCCACCAAATAAATATTTATTAGTATTTAATGAATGGTTTATTAGCATTTAGTAAATGGTTTATTAGTATTCAATAAAGGACCCCGCACAAATCTTATGGAAATTGGATCCCGGTCAAATTTGTGACCATGATGACTTTTGATCAGGATGACCTGAAGCACAACATACTACAATTTTGGACAATTTGACCGGGATCCAATTTCCATAAGATTTGTGCGGGGTCCTTTATCAGTATTTAATAAATTTATTAATATTGAAGAAATCATTGTTTTAAGTTATTTTAGAGTGTAACCTAATTTTTTCACTGAAAAATAAATAAAAATAATGAAAACAAATAATTTTAAGTAAAAGTATAAGGAATTATACAGAAAAAAATTTCGTTAAATTATCATTTTATATTTAAGACATACATCAAATTCAAAATTAACTTATATTAAATAATAATACACAGAATGAATAATAATAATAATACACAGACTGAAAATATTAAATTAAACTCCGCTGAGAAATGACATTTAAGCCATTTGACAGTATGTCAAATAAACAAACGAACATATTTACCAAATAAATATTTAATAACTGGTACTAAATATTATTTGGTGAAAACAAATATTTATTTGGAGATAATAAGGCTTTATATCTATTAATATAATTTAGTTGAGATAAATAACTGATTTAATAAGCTGTAACAATTAATATTGATGACGACAAAATATTTATTTCTCCCAAATAAGTGACTAAAAATTTTGCTACTAAATCAGTTTAACAGTCCGTACTAAATCCTTCTATCAGTGTACCGAATCTTCCGCGCTAGGCCGAGTCCGCATAGCCCACCTTGATACTTAACCTAAAAAGCAATCATCGCACTGAACACGGAAAAGAATGACCGCGAATAAAATGAATTTGCCTGATGTGAACATTTATTTTCGAAATTTATGAACGAATTTAAAATCAAATATCAATTAATTGGATTTAAGTATTGATTATCAGTGTTTAGGATCGATATTTGAGACGAAATGGAACAGGTAAGTGGAGGGTAAATCATTGAAGACAGCATGGTCAAGAATTGGTTTATTTATTGATTTATAGATTTATTTATTTATTAACAGAAAAATGAAATTCATCAACGATTATTGGTTAATCGAGGGATCCATTGCTGTTGAATTATGGCGTACGTCCAAACTTATTGGAGATTGAATGCTTGGGAATTGAAGAGAGGCTACCGATGAGCCACTGTCGAACGTAGTAGACTTTTACTCAAACCATTTTTGTTTCTCAACGACTACTTCTATCGGAGACCTGAGTGCTGACATGTACCTCAGCGAGGCTTCATAGCGTACGAAGGGGCTTTGTCGCAGGAGTTTGTAGTTCGTCGTAAATCAGGTGTCTTCAGGTGGCTTCATTTGAGACCAGCTTCAATTGAATCAGTGCCCGAAAAGCTGAGATATGATTAGCTTAAGTTTATGAGTACCCGTTTCGTCTGAAAATTTTTCGTCTCCTTCTCTTTCAGACCAAGTAGTCCTTAAATCTATGTGTCTGAGAATTAGGAAAGAGCGGTTCAGACCAAGTGGTCCTTAAACCTATGTGTCTGAGAATTAGGAAAGAGCGGCCACCACTGAATAGCAGTGCCAGGTGGCGCTCTTGTCGACGCTGTTGACGTATGATCGCGAATCGATGCCACTAGACCACGGAGTACAGACAGACGGGCTTACGAGACAGAGCTGTCAGTTCTGTTCATATTCGTATATCTGGACATTTTGCAAATTTCATTCCTCTCAATTCTCTTTTATGCTTCATATACTTACTTATTGTGATAAAATTGACATTTAAAGTGGAGGGCGAAATTATAACAATCTCTCATGAAATGACGAAGTGTGCAATTTTGAGGTTAGGTTATAGGTATACGGTTATTGAATCGCATAAAGTTTAGTCTACAACATGAGTTAATAAGTGACACAGCTTCCAATCAACCCGGCAGGTGTTCAATATAATATTATTTATTTCCAAATATTTTCGTATATATCCAATGGGTCAAATATATCATATTTAATACATGCACACAAGAACATATCTTTACAGGGCTCGGAAAGCAACGAATGATAGCGTATGTCATTATTTCAGGCCTTTGTGCTTTCAACATATTTATATTATACTACCACATCTAACATTACTGCTCATCGACGGATTCAGATGATATAAACTGCATCAGCGTACATATACATGCATTGAGATACTCATGGAAACAATTGGCAGAATGCTGAGTACGGAGCGACCCTAGCGAGCTAGGATATAGAAAAATCCGATCGAGCAAGCGTAGCGAGCGAGCATAATTATTAGGTAGTCAAGTAAAATTTTAGAAAAAGTATTTTTTCAACACGCGCATGTAATAGGCCCTTTTTCTTGCATGTGAAACGAATTGAAAATTAGTCATTTCTAGCGTGGACTCCATTACCTCCCTAGGGAGGTAATATCCATTATTTCCCTAGGGAGGTAATGGATCTATTACTACCTTCCGAGAGACGGTCTCGAAGGTTCTCAAATATTTCAAAATTTTCACTGAAGGAATCGAACCTTCTAGAAAGATATGGTATTGCGTTTCGTCCGGGTGTACTCGGCCGGACTCGTCAGTAGGGCTGAGAGCCGAGCACACCGTGCCCTAGACGCGGGGTGTCCGGTAGTGGATATTGGTGGTCGCTTGTGATCGGTATATATACTGAGCGTAGTCCTAGTATGGGACTAGCGAGAGCGAAGCGAGTTGGATGCGCCGCGTAGTGAGCGTGGAGAGAAACTCTGAGATATTGTTGCGTCGCCACACCACTTTCCAAAATTTCCAAAAATTTCCATAAATTTCAAAAAAGTTCCAAAAATTTCCAAAAATTTCCATAAATTTCCAAAAATTTCCATAAATATCCATAAATTTCCATAAATTTCCGAAAATTTCCAGACTTTCCAAAGTTTCCAAAATTATTGGAAATTCTCAAAATTTCCCAAAATTTCGGTCGTGCATGCGCGAAAAATAGGGCCTATACATGCACTCGTTGAAAAAATTACGGTGTGCAACAAGGGGGGGAGGGTCATTTCCCCCCCTTGTTGTACAATGTACTATTATATTATATTGCCACATTTAACATTACTGCTTATCAAGGGTGTAAGATGGTATGAAATGTATAGCGTACGTGCATTGAGCTACTCATAGACAGAATTGGCAGAACGTTGACAAGCGAGCGAGGATATAGGAATACCCAAACGAGCGAGCGTAGTGAGCGAGCACAATTATTAGGTGGTCAAGCAAAATTGTACAAAAAGTGGTGATATCAACCCCAAAAGCACCTCTGGTGCAAAAACCTTTCGCCAAGTACAATAATGTAATCACTACCCCCAAAATAATCTACCAATGAAAATTCCTCCACAACGAAAGTGATACTATAAAAATGTCTACCTACAAAATGATTGAAATCAGATACAATTGCCAAGTACATGTCCGCCGTACAATTATAAAACAGAAGATATAAAAAAATAAAAATTTGGAGGTAGTGGTACTTGGCGGGCCTCTTAGAGATAAGTACGAGAAAACAGCCATTAAACTATATCAATAATCCTGAAGTGATATGAAATATTGGCCCGCCAAGTACCACGTACTCCAAATTTTTATTTTTTTATATCTTCTGTTTTATAATTGTACGGCGGACATGTACTTGGCAATTGTATCTGATTTCAATCATTTTGTAGGTAGACATTTTTATAGTATCACTTTCGTTGTGGAGGAATTTTCATTGGTAGATTATTTTGGGGGTAGTGATCACATTATTGTACTTGCCGAAAGGTTTTTGCACCAGAGGTGCTTTTGGGGTTTTCACTACACATTTGTTTTTAAAGTGTTTGTAAAATCGCGGTTGAGTCGCTACGCGCACTGTTCACCACACTACTGTTATTAAAGTGTTCGTTAGATGCGGTTTGAGTACTACGCGAACTGCACACCGTTGTATCTGGATTACTTTACGTTAAGCATCCGGCTCGAAGGACCAAAAATGTTTGATGAAGTGTCAGCAGGATTAGGTTATCCTGAGTCGCTTTTATTTTCTCAGTGTGTGTTGAAGTAATGGAATAATATTCAATAATAAATACTTTATTAAAATCTGTTAACATTACAAATGAAACGATTAATATATGGAGATCAAATTATTAGAACTAAAAATGAATACAGTAAAATGCAACATAGGCAAAGTGACCTATAGGTAATATGATAAGAGAATATAAGTGTATTCAATGAGCCAAGTCGTTACTCCGGGGGTGCAAGTGCACCGCAGCGGAGGGATGTATTACTAGCCGAATACTTGACGAAGACTGATTTTTCTATTTTAACTTAAGCTACATTAGCCTATGCGTTTGGCCTGAACCCGAGAGGGTGGGAGGCAATGCCAGGTACCTCCATGCGTCGTCTGGTAGGGGTTGGAAGAAACCCAAAGACGCCTACGTCACATTCGCGAGGCCCTCAGCGTGGGACCCTTAGCGAGCCGTCGAGTGACCGCCGCGTCTGGCGACCACTTGTGTGCCATAAACTTGGGAAAGTTCGAAAGTCCCAAATTCATAGACAATCAAGAGTCGCAGAACGTGTTCCGGCCTTTGTCCTTCTTTCTATCTTTCCAGGCATGGTTATTTTTTCGAAGACTACATGTGCGCTTTTTATGGCACTGGAAATACCCGAGGGTTAAGGTGCCTTTTCACGAGCGAATTATTCGCTGCGAATGATTGTCACATGACCCTGGTTATTCACTGTTCCACGATCGCTCGTGAAAACGAAGGTGGCGTCCAAAACCAGCGAAAATTCATCAACGGTCGCTCATGTAAACGAAATCGGGCGTCAAGAAATAGCGACATCCTCATATCATGGGTCATGTGATTCGCGTCCTTTTGTGCTCCAAAGTGTCATGTTTTGTTGTTTGCAATAATTGAAGAATTATGTATACACGCAAAAAGTTCAGGAATGGTAAAAAGTCATAGCATATAGGCAAGAATATCAAGAGTGGAGCCGTGATTAGTTCACACGATCCACAAATTGTCGCCTATTCTATTTGAAAATGGAACCAGCGTTACCGCCACATTATCGCGACTAGACGCTAGAAGTTGGATAAATCGAACTTCTAGCGAACAGATCTAGCGGTGAAAATGTAAGTCACGTGGTACGTTAACGCTGAAAAAGTAGCGTCAATTCGCCGTCGTGAATAGGCACCTTTAGCCCTGGCCTGGGATTGCCTCCCCTCATGGAATGGAAAATCCCATGAGTCAGTCCGATGATTATTTATCGACTATTTTCTAATCATTCTATATTCCCGAACTAAGTATACATGGGACTGAACAACGATCCTGCATTCCTCGTCGATTGCTGGGATCCTTCATGCGCTGCGTTTTTACTATATGAATTTTGGAAGTAACCCGTACTAGCGTTTTGGCTTTCGCCTGATCCGCTACTGTTATTTCCTGATCGTCGTTCATCGCGACGTATTCTATCCCTACAATCTTTATATAGGTGCCCTCTGCGTTTACAAAAATTGCATACTAATTCTACACGATGCACCGATCTACTCTGACCTGCTGTAGGTAACGATTGCTTGTATTTCATCTGGGTACAGCCCGTGCAAAATGTCCCGTTTGATTACACTTCAGACACTTTACTGCTGATGTATTCCTATCGCCCGGCTGGTTCGTTCTCCGATTTATAGAGTTTACGCCGTTTTGCGATTTTTCTTCCTCTTCCGCGCCCTTTATTGAAGCCGAAAGTTCCGAGAAATGGTACGATTTTACGATCATTCTCAAATTATAATGTAGCCCGTTTTCAAAAATAGCAAGTGTTTGATATCTGAGTAGGTCTTCTATTCCTTTTCTTTCCGCTGCTATATTTGTCCTAGCTCCGCATGTTCTAATAAGATCCATCATAAGACGCGTAACCCTTTTTCCGAAATCATGCGCGTTTTCACCCGTTTTCTGTCTACTTGAAAATAATTCTACCAACAGTGCTGGCGTAGAGCTTTTAACTCCGTACAATGCCAGAAGCTCGGCTTTCAGCTTTTCGAAAGAATTTATATCTTTATATCTGAGTTCCATGGCTGCTTCGCCCTGTATCTTCGTTTTTAGGACCAGTTCTAACACGTCTGGTCTTTGATTCGGATTTACTTTATCTTTCGCATACTCGATTGTTTGCAACAAATCGTCCACTTTACGTGGTTCGCGTCCATCGAAAACGTTGACCATCTGCCGTACCTCCTTCAATGACAAGTAGTCCGTCATCTTGGTTGCTGTGTTTGGCCTTGATTCTTTCTCGTCAGGAACTGATCCCGGATTTGTTATTGTCTCCTGGAATGCTGTTTGAGGTTGGTCAGGAAAAAGGAAGTGTCTGGTCTAGGCTTTAGGGAAGGAGTTGGCTGTCCCTTTCTATTGCTTTTAATAAATGCTCGTAAGGTTGCCCTAATCTCCTCTACAGTGTTCGAATCACCGACTGCTAGACCGTGTCTTTCGCAAACTTGTAGGAGGACCTCCTTTCGAAGATCATGTATCCACCCGGTTTGACCTTGCGCGACAAGTTCCTCAATCTTATTCCAAGTAGCAGACACATCTACTCTGATCAAAAATTCTAATCCAAGCCTGATGAGCCTGAACTGACTCGTTACTTTGACGAAAAAATATCTAAAATTCCTTGTATTCCCTAAACACGAAAATTTTCTAAATGCTCGCACGCTTCTAACTGGCAGTTAGCTCTCAATGACAATGTTTGCGGCTTAAATACTAAAACTGCGAGGATTTCAAATTGACTTACATAAAAATGAACATCTTCATCTCGCTTTTCCGCTTCTGCTGGGCTGTTGCTGACCCTCTGATTCCTATGGTGCTGCTGAATAGTGATGCCATCAAGAAGGACGAAACAAGTCAAGGGATATATTGAATAAATCTCGTTTCGAACAAAGAAATTGCAATATAGTCTCGATATGTGTGAACCCAATCTCGAAAGACGAGATGTTCATTTCATATCGTTCAATCTGTCGAGGTCTTGTTATTCCGATAATTTAACAATTTTTATTAAATACGAATAGTGGTGGATATTAAGAACATGGAAAGACAAAGAGAGCGTAATGACGAGAATCAAGAACCGCCTAACAAGCAACGAAAACTGATAAATGTGAATAAAATTTATAATCATTTGATCAGGATTCATGTAAAATATATGTGAAATATATAACAAATATGGATAATATATGTCATATATATGAACTGTGCCAAAATGTCCTATATTCCACATATATTTTTAGCATATACTTCATCTACATAAAATTCCGTGGGGGGTGGCCCTTGAATATCACTTTATAATTTTTAAAAATGTTTCATCTCTATAGCCTAGGAAATCAGCGCTTTCCAAATATTTTGATTTTTATTGGGACGAGAACGACACAAAAAATGCTATTTGTAAAACATGCCTCAAAGTATCGCAGGTCGAAAAAATCATCAAAATGAAGAACAGTAATAAGGGAGGAAGGGGCAAAATGGACTAGCGGGGCAAAATGAACCGCGGGGCAAAATGGACCCCTTGGGGAAAAAAAGTTCATATTCATACTCCAGTTTTTCCATCGTCAATCGGTTTTTTTTTCTTTTTTCAGCGGTCCATTTTGCCCCGCCGGTCCATTTTGCCCCAAACTCCCCTACTACTGCCGCAAGAGATCATTTGCAAAAAGTACACCCTCAAGATTTCGAAGAACTCTCTGCCACAAGCCGATCCCATCCGATTGCTCAATTTCAAGTATACATAAAGTCATTAATTAAACATAAATAATTATATAAATGAAAAAATATATCCATATAAATAAATGGATAAATAAACAAATGAATCCATCTTTCTACGGTTGCAGGGTCCTTCATCGCAAAAAGAGTTTGAAACGATGTTATGCGACTGGTTAGCCAAAAAATATCTACCTTTTTCTTTTTTCGTCGATGAAGAAACGGAGAAACTTTTCTCGTACTTAAATCCTAAAGCACGGGTATTAAAAAGAACGGAAATGCGAAGAAAAGTTATTGAACGATTCAACTATTTACAAAAGGGCGTAATGAAAATTTTGAAGGACAACGATTCGAAAATTTCATTCACTATTGACGCGTGGACATCTATAGCAAACAAGTCATACTTCGGGATCACGGCTCATTTTATTGACAAGAATTGGGACATGCACTCTTTAATTCTTGACTTTACTGCCTCAAATGGAGAGCACACAGGTCGCGCAATTGCAAATAATTTTTACAAAACGATCGAAAATTATAATTTGGAAGACAAATTCCAAGGTGTCACTGTAGACAATGCATCCGCGAACACAACTTTTGTTGTTGAATTATCGAAAATATTTAATCAACGCGGTGATCATTTTAATGCCAACGACAAGCAATTCCGATGTTTCGCACATATTTTGAATTTGGCTGTACAAGATATGCTTAAGATACTTAAAATTACTGATGAAATCTGTGAAGAGGATGACAGTACTGGTTCTCATGGTGATGACATGGACACAAATGGAAACGGTGAAAGTGATGACTCCGGATCGGAAGGATCATCCACAAGTACTTCCGCAAATTCATGCGTCATTCAAAAATTAAGATCACTTTTGGAAAAAATTCGAAATTCAGAACAATGGCAGATAAAGCTAAAGGCTTATTGCGACACCAAAAATATCGCGATGCTGTCACTGAACGTAGATGGAATGGAATTCCACTCACGATATCGTGAAAACGGCTCTCAAAATGAAACAAGCATTAAATTTGTTATGCCTTAATAACAAGGAGGTATCGAATTTTATTCTTTCCGAGCCAGAGTGGCAAATATTGTCAAGAATTGTCCGTTTCCTACGCGACTTCAAATTATTATCGGAGACTCTAGGCGGCGAAAAGTACGTGACACTACCACAAGTCGTCATAGGTTTTAATATGCTACTAGACAAAATTGAAAAAACAATATTTGAGCTCCATGCAGACCCGGATATAACTGACGTGGACGAAACATTTTTAAACGCACTTGTCGCATGCAGGGATAAAATTATAAAACACTACGATAAGATGAATTGGATCTACTGCGTAGCGCTTATTCTTGACCCTCGACATAAAACAGAGACGTTTGATTTGACTGACTGGGGTAAAGAAATGAAAACAAAATCCATACGAGAATTTAAAGGAATCTATGGAGCCAAATATTGTCCAACTTTGACTGATCACAACAGCGGTATTGAAAATCCAAGCAATGATGGTAATAGTGACGACGACACTTTGGATTTGAACTCCCTTTTCAAAAAACAAGACTCTTTTCCCAATAATAATGAAGTCAACGGTTATATCACATCTGAAAGAGCACTTGCCAACACCAATCCATTAGCCTGGTGGAAACTGCATGAACGTCAATTTCCCAACTTAGCTCGCATGGCACGAGATATTTTATCGACACCGGCAACTTCCGTTCCTGCAGAACGTCTTTTTTCTAAGGCCTCACTGACTATTCGGAAACATCGAAACAGACTTACCCATGAATCAGCAAGGAGCTTGCTTTGCTTGAATTCATGGATTACATGCAGCCTACGGGAACAAATTAAATCTGAGGCAAGGAATTGCCAATGAATTGTATTTTTTTCAGTTGACTTTAATAAAATAGTGTGATCTAGAAATAGATTATTACGTGTGTTTGGTACAAATAAAAGTGTTTTACTTCACTCAGTGTGATAATGGACGTGATAAGCACGCTTCGCGTGCATAAAACCCCCATTTTCACACCTTATCAAGTAAAATTTTGTATAATACTCGTTCAAAATTCGTTCAAAAGCTAATTACTTTCGATCTCTTGGTATAGCTGTATTACCCTAATGACCTGAGTTATGACCGAAAACTCGGTGCTTTCCTCTGCGCTTAGCTTTACGTGTCGCCTTCCCTATCCGAATTCTTGTCTTAGTTTTGGTACATAGGTGCTTTGATTCACATGCTCATTCTTGTTGCCTTGCGTATTTCATCGAGACGATACAAGCGATTTGTCGAGACGATATACGATTTGTCGAGACGATACAAGACGATAAAAACAAATAACAATCGCATCGTATGCAATTCAAGAAAAGGTTTTAGCGAGGTGAAGTTAAACGATGAAACGAGAATTTCTATTTTGTGCGGCACCACTACTGCTGAACCGCTGCGTTCTGCTGCTGCTGCTGCTGCTGTAGGTACCTACCTCGTGCTGGTTCCTTTGCCTTGGCCACGATTGCTGCGTGCTGTAGCGCTTTCCTTACGATGTATTGTTCACAAGGTTACAACGACTGCGTGTTGCACCTTTTTAACTTTTCTCTTTTTATTTATTTATTTCGTTATTTATTTCACTTTCCTACTTTTGTTTTAGCGTCAAATATCTTGCAAGCTCTGGTTTATCTGCTAGACCGCTGCCACCAATGTTGCAATATTTAACCCCCGTTATTCAGGGATCGGGAGTTATAGGGTTGTTGCCAGAGGTGATTATTAAAGATCACTCTAAGTACAAGATAGCAACGAAAGTAGTTTTTATTTAATATTCAACACTAGACAAAAGAACGAGCTTGGAGCACTTGCTCCGGTTCGAGTCTTAGTCGAAGAGATACTCTTCGCTTTTTCCAATTATTCGCTTAAGACTGAAGCGCGGCTCAGTCTGTAGCCTAATTTATAACTTCTAAAATGCTTACTCGATTCATTGGTGTGTTGCGCTTTGTCGCATTCCAGATTACACCTTGCTTAATTATTAAAGGTAACCTATTTACGAAATGCATTGGAATGTTGAGTAACATTTCTCAACAGATCCGAGTCGTAGATTCGTGCGCCACGCCATCTCGGAAGCGTCACCGATACCACAAAAACCCTATAGAAAATCGCCAAGTCTCAAAAATAAGCGTTTTTCTGAGAAAAAAATATGGTTATGGAAACTGTATTTCGACTATACACTTGGGTTAAATATGGCATCGACCCTAGTTTTATAGTGACAGAAGCCCTCAAAAATATTTTGATCATTGCTGAAAATTATAGTAATGCTAACTAAACTAACTGACTATATTAACATAGTTGACGCAGCTATGTGGCTTTTACTATAATTGATGTGTATTAGTGACACTGTCTGAGAAAAAAATATAGTTGTGGTAACTATTTTTCAACTATAAAAAGTAGTATACCCTTGCAACTAAAAACAAGGTGAGCCTCACCATATGACGTAAGTTGTACTGACCAATCCCAACGGTATGATGTGCTATAGTGATACCATGTAAAAAACCAAACCAAATAGTTAAATAAGGACACTGCTCTGCGGAAAAAATGAATTTAGCTCGTTACAATGAATTTATAACATTGTATGATGCGTGGAGAAACACCTACTAACTGCATTCAATCGCATATTAATACAAAGTAAGGGTTTTTAGATTAGAAAAACATCGCATTATTTTGGCCGGGATTCGATCCGGGACGCACGAATTCGCTCGTATTACCAGTCGCACGCTCTACCGACTACGCTCAACTATTTATTGAAATCATTAATAACTTCTTCCTATTTATTTCGAACTCGGCATCTGTCTCAATGATATCAATGATTTAATGCAGTTAAGATATCTGATTAACTGTACATCTGTGTTCCAAATATCTTTTTAATTCAATTTCTTTCCTCGAGTTTCAAAAGTTCTCAGCTGTAACGCTTACAATAAATATGTAGTAATATCTATAACATTATAGTCTCTGTTACTATTTTCATAGTTTACATTTAATCTCACTATCGTCATATGGTACGGCGAACCCCTTGTTAGTAAACATCACTATAAAAAGGAGTTGTCTCCACTCTGAAATGTTAACTATGTTATTTTAGTATCCTGAACCGAATCTTTTTTCTCAGTGTATTGTATTCCGGCAACGAAAACGAGTATTGGCTTAACTATGGTGTACATGGTATGGATTGACATTATATAAAGTTTACAAAACTAGACGAGTTAGCACCTCCAACTATTAACACGTTTGTGGCAGCGGAAAAATAGTGTTGAATGTACTATAGAGTTTATTCGATCAGTGATTATTCTGCATGGTAACAAATACCCAAAGATGCAGTGGGTTATGGACTATAAGTACTATTGTGGTAACTAATGAAGATACCCAGATAACAAAAAGTTCGCACAGTGCACGCATGGGGAAGGCACGCGTGCCGATTTCTCCGCACGACGTGTCATCAGGTGATCACACAGCTGTGTCCGCATATGCTTCACATATGCACGGAAAGAAATCTTTCGGGCTATTAGCGATATTTCTAGTTCGATCGACCATAATGGATCGCTCTCTCAGCCACTGCCATACCGTATTGCTATTCAACTCGTACGTATTTGGCTAGTGTTTATCGTTGCCGTAGATTCACTATATTAGGATGATATCGATATTCCGGATAGAAGCAACACGGTGAGTAAGTATCGTAGTAACAGACGAAATCACGAGCGTGCGAATCAACTATACCAGTATAGCTGTGATGCCTATACGAAACTGCATGCGACCGCTAGACTGTGCAACTATATGGATCTTAATTTTCTGGGTACTTCAACAATCTAGGTATTGTAGGAGCAGCAATACGGACCTAGTTCCTCAAAACTTCTTACGGGTCGAGGGACAATCGAGAATGGCTGATGTATAAATATAGAATAGCTGCGACAACTAAACCTCATGTGTACCATTGTCAATCGGACAGGGTGGTTTGGACTTATTTCTAAATTATCCAAAGATTCGGGCATTGTGAAAACAGGCATGCGAGTAAGTTAAGCTAACCGCACATATTTTGGAAGATTAGCCATGCTTATATATACATTAGGGTGGTCCTTAGATGGGGTGAAAAAAAAAATTCATGTTGGATCCCCCCAAATCAGCTCCAAATAATTAAAAAAAAATTCCCTAATTTTTCCAGATTTTTATTTTATTCCCCTAGTCTCTCTTTTTTGATTCAAAGTTTATAAGTTAATCCACGATATTGAAAGTTAAAATTTTCGCGGAAGTCTCTTTTTTTGAAAAAAAAAAAATGAAAAAAAAAAAAATAATGAAGCACTCGATTCCCCTGGGATGGGGTATCCATTCGACTAATTTCTAACACAAGCCGTGCAACGCTTCCGAACTGCTCGAATCTTCACTCCCGAATGAAGAAGGAACTAACGAGACCGTCAACCCCTGAACTCGTCGAAACTTGCATACGGTACGTTTGAGTAAGCTATACTGTATAGCTAAGTCAAGCGGGCAATATTACATTGTACGCGATGCAGCGATACTGTTCTAGTTCGCAGGCGAATCCCGCAATAAAATAAGGTTCTGCCAGCTATACCGGTACGGTTAAATCTGCAAACCCTAATATGTAGTCAAACAGTGATATTGGCTTCGGCGAATCCTAACTACTGTCGGCGCGTAAAGGTTTGGCCCCTCTGTTTGAGTGATCATAACTTCTACAGGAAAATTGGTAGAGCATCGAGTCTGGTAAGAACGGAAAGCACCAAGTTTTCTGCGTCTAATGGTTGTTTGCAAATTTCCGTGTGAACATCGTGAAAGCCGTTATGATCTCCGAAAAGTTAAAAAACGTAGTTTTTCGGAGTCCATCGCCGTACGTCAACTTAAACTCGTCACCGTTTGTCTGAAATAAGTGTAAAAAATCTGAAAAAATTTAGAAATATTCCCTGAACATTAACGAACCTGATAGAGTTTGGAAATTCCAAAAATATTCACAAACCTGGACGCCAGGTGCAAAACGGTCCAATGGTGCGATTTGGGGAACGGATTGGTACGGGTGAACCTGAGATAGCTCAAAATTTTCGTAAAAAGATACACGTTTTGGCTACGTGATCAGTTTTTGGTTCGCAATAGCGAAATTCCAGTAATTGACGTCAACAATTTTTCAAATTTGAGCGGGGCCGCGTGTGTCCCAGCCGCGATATTCTTCGCTGCATTTACATTGTTGTAACAGTGGCCGCGAGTAACAATTGCGTTTGCGACGCGCGCGGCGGGAGGGAAATGCAGCGACGAATATCGCGGCTAGGATATAGGCGGCCCCGTGCAAATTTGAAAAATTGTTGACGTCGATTACTGCAAGTTCACTATTGCGAACCAAAAACTGATTACGGAATCAAAAAGTGTATATCCTGACGAAAATTTTGAGCCGGCTCAGGTTCGCCCGTACCGATCAGTTCCCCAAATCGCACCATTGGACCTTTTTGCACCTGGCGCCCAGGTTTGTGAATATTTTTGGAATTTCCAAACTCTATCATGTTCGTTAAGGTTCAGGGAATATTCCTAAATTTTTCCAGATTTTTCACACTTATTTCAGACAAACGGTGACGAGTTTAAGTCGACGTACGGCGATGGACTCCGAAAAACTACGTTTTTTAACTTTTCGGAGGTCATAACAGCTTTCACGATTTTTACACGGAAATTTGCAAACAACCATTAGACGCAGAAAACTTGGTGCTTTCCGATCTTACCAGACTCGATGCTCTACCAATTTTCCTGTAGAAGTTATGATCACTGAAACAGAGGGGCCAAACCTTTACGCGCCGACAGTAGTACGATGCATTATGAGTTGATCAGCTATACTAGTAAAGTCAGATCTTCGGCATATTTATTGATGAAGGAGGAAAAATCAAGGTCCAGTCATACAGCAATACCAAATTGTGAAGCTGACGAGCCTCAGAATAATAGTGCTCACATATTTATGATTTACTTCTGGAATGTGTGTATCTAGCCAGGATAACTAAGTCACAGTTGTCTAAGCTTTTCATTCAAATGCATGGTTTAGCTAAATACAAACAACTATATTTATACAGGGCATCCAGCAACCCAGGCCTTCTAATGGTACTGTTCATTCACTTAATCGAAGCAGAATTTCTCTTCACCTTTACCATATTTCTGGACCAGAATGGTATTCCTAACAGGCCCGAAGGATTTCTTTCCGTGTGTGTTGCACGTCGTGCGGGCCGCACAAACCAAAAAAAATTACTCAAGTGTAAATATTCAGATCTACATCTTATAACCCCATCCGCACATACATGTAGATCAACAAGCATCACCAGTTCGCTAAGAAAAATGTCATCCGATTCTTTCGACCGCACCGGGATTTGAACGCAAGTCCGCTCGCATACTCCCATGGGTACCACTAGTCGCACGCTCTACCGACTGCGCCAAACTACCGTGTTGTGTTGAGCTTCATATTTTCCTATTTGTCGAAACCTATGATCAAGCTATCGAATTCAGAGCTAATGGACATTTAATTGGATCAATTTTTCGTTCAACAATAATATCATAATTGACTCTGTACAATAATGATTTATTATAATCATTTTTATAAATTAATGAGAATAATAAAACTCCACAAAACGAATTCAAAATTCTACTCGCGACTCTTCATCAAAAATAAATCCTTATCACCTACATAAGATTAAACATTCTGGACTTTTTGCAAATCAAAATCCTCAACTAATTAAAAAGTCTTTCAAGGCCGTGGATAATTTAATAGAATTTTATAGAATTTCATAGAATTTTATACAATTCTATATAAATTCTGTGTTAAATTCTATATAAATCTATATAATGACATATAATTGAGTACCTGGGTGCAAGAACAACCTAAGTCGACTCAGGTTTTGACATCAAAACCGTTGATTGAAGTTTAAGAACTAAATTGCATCTACGAACGAAACCACAATGGACTTTGTAGACTACTCAGTTTGAAGGGCGATTCTTCCGGAATACGAAGCCCATTTTGTTTTTGCACTAAAATGAACAGGAATATTTATAATAAATAAAACATGCGCGCTGGCTTAGGTCGTTCTTGCGAAAAACGAAATTTCTTGCTAATATTTGGTCCGTCTCGACACTTACGACTTGAATTTTGTTACTTTTCATGTCGAAACACATATTTTACGCAGTCTTTAGGAATTTGGATCAACCAGTGAAATAATAAATAAGACAGGAAATTAAAATAATTTTTTTTTTCGAAAAATACACCAATTTTTGCAATTAATTGAATAAATAATATTACATAAGGCATATTTTCGGAAATATATAAAAAGGGATTGATGAGCTCTCAATATATATAGGGGAGGGTGGGGTAAAATGGACGTGGAGCAAAATGGACCACTGAGAAAAACAGATTGACCATCAAAAAACTTGAGTATGAATATAAACTTTTTTGACCCAAGGGGTCCATTTTGCCCCACCCTAGATAATAACTTAAGGAGTGAAGTATGGCAACCTTCAAAGAAAAAAAAAATTGTCCCCCACTATTAGACGCAACAATCGAGTGTCGAAAAAAAAATCGCAAGATCCTATGTTATTCAACCCTTTCGGTCACAGACGCCACTATAGTGGCGTCATTTTATTTTCAGTCTAACAATTTATTTTTTCTTGACATGGAAAAGTAAATATAATACATAATGCCAAATAAAATCGAATTGTGGGACTGAAAGGGTTAAACGGGAAACTTCAAATCTCTTTAGGCATCTGTTAGAATTTTTTTTTAAATCTCATATTTGAAGACAATTATTTTTTAATTTCTTTTCTGAAAGTTGCCATGCTTCACTCCTCAAGTTTGTATTTAAGAACCACTCTAATATATATATATAGGGTGAGTCCGGTACAGTTGTCCCACGTTAACAAAAAGTTGAATAGCAATTTTGAGTATTCAGTATGATTATATTTATATTTTTTTTTTTTACACAAAATGGACATTTCAACTTCGAGAAGTATTAAATTCAGTAACTGAGTAACTGCCACAAACTTGATTTTATCAGGCAGGCGAATGAGCGAGCACAATACTTCAACAGACTCACGCGCTCTATGCAATAACAACCTAAGTAGTGGCGTTAGGTTGTTCTTGCATAGATCGCGCGTGGCAGGGTTGACGCTCCGTGCGCATTGCATACTTAAAAAATACTTTTCATAACGCATGCATGAAAAAGTCGCTTGTTTGGGGCTCTGAAGCGGTTATATTGTGGCACTTTTCTGACGTTTGAGTAGGCGATGCCAACATGAAACTAATTGCATGCCAAACGTGCGCACTGCGTTTTGCGCACATCGAGCGTGCACAATATGATTTTTGTTACGCACGGCGTGCGAACAAGAGCATTTTATAATCATTCATCCCAGTCGACGCGCTATCTCCGTGAATCGACTCAATGTTTTTGGTATGGTTGTTTACATTGACAACAGAGCCCCACAAGCAACTTTTTCATGCATTTGTTATAAAAAATAGCGTTCGATACTCCCGCGAAATGAGGCGTTTAGGGTTGTCCGATGTCTTCAGCACTCACTTCGTCTCGGCTGCCGCCTCGACTACGTTTCGTGCTGAAAACATCGGACAAACCTATAAACGCCTCTCATTTCGCTCTCGTATCGAAATCTACTATTCCACCAAAATGCGACATCCCACAAACCTGAAACTCACAGGGTAGGTAGTTGGGATGTTGTACAACGCGAAAATGGTGGTGGGAGCAAAAACGACCTAAGTCGACTTAGGTTGTTCTTGCACCCAGGTACTCAATTATATATAATCTTTTTGAGTCAGGAATTTGGCTGTTCATATATCTTGATAAGTTTAAAATGAAGAGAAGACAATGCATTTTGTACAAGCGTCACTCAGAATCTTGCAGAAGTGACCAATGAGAAAAAAATTAAGAAAACAAGTGAATAAAAATAGTATATTGTGCACCAAGGGAGCGAAAACGTTTGCTCCCGTGGATCACACGATATTTTTTTTTACACATGAACGGAGGCCGGTTTTGCTACCTGGTTTGGGGAGCGCGGTTTTACCGACCGGAAAGTTCCTACCAGCCTTTTCTCCCGCTTTTGAAGACGTGACTGTACCGATCGAGTCAAACGAAACTGGGAGCAAAGACTTTGCTCCCTGAAAGGCCGGGAGGAAAGACTTTGCTCCGTGAAAGGCTGGTAGGAAAGACTTTCCGGTGGGTAAAACCGCTCTTTGCTTTCCGAAAACAGGTAGCAAAATCGGCCTTTACGTTCATGTGTGAAAAAAACATTATTTCGCAACAAAAGTTCAACAAATTTTGCTCCCAATCTTGACAATTAGGTTTGATCTTGGAAAATATTTGTCACGAATTCTGAAACATCGAGTAAATATTACGAACTGTTTTATGATGAAAATAATATTGATCATCTCATATCGGATGATTGCACACTGACATCATGGTGCCCGCACGCGGTGCGGCGCACAACAGCGACACACGTGATTGTATGACTGCGCACGCGTGATGGCTAGATGCGACTCATTATGCTCGCACACGTGTTGGCGTCACCTCGTGCTAGCAAGAATGGCGGGTTCTCGTCCGCACGACGTGAGCCGCACGTTGTGATGGCTCTGTGCGTCGCACGATTGTTATCTGGGTATGTTTCATAACTATGACCGGTTTAGTACCCAGCTAACTGGAAATTATAGTTGATCGTACTATAGATATAGTCATTCTTCACGAACTCATCCATTTTGTTGATTGAACCAGCGTGAAATAGTTCAGCGAACTATTTTTCAGTAAGCTGCACTATAAAATTGGGTTGTCTTGACTAAAACACGTAAACTAAAATAATATAGTACCCCCAACCAAATTATTTATAGTATCGTCATGAAGATTTATTGAACGAATATTGTGACATATTGTAGAGTTCCTGTAACCCTACCTGAATAGCAAAAACAACTATAACATCGTTCTGATACCCATCTAGTATGATTTCCGCAACACAAATCCATCCTTACTGTGTGTTGTGATGGGAACATTACGTTTTGCTTTCAGTGTATGATGACATATAGTTAGTGACTAGGCCGATTACTTCCAAGAATAGTTTACTATTAGTTTGTGTATTCTCACCAAAAAATTAGTGTTCATGACCTTACAGGTTATTGATGAGATTTTATGTTCATCTGCACGGGCGAAATGAGGTCATCATTGCTATAATTTTTGGTTGATGTAGGTATGCCTCTATCGCTACGATTGCTCTCGTAAATATTGTGATGTGCGCAATAAATATGGATACTTTTTGTAGGTGGACTAGTAACTATATCGCGATGGCCAAGATCACGATATTATTGTCATATTTATCATGATTATGGTCTCTGCAACCATAAAATTTCAACCATGGCGTATCGTGATGGTGGCATGAGGATTTTTTCTCAGTGTATAAGTTATAACACAAAAGGTACGGGAGAGTTTTCTAACCAGAAATTGGCGAGTTTCCTGAATGGGTACCGGCGAGTTTTCTGGGCAGGTACGTGCGAATTTTCTTGACAGAATCCGGCGTGTTTTCTGAACAGGAACTGGCTAATTTTCAGTAACGAGACCGGCGAGTCTTCAGGGTAGGTACCGGCAAATTTTCTTGACAGAAACCGGCGAGTTTTTTTGGACAGGAACCGGAGAGTTTTCTGGACAGGGACCAGCGAGTTTTCTGTCCAGAAACTGACGAGTTCGCTGGTAGAGGCACTAGACAACTTTGCGTCACACGCCAAGTCTGGAACTCGGCAGTTTTACTGTCTATTAACTGGTCAGAAAGAAGGAAAACTGGGCAGGGCTTGTCCAGCGCCCATTACTGATTTCTGCACGGGTTCAACTACTTTATCGATAATTGTTTGGCTCGTGCAACCCTTGGTTTCTTTGAGATCGTTTTTGCGTATAATAATTTTTTTGTTCTGATTTCGCCAAATTCTCTGAAAGATATTGCAAATCAACGACCCGTCGTCCTTCTACAGCAAATTTTTGTTGCTGATCGTTAGAGTTGGGAACGTCTTTTTCACGTTTAGCCGCATTTTCTCAACACATAACCGCCACAGCTTCTAGTTCTCTATTACGGGTTTTTTTCGTAAACCGACCCTCAAATCTTACTCGAATTGACATTGTTTCGCAAGACACTAATTAACTTACGCTCGAAGCTGCTAATACAGGAGATCCGCTGTTGCCACGATTACACCGCCACGCTCTACACAGTAAAAAATTTTCCGTAAAATTTAACACTCACTCAGGTGTTATTGACTTTTTTACACGCAGTGTGTGTTACTTTGACTTCACTTATTATTTTCAGAAAGAATAACACAATTGCATGTTACCAGTAACATATAAAAGTGTTAAAATTATTTCAGATTAGCTAGTCAATTTTAACACACTAAAAGGTTAACTGTAACACATGGAGAGTGTAAATTCCACGGACTTATGGACGGAACCTTCCCTTGCGGGGGTGAAGCAAAAGACGTAAGGGCAGTGGCGTAGCGGAGGGCCCCGCAGCCCCCGCAATGCGGGGGGGGGGCCCACCGCTCCTGGGGGCCCCCCGCCTGTGAGAACTTCTGTTTAAATGTAGAAAATATAAAATATTGCTAAGCAGGAGTCTCATTAAATACAAAAGGGTTTCTTGACAATTATTAGGTTATATCTGGGGGGGGGGGGGCTTTGAAAAATCTGGTAGGGGGGCCCGAAGCATCTCCGTTACGCCACTGCGTAAGGGGAATCATGGTCGGCGATCTTGACTGGCCCTATTGTTATGGATATATAGGTATACTACCGCGTATACCCGTGACTTGTATACATTACATACTCAATTGTTTGTGACCACGGTGACAGTTTGTTTGGGGCAAGTTAATATGGCCGACGCGTTACCTCACTCACACCCCTCATGATTTATACCCCGCGCCTATAACCCCAACTTGCGCTCCGTCCATAAGTCCGTGGTAAATTCAAACATTCACGATGAACATTATAAAGCGACACTACTGTATCTCATGTAAAAGAGGTTATTTCCCGCGTATACGCTAGGCAAGTAAATACCAGTACGCTACTAGTGTGTGTAGAATTTATGCATGTATACGACCGCCAGCGCCGCCTAACTTGTGTGGCAGGCAACTCTTGTGTGGAAATCGCATGCATGTATACGAAAACACAAGCTTGTTTATACGAGTGTAGTAGTACTTGCCTAGCGTATAGTGCCGAACGACGCCGAACTTAACACGCGCCATGTGTCAATTCAACACTTTCTGTGTTATTTATGAACTTAGACTAACACATTTTCTGTGTTGAATTGACATTTTAAGATGTTATTGATACTTGTGACTAATTCGGAAAATTTTTTAACACACATTGTGTGTTGGTTTCCGAGTAACATTTAAAAAGTGTTATATTAATGTCTAATAACATCTTCGTGTGTTAATAATTGAGTCAGTAAAAGTACACTTGCCTCGTGTGTTGATTCAACATACAAAAATGTTAAATCTTTAACACGCAAATTTTAACATTTTACACAATGACAGAAAATTTTTTACTGTGTATGCGTGTAGGAGACTATCCATGGATGACGTGTGTTTGTGTAGGACGGACAGAGTGTACTGAGAGAAAATCTTGAAAGTATACACTCGGCACCAGATAATTTAATTTCTATGGTCCGCGGGCTCTTGATTGTGGCCATATTTATCCGATAGACAGTACCAACTGACTTGGAATCAACTTATCCTTGAAAACTCGTATTTTAGCGTTTGATAGCTGAAGTTCAGAGTAGTTAGCCTGCATGGGCAGATTGCAAAACTGGCGCACGCACAGTCGACCGTATACTTTCAAGATTTTCTCACGGTATACTATTCGCTCCGTGCACAACAGCGGTAGCGCCATAGGTGACGTTTTTGAGAATTTCATGCCCATATGATAGTCTATAGAAACAATAATATAATACATGTAAACGAATATGTATGAGTGTTAAATGAGCGATTGATTTGGCGGTTGATTGGGCATGAAGTTCTTAAAAACGTCACCTATGGCGCTACCGCTGTTGTGCACGGAGCGAATAAGCTCTGTCAAAAGTTTCTAACCGACAGCGTCATACCGTGAGCAAATGTTGAAAGTATACAGTCGACTGTGCGTGCGTCAGTTTTGCGATCTGCCCATGCAGGCTAACTACTCTGAACTTCATCTATCAAACGCTGAAATACGAGTTTTCAAGGATAAGTTAATTCCAAGTCAGTTGGTACTGTCTATCGGACAAATATTGCCAAAAATCAAGAGCCCGCGGACCATAGAAATTGAATTATTTGGCGCCGAGTGTATACTTTCAAGATTTGCTCCAAGTATATAAAAATAGGGTTTTACTGTACGCTGCGGTCGAAACTTTTAGCTGATACGTGTACCTCCAGAACTACCTTAAATAGCAAAAAAATATAAAGTACGACGTTATATTACTACAAAATGGATAGAAAATATTTAACCGAATTGAATCCCCACGACTCGTATGAAATATCCCATCTACGATTTTTGACCATGTTTTACAGAAATATGAATTTGTCGTTCATTATTCGATTCAGGTTTGTTGATTCAATTACTCGAATTAGTATGTTTACGAATGAAAAAAGATCCACGTGGAATAAGGGCCAATCACCCTTATAGAAAAAACCCCTCAAAATATCACTTTCAACTGAGCCCTCAACTTTCAGGGTGATTTCGTACCCTCAACTTGAGGGTTAAACCTGAATTGGGGGGTACCTTCAACTTGAGGAGCAACCGTCAAATGGGGGTCCCTTCCACTTCAGGGTCAACCATTAAATGAGGGTAACCCCTAAATTGAGGATTGCCCTCGATTTGAGGGTATGAATTTCAGAACCCGTAGACTTGAAGAATTAATATAGCTCTAAATCTTAAGACTCAACTCTCAATATACGCTTCCAGGTATTAACCGTTAATATTTCAAGTAATCACTCTTAATTGTGAGGCGACCCACCAAGACTTTTTGAAGTGACCTGCCACTTCTCAGGGTTGACCCCTAACTATTCAAGGTCATCCCCCAATTTTCAGAGTCGTCCCAGAACGTCTCAGGGTTATCCCTCAATTGTTGGAGGTTCTCCCGTACTTCTTGGGGGTTCACCCTCAATTTTCAGTATGGACCTCCAACTATTCAGTGTTATCCCTCAATTGTTGGAGGTTCTCCCTCGATGTTTGAGGGATATTCCTCAATTCTTAGGGGTTTTTCCTCAAATTTCAGGATTAATCCACCAACTTTTCAGGGATGACCCTTCAATTGATGGTTTAACCATAGAAATTGAAGGTATAACCCTGAAGATTGGAGGTTAATCCCTGAAATTTCAGGGTTTTACCTTCAGAATGGAGGGTTTCACCCTGAAAGTTGAAGTTTCACCCTCAAACTTGAAGGGTTCTTTCCGTAAGAGCAGGGCTGTAAATAAAAATCTGAAAAAATTAGAGAATTATTATTTCCGCATATTTGAAGCCGATTTACGGCCATCCAACATAATTTTCCATTTAAGGTGCTGCCGGACGCAATTTCACCGAACCTGACCAGAGCTGCCAACATCTTTAAAAAAGGTGCTATTAAACGGAATATCTCTGCCTGGGCACCGAAATCAACGAAACAAAATGCCTCGCGCAAATTCAGGCGCGATTACGAACACGTACGGCCCAAAACATGTCCGTTTTGAGTTGAAATAGACAAGTAATGTATGAAAAACGCTTATTTTTTACACTTGGCGATTTTCTATAGGGTTTTTGTGGTGTCGGTGACGCTTCCGAGATGGCGTGGCGCACGAATCTACGACTCGGATCACTGTTCGATAAATTTGACAGAATCGAATCAAACCTAACCTAACGAAGGTGAATATAAATGACGTAATGTATACCACCACTGTATTTTGTTGATGCACTTACCAAACGTTATGGCTTGGTTAGTCTTCTGTGTATCCTGATCACAATAACAACATTCTATGACAATTTTAGAATACACGCATATTTATTACTCACAGCTGATTTTGTCCAATTTATCGAACAGTGATCCGAGTCGTAGATTCGTGCGCCACGCCATCTCGGAAGCGACGCCGACACCACAAAAACCCTATAGAAAATCGCCAAATGTAAAAAATAAGCGTTTTTCATACATTACTTGTCTATTTCAACTTAAAACGGACATGTTTTGGGCCGTACGTGTTCGTAATCGCGCCTGAATTTGCGCGGGGCATTTTGTTTCGTTGATTTCGGTGCCCAGGCAGAGATATTCCGTTTAATAGCACCTTTTTTAAAGATGTTGGCAGCTCTGATCAGGTTCGGTGAAATTGCGTCCGGCAGCACCTTAAGCCCCTTCCCTAGTCGCCCACCTCCTTTTGGTCGAAATGTGTCACATCTCGCTTATTATCCGAACCCAGGCGTAAAAAACGCAAAAAAGGCCAACTTAGCGCAAATTCGGTTTCAATTCCGAACAAATACGTCCAAAGAAATGTTCGTTTCGTGCGAAAATCGAGTCTACGGATGGTTGTCACATTGTCCGCCGAGGAAATCGAATTCGAATAATTTTGTAACAATGTAAAAACCTTCTGTAGACTCTATAGACTACCAAAACATAATCAAAAGTTGTGCTCGTTCGCTCGCTGCGCTCGCTCACTCGATTGGTTGATGATTAACAACATACAAAAGCATTGAAATCAGATACAACTGCCAAGTACCTGTAGAATAATAAAAGTTTGGAATTGAAAAATTTTTTCAAACTAAATAACGTTGTACTCGTTCGCTCGCTGCGCTCGCTCACTCGATTGGCTTATGATTATTGATTGAAAAAAAATTCGGATGAAGAAATTGAAAAAGTCAACATTTATCCAAAAATATTCATAACGAAAAAATTATTTAAAGAAAATTTTTGAAGAAAATTTGGAGTCCGTGGTACATTGGCGGGCCAATGTTTGAATAACCATCAGATGACATTGACATGGTCGCGATCGATATTACATACTTCTTTTTCTATAAAAGGCCCGCCAAGTGCCACTACCTCCAAATTTTCGTCAAAAATTTTCTTTAAATAATTTTTTCGTTATGAATATTTTTGGATAAATGTTGACTTTTTCAATTTCTTCATCCGAATTTTTTTTCAATCAATAATCATAAGCCAATCGAGTGAGCGAGCGCAGCGAGCGAACGAGTACAACGTTATTTAGTTTGAAAAAATTTTTCAATTCCAAACTTTTATTATTCTACAGGTACTTGGCAGTTGTATCTGATTTCAATGCTTTTGTATGTTGTTAATCATCAACCAATCGAGTGAGCGAGCGCAGCGAGCGAACGAGCACAACTTTTGATTATGTTTTGGTAGTCTACACATTAATGGACTTGGCGAAAGGTTTTTGCACCGAAGGTGCTTTTTGGGGTTGATTTCACTACTTTTTGTAAAATTTTGCTTGACCACCTAATAATTGTGCTCGCTCGCTACGCTCGCTCGGTTGTTTTGTACTATTTCATACCGCCCGAAGTCCCTCGATAAGCAGGAACGTCAACAGCAACGAGCACGCGTGTGCTCATAATTTTCCCCAAGTCTCAAATTTGTAGACTGACGCGTAATGTACTTTCATAGCGTTTACAAATTGTTCCACTACGATAATTTTTTATACCTACAACATCCAACCCTGCGTTCAGCCCTCCTCCTGTCTCATCTGGGCCTGGGAACGGCAATGGCGGAGTTACTTGCACGCAGGGTTATAGTTGCTGCTCATGATTAAATATATATAAATATCAGATGTATGTATTGCAATTCGTAGGTAGTTTTTTTTTTTAATGCAACTAGGTCCTCTACAAAAAGAACATGTACGCGTCCCGTACTCATAACGTCAATTTCCAATTCGGGTCTAAACAGAAGGTATCAAAATATTTAGAATTGAGCCTATTCATGCAAGACTAGCGTAGAGCATGAAATGGAAGTTTATGAAGTCAAACACTCGCATTCTGCTCTCTTCGTCTGACTCTTGCCGTTTCTCGTATCAAATCACACTATACCGATACTTTGCGGCCCAAGCGTTATTTTTCATCATCCTCACGTCTTATACGGCGATCCGCTACAAGATTAAACAATCCATAAGAAAGATTTTTTTCCAATAATTCCATTCATAAATGATTATACGCTGAGTCTACAAATAATAAATAAATATAAATCAGAATCTCTATCATCTGAGAAAGAGGGAGTCGATCGATCATTTCTTTAATATTGAATAAGTATTTTCATTTTCACCATTTGTCGTGATAGCACTAATCTGAATTTGATTGAGCTTCTGAGCGGAGAATCTAAGCTAATTGTAAAACATGGATTGAAGAATTATCTTCACTGAAGGTCAAGGCATTACGTTGACGTGGAGTGTAGAATAAAGCCTATCGTAGTCCAACACACAACGTCGACTTACAGTCTCGTTTGGACTAGAGGATACCGAGATAAAATATAGAACTCGTTGAAATCCTACACATAACGTTGGCTCACAGTTTAGGTCCGAGCAGACGAGCCTCTAGAAATGAGCCTAACATCGAGCTTGAAGTGGAATTTGTTGCAATCCAACGTTTGAACTCGGCTTTTTCGATCTGGCTCCTTGCCGTTACTTATATCAAATGATGCTATCCTGATATTTTTCAACTTCAACATTTTTTCTTGATTTTCTATTGTCAGACTTCCTCAGGCGGTGACTTGCTAGAAAATTGAATCCCCAAAACACCGTTTCCTCCGATAATTGCATTCATAAATGAAGACAACACATATCTACAATGTATAGGTGAATAAAATTTAGAGGTAATAGTCAGTTAATATACCGGGCGATTATGTGGAAATGAAAGGCTCCAAGCGCGCAGGCGCTGATTTATTAGAATATTTCGAGGGTCGCCAATTTCAGACTCGCTACGAATATCCCTAGAGTCCGTCTGCTATTTGTTTCTGATTGTTGTCAAATACAAATGGCGGCAGACCGTGGCAGGAATAGGCTATGTTTGTGTGAATCTAGCAGACGACAGAACTGGGGATATTACTGAAAAGTTGGTGGAGTCGCTGTCGCTATTCTGTCGGCCAATGAGATTTAAGTAAATCAAAGTTCGCGCGCTTGGAGCCTTTCATTTCCACATAATCGCCCGGTATAGTCATCTGACAGTCTTGTCCGTTTATAATTGTTATTTTATTCATCACCATGAATTTTACACGTCAATCGATTCGCATAACCTCAAAAGCTTGAGGATTTAAGATTTACCTATCGAAACATTTTTGTTGGTCACTATCACATTAATGTACTTGGCGTAAAGTTTTCGCACCCGAGGAGCTTTTGGTGGGTATTCACTAGTTTTTGTACGTTCAAATTTTGTATTAAGCATTGCTCGTACTTTCTCTTATTTCCTTTACTTGGATTTGAAAACATGAAATGACAACACACGTCTGCTAGTGTTGCAGACGGTTTCTGTCTGCGATACCAGCGCCATCTACCTCGTGACTTTCGTACTTACGCCACTCTGTACAACTTTTGTGTGGTTTCTCGTCTAGTGATTTATATGGGAATGGTTTGAATGTGCTGAATCTTGGTCTGAAGAACACTAAAGACCTAACGGGTGATAAGTCCAAGGAAGAAGAAGAAGAAGAACACTATAGACTACGACTACATGCCCTAACGGGTGATAAGTCCAAGGAAGAAGAAGAAGAAGAAGAAGAACACTAAAGAGAAACATTGGACGAGGAAACGGGGTATCAGAATCTGAAGTTAATTATATCTCAGCACTCCGGACACCGATTTAATCGATCTAGGGCTCAAATGAAAGCTTTTCATGCCCACATCCTAGATTAAATCAGTTTTAATTCGTGTATGTTGTGAGGTGAAAGAAAACGAAGATACTAGTTCGCGGTATAGGTTAGGGTAGTTGCCTCTCGGGTATATAGACTCGTTGAGTCTCGCGCTTGAAAAAATTTTTTTTTTAATGTACTTGGCGCGAGACTCTACAGAGTCTCTTGATTAATTTCGCACGAAACGAACATTTTTTTGGACGTATGTGTTCGGAATTGAAATAGAATTTGCGCTAAGTTGGCCTTTTTTGCGTATTCGACGCCTGGGCTCGGATAATAAAAATGTGTCACATTTCGACCAAAAGGAGATGGGCGACTAGGGATGGGCTTTAACGACCGCCCTAATGTACCCACATTGTACAAACAGTGAGAAGAATGAGTCGAGTCAATTTATTTGAAGATATCGAATTAATTATTACGAATGAAAAATAAATTATTTCGTTTCAGCGGTCCGAAATGAAAAAAAAATTGAATTGGCCAAGTTGTTTTGACATTAGTTACTAGGCATATGTTATTGGTTCCCTCACTGAAAAAAAAGTTTTTTTCCACCCCGAATGCAAAGTAATTTTGAGCGAGTATTCTTGCAGTAAATATACGGGCAAGTCCATCAATTATCAACAAATGAACGGGACGTAAAAAATCGATTTGTCTGAAATTTTTACCTCTCGTAATGTGTACTAAGATTGAAAAGTTCACCAAGTTTGAACCTTTTAGGACTTACCGTTCGCGAGAAAAGCTACATACAAATTTACCATTTCGACCTAATTGAGGTTTAAACGCGAATTATTTTCGTACTGTTATCGGTATAAAAAGATTATGAAAATATAGGTATCTTATGTGAAAAATTCTCACCTATCCGAACATGTTATTCATTTCTGAATAACTTTCAGAAATCAATCCCAAAAACACGTTTTTCGGCAAAAAAGAACCGATTTTCTTCATGCGCCACCAAGATTTATCTCACTTTTGAGTTCTTCATGTGCAAGCTGAGATTTTTTCAGTAAGGAACTCAAATTTTCAGAGTGGGACGACCATAGGATCTCACGTGAACTATGAATATTCCGTTGAATTCAAAAAAGAGAGTATTATCAACAGACCTTTATCAATTGAGCGTAGCTCACGTGATATCCTATGCCTAAGATGTGGTCTCATAAAAAAATCCTTTGGTGTGGGTTTTCAGGATGTCAAGACGTAATTTTTTAGTGCTAATAGTCCAGGCGCGCTAGATATTCACTTCGGAATACGTGGATCCTGCTTGGATTTTGATGAAACTTTGGCAATCCCTTCGAAATCCAATTAGAATCAAAGTTTACCACCTGAGAACACTTGCTTTTTTTTTTTTTTCTTTTAAATTTCACGCGGAAAAATGTGCATATTTCAGAATCTAAAAATCTGAAATAATTCACAGCTGTAGAATAGATTAAAACTAATGAAAAACTCTAATAACTTGCCATTCTGTCACGAACCCTTCACGAGATAAATGCCGACTTACAAAATACAAATAAAATAATGAAATAATTTTTTTGGAATCTAAAAATCTGAGATAATTCAGGGCTGTAGAGTAAATTAAGACGAATTAAAAAGTATGATAACTTTTCTCTTTGCCGTGTTCCCTTCGAGAGATAAGGGTCCAGGTGCGCTATAGCCGATATTATAACGTGTTCTGTGTGTCGGCGCTTATCTCTCCAAGGGAACGTGGCAGAGAGAAAAGTTATCATAGTTTTTAATTCGTCTCAATTTATTCTACAGCCCTGAATTATTTCAGATTTTGAGATTCAAAAAAATTATTTTATTATTTTATTTGTATTTTGTAAGTCGGCATTTATCTTGCGAAGGGTTCGTGACAGAATGGAAAGTTATTAGAGTTTTTCATCAGTTTTAATCTATTCTACAGCTGTGAATTATTTCAGATTTTTAGATTTTGAAATATGTACATTTTTCTGCGTGAAATTTAAAAAAAAAAAAAAAAAAACAGCAAGTGTTCTCAGGTGGTAAACTTTGATTCTAATTGGATTTCGAAGGGATTGCCGAAGTTTCATCAAAATCCATGCAGGATCCACGTATTCCGAAGTTTTAACGTTTTATCGCACTGAGAGAATTTTATATAGGAGAGATTCCCATACTAGTATAGTAATTTTGTGACATACTTCCAATATGCCGATCTTTCCTATACTTTATACCAAATGTCACCATGAACATACATAATTTTCCATGAATATAAGAAAGTCATTCCTATATTTATGGTGACATTTGGTATACAGTATAGGAACGATCGGCATATTGGAAGTATGTCACAAAATTACTATACAAGTATGGGAATCTCTCCTATAAAATTCTCTCAGTGCGTCTAGCGCGCCTGGACTACAAGGAGATAGTGATTTGAAAAAAGTGAATTTTTCATTCCGCCCTACTATAGAGCCTCCGAGATAGTTTCTTACTATCGGGACTCACGAGTTATGATGTTACTTTTAGGAGCAGTCGATTATAGTGTGACCAGGGCCGCCACAAGGGGGGAGCAAGCGGGGCGATCGCCCCGGGCGCTGCGTGTCGGGGGGCGCCGTGAGGCGCCCCCCGCACGCTTTGCGCAGTACTGCATCATAAAATCGCACTTTTTTATATACATTTTTTATCCTACGAGTCATGAAAAAAAAAAAACTCTTGTTTATAACTTTTTTTGCTGTGGACTATTCGTAATAAATGAAGGTTCTCTTATAATGTACAACATTTTTTTCACTCCACGAAGTTTTTTTTTCCTGCAATTCACCCATTTCAGACAAAATTAATGATTCAGTACTGTTGGTGGGCAGGGAGGGGGCGCAAGTTTTCAGGCTGCCCCGGGCGCCAACTTACCTTGTGGCGGCCCTGAGTGTGACAGCTGTTTTCAAGTGCCAAGTTTTTGAAGAACGGGTGACAATTTATAATTACTGATTATTCGATTAATATAGTTAGGATAATAGTTTTTTGTGTATCATTCAATGAAAAATATCCTGCAAAAATATCATTTCCATTAAAATTCGTTTCTTTTGGGGAACTTGGCGTGTAATCTGAAATCCTTGTTCATTTTAGCAATGGGTACTAATAACACTATAGAATATTGTGACGTCATCAAATATATGTTTGTAAGTAGAACAAATATGAAAAAAAATGCCGATACAGCTAATTAATAAAGAAAAGTAAAATAAAGCGAATTTTGAAACTTCGAACGCGAAGAGGCGCGGGTTCCCTTCAATTAAGAGACTTCAGATTTTGCAGTACCTTTTTTTTCGTCATTCACTACAGTTTGAGGGGGCGGCGTGGAATTTTTGTTCTTTAACATGTATATAATATCTTAATTATTTATTACCACTTAAAATTCTATAATCCATTATAATATGTAGTATGTTCCGTCGTTGAAAAATAATACTATTCAAGTTTTCGTATAAAATACACGCGAGTCAAATTCAAAGAACTATCGCATTTTGTAGACTCAACGTATACGTATGTAATATATCAATCATATTATCATTTCACGTAACCCGCAGCCCAATGTCTGTTCCGTGTTGGCTATTTTACAAGTTACAACATATCATACATACACCGACGCTCACGGCGCACGCACGTCATCCACGATATCAACGCGTCAGAAGCGTGTCATCAAAATTAAAGATCAAAGAAGATAATTAGGATCGCATCTGCAAACCAATACCGTACCTATCTATACTTATACCATGGTCGCTTTACTTTTATGCGACATAAAACGACATGATTGGACTGATCCAACAGGAATTACCAATAAGGCAATAACAGAACTTTGAGTCGAACAGTGTCTGAAAATTAGCGCAGAAGAGCAGCAACTCATGTATAGCAGACATACAGGGTGATTCAGTTTGACCGGACCATATTAAATGGGCATCAGTGGCGGATTTAGGGTTCTCGCCGCTCTAGGCTACGAGATTTCTGCCCCCCCGCCATCCGCAGAAATATTTTGAAAAACTAATAAAACATTATTATTAATCTAGAACTAGTAGTCGTATAAGTAACAAGCATATAATTTTCGTATTTTTTGCTTATTTTTGGCAAAAATTTGCCGCCCCTCAAAATTTGCCGCCCTAGGCTGCAGCCTACTTGGCCTACTGGTAAATCCGCCACTGATGGGCATATTGCTTGTCAAATTCTAAGACTAAAGTTCCTTCGAGAACAATTGAAAAATTGAAAAATTAAAAAAAAAAAACTATGAAACGGTGGACCTAGGCAACCGAAAACTAAGGAGCGGATGACCTGGCTGCCAACGATTGAAAACGAAATTGTCAAAGTGAAAATTAACACCCGTTATCCGTTTTTACTGATGAAAAAGATACTTTATAGCCAAATTACGATATTGAATAACTCGGACACCGTTGACCTTCGGAATTTTTCGCTAAGGAACTTTAGTCTTAGAATTCGACAAGGAATATGCCCATTTAAGGTGGTCCGGTCAAACTGAATCACCCTGTATACCGTGAAGATTCGTGGACGCGGATCACTTGTTGATGCCTGACAATGAATTCACAACCCACACAGCACTGAATATTTCATGTAATATTCAAATTGAATTATTACATGGAAACATGTCGGAAATATTTCAGAAATATCCACTCAAATATTTTCTTAACATTTTGTGAATTGTTTCCGCGAAATATTTGTGAAATATTTCACGAATATAACATGAAATAATGTAATGCAATGTTCACCAATATTTCAAGAAATGTCTCATAAACATCCCAGGATTATTCCATGGAATATTTCGCAAAAAGTTTCAGAAATATTTCAAAAGGACGTTTCAAAAATATTTTACGTTTAACTCAACTTTTGGAAATATTATATATATGTAAGATACTTGCCAGAAATATTTCAGAAATATTCCAAAGACTTTTTCGAAGATTAATTTTTTAATTTTTCCAAGGAATATTTCGGAAAATGTTTCAGAAATCTTTCAAAAATACTTCATGAAATATTATAAATACATGGGATAACGGACATAGGAACATTACAGAAATATTTCCTTGTAATATTTCTAAAATATTTCAATCTTTCACTTAAATATTTCTGAAATATTTCTGAAATATTCAATGCTGTGTGGGAATGAATTGAACACAGGTCACAGATTCATTCAACAAATGATCCGCTTCCACGAATCCTCACGGTATATTATATGGTGTTATGTATTATGAGGAACAATCTTTGTAATGGATCGAATGAAGATATTCAGAACAGATCAGAAAAAAATGCAGTGTTGCTTATCACCAACACCTAACATTGATACTCGAAGAACCATAAGCGACCATAAGCTTACGATTAAGTAGTTTAGTGTTAAGACATTCGACATATTTGTGTATTCGACTGTTGACTTTTTATTGACTTTTAACATTGCAATAACCTTATTGTCTTAAAAATCGTTTCGAAAAACAGATTAAAATAAAGAGACGACATCGATAGAGGCAAGATATTTCCGTTTTCGATTCCCAATAAAAATGTCTAACTACGCCAGTGACTAGTAGTAGTTCCTGCGCAAGCACAACCCGTGACCAGCGTTGGCGTCGTAACTTGTGATAATCATTTATTTCTCTATGCGCGCGTCGACTGTCGAGGCTGTGAAACTCGTGACCTACCGATCGATCAGCATTCGGTTAACGTCGGAGTTCCGCAGTGTTTCGCAGAGAGTTCGGCGCCTTTCGTGACTTCGCGTTCTATTCATATCTCAATTCAACCAGTATTCATTTGAAGTAAGAGGCGGACTGAGCGATTCGTGGCGCGGTCTGGTCCCCCACTTAACCTTGTGTCAGGAATAACATTCTCACAAGTAAAGTTTTATGGTTCACTAATCAAAATGTAAAAACTCCTTCGAGTGTACATAATAACGAATAAATATTATAAAATTACATTCTACAGCGGTTCTGTCGATCCAACATAAAATGGGATCACTTTTCCGAAGCGAGGAGATGACCTTGTGTCAGCTCTTCCTTCAAAGCGAGGCGGCTTATGCCTGCGTGTCCGAACTGGGAGAATTGGGTCTCGTTCAATTTCGAGATGTGAGTTTTTAATTTTATGTCTAATATTTATATCGAGTCCTGTATTTGTTCATCATAGATTATTTTATCATCATTTTTCGAAGCGCGTTTCCATACCATATAATTGCTCGGTACACACTTCCTTATTGATTACTCACTTCTCACTATCTTGCGCCAAGATCAAACATTGACAATCCCATGTACAATATTTCATATTACTTCGTATGGAAGCGCCTGTCTCTGGGATCATATTCCGTATTTCGTCATCGATCGCTTTCCACTCGTGCTTCGCTCTCCACTGTGGCTCACGCCCTAACGAATGATCAGTTTCAATTTTTTTTCTAAAAACATTTTCCGGGTTTCGTTATTCAGTTTTCGATTCATTCACAGATTGTTCAAAAACTTGATATAACCGAAGAAAAGAAAAACGGAAATTCTTGGTTCAAGCTTTTGTAGGTTAGGTTACGCCCGGAATTAAGTATTCCGAATCGGATTCCGATGGTCTTGACTTTTTCATGTTTAGCCTAATGATGATGAATTGGAATGAAACGACTCAACTCCAAGTGCTTTGAATCGTTTTTTTTTTTTTGTTCACCTTCTGTCCTTATTTCTATATTCACTCCTTGAGAAGAATATTTTTCTATTTTTTCATTCACGTGCAGCTAAATCCTGACGTAAATGCTTTCCAACGTAAATTCGTCAACGAGGTACGAAGATGCGATGAAATGGAGCGAAAGCTGCGCTACCTTGAGAAAGAAATAAAAAAAGATGGTATTCCCATGCTTGATACGGGTGAAAATCCCGAAGCACCCCAACCCCGTGAGATGATAGATCTAGAAGCAACATTTGAGAAGCTTGAAAACGAACTGCGTGAAGTAAACCAGAATGCCGAAGCTCTGAAGCGTAATTTCTTAGAACTTACAGAGCTTAAACATATCCTGAGAAAGACTCAGGTCTTCTTTGACGAGGTAAGAAAATCGCATCTATGTATTATTGAAATACTTGAATTTATAGATATTATTTCACTTCTCCAAATTTCACATTTCTTTCATGTATTTACATAATATATATCAAGGGCTAAGGATCAGAAGGGCGTAACCCACGAAAAACTACGGATGCTGCTAGAAGGGCTTGCGTGTTAAATTTTCAGATATAAGCCCTTATGGCAGCAATCTTAACAAAGTCGAGAACAAGTGGGTTACGCCTTTCTGGTCCATAGCCCTCGACATATTGAATTTAATTAACAATGGAATGGTAACCACAATGTATGGAAGAATAATTCAAATAGTTGAATTAATAACTATTCTATTAACATAGTTAAGAAGGATGGGATATCATGGCTGTGTATTTGCTAGTTTGTTTAAAATAGAAACCTTAAAAGAATAGGCAACAACATCAAGGCTGAGGAAACTTCGGTCTTAACTTTTACATTTTTCAGCCACAATGAGTAATTCTCGTAATCATATCCAAAGGGTTGATGATTGTGTTTCAATATAATGATAATGAGAAGATTGAAGTCCTTAGCTAGCAAACTATTCATTGGAAATATTGGTGAAAACCAAAACTAATCATACATTATTTTTAATATTAAAATAAGAACTGAACAGGACGAACAACAGAAAAATATCATTCAGTTTATTCATTATTCGCACAGCCATTTTATTTGCAATGATACTAAACCAATTTGGCATGGTCATTTCGCTTGCAAAATTTTACGTTCATGCTGCGAGTATATAAAGTTTCTCCATTTTCCTAAAGAGATATGATTAAGCCTTTTATAATTCTAAATATTCCAGTCCGAGAAAAGCGGAAAGCTGCGCTACTTAGATTGAAATTTATATGATCTTTATATTTTTAAGGAATATTGACTTTCATTAGCCATATTTGAACACAAAACCTCATTAAACCGCGGTACCTTGATATTCGTTTGACTTTAATGTTCTCAATATTGATATTCAGGTATGAGAAGTAATTACATAAATCTCTCTACATTACATAATTATTTTTGAATTGTAAGCGGCGATGCCTGCCTTGTAGCTGGAGGAGAAAATGTGTTTAGAATAATGAACTTGCATGACTAATTTAACATGAATAATTGCACCACAGTGCCTGATGCTAGTCTAATTTTCGTACTTTTGCTTAAAAATCTTAACTGAATGCCACGGCACTTTACCACGAATCAAAAATCTAGTTAATTTGAATAATGAGGATCCCGACATGACAAACTTCACGTAGGTGGCGGCACCGAGGCTGAAACCTTTCCTAATGATTTTTCATGCCAGAATTATATGTTTATCTGCTATTTACCTGTATCGAAGCCTTGAGTAGTATAGTCACTTCGATTGGAATAAGAGCTACATATACGCGATTAAAAGGTTATATGAAATGTTTTTTTCACGCGTAATAGCTATCAGACATTTCATTTTCTATTTTTCATCCTTCGGCAATATACGTCCACCCATTTTCTTGTGCCGTTCGTCATGGTCTCTGCCTCAGTAGCGCCCCTGACGGCACAAAGTGTCACGCGGCATCCTCATTGAATACTATGTACGAAGGAGACTAATACAAATTCTAGTCAAAGAAAAAGAGTAAACCTGTGACGCTGTATGTCTGGGTTTAATGTTACTAATTATTTTGTTGAGTGATTCTAGGGATGTTTATGTGTCATTGTTGCCAACTAACAAAGTTGCAGCCTCGCAACTGACACAAGTCACTCGTTATGCTCTGTCTCCCCATTATTTTACCCCGACAAAATCCCGACATTTGTCTTTCATGTTGTTCCTATGACTCTCAATTGCAAAGAATTTATATCTATCTCACTTTGAGATTTCACTATACCTACATCAAAAACAAAGAACAGTATGAATATGAACCTTCATCGGATATTTTTCCCAAAAATCAACATTCCCGGGGTTGGAAATACCTCCTAATATCTCCATTGTCTACGTACACACACAAGTGTCCTATTCAATTGAAATGCACGAATAGTTGTGTTTGTCTCAAGCTTGTGGTGTCAAATATTTTAATTTATAAACATTACTTGAATTGTCTATTCTTGAGTGTGTATTCCATCTCTTGTATACAATTTATTGTCTCACATGTATGGCACGTTTAAATGAAATGAGGCTGTTGCCTGTATCTTTGTCAGCTGCGGGAAGTTTAATTGAAAAAAAATAATCGTTATTTCCTCTGCCGGAATGCTGCTTGAGAGGATGTACAATTTGTTCTAAATTATGGCAGTAAATGAAATAGAGTTCGAATAAACGTTGGATAGAAATCTTATCTCTTGTTTCAAATACATGGATAGGTAGGTATATGCAGTCAGCAAGTCCACCGTCAGATTAAAACTCTGATAACCGATGAGATATTATCTCTAGGCTCAAAAACAGATCAAGTAACACGTCCGTTCGGTAAATGCGACACTCCTATAATCCATTAATGACAAAAATCAATTTCCACAGAACCGAGATCAGTGACTAAAATCAATTAAATTCTGATAACACTATCTAATGAGATTAATATCAAATTACCAATGAATTTTACCACCCATTTATAAATATAGTTTCAAGTACACTTATCTAACTTACTATTAAATGTAATTCAAAACCCTGCATATTCTCTTCTGGATAAAAAAAATTAGAGTTGACCCTTTTCGATCATTGTTCTAATAATTTTTACTGTCGAGTAAATTTCGCGTGTATGCAAACCTTAGCCCGCAAGTAGAAAGTGGGCGTCGACTTGACCTCGTCTTGATGTCACATGCTACAGCCTCATAGTATAGTAGATATAGTATCAAGGTTTCTCTGTCATGAAACTTCACCTAGAATATAAACCTGCTTCGAAAGGCATTTTGCATTGCATATATGAACCAAAGAGGATTACACAACTCTTTTGTTGTGTATTATCACAGATATTATCGTAATCTAGTTTTTTGGTTTTGATAATCATATCAAACATTGATCCCTACTGATTATCGTTTATAAATATCAGATTTGTTTTTTCTATTAATTAATTACTCTCTAATCAATACTTTATTACTACTAGGCAAGAACGAATCTCAATTTTTTTTTTTTTTTCGTTTTTATAATTTTCCAATCTCATCTAGTAACTTGATGCAATTTAGATTGCATTTACCTGTGTAAATTTAAACCATCATATATGATTGTAAGAGTTTGATCAACGAGTATCAAGTAAAACAAGTCATAAGCCTCGTAAAATGGTTGATAGATTTTCTAATGTGAATGGTCGTTTAATTTTTTTGTTTTCTCATTCTTAATAACGCAACTTCTTCAGCTGCCTTCAGAATGATAATCTTATAGTTTTTCTCACATTTTCCTGAGATCATTTGGAATAGAAGTTTTTTTTTTACAGTACTATGTAAAGCTGAAACAAAATATAATCGTAAGTTCCATAGATTGCTATTGCAATAGATGAAAATGTAGACATTCTTATCTGATAATAGATTTTCAAACAAGTGAACTTGATGTTTTGATCTTACGAAATATTTTCAAAATTATAATTCACAGAATTATGCTGTTTTCCTTGTCATGTGATTACTCTATCAAAATATGTAGTCGTGTCATCCATTATGATTCATAGTATAGTCTAGCTCTGTATGGAAATTCCTTCCGACGCCCAATAGTGATATCAATGTATATATAAATAGAACTTCTTCAATGATATTTCGAATGCCTTTCTTCATAATAATGAATTCTTTATTATTCATTTTCTAAATAATTTTGCTTTCCAATACCTCTCGGAATAATAAATAGTAAATACAAAGGCCAATGTACTAGTTTACACAAATAAATAGTTTGGTATCCTCTTTTTGATATTCCTAGTAAAATTATGAAATACGATATTGGCAAATGTTTTTCAGATTATTCAACTCGTTATATTCAGCGTGCGCATTGTCAAACAGTCAGATCAATTATCTCCACCCATATAGTTATTTGACTTATATTTAGTATCCTAACATTTCTGTAATATGAGTCCGAAAAAAGGTAATTTTTATTCAAATTGTTTGCATGTGTTTTATAAAATTAAAATGCACGATTTACGAGTTTGACTTATCAATGAAAAAAGGTAAACGAATGATATCGATTATATGAAATAAAATTATTGGGTCTCATGGTGTATTTTACATTTATGGAATGGGTGGTAATCGCATCAATTTTTTCTTTAATTTAGTGGTACAATAATGGTTGTAATCTTTTTTTCAACTGGTTCAGACGAAATCTAAAAAATTTATTTTAATAGAACGGGATCATTGTATTGTAACAAATCACAGTAGTTCATCATTTTATTCAGTATCAAAGCTTGAAATAGATATGACCAATTCAAACATTTTTATTCCGATGTCACCATCACTATTGTCTATTACTTTGCCTCGGTTGTTTTTCTCTTGATATAAAAAATTATTGCTCACTAGGAACCACTTGCGTCGCATTTATAGCTATGCTGTACACCTAAAAGATTAGCTAATCGATGTACTGTTTTCGTAAATTTTCCCCTTCATGGGACTAGTAACACAGAACCAGAAGATAGATCTTTTCAATATGATAAATGGTTTCAAGTTGGGAATGACATCCAATCACCTTGAAGCAGCTTTATTTAGTATAAAATTTTAATAAGCTCCAAAGAGTCGAAAGACTGGGCGCTAAATTCGATCGTTCATTAGTTGCTAATCCTGTGAACTTTATGAATGCCTCCTACCCCAATCCCTCTCACCAACCAATGCAAGTGCAAGTCTTTACCACTTTGGTAAGTCAAGTTTCCATCTCATGGAGAGAAAAAGAGCATTGTGGGGAGACAGGGCATTCGGAGGGGTGACACGTGTCTGTTGCCAGGCTGAGCACGGAGGTGTCGTGTCGCAGATGGCAGACCCGAGTCGCGAGGAAGAGCAAGTCACCCTGCTGGGCGAAGAGGGCCTCCGCGCTGGCGGCCAGGCTCTCAAGCTCGGGTAATTAATTGCGGCGTAAAACTGCATAATGCAGAGCGCAGGGTTCCAAAAGTTTCTATGTTGACAATGACATTTTTACACGCACTGATATTTACTAATAGATTTATTTTTACTTTTCTGTACATGAGAAATATATTAGTCTAAGAGAAGCTCGCATCAATGTAACAGATACATTTGATTCGAATCACTCTTCAGATTGTTAACTAAGATCTAAACTAATTATTCATGTGGTAATATTTAAAATAATAACAACATTGATAGAAACGAAAGGCCATCTGATTATGGAGCTCTTGTTGTTAATGTACGCTCTCCCGACAGCTAGATGAGCTGTGTTCTTATTGATTGTTAATTGTAAATAACAGATTCGTTTTAATGATTTTCAAAGTGGAAATAGGATTGCCGATACGATTAAAGATATATTATTTAGTGCCCTAGAAGCTTTGTATGAACGCTATGCTCTGCACCTTAGATAGAAGTGACCGAGGATCATTGCCTGTACAATATGCATGTCATATTATTTTCTATGTTAATATTTCCGCGCAAAAAGCACCTTATGCACTGTACTGCCAGATGGTACTCGGTCAGTGAAAAATATGGAATGATAAACGCCAAGAGCTTAAATTCAGTACAGGCAGGCAGGCTTGTCGTTAGATTGCTAAGATGAGGTGATACTGCTTATAATAACGTTCTATTCCCAGTTTGAAATATTTTGAACTTGGAAAGGCGTTAAAATCAAGCGTATAGTAGAGAGCGCAATAAGTCAGTGTGTTGTGTGGTTGCAGCACCTGTACTATGCAGCAGACTCCATAGCAGCGCACTATAGGAACCCCCTCAGGCAAGCTGTTATCAACCATTATTTGCGTTTGCACAAACCTGTTTTTGCTCAATGTCTGCCTGTAGCTAAAATAAAATTTCTCATAATTGATAAGGCATTTGCCACACAAAGGAATAACATAGTCGTTAAGGTTGTCTGAAAAAAATTGACATTTTATTTTTTCTACTCCTATCACTTTTGACGGTAGTTTTTAATACAAAACCAAACATTCTACAAGATGAACTCTACATGTCAACCCTGAGGTTGGCAAGCCATCTTTCTATGTTCATTTAACTTTTCGAAGCCCACACTTTTCCCGACATCCGATCTCTATGAAACTCACTCAGAGAAGGTTTCTGAGGCCTTTAATTTCAAATCTAAATTGAAAACATCAAAATTCACAATAATGGACACAATAAACCCTGAGTAGCAATTATTCTCATGCAACTCAGTCTGCATTCTACAATTTCGATCCATCATTTTGAGTTTTCGTATCTTTACTACAGATTGGAAATAAGCAACCCCAAAAAGCGCTGACTACTGATTTTTGTGTAAATCATTAAATCAGTCCACTTTTTATCATTTTGTTTTACCATAATGAAAATATTTGTAAGAGTTTAGGCTGCAAAAGTTCAATAAACATGAACAAATTGCTAGCACCACTTTCATGTGATGGGATTTGTTTTGATGGAAGTAACAAAAATAAAATATCGATCTTTTTTTTTTGAACACCCTAACATTCATTTTGAATAATTATGCATCACCTCCAATATCAGTTTCTCAAAACAAAATAACATCTGTACCCCTACGTCTTAGCTAGATAAAATTGACCATTTTCTTTTGAACGAAGAAAGTGCTTTTTTTTTCTACTACTTCTAATGAACAATTCACAAATTTTAATCATTCATGGCTACCAGTAAAATCGATTCTGACATAAAATTTAATCGCATATGAATCATTGGCCGCATAAATCAACCTACAGTTGAGAATGTGCTATTGTATCATACAATATTTCACATAACTATATTTTGGACATTACCTAATGCTTATACAATATTGGTAAGCTGTACAGTGTACAATTGTTTATCTAAAATTCGGCTCACAAATGCTTTGACAATTAATGATGCTCTTGAAGGAGAAACCAAGACTGTTTGCTATTGATTGTTGAATAACATACTGTTTCTTTGTTTGAAATCATATAATCTGTGATCTATTTAATTACAAAGTAATTTATTGAACAAATAATTAATACGACGGCTGTAAAATAATCTAAAAATAGAATCGACTTTCATTCGATTTATCGACGCCTAGTTATTATACAATAAACTTATTATCGGGATCAACATGTAGAGACATGTCATGTGAATAACATTTAAATGATGATGGTGTGGCCATGGGTATGTATGAACATGTATTTATTTTAACATTGCAATTTAGCGACACTTTTGCTTAGTTCCTGCGTTGCTTTTCTTAGATTATCCAATCTGTAGTTACTGAAATTGAATTGCTGCCTCAGCCAAAAAAAAGAAGGAAAAAAACAAAAAATTTGAAGCACATATCAAAAGCAACGATAAATATTTGAATTCATATTGACATTACTTTGCACAATTTGGTAATTCACTCAATGTTAGCTTCAAAATGTTCGTCAATTCTCATCATTTTTTCCAAGTAAGATGAAAGTAAACTTTTCAAGATTTCAGCATATATTTCAAACATGAGGCCGTAGGTATACCTAAGAAAATTCAATGTTGCTTACGTTCACAACACTTTTAGAAATATGCATGTTGCTTGATTGTTGGTTCCAATTGCTATGCTATTTTTCATATGCTTACCCCTGATTTGTATAGGTACATACATCATACTCACACGAGCAACAATAACTACATAAACTTTTTCTCATTCTTTGGTATGAACCTAAGGATCTAGTGTATACTATATTTACAGGTAAAATACTCTACACACATCGATAGTATACCCTTCAACTTACTCTTCTAGATTATTATTACTTTTGAATAATTTGATTAAATCTAGGTAAAAATTTAATTTAATTTAAAACTGACCAGTATGTTTTCTTTGTGAAGTGTCAATTAATATTAATCAAATAAGAATTGCCATGTATATTTCGTACGTGTACTAAGATTTTTCGAACAACGCACACAGCACAGAGAATAAATGACTATTGATTAATTATTGCAGGAATGAAATGGCAATTTATGTTTGGATCAAGCGCAGTGGCATTGAATTTTACCCTTACACGTGTGATAGCCAGATTTTGCTTTATGAAGATAAAGTATACTAGTAGACACTGTTTATCGTTACAAAATAGCTTTACATTCATCCTGAAAAATGTAACTCACATCAGACAAAGTGGATCAATTTCCTATGAAAAAAAAAAAACTTAAGAATGATAGTTTATTTATGTAACTTCAGTACTTGCGGTTGAAATATTCAATTAATAATTGATACAGACTGTAAACAACATTGTTCACAGTAGTTCTCATAAAATATGTTGCATTATTAATATTCGAGTAATAACCAATAAGTAATTAATGATTTTGTCAGTTACAATCGTTGCTATAGTAGAGTATAAAAGTTATCTGGAATATCTAATTTTCTAAAGTTTACAAATGTAGAGAATGAGTTTGGCTTTGAAACGTACAAAGATATGTTCAGTGATACCCACACAATGAACGCCAAGCACCTATGTTAAAGCAGAGTGGCGTTGGAGCATTGTGGTCGTGTAGAGTGTGCTAATGTGGTTGTGTCTTGTCTGTTGTGTCGTCAGCAAGAGCACGCTGGCTTGAACCCCACCGAGTCCATGACACGTGCACTGATTAGTGACGATAATATCGCCCGCCAGTCTACCCTCGGTCCTGTACAGCTGGGGTACGTACCTAGATGCCTCCTCAACTAGTTACCATCGGCCCTATTTCTAACATCGTTGCTAACATCTACAAATATCCCTACTTACTTGCCAAGCACAGTATTAACATTTCTCAGATACAAGGATTATTGGTCATAATGTCTATCGGTTCTCACATGTACCACTGTAATCTGCTCATCTGGTAAGGTTTTAACGTCAAACTCTGAGAACATTGAAACTCTCAACTGATATTTCATTGTATGTAAAGGAAAAAATCGTATTGCTGGCTTGAAACTAGAACAGGAGCATAAGATGGAAAAGTTCGAAGTCTTGTATTGTACGCGTAGCTGGATTGCAGCGTCTGATATGTGTGTAAAATGTATTCCAATGAATACCTTATAATATAGCTTGTTAATCTTCAATGATAAATAATTTGATTCTATCATGTTAGTGGAATGTTAGGATATTGCTGATTTTCTACAGGCTAAGAATTTTGGCAGAAAATCGTAAGTGAAGAACACATTCAGATTTAGGATCATTTGTTAGGAATAGATTGTTGATATTGTGCTCTAATCCTTATATCCTAGCATTCTATAGTCGTAAAATTTCACAGTAGTATCATGATCTTCTTATGCCTTGGGATTCGTACTCTTGGAGATCTGCCTGCCTATGGAATGCTATCTCTATCCTCTTTCATGAAAACGCTATATCATAAAATAGCGTACCTACACTATCCTATAGAAAGTAGCATGTATTTTCCTAACTTCCTATTCCACTCTAACTATTGGCAGTAGTAAATACCCATGAAGACAGCAGACAATATACAAATAGTTTCTTGGATAATTCTTCTTCTAGCTTTAACATAGTCTCATCAACTATTGAATATAAATTTGACGTTTTCATAATTCAAAATATTGTAGTCATGAAATAATTTTTTACCTGTTAACGAAAAAATAACAAACACCAACACTAACACTAAGTAAAGCATCTAACTTTTGGTAGCCGAGGAAATTTTTGATTTATTTATCTTTGAAAACTTTTTCATCTCAAAGTATCTTTAGAACTCCTTTATCAATGCATAAAACATACTGAACACCTAGATCACTAAACAGAAGCTAATTCAATAATCTTCCGTTGTTCATTCAAATGAACCATATCACATCGTAATAGATCCCAGTAAGTGTTTGGTTTGCTATTGTTTTGTCTGAGTGTCTTTGTTGTCTTTTGGAAAGTCTTTGTTAAAAAAATCTGAACAAGAAATCTACAAGGTATGTAAGCGACCATGGCTGCCAGAATCATCGTCCTGCTGTTATACACAATTCGACATGGTCTCCACAAGCATTTGATTGCACTGATTTTTTTTTTTTTTTCCTAAATCAATGTCGAACATGTATTTAATTGCATTTCAAGTTGAATCTACTTACATTTATTACAGAAAAAAACTATGTGTCTTATATTATCAAGATATATGCGGGACAGATTTGTATATTGCTGCCATAATACTTTTAGATGAGAACGACAAAATGTTTTCCATCTTCATCATTGTTCAATATTTGATAATACAGTTCGTTTTCTATCAATTTATATTGGAGGTGTGCGAATAATTCGAATTGTCAAATAATTCGGTGCAAATCGAATGATTCGAATATTTGAATAAATTCAAATATTCAAATAACTCGTTGATTTCAAATTCCAAACCGTCTGACGAAAATAGTTGCAATGTAATTACTTTATATAAGTATGATGAATAATTGCATAACTCATCAGTTTAGACTAACAGTATCAATCTATATTAGCTTTTTGAGGCTACTTTAGGCCAAATACTCAAAATGTTGAAAAATTCGAGCTCAAAAAAGGAATAAGTTCTAAATTTTAACAGAATTACTCGGACAAGTCCAAATAAGTCAACACTTGAATAATTTGATTCGATTTGACCGCTATTTGCACAGCTCTTGTATATGTGTATTGTGAATAAAATTGTATAATTTCAAAAAAGTAGTCGTCCCAACAAAATGTTTTTCAAAACTCAGTTGAACAGAAATTAATTTTTCTCACTTATACAAAAGTATACATAAATATCTATATTTATATGTGTATCGTTGTATACAAAGATTATTTGGAAAATATTTTCTATGAATATTAGTCAAACTAAACATTACTAATGATATGGCGTATAGATTACGAATTGAACCTAGCCAGGCCTTATATATTTTTATTTCTTATTCCATTACATATGTTTTAAATTATTTTCTTGATGAATAGTTTCGTCGCGGGAGTCATTCTCAGAGAACGTATACCAGCGTTTGAACGTATGTTGTGGCGTGCGTGTCGTGGAAATGTTTTCCTGCGCCAAGCTGAGATTGAAACTCCACTTGAAGATCCATCCACAGTGAGTATTGAACCAATATACCGGGAATATTCGGTGAATTAGAACGATCCCTTTCCTACGGCCAAACCAACACAGGCCCGCACCGCGTGCGTGAGGCTCGTTCGGGTGGGGATGCAATGCTACTGGCACCTTATTCCCTGCCGAACGAGCCTCACGCACGCGGTGCGCGCCTGTGTTGGGATCGTTCTAACTCACCGAATATTCCCGATATAAGTATCTCATTCTTGTACAATATTTATTATCTTGTTGTCGCAACAATCGGTTTTATTTCTTACAGGGGGACCAAGTGTTCAAGTCAGTATTCATCATATTCTTCCAAGGTGACCAGCTGAAAACTCGCGTCAAGAAGATCTGCGAGGGATTCCGTGCCACCCTATATCCGTGTCCCGAGGCTCCTGCTGATCGTCGTGAAATGGCGATGGGTGTGATGACCCGTATCGAAGATTTGAATACCGTGAGTTATGCTTTGGATGTATCAATTATAAGTCTAAACTCTCATTTAGATATCGAAGTTTCTGTATTGTGATCTCAAAAAATTCCACATCTAAGGAGCCGTTCAAAAATGAATAAATTATTTCCAAGGTACTTGGCCAAACACAAGACCATAGACACCGTGTATTGGTAGCTGCTGCTAAGAACATTAAAAATTGGTTCGTAAAAGTGCGAAAGATTAAGGCTATCTATCATACACTCAACTTGTTCAACTTGGATGTAACCCAGAAGTGCTTGATCGCTGAATGCTGGGTACCGGTACTCGATATTGAAACCATTCAACTAGCATTGCGTCGTGGAACTGTGAGTACATCGTCCATTATTCAGTTATCTATTTAATATTTGTGAAACATCAATTGAAACGATTTGCATGTTTTTTTAGGAACGCAGTGGAAGTTCAGTACCCCCGATTCTAAATCGTATGGAGACGTTTGAAGATCCTCCAACATACAATCGAACAAACAAATTCACGAAAGGTTTCCAAGCATTGATTGATGCGTACGGAGTTGCCTCGTACAGGGAAATGAATCCTGCTCCCTACACCATAATCACTTTCCCATTCCTATTTGCCGTAATGTTTGGTGACTCTGGTCACGGACTCATCATGTTCCTATTCGCCGCCTGGATGGTCCTTAAAGAGAAGCCTTTGGCTGCAAAGAAATCTGATAACGAAATTTGGAATATATTCTTTGGCGGTCGTTACATCATATTCCTTATGGGTCTCTTCTCAATATACACAGGCTTCATTTACAACGATGTTTTCTCCAAATCATTAAACATATTTGGCTCGTATTGGTCCGTCAATCAAAATTTCAGTACACTCCAGAGCAATCCATCAATGCAATTGAATCCAAGCACTAAGGATTTCTACCAACATCCTTATCCAATCGGTATGGATCCGGTCTGGCAATTGGCCGAAAATAAAATCATATTTTTCAACTCTTACAAGATGAAAATCTCCATCATCATTGGTATAACCCACATGCTGTTCGGTGTAACCGTTGGCCTATGGAATTATCTGTACTTTAAGAAGCTTGATAATATCTTCACCCTGTTCATACCTCAGATTATTTTCCTGTGCTTCCTTTTCTTGTACATGGTCATTCTGATGTTCATCAAATGGATTAAATTTGGACCTACCAATGGTGAGTTTCAATTTCTGGCTTTCATATCGTGAATCATCTTTCAGGATCAATTATGGTAGTCTAATAAAATATTTATACATTTATTTCCACCTTCTAGAAACGCCTTACGGACCGCACTGTGCTCCTTCCGTACTAATCACATTCATCAACATGATTTTGCTCAAATCTAGTCCGCACGAAGATGCATGCCACGAATGGATGTATGCTGGACAAGGAGTAATTCAGCCGATCTTACTTATTATGGCTTTACTTTGCATTCCCTGGATGCTGATAGCCAAACCCATTATGATTATGCGCAAGAATAAGAAGCAGCACTATCAGGTATTTATGAATTGCATCTGAAATCTATTGATTCCCATGTTAGGCAAGTACAACAGTCCAACAGTCTATGAACAAGAAGCCATAAGCTCTGCTTTGAAACCATTCCAAATCATAGTTTCAAAATCAGATCTTTTTCTTTATAATGATTTAGTTGAACAACCATGGAACTGAAAATGGAGATGTAGAAGGAGGTGCTGGTGCTGCAGTATCAAATCCAGGTGCTGTCCAAGGTGCTCAGCCACATGAAGAGGAAGAAATGTCAGAGGTATGGATCCATCAGGGAATCCACACCATTGAATACGTGCTTGGCAGTGTCTCGCATACAGCTTCTTACTTGCGACTCTGGGCTTTATCGCTTGCCCATGCCCGTAAGTAAATTTCTTGTTCGAAAATTCTCAGTCTTTTTCAAAATTCAGTTTATCCTTGTTATTTTTTCTTCTTTTTTTTTTCTTTCATGCATCTTTGCCTCTAATCTTGTCCATAACTGGTGCATTATAATTCTTCAGAGTTGTCCGAGGTACTTTGGAACATGGTGTTGAGAAAGGGATTAGCCAGAGAAGGCTGGGTCGGAGGCATTGTACTGTGGGCAGCATTTGCCATTTGGGCTGTTCTTAGCGTCAGTATTCTTGTCCTCATGGAAGGACTGTCAGCTTTTTTGCACACGCTGCGTCTTCACTGGTAAGTTGAAACTCTAAAATAGTTTCTCTTACCGTTTTCTAAAATTGCTGAACTTTTCATTGTAATATTTATATCTCCGTCTCTACTTTTTCATTACGACTTCTGAAAACTTTTCCACCGCCTTGGTGTTGACAATGATTTTCTTATTCTGTTATCAGGGTGGAGTTCCAGAGCAAGTTCTACAGCGGTCTTGGATACAGTTTCACACCATTCTCCTTCGAGATAATACTGGATACTGCACAATCAACAACTGAGGAATAAATAATTACCCAGTTTACTTAAATGATAGTTTTTTCGGTATATCTTTAAAATATATCCCTATATCATGTTATTTCTATAGTCGTAGTGGAGTGTATAATTGCAACCGATTTACCATACATGGATTCTCAAATAAATTTTCAATAAATGAGTAATCATAGTGTTGGACAGTAGGTCAATGGCTGACGAATAATATCAAACAAAGCGAGTTACTGGTTTGAAAATATGATGAAAAATGGAAACATTTTCAATATCTTCCATTTACGAATGCATACCTAATTAAGGATAGTCAAGCTGGTGTCAAACTAGTTTAACCGATCATAAACAAACCAATCGCAGTAAAAAATGTAAGATGTAGCGAAACAATTGCAGTTCCATCAAACTGTAGTATTGAAATCCAACAGTCAGCAAGGCGTCTCTCGAAGATATAATCACTTCTAAAGCGCATCGTAACTAATACTAATATCAATTCAGATCAAGCTATATATCGAATCATGTAATTGACTAGTAGATGATATGTATTTATTATTATTACAATTAGAATTACAGCATACTAAAAATAACGTTTATGGTGTTATGTATTCGTTGGTGTTCAAAATAAATGTCGCAAATTAAATCCTTGTACTGCTAATTGACCACAAAATTATTTCGAATTAGCACTTCCCGATAATAGTGCGAAAGTGTTGGCTCTCGGACGAGTGTGAAGTTTTTCGCCCGAGCGAAGCGAGGGTGACGATCACACGAGTCGAGAATCATCTTTTGCACGTGTATCGAACTTTATTTTTTGACACAACGTGTTGAATTTTGCGCACGCAGTGTGGAAATAGTATATTTTGTATCAAACCCGCCCGAGTGATTACGGCATCACACGAGGGCATAAAGTATTACGCCCGCGTTGCGAACGAAATTTTTCGATGCAGTTGGCGTGAAATTCGATTTTATCTAAACAGAACAAGTTGTAAAATCGGATTTTACGCCCACCGCAATGAAAATATAATTTAGAGTTATGTCGGAAAATTCATTATCGCTGTCATCTACAGTACTTTAGCATCAATTTTTGACTTATTAGGTATTTTTTCGCACCTTCAAATCACGGAAACTAGCGCCCGCTACATGTTTCTGCGAACCATACTCCCAGGATCGAGTTCACAAAACAATATGATGCTTTGGATTATTGCATCCACATTTTTGCTTATCTATAAACAATTTCTCAGGTCATGTTTCAAAATACTGAAATCGACTATCCTTCTTCACCCAGATATGTTTTGTACTCGATATATACGCGCAAAATAGATGGGGCCCTGGGACATTTTTCGCCAGTTATGGGCCCTAACATCGAGGCCGGGTATAAGCTACGATTTTTCACCCTCCAAATTATCAGAATTCAGAATCAGATTGCTTTTCAACTTTGGATTGTAATCAAACCATTTCTGTTGTAATATCTTAAAATAATGTTCAATATTCAGCAAGGTCAAGAAATCAGATGTGATCCCAGCTCCGTGATGTGGCGGGTCAGTGGGTAGATCCGTGTGTCATAACAGTTATGACAAGATTTTATTGATATTTTATTACAACTTCGGACTCATTTGGAGCTAATTTCCACTGCTTTACGCATAACGTTTTTATTCAAGAATCTATTTCCACACATGAGATCCTTAAAATATCTCTGTTCAGGTTTAGAGGACGAAATTCACTCATAGGTGTGTGTGCATACATGGATAGTACATGTATACGTGCCGATAGCTCTAGGGACCCTCTAACCAGTCTTAGAAATGACACACTCCCATTGTAAATAACGATGTTATCCCAAACTATACCTCAGAGACACGATTATCATTTACCATTTCGCAGATGTCGCTACCAAAATTGTTCAGCTGAATTGAATTCCCGCACTGTCGGGCTCAAAGATGGCGTCGTTTATTGAAGAAAAGTTCATGGGATCACGGCTTTAACTTTCCCTAATCTGCCATTATGTCATACAGATAATTGAGAGCTTTCCTACACAACATCGATACAGTCGTATATAGGGTATATTATTGATCCCGTCCGTTAGATCCGACTAATCATATGGCGTTATTTTTAGTTAGGTCAGTTATGTTAGCTTGATGGAAAAGATCCTTCATAAGTAACGTTCAGGTCGGTTACATCCATTGCAAGTAAGAAGGTTGCCGCTTTATTAGACACCCTGTATACACACATACTTGAGTATAAGCGTGACTGAATAATGCATGAGTAACAAAAGTTTAAGACATTTTTGTATTCATTAACTTGCATCGGAATTTTTGTCCCCACATTCGATTCATTCATTATTCAATCGAGTCTCAATTGAATATGTATAAATCTTTTCAAGATCGTGACGAATGTCGAAAATAGATCGATAGAGAGCTGCTTTCGACACAACTGTTGTATGCTAAGCGCCTACATTTTCTAGATACAGTATAGCTACAGTTTGTTAAAATAAAAGTTCCGTTGTTCCGTTGCCTTAAATCATCGTGAATTCCTACTCGCGATTATATCTCTATATGAGTTTATACGAATAAGTAAAGTGAGGGAATTATCGATTATCACAAAACCACATCGCTAACCGACATCCGCCCACGGATTATACACACATCTTAAAAAGGATAGAAGGAATTACCGTCATCTCATTGGCTGAAAGCAGGGAGGAAAATAAATAATTTCCATCGAATTGGGCGTGTGAGAATCCAGTCTTGCTAATGACAATGTACGAAACGTTATATTAAGTACTTGTTCGCTGTGTTCCGATTAAAACAGGTAAATAGACGTAAATACACTTATAATTAGTGTATAGTATAGTGTATATACCTAAACGATACAGATGTAGGAGCAGAAGGTCGCCTTCACGAGACTCGCGGATCTGTTTCATAATATACATATAATACATCATCTACCTATAGCGTTGCTAATAGTATAAATATAGTGTTCGTATCATGGCGATGGGGTGGGACACATGTCAGCAGAAACATATTGTTTGAATCGTTTCGTGGTTCGTCAATCCTCTTCTAATTCCAGAATCAACGCCAGTGAATAGGTCTCAACTGTCAGGGTGCCGGAGTCAAATTCAAAGTCCAGTCCCACCCCAATTTATATAATATATTCCTCCTTTCAACAAACCAAAACTATGCCAGGGTAAGCAATGCTATGATAATCTATTTTTAGCATTGACTTCATATTATTATCACCCTTTTAACAAATATTACGCTTTATAACGTAGTCATATTCATTGCAAATCCAAAATGAATCGATCACCCCTAATATTCAATTTCGTATAAAATCATGTGAAACCTTTTACAACAGCATTAACATGTAATACAATGCCTACAATCTACATTCGAATTTTTTCGCTCCACACAATTTTTGTGGAAAAAATATCCGAGGTTATATTTAAAAGTGATTAATTATGCAATTGAAATAAATAATATGGATGTGAAGAACTGAGAATTGTTATTATTAACAAAAATGATCACTATCTCACAGCTGGCTTGTAATTGTCATGAATAACAATACATGATGTCAATAGACTACAAGCCACTGACTGCACTCAGCCTATGAATTAATATCACATGATTATTGTGCCGTTTGAATACCGAATAGGATACATCTCTTGATACGAGACGTTTGCATAAGAATTTAGTAAGAGTAATTCAAGGTTTATGAAATATCCAATATCTAAACTAAACAGCTGGCTAGTTATGGAAGCTTGTCCACAGTTTAAGATATTTGGTAAAGAAATTTCTGCTGATTTTGAATATTCTCACTACTATGCAGCAAGTCATAATATCATGAAGGTTATTTTCACGAGAGAGCTGATACATCTACTTTCTGTGTTGCGTTGTAACTGAATTCCGTTATAATATTACTCACGTGATGATTAGATTCTACCACATTAGTCAGCAAGGTTTAATCAGCGTTAGTATCCTGAATATTGAGTAGAACAAGAGCAGAAGATTTCATTCGCAAAGAAATATTTTGAGGATGTAGAAAATAACCGACTATCCATATACATCCTCTTATCTACCTTGAGTGACGGTTTATCTGTTCGAACTCGGACTACCATGAGATAACATATCAATCTACATACACGACTATACCGTTCTATAGTCGAATAAGAAATGTGTTTTTCTTTGTTAAAAAGTGTTTTTTTACTTTATTGATGTTACTTTTATAATCACGGCATTAAAATGTCTCGAAACAGTGACACCCTTCCTTTCCCTACCTCCATATGTTTGCAGTCGTTAGACAATAGCAATTTATATCATCGGCGCGCACTTTCGCGAGAAAATTTAATCCAAAAAGACAGTGACAATGATTCTAACAGCGAGCAATCTACCTTTATATGTGACTACGAGGAACTTGGCGAATGGACAGGTTTTGATAAACCCCCAAAACTTCCACCTAGGAATTTCAAAAATGCGTATATGGAAACCAATGATCCAGAAAAACAAACCCCAGGCAAAAAAACGGGGTATAAATTTTAATGAGAAGAACTAGTACTATGAACAATCCAATTTATCTTTTTATTTAATGTATTTAATGTAGACTGCGCTATTAAGACCTTGAAATTACTACCTTGTCTAAAACATGAAACTAGTTTCATATTTCCATAATGTGTCTATCCATCTTACCTTCTGTTGCTCCTAACAAATTAATAATTCCATAATTTAGCATTCCTATTTATTTATCAAAGTTCAAAACATTAATTTTCACGCTTACTTCATTACAGAGTTACAGGAATGTCGCTGGATCATATGTTCTGCTCTCGCTGTCGCGAGGGCTTCGAACCTCATGAGAAAATAGTTAATTCTCGTGGAGAATTGTGGCATCCACAGTGTTTTGTGTAAGTAATAGACTTCGCTTTATAATTAATGCCGTTTTATCCATAAAGAATTTATTGTTCATTTATATCATTGTTCTGAATGAAAATAATCGATTTCAAAATCAGCTTGACTCGTCAACTATTTTCCGTTGAGTTGAGTATCGGTAAGTTTTAATCTATTCTATTGGTAATTTTATGTTCATAGATGTGCGCAATGCTTTCGCCCTTTTCCCGAAGGAATTTTCTATGAATTTGAGGGTCGTAAATATTGCGAACATGACTTTCATGTCCTATTTGCTCCTTGTTGTGGAAAGTGTGGTAAGTATTCCACCTAGCGTTAACTCCGAGCTATGACCACATTATCTTTCAAAAATCATATTAGATTATCAATAATTATAGAATTTAAGTCAAATTCTTCTCCTAGGTGAATTTGTTATTGGTCGTGTAATCAAAGCCATGAATGCTAACTGGCATCCAGGCTGCTTCCGCTGCGAAGAGTGTAGCGGCGAATTAGCAGAGTCTGGTTTCATGAAATGCCAGGGTAGAGCTTTGTGCCACACTTGTAATGCTCGGATAAAAGCCGGTGCTCTTGGAAAGCACATATGTCATCAATGCCAGTGTGTACTTCACTCCTTGGTTTTCTTTTAGTCTCTAATTCAACAATTTTTAGTAAAACGCAATATCACAGCTAAATATAACCTGGAACAATGTCATTTATACAGCGGCGTAATCGACGATAAACCGCTACGCTTTCGTGGCGAGGTGTATCATCCTTATCATTTCAACTGTACTGCTTGTGGGATAGAATTGAATGCCGACGCTAGAGAAGTTCGTTCTAGGCCTGGATTCGCTGCCAATGAAATGGTTCGTCGTTGCTTTTATTTCTTCAAACTGGAGGAATTGAACTGCAACAATTTCATCATTTCATCATTATTGCAGTTCATAATAACGTCTCGAAAAAAAAAATAGACATTTAATACTTTTACTTCCACCATTATAAATGTTAGTTCTTTACAAATGATATCCTCCCGCAGAAAGAGCTCTATATTGCAGCTCTAGGAGGTGGTGGAAGCATTATTTTTATGTTTATTCAACTCTTTGCAACCTACACTTTTCCCTAAATGAGATTTATTAGTTTCAACTGACTCATTCCATATCTGAAGTCAAAATACAGAAATTGTAAAAAGTAGACTGATTTTAATCAAAATTAGTACTCGACGGTTTTTCGGGCTGCTTACTTCCAATCTTGAAGTAAAAATACGAAAATTCGAAATGCTGGATCAAAATTGTCGAAAGTAGGCCCAGTCGCATAGAAATTACTACTCAGAGTTTTTCGTGTCCATCCATTCTGAATTTTCCCAAGTTTTTAACTTACATTTCAAATGAATGGCTCCAAATAACTTCAATTGCCAATTTTTATGCCAAACAGTCTACTCTTCACAATTTGAACACGACATATTGGAATCACTATTCTAAATGTCTGCATTTCGAATTTGGATCTGTATTCAGCGATCCAAAAAATCTTTCCTAATTGAGTTTCAAAAAGATTGAATCGTAAAAAAAGTGATGAGGCTGAATCTAGCTGCCGAGCTAGCGGCCGCTAGCCCGTTAGTGAGGGATTACCAATATTTAATAATTTTTCAAAGATCGTCCCCTGGGATTTTAATCTTTTTCTCAGTTCGAATGTCAGTCGTGAGTATGTATACGAAATTTCAACTCGATATTCGCTTGCAATGACGTCGTGCGCTCCGAGCGGCCGCTAGATTCAGCCTCATGAAAGAGTGTAGGTTTCAAAAAAGTAAATCGACGTAGAAAAATGGTTTGTGCCGACTCTTGGAATTGATTTTTATTTAGATGACCTAATAAATTTACCTACAGAATGAAAAGAAACATCCTTTCGGTTGATTTTCTATCTGTTACTATCTTGTTCTTATAGAACGAACTCTACTGTCTGAGATGCCATGACAAGATGGGTATACCGATCTGTGGCGCTTGCCGTCGCCCTATAGAGGAACGGGTTGTAACAGCCTTAGGGAAACATTGGCATGTGGAACACTTTGTTTGTGCAAAATGTGAGAAGCCATTTTTGGGCCATCGTCATTACGAAAAGAAGGGCCTAGCCTATTGCGAGACTCACTATCACCAACTTTTCGGGAATCTGTGCTTTGTGTGCAATCAAGTGATTGCAGGAGATGGTGAGTTCGAATTTTTAAACATCAAACAGTCGTATCTTACTATTATTTGCTTCGATCAAGCCACAATTTCTTCCACAAGTTTCTACTCCAAATTTCTTCCAATAATCGCTGTGCAAAGAGTTGAGTAATTCAAGGATATGATCTTCAATTTGTAATCAACTTTATGGGACTTATAAATTTATCGTTATTATTCTTTACAGTTTTCACAGCCTTGAACAAGGCATGGTGTGTACACCACTTTGCGTGTTCATATTGTGATCAGAAGATGAACCAGAAGACTAAGTTCTTTGAATTTGACTTGAAACCGGCATGCAAGAAGTGTTATGAGAAATTTCCCCAAGAATTAAAGAGGCGAATGCGTCGTATGTACGATCTTAATCCGAAAAAAATTCCCGCCTAAATGAAAATTATTATCGCTATTACCAGACGTGTTTCCAAAAAGTGAGTATGTATTTATTGTGCTTCTGGGTTTCGTCGTCGTCGATAATTATATTACAAAATCATCAATTATTCGTATAATATTCAAATAACCAAAGTAAAATATATAATATTATTAAGCCGTGTCTGCATGGACACAATAATCCTTAAGCAAATTTCATATTTATAAAAAATCGGTTGACAATACCTATTTCAATCTTAATGGTCAGAAGAAGAAACAGCAGATTCAAAAAGAATTGAAAAAGAGGCACGTGCGTGTCGATCAATCATCACGTCACAGACAGTTGTTATACAAATATTTGAAGAACTCTTTTTTCAATGCTTCTGCAGATTTGAAACTGACGATTTTGCTTGTATTTTGTAAATCCTGTCAGATCTTTGTGCCTTATACCTTAGGAAGAGTAAAATAGTACATTGCTTACCGAGCGAGAAAGCAGTCAACTGTGCACCGAGTATGAAGGTGAGCACCGAGGCAAAGCCGAGGTGTTTTCAACTTCATACGAGGCGCCAACGACTGTTTTCTCTGAGGTGAACATACTATTTTCTTCAACAGCGGAGCGGAATCAGTGAGTTTCCATCCGCAAACGAGGACCGGCAATCGACTGGTCTCCATCCTCGTTTGCGGATTGGAACTCGCTGGTTTCGCTCCGCTGTTGAAGAAAATATTTTATACATAATATATATATATATTTATATATCCAAGTAAACAGTTATGTTCATCAAAATATACTTTATAATGAGTAATATACGTAATGTTATAAAGGTAAACTGCAGATTTGAGTCATACTGATCTTCTAGATTGTATTTTTAATAAATTTAAAAATGAAAGTCTTGAGCAATTTTTCTTGCTGGTGCTTTTCCATAACTTTAATTGAAATTTAAAAACTTCATACAATATTTATAACATTATAGGTATATTAATGTGGGAGGATTAATCATTTTTTGATAGATTTTTGTCAGAGGGTATAGTTATTACTACGCTATTTAATAAAACACAATCGTTTCTTTAATTGTATTAACAAAGAGTTTAAACAATAAATGAAATATTTAAAAACTTTGCGTCTTGATTATTCGTCTTGCTAAAACCAGTGCATAAGAGATAAGTATAGGAGGAGGATAGGTCACGCTACAAGAGATAAGCGGCCAATAAAAGTACAAAGTTGTAGTGCGTACATAAATAGTTCTCTATACCGGGCATACAACAACTTACATTAGCGTCTTTCTGTTATTCTGATAAAACAATCATACATGTATTTCATATATCTATATATACGTTGATTAGCTTCAAGTTACATGCTCAAAATCGATGTCGAAAATTTCCTGAAAAGTAGAACTATTATCTTTTATCTGATATGAGAGTAATATCCAAACGGTATCTGTCAGGAGTGGCTGATAAGGTATCAGTTGTAGAGACTGGAAACCAATTTCTAGTTGGATTATTGCACTGTTCCATACAATTTTCTGCTGCTTTTGACTGATTTTAAGCTAGAAAGAGTAGAAAGAAAGTTAAATAAATTACGCATACATCATGCTCTCGCGGATTGGCAATTAACACAGTGATAACACTGATCGGATTATTAGGTTTTTATCAAAGCCGTAAGTTTGTTAATTCATTTTATTATTTTTGTGATAGATGCACCACCTAAATATGCGGGATTCACCGTCAAACCAGCCACTCTTTCACCCCAACTTTGCGGATATTTTTTATATTTTGCCAGGTTGCAGAACTACTTAAGAGAGTCTTCGAAAGGAAATAAAATCTAGTACTGCAAACTGACGAAATACAAAAAATATTCGCGGAGTCAACGAAAAGAAGTGGCTGAGTTGACGAAAAACCGCTCATACATGAAATCACCTATTTCCATTATTTAATGTGTGAAATAGAAAATGGGAAATTCATTTTCCTGATTTGAATGTTGACAACAACAAGCATATTATTTGATCAAACTTGTTTGTACATTTTCCAAGATAAGATTAGCCTAACTAAATTATTTTAGGCAAAGTTTGCATATAGTAACAATGAGTATAGCATTGATGTGTAATTTTGAAACGATGAAAATTATGTGGATTGCAGTATTATTAAATTAAATAACACCAGATTGATTACAAGCAACATATCAGTGTGTACTAAATATGTAGTTGAAAAAACAATTTTCGTAATTTTCGATTCGTAATAAATATTTCTGTTGTTATCTAAAGCTATTGCATTTGTGGGATTATATTGTCACGTGTAAATGTATCATAATATGTGCTATTTTCGCAACTCTCGTTATTCTTTGAAAGCCGTTATCATGTCTATACTATTTTTTTATTTTCAAAATTATCAAAATTATTTCAATAACAAATATACTAAAACTGATTAGCCACATATGTATCCCAATTTTTTTAGTACAGGGATAAATCGATTAATAATGTCTACGCATTATGGATATCGTACCTAAAGACCATAGTTTGTTATGTTTTTTTTTCAAGTAAAATGTGAAAATTTTATCGAATATTATGTCGTGTGTCAATTTGTTTGCTTCCTTTCGAATAACTACGATATTACTTGTAAGCTGTTTCACAATGAATCATCAGTATAGCTAATATATAGAATCTGGTAGGCATTCCTTTTAAGTCAACTGTTTGTCTTATCAGCTGATGATGAGATGCCTGCCAGTCTCAGCTGCATTCATAATTCCTGATGGAAGACGGTAACACGTATAAAAACACATCTATCCTAGCGATTGTATGATAATGACTTTACATTGAAAAAGTCTAAAAATAATTTATTAATGTATAATTTTGTCAGAATATTTCGCAGCTAATATTGAAGAAAATCACTTAAATATAAAATAATCTGTGAAGAGTTATCTCTGCATTTCTTTTTTGCTCTTTACGCGAAGTGAGATAAAAAAAAAAAATTCTTACATTCTGATGCCTCTACATCAGTTGTTAATGTGCAAACTTAGGGTGCTGTGTGATAATATTCGTGTATAATAGTAATGAAGAGATGATTCGGACTACTCCATACTATTGTGAACAAAGAACTGCTGTGAACTAATACCCTGAACAAATCTTCCGCACAATGTCTTCCTCGCCTGATCACAGCTATAATCGTCTTGATGGAGCAGAGAGCATGACAACCAGGTGACTTTCATCAATTTATAATCAAACAAACGCGAAAACTCTCGTTAGCTATTAGTGGATATTATAATGTTTTGTTTTAATCTCAAAAGTTGCATAAATAAAGTATAATATAAATGATCTTCAATCTGTTTCACAAACTAGGATCAGATTCGTAATTTTCTCAATTTCTGAGCTTTTACTCTACGAATAATCGGTTGGATAGATTTTTGCAAACGTTTCCACTGCTTTATCTGATACGTGCATTCAAAGATTGTGAATGATAAATGCTTTATCCATGAGAATGTTTGCTAACCAGGTATCATTTTTCTACAAAATGTTACTAATATTCGTATTACTTGGTATTGCATTCGTATATGGTACACATATTTGTACTCATGATTTCACTCGGGTAATTCAAAGACCTGATGTTCACAGCTTGGACACTAATAGTCTTTCTAGACCACTTCCGAGAATCTATAACAGCCCCAAGTACAGTTCTACATATGTTCCTCACAATCGACTCTCCCGATATGCCACTGCACTCACAAATCTGGTACCTGTTAGATTTAGGAGGTATGCATAATACAGTAATGAAGATTTTATATTATATAATAATTCCTTAGTTCGACGAAAAATATCAGTATCAATATAAAATTTTCACCCATTTCTTCAAACTGAAGACTGTGAGTATTATTCCAAAGCATAAGCCACCTCCACAAACTATTTGCTTGATGTGACCTTAGCTTCAGATGAGGTTGAAGTTCGTAACGTTGATGCAACAGAATATTCGCCAGAAAATTCTTAAATTCAAGGCTCAAACGTTTCAAATGGATCAAGAACGGTGCATAATTCCGCAAATTGTGTGAAACATCTTTATACAAAGATATCTCGCATATTGTATAATTTCAACAACATTTGAATCACGGAATATTGCATTTCTTCAACGAATATTCTGTTACGTTAACGTTACGAACTTCAACCTCATAGCTTCAGCCATTCTACTTTTTCGTATATTTAATCATGCGACTGAATGAATAAAATCTGAAATCTGAATTAGAAGTTGAAATAGCAGCTCTAAACAACAGAAGACAAAATCCTTCTTACATATGAACGATTTAAGTTGTATATTATTATTACAGAACACCAGGTTCGGAATTACCATTAGACAAGATCGGATTGTTTTCGAGCGTGTCGCTCAGTTGGTTAAACGAATATTTATACGCTGGTTACAAAAATTGGATGAGAAATAAAACGCTACCCACAGCTGCTGAGCAGGATTCATGTCAAGTGAATGGACCCAGGTAAGCAGATGTGAACGAAAAGAAATGACCCAAGCACGATTTATATAGTCAGCACTTTACTGGCATAATAAAATGATTTCTCATTGAACTCGAGAAACAGATTAATATTCAATACATGTAGATTCGATGGATTATGGCATACGCATGTAGTAGAGCGTGGACAAGCCGGAGCATCAGTCCCTCGGATAGCTTGGAAATTTGTGCGCACAAGAGTTCTTATGGCATCTCTGATCTACATGCTAGGCACATTAATTTCGCTGTTCAGTTCAGTAAGTGATTTGAGACTATTCAGTCAATGTACTATATTTTATTTTTATAGTTTGATGATGTTGAAATTATCAACTTTTCTTATGTTTTAGATTTTTCTTTTGCAACAAATTATTTTTGCAATAGAGAACAGAGATATGATATATAATAGCACAATTAATGGTACAGATAGTACTCTGAATAATAACTTTCCACCCACTGGAATCGAACCATCGAATTCTGCAATTCTAGTCACAGCCAATGCTTCACTAATGACTACAACTCTAGCTCCATTAGCGAATCAAATAAACAAGACGCTGGTTAAACAAATAAGAGTGTCAATTGATGGTAAACTTAGTCACAATCTGCCATCATTCATCAAGCGCAAGCTTATGCTAGATGAAGCCCTTATTTTTGGCAATATCATATTATTCATACTCGCTGAAATAGTATCATACTTTCTGATTGCATGGAGTTCTACCATGAATCTTAGGTGGGTTCTTCTGTATGTAAAACTAAAGGCAAAGAAATAATATTAGTAACTATAATTGATCGGCCTTATAATAGTCTTAAATTTGATCACATAATAAAGAGGCACTCTTTCACTCAATAAAATCGATTACAGTTTCTCAAAATATATTTTATATTTCGAAAACTGACGCATAGTTAAGAGTAAACAAACAATTGATATAGAATCACCTGTCTCCCCTATGAAATCTCAATACATATGACAATTCATATTTTTGTAGAACAGCAAATCGTTTAAGGTCAGCCTGTTTAGCATTGGTGTATAAGAAGTTAATTCACTCTTCAGTAAGGTACCCAGCTTCAGCTTACCAGGTAATTATTATCCATGTACAGATTATTCAGGTAAAACTTTTAAAAACTGGAAGTATAATGCCTAGTGTTGTTCAAGACAGATTCATGTTGGGTCTAGTCTGTTGGTGATTCCGAAATCTTCAGGAAACCTGAAATCTATAAAATTCGACAAACAATCTAAGGGACATCAAAGTTTTCAGTAAAATGTATATCGTCACATTTCTATCATTCACACATATGTGATGTTATTCATCGGCTAGATTCTGATCTGATTCAATAATACCGTAATTCATTGTGAATTCAAATCGGTTGGGAGATCACCAAATGTATGTTCTTAACACCGTGAGTCCGTGACCGGTGTTAGAAAACACGAAACTTTTGAAAATTTTCTGTTCTCTGAATGTCTGGGGAATCCTAGCATTCCCAGCAGACCCTGAACATTTGAGAACGCGACCCGAAGCTACTAGATTCCCCTCATACCCGACCCTACCTAAAGAACTACAGTATCCGCACAGCACTAATAATACCTAGATACAAATGTTGTCACTCTATTTCAGACAATAACATATTTCGTCCCAGACAGTGATACTCTATACGATTTGATCACGAATGGCCCGTTACTTTTCACAGGGCCAGTTATCTTAACATTAATTTCACTTTTCGTATGGCATTTGATGGGACACTGGGCTCTCGTTGGTATAGCTGTATTACTCCTGTTCTATATGTGCTTGGTAATTACATCTTGTGACTACTATATATCACTAATAATTACGTAAGAAGAAAGGATATGGTATTATAATATATAATATTCCATCTGCAATTAGCGCATCCATTAATAAAATAATCTTCCAGATCCTTACAGCATATTTAACATCAGTTTTTTCAACTAAAACAATGGATTACTCGTTGATGAGAATGTCCCTGGTCGAAGAGTTTGTGAGTAACATATACCTTGCCAAAGTCACGCTATGGGACAGTTGTTTTAGAAACAAAATAGAAGGTGTGTACTCGAACGATGTACCATAATCATAATCATTCATTATCATGCAATGTCAAATTAGCAGTACTTGATATAATTGATTTTATTCAGAGACAAGGAGCAAAGAGTTGGTTGAGATGCGACTCGGTGGACTAAGTGAAGGCTGGAGTTTATGCATGGTGCACTTTATCCCCGTAATTACAGTATGCACTACTACTATGGCTGCTTTGCTCACTGTGAAGCACGTCAGACCGGCAGATGTAAGATTTTTTGTCTTTATGCTGTGCACAGCAGTGTTTCCTCAGCGAAAGAGTCGAAATAAAAGCATGAATAGGCAGTTGAACGAAGCTATTAAATATTCCTAGGATCAGTAACTGCAGTTAGGAATTTGGACTCGGTTTAGTTATGTGTTCATATATTATGTTGTTTTCATAGCATTTTGATTTGAGTTAGCTACTTATCAATTTCAGTATATGATCATCTTGGTGATTTTGTTGATCAACCTGAAGCACTGTGTGCGAAGTAGTTGGCTGGCAATGAGTAGCATATCTAGAGGCATGACATCGCTCAACAAATTAAAGGTGAGGCAGAATATTTACTACCTATGACAAGACTGGATTAACATACATTCATTGATTTTCCTCAAGGCCGTTTTGATACTAAAAGAAGCAGATAGATACCCAGATAAACCGATAGACAAAAACTTGGCAATCACGATAAATCGAGGAAATTTCCAATGGGTGCAGGACAAACAAGTCATTGACAGTCCGGGAAAACGAACTTCTCAGTGAGCTTATCATTTCATATTTCACAGATATACACATAAATTCATACTTATATTATATTTTGACCAGTAATATTGCAATACTCCAAATATTTCATGCATGTTCTCACAACTCTGCACAGGTTTTACTTAGAGAGCCACGATGGGGTTCCAGTTCGTTTCAATGTATTATCCACCACAGAGACATTGACTGACATTAATTTTTACGCACCAAAAGTGAGTAGCATATGTTAGCGCATAAAGGGAATTAGTGTACAGAAATTATATTAGTTATATCCTATTGCAGCTTTGGTCTGAATAATGATAATAACCCTTTTTATTTTGAAGGGGAAATTGATAGGAATTTGCGGTCAACCAGGTTCTGGAAAAAGCTCGCTCCTTCTAGCTTTGATGGGGCATTTAAATCACATTAGTGGCCATGTAACGAGGGATGGGACGTGTGCGTACGTTCCTGAAATACCATGGCTGCTCGATGGAACACTGAAAGAGAATATACTCTTTGGAGAGACGTTCGACCCAAATAGGTATCAGAGATTATTAGCAACTAGTTCCTGAAAAATGGTTTTAAGCTCTCAATTTATAAAAACTGCAATCACAAGTGAATGGCCTCTAGTACGGTTCCAGCTTAATGGATGCCTCATTGAAATTTCAGATATTACAAGGCGATTCATTCATGCCTATTGAACGTGGATATGACGTTATTGCCAGCGTCAGATGATACTGATCTTACAGAAGTGACTCTTAGCGCTGCTCAAAAGCAGAGAATTACATTGGCTAGAGCAGTGTATGCCCGAAGAGATATAAATATACTAGACAATCCCCTTGCTGACGTTATAGACGTGAATGAAAGCAATCAAATTTTTGAGAAATGCTTCTTGGAAGCAATGGGAAGAAAGACAGTCATTATGGTATCTGAAAAAATACAGGTACGTCGCTATTGGTGTTTGTAGTGATAACCAATGACAACAATCGTGTCGTACAATACTTTGAGTTTACTTCTTATTTACAGTTTTTGAATAGATGCGATACTATTTATGTGATGCGTGAGGGGCGAATTGTAGAACAGGGAACCCACGAAGAACTCATTCAATGGGATAGTGAATATATTCGATTAATTCGCTCATATATGAAGAAGTATCAACGAAAATACTACAGGTGAGTTGGACTTGAAAGACTTTTGATTCGTTTATTTTTTAACAAAATTTACTTCTCAGAGCTGTATAATAGTACGTGATTAATTATAACTGTTGCCAATTGGTGTATGAAGAGCAACAAACGTTCCATCGGTTGTTATATTCTTTTAGAAAGATTGCTGCTTAAGTTTTGTGAATTTTGAATAATTTCATTTCCTCAGAGATGGAGAACCCATAAGTCCATCTTCAGCACAACTATTGATGGTAGCTACTCCGAGAGGAATTTTAAGTAGTTCCAGCACAAATGCATCTTTGGATAGCATGCTTAATGATATTGTGAGTATAATCCGTTATACCTACTTATAAGAACCTGAATTTCAATGAATTTTATCCGCAAACTCTACTGTAATGTAATTTGAGGTAAAGCCTGGATCTAATGATCCAAATGCAGTGCAACTTGAAGGACTAATTCGTTTTTTTTTTTCTAATATCTTTTTGTTATTTCAACAGGAAGATTCTGCTCCGTTGAAGCATGAGCTGCATTCCGAATTCCCAGTAAAATTCAATACAGATGCTCAAAAGCCAGTTGTTGAATTTGGAATATATGTGCGAAATGCTGGCGGATGGTGTATGGCGATTGGAATATGTATATTCTCCATGTTTTGCGCATTTTTCATAGCTGTAGCACCATTAACTTTCACCTATATAGCGGAGGTGAAATACAATTGATACTTCATTTTCCACCATTTATATTACGCTTTGTGGAATCTATAATCTACCTAAAGTATTAGGAGTTAAAAAGTGCCACTTAGTTTCTTTCCATTCTGTTTCAGAGAACTATTGACAGCAATACACATGTTATTATTATATTTTCCGCAATGGTTGGCTCTATTATAGTATTTGGATTGATTTTAATGATTCTTTACAACAAGGCAAGTAAACTGATTCTATTATAGATTCTTGGGGCACATAAATTTCTAGAACCATGATTGCTATCTCAATAATCCTTTGCAGGCTGTTTTTAGAGCTGCAATGGAATTGCACAACCAATGGATCGATGGTCTCTATACTGCTCAAATGTCTCTGTTTACAATGACACCAATATCCGTCCTCCTTAACATATGCAGTTTGAATTTATATGAAGGTATTTCACATGCAATCAAATATTACAATTGAGTACCTGGGTGCAAGAACAACCTAAGTCGACTTAGGTTTTGACACCAAAACCGTTGATTGAAGTTTAAGAACTGAATTGCATCTACGAACGAAACCACAATGGACTTTGTAGACTACTCATTTTGAAGGGCGATTCTTCCGGAATACGAAGCCCATTTTGTTTTTGCACTAAAATGAACAGGAATATTTATAATAAATAAAACATGCGCACTGGCTTAGGTCGTTCTTGCGAAAAACGAAATTTCTTGCGAATATTTGGTCCGTCTCGACACTTACGACTTGAATTTTGTCACTTTTCATGTCGAAACACATATTTTACGCAGTCTTTAAGAATTTGGATCAACCAGTGAAATAATAAATAAGACAGGAAATTAAAATAATTTTTTTTTTCGAAAAATACACCAATTTTTGCAATTAATTAAATAAATAATATTACATAAGGCATATTTTCGGAAATATATAAAAAGGGATTGATGAGCTCTCAATATATATAGGGGAGGGTGGGGTAAAATAGACGTGGAGCAAAATGGACCACTGAGAAGAACAGATTGACCATCAAAAAACTTGAGTATGAATATAAACTTTTTTGACCCAAGGGGTCCATTTTGCCCCACCCTAGATAATAACTTAAGGAGTGAAGTATGGCAACCTTCAGACAAAGAAAAAAAAAATTGTCCCCCACTATTAGACGCAACAATCGAGTGTCGAAAAAAAAATCGCAAGATCCTATGTTATTCAACCCTTTCGGTCACAGACGCCACTATAGTGGCGTCATTTTATTTTCAGTCTAACAATTTATTTTTTCTTGACATGGAAAAGTAAATATAATACATAATGCCAAATAAAATCGAATTGTGGGACTGAAAGGGTTAAACGGGAAACTTCAAATCTCTTTAGGCATCTGTTAGAATTTTTGTTTAAATCTCATATTTGAAGACAATTATTTTTTAATTTCTTTTCTGAAAGTTGCCATGCTTCACTCCTCGAGTTTGTATTTAAGAACCACTCTAATATATATATATAGGGTGAGTCCGGTACAGTTGTCCCACGTTAACAAAAAGTTGAATAGCAATTTTGAGTATTCAGTATGATTATATTTATATTTTTTTTTTTTACACAAAATGGACATTTCAACTTCGAGAAGTATTAAATTCAGTAACTGAGTAACTGCCACAAACTTGATTTTATCAGGCAGGCGAATGAGCGAGCACAATACTTCAACAGACTCACGCGCTCTATGCAATAACAACCTAAGTAGTGGCGTTAGGTTGTTCTTGCATAGATCGTGCGTGGCAGGGTTGACGCTCCGTGCGCATTGCATACTTAAAAAATACTTTCCACCAAAATGCGACATCCCACAAACCTGAAACTCACAGGGTAGGTAGTTGGGATGTTGTACAACGCGAAAATGGTGGTGGGAGCAAAAACGACCTAAGTCGACTTAGGTTATTCTTGCACCCAGGTACTCAATTGTCATACAAAAAACGAAAATGACTATTATCAACATTTCACATTACACATCAAAAGCCCAAAACTCAATTTTAGCTCAGAATAAACATGTTTCAATAATTATTTTCAGTCGACTCTGTACTGCCAAGATCACTAGTTACTATTCTGATGCACATAGGAATTAGCACATTCAGTTCGGCAATACTTGGAATCATTTCACCTTGGCTACTCATACCGATTGCGTTGTTCATTATTAGTGCTATTTCATACAACATATACATTCGGTGAGTTGAACAAAAGTTGAAAAACAATTAAATAAAATAATGCATAAAAAATCAACGTTGGCTTCAGTAATTAATGCCTTTGTAAAGAATCTCATCGCTCTCGCAAGTCCGTTACAGTTTTTCATGAAAATTGGTGCTGAGATTTTAACAAATTGTTAAATGGATATGAACTAGTACTAGTACAGAGTATTTCTGTTTGTGATTACAGCGGTGCGCTTACGGGATTATACGAGGCAAAAGTCAACTCTGTGGTACCAATGTATAATCACGCTTTAAACACTATCGAAGGGCGCACAACTATTCAAGCTTACTATAAGGAAAAAGATTTCAAAAAGAAGTGAGCAGTGATTATGATAGTAGTTTGCGATTATTCAACTATCATGATTTATAATCTGACCAGTATATACTCTTTTATAGGTTTTACAGGTACTGCGATCATAATTCGACCTACAATTTCATGTTACACTCGATCAAGTTGTGGATGGAATATAGAGTCAAGTTATTCGGAGGTATTGGCAAAATTTATTCAACACTATAATATACCTAATATCCCGTGCTTGTAAATGATCACAAATATGACAGAGGATTTTGATACTGGTGTTTTGATTATTTTTTTTCATCATCAACTTCCGATCGAATAGTCATCTAGAACAGTAGTTTTGAATTCAATAACAAAAGTGGCGGTACATCTTTTTTTAAAGGGATGTACACAGACCATGTACATTGGGGTGTCCTCTATTTCCCAAGTTGTTTTTTTTTTTTGCAACCGCCCACTAAATTTTTAGCTTATTACCTAAAAAAAAATATCAGACCCAAATAAGCCCTGAATATTCATATTAACCCGTGCCTAAATCATAATACATTTCCCATTTAAATAACATGGGATTTTTGCCCTTTTTAGACTTTAATTTTTTTTTCGCTTACTACTTTCAGTACCTCATCAAATATTGTTGATTCTACTACTGTTCTGACCTCTTTGGATGGACATATTTTTGCATTGGCGAGAAAAAAAAAAAAAAAAATTTCACAAGTTTTGAAATTTTTTTCTAAATTTATTTTCACTGTATTTTTCAGTAATTTTCGAATATTTTCGTATATTTTTGGATTTATTAACTTTTAAATGCTTTTTGTTTAAATTAAAAAATATTCGAAAGATATTAAACAATATAGTAAAAAAAAAATTTTACCGCTTCAAAACTTAAATTTTTTTTTTCCATCAATGTGAAAATATGTCCATCCAAAAAGTGTACATGTACATGAATAATTTTTTTTCAAATCACTAGTATGCTGTGAAGAAATATTCTATTAGCCCCGTTTGTTCATAGCTGATTAGTGATTACTAATATTTTAAAACATTCTTGAGAATTCTTTAAGATTTATGGACTTGACCTTACATACCGTATTGTTTCGAATATAAGTCGACTCCGGATATAAGTCGACCCCCAGTTTCCAGACTACATTTCGGGACTTTTTTTCAGATACCGAATATAAGTCGAGTTTAGTGCTACTCGGATTAAAACCGTTGACATGGAAATTTATCATAGGTATTGCACTGTTTTCAATAAGAAGTTCCTTTTTTTTCCAATCAGCAAGGTAAATTTCCTAAAAATCCCGAATATAAGTCGACCCCGCATATAAGTCGAGGACGATTTTTGCTGATGATATTAGCAACAAAAAACCTCGACTTATATTCGTAACAATACGGTAGATTGATTGCACCGGAGATGAAGTGGTTGTTGTAGGGTACAGGTCGCATTGTTCCTCGAAGTTTCTTTAAGTTTGGAGGAAATATTATACATTGATGTAACTTCAGGACAAACCAATGATACTCGATCAATTTAATCTTCAGATACAAAAGAAATTTGTGAACTAATAATTAAGGGGCACCACTAGTGTGACACTTTCAAAAAATCGATTTTTTTTTTATTTCGAGTTTTCGATAGACCTTCAGAAATAACATACTAAAATTTCAAGTACGGATTCCAAATAGTTTTTCAACTACAGCCTCCTAAAGAGAAGCTGTTCGTCAGACAGAAACGTGCGTAAGCTGGGGGGCCGTACCTGAGCTATTATTCGGGCTCTGTCGGCATCGTAAATAGTATAATAGTATGAGGGATGCTACTCTGGACCTCCAGATACACAGATATGTGTATGCACGTATAAACCTGTGAAACCTTTCGTACAATGTTATCGATTCATAACAATGAAATCAATACTTTCATCTTTGAACGCGGTTTTCTCAAAAATATATTTTTGAAATTTGCCGCAGTTCTAACTCGAATACAAATCATCCGATCGACTTGAAATTTTTTTTAGCGTATTTAGTATTTGTTTTTCCATACAATGACCTACCAGTTTTTCGATTAGGTGAAAAATGTCAATTCGCCATGCAAAAAACCATTAGAATTGACGCGTAATTTCGATTTTTTTTTTCAAAACTCCGCCATTTTGTGAGATTTTAATTTTTTTTCAAACGCGTAGGTCATTGTACAGGCAATACTTGCTAGTTTAACGGACTTTTTCATTTTTTGATTTGAGGCATTCTGAAGGCCGGAATCACTGCAGCAGTGGCAGAACTTTTTTTTTTTGCAACTCGGGAGACATGGCATAAGTCGCTGAAAATTGAATATTTTTAAACAAAAAAATTACTGTGTATATACACTTTATACACAAATACACCCATAAAATTTCAAATCATTCGACACAATACTTTTCTTTCAATAAATTCCCGAAAATCACCTTTTTTTAGGCGGTCACACTAGTGGTGCCCCTTAAATATCCATATGTATATGGGGAATTCCACGCGAAATCGACCAACTTTTTTCCCTAACTATTTTTGATTCGGTTCATGATTTTTTATTCGAATCTACGATCTCGAAAAAGCACTGCTGAATTTTTTCAGACTTTTCCCTCCAACCGTTAATTTTTAATGATTATTCAAACCCATTTTGAAATCGGCATTTTTTAAAAATCTCGAAAAATTCGCGAAAATATTTTTTTTTATTTCGATCATCTTGACACCCCTCCCATGATGGGATCATTATTCATTCTATTTTTCGGCACTTTTAACATTTTGATAAAACGAAACACTATGTTCCAACGTTTCGAAAATTCTTGAAAAATTACCGAAATTTTTGAGAATTTTTCGAGATTTTTGAAAAATGCCGATTTCAAAATGGGTTTGAATAATCATTAAAAATTAACGGTTGGAGGGAAAAATCTGAAAAAATTCAGCAGTGCTTTTTCGAGATCGTAGAACCGAATAAAAAATCATGAAGCGAATCAAAAATAGTGAGGAAAAAAAGTTGGTCGATTTCGCGTGGAATTCCCCATATGCTTTTATAATATTAAAAATAGTGGCTAAGTTTCATTAGGATTAAATTATCTTAAATTCATAATTATCATCGAGGAATAACTAATAGTAAGTATACTATGTTACAGCATTGACCCTAATCGCAGTTATATTAATCTGTGTACTCCTGAGTCGGATAAGCAATCGGTTCGAGCTCATGATTCTAGCAACAATATGTACATTGCAGTTAATTGCTAGCACTGTCAATATAACAGGAGCATACACCAGTGCATATACCAGTTTCATGGCTATTACTGGATTAGATTTTTACATGCAGGTAAAAATGACTATGTTTTAATGAAAAATTGGTAACTTCTGATCTGAATGATAAATGTTGATGTGCTTAATCTGTTTAGTGTCTTCTATTTCCAAATACTCTTATTATGCTCTCCAATTATCCTTGTAGAATATTCCGAAAGAAAGACCAGGAAATGCCAGTTTACCCACAAATTGGCCGATAGATGGTAGTATCAAGTTTGATAATGTTATGCTGAGCATAGGCCCGGACATTGATCCAGATTTGGAGATAATAAATTTTGAAATTGCATCTGGGGAAAGCATTGGTTCGTATGAATTATTGAGTACCTCAATTATACCATCAAATTTCAATTTTTATACAATTGCTTATTTTACCGATTCTTATTTTCAGCTCTAATTGGTTCACAAACTAACAGCAAAATCTCAATATTATCTGCGTTGTACAAATTTGTTGAAATCGCATCGGGAAAGGTTTCAATAGGACATACCAATATCAGTGATATACCAACAAACAAGCTAAGGCAGTGTATAACTTTCATACCAGGCGATCCGTTGCTTTTCAACGGCAGTATAAAGTAAGTAGCATAAGTATGATCGCAATGTATGAAATATTGGAATAAGTTGATTTTCCAATCATACTTGTTGTCACATCATAAATGTAAATTTTTTTCAAATTCTAGATATAATCTGGATCCGACGGGAGAGATATCAGAAAAAGAGTTGATGGTAGCTTTGCAACGAGTCTTTCTTTGGGAAAAGGTCTCAAAACTTGTAGACAAATTAGAAAGCGATGCGACCAATTGCTTTACAATGGGTGAACGTAAATTAATGTATTTTGCTCGAGTAATTCTTCGCAAAACGGTTAAAGTAAGTATGCCAATTGGAAAAACCATTAAAGATTCAGAATATCGCTACAATATCACCAAATGAAGCAATTCATAGGATTAAAATTATCGCATTGGAATTGCAGATAATGGTCATCGAAGAATCAATCACGGACCTGGGAGCAGACGTGGAAAAGACTATAGAAATAGTTTTAAGAGACGTGTTTACAGAGTACACAGTGATCGTGCTCTCAACTCAAAGAGTTCGCTATTGCCAAAGAACACTTGTTCTAAGTCATGGAAAGGTAAGATTGATTCATTCTCATGCAGCAACTGATGAAGAATTCTATTACACTGTATTTTATAATAGTCCATATACCAGGGTTCATACAAAGTTAGAAATTGAGGATGTAACAACTATATTTCAGGTAATTGAGGGCTCAAATCGCAAATCATCGTTATCGCAACACAGCATAGCTGGCTCAGACGTATTGGTAACAACAGCGATGAATAGCGTGTTTGAAACAAGCTTCTAGGAATTCCACATCGTGACATGTTATCTAGTTTATCAGAATTACATTGAATTTCAAGAATATTTTATGAACTGTAAATACGCTAGTTATTGTAAGATTGGTTGAAATTTATGTGTGTGTTACTTCTGCCTCTCACATCAGAAGAAAATTCAAAGATTATATCTAATTTTAGTCGAAAATCTTTGAGATTATTAGAGATTGAAGCTTCCACATACCCACATACTACTATCTATTATATTATTATTAAATCAAATGCTGCCGTGATTGTAAGATGTAAAAATAAGATGAAATAGATGTAAGAATTGATTACGGTAAATAATTAATTAAAGTTAGATAGATAGATTATAATAAAAAAAATTTGGATTATTATTTTTCTAAATTATTTATTCATCCATAACAAAGCACTTTTATATTATATTATCATTCCATTTATTAATCATTTCCATTTCTGAATAAAAATTTTATATAATTAATATAAATAAACATGTGTAAAGGTATAATGCATAGATTTATTTAGGATTGGATATAACTTGGTTAGCAGTTGACGTTTCACCAGTAATACTTGTGATGAGTACGTCGATACCATTACAGGAAAAAAATAAATATAACTGTTGAAAAAGAAAAGAAACTTTCACTCTCTCTCTCTCTCTCGCTTCAAGACTTGAGTTTCTTGACACATATTATTATCTTTGGCCACTAGATATACAGAATAAGCTATGACATTTATGATTTTCAACTAATTAAGTTCTATTCTAGCTGACGGCAGCCAGTGCTACTGAAATTTGCACTCAGAATAACTCAACGTAATACGACATTGAGAGTTGCTTTATGGCACAGTATTCAATACAGGATTGAACATATCCTTAAATATACTTCATATAAAAATATAAATTTACCAGAGTCTGGTAAGTATCATTGAAATTTAAATATCCGTCATCAGTTCATGATCCTAGAAATGAGAATGATGTGATTTCGTTTATTTCAAAATTCAAATTTATTATAACAAATTGCATAAATATGATGATAGTTGACAAAAATTATTCATCAAACACCTTCACGTTTTTTGTTGCGCTAAAATTCTTGTACTATCTACTGTGTTATCACTTATCATTCAGTCAAAGAGCGACAAAAAATATCAGTTTGATACGTGAAAAAATAATTTACGGAGATTGAGACGTTGATAAAATGACTCACATTAAAGGTGGAAGCACGTAATTTATGGATCAATGTTAGGAATGCCCTTTCGTCCCTGAATATTTCAGATTTGTTTTATCTCTCCGCTGCAGTGTGGGCAGCAAGCTATATTCGGGCAGCTAGATCGCGAGGGGAGAAATAGTTGACCTCCCACCGCTACTGCAGCACCCATAACTGCGCTACAGGCTACATCCTGTCTTCCAGATAATAATAAATTCGGGCTCATCAACAGCTGAAATTGATAAATTATGCAACAATCCTTCCTGTTGGCTGCGTTGAATACGATACAAGATGAAATTTATAAAAAAATTAATATCTTTGTCATTTTTTGAACACAATATACGTATAGATCAAAGCCAGTGGAGATGGTCAACAATCTCACCTGTTCGGCATTCTTTTCGGCAATAGTTTTCATCTCTAAACCAACAATGTTTATTTCTTTCCTGAGATTTATCTTGTCCATACCACCAAGCAGCTGTATCCTAAGAATTTCAGCAAGTTGACACGAGCCATCGGTTAAATCGACAATATTTGTACTGGGCAACTCGTGTCTACGATTTGACACTGTTCCAACAGAGTCAAAGTTTTCCCGAAGTAAACTCAGGGTCCTAAAGATAAAATATTTAAGGGAACAAATATTTATATTAACGAAGTTCTCAGTTAACGAACTTTGTTCAATTGTTTTTTTTTTTCGTACTTTGAATTTGTCGAACTTGTTATAGAAAAATTGTAGACGCAAGATTTCAAAGAAAGCTACTTGCTTTCTCAAAGCATGAAAGATTGTCACTCTTCTTTCTTTGTAGAATTTTATTTAATAGAAGTCATATAACGCAAGCCTGTATGCGGATGATAAAAGTTGTCAAGGATCACAGAAAATCCGAAAAATTGCACATTTTTATCCTCGACTATCTCAGACGTGAAAAAAAAATACTACAACCAAGAGACAAATAGACGCTTTGAATCTCCTACAGCAGGGCACTGAACAATGGCATTGCATGTACCTATATGTTCTGAGAGTGGTATCTCTCACTTTGCTCCGTTCTTCCAACAGTCTCTTTATAGTCTCTTGAAGATCTGTTGTTCTCTGACAAAGGGCTGCTTTCCATCGAGCAAGTTCCTCTACCATAAGGCTGAAAGGTCATACAACCAAACCAGACAACGAATTTTAATAATTTCAAAGTTATATGCTCGATAATGAGTGGATGCGCATCCTACTCTGCTACAGGCATTAAAATATCATTGTCGGCAGTACCTGCTAGCCAAAAATTTGCTTCTCCAAACCTCGCACTGACCAGCAAGCCATTCGGTTTGCTCTTGATGGGTATTGAGGTGTTGCGCAGAGTTTAGCAAAGCACGAGCTAGCTGCAGCTTATCCTCGGTCAACAGATGGACTTTGGTTTCAAGATCCTCTCCCACAGCTGCGACCAGTAGATTTTTAAGCTCTCCATTGACCTGGGCATTAATCAGATTCCACTTTTGTCCTAACGCAAGATATCATATTCCAAAGTTTTATTACCTGGGCTTGAAATTTCAGCTGACTTTCAAGCTGAGAATTTTCGTCCTTAAGTTTCTGAATCTCGGTTTCATACGCCTTTCTTTCTATCTCTGCGGCGTCTGTGACGATACTCTCACTGGCACTTTCTGCGCCTTTATTTTTAGCCTGATTTCTCTTTTCAGCATCGTTTGCCTTGAGCATAGCCATTTGAGAAACCATAACATTTATATCCAAGTTATTCTTGGAACCTTTCCTAGTCCTCTTTTGATATGGAATAATGGGATTAACAGCTGCCTTGTAGGGTTCGTACGGTACAAATTTTGGCTCTTTTGATTTCAACGAACTTAATATATGCTTTTCCTTCTTGACTTGGGAAATGCTCTTAGGTGTAAGATTCACTATCATTCCCACAGGCGTTACGGGGGGCGTAGAATTTGATTGTTTCAAATTAGTAGGGTGATAAATCAGAGTGTCTCCCAGCCTGACTTTCGTCTGTTTTTTTTCTACCTTGTCATCGATTATATTCTCCATACCATCGCCCTGTGTACGTCTCGGACAATTCATAATTGCTTGTGTGTCTGTACTCAAATATTTTTGTTTTTAGTATTGGAAAATACGGGACGATAAATTGTTATAATAATATAAATATGAATAATAATTATATAAATTGGAATAATAATGTAAATATGTATGTCAAACGTCATTCTAACCTTGCGGATTGTTTATTTTAACGCTGTTTCGCCTCGAGGTAGAAAAAGTTGCGACAGTTTCATTGTTATTAATTTGTGACGATTGAGAATCCATATTGAAACTGACAATAGACTTATGATTGATGTTTTTGTCGTTGCAAAGTTGTATTTCAAACTTTCAAGCGAACGCGAGCAACACCTGTGCGAGTTGTCGATCAGCTGTTCGTGTCCAATGGTGTCCAATCACGAATGTACCAAGACCGGAAGTCCGGGTAACGGAAGTACTTGCTGATATACTATATGCGCCAATGAAATATCGTTATAAAATAACTGAGGGTGAGAATCGAGGTTTGATTGGTCGCCGACGGCTGACGGCGGCGTGCCTTTCACCTTACAGTGCTTTTCAGTATTGTGATGGCGTCAAGCCTCGATCCAGTTGACGATCGGCGTATTTTGAAAATACGCAAAATCCATGCTTTCAGGCTCAAATGAAGATGAAACGATCGAAAATTGACATAATCAACGCTACTGTAGAATCGTACTTGAAACGGCGACACTATCAGGTACGTGCGATGGGGTCAAACTTTTTCTATCAATTCCATTGGAAAGCGGGTTAACCTTGTCCGATCCATAACATAACATAACATAACATAACATAACATAACATAACATAAGATAACATAACCTCTCGCAATGTTTACCGCGATATTAACTACACAGGAGAGTGACGTTTTTCGAAAATCTGAACGATCGGGGTGTCTGTCCAGTGAAGAAATGACATTAAGCGCAACTGTCGAGTGCGGTACTTCGCGAGATAATTCAATAGTATTTAGCGCTATTACTAATGATGCTGGAGTTGCTGATCAGGCATATTACAAGTACGTATGAGAAATATTCAAATTCAATTATGTATACTGTATGTACGATTGGTCCCGTTTGCCATAATATTTTATCTTCTTTCTTTTCCCCAAACCACATAAATTCACTGAATATTTGACTGGATCAGAAGTCGTGTAGTCAAGTGGCAACTTCAACCTGCGCCACCAAACTAAAGGAACTTGTTAATTTTTTTTAATAAGTATACCAGATTGAATTAATATCATTTTGTTTTTTTGAACTGCTCCATGTACCGCCTGTTTCGCTTACTGATCTTTTCACCACACCTGATTCCAATTTAATATTGGAATTCGGTTTATCCCTCCCTTTATATTTATCAGTAATGTTTAGTAGAGAACCTGACGCTGTATACCTATGCAAAGTTAAAGTAGACACAAACATTGTGAAAAAATGAATACATTGCGCCCCAGAGACTACAAAAATTGTTGTGAACAAAACATGTAATGAACATTTTTTTTATCAATAGGGTCCTCACTGAATCGTATTGGTTTAAAAAAAGAAATCGGACTTGATGTGTGTGTTGTGTACTGCTGTGCTGAGCGGCTTTATTGGCCATGCCATTATCACACGCTCCTCAAATGACGTTGAAAATACATTTCTGTTTGTTTCAATATTATATGAAAGTTTGTCAGAACAAGTGTATATTATTTTCGCAGATTGAAAGTATGGGTTCAAACGATAGCTAACGATAAGCTAAGATGTGAACTACGAGGAGTACTGTATCCAATTTTTTGTCATTTGTATCTGGAGATGTTGCACGGTGGTAACAGGCAGGCAGCTGTTCAGTTTTTAAAAATGTACCAAAACGACTTTGTCTCTGATACGGAAAGAGATTTTTTAGAAGAACTATCGAGCGTATTCTCTACTCAAGATATTGAACTCAGGCCACTAGTCAATGCGTTCAGAACTAGAAAATATAAAGTTGACATGTCAGACGATGCGCATTTATGTCTTCAAAAGTTTCTTGCCAAACAAGGACACGTCATTTTAATGCAGGTAATCAATGCCAAAGCGTTACAATCGTTGGCTCTGTATCAATATAAAGTTTCATGAAAATCCATTCGTTTACTATCCGACTATTTGAGAACTGAAAAATTTGTTGTTCAGGTAATAAACACACATGTGACAATCATCAAAAAGCTAGCAGAAATACACCCGGACGAAGATGAATGCAGAGATCGTGTACCAAGAGGGGAATCGCTGATTAACGGCCACATAGAACAGCCCTCTGGTACTGGTGTGGATCGTGAAATGCGCGAATTGCAAGAAGCTATACGATTGATCCGTAGCAACGTTCACCAACCACTGAGAGTCTACACTGTTAATAATGCCAATGAAAAGTAAGTTGAAATGAGTTGGATAATTTGATAAGTATTGTTACGTCGGGTGAAACGCCCTATAGTTATTAAAACACAAATATGTATTTCATCAGGATATCTAGTAGTTATGAGATAAATGAGATATCTCTTAAAACATACGAGCTAGGTTTCTAGATCAATAAGTATTATTGTAAAAACAAATTAGTCTTGCTCTAGCCTTCCACTAGACAAGATCTATGTATACAATTTTATTGAATACAATTTCATTTTATCTGAATCATTTAATTTCTTCATTCTCTTACTTTATTGTTCTCGAGGATTCACAGCCCTCTGATTTTCTTGCAAACTTCTTTTGCTACAGTATCTATAATCCATTGATGACTATTTCCTAATTTGAACATTGAAAGGACTATCAACTCCTGATGTTATTTTTTCATCAATTTGTATTCATCATGAAGTTTTTCAACATCTTCAGCGCCAGCTGCGGCTCAGTTACCGCTAATATAGACAGACTAGCAGCGGGCTTCAGCACTTCAGAGATAAGACTGTGGGGTATAGGAGACACGGTACTTACAAGGCCAAGACTTAAAACATCGCCGTTATCTTTTGCCTGTGACAATCCGTCGACCAGTAGAAGTTCACAGAGCGATGATCACATGTAAGTTGGCTAAAATCAGGATTAAATTGTTGATTATCTGTTTTTCAATCGAAATTACATTCCATTAAAGATGTGTTGTATTTTAATTATGTTCTAAGTTATCACGTAGATTTCTTATTCAAGGTGTATTTTGTCATTTTTAAAGGGACCAAGCAGGGGCCATTGTAATGAGAGGTCATACAGACGTGGTGCATGATTTGAAATTCATTCCCGAAGCTGACATTCTTCTGTCTGTATCAAGCGACAAAGATATGAGGGCGTGGCGACTGAGCGATTATTCATGTGCAGCTATATACAAGTATATAGTATTTTACTACCATACCATTACAATGTTATTATCTTAAAACCTGTTTTGACAATATCTAAGTTGAAAACCAGGCAATACTTTTCATCCGTATATATTCATGGATAAATTCTGATATTTCAGTGGTCATAATTACCCTATATGGTGTATGGATACCAGCGTATTTAATTTGTATGTAGCAACCGGTTCGCACGATCGTACCGCCAAACTCTGGTCTCTGGACAGAACTTTCCCTCTTAGAATATTCGCCGGTCATTTTCAAGATGTCAACGTAAGTTGTTTCTTTTCAATACAAACAACTGTCAACTGATAACAAATAACTAATCTTTGTACAATAATTTTCTTTAGTGTGTTAGGTTTCATCCCAATGCTCGCTATCTGGCAACTGGATCAGCAGATAAAACTGTCAGACTTTGGAGCAAGGACGACGGTAGCTTGGTCCGGGTTTACGTTGGAGCCCAATCGACAATTTACAGTCTTGCCTTCAGTCCAGATGGAAAATATTTAGCCGCTGCTGGTGAGTTGATATTTGATTTGATTCTTGATTTACTTGCATGTTCTATAAATAATTAGTGATAACATTGAGGATGATGGTATAAATCACACCGATACAAGTCTTCTCTGTTTGATATCATCTATGAAGGCCAACAATGTCCCGTTACATAACGGTAATTTCTCAGATGTGAAATCATCTAAATCATAATTATATTAAAAATCATTCTCAAGGCTTGCTGGTGTGTTTGACAGGTGACGACAAGAGTGTTTCAATATGGGATTTGGCAACTAACACACAATTGATCGAGCTTAAGGGTCATCGAGATACTGTAATGAACTTGGACTGGAGTTCCGATGGTCAGTATATTGCCAGTGCTAGTATAGACGGAGCGGTACGGCTTTGGTCTACTCAACAACACATCAATACTAGTAACGGGTATGTGTGAAATTGAATGATGCCAAAAGTTATGAATATCATTTGCAAATATGGAGTTATAATAATTTATAATATCCAATAGTGTTATGATGCTTCTTTAATTGAGTAAATGATGATATTACAGGGACAACGCAAATTCACAGTCTGGTCCAGACAAATCGCAAGTCTACCCAACAAATTGCTCAAGTATTCTGTCGCTACAATACTACCGCAAGAATAACTCGCTTGTTTGTATTGGAACGGTATAGGCTGAATTGTAAATTATTATAGCTAAGCCACAAATTATTTATTTCATTTGTGTTAATGTACGAAAGTAAATGCACAACTAAACAATAACTCCATTTGTGCTCGTCGTTGGTGATAGATTCTCTCTATATTTCAGCGTTAATTACAACAGCAATACTATCACCTTAGTCTCGTTATGTGTGACTGTGCAAATGCGAGTTTTCTTTCGTAACAATAATGTTAGACATTGTGCATCGTTGATGAGTTACGACTTTAATCAGTTATAGGCGTTTTTTGGCGAGCGAGTGGTATACCTACCAAAGTATACCAACCTATACCACAACGTTTTGGCGAGTTTGGTTCAGTGTGGTAGGGGCGTGATAACCAATGTTGGTATGTACCAAGTTGCTACCACGCTATACCCTAGTCTTGAGCTTGGTATAGCTGGTAGGAGCTGGTAGTAGTACCAACTTTAGGCACCGCCCATACCATTACCTACCGCGGTAGTATTTTAAGGCTCGCCAAAAAACGCCTTATATGGTACATAAATTCAAATATACCAGATGATTCATCTGTTTGTTTAATCAATAGCTAAAGGAATCCTTGAACTTTCATTAACATAAATTTGAGTTACAGATTTGAATATCACTGCCAAAAGTATTCGCTGTAAAATAATTGTTCTTTATATTTTAGCGATGTTAAACTATAATATGAATCACCATAACGCAAGTTGTAAATTTACATAACATGCTGTGAACCAAATTATTTCATTTTTCTAAGAAATGTTGACACGTAGTTCTTGATAGCAATTACAGGTGTATAAAAACCATATTGGGCATTGCGTACATGCGTAGATTTGCTATCACTTATAAGTCAAATGAACTGTACATAGTAACGGAAAGGAAGCGTACATAATAGAGCCGTATTGATAGCTCCTGGTCACAAATGTCTTGGTTATCGTTGGTAATAAACTTTATGTTAGCTGGATTTTCGTCGGATTGAAATTGTCAAGTGATTAAAAATCCAGTTGTTTCTTTTTTTTTTTTTTGTTTTTTTCTTTTCTTTCAAAACGAATCGCGAGACATCTAATTTACCTTTTGATTATTTATAATTAAAGATATGATGATAAAATGGTTCGGGTATGAATAATTTACACGTAAGAATCCAATACAGTCCAACCTCCAAATAAAAAACCAAAAGCCCCCAAGGGGAAGAGGTTTTGCAAGAATTCGAGTACCCCCACCATGCGTGCGCTCTTCACAGACTCACTCTCTCTGTCTCTCTCTCTCTCATTCGCACGTAAGTGCAATCCGAGCTTGGAGTGGGGAAAGCGCTCGAGTGAGAAACTGGGGAAGGTTTCTTATTGCCGGGTTTCTTATTCGGAGGTTGGACTGTACTTGATTATACGTATTTACTAAATAGCCTTCCCCATTGTTAAACTTGTTTAGTCTATACCTCAGCTCCACATGGCAAATTGTTCTTCCGTTCATACTATACTCTGCCAATATGTGCACTGCTACAGTTGATATGTGATATTCATAAATTTCTGATACATTAGATCCAATAAGAATGTATACGTCTCGAAATATAGATTCAAACTTGGTAGTAACACGGCTTTGATTACGTATCCAGACTGTATCCGTGTAACAAAGGACTTATAGACAAGGATATAGCGACAGAAAAATGGGAACCATTTTCTACAGATGGATACGCACTTCACCATAAGTATGGGCAATGTATTAAGAGTCATGTTTTATCATGGACTGTGGAAAAATCGAAGTGCCATACTGTGAAAAATCGTTTAAAATTCTTAGTTTTTAGTCAGGTTGCCATGTCGGCATTTTCGTTTTATTTATTATGATATTCAAATTTTCAAGTTAAGAAATGGTTTCCATTCTTCTGTCACTATCTCCCGATATACTACCCAAGGTATATAATTGTAAATAAATTTTCCCACAGTCATATTATTGTGTCTGAATGTATTCAGGGGTTTACAATATTGTAAACTGATGATTTTTCTCGTGTAATTGACCCACAAATTTTTATTCACCTTGAAGTTAGAATGCGAACAAACAGTTAGATGAGCTAATATTTTTGAATATTGATGGGATCAAAGAACGATTCTTTATTTTAGGATTACGTTGACGAACCGATAATTTGCCCCAAACTGATCAATAGTAACGTGTATGGAAATAAACACGTGGCCAATTTTAATACTCAATGTAAATAGCGTTTCATTTAATATATTTCATTGTCCTGAGAATGCTCATTGTGTTTGATAAATTAATGTTCAGACATGTTTTTGTTGATTCCATTCAATAGATCATCGAGTATTGTTCACATATCATCCCTTTGTTTAATTGTCATATTAATAAAAATATAATTCAATTCGAGTTTGTAATTATTGAGAAAAAAAAAAAATCAAAACCAAATATAGTTGCAGCCAATATTGAGTAGGTTGCACTTTGCTTTTTAACATACAGCTTAAAAATGAGGTTTATTTTACTGAATAAAATATAAGTTGCATTTAATTAACACGACGATACATATTCACAAACTCCCTCAAGTTGTTATTGCTGATTAATAAATTAGGTAATTGAAAATATTTTTTAAGAGATATAAATAAGTACATATTTGACATGCTTTGATGAATTTTAGTTTTATTTGCGACTCAATATTTTTGATGGAATATCTTCAAAGTGCATTTCACCTCAATTTGATAATTTATATCGTATTAGTATTTTATCAATTCATTTAAAAAGTGATTACTCTGATTTCTATAGAACTTTGCAGTATAATACAGTTTGAAATTTCACTTTAAGATGGTTTCTTCAAAATTCATTACCATCAGTTTTGACTTAGCTGTACTCAGGTTTGAATGAAGAGTTATGAAATGTATATGAGAAAATAATTTTTCAAACTTCTTCCTGGTGTACAAAAAAAAAAAAAAAATACAAAAAAAAATCGTACAAAATTTTGGAAATAGAGGTTTTGAAGCGTGAAATTTCCCCTTCGGAATAATTCTTTTTCAAATTTTACCAATTTTTTTTTTCTAGTTAATTTTGAATAACTTGGCTCGTATTACCGGCAAAGCGGACTATACCAGCTCGTCTTTCACCTTACATGCTCACATTACTTAACAACGTTAAATTACATGTAATGCTTAGTTCGGGTAGATTATTCTCCACTTTTTATTTGCCCAAAGCTAGAGTTTCAATTTTCGTTATCGCTTAACTATATTTATAGATCAAATACTGATCGCAGCAAGTTGATACCTTATTGTTATAAAGCTGAATAACTAATGGCAGTATTAAGAATTGATTGTATAATTCATGATAATATTGTGATAGGTATATTTCATGGTTTGTTGTACAGGAGTAACTTTATTAATTAATAAAACAATGTTAGACACAGTGATGAAATACCCGTATTAAAAAAAAAAAAAACATCTGTAGAAACCATTTTTTTCTTTTTTCTATCAATCTCATCTGTTATATTGAGCATAATATTCTGTTTGTAATCTATTAGGTTTAATCATAGGCAATAGATTTAAATATTTTTTCAGGCAGCCCCGAATATATGGTTTAGCAAATACGTACGGATTATACCCATGCGAAAAGTAATTTTCGTCTGTCTGGTATTTTACCTAGTATGTAACATTAGGGTGCTTTTTTTTTAACGACTATTTTCATTTTTTCGCTCCCCACTCAAAATCTTGTTGAAAATGTTCAAAAAAAAATTCCCTGAAAATTTGAGCCCTTAATATTAACTCCAAGTACTCTCCCAAAGCGTATAAAGATTTCCCATTTAAAATACACGTAAACTTATATTTTTTTTTTTTTTAATTATCTATATCTTAGCCGCATTTTATGCTATTGGATTGTTCCAAAATGAGATTCACTCAGAATTAAAAGTTATTCAAAAATGCTTACTGTGCCGTAGCTGTAATCTGCACCTGTACGATGGTACGGGTTACTAAATCTGATTTTGGTGAAAAATTCCCATGTTCTTGAAGATATTTCAAAAGTGACTGGATTTATTGGAAAAATGTGAAGGACGAACTTGTAGAAAATTTAATTTCCTTCAAAAGAGGTCTCATCAGTTGAATCGCTAAGATTGATATTCGTTGAGATGTAAAGCGTTAACATTGTCATTTTACGAAATTTTTCAGAATTTTCGTACCAAACTTTTTATAAATGATGATTTTCAATTGTTTATCAGTACGATTTCATGTACCAAATCAACATGTCAACAATTGAAAATCATCATTTATGAAAAGTTTGGTACGAAAATTCTGAAAAATTTCATAAAATGACAATGTTAACGCTTTGCATCTCAACAAATGTCAATCTTAGCGATTCAACTGATGAGACCTCTTTTGAAGGAAATTAAATGTTCTACAAGTGTGTCCTTCACATTTTCCCAATAAATCCAGTCACTTTTGAAATATCTTCAAAAACATGGGAATTATCCACCAAAATCAGATTTAGTGACCCGTACCATCGTACAGGTGCAGATTACAGCTACGGCACACTAAGCAATTTTGATGACTTTTAATTCCGAGTAAATCCCACTTCGGAACAATCCAATAGCATAAAATGCGGCTGAGATATAGATATTTAAAAAAAAAATCAAAGTTTACGTGTATTTTAAATGGGAAATCTTTATACACTTTGGGAGAGTACTTAGAGTTACTATTAAGGGCTCAAATTTTCAGGGAATTTTTTTTTTGACATTTTCAACAAGATTTCAAGTGGGGAGCGAAAAAATAAAAATAGTCGTTAAAATAAAGCACCCTAATGTAACATGAAAAAATTTAATATACTATGTTATAATTTACCTTTGTATGTACTATGTATTAAGTTATTGCGGATGCGGGGAGGGAATGATATGGGAACATAATTTTAGTATAATGGTAAAAAACACATTTTTACCAATAAAATTCGTTTTCATTGCCTTTATTTATTTATATATACATATATACCTATATGTATATATCCATTTATATATAGTATATGAAAATTTTGAACTATGATGTTGTGAAAGAATTTCAATGACAATTTTTCACAATTTATATAAACGAGCCACGTACGATTATGTATATCCACATGTTCTACGTCGAATAGATGTTTTTTGTTTTTTTTTTAATTTATTTCGAGTTGCATTCTTTCACATTACAGACAAGTTCAAGACGGTGATATTTTGGCAATCGCATATTTTTATTGAATTAATGTTTTTATTTCGCTACATAGCGCAATTTCGAAAAAGTAGAACACAGAAGAAGATTCAAACTTTCAAATTTGAAAAAAAAATATTAGTCCGTCAATTTAATAAGTCAGAGATGATGATAGCCTAGGGTATCTATATGGATGAAACTTTTCTTTTCAGTAAAATAATATAAAGGAATTAATTACGTACTAACAAAATGTTGGAAAGGCGTCAAATAAACGTAGTCCTTCTGTTTTAGGAAAGAATATAGACTTTATTATTGGGCACAGCACTTACTTAACTATTACATTTTTGTTTAGAAATACGTAAACCGCTCTCGCTGCTAAGGTGTCAACAGACTAACTGAACGCTTGAGCGTACTCGGGCAATATATCGATTTGTTGACATTAATGGAATCTATCACTCGATTGTATTGTAGCTCAATACCTTCGTATTCTCAACACCTCCCCTCGAAGTCTTGAGCGCGGCTTTATTAATTGACTACATTTACCATGCCTAAGTTGATTAAACACTCGCGATGCTTCGGGCCGCTCAGTCCTTTCGTTAATGCATCTGCGGGCATTTTATCCGTTGGCAAATACTTTACATCTATCTGACCTTTCGCAAAGACTTCGCGTATGAAATGATGCCTAGTATCAATATGCTTGGTTCTTGGGTGGTAACTATTATTTTCTACAAGTTTTAACGCGCCCTGGTTGTCATTAAACAGTATCGTGCAATCGTTGTCGCTCGAAACACCTAGTTTTACCAGAATACTTTGCAGATACAAAGCTTCTTTAGTTGCCTCTGCCAACGCCATGTACTCGGCTTCGGTGCTGGATAATGCAACCGTTCGCTGTTTACGCGCATCCCAACTGACAGCGCATCCTGCTAATAAGAACGCGTAGCCCGAGTATGATCTCCGATCAACGGTATTCGCTCCCCAGTCTGCGTCTACCACACCAAATAACGACAATCCTGTCTTTTCATAAGCTAATCCATACTCGATTGTGCCCTTTAAATAACGCAACACGCGCTTTGCTGCTTTCCAGTGCTCGCTATCATAACATTTATTAAACTGGCTTAAGTAGTTGACCGAGTACGCAATGTCCGGTCTTGTAGTTACGGCCAGATACATTAGCGCACCTATCAAACTTTGGTACGGGTATTTGCTCTGCTCACTCTCACTCACATACTCGGATTTCGCTAACTTACAGTTCATCTCGATGGGCGTTGGCGCCGGTTTACATTCACTCATACCGAATCGCTCTAGTATTGACTCGGTGTAATACTTCTGTTTCAAACATACACCGTAATTTTTGTCACGTGTGAACTCAATACCTAAGCAATGTTTAACCTTACCCAAGTCTTTCGTTTCGAATGTTTCAGACAATGATTTCTTAATTTCACTCAACCATTTTTTATTGTCGGACGCAATCAATATATCATCTACATAGATCGCCATTAACATTATTTCATCTCTCTTTTTACATACGAACATACATGGGTCTTGTGTCATCGCTTCAAAACCTAACGCCTTCAACTCGTTCACTAGTTTCTTATGCCACTGCAAACCGGACTGGCGTAGGCCGTACAACGATTTTTTTAGCAAACAGACACAGTCGTTGTTTTCATTTAGCTCGCCACTCCAGCGTTTGGCCGTATCTTTCACGATCTTTTCACACTTGATTTTAGGATTTGACCCCACTGATTTATCCGTATTGATTTTTTCTAACACTTCACTTAATTCCTCCGGCACTTCCATATATACTTTTTCTTCAAGTTCGCCATTGAGGTAGGCAGTGACCACATCCATCTGGTGAATCTCCAAATGAAGCTCCGCTGCTAATGCTGCTAAAAATCTGATCGAGGTCGATCTCACGACCGGTGAATATGTGTCACGAAAATCCTCCCCTGGCTTTTGGGAGCATCCTTTCGCAACAATCCTTGCTTTCTTCTTTTCGGTGTCCCCGTTTCTTTTTGTACAAAACACGAACCTGCTTCCAATTACTTTTCTGCCGGATGGTCGCGTTACAATTTCCCATGTGTTATTTTTGATTTGGGCTAAATACTCATCCTCTAACGCGATTCTCCATGCATCGGCTTCTTCTGTCTCTTTTGCCTGTTTCCATGTCACTGGGTTTTCTGTTACTGTCAGGTTCGCTGTTTCGATAAATACGTCATCGTCTCCTTGTTCTACTTCTTTTGTCTCATGGTTTTCTCCTTCTTCAGGGTAGTCGCTAGCGCCTTCAACATCGCTTTCCCCATCATTATCGGCACATGGTGTGCTGAATGTGTGATATTGCTTCCGTGGCCTTCCAGGTAATCCTGTACGTATCGCCTTCGGACGTCCTCTACCACGTTTCGGCGGTGGTACCAGTGATTCCCATGAGACTGTTGCTCCTCTTTTCCTACTCAGTCTTGAAGGTGCTTGAGGTTCATTGATTTCTGTTTCTTTTACATGTGGCTGGTCGGATTCCTCTTCTTCTGTCATTTCGACGACAACTCCACCACTTATATCATTCTCATCCACGATTTCGTTGTATTCGTGCTGAAAACCAGGCGCACTTAAAAACTTCACGTCGCGACTTACCACAGTTTTTCTCGATCTTGGCATGAATACCCGATATGCCTTGGACTCTTCTGAATATCCGGTAAGGACACCCTGCTCTGATCTTGAGTCGAATTTACCCTTATTCTGACTCTTGTCTAAGACATATACTTTAGATCCGAACACCTGTAGATAAGTTACCGTAGGGGTCTTCCCCTTCCACGCTTTATAGGGAATTTGTCCGTTCAGCGCACTCGTTGGGCATCGATTGCGCACATAGCATGCAGTATTTATAGCTTCTGCCCAAAAAGCTGGGGGGGCTTCTGCTTGCCTCATGGTGCACCTCGCCATTTCGACCAATGTGCGATTTTTGCGTTCCGCTACACCGTTCTGCTGTGGTGTGTGCGGTACGGTCAATCGTCGTTGTATCCCGTGCTCCTTTAGGTATGCATCGAACTCCTTATTGCAGTATTCGGTTCCGTTGTCCGACTGCAATGCCTTTATTTTATTACCGGTTAATGTCTCAACAGCGTTTTTATAATCCTTGAACGCTTTGAAGACCTCATTTTTGCTTCTAATAAAGAAAACCTCACACCATCTCGACTTGTCGTCGATAAAGGTAACAAAGTATCTCTTACCTGAGATAGACGGACTGCGCATCGGACCGCAAACGTCCGTATGAACGATTTCTAATAAGTCTTGTGTACGCTCACCAACACACTTCACAAAAGGGGTACGCGTTTGTTTCTCGCGGATACATATCTCGCATTCTGACAACTTTTCGTCGTCTGCGAAACTCAAACCATGCACTACACCGTTCTTCACCATGTTTTTGAGGTCACACTCGTTTAAATGACCCAACTTCGCGTGCCACTCATCAATTGCACTCTTTTGCACAAATTCTTGTTGCACAATACTGGCACTGTTCTCACTTTTCCTCACGTAGTACAGGTTCCCTTTTCGGTCGGCACGCAGTATCACGTTTTTGTCCTTGTCTAGCACAATGGCTTCATTCCTTTTAAATGTAACTTCATGTCCGTGATCAGTCACTCGCGACACTGACAACAAATTGGTACGCAGATCTGACACGTAAAACGCATTTTCGATAATTAACTCACGATTGTTTTTCCCGGTATCTACTGTCATGCGAACGTTTCCCGTTCCGGTGATGAGCGTACTTTCGTTGTTCGCTAAATTCAATTCCGTATTCGCGCGCGTAAAGTCTTCGAACATTTGTCTATCGTTGCACATATGGCCGGTGCATCCGCTGTCAATACACCATTCACCTTTGTTTACCTGACTATACAAGGCCTCTTCTGTTGTTGTCAACAGCGTCGTGGGATTTGCGCTATCCCGCTGCCGTATGGGCTCTTCGTCTTTGTTTTCACACTTTCTTGCACTTTGTTTAGATTTCACTGGGTACCTAGCACGACAATCTTTAGCTATGTGACCCGTACGACCGCATCGATAACATTCCGGTTTATATCTATTATTATTATTTCTCTGTCTGTCACCCTCGAATTTCTCAGGCTTCCCTGTCTGCATTGCGTGCGTGTTGACCTTCTTCAGATACATCGCACCTTGACAGCTGTTTGTATCGCTGGACTTACGTCCTTCTGAATCCTCAATAATCTTTATTTTCAAAATTTCGGTCGTTGGCAACTCATCGCGCGATTCCATGGCTGTCCTGAACATCGCGAACGAGTCTGGTAGGCTGTATAACAGTAAAATGGCTAATAGCTCGTCTATCACTACTAGACCAATTTCCTTCAGTTTCTTTACTGCGTCGAAGAAATCTGAAATGTGTTTCTTGAGGTCATCTTCTTCCTGCATGCGCGTCAGCACGAGTTTTTTCAACAAGGTTGCTTTTCTGGCGGGTCCAGCAGATTCATACATGGATTTCAACTTGTCCCAGATTGCCTTCGACGTATCCAACCCATCAATAGCAACCAGTTCACTGGGACTAATTGCTAATAGGATATCTGATTCAGCTTTTCCGTCATTTCTCACCCAGTCTAAATAATCAGATGCTGTGTGACTCGGCTTGGGCCTCGCGCCTGACACGTATTCCCACAAGTCATTCTTTTTCAGAATAGCCCGCATGTGTATTTTCCAAGTATCATAATTATTGCCCGTTAAAGGGTCAATCTTTATAGTGGCGGTCATTATCACAAAAAAAAACCTTTACTGTCCTACCGATTCACTACACTCAATATTTGTTTCACTTGGGCGTTTTTGAACTGCCCGCAAAAGCGTTAGCCTGATTCTCTCTCAGGTTCACCTAGCAGCGGCACAAGTTCTTCACTTGTTTTTTTTTTTTTTTTACTTTTATCAATCTTATCTCAAGCTACTTGATAATTGGACGCCTGGGCCCATAACCTGTTGGAAAGGCGTCAAATAAACGTAGTCCTTCTGTTTTAGGAAAGAATATAGACTTTATTATTGGGCACAGCACTTACTTAACTATTACATTTTTGTTTAGAAATACGTAAACCGCTCTCGCTGCTAAGGTGTCAACAGACTAACTGAACGCTTGAGCGTACTCGGGCAATATATCGATTTGTTGACATTAATGGAATCTATCACTCGATTGTATTGTAGCTCAATACCTTCGTATTCTCAACACAAAACGTATTACAGTGATAAATATATTCTGTATAGTAATAAATGGTATAAAATCTTGAGGAATAATTAATTTCATAAAGCAAACACTTGTAGAGTCTTTAATTTCGAACTTTGATCACATCCTCGCGGCATTCATCACTAGCTATACTATTATAATCGTCAAAATTACGCATGACTGATATTAATGATATGAATGAACTAAAGTGAGTACAGAAATAGGAATAATAACTGTTACTGTTACTTTATTTCGTATGGATTGGAATTGTTGTCGAGAACTTATACAATTTAGTCGATACTTTTATTCCATGACAAAAGTTACCCTCATCGCAATACATTCATACATCACTCGTTTACTAACATTTCTTATAACAAGAGATTGATTTTTCAACGCCTTATATATATATATATATATATATACATTATACATATATATATAAGTCTACTTTCTTATAAATCAAAATAGTTAATAATAATTACTATGAGTGTTTCCAGGCACACATGTTATGTTAAAAAAGACTCATAAGTAGAATTTCGAAGCTAATTTACTTCTATAATCCACAGATATCTTACTGCATAATTATACATGCTCAGTTCTGTAACGTAACTGAAATGTGAAAAATAAGCCCAATAATTTTATTCAAGTTATAGAAAAATAGAGAAGAAAAAGAAGGAAAAAAAAAACAATTCCTAAAAGATCGATTGAACACATTATAAAATTCAATTATCACAAATTAAAAAAATATTTCTCTGGAGAAGAAATATTATCACTTACTTCCAGCATACATGCTGAGAATAAAATAACATACTTGTTACAAAGGGGGACGATAACAAAAAGAAAAAAGGACAACAAGTATACAATACCTATGAGATATTTTAGTCAGAAATGTTAAAACTGTTTATAAATATTACTAACAAACACATTTGGTTCCATAATAATATGTCAACCTAATATTGGCTGAATAAACTGTGGGATTATGACATCACATTTAGTTTATATTAACAGAATATATGTATGTGTGTGTATGTATGTATGTATGTATTTATATATGTATGTACATAATTTTCTATAAAATTAATAATTAATAAATAAAGTTGGATACTGATTTTTATGTTGACTTATGTGCCCCTGTATCACCCAAAAGATACGAATTACCTATTATGAATTGTTCAACAAGTGGATAGAAAAAACAAACAAATGGTTATCAGACATTGCAGGTATAGATTCGAACAAGAAAGAATCAAAAACTAATTACCTAATCTGAATACAATTTTCCTAATTTAAAGAATTTGGTAATTCAAAAAATATACATGTAACTTAAATAATCTAGTTTCTTTTTCTTTTTTTTCTTTTTTTTTTCTTCTTTTTTTTTCTTCTTTTTCTTTTTTTTTTTCTTCTTACAAGACATAAAGAAGTCCGGTAATTACTTTTCTCACTCTATACATATTTTATCAATCATAAACTAAACCGATTACAATTTCAATTAAACGTGGTTCTCGTTATCGTTATCGTTTAAATATAATGAAATAACTAGCAAGTGGATGAAATTTACAGTATTTCATGTCAGGGTATGACACATAATCAAATATTATACCCTAAGCAAATAATGCGCAGATTTTTTTTCGTTTTTTTTTTTCCATACATTATCGTTTGTATCTTCCTTTAATCAATTGTAAAGCCTTGGCCATGAGTGGAGCTTTTGTCTTTTTGACGACACTGGAAGCTGGAAACATGTGAACATTATTAGACTATAACAAGTAGAATTTGAAAGAAAACTTTAAATATAGATATGCATAATAAGGTGTCTAAAAAAAAAAAAAAAAAAAAAACTTAAACGGTATAGTATTTGGCATAAGACAAATCCTCAAGCAGTTGAGTCCCACTATGTATTGCAGCCTTAAGAAGTGGCGCAAGTCATTTATCTACGTTTGTTCAACTCATTCAAGCTTACACTTTACCTGAGATCGAAATTGTAAAATATAGACAGTCTTGAATTAAAATTGAAAATTAAAAGAGAAATATTACCAAATTCACCCATCGTTATGTGTGTTCATATCTTTACTTCGGATTAGAAATAGATGGTTTTTTTTTCGAGCCACCCATGTTATGCATATTTGTATGAAACTTCTACATACATGAAATTCGCGATCGTGCCATAGGTGGTGCAGGAACAGAAATATTGGTGGGTGCGCCGATGCCAGATATAAGTTTATTCTTGAGGTCGGAAGTAGAGGAGCCACTATTCCTTGCGGTACCATACTTTGCTTGTTTTCTAAGTACGTTTCTCGGTGGTTTTACTATATTGTCAACGTATGCAAGCTTGGTTTGCCTCACCGGAAGTGATTTATCTATGGAGTGCTTTATGTTCGCCGTCAAAGTCTTCAATTTTGCTTCTTGTTCATCCAGGCAGCGCTATATATAAACATATATTATTAGACCTGTCCTTAAGAAGGGTAAAATCAAATTTTGATCGGGCCACCCCTCAAAATGGTTCGAAATAATTAAAAAAAAATGTACAATTTTCTCCAATTTTTTTCGTCCATATTTACCCATCCCTCGATGGCCTTACTTTTTCTCAAAAGAAAAGCATTGATTTTTCAAAGTTTTTAATCAAAAATGCGTACTGGGTGTGAAAATAGTCGTAAAAAAATTTCTAAGGAAGCAAAATGAAGGTGAATTTATCCACTTCAAACCGCCGCTTGGAAAATTGGTCTATCTCTATTTTTGACTCCGCTATCGAACTTTTAGTGCGGCAAGAAATTTTGACTTGTGAATACAAGCTTTTTGGATTGGTCTTGGAGAAAAAAGAAATTCTTCCTTGAAAATAACCAATAGAAATTCAAAAATTTCGATCACCTCATCTTCCTGCTTAGTATTTGGGAAACCGCTGTGAAAAGATTTCAAAAATGTCGAAGAACGTCATTTAAATTCAATTATTTCAATTATTCTGAAATATTCTATTTTTTCTCGTAAGATGAACTTGGATAATAGGACTAAGAACAGCAAAAATTCAAACTCATGGCATAATCGATTCGGCTGGAAAGGTTGGGGTTACATTTTTCACATGGCTAATTAGTTTGCACAAAGAATTTTCTATTTTCTACGACCACTCCGATTCAATTCTTCCGATATTCAGCTCTCCAAATAACGTTTTTCGATATTTTCAAAATCTTTTTTCAGCGGTTTCCCAAATACCAAGAAGGAAGATGAGGTGATCGAAATCTTCGAATTTCTTTTTGTTATTTTCAACAAAGAATTTTCTTTTTCTTCAAGACCAATCCCAAAAGCTTGTATTCACTGGTCGAAATTTCTTGCCGCACTAAAAGTTCGATAGCGGAGTCAAAAATAGAGATAGGACAATATTCCAAGCGGCGGTTTGAAGTGGACAAATTCACCTTCATTTTGCTTCCTTAGAAATTTTTTTACGACTATTTTCAGACCCAGTACGCATTTTTGATTAAAAACCTCGAAAAATCAATGCTTTTCTTATGGGAAAAAGTAAGGCCATCGAGGGGTGGGTAAATATGGACGAAAAAAATTGGAAAAAATTGTACAATTTTTTTAAATTATTTCGAACCATTTTGAGGGGTGGCCCGATCAAAATTCGATTTTACCCTTCTTAAGGACAGGTCTAATATATTTATTAGGGTGGGCCGAAAAACCCTTGATGTCGAAAATTGAAAACGGCTAGTGTCGAAAAGTTTCCTTGGGATATGAAACGAAGGCTCCATTTTTTTGGGATTTTTATCTCGACTCCTTCCGCTCGACCAAGAGGCTTGAAGTTGCCAATATTTGAAAAAAATCTCTTAACACTATTAATGAAGAAGAATGCCGGTATTCGATAGTCAGAAAGATTTCTGAAGTAATTAGACGTCTAAATTACTATGATATTAAAAAGAATGACCAATACAAAAAAAAAAAATTTTAATTAAAAAAAAAAAAATTGAAAAAAAAAATTAAAAAAAAAAAAAACTGCCGTTGCCGGTCCCAAGGCCGGATGAGGAGAAAAGAGGAGGGTATCACGATAAAAAGGGTTGTAGTTTTTTTTAATAGTTTAGAGATTTTTTTCAAGTATTGGCAACTTCAAGCCTCTTGGTCGAGCGGAAGGAGTCAAGATAAAAATCCCAAAAAAATGGAGCTTTCGTTTCATATCCCAAGGAAACTTTTCGACACTAGCCGTTTTCAATTTTCGACATCAAGGGTTTTTCGGCCCACCCTAATACATATATGGGGCTGTCCACGTCAACTCGACACGCCTCCAGACCTCAAAATTTCCGATTTGATTTTTAATTTGATATTTTATTATTCCACGTCTGGAGAACCTTCCAAATTTTTTTTGGATTTTTCAAATTGACGCTTTCGGAGCTATGAGTTCTTTTCTACTTGAAAAAAGGACCTTTTTTAAAATTCTCAAAAAAATCACAAAAATCCTGTTGATGATATAGAACAACCTCTCACTCGTAGAATCGTGGGCAGAATTTTCCTCATATTATTTTTTTCATTTTTAAAAAATTTTCAAAGCCTTTTTCGGAATGAAAATATTTTAACAATGAAAAAAAAATAGTATATTACTCACCTAGGGAGGGAAAGTAGGGTAACCCAAACTGCGTGTGAGATTGACACCTGAGCCGAAGGCGAGGGTGGTAAGAACGCAGTTTGGGATGGCCTTTTTCACTCCCGTGTGAAGTATACTATTTTTCACCACCCCCTGCATCGGAAAGTACGACTTCCCGTTTACGCAAGGGCCCGAAAGTCGTACTTTCGGTGCAGGTGTGGTGAAAATATAAGGAAAATTCTGCCCACGATTCTGCGAGTGGGAGGTTGTTCTATATCATCAAAAGGATTTTTGTGTTATTTGTCAGAATTTTAAAAAAGGTCCTTTTTTTAAGGAGAAAAAAATTCATAGCTCGGAAGGGTCAATTTGAAAATACCAAAAAAAAATTGGAAGGTTCTCCAGACATGGAGTAATAACATATCAAATTAAAAATCAAATCGGAAATATTGAGGTCTGGAGCCGTGTCGAGTTGACGTGGACAGCCCCATATATATATATTGTTACGTCGGGTGAAACGCCCTATAGTTATTAAAACACAAATATGTATTTCATCAGGATATCTAGTAGTTATGAGATAAATGAAATATCTCTTAAAACATACGAGCTAGGTTTCTAGATCAATAAGTATTATTGCAAAAACAAATCAGTCTTGCTCTAGCCTTCCACTAGACAAGATCTATTAGCGATTTCGGTTTATTGCTCCGAACTGCTCTATGCTACTCAGAGCAGAGCCGAACATATTTTGAATCAAATGATCGGCGAAATTCGACAAAACTCGGTTAGTGTCGGCATCGTTCGGCTCTGCTCCAAACAGCGTAGAGCAGTTCGGAGCAATAAACCGAAATCGCTATATGTATACAGACTAGAGCAAGACTGATTTGTTTTCACAATAATACTTATTGATCTAGAAACCTAGCTCGTATGTTTTAAGAGATATCTCATTTATTTCATAACTACTAGATATCCTGATGAAATACATATTTGTGTTTTAATAACTATAGGGCGTTTCACCCGACGTAACAATATATTATATATAAAATAAAACAAGAAAAAATTAATTCACATTTAAATCCATACCTTCCCAAGTTCAAATAACACATTTTGAGAATGATCTTGATTTGAGACAAGAAAGAAGCATAAATCTTTTTATAAAAAACAATAATACCATGTACATCTCACGCCACGTTTCCATCTCTTCACGATGTTTCGATCTGAATTCTCTATTACAGTGATACTGCCATAACGTGTCTGTGTCTTCAATTAGATAAGGATTATGATGTTCCAATGAAAATAATTGATCAGGTGTAGCTCTCTCCAAAACAGGTTTAATAATGTCGTACGGCACTCCCCCAGTGACTTCAAGTGCTGTAATTTGGACAATAATTAGTTTGCATAAAGTTTCTCTTCTTCTTTTTTCTTCTTCTGGCCTGTAATACACTTTTTTTCTCAACTTTTACGAAAAAGGCTCCTAAATCAGACAGTATTGTATCTCAAAATTGAATTCATCGAAAAAAACAATCAACCACAATTATCTTTGTGCGTTAAAAATCCGTTTGTAAAATGTTTATGTCCCAGATATCTTACCGTCAATGTTTTCGATCAATATCCTGATGCACATGTCGTAGAGCGTCGGAACATTTGTATAGCCGGACTTATTTCCAGAGTAAACTTTAGTTCTGAAAATCATTTATTAATGATCAAGACTATCATACTGTCGTATGTGAAAACTTGATCGGTGTACTAAAAATAATAGCGTAGTGAAAATCTGTTTACCTTTGAGCTTTAGCATAGATAACATTGCTAAGAGCAAAATCTTCCTCTTGTCTACGATGTACGGGATTCACATATGGCAAAGGTTTGTAATTAGGACTGATTTCAGGTAAAGTTGATGCCAAATCAACGCTCAAAGGTTCGAGCTTGACATGCGGTGACAAGAGAGATGGTGGCTAGAATAATATAAAATCAGAATAATAAATGAAATGAATCTTAGAATAGGATTGTTCAAAGTCAACGTTGATAAATACCGAGTTATCACTGCTAGAAGAAACATCGTTTGCAACTCTGACCGGTGATCTGATACGCGATGTTGATGAAGTACTTGGTTCAGTTTTTATCGTTTTTGATGTTGACAAATTTGGAGAACTGTTTCGCTTGCGCGAAGTAGATGAGGGGAATGCACACATTCCAAGAGCCTCCGCAAAACTTGCTCCTGAATAAAAAAAAATATCGTTATATAAAAGCTTGGCGGTAGATAATCTGTCGTAAATAAAAGTGGAAGTAAAACTTGAAAATATTATAACTTGGCGATGTTATTATCAACAATTGAATGAATGGAATAGTGACATAATTGTTTAGAAAAAAAAAAGAAAAATAGAGTTGAGATTATTGGCAAGAAGTAACATACCAGAGTTGCAGTCGATACCCCCATCTCCGTTTATTTCTTTCTTGACCTTTTTCTTTTCTTTGGGTTCTTTGAAATTGGATGAGACTTTTGGATCCTTTGAATCGCTGCTTGTTTTTTGTTCTTTTTTTTCTTTGTGTTTATCTTTATCTTTTTCTTTATCTTTATCTTTATCTTTATCCTTATCTTTATCCCTGTCTTTGTCTTTGTCCTTGTGATTATTTTTATCCTTAATCTTATCCTTACTGCTAGAAACACTAGAATTAGTTTTTGACTTAGAAGATTCCCTGTTTAAATGATGTCCGTTGTCTTTTCGTTTCTCGCTCTTTCTGTGCTCAGTTTTATCTTCAAATTTGTCACTCCTCCTCTTATTCTTTTCTTCATCGTGTTTTGTTTTCTCGTTGGCACTAGATGCTTTCGATTTACTCGAACTACGACCATCCCTCATTTTCTCCTTGGTGCTCTTGTTGTCGTTTGAACTTTCATCATTGCGACGCATCTCATCTTTGATCTTTGGCGGAGGAGACGGTGATTCGACTTTGATTTGAATTTTTGAAATTTCTTCCTCCGACTCAGATTCGGCTGACAATGATTTGAACATTTTTTTACGCTCCTCTTCAGAAGTTGTCGACGGATGTTCATTTTCATCTTCACTATCAGACTCTGAATGCTTTCTCTTTTTACTAATGTACTTCTCGCTATAACTATCCAGTTTACGTTTTCTGTGATTTTCCTCCATCTTTTTCTCCTCCCGAGACTTACTGCCAGAAACTTTAAAAGAATCTTTCTTCGAATCTTCAAAGCCTATCTTGCTTCTTTCTTTATCCTTGGCTTTACTTTTCTCTTCCCTTCTTGCTTCCCGCTTATAATCCCTCGAGTCTTTATCGCTTTTCGATTTCTTTTCAGATTTAGAATCATATTTTACTTCCTGTTTTTCTAGTTTAACTTTTGATTCGTCCATTGACTCGGATTTGTCTAATTCAGTTTTTGACTGTCTACACTTTTCACTGCCACTGCTACTATGAGTTTTGCTATAACAATCTTTAGGCTTGGACTTATCTGAGGAACCATTTTTCGAACTGTTTCTGACAAGTTCGTTTCTGCTCGATCTACTCTCATGTTTATCTTTCAATTCTTGATTCCCAGGCCTGTAAAACCAACCATCGACACTCTATACTTAAAATGAAGAACAACGCCGGAAACCGATTAGCAGGAAAACAAAATATTCAAACGATCACCTACCTTTCCAGAAATTATCGATTTGTAAAGGTAGCGGTGAACGTGTGAAATTACTTGGATATTTACAGTGAAAAATATATAATGATTTTATTGAAAAATTCTATGGATATAAATCAAGACAATCAGTTTCAATATCTCAAATTCCTTATTATTATACTGCCCATGTACCTTGATTCTTTCCTATCATCTCTGTCGTCGCTACTATCCTTCTCATTTTTCCTAGGACGTGAATGACTGGCGTAATCATCAGGGGGTTCAGAAATGTTTGCTTCATCGTCGCTGGCTGGCTCTCCGTCGCTAGATTCCTCGTCGGCAACCATATTTTTCCATTTAGCAACTAAAGCCTTCGCAGCGTCTCCAACATCCCCAACATATTTGCGCAGAGCATTAACAGTACGACCAACTCCAGTCTCTTGCAAATGCTGCACGGTCACAGGTAGTCTGTACAGCTTCCCGATGCAGTATAACATCTGTTTTATAAATTCTGATCAGAAACTCGACCAACTTATGAACAATCTAATGAGTATGAAGAATCACCTATTCTTTAGGGTTCGAGAATCGGAGTCTCTTTGAGAATAAATGAGGATATTGATCGATGATTTTTCAAATCGAAAATCGAAAAAGAAAAGGAGAAAAGATTCAACAGAGACAAAAACGCTGTACATGCTTCGTTCTATTTTTTATTTTTCAAATCAAAACCTAGCATCTCTAAAAGTTCATGAGTACAAAATCTAATACTGGTGAGAGTTGATGAAATTTTCGGAAATTTCAAAGTCTGAAGTGAAATTCCATGATATTTTCATATTATATCAAGAAGTCTTAGGCTTGAGGATGCTCCTAGGATTTTCAAGAAGACTAGAAGAACTTGGAAGACTACTGGACCTTGGTACTACAGATTTCTGCTGATTCTGAATTTCCTTCTGATCCCGTAATTTTTCTACCAAATGTGAAGCATTGCTTCGCGCAGCTTAAAAAGGGTGGCTACTATTTCTTCAGAGCTAATTTCCCTGACTTTTCCCGTTTTCAAGGTGATTATTCATTTATTTTCTCCTGACGTCACCTACACTGGTACAATGGAAATATTTCAGCTATGATTTGTACCATTGACTTAACGAACAATTTCAAATGAAAATAAGCGTTTTAACTATTTGTTTTACGAATATTTATTACAAAGACAACATTACACTGAGAGAAAAGTTCAGTAGCCACCACTTGAGACTCGGGTAGCTACTACCTGCCTCTGGCAAGTAGGCGTAGGTCCAGTTGTGGCTACTTCGGTAGGTAAGTAGCTACTACTTGCCAATACAAAGTACACTCAGCTTGTATGGCGTTACTGTGCATGCGGCGAGTTGTAGCAACCGAAAACTCCGGTAGCTACTACTTGCCATATAGGAAGTAACCATTACCCAGCTGATATCGGTAGTCTCTACTGAACTTTTCTCTCAGTGTAGGAAACATTAAAACATGACTTCAATGACTACTTGTAAGATTCACTCATATCGTAGTTTTCAAATAATTAGGTCCAAAACTTTGAAGTAATTAGGTGATTAAGAATGTTTATCGATTTGAATTCTTTTTCATAAAACCCCTGACTTCCACCAAATTTCCCCAACATTTTCCACACTTTTTCTTGACCAGCGAAATTCTCTGACTTTTCCCGGTTTGCCTAGTTTTCCAGAAAGTGGCCACCCTGTTAAACTTCCAGCACGTTTTTCAAAAACCAAAACTTATATCTTTGGAAATCTAACTGTACGGCTTTGGAGTTGAATAAATTTGCTGTAAAAAAATATGTGAACATTTTTTCCCAAAAATTTCACAGTTTTTTACAAATATTTTTCGGCAAAAATCGCTCGGGCTCAATTTGAGGAGGGTTTATGGGAGATGAAGACGATGGTTAAGTAAAATAGAATAGAGCCCGGTAAATAGTATAAGTGAAACAGATGATTACACCAGAAGGTATTTTTTGCAGCTAATAGCTATGCAAAGGCCATTCCCAATGTGATCCCACGGTTGATTTACGCCAATAAAAATTTGATTCTAACGACTCTGAATAACACCCATGATTACAGTCAACTGTTCACAACAACAACCTGTTAGACACAATAGACGTTATCTTTACTTTACTCGAAAGAACCATATGTGTACGCATCATATCTAGGTGGATCTATGTGGGTCAGAGTAATATGTGTGAGATATACGGAGAAACATGGAAGGTTTTTGATCGTGTTCAAGATATGAACACATGAATAATATTCGTCTGAAATTTCCAATTGATGAAATTGTGTCAGCCTAAGTCTGTATTTCAATTTGATGACAAAGAGTGAATGGGGATCACATCCGGCGTTAATTGATTTTTAAAATTCTCCAACTAGGGAGCAATAACGTTTGGCATAGACTGCTGGTGGTCTTGACGAAGGCGGAAGCAAATAGAATGAAATAGATTCTTCTGGAATTCATAATTGAATGATAACTTATTTTTTTTGTTCAATTCGAACAAATAAATCATACGATGTGGTTTGGAGTCAGTTCTGTTGATGTTATTTCAAATTATTCTCCTATAGGATATTATATTTAAATGAATTGAAATGGTATGAAAATGAAGAGAGGTAAATTACACATTCAGAAATGAGCCAACAGATGGTAAGAAAAGATAAGATTATATACAAGATGTGATGACGTTTTGGGTCGTTATTTGAAAATAAAAATCCGAGGCATTTATACGGGTTTGAAATTTTGTCGCCAAAATGACGGTGGCGACGGTAGCAGTGACATTGACAAATTACATCATTTGTGAATATTGGCAATTTTTAGGTTATGAAAATCTGATAATTAAGGGTTAATATATTTCCTAATAAACGTGGCTAGTGGATGGAAAATGTATTTTTAATAATTTCTGAAGTGGTTACACACCCTTTCTTCGTTTCCTGAACATTTTTCTATACTGCGTTGGTAATGTTGAATTATTTCTACAACCGACATGTTGCCAATGCCAGCTGTTATACCACTGAGGTCAAAAACTCAAAACCCAAGATGGGGCCCGTTCGCAGAGTAATTATTATATTTTTATAAAATCCATCTTTATTCTTGATTAGAGTGAAATATTGATTGGTTGAAAATAATTCACGAATCTAATATCGTCTTAATAGATTTTATAAATCTACAAATTCATTCCATGTCTACAAAGTCGACATGAACCGCCTACCGTGCTCTATTTCTTTTTCGAATATTATCTCGACAGAAATTTTGCTAACGATATTTCGAGGTCGGTTATTGGTGAATTATTGTTATTTCTATACGGCAACGTTGTCATATTTATTTCTAATTTATTATAGTCTTCAAAATACGACGACGACGACGACGACGACGACTTATCGATGATCACCTGATACAAGTTTTAATGGGTTTTGTAAACTATCTTTTATTATTTCGACACAGTCCAGGTTCAACAATTTAAACAAAGCACGAGACTAGGCAAGTTTTTGATCGAGATAATAAAACTTCAGTTTCATACGCCACGAAGGTTACGAGACATGGGGATATTTTGAACCGCATCTGTACTTGGCAGCTTGAATTTATTAATCGCGTAAATCTACCTTACCGACCAACAAACCATCTTGCAAAAGTCTAGTCTAGTGATTTATTTCACAGATACTGACTTCGAGATATTTATGCCAACTTGTAGCTCGACTGTTCGTCATAGCTACACCTACACTTTTTACACTTTTACCAGATGTTACACTTTTCACTAGGATTCATACCTTCTATTGGGCGAGTGTATAAGAAGTGTAGGAAAAGTGTAGAAAGTGTAAGCTAAGACGAACAGAGCTCATGTTTCATATCCCCATGAGCGTGAATGTTCATTCTAGTGATATTCCTAGCGGCTGGTAACTTAGAGCATTTATACCTGGAGGGAGCATGTCGTATCTTTTCCCATAAGTGGCGAATGCAGCAGAGACAGACATATGACGCAGATAACCTCTCTTTGTCGCGCAGGATCTGATTGGTCGTCACATTTTAGTCACGTGACTAGCTACACCCGTAAGTAAAGAGTCGCGGTGCCCCGTGCATTTATTTCACCAGTTCCTTTCGATCTGTTAAGTATGATGTGTATGTTTGGTGGTTATACTAGTTGATTATTTAATCAGATAGTGATTTCAAATCATTTTAGACACGACTTGTAACCTGTGAATATTTCATGTCATGATTTCTCGTTCACTATAGCGCGGGTACCCGGCTTGTCATGTTACGCTCCTGGCATAGAAAGAGAGAGATTATCTGCGAACTGTTTCCCTCTCTGTCTGCACGCTTTTCGACCGAGCTGCTCCCTCCAGGTATAAATGCTCTAAGGCTGGTAATAACTAGATCTTTTCCACCGACAACGAATCCATATATTTAAAATCTAGTTATTTATTTCCTGAATATTGGCAACGCGTATGGCGTTTTTGCTATTTATGTGACCGGCAGGTGTTGCGAGTGCCGCAGTCAGCAGGGTTACTTCGATCGCGAGGTTGCGGTTGTCGGGATTCTCTCAGACGAATATAAGAGAGGGTTGGATCAATCATCCGCTCGTGTACTTCGGGTGTTTCGTTCTCTAATCAACTAATTCTTTTAATCGCAAAATCATAACACCGACGACCATGTTCCATCTTAAAACGTTGGCGAAAACCACTGCCCTGAAACAGTCTCTAACAGACATCAGCGTATTGGCAAGAACCCTCCCATCGGCTCTGCATCAAACACGCGGCTACGCGGACCACGAAATACCAGATCGGCTGAAAGATGTGGCGACCGACCCGAACCCGAAATTCTTCGATATGGTGGAGTACTTCTTTCACCGAGCCTGCCAGATAGCTGAGGACAAATTGGTCGAAGATCTTGGAAAAGGATCCAAATTAACGGTCGAGGACCGAAAGAAAAAGGTCAAGGGTATCTTGATGCTAATGCAAAACTGCGACCATATACTCGAAATAAGCTTCCCTCTCAGACGCGATTCTGGTGATTATGAAATGATCCAAGGCTACAGAGCTCAGCATTCTACTCATCGTACACCTTGCAAAGGAGGTTAGTCCTTTTTTGTTTATCGATTATTTCCACCCACCCTCCCCTTGTCCCATTCTTTCTATCGATGTAATATTCTCAACTTGACGTGATCACTGCATTGTTGAACTCTGCGGATGAGTTCGATGTTCGTCTTCGAAACAAAATACAATGCAGCTATTGGACTTTATTTAGCCAAACATCGTTGCGGGAAAAATCATCATCATATGTTACATCTATGAATGTGTGTTTTTTCCGCGTTCAACGGAGGAGTTCTTTCCGTTGTAGCGATAAAATCTCTCAAGGCTGCGAAGATATGTATAACTATAAGATAATGGGAGTAGATCTCCGGTAGAATGTATAATGTAACGGTTATTATTTTAGTCTTGATAATAAGGATAAGTAATTGTCGTACGAACTACGCGACTATACAGACACAGATCGAGTCCTAATGTTTTCATCTTTTATCGTTATTATTTATCCAGTACATAGATTCATATCTAATTTACGTTGTGTAACTTAACCAAGCGTCGGTTAAGCGGGCCATTATACTATATCAATTATTACGACCTTTTTCGTCAGCTTTATACTCGTGGAATCAACGGCACCCCATAAACCATTATAGATTATTGCTATCGAATGAACATTGATGCATAATGGGGCGAAGTAACTCCGGTGAAAATCCGTATTAAATTTAGACTAGATATACATATGCTTTGCCGTAATGCGAATATTTTCTGCTCTATCGTGTTAACACACCTATTGTTTGTGAGCTTGCCAACGCCGAGGGCAACAGCCTATCAGTTTTAGTTAGTTGGCGGAAAGTATAAAGATATCCACCGAAAAGCTATATGACCATTATATTAATTATGTAATTTGTTTAGCTGACGAAACGGCGATAGTTTATCTCAAAGTTCTTCGAATTAACAAAATCAAAATTAAAAATAAACACGTAGCGGCGACGGATGGGTACATGGAAATAGTACAACAAATATTATAGGCAGATGTATATGTGTATCATTTTTTAATCGCAATGCGTCACAGTCGTATGGTAGGTGTGTACGTACGTACGTAGACGAGAAGTGAACAGACGTCGGAGACTCGATTAACGCGATACGCGTGGGACATTAAATTTGATTATTCTCACATTATGACCAGTAACAAGCGGTTATAAGCCTATACTTTTATCCTGAACGACGCACGCTTCCATTAGTTTACTCGTATAACGTACCCGCTGGGAAATACCTAGAAAACTTGTGGAACATTTCACAATATATTGATTACGAATATATGTATTATGTATGTATAAAAGGGTTGGTACGCACCTGGAAAACCTGGAAAAGTCAGGGAATTCCGAAAAAAAAGAGTGGAATTTGATCTTGTTAGGATAATTGGCGTATTGAGCGAGAACTGCATTTGACCAAAAATTTGTCATTTCAAATACCTATAATTACAGTGTAAGTATATAGATGATGATATAGACTGTATTGAAAAATGTATATCAAACGAACTGTCCTAGAAAATATGCAATTTTTTGATCGCGTATGAACATGAAAACAACTGGAAGATTGATATTTTAGGACTGGAATACCTGGAAAAGTCATAAAGTTAATGTTGTTAGAGTTGCTAGATAGACGAAGTATGAGGAGTGTTTTTACTTGAGGCGTAATACTACTTTGTGCACACAAAATTTAGGGTTATATTTTATAATTAATTTAAGAAAAAAGAAATAACATTTTTGAATTTCGTATTTTATACATATTAATACAACTATTGAACTATAAAAATATTCTTTTTTAGATGATTCAAAAACAAAATAGCGGCACAATGGCTGTTGAAAGAGAACACCTCTTTTTTTCACGGGCGACCACCTGCAGGTCGCAATTCTCAATCTAGAACAAAAAACGAAAATGATTTCGAAAGAAGAGGCCAAAATCTAGTGAAGTACGTTGGATTTTTGAGAAATATTGATTCTGACAAGAATGGCGTCAATTTGGAGGAAAATTTTTGTGTTTGACAAAAAATCGGGAACAGATCGGTCACAAAATCGTTAAATTTCAATCAATCGAAAAAATCCTACGTACTTCACTAGATTTTGGCCTCTTCTTTCAAAATGATTTTCGTTTTTTGTTCTTGATTGAAAATTGTGACCTGCAGGTGGTCGCCCGTGAAAAAAAGAGGTGTTCTCTTTCAACAGCCGTTGTGCCGCTATTTTGTTTTTGAATCATCTAAAAAAAAAATTTGTATAGTTCACTAGTTGTATTAATATGTATAAAAAACGGAATTCAAAAATGTTATTTCTTTTTTCTTAAATTAATTATAAAATATAACCCTAAATTTTGTGTGCACAAAGTAGTATTACCGCTTGAACCGGGAAATGATGCACGTATTTTGCTATTTTTTAACTATCCAAGTCATGAAATTAAGAATTTCGTCCCCTTTAACCTCATGAAAAGGCAGGGAATTTCAGATTTCAGAAGGCGTACCAACCCTGTGACTATAATAAAGTTTCAAGCCAGCCACAAAAGCGATGCTACTCGTACTTCACGCGGTTCGGCGATCCGGCCATCCGGAGGAGAGTCGAATTCAAAGATTGAGACTTTATTCCGATCTCATATAACAATATTAAGTTTATCTGATTCGAAATTTTGTTCATTCAACTGAATACACAATTAATTGAAAGCAAAAATACTGCAGGTTGAAACATCAACGTGAAAGAATAATTCAACATTGTACTTGCATAAACGGAAACAATATCTTGTCGAAGCGTCGAACTATCTCGTTAATCTGTAGTCATATATCCTCAATCAAGAGACTCGGTAGAGTCTCGCGCCAAGTCCATTAAAAAAAAAATGTTTTTTTTGTATGCACCGCGCGAGACTCGACGGATCTATACCGGGAAGAAATCTTGATAGTATACAGTCGATTGCGCATGCGCCAAATAATTTATTTTCATTGGTCGGTAAGGTCGTCCCGCGGCAGTATTATGACGTAGTCGATCTTACCGACCAATGAAAATAAATTATTTGGCGCATGCGCAATCGACTGTATACTATCAAGATTTCTTCCCGGTATATCCGAACGACAGCCAAACGGCGTGGTGGGGAGACAGTATTTTCCTATTTCTTACACCACGCATGTAGACACGGAATTGAAATATTTACCACAGGATGTAGCCAAGAAAAGCTGCGATTTAAGCCAAAGTTAGATGAAATCGGTGAACGAACAGCTGAGATATAATTATGAACGTTTTAAATATACCCATTTTCATCAAGAAATTTTGTTCATCACCTTCGCCTCCTTCAGTCAAAACACGTACTTCATAGTGATCAAAAGCTTTGGGTCTATAAACGAGTAAAGAGTGGCTTTTTTGATACTAAGTATAGGCGTCAGTGGCTAGATGGCGCTTTGGTTAGCGATAACGTTATCGGATTGAAGTTTAATAGCTACCCGGGTAGAAATTATTCCAGGGGACATTCACGGCCCATGCTAGATTGCCACGTCTGTTTTCCCGGGCCTTCCAGGGCAGTCTAGCAAGAGCCGTTCCCGCATGTAACGCTCCTGTACGCATGGCCCCCGTTCTGGGGGCCTTTCGAGGCCCTCGCGCGTTTCCCTGATAAGACCAGAAAAACCTGCCAAGGCCCACACACGGCTTTGGAACGTATTAATATTACTAATTTTTGTAGTAGTCCCTAATTTATATAAAAAAAAAAAGAAACAGAAATTGACATATTTAATCGTCAGTTGAGCCTACCTACGCATGATATCGATGAAATTGAATTATTCACCCACTGAAAAAACCGCCGCATTTTTCATCCCCGCCGGGATTTGAACCCACGTCCGCTCGGTTACTAGTCGCACGCCCTAACCACTACGCTAAACTATCACATGGCATATAACTCAATACTCCCCTACTTGTTCAGAGCCCATCAAAGTGTCAAGTTATTATTCGAAAAATCTCAATGTCATCAAAATTTGGTATTTGCAGGACTAAAATGGAGTCCTTGCATATGGTATTACGATTAATCACAAAATATTATATCATATTAGGGTGGTCCTTAAAAATAAAATTTTTTGATTCACCACCTAGAAAGTTTTCTTTTTGTGTAAAAACATGAGAGACATGTGTTTTTCGTGAAAAAAATGAAAAGAACACGTGCCGGCAGACGATCCAAGTTTTCGTTTTGATAGATCTGCAGTTTTTTGGAAATGTGTCACAAAATATGCAAATTTGACAACAAACTGAAGAAAAAAAAAATTGGAAATTTTGAAAAAAAATTTGTAAAAAATCAAAATTTGTAAAAAATCAAAATCTGTAAAAAATCAAAATTTGTAAAAAATGAAAATTTTGGAAAAAAATTATTAAAGATGAAAAATTTTTTTTTTCAGTTTTCTGTTGAATCTGCATATGTTGTCACACATTTCCAAAAAACTGCAGATTAATCGAAAAAAAACTTTGATCGTCTACCGGCACGTGTTCTTTTGATTTAAAAAAAAAAAACAGATGTACCTCATGTTTTTACACAAAAAGGAAACTTTTTATGGGGTGAATCAAAAAAAATTATTTTTAAGGATCACCCTAATATCATAATATGATATGCATATTATGCATCACGATTAAGGATAATTTTTGTCTGGACCGGACAGGGAAATCCCCGTTCAAGTGAAACTTGAATTCTCAATAAGTTTATCGTCTGGACAGCGCTTTACAGGGCCCTTCCGTGAAGGCCTGGAATCTAAAAATTTTCAGGTCAGACGTGAATGGGCCATGAAAGGGCATTTCCCGCTAGACAGATTCCCGACCGACGGGACTTGCCACTTAAGGGCCTTGCAATCATTCAGGGCAGTCTGGAATGATTTCTACCCGGGATGCTATATGAAGACATCTTCAGGAGACGAGGCCGTCATACCCATCCAGAAATCGGACTGAAATGTCGTACGATAAGACTAGATCTTTTGTAGCTCCGAAACTATGAGCTCCTCGAAGTTTTTGTAAAAGTGGTGAAGGAACTTCAGTCTTAGATTTTCGGGAGGAATACACCTACCTGAAATGGTGCGTCCAACCTGAATCACCCTACAAATTTTGACAGGAATAAGCTGATGTTCACGACGATGACAGACGCGACAAATTCATCGTGGAGATTGCCTAATCAATTTCGTAAGTTATCATAAATCGGCTTTCTGTTGATAGAAATTATTCTCCTCATTGCTTTTGGAGTAAAACTTTTACTAAAGTTTTCTAATTTTCATTCGCAATTGATTTTCGATCGTATGTTTAAAATCGACGGCCCGCTACCCGGGTAGAAATCATTCCAGACTGCCCTGAATGATTGCAAGGCCCTTAAGTGGCAAGTCCCGTCGGTCGGGAATCTGTCTAGCGGGAAATGCCCTTTCATGGCCCATTCACGTCTGACCTGAAAATTTTTAGATTCCAGGCCTTCACGGAAGGGCCCTGTAAAGCGCTGTCCAGACGATAAACTTATTGAGAATTCAAGTTTCACTTGAACGGGGATTTCCCTGTCCGGTCCAGACAAAAATTATCCTTAATCGTGATGCATAATATGCATATCATATTATGATATTAGGGTGATCCTTAAAAATAATTTTTTTTGATTCACCCCATAAAAAGTTTCCTTTTTGTGTAAAAACATGAGGTACATCTGTTTTTTTTTTTTAAATCAAAAGAACACGTGCCGGTAGACGATCAAAGTTTTTTTTCGATTAATCTGCAGTTTTTTGGAAATGTGTGACAACATATGCAGATTCAACAGAAAACTGAAAAAAAAAATTTTTCATCTTTAATAATTTTTTTCCAAAATTTTCATTTTTTACAAATTTTGATTTTTTACAGATTTTGATTTTTTACAAATTTTGATTTTTTACAAATTTTTTTTCAAAATTTCCAATTTTTTTTTTCTTCAGTTTGTTGTCAAATTTGCATATTTTGTGACACATTTCCAAAAAACTGCAGATCTATCAAAACGAAAACTTGGATCGTCTGCCGGCACGTGTTCTTTTCATTTTTTTCACGAAAAACACATGTCTCTCATGTTTTTACACAAAAAGAAAACTTTCTAGGTGGTGAATCAAAAAATTTTATTTTTAAGGACCACCCTAATATGATATAATATTTTGTGATTAATCGTAATACCATATGCAAGGACTCCATTTTAGTCCTGCAAATACCAAATTTTGATGACATTGAGATTTTTCGAATAATAACTTGACACTTTGATGGGCTCTGAACAAGTAGGGGAGTATTGAGTTATTTGCCATGTGATAGTTTAGCGTAGTGGTTAGGGCGTGCGACTAGTAACCGAGCGGACGTGGGTTCAAATCCCGGCGGGGATGAAAAATGCGGCGGTTTTTTCAGTGGGTGAATAATTCAATTTCATCGATATCATGCGTAGGTAGGCTCAACTGACGATTAAATATGTCAATTTCTATTTCTTTTTTTTTTTTATATAAATTAGGGACTACTACAAAAATTAGTAATATTAATACGTTCCAAAGCCGTGTGTGGGCCTTGGCAGGTTTTTCTGGTCTTATCAGGGAAACGCGCGAGGGCCTCGAAAGGCCCCCAGAACGGGGGCCATGCGTACAGGAGCGTTACATGCGGGAACGGCTCTTGCTAGACTGCCCTGGAAGGCCCGGGAAAACAGACGTGGCAATCTAGCATGGGCCGTGAATGTCCCCTGGAATAATTTCTACCCGGGATAAGCATCCGTTCTCGTCGTCCTGATCCTCGGAGTCGTAGTTTCAGTCACCAGGTCCTCGGCTTCGAAGTTCTCGTAGTCCAGGTCCTTCGCTTCGTAGTTTCAGTCGTCCAGGTCCTGGGCTTCGTACACTGAAAGAAATACTTCTCGCTTAGCAGCAATAAATATCTGGTTGGAAGATTCTTGCTATGATTGGAGTAAAATATTTCTGCTATGACTCTGCTATTAGTTGTATCTGCAATCGAATATCGTTATATTAGGAGTACAATTATTGCTAACATCGTATGCGCAATAGAGGAATATACTAAATCAATGAGACAATACACAAATGGCACACATAAGAAAATTAAGTTATTTCTAATTCAACAGTATACGAACATGGCATTGCAGGATGATAATTTGCTACTACAAGGATATACCATATAGGTAATAAGACTTGAAAACATATGTCTTCATCAAAAAATTGGTATTACTGCATTGCAAACCCGTATAAGACTTCCCTAAGAATATTGTACATTCAGTACAGTGAACAGTCTTATAGCTAACCCAGCTATACGTATAGCTAGCTCACTTAACTATATACGCTGTAACGTGGCAAACGTTGTGACCTCCTCCTAACCAACCAAACCAACGTAATTGAGTCCCGAGCCTAGAGTCAGGAGTACCGAATTCAAATTCTTACCGCCTTCGTCCTAGCGTGGCCATGTTAAGTACGGATCGCCGCACGCGGCTGACCGGCAACGGCCAGCGCTAAAAGGACGAACGGCGAAGATAGGAAGATAAGGTACCGAGACATGTCTAGCTCATTCCGGTTTTCAGCGCCAACGTGACCACGTGTGTGGCCCTGAGCCGTCGAATCGAGAGAGAGAGTTATTTTCCTAGAGTTTTCATTGAGTGGAGTTTGACCAGTGCTTGTTTATTTGTGACCCCCTGCTATTTCTATTGGACTGTGATTTGAAGTGTGGATCGGATTCCTATCGAATCCCGTAAGATACGACCCTCGCGTGCTTACGGACTACGAGCCGACCACGAGACCGAGGAAACGTGTGGTATCAGGTAGGATCTATCCGACATATTCCCTTCAGGTTCAGTTAACCCCCCCCCCCCCCCCCCCCCCCCCCCCCCTTAGAGCTAGAGTTCCGAGTTAGAGTCCCGCTAGAGTCCAGAGTTATAGTCCGGAATCCCCGAGAACAGTCTCCGCGCCCTGGTACCGAGTCCAGAGTGTGTCGAGGCAACAGTTGAGAACCGGCAGGTTTGAAGCTGTGTTGTTCTCCGTGGCTGTCGATTCTGCGCGCCTGCGAGCCGGCTAGCACCGCCGCTGCGCAGAATTCGCTATACGAGAGTCGACGCCATATTGCCCGGAGGTCTCTGACGTCACGCGTCGCAGAGAGTCTGCAGCGTGTCAGAGAGCTCTAGCGGCCGAGGACAGAGTTCCGCTTCCCTTCCCCTCCCCGCTGTTGAGAGATCCGCTGTCAGTCAGAGACTAGAAGCATCGGCTTCGAAATCGACTAGACAGCCGTACCTCCAGCTGGTTGAGCGAGGAAGGAAAGAGAGAGAGAGAGTCAACGAGCTAAGATACGGTCAACATACCTTTTTTCTTTCGGCTTTGATAAAGATTGTTATATTTAATTAAGAGTAGAGTCATTTTGAGAATTTATATTATTTAGAGTCAATTAATTTATGGTATTTTCATAATTTAGTTTCACTTCACTTAGATATTTACAGGGTTGATACGCACCTGGAAAACCTGGAAAACCTGGAAAAGTCAGGGAATTTCATATGGCAGGGAAAAGTCAGGGAAAAGTCAGGGAATTGCGAAAAAATGACTGGAATTTTATCTTGTTAGCATAATTGGCGTATTGATCGAGAACTGCATTTTACCAAAAATTTGTTATTCCAAATATCTATAATTACAGTCATTACCGATATCATCCTTTTTTCCATCTCCTGCTGCCGACTGTTATAAGTATATACCTAGATGATGATACAGAATGTATTCAAAAATGTATATCAAACGAGCTGTTCTAAAAAATAAGCAATTTTTTGATCACTTATGAACATTAAACAACCGGAAGATTGATATTTTAGGACTAGAATACCTGGAAAAGTCAGGGAATTTCAGATTTCGGAAAGCGTACCAACCCTGATTTAAAACACAAAGTAGCGGTGATATTAGGCAAGCCGAAGCCAGATAACAGGCTGTACAAAATATTGTTATCTTTTTCTTTTTTTCTTTTATTCAATAAATAATCCTTTTAAAAATATCTCGTAGTGTTTCAAGTGTTTTTATTTCTCGCCCCCACGAATATCCCTCTACCGATAGGCTAGCTGGAGCGAGAGAGAGAGAGAGAGAGGACTTCTCCCCCGAAGTCTGGCGCCCAACATTCATCGTTGCTAGTCGGAGGAGGTAAAGCGTTGGTGCCTGTTTTTGATAACTGAACGTAGTTCCTGCGGGTAACACCCGAGCCCGCAGGAATCGCTGTTACAACGCGTAGCGTAAAATACGATCTCAACGCGTTTGTATTGTTGAGACAGTTATACGCATAGCTGGACGAGCCGTACACGGAGAAAAAAGAGTGGTTCATATAACAAACTAAATGATAGTTACATGCATGTCACTTACAGCAGCCATATGGATTGTTCTATGAGGACTACGCATTGCTCTTATAGCAATACCGTATAGTTGCCAATGCTTCGTTACTGTAGCGATGCGGTAAAGTTCGTGGAAAGATATCGTCCAGTTATTGGAGAGAACATTTTGTACCGTTCCGGTAACTATCCCGGTATAGTTGTGGGAGCTATACGCAAGGCGACGGGAGCCACACGCGTGCGCCTCAGAAATGACAGACAGACCATAACATCGAAATTGCAGGTTATGTTCAACTATTCTCAAGATTTCAAATATTGAACATTTATATACACGTATTTATAAAAACGTATACGTATGTATACAAATTTATATGCATGGAGACATTATGTGAAATAATAAACACATATTATATTGCATATTTATTGATAATAATCCGTGTCTAAATCGTGCATCTCGTGAGGGCGTATTGAACATAGCATAGCTGCTATAACAAATCCGTCGTTCAGCTCCCACAGCTATACCGCATCGTTCGTGCAAGCGGACTACGTCAGGCTCTAATGTTCCGCTCTTGTAGCTAAACAACAGTACTGTTGCGACCAAAGACCCGATTATAGTTTCAAGAACCAGAAATTCGGCTGTCACAACCACTCTTTTTTCTCCGTGTACGAATACTTCATCTTATACACGCACCAACTTGACTCGCTTATTGGAAAAATACGTAGTGTCTTGTATTCTAGTGTAGTGTGCGGAGGTGAGTTTTCATTCGTTGACATGACGCGTGTTTTCTTGATTTTTAATGACTATAGTTTTTGAAACTTGAAACTCAATATGTTCTCCGAGAGTCTGTATGTAAACCCCAAAAAGCACCCCTGGTGCAAAAACCTTTCGCCAAGTACATTAATGTGGTGACTACCCCCAAAAAAATCCATCAACAAAAATTCCTCAACAAAATTGGTACTATAAAAATGTCTACTTACAAAAGGATTGAAATCAGATACAATTGCCAAGTACATGTCTTCTGTATAACAAAAGTTTACAACAGAAGAACAGAAAACTGAATAGTCTTGTATCGTTCACTCGCTACGCTCGCTCACTCGATCAGCTCTTTATAATTACAGGGGAAAAAATCAGAAAAAAAAAATTTAGTACGTGGTACTTGCGGGCCATTTATGATTAAGTAAAAGAGTATTCATTTAGGTCTATGTATCATTTGTTTGATACATATTGCTATAATGGCCCGCCAAGTACCACTTCCTAAATTTTTTTTTTCTGATTTTTTCCCCTGTAATTATAAAGAGCTGATCGAGTGAGCGAGCGTAGCGAGTGAACGATACAAGACTATTTAGTTTTCTGTTCTTCTGTTGTAAACTTTTGTTATACAGAAGACATGTACTTGGCAATTGTATCTGATTTCAATCCTTTTGTAAGTAGACATTTTTATAGTACCAATTTTGTTGAGGAATTTTTGTTGATGGATTTTTTTGGGGGTAGTCACCACATTAATGTACTTGGCGAAAGGTTTTTGCACCAGGGGTGCTTTTTGGGGTTGATATCACCACTTTTTGTACAATTTTGCTTGACTACCTAATAATTGTGCTCGCTCGCTACGCTCGCTTGATTGGGTTTTTCTATATTCTCGCTCGCGAGGCTTGCTCAGTTGGCAGCATTCTGCCAATTGTTCCTATGAACATCCCAATGCATGTACGGTGATGCATTTTGTATCATCCGAATCCCTCAAAAAGCAGCTATGTTAAATGTGGTAGTATAATTTCAAATCAAATGAATGAAAATAATGTAATAATATACACGTTTCTGTGAGCCTTGAATTTCTGTGGACAGACGTAACATATGTTCTTTCATTAAGTTCTACGAATTGTTTCGTTAGAATCTGGTATAATTCTATATGCCTGAAACGTGTAGCCCTGCGCGCAGCCCTCCTCCTGTCTCATCTGGACCTGGGACCGGCAATGGCGGAGTTACTTGCACACAGGGTTATAGTTGCTGCTCATGATTAAATATATATAAATATGAGATATGTGTATTGCAATTCGTAGGTAGTTTTTTTTTTTTGAATGTAGCTAGTCCTCTGTGAAAAGAATACGTACGCGTCCCATACTCATAACGTCAACTTCAAATTCAGGTCTGAACAGATGGTATCAAAATATCTAGAATTGAGCCTATTCATGCAAGACTAGCTTAGAGCATAAGATGGAAGTTTATGAAGTCAAACACTCGCATTCTGCTCTCTTCATCTGACTCTTGCCGTTTCTCGTATCAAATCGCACCATCCAGATACTTTGCGACCCTAGCGTCTTCTCTCATCATCCTCTGGTCTTATACGGCGACCCGCTACAAAATTGAACGATCCATAAAAAAGGTTTTTTTTCCAATAATTACATCCATAAATGATTATACGCTGAGCCTACAATGAATAAATAAATATAAATGAGAATCTCTATCATCTGACAAAGAGGGGTCGATCGATCATTTCTTTAATAGCGAATGAGTATTTTCATTCCCACCATTTGTCGTGATAGCACTAATCTGAATTTGATTGAGCTTCTGAGCAGAGAATCTCAACTGATTGTAAAACATGGGTTAAAAAATTATCTCCACCGAAGGTCAAGGCATTACGTTGACGTCGAGTGTAGAATAAAGCCTATCGGAGTCCAACACACAACGTCGACTTACAGTCTCATTTGGACTAGAGGATACCAGGATAGAATATAGAACTCGTCGAAATCCAACCCATAACGTTGGCTCACAATTTGGGTCCGAGCAGACGAGCCTCTAGAGACGAGCCTAACATAAAGCTTGAAGTAGAATTCGTTGCAATCCAACGTTTCAACTCTGCTCTGTTGGTCTGGCTCATTGCCGTTCCTTATATCAAATCAAGCTATCCTGATATTTTTCAACTTTAACATTTTTTCTTGATTTTCTACTGTCAGACTTCCTCAGGCGGTGACTTGCTAGATAATTGAATCCCCAAAAAACCGTTTCCTCCGATAATTGCATTCATGAATGGAGATAAGCCAAATCTACAATGTATAAGTGAATAAAATTTAGAGGTAATAGTCAGTTAATATTCATCTAACATTCTTGTGTCATACAAGGTAAACCTAATCGTAAAATTATTCGTTCACAATTGTTATTCTATTTATCACCACGAATCTTACACGTCAGTCGATTCGCATAACCTCAAAAGCTCAAGATCGTAAGATTTAAGATAATTAACCTATCGAAACATTTCTGTTGGTGGGTATCACTTAAATGTACTTGGCGTAAGGTTTTCGCACCTGAGGGGCTTTTGGTGGGTATTCACTAGTTTATGTGTGTTCAAATTTTGTATTAAGCATTGCTCGTACTCTCTCTTATTTCCTTTATTTGTATTCAAAAACATGAATAATGACAACACGCGTCTGCTAGTATTGCAGACGGTTTCTGTCTTAGAGCATATATTTCTAAGGTTTCTGTCTGCGATACCAGCGCCATCTACCTCGTGACTCTCGTACTCACGCCACTCTATACAACTTTGGTAGGTTTCCCGTCTAGTGATTTTATATGGGAATGGTTTGAATGTCAATCTTGGTCTGACGACGACGAAAACGAAAAATTTTACGAGGAAACGGGGTATCAGAATTTGTAGTTAATCATATCTCAGCATCCCGGACACCGATTTAATCGATCTAGGACTGAAATGAAAGCTGTTCATGCCCACATCCTGGATTAAGTTAGTTTCAATTCGTGTATGTTGTGAGGTGAAAGAAAACGAAGATACTAGTTCGCGGTATAGGTTAGGGTAGTTGCCTCTCGGGTATATAGACTCGTTGAGTCTCGCGCTTGGAAAAAATTTTTTTTTAATGTACTTGGCGCGAGACTCTACCGAGTCTCTTGATTCGATTCCACCTAGGTCTTTCAAAATTTATTCGGCGATGATTCAGGGAACGTGAAGGTCAAAATTCATCCTTTAAAGCAAGGGCCACCCTAGTGTATATCTGTATAAAGTAAGGCTACCAGATTTGAACTAGGGAAATGCGGGACACCACTATTACCTACCCCCCCCCCCCCCCCCCCCTGCCCCGAAATAATGTATGCATTCAATCATTCAGTTGTTCAATTTTTTTATTAATATTTTTTTAATAATACTTGAGATGAGTGTAGGGAATTTTGTATTTTATGATTATGACATTTCACATAAGAATTGAACTTTTAATATATTTTTTTATATTTTATAATCTTAGTATCGCAGACTAGCATTCTTTAGTCTCAGACTCGTAATGCTATTTTTTTTATATTTCATAATCTTAGTATCGTCAAGCAGATATCTCGACTATCGGGGTAGCAGGCGCGAAGACGCGTTGTTTCGGGTCGTATCGATGCCTAACGAATACTTGGGAAAAAAAAAATTGAAACGAACTCGCACATAATTCGGGACATGCGGGACAATTTTTATAAATGCGGTACGAATTCGGGGTAAAAAAAAATCCAGGACACTTGGCTGAAATCCGGGACTGTCCCGCCTAATCCGGGACGTCTGGTAGCCTTAGTTAGAAGGAAGCCGAACGATGGCTGGCCGCGTCATAGTTCGACCAACACACGCTCACGTTGCGTACGTGAGCTTCTACTCACTGCTAGTGACTGCCAACTCGATTGGCCCGGCGCCTATAGTTGTATCCTTGAGCCTCGGTGACAATTGAGTTGGCAGTCACTGGCAGCGAGTAGCAGCTCACGTACGCAGCGTGAGCGTGTATTGGTCAAACTATGACGCGGCCATCGTTCGGCTTCTTTTTAACAGCACGGTATATACATCTCTTTGGTTTTATATTTTGCTAAAATGAGACACGCCTCGTGGACATAATATGACGTCAGTTGTGTAATTAATATAAATTGTTCTGTGCACTGCACACCGTCATACAATATTCTGGAGCAATAATTAATTGTTTTCGGTGCCAGATCTACGCAGGGAATGGAACAGTTGAATACAGCAAAATAATCTCGCAGATATTATTCAACAGTGTCGAAGAAAAAGCGTCCTGTTCTTTTTAATAGTATAGGGTAGACCGGGGTCAGTTGTAACGCGGGTCAGTTGTAACACTGCAAATATATCTCGTCCTATGGTCAGTACGGTCATATGCTGCTAATATCTGAAGCGTGTGGCAGGTCTGAACTAGCTCAGTACTACGCTAGCGCATATGACATATTAGCAGGGCTGGGTAACATTTGAAATGGTTCCATTTAAAATATGCATTTGAAATGTAAAATGGCATTTTGCATTTTCATTTTAAATGGTATTTCCAAAAGCATTTTTATTTTATATTTAAAATGGTAAACTCAACCCATTTAGCCATTCACAAAATGCTAAATGGTAAATGGCGTAAACCAGTGTTCCAACAGGTTAAGTTTTGGAAATTTATTTGGTATGAACTAAGAATGCAATATTATTAAATTTCTGACATGTTTTTACTAGGGCTGGCAATAATCGATTTTCGAAAGGCCGAGAATTTAATCGATTTTCGAAAGGCCGAGAATTTAATCGATTTTCGAATAGTTGTTGAAAAGTCGAAAACCGAAATCGGTTTTACCGAAAAATCGAATATTTCGGTTTTCGGATTTTCGGATTTTCGAGTTTTCGAGTTTTCGGTTTTTCGAAATTTCGGTTTTCAGAATTTCGGTTTTCGGTAGTGATTACTCGATTTCTGATGTTTTTTAATTGTGCCTATCCGTTCGGAGATTCGCTTAGTCAGGAAGGTAAATGACTAAATTCACCCAGTCTCCAGACCTTACCACCGACGATTTGACCCGTGAATTTTTATGTTGGTATCCCAACCCTAAAACATTTCGGACTTACGCTTTTGAGTTACGACTTCTCATCAATAAAAAACTATTGGGACCATTTCGTAAGTTCTGAAAAATCACAAGAATTCATAACAGGTATCGATCAAGTCGAGTCGCAAAGTCTCAGTTTTTATGTTTTCAACATTTCAGTGTGTTCATTCACGTCACACATAAAAATGACTAACGAGAACCGAAATTTCGAGAACCGTAGTTGCGAGAAATCGAAAGATCGAAAATTCGAAAATCCGAAAATCGAACTATTCGACTTTTCGGTAAAACCGATTTTGACTCGGCGGTTTTCGACTTTCAAACCGAAAATCGAAAATCGATTTCAATCGACTTGTCGGTTTTCGAAAAAAGTCGACTTTAATTGCCAGCCCTAGTTTTTACGTACATCTCGATGAGTACGTGTAAAAATTGTCAGCTATAATACCCCAAGACCTTCAAAATTATCGGATATTTCCCGAATGTTTTGTTGCACAGCAACGAGAGGTATTAGTTTTGCAAATTGAAATCCCTCGCGCTGTGCGCTCGCGATTTTAATTTGCAAAACTGATCCTGATCGGTCAGTATCAGATTGCAACAGGCCACGTGACCGAGAATACTGTACTCTGATTGGCCAAGATAGTAATGGAGGAAATAATCATAAAATAATATTCAAAGTTTCACAAGTTATTCTTCTTCGCGTCGGCTGATGTTTCCCGTGCACATTGATCAATGGTTTACACAATTCGGCAAATATGGTTAGTTTGAGTAAAAAAAAATAAATATCCTCATCAATTACATGGTATTGGCTATACTATAGCCGCTATAGGGTGACGGAGGTTTTTTATTTATTTTTTTTTTAACAGGTACCCAGAAAAAAATTCCTGAACTTTTTTTTTTCAATTCTCGGATTTTGATACATGTTGCACACTAAAACGTATTAACAAAACCGTCCGTTTAATTTAAGGGGGGGGGGGGGGGGATACCGGATGTGTTACCGACACCGCCTATATCTCCGAAACGGGGCTATCAATCGACTTGTCCTTGCGGCAGTCGATGTTTGACGAGTAATGGGTTCGAACTGGTACGTTTGATCGGATGAAATCGGATTTTTTTTTTTTTTTTTTTATCGAAAAGCGTGGTCGTGCCATTTACTTCGACTTATATCAAAGCCTACGGATCGAAAATGCAAAATCGGCTTCCTGAGCCCGATTCTGTATGGCATTCCGAACACAACCATCCAAAAACATCTTTGATTTCGACAACGATGAAGAAACCACATCTAATCTACGTTTTTGTGGTAATTTTCGCGATTGTCAAGGGCCGTGAGCGAAAATGGCCGCTCACGGCTGTTGATATGATGTGGTGGTTCGCAGAACGCCCGTGAGATGTCGCCCCACGCCCATTTAAGCTTCTCCTTTTACCACCGCTGTTACGTTGGTACACCTGGTACCACGTGACTCGACCCGCAGTCAGAGGTGATTTGAAGACTAACAATACGTATATTTACAATATAATACTTTTCAACGATTTCTCCAACATCTCGGTAAGTGAAAATATATAATCAATCCGAAATTGAGCATTTTGTTCATTTATTTCCGTTATTCCATCATTTTCCATGGTAATGTAATTAGAAACTCGCAACACTGGTCTACGGCAACTGATGAAAAATGCCTGGTATCTGGAAATGAAAATTTCATGTACACCCTGATTGGTTATGCTGTATTTCAGATTTTTCAAGTGTTCAGCAAACTTGCAAACAAATGACAAGTATTTGTATAAAAGAAAAAAAAAAAAACAATTTTATTGGCGAATCGGGTATGGGTAATTCATGGTTGAAAAGGAGAGCAGACTTTTGTAACAGATTTTTTTTGACACTTATTTCAAACGAATCTATAGATACTAATATTCTACTAACCATCGTCGTATAATATGTATAAACCATATATTTTATGTATTTTTATATAATTGTATATAATGGATAGCTGTATAATGCGAGGAACGTATAATATAAAATTATATATGATATGCAGTACAACTACTCACATGATATTTTATATATATATATATGTATTGAAAAACCATGGAAAATGATGGAATAACGGAAATAAATGAACAAAATGCTCAATTTCGGATTGATCATATATTTTCACTTACCGAGATGTTGGAGAAATCGTTGAAAAGTATTATATTGTAAATATACGTATTGTTAGTCTTCAAATCACCTCTGACTGCGGGTCGAGTCACGTGGTACCAGGTGTACCAACGTAACAGCGGTGGTAAAAGGAGAAGCTTAAATGGGCGGGCGGCGACATCTCACGGGCGTTCTGCGAACCACCACATCATATCAACAGCCGTGAGCGGCCATTGTCGCTCACGGCCCTTGACAATCGCGAAAATTACCACAAAAACGTAGATTAGATGTGGTTTCTTCATCGTTGTCGAAACCAAAGATGTTTTTGGATGGTTGTGTTCGGAATGCCATACAGAATCGGGCTCAGGAAGCCGATTTTGCATTTTCGATCCGTAGGCTTTGATATAAGTCGAAATAAATGGCACGCCCACGCTTTTCGAGAAAAAAAAAAAAAAATCCGATTTCATCCGATCAAACGTACCAGTTCGAACCCATTACTCGTCAAACATCGACTGCCGCGAGGACAAGTCGATTGATAGCCCCGTTTCGGAGATATAGGCGGTGTCGGTAACACATCCGGTATCCCTCCCCCTTAACGCGTTTTATTAATCAGGCCGGCCGGTTCAGTTGTCTACCTGCGCGTCAAATTCTTCCTTCGTTACAAACGCTATAACTCAAAAAATACTCCGAATATCTACATGGGACCTTTTGCATAGTATTTTGGATACTTCAAAGTATTTTTTGGAGAAAGACTAATTTTTTTTGTTTTCTGAAAATTTTACAGTAGGATATCCCTTGGCAAACGCATTATTGAAATCTTACAAGTTGAGAGTCGTAACTAAGATTTCGTTGTTGGAAAATATAATGATTTTAAAGAAACTATTTTGTATTTAATTATCCATTTCAAATACCTATTTTACATTTTACTTTTCAAATGTACTCTGCAAAAACATTTCCATTTTGCATTTTAAATACAATTTTTAAACCATTTTCCATTTACCATTTCAAATGGATTCGAGATACCATTTTACCCAGCCCTGCGCATACCTATGACTGCAGCACTGTTGTGCGATCGGGGTGATTCGTAAGTTTGAGCCGAAGTTTTGTAACAGGGTCTTGCCCAAATCTTTCTTCCGTTGTCAGTCCCAAAGTAGGTATATGAATGTAAGGTAGGTTTTGGTAATCGGGTATCACTGAATTACCTTTAAAAAAGAGAACTGCAGGTGGCCAGACTGGTCTATTTTTTTGAGTATTGTTCATTGCGTGATATAATATGTCATCATGTGATTTAGGCATTGAGGCAGATTATATTATATACAAAATAATTGCTTACATTGCTTATGAATACATATTATCAACCACAAGTAGGCATATAGGTACATTTGAACCTTTTCGGATCTCTTATCAAATACCATTCAAGTTTTATCCTAATTTTTTTAACAGCCTGATTAATGAAAACAAGACACTTGATGTTGTTAATCTCTCGTTACCACTGCGTTACTGTGGCTCAAAAGTTTCATGTTTTATACTGATACCCATCGTCCATCCAGTAGATATATATATATATATCCAGTATTTTTTAATTTCCATACTTATATATCTCTTGCGTCGTATAACTACATAATGAAATTTTCTCTACTATGGTGAGGAAATTGCGTGAAACGGTTCCGCACGTTATGATTAGAATACTATAAGACTATCGAATACGGATGGTTATCGATGACCGCATAACTTCCAAGACTTTTTAATCAATACTTGATCTGTTATATGTAGTAGGTATATATCTGTAATCTCAATATATTGGCGATATCCGCGACATCGAATTCGGACACACCTTGTATACGTATTTGTATTGTGCCTCGCTTACTGCTGTAGTTTTGACAGTATAATACTGTATACAGGTATACCTACCAGCTTTTAAGACGACAGAAATACCCCAGGGCTTGACTCACATTCATAAGACGTAAATACATACGTAACACTCGGGGGCTCGTCTCTCTTTACTAGAGATTCGATGAAAGATTCCTTCTACTATTTTTACGCCACCTTAATTTTCTTTTTCAATTTTCTTTTTTTCGAGATCACGGGACTGGGTCTTTATGTATTATTACTCAGAGATAATTCGTAATAACTAATAATAATAAAATATAATTATATCTATAAAAACGAATTTGCATGTTGTCTAAGAATAATCATTATATTTTTGGCTTACAATTAAATTCAAGTTTTTTTTGTTTGTGTTATTTCAATTTTGCTGGCAAAAATTAATGCGGATTGTATAACAATGTATTGATTTCACAACGATTTCATTTCTGATCAATTAGCCTCTTTCTTTAAAAAAAAAATCGAAAAGACGATCAGTAGGTGGGTAAGACGAATCGGGGAAAGCATGGAATTTTAAATTTGAAAAACACATAATGCGAATTACTCCTGAGTTTCTGACAAGGTCTGTATGTAGGGGAACGTGGGGCAGAAGGGGCAGCGGGGCAGAACGGGCACCAAAACAAAAAAAAATAATGTGGTCGGAAATGATTTTTTATGAAATATGGCGACGTATTTTGGATCAATAATGAAAAAAAAAAAATGAAAAAAAAAATTATTTTTTTTTCCGTTTTATTTTACTTTAAAAAAAAAAAAAATTCAATTTTTTTTTTTTTTCATTATTGATCCAAAATACGTCGCCATATTTTATAAAAAATCATTTCCGACCACTTTATTTTTTTTTGTTTTGGTGCCCGTTCTGCCCCGCTGCCCGTTCTGCCCCGCGTTCCCCTATACAGATAGTTGTTACATTATTCGAATGTTTTCGAATTCGATTTCCTCGGCGACTTACGTGAAAACAATCTGTGTTGGCCTTTTTTGCATTTTTGACGCCTGGGCTCGGATAATGATCGAGATGTGACACATTTCGACCGAACGGAGGTGAGCGACTAGATGGGCCTTAATGTTTTTCAATTCAGTATATTATAATCGTCATAATAATGAGTCATTAAGAAAGTATGTTAATCTTTTCAGTAACGAATAGTATTACATTCTTATCAACTTTTTTGTAATACGATTCTAAACATTTGAATCACGAAACATCTCATTTCTTCAACGAATGTTCTGTTACGTTAACGTTATGAACTTCAACCTCATCCTACACGGAAAGATTGAAACCCGACTGGTTCGTGTTTTGCACACGACTCAGTCGTGTGCAAGGAAAAAATGGAAGAAAAATTCGTTTACACCAGACTGAGTCGTGTGCGCACACGACTCAGTCGGGTTCCACACAATAATCAATCGGGTGCTGCACCAGAATCCGTGCACAGTAACCAGTCTGGTGCCGCACACGACTCAGTCTGGTCTGAGACGAGCAATTACTGCGCATAACCTAACCTAACCTTAACATTATTCACTTATGTTGTCTATGTGATGTGACAGTGCAGCAACTTTTAATAAGTTTGAAATTATTTGTATATATATGTCGAAAAAAAAATTTGCAATATTACTTTGCAGCGTATTTTTTGATATTTATCGTAATAAATTTATTTGATTTTATTATGAAACTGGAAATATGAAGATTTTCTTGCCTACACCGAGAAAAAGAAATTTTTGAGTAAAAAAGATTATGGTTAACTTGACTAAATGACATGCTTGCGGGTGAGCAATCACATATGTGGTTGATTCAAAAAAAATATTTGGTTGAAAAAAATAGTAAAACCAACCTAATATGTGATTGAATTAACCACTTCATGTAGTCAGGCAGACAACACGCTTATTTCTGGCAATACTTTACATTTTCATATCAACAAAATATTTGGTCAAAATGACCAAATTATTGATCAAACCCATCAACAATTGTTTTGTTCCAATCGATTGCAGTAATTGAATCAAAGTAAATTAAGTTTGATGTGATCTATAGTTTAGTCGGATGAACTACATATTTTGTTATATCAACATTTTCCCTAATCAAGTGAATTCTACATTTGTTCACATCAAGTAAATATTGTGTTGCGTTGAACATACGTGTGGTTAACTGCATTAAAAAAAATATTCCACTCAACGCTAATTTGGGTCATTACTACAATATTTGCATTCACTGTATATAGTACGTTTATTCAGTCTAAAAAAATATCGTTTCGGTGGGACTATACTTTGATCGAGCCAAATGCATATCTTACTTGTTGGGAATACTAGGTTTGTTCAGTGAAGCTTGAGTTATTTCATGGGTTGGAAGTGACTATTGGGTTACATGAAATAATATAACTGAAATTGAATAAATTATTCTTTTTATTTAAATAAAAAACACTGTTATATATACCATATATCATAATATCTGCACTCACATCATATATATTGCACGAATTGGTGAAAAATTACAAAACTAGTACAGTAATGACAAAGTCGATACCTCCGCGGAATAACCGGCTATCTCAGAAGTTGCTTGAAAAAGCAGCTATCTCAGAAGTTGCTTGAAGAAGCGGCTATCCCAGATTTTGCTCGAAAAAGCGGCTATCTTCAAATCATGCTAGCGAAATTTTGCTTCAAAAACGTAAAATTATGATTCAAAAGCTGAAAACACAGGTTGGACCAGACATTATAATGTCTGGGCTTTTGCTCCAACCTGTTTTTTCAGCTTTTGAATCATAATTTTACGTTTTTGAAGCAAAATTTCGCTAGCATGATTTGAAGATAGCCGCTTTTTCGAGCAAAATCTGAGATAGCCGCTCTTCAAGCAATTTCTGAGATAGCTGCTTTTTCAAGCAACTTCTGAGATAGCCGGTTATTCCGCGGAGGTATCGAAGTAATGAATCTTGCATATAATACAAGTCTTACTTAATGTAACAATTACAATAAAATAACCTTACGCCTAACCTTTGAATTATGAGACTATACATTGGGCATTCCATTCCAAATTGACCTGGGTCTGACTCTTGACCTCTTGGATTTGGCCCGCGATTTTTCATATGATTCTTCTCACTTTAAAAGGCACACAGGTTTTTTTTTGGTTTTTTTTTCGCCACGAGAGGAACATTCTACAATTTTTGAAAATGGTCATATTGATCGACACAATTTAAAAATCTAAGAAAATTCTGAAAAATTGTCTATCAGATATCAACTTTCTTGAGCTTAGAGCCGAAGTAGGGAGGTTTTTCCTTCTCATTGTTATCAAGTTTTTTCCAAGATTTTTTTGGATTTTTAAATTGTGTCGATCAATTTGACCATTTTCATGAATTGTAGAATGTTTGTCCCGTGGCGAAAAAAAACCAAAATAAAACTAAGTGCCTTTGAAAGTGAGAAGAATCATATAAAAAATCGCGGGCCGAATCCAAAAGGTCAAGGGTCAGACCCAGGTCGATTTGGCATGGAATGCCCCACATATAGTAATGACTGCAGACAATATACATAATAATAATCAGGAGTGATTAGAGTTTTTTTTATATATATATATATATATATATATATATATTACGTATAGGATAGTATAACTAATATCACACGACAACTATATCAATTGTACCGAAAGTACGTAAGATATAAAAATGATGAGGAGTCCGTTCGGCTCAATGACTCATGTACGTAGGGTTAGGTTGCAAAAAAAAAAATACTAAAAAGATGGTTATTAGTTATAACGTAAGAAAAATAGCTATAAACATATATGTGCGTGTTTGTACAATATATATATATATATATATATATATATATATACACACAGTATATATACATATAATATATATACTGAGCGTGCCACGCCCCCGCGCGCACTTTTCAAGAAATACATAAAATACATAAAATATTATACTTCTACACGTACGTATATTATGTGGGATAGTATATATGAATAATTTTAAAATAAACCCTTCATCTTCTGAGGTGATAATGGAACTTTGGCTAATAATACTTCTACAGAAAATTCAAAGTCGACAAAACAGTGCAGTAAAATACACTTATAAGACGGATATTTTAAGTTATATCTTATAAGTTATAAGATTCAAGAGTTAGTCAGTCACGTGGCATGTATAACGATTCATCACGCATCAAGAAGATAACTTCGAGTTATCAAGAAGATGAGGAGTCAGTTATGTTACATGATCACATGTACTACTACTAGATTACATCACAAAAAAATAGTGAATAGTTAGAAAAAGGTAAAAACAATAAGTATTACATAAATATAATATACTTTTGCAGAGTACATTGCATACGAAAGTATGTACAGGGTGTCCCAAATTAAAAGACGCATTACGTTTACAGCCGACCCAATGGTCCAATCGAAAAATGTTTCCTACAAAACGTAATGTGTCTTTTAATTTGGGACACCCTGTATATCTTAAAATGGACCCCAAGCCCTTTGAGGTATTGATTGAACCATTGCTGATAATCTGTTTCACACAAAATTTCAGAATGAACGAAGGAGTGTTAGTACAGTTGCAAGTCGTATGGTAGAAGTTCGAATATACAGGACTCAATCAGTCACAAGGCACGTAGAGTTTTCCGTCTCTCATGACATGAATGTCATACGCAACATGTGTTTTCAAATTTTTATGCAATATATAGCTCCATCCATTCGTTAATTCAATTTCGTAGGCGTGTACGTGTTTCACAAATCCTAAGTTGTTTATACATGTGAGTATGAAATGCACTTCCTGCCCTTCGTCCAGTAGTAGGTACTGGATTGTTCCAAATTCTAAGTCATCATTCTTCACACCTAATACTAATACATTGCCCGGTTTGTAAGTGATGCCATTTATAGTTACCCACGGTACATATAGGTATTTATCGCTTACATTAAAATCGAATGGCAGAATATCTTTGAATAAATTATATTCGTTTGCATTGCATATTTCATTTTCTAAACCACCACCCATAGACATGCGCTTGTTAAAGCCGTTCTTCGCCATGAATCTGTAATTTAATTTCAATTGATTTTTCAGAGCGAGCGTAAGGGATACGTTTTTTCGTGACCTTGTCACTTTAGCATTCTGTTTAAATTCCTGGTGCCTGCCCTCAAATCGAATAGTTGACATGTCAGGCAAAGGTCCACATTTTTCCATAGTACTTGGATGATGTACCATAAAATGGTGTTTGGGTTTAAGGGGTTCCTTGAACAATCGCAGATACAAAGAATGATGCTCAGAAACCAGAGTACGTAGTGCATTAGGAGTTTCTTTATTTATTGATCGTGCCATGACCAAAGAAATAATCTGTCTGAGGACAACGTATAACTTCCACACTTCGTTGTCAGTAGGAACAAGATCACCAATAATAAGACCGAAGTAGTATACGAAGCATAACATTTCAGATGCAGAAAAAATGATAACCCCTTTTTTTAAAGCGTCAGATGTGATTGCTGGTGGAGTATTTGTATGAAATGCTCGACCATATTTGAAATATCTGATTCTCTCATTCAGAGTATCAAGCGAGAGTATATGATCAACGTTTATCAAAACATTACAAATTTTTGCCATATCGTATCGACATACTCCATCCTGGTAATCATGCCCAATATCACACGTAGGACTATCTACAAGATGATAACCCGGAATTTCATGAAAAACGCATTTTTCTTTGATTCCATACTCGCACTCCGACGAATTTTTCTCATAACTCTCTTTTGTCCGTAACATATCAACATCCTCAGATACCTGGCTGTGAAGAATATTCTTAGTGACTCGACAAAACCTACATGCATAATCTGCATTGAAACATTCAATAAAACCTAAAATCGAATTAAGCCCAAGATTATCCCCCAATATTCTGGTTAAAACGAAGTAGATCTGCGTTTTTTCATTACCCACTTCAACAGTTATGCCTTTTTTTTCAAGGCAAATTAATTCATATATTATTTTTCTGAATATATTGCGATTACCAAATATTTTGTGATCGAGTGTGTTGTGTAATTGGGCAAGAAAGATGTTTTCGAGCATTGAACTATATTGAGGTGGAAGAGCACCAACGGTGAAGTATACAGCGCCAAGCTTGTTAATGCTTTTATGCGTCCCCAGGGGATTGTTAACTTCAAAGTCGTCAAAGTATATTGTTAAAGGTAGCACCACCTTATTATCACTATGAAATTTTTCTTCAATTCTGATCCACAATTCTGTTTTGACAAATGATAACGTTTCATCCGCTTTCAATTGGTCGATATGTGCAAATATATCGTTAAAAACATTTGGCAGTTCCAAAAATTTTTTCAAAACTTCGCCCATTGGTATGAATTGTGCATCCAAATCGACTACTTCCATATTAGTACGACCCTTTTCTGTGTGTGTATCAGCTGAAGTACCAACGACAAAGCGAATTGGCTTGATCAAAGTATCAGAATTGTGAAAGAACTTGAATCTCCGGTGCTCAGTTTGTAAATTTTCGAAAGCTCTGATCAGAATATCAAACATTTCATTAATGTCTCTAGCATTGCTTGTCTTAGAATTATATTTCTCTTTCATGATTCTGATACAACCCAAAGGGAATAATTCGTTGACATTTTCAATAATCTCTTGTACTAGAGCTCTAGAGACCGAATTATTGGCATAAAGTTTGGATACAAAAGACACACAGTCATTGCGGACTGATTTCTGAAACTCTTCGACAGACACACAACGTTCGCAGTCGTCTGGATTCAAATCATCTACCTTCATGGGTGAAGTGTGTGGAGAGTCAGCTGACTCTGCAGTGTGATAAAATGATACAGGTTCAATCAAGTTATCCCGTCTGCGTGGTAGTGGTACAGTCAAAGACTTTAAAGGCAATGGATGCTTTTGGCCTAGGTGTTTTTTAAACGTAGTAATAGTAGTAAAGCTTCGCCAACAACCAAGTTGCTGACACTTGAAATTTCTATGAGCTTGGACACTATACTTCAGTTTCATGTGTGCCATGAGGTGATCGGTTGTTGGGTAACTCTTAGGGCAAAACGGGCAATGATACATTTTAGATAACAAATTTGAAATTTTGTGTGAAACAGATGCTAGACTCAAAGGATTCAATTTTCGAACTTGGGCATTGACTTCACAATGTCTGCAGTATATGCTATTTGCTTATCCCACTTAGTAGTCAGGTTGTACAGACCAAACTGAATAACGTACCATATATGCTCACATTCAGGTGGGTAAAATAGATTTACCGCGTGAAAAGACTTGAAGCACACATCTATAGCTTTCAACGCCGTTGGTAGCTTGTATAGCGTAGAGCCCAAAGAAACGTAGAAACTATCAAGTGAATCCAAAGTCAGTCCGACTACGACAATATAAGGTTGTACAGTCAGCCCAACCTTTTTCATGTCATCAATTCGTGCGTCTTGTGCTGTTGACAAATCTCCTGGTATCTATAAGTTATAAATTTCCAAAATTAGTTACAGTCACAAGTTACCTACGTACTATCAATTCAATGTCCAGAGAATCATATTCTACAAAATGCTTACCTTGACATGTAAGATCAAACTTGTCTGGCACTCTGCAATGGAAGGTTTCCAGTGAGCTTTCTTTACTCGGATTCTACCTCGTGGTGGGATCAGATGAGGAATTAGCAGCATTTGAATGATGACCTTACAATCTGTAGAGGATGTTATAATGCAGTTTTTTGTGGATCGGTACTACTCGTATGCAAACTTATGGATTTAAATGATTGAACTTGAACTTTATTTACCATCCGACAATGTCTCCAGTGTCAACAGATCTGTCAATGCTTTGGCATCCTTTGAGTTGTTCAAGCTGCAAGTGCTTTTTACATGTGTGAAAAACTTTTCCCAATTTGTAAACAGACCATGATTTTCGATTTTAGAAATGTACTTGTAATCAATTTCAATCAGCACATGACCATTACTTTGCTGCAAGATAGGCCATTTCGTCATGAAACTGTCAACTGTTCGGTCACTTTTTGAAGTATCCGAACAAGTGCGAGCAGGAGCAGATATCTCCCAATGCTTCAAAACCAGATCCCACGGTTCTCTGTTGTGTTGGAGCCATGTGACACTATTCGCCAGTTCTTCTGTTAGAAATAGTGAATCAAGACATTAACGCGCCAGAGGATAACAAAATCAGAACAAAATATCCAAAAGACAGATGCAATAGAGGACTTAAAATGCATATTTCAAATACATTCCCATCATACATCTGTGAAACACACAGTAAATGATTCATCATCCACAATCACAAAAATAACTCTTTGGTCATAATGCAATACAATAGCTCACTGATATCTTGCGTATCCTCATTGCCGCTATCTGATAATTTGTATGAATGATAGCTGTACTGACTATCTGAAAAATTGGTTGACTGTATACTCACCAGCTGATGTTTCATCTGTTCCTTTTCCAGTTACTGATGATTCGTACGATACGTCACATCCAGAGAGTGTTTTATAGTTTCGTACTTTATTTCGGTACTTGTCTGGCAGTCTACCTTTACTTGCAATTGGCACGCCAGACGGAGAAGCAATTTTTTTTACTGGTGGGATGTAATAGGTGGCTAAGGATTCTCCTTCAAAGATTTCAACAATTTGGTTCCCAAGATCTTCGAAGTCCACTGTTACTGTACATCTGAGAAGAAATGATACAATCATATTTTTGACAGTTGAACTTATAACTCAAAACTTCACTTCGCAATAAATATATCATGAATATTTACCCATAACCGTTGAAGGTTTCTAGAGCTTCTGTTGTGATTAGATCAACCAGTAAACGTTTAGACTTCTTTGGCAGAGTTTTCCCTTTTTCGTGGGATTTCAGAAGACATCTGCCTATTGCAGTACTCCGCAATAATTTTTTCAAATCGAAGGTATTGGTGGATTTTTGGCAGACCCTTTTACTGTTAGACTGCACATCAGATGTATTTGATCTTTTCGAACTAGAGGCAGAAGACGTAGCAGCCGCAGTAGGCACAGCAGACTTAGGAGTGGCGGGTCGGTCTTCAGAGTCGCTCTGCGAATTGTCAGAGTCCGCTTCAGTAGACGCAGGTGTATTCTAAAACGTAGACATGGAAGGTCAAGCTATGCTGCGGACGATTGGCTACTTTTAAACACAATTTGAAATTTGCTAAATCGAAAATGATATTCCAATCTAACTATGACTTATTGTTTATATAGATATCTATTGTACAGTACATACTTGTGTACTTTCGCCGACAACTACTTTACTCGCTGCGCTCTTGTCAATTTTTTCTTTGAAATGTTCCTGCCATTTCTGTGTGAACCTAATTCTGAGTCCAATTTTTGGAATTACTTCTTGTATCAACTCCGGTGTTAGGTGTTCCAGAGTGGCCATGTCGATTAGATTATCTGCGCAAGCATTACGAGCGTTGTATAAAGATCACGATCAAAAGTCAGTTTTTTTAAAGGCTGTATATAGCCGGACGGTACCGGCGCCCATGTATTGTGACGGTAGTGCGCGTCGTCGATTGGTCCACCGGCGGTGGGTGGAATATACCGGGATGCATGTTCCCAGACGGTAACGGACTTTTTTAAAACAAATTTAGGCACTCAATAACCAAAAAAATTTGTATTCCAATTAATAACCTACGCTAACCGACGTGGCCTAATTCAATGCTAGATAATTATTCGCTATAATTATTAGAAATAATTTATCTAATAAACTGCTGTGAAAATAATGTTATCGTTGCTTCAACGGATAAGTGAATGTTGAAGAACAAAGGCCAATGATATCAAGTCGACGGGTCCTAACGAAAACGAGCTTAGTTTACTTTGTATGCTGTATGTTACGCAATGGGCGTATACAATAGAAATTTCTATAGATTTTGGCGAGTTGGCTCGTTTTCGTCAGCTCCCGTCGAAAGTCTTGTGAAAGAGTTGACCTGCGAATTGCGATTATAAAAATGGCTTCATCTTTTGCATATACATGTAATGCGAGTAATTTTCAGATGCACTTACCTCTGAAATCAGAAGTCAAGGCCTCTAGACCCCATGCCTCGAGAATATTTCGACATTCTTTGTCAGCCATGGCTTGAGAGAAACCGAATATACTATATTATCTCCACTTTAGTTTTCGACGATTATATTCGACAACTTGTTGAATCCATTTGTTTCTCACTCCGGCATGTGCGTCCTGTGGTCTACGATCGCGTGTCTTCAGCGTGGGTATTTCGTCACGGTCGAGATATGCGCGCATGCGTCAAATTCGGCCATGCTTTCATTGCATGTGATTGGCTGTGCTAAGTTCTAAATCCGGACGATAGGGTGAACGCACCAGTAAATGAAAGCGTAAGAAAACGCACCATTCACTGGTGCGCGTACCCTACACGGAGAGAAATTTATAGTAAATTTTCTCATACCGTATAGTAGTTGTGTCATATACACTCCAACCTCCGCTATTTGAACGTGGAATAAAACAAACTTTGTCATCAAGTCATTACTTATGCGAATGAATTCGGTGTCGAGTAGTGATGGGTGATATTCAAAATAGAAATAAATTACGAATAAAACTCACTGCTCGAACAGTAAGAACGTGTTTTTCGAAATCACTGATCCCACCAGTGAGCTGATTTCACCGGTTGAATCAGTAGTTTGTCACTGATTACCAGTGGTATACTTATAACTGTGACTATCAGTGACTATTAACTGAGAACCAGTGAATTTTCACTGATTCATATTTAGAGAGTGCTGAACAAACGAAACATCGTGTTCCAACGTTTCGAAAGCTCTCAAAAAATTTAAAAAAAAACCAGACTTACGTGAAAATATTCAGAATTGAACTCCAAATTTTTGATAATTTTCCGAGAATTTCGAATTTTTTTTATCTTTGAACAAAAATATGATATTAACTATATTTTCATCGAATTTGATGATAATTTGAATTTGATCGGAAATAACAGTCACTCAAAATATCATATCCGAAACTATCCAATAAAAAAGAAATTATGTTTGATATAACTCTAGTATTTGTTATCTTGAACGCCAATAGTTTCAATCAACAACACGTTCGAGTTGCTCTGAACCTTTCCGTGGGATTCGTTTAACTACGTTATCATGTTATTATGAACGATTCCTCATGTTGGGTGAACAAATTATTTGATTTGTTCAATAACGAAATTCAGTCTGATGAATTGATGTATTCGTTCGGATTGATAATCGAAAACGTTGCATTGACAAATTTTTCACTTGTTGGGACTATGCATTTCTTTTGAATGGAAACAAATTTGGTTGTCTCAGCGACGAAAGATCAACCACCTGCGTGTTTGGAACAATTTTTGCTTTATTCGTATCAAACGGATGTTTAGTTCAGTTGACGAAATCCTCAACAAAATTATTTAGTCAAACCAAACATAATGGAAGTGTTCAAGTGAGCGCACGTTACTTACTTCAATCAAGAAATACTTGACTGAAGCACATTTCCAGTGACTAAATATGTTTAGTTGACTCAAAAAATCCTTTTTCTCGGTGTATGTATTTTTTGTTTGATAAAATTTTCCATTTCTTTTTTTTCCGTTTACAACAATAATTTATTCTGTTTCATTATTTCAAAATTATTGATTGAATAGCTTTCTCTGCGTTTAATTTTCAATTTTACAGAAGAAACGTTATTCATGTGCAGCACACGAGTCATTCATGTGCGCACACGAATGACTCGTGTGCGGCACCAGACTGGTTACTGTGCACGGATTCTGGTGCAGCACCCGATTGATTATTGTGTGGAACCCGACTGAGTCGTGTGCGCACACGACTCAGTCTGGTGTAAACGAATTTTTCTTCCATTTTTTCTTTGCACACGACTGAGTCGTGTGCAAAACACGAACCAGTCGGGTTTCAATCTTTCCGTGTATATATCAAGAGACTCGGTAGAGTCTCGCGCCAAGTACAATAAAAAAAATATATATCATATAAGGTATATGTCTATAGTATACGCCGCGCGAGACTCACTCTCTAAATCTGAATCAGCGGAAATTCCGCTATTCTAATCAGTGAACGATATTTTCACTGGAAATCAGCGAACTCCGCTGTTTGAATCAGCGAGTCTCGCAGATTTGAATCTGTTTCAATTTCGAGACAGTGACATTTGTTTGTTCCTTGTCCTTCGGTCTTCTTTCGTCGCGTCAGTGAGGACTTTCTGTTACAACATTAGAACAGCACAAGCTAGGTAACTAAATACTTTATACAGATTCCAGTACGATTTACTTGATATACGATTTATACACACACCAGTGTTTGAAGTCTTTGACGCAAAGATAACCTCCATCAATTAGGGAAGCCGACTTCTTCCGTATGACCTAGGGACTTGTGACATCATTACTTGAATAGTCGTATTTTTTTTCAAGATACAGTTACTATAAACTGCCCCGAAGACGTCATGAACGAGCCTTACGAAGACGACGCTCGTGAAAATCATTCCATGCGAGATCTGGAATATTGTTTCACTGATTCAAATGTTTAAACTTTCACTGGTTGAATCAGTGAAGTAATTTTTCACTGATTCAAACAGCGATTAGTCGCTGATTCTCAGTGGTATACTTATAGCTATTTCAATCAGCGACTATTCGCTGACAATCAGCGACATTTCGCTGATTCAGATTTAGAGAGCAACCAGTCTATACCGGGAATATTTGTGGAAGCGCTTCATAGGCACTGAAATATAATACAACTGGAACGCGCGCTCCAATGCTAAGCAGGCCTCTGGCTGTCCGGAGAGAGAGATAGCTCGAATGTGACCACCTGTCTTTTTCTATTTGCTACTGCGCATGCGCTGGACCGTCTCGGCAAAAATTTTAACCTAATCAAGAGACTCGGTAGAGTCTCGCGCCAAGTACATTAAAAAAAATTTTTTTTCAAGCGCGAGACTCAACGAGTCTATATACCCGAGAGGCAGCTACCCTAACCTATACCGCGAACTAGTATCGTCGTTTTCTTTCACCTCACAATATACACAGATTGAAACTAATTTAATCTAGGATGTGGGCATGAAAAGCTTTCATTTGAGCCTTAGATCGATTAAATCGGTGTCCGGAGTGCTGAGATATGATTAACTACAAATTCTGATACCCCGTTTCATTGTAAAATTTTTCGTTTTCGTTTTCGTTTTCGTCGTCGTCAGACCAAGATTCACGTTCAAACCATTCCCATGCAATCACTAGACGGGAAAATCCACACAAAAGTTGTAGAGTGACGTCAGTACGAGATAGTTCCGACGTAGATAGCGCCAGTATCGCAGATAGAAACCGTCTCCTACATAGACATAGAGCATGGACTGCGCATTCCCTATACAGCCTATGGTAACGCCGAAAGTGAGAGAGAAGGGTAACACACGCGGCCAAATCTGTCTATTTCTATGCATTTGACGTTGTTGGTTAGAAAGAAACAGATTTGGCCGCGTGTATATGCTGTCTCTTTCTACCGACCGAGCGATTTTCGGCCCGAATGCGCAGTCCATGCTCTATGTCTATGGTCTCCTACACTAGCAGACGCGTATTGTCATTTCATGTTTTTAAATCCCAATAATAAAGGAAATAAGAGAAATACGAGCAATGCTTAATACAAAATTTGAACGTACAAAAACTAGTGAATACCCACCGCAAGCCCCTCGGGTGCCAAAACCTTACGCCAAGTACATTAATGTGATAGTCACCAATAAAAATGTTTCGATAGGTTAATCTTGAATCCTACGATCTCGAGCTTTTGAGGTTATGCGAATCGGCTGACGTGTAAAATTCATGGTGATAAATAAAATAACAATTATAAACGGACAAGACTGTCAGATGAATATTAACTGATTTATGAATGCAATTATCAGAAGAAACGGTTTTTTCGGTTCAATTGTTTAGCAAGTTATCGCCTGAGGAAGTCTGACAAGAGAAAATCAAGAGAAAATGTTGAAGTAGAAAAATATGAGGATAGCAATATTCGATATAGGGAACGGCAAGGAGCCAGACCAATAAAGCCGAGTTCAAGCGTTGGATTGCAACGAATTTTACTTCAAGCTCCATGTTAAGCTCGTCTCCGAAGGCTCGTCTGCTGAGACTCAAATTGTGAGTCAACGTTATACGTAAGATTCCGACGAGTCCTATAATCTAACTCCGTATCATCTAGTCAAAATGAGATTTTCAGTCAACGTTGTTTGTTGGACTCCGATAGGCTTTATTCTACACTCCACGTCAACGTAGTGCCTTGACCTTCGGTGAAGATAATTTTTTAATCCATAATGTATATTCATAATTTAATGTCAAATTTCAATAAATTTGTTACATTTTGGTATGCAACCTGTGTCTATATGTTCGACTCTATTAAGCTTTCTTCAAATTAAGATTAGTGCTATCACGACAAATGGAATGAAATTACTTATTTATGGATTATTTAATTTTGTAGCGGGTCGCCATATAAGACGAGAGGATGATGAGAGAAAACGCTTGGGTTGCAAAGTATCAGGATAGTGTTATTTGATACGAGAAACGGCAAAAGTCAGACGAAGAGAGCAGAATGCGGGTGTTTGACTTCATAAATTTCCATTTTATGCTCTACGCCAGTCTTGCATGAATAGGCTCAATTCTAAATATTTTGATACCTTCTGTTCAGACCCGAATTGGAAGTTGACGTTATGAGTACGGGACGCGTACATGTTCTTTTTGCAGAGGACCTAGTTGCATTAAAAAAAAAACTACCTACGAATTGCAATACATATATCTGATATCCATATATATTTAGTCATGAGCACCAACTATAACCCTGCGTGCAAGTAACTCCGTCATTGCCGGTCCCAGGCCCAGATGAGACAGGAGGAGGGCTGCACGCAGGGTTGGATGTTGTAGGTATAAAAAATTGTAGTGGAACAATTTGTAAACGCTATGAAAGTACATTACGCGTCACTCCACAAATTTGAGACTTGGGGAAAATTATGAGCACACGCGTGCTCGTTGCTGTTGACGTTCCTGCTTATCGAGGGACTTCGGGCGGTATGAAATAGCACAAAACAACCGAGCGAGCGTAGCGAGCGAGCACAATTATTAGGTGGTCAAGCAAAATTTTACAAAAAGTAGTGAAATCAACCCCAAAAAGCACCTTTGGTGCAAAAACCTTCCGCCAAGTCCATTAATGTGTAGATCACTCCACCAAAAAATAATCAAAGGTTGTGCTCGCTCACTCGATTGGTTGATGATTATCAACATACAAAAGCATTGAAATCAGATACAACTGCCAAGTACCTGTAGAATGATAAAAGTTTGGAATTGAAAAATTTGTTCAAACTAAATAACGTTGTACTCGTTCGCTCGCTGCGCTCGCTCACTCTATTGGCTTATGATCATGGGTTGAAAAAACAATTCGGATGAAGAGATTGAAGATGTCAACATTTATCTAAAAATATTCATAACGAAAAAATAATTTAAAAAAAATTTTTAAAAAAAATTTGGAGGTAGTGGTACTTGGGGGGCCTTTTGTAGAAAAAGAAATGTAAAATATCGATCACGAACCATGTCAATGTCATCTGATAGATATTCAAACATTGGCCCGCCAACGTACCACGGACTCCAAATTTTTTTTAAAAATTTTTTTTAAATTATTTTTTCGTTATGAATATTTTTAGATAAATGTTGACATCTTCAATCTCTTCATCCGAATTGTTTTTTCAACCCATGATCATAAGCCAATAGAGTGAGCGAGCGCAGCGAGCGAACGAGTACAACGTTATTTAGTTTGAACAAATTTTTCAATTCCAAACTTTTATCATTCTACAGGTACTTGGCAGTTGTATCTGATTTCAATGCTTTTGTATGTTGATAATCATCAACCAATCGAGTGAGCGAGCACAACCTTTGATTATTTTTTGGTGGAGTGATCTACACATTAATGGACTTGGCGGAAGGTTTTTGCACCAAAGGTGCTTTTTGGGGTTTTAACATTACTGCTCATCAAGGGATTCAGATAGTATGAAATGCATCACCGTACGTGCATGAAGATACTCGTCGAAAAAATTGGCAGAATGTTGACAACGAAGCGAGCCTAACGAGCTAGGGGATAGCAAAATCCGATCGAGCAAGCGTAGCGAGCGAGCATAATTATTAGGTAGTCAAGTAAAATTTTGGAAAAAGTATTTATATTATAATGCCACATTTAACATTACTGCTTATCAAGGGTGTTAGATGGTATGAAATGTATAGCGTACGTGCATTGAGCTACTCATCGTCAAGCAAAATTGTACAAAAAGTGGTGATATCAACCCCAAAATCACCTCTGGTGCAAAAATCTTTTGCCAAGTACAATAATGTGATCACTACCCCCAAAATAATCTACCAATGAAAATTCCTCCTTAACAAAAGTGATACTATAAAAATGTCTACTTACAAAATGATTGAAATCAGATACAATTGCCAAGTGCATGTCCGCTGTACAATTATAAAACAGAAGATATAAAAAAATAAAAATTTGGAGGTAGTGGTACTTAGCGGGCCTCTTAGAGATAAGTACGTGAAAACAGCCATTAAACTATGTCAATAATCCTGAAGTGATATGAAATATCGGCCCGCCAAGTACCACGTACTCCAAATTTTTATTTTTTCATATCTACTGTTTTATAATTGTACAGCGGACATGCACTTGGCATTGTATCTGATTTCAATCATTTTGTAGGTAGACATTTTTATAGTATCACTTTTGTTACGGAGGAATTTTCATTGATAGATTATTTTGGGGGTAGTGATCACATTATTGTACTTGGCGAAAGGTTTTTGCACCAGAGGTGCTTTTGGGATTACTATATACAGAAACTAACGTCGTAGACGAATAAGAAAAACGAAAGACTAGAATCTTTTACGCTATGATCATTGTTATCTTCTACGTTATCTCAGCCAGTTCTGACCAAATAATCTCTCTTTAATCAATGTATATAAGTATCACCTACACGAAGAAAAGTATTTCGCGAAACTTTAACGAACTCAGTTCAGTAAACTGGGGACATAGAGACATTTATGTAAAGTTTCACTTACAGTTTAGTAAAGTGGAATTCAAGAAAGCCTCATGCATAGAACGTGAAATTTTGATAAATTTCAAAGAATATTTACCGAACTAGAACTGTAAGTGCGCACAATTGTAAAATATAATGACCGTAAGATAGAGTTTACCGAACAGTTCGGTAAAACGTAAACTCCTATGCAGTAGAAAAAATCAAGAGACTCGGTAGAGTCTCGCGCCAAGTACATTAAAAAAAAATTTTTTCCAAGCGCGAGACTCAACGAGTCTATATACCCGAGAGGCAACTACCCTAACCTATACCGCGAACTAGTATCTTCGTTTTCTTTCACCTCACAACATACACGAATTGAAACTAACTTAATCCAGGATGTGGGCATGAACAGCTTTCATTTCAGTCCTAGATCGATTAAATCGGTGTCCGGGATGCTGAGATATGATTAACTACAAATTCTGATACCCCGTTTCCTCGTAAAATTTTTCGTTTTCGTCGTCGTCAGACCAAGATTGACATTCAAACCATTCCCATATAAAATCACTAGACGGGAAACCTACCAAAGTTGTATAGAGTGGCGTGAGTACGAGAGTCACGAGGTAGATGGCGCTGGTATCGCAGACAGAAACCTTAGAAATATATGCTCTAAGACAGAAACCGTCTGCAATACTAGCAGACGCGTGTTGTCATTATTCATGTTTTTGAATACAAATAAAGGAAATAAGAGAGAGTACGAGCAATGCTTAATACAAAATTTGAACACACATAAACTAGTGAATACCCACCAAAAGCCCCTCAGGTGCGAAAACCTTACGCCAAGTACATTTAAGTGATACCCACCAACAGAAATGTTTCGATAGGTTAATTATCTTAAATCTTACGATCTTGAGCTTTTGAGGTTATGCGAATCGACTGACGTGTAAGATTCGTGGTGATAAATAGAATAACAATTGTGAACGAATAATTTTACGATTAGGTTTACCTTGTATGACACAAGAATGTTAGATGAATATTAACTGACTATTACCTCTAAATTTTATTCACTTATACATTGTAGATTTGGCTTATCTCCATTCATGAATGCAATTATCGGAGGAAACGGTTTTTTGGGGATTCAATTATCTAGCAAGTCACCGCCTGAGGAAGTCTGACAGTAGAAAATCAAGAAAAAATGTTAAAGTTGAAAAATATCAGGATAGCTTGATTTGATATAAGGAACGGCAATGAGCCAGACCAACAGAGCAGAGTTGAAACGTTGGATTGCAACGAATTCTACTTCAAGCTTTATGTTAGGCTCGTCTCTAGAGGCTCGTCTGCTCGGACCCAAATTGTGAGCCAACGTTATGGGTTGGATTTCGACGAGTTCTATATTCTATCCTGGTATCCTCTAGTCCAAATGAGACTGTAAGTCGACGTTGTGTGTTGGACTCCGATAGGCTTTATTCTACACTCGACGTCAACGTAATGCCTTGACCTTCGGTGGAGATAATTTTTTAACCCATGTTTTACAATCAGTTGAGATTCTCTGCTCAGAAGCTCAATCAAATTCAGATTAGTGCTATCACGACAAATGGTGGGAATGAAAATACTCATTCGCTATTAAAGAAATGATCGATCGACCCCTCTTTGTCAGATGATAGAGATTCTCATTTATATTTATTTATTCATTGTAGGCTCAGCGTATAATCATTTATGGATGTAATTATTGGAAAAAAAACCTTTTTTATGGATCGTTCAATTTTGTAGCGGGTCGCCGTATAAGACCAGAGGATGATGAGAGAAGACGCTAGGGTCGCAAAGTATCTGGATGGTGCGATTTGATACGAGAAACGGCAAGAGTCAGATGAAGAGAGCAGAATGCGAGTGTTTGACTTCATAAACTTCCATCTTATGCTCTAAGCTAGTCTTGCATGAATAGGCTCAATTCTAGATATTTTGATACCATCTGTTCAGACCTGAATTTGAAGTTGACGTTATGAGTATGGGACGCGTACGTATTCTTTTCACAGAGGACTAGCTACATTCAAAAAAAAAAAACTACCTACGAATTGCAATACACATATCTCATATTTATATATATTTAATCATGAGCAGCAACTATAACCCTGTGTGCAAGTAACTCCGCCATTGCCGGTCCCAGGTCCAGATGAGACAGGAGGAGGGCTGCGCGCAGGGCTACACGTTTCAGGCATATAGAATTATACCAGATTCTAACGAAACAATTCGTAGAACTTAATGAAAGAACATATGTTACGTCTGTCCACAGAAATTCAAGGCTCACAGAAACGTGTATATTATTACATTATTTTCATTCATTTGATTTGAAATTATACTACCACATTTAACATAGCTGCTTTTTGAGGGATTCGGATGATACAAAATGCATCACCGTACATGCATTGGGATGTTCATAGGAACAATTGGCAGAATGCTGCCAACTGAGCAAGCCTCGCGAGCGAGAATATAGAAAAACCCAATCAAGCGAGCGTAGCGAGCGAGCACAATTATTAGGTAGTCAAGCAAAATTGTACAAAAAGTGGTGATATCAACCCCAAAAAGCACCCCTGGTGCAAAAACCTTTCGCCAAGTACATTAATGTGGTGACTACCCCCAAAAAAATCCATCAACAAAAATTCCTCAACAAAATTGGTACTATAAAAATGTCTACTTACAAAAGGATTGAAATCAGATACAATTGCCAAGTACATGTCTTCTGTATAACAAAAGTTTACAACAGAAGAACAGAAAACTGAATAGTCTTGTATCGTTCACTCGCTACGCTCGCTCACTCGATCAGCTCTTTATAATTACAGGGGAAAAAATCAGAAAAAAAAAATTTAGGAAGTGGTACTTGGCGGGCCATTATAGCAATATGTATCAAACAAATGATACATAGACCTAAATGAATACTCTTTTACTTAATCATAAATGGCCCGCAAGTACCACGTACTAAATTTTTTTTTTCTGATTTTTTCCCCTGTAATTATAAAGAGCTGATCGAGTGAGCGAGCGTAGCGAGTGAACGATACAAGACTATTCAGTTTTCTGTTCTTCTGTTGTAAACTTTTGTTATACAGAAGACATGTACTTGGCAATTGTATCTGATTTCAATCCTTTTGTAAGTAGACATTTTTATAGTACCAATTTTGTTGAGGAATTTTTGTTGATGGATTTTTTTGGGGGTAGTCACCACATTAATGTACTTGGCGAAAGGTTTTTGCACCAGGGGTGCTTTTTGGGGTTAGTATATTACGATATTAGTGCGGTAAGCTCGCTACGCTCGTGCGCCACCTCCACACTCACGTGTAGTCTCGAACAGCCGCACTAGTATCGTATACTATTTAATGTAATACGTACGTGTTAACGGTAGATGGCAGTCACATCGATTTGCGTGAAATAATGATTATTTCACGCAAATTTTGATTATTGCACGCAAACAGTGCATTACTCGGTAATATGTGACTTACCGACCGGAAAACATCACCGGTAAACGCCTCCTAACACGTACACATTACATAAAGTTTCGTGAAATACTTTTCCCCGTGTAACTCCAACTCATTCCACAACGACTTATCGAACCTATTATAGATATCGGGATAACGTTTGACACAGTATTTCATTGAACCATGACATTGATTCAAGTCTGTTTGTCATAGTATATCGTAGTATATTGTGCACCAAGGGCATAAAGTGGGCTTTTTTAGACCGAGTGTGGTTTGCAGTACTGCAAAAACTATCCGTACACACGACGCCCATTGGGCGCCGCGCATGGGAGTAGTTTTTATTTACATACACCGGGCGTAGAGTCGAACTTGACGCTTGCAAAACAAGGCAAAAAATGCGTACTTTACGCCTACTATGACGAAAATGTATTTACGGTCTAATCCTATACACAATAATTTTACGTGACCCCCGTAAAGGCGCAAATAAGATAATCAAGCCACTGCGTGCTTCACAGTCTTTATCAGATTTGTCTGTTCCAGAATATACCCCGCCTTGTTCGCCGGGAGTTGATTACTCATGATGCAAAATCATGTAAAGAGAAACCATAAAGAAACCTATATTGAAATGAATGTTGACGTGTTTTCTTTATTGACAGATCCAAAAAAAAAAAAACTAAAAGGGCTGAAAGATAAAATAATCTCGTTTCCAGAAGGCCTGAATTTTTTATTTTTTTTGTAAGCTTAAAATTTATGAAGTTGAAGTTCGTAACATTAACGTAACACAATTTGTGGACAAAATTCATTATTTCATGACACAAACGTTGTTAGAGTTGCCAAATAGGCGAGATAAGTGTGTTTTACTCAATTCGGACAATTATGGACCGTATTTTGCTGTTTTTGAACCGTTCAAGTCATGAAATCAAGAAATTTTCACAATTATTTTGTTGCGTTAATGTTACGAACTTCAACCTCATTAAAATTTGTTGCTAAGCCCCAAACCATCCACCAAATTTACTGATTCCAAACCCTAAACCGGAATTCCGTAGATAGTTTTGGTAACTATTCGCGCGCGTGTTTTGTTCCAACGATTGTTTGACAATAGAAAATTTTTCCATGGCGACCCAGTTGATCGCTAGAAAGTAAAGAATAACATTCTTAAGCAGTTCAACCAACAGCGGGCTAGCATTTCAGCGCGTGACTTAGAACGGCTTCGAAACTTGTATTGGCTCGGCTCACAGATTTCAAGCCGCCTGATGTCGAGTCGGCTCGTGAATCGTGGTGGTCATCCGGGTGCTATTTCTAGACACGAACGCATAAGTTGAGGTGCTACAAACGCAGACTATAAGAGACATGGCAAACAATGTTGTCAGCATCAACCCAACTGAACTAGACGTTACGTCTTGTAGATATAAGATTCCTATGGAAATTACCATCAGTAATTTGTATAAATTGGAGGAAGAAGAAAATAAAAAGGAAAACCGTTTCTATTAGTATTTCATTATTATTATTATTATACTTATTTATATACAGTATATATAAAAAATATCATATTATAAGAATTAAGTATTTAATTATTCTATAATAGAAATATACATGCATGTATACATAATGTATAATAACAGTTTTTGGAAATAGATCACAACCTTTTAACCATTATAGATGTCATTTTCTCTACATGAGTAGTAGAGAAAATTATTTCCATATACCTATTCACCGAAGTGAGCGATATAACACGCGAGCGGATTATTACGTAATAGCTGTTGAATGTAGGCGCGATTTTACGCAAAAATAACTACTGTTGTCGAGGCGATGAGGGCGGTACTAAAAGATTCGTGAAGAAGAAATATGTCAGCCCAGTTAGATGGCCGCATTATCTAACGATAAGCTGACTTACCTGATATACTTATAACTTAATAATGTATATATCGAGTGGTCACGGTCGCGTCGAATCACATTTTTCATAGAGATCATATGTTCCATGAACAAACTAATTCCTCTGTGAATTCCAGAATCAACCAGTTTGGTCGATATTATTTATATTCATCATGTCCAATTCATTTTCAGACTATGTACAAAAAGTTTACATTGCTTGACATATTTATTTATTTTTTCTCTGGTTCTTCCTTATGAATTTATAGCTTTTTTTCGTTCATTATCATCATCGTCATTAGCTGTATATAGTAACTACGTACCGCTAGAATCTGCTGGAAATTCTCTGCAATCTTTAAGGGGGGATTCCCTTTTTTCTTCGCTAAATTTATCGTTTACTTCCAATTTTCCGGTGAAGAAACTGTAGTACGGATCAATGCGAAATTTGGCATGTGGATTCATTTATCTTTTATCTATTTACAAAAAAATTCAAAATCATTACCTCCCAAAAATACGTCTCCCACCCCCTCGACGCGCGATGATCCTCAGTTGACCATGTGCACGATTTGAGTCTTTCCATCAATCTTGCAGCAAAAACCCAAGAACATTTTACTTGACACACATGTAGCTATCGTTTGACGAAAAACAAAAGCAATCTGTTGAATATTTTTTTGTTTATAACAAAAAGATCGATCTACTTATTTGGAACAACCGATATTTTGAGTTCAAAACATCAGTGGATCCTCAATTTTTTTTTGATTTTTCTTCCGCTTCGTCAAACGATAGCTAAATGTGTGTAAAGTAAAATGTTCCCGGGTTTTTGTTGCAGGATTAATGGCACGACTCAAATCGTGCACATCGTCGACTGGGGATCATCGCACGTTGAGGGGGGTGGGAGGCGTATTTTTGGGAGAAAATGTTTTTCAATTTTTTTGTGAATAGATAAGAGATAAATAAATCCGCATGCTAAATTTCGCATTGTTCCGTTGTATAGTTTCTTCATCAGAAAATTAGGACAAAGGCGATAAATTTAGCGAAAAAAAAAAGGGAATCCCACCTTAAGACGATAATAAGACGATGCAGGTATTTCTGATAGCGAATAAAAAGTTTACGAGGAAAGGAAAAGAAGAAGTATACCTAGTTGATGTCTTCAGAGACTAAAGACCCTCTTTTCGTATGAAATGAACATTTTTTTGATGAGGTTGAAGTTCGTAACGGTAACGTAACAGAATAATAGTAAGGGAGCCCAATAGGGGATTTCGGGATTAACTCGAGCGCGTCAGATTAACATAAGGGGGGTACCTTGCACCCTGTTGAGTACCTCCACCAAGTATAAGCATTCTATGTCGTGACGCGCGTCTATGGCAGCCCGTCAGAATAGTGAAAAAAAATTGATAGTCAGAAATACTCGAGCGCGTCAGATTAAGGTATGGTGGGTTAATTACATGCTGAAAAGTGTGCATTTCCTTAATCTGACGATTTGAGTGTGACGCAGGGGAGTGGGAGGGTCACAAAGTTGCAAAAAATAAACGTGACCTGGACATTCTCGAGCTTGGTCGGATTTTTTTTTATTTCGAAGGAAATAATTCAAGGATAACGGAAAAAGTATAATCTGACGATTTCCGCAAGCCGAAGTAACGAAAACCATTAATAAACATAAGAGCGCGCAGTTACGGTGAAGCATGTATTCCCCACTTCGCGCCACACGTTCCAAGAACCAACTACCAGAAGCTTATGAAGATGTCGTTATAACACCAGATGTTCGAGAGGATACTCCAGATTCAGGTATATTCACTTCGTAATACTTTAATAACACGCTCTTCATGAAATAATAGTATATTGTGATACACGTGCGGACAGTAGGCAATATCCGACGAGTGTCGTTTGCAGCACGAACCGAAGGCGAGAGCCGTAATGACACGAGACAGATATTGCCTATCCGCACGTGTATCACACGATATTTTTTGTAACTCCCTGCGAAGAAAGTTTGATTTGAGAGACAAATTAATTAGTCAACATCACCTCACATCGCGACTGCCCGCCGCCATGACACAGTGCGCGAAAAAAGAACTAGTGCATAAAGTAGAGTATTTGTGATGTGCGCATGCGCGAAAAAAGCACTAGTGCATAAAGTAGAGTATTTGTGATGTGCGCATGCGCGAAAAAAGCACTAGTGCATAAAGTAAAGTATTCGCGGTATGCGCATGCGCTAACTCTTCTTTTCTTTACTCCTCGGAACTCAGGTACTTTACGCTCGCTTCAGCGGCCTCGAACATCAAACTTTCGAAGCAGGTGTTGCAAAAATAAATAAAATCAATGAAATTAATAAATAGATTGAATAAAATAGATAAAATAAATAAAATAAATGAAATAAATAAAATAAATAAAATAAATAAAATGAATAACATAAATAAAATAAATAAAATAAATAAAATAAATAAAATAAATAAAATAATTAAAATAAATAAAATAAATAAAATAAATAAAATAAACAAAATAAATAAAATGAATAAAATAAATAAAATAAATAAAATAAATAATTTAAACTTGTCAAGAGAGACTCTATCACTCGGCATAATGTCAATGAAGGGACGTTATCGATCAAATCGAGTCAGGTGAAGAAAAGAAACGAAGAACTTCTTACTTCAGGTTTTTAACGTTTCGGCGAAGTTTGTCGCCCTCATCAGAAAAAAACTATTTTATTAACAAAAAGACAAAAAATATGAGGTTACAAGAAACGCAAATTATATGCAGAAAGGAGGGAAGCAACATCCTCACAGTACAACTTAAAAGTATATAAAGTAAAAAATATAAAATAAAAGAATAAGATTAAATTACCAAGTAATGTAAGAAATTTTTCAAAACATCCAAATAATCAACATCAACGTTGGCAGGTTAAGATGGAGACGTAAACCAGAGGAGCATAACGTCAGATATATCCATCCCACGAGTAAAACCAACAATGCAACTTTCCACCTCTTATGCTTAATTATTAATACACAATGCATTATCAAATACGTGCACGCTGCCGGATTAAAATTGTGGTTCAGGTGTAAAAACAAAAATAGTCGGAAGATAAGAGATTAGAAGTCAGAAGGATACAAAGCGATATAATAACCGCAACAGCAAGCGGAAGGTATCAAAGCACGTCGAAAACTGAGTTAGTGAGAGAGGAGAAGGGAGGGGGGGGGGGGATGTGATTCGAAGTAGGAAAGCGCGCGAAATTTTTCAAAACAGAGGATCTGATCCGTTCGATAGAAAGGAAGGAATTACGACACACATTATTAAATAATTTAAACTATTATAACCAGGGCCCGGACTTTCGTGCTGGATTCGTCACGGCAACATTGCGAGCGCTCGGAAAAATGAGCGACGTTCAATTTTTTTTATGGACTTTGAAATATTTCGTGATTTCAGGACTTAGAATATTTAATTATTTTCCATATTCCTTGGATGCAAAATTTTTTTTTTCGGTATAGGCATTGAAAAGTCACTTTATGACGCCTGTTTTCGATCCACAAAGTAGCACTTTATATGGCTGATTTCAGAACTGCCCTATAAAGTCTTTATACGGCAGTCTGGATGCGCAGTTCGAAGTGCGCATTCCAAAGCTGCCGTATAAAGTCTTTATACGGCAGTTGAGATGCGCAACTCGAAGTGCGTGTCAAATCGCACCATAGCCTCACTCTTCGTCTGTGAATCTCAACAGGCGTCAAAGTGACTTTTCATGCCTATTTCGAAAAAAATAAAGTATGGGGCGTACCCGTAAACCGTTTTTGACTCGAATAATGATTTCAGAACTCGCTTTCGGCTCGCCTTTAGCTCGTTCTGAAATCATTATTCTCGCCGAAAAACACTTGGTTTACGGGCATGCCACATAATATACTATTATATCCCTATGAGGCAATTTTCTTGACAAGTTCCTTCAAGGCAAAAATATTCTAAGTCCTGAAATCACGAAATATTTCGCAGTCCATTATCCAAAAAAATTGAACGTCGCTCATTTTTCCGAGCGCTCGCAATCTTGCCGTGACGAATCCAGCACGAATTTCCGGGCCCTGATTATAACTATTTTTTGTCACAGATGTGCAAGCCGCAGACGGAATTGACATCGAAATCGAACCAGACTTGCTGTACGATTAAGGCTACCAGATTTGAACTAGGGAAATGCGGGACACCACTATTACCTACCCCCCCCCCCCTGCCCCGAAATAATGTATGCATTCAATCATTCAGTTGTTCAATTTTTTTATTAATATTTTTTTAATAATACTTGAGATGAGTGTAGGGAATTTTGTATTTTATGATTATGACATTTCACATAAGAATTGAACTTTTAATATATTTTTTTATATTTTATAATCTTAGTATCGCAGACTAGCATTCTTTAGTCTCAGACTCGTAATGCTATTTTTTTTATATTTCATAATCTTAGTATCGTCAAGCAGATATCTCGACTCTCGGGGTAGCAGGCGCGAAGACGCGTTGTTTCGGGTCGTATCGATGCCTAACGAATACTTGGGAAAAAAAAAATTGAAACGAACTCGCACATAATTCGGGACATGCGGGACAATTTTTATAAATGCGGTACGAATTCGGGGTAAAAAAAAATCCAGGACACTTGGCTGAAATCCGGGACTGTCCCGCCTAATCCGGGACGTCTGGTAGCCTTATGTACGATGATAATTTGACGGATGAGGATGAAGATTGAAAAAAAAATTCTACACTTTCATATTATTTTACTGTTTCTTTCTATTTGTATTTCATTTGTCATATTCAGTCAACGGAAAGAAGAAAAAGAAAAAGAAAAAAAAATAAATGGTCAGATTAAGAAAACCCCTCCGAATTATCGTCAGATTATTGACATACACACTTTTCAGCATGTAATGAACCCACCATACCTTAATCTGACGCGCTCGAGTATTTCGGACTATCGATTTTTTTTTGCATTTCCAAAAAGCCGCCACAAGCTTGCGTCACTTCCGAATCGTCAGTTTTAGCAATGGGAGCTTCTTTAGGGTTCACTTAATATCCCCTATCTTAATCTGACGCGCTCGAGTAAATTTTTTTTTTTTCCGATTTTTAACCCTTCCGTACGGCCACCCCCACCATGCAAACCGTCAGATTAACATACCTCCATCATCAGCGATACGTTGCGGCATGACACTATCAAAATCTGACGCGCTCGAGTATGTCCATGTGACTGTTTTTTTTTACATTTTTGAAGGGCTGTGGACGAAGCGCCCACCGGTGAAGGGTATACATCACATGACCTTTTTTTCTCTCTACCATCTAATCTTCAAAATCTACTAGGTCCCCGCGGCGCTCGAGTAAATCCCCATTTAGCATCGTGGGCTTCCCTACTATAAGAAAAATGAAATATTTCGCGATTCAAATGTGCCCCACAATTTGAGGAATTACGCACCGTTCCTGATCTGTTTGAAACGTTCGAGCCTTGAATTTGAGATTTTTTTAGCTAATATTTTGTTGCGTTAACGTTACGAACTTGAACCCCATTTTTTTGGACGTATGTGTTCGGAATTGAATTTGAATTGCGCAGCGTCGGCCTTTTTTGCATTTTTTACGCCTGCAGGGCTCTGATAATAATAATCGAAATGTGACACATTTCAACCAAAATGAGGGCGGCGACAAGGGATGGGCCTTAAGTAATTTAAGTCATTATAAAAATTCTGCAAGGTTGATTGGAGGGGTTGGGCAATTTTTTGTTTTTTTCACGTTTCAAATATATACTATGTAGATAAGTTGCTTTTCGTTGTCACGAACAAGTATGTAAAAGATGAACGTTCTAAAACAATATTTTGAACTTCCGAGAACTGGTCAAAACATTGAAATAGTATATTGTGTATCTAGGGGGGGAAAATGGCCATGTCGAGCGAGGGTGAGACGTTTAGCACGAGTTGTAGTAGAGGGCGTCGAAGGCTCAATCGAGAGGGAATGATTCCCTCCCGCTGAGCCGGAAATTCCGTGCTCACGTTCGAAACACGTGATTTCCACCCCCTCCCGACAAGCATGAAAGGTGGCCCATTTCGTGCCCGTGTTATGAAAAGTACATTCCCTCCTGCTGAGCCGTTTTCATATCCCGCTGAGCCGGGAGGGAATGTATATTCTGTACCGCCCCAGCGCCATTTCCAATCCGATCGACGCGCATCACAGAAGGCCCATTTCGTGCCCTTATTGTAAAAAATACAGTGTGCAATTGGTGGGGATGCCCCCCCCCCCCAAATGCGCTATTTTTCGTACCAAAACGAAATGCAAATTTTTTAAAACTGGAACTTTTTGTCTGTTAAACAACAGCGCTGTTTTTCAACAAAATTTTATTACATACAAAATGATGTTATAAAAATAATATAAATTCATTTATCACAAACAAACATCATACGATATTGTATATTGCTTGGTCTATTTATATCAAAGAAATCTGAAAAATATCGGTATTTCTCTGTCAGTTTTTCCAGACGATCATTGCTTGAATAATCTTTGTTCATAACATCTTGAAATTCATTGTTAAGCCGCATGGATGATTTAAAATATCCATGAGGTATTTCTTTCTACCATCGTTCAACTGCTCTGGCTTCAATTTCCAATATTTTTGCACAAAAATTAGAGTCAGTCTAAATAAAGGATGGCAAATACTCACCTCTGCATGTAGGTAAATATTGTTTGAACAGGTTGATATTATCTACGAAAAATCAGAGACGGTCTAACACTCGGGGCTGAAAATAATTGATGATAATTGATGATCCAGATGTTACCACCTGCAGCGACGAGCAGTTGGCAAGCAGCACGAATGATAATAAATAAATCCGAATCATCTGCTTGATAATTCGAAGTTCAAACGTTGTCGTATTACCTATGCCATAAGGTGTAAATTTGATATTTTTCTGCTGTGACGCAGATTATCAATTCTCCTTTGCTGAGCGTTAGGCATTAGCACATTTTGTAAACTGGTTTGATAAATATCTGTATAGCCTTGTGATTCATATCATGGTACATTGTGTTTACCTACTCTCATCTTCAAATGTCATAATCTTTGCCATTTCATATAGTGAAATAATGTATACACGTATTTTTATTCATAGGTATCCGTTTCTCAATGGACGTATCTCGCGACGAAGTAAAAGCCTTGTCTGCCCTTATGACCTTCAAATGCGCCTGCGTTGACGTCCCATTTGGTGGAGCTAAAGCTGGCATCAGAATCAACCCAAAACTGTACTCTGAACATGAACTTGAGAAGATCACTAGGAGATTCACCCTGGAACTTGCAAAGAAAGGATTCATTGGTAAATAAGCTTTGCTTTTAACATTTCTGCTCTCATATTACTACTCATTTCAAATTGCTCTGAATTGAATTTCATATCTACTTGTATCTAGAAGTTATATACTTACATTATACAATTTTCTTGGCCTACTTTGTGACCACTTAATATGTAATTGTGTTAACTGTGTGTTTATAGGGCCTGGCGTGGACGTTCCTGCTCCCGACATGGGAACTGGCGAACGTGAGATGTCCTGGATCGCAGACACATATGCAAAGACTATTGGTCATTTGGACATCAATGCTCACGCATGTGTAACTGGAAAGCCGATTAACCAGGGTGGTATTCACGGACGTATTTCTGCTACTGGACGTGGAGTTTTCCACGGGCTTGAGAATTTCATCAACGAAGCAAATTACATGAGCATGATTGGTAAGAATAAAGGATAGAAACAGGTGTAAACCAAGCATTCAGTCAACCCGATCGTACTCCAAAGGCTGTTTCAATCTCAATTCCCAAGTGTATCTCCTAAATTTTTATCTCATCACTTTTATATCCAAGTACAAGACGCATGGATTTCTTTGAGTTCTAACTAGTTGTTTCTGTTTCAATTGTGATCGAAATTGTTCATCAGTTCCTTGAACTTCAACATGAATAATAACATTGCAAATATTTTAGGAACTACACCAGGTTGGGGTGGCAAGACTTTCATTGTTCAGGGCTTTGGTAATGTAGGCCTACACTCGATGCGTTATCTGCATCGTGCTGGTGCCGTTTGCACTGGTGTTATTGAACACGATGGATCAATCTTCAACCCTGAAGGAATCGACCCCAAGGTAAGATCTGATCTACATGTAGGGAATGAATTAATAGATACGAGTATTTACAGATAAAATTAAATACAATATGTGATTGGCGATTGAATTTCTGGCAAAATTGATGTGGACACATTGAACGGATTTTCTTTATAGCAACTGGAGGATTACCGCAACGACACTGGTACCATCGTGGGTTTCCCTGGCGCCGAGGCATATCAAGGAGAGAACTTGATGTATGAGCCTTGTGACATCTTCATTCCCGCCGCTGTTGAGAAAGTTATTAACAAAGATAACGCTGGTCGTATTCAGGTAAATTGGGAATTGATACTCGTTACATATTGTGATGAGAATAATTTCCGTTCCAATAGTAACTTACAAAGGAGGCGCAGTAAACTCCATGATATTTGTTACACGGACGATATTTTAAAGATTAAATGGATGAACTAAAAACTGTATTCGATATGTAATGTTACTTATAAGCTCTGTTCCTGAGAACAGGCAAAAATTATTGCCGAAGCTGCAAACGGTCCCACAACTCCTGCCGCTGATCAAATTCTCATCCAAAGAGATATTCTCGTCATACCTGATCTCTACATTAACGCTGGTGGTGTAACCGTTTCCTTCTTCGAGTGGCTCAAGAATTTGAACCATGTTTCTTACGGACGACTTACTTTCAAGTATGAGAGAGAATCCAACTACCATCTGTTGGGTGAGTGGTCAAAGCCCTGTGAATAGTCTCAACAATATTGAACTTCATGTAATAACTAATTCATGTTTTGGCGTTGCAGAATCTGTTCAGGAATCGTTGGAACGCAGGTTTGGACGTGTCGGTGGTAGAATTCCAGTAACTCCTTCAGAATCTTTCCAGAAACGTATTTCCGGTGCTTCGGAAAAGGACATCGTGCATTCTGGTCTAGATTACACTATGGAGCGATCAGCTAGGGTGATTACAAAGTTTATTTGAAAAGTTTATACACAATTTAAACCGTATGATATAGCATTTATTGCTGCTGAATTAAAATAATATTTACTTTGACGAAATGGATGAAACAAGTCGCATTATAGCGGTTTACTATCAGCGTATGATTTACCTAATTGATTTTCATCCATTCTAAGATGCATTTACTCTGTAATATTCAATTGAATATAATGATCGGAAAGATCTGCATATTCGCAAGAATGAATAATAATCATAACAGCTGAATTTTAATTTTTATGTTGACCAGATTTCTGACGAGAATTTTATATTTTTTAGGCCATCATGAAAACGGCGATGAAGTACAATCTTGGATTAGACTTGAGAACAGCTGCCTACGTTAACTCAATAGAGAAAATCTTCACAACTTACTCCGAGGCTGGACTCGCTTTTTAATTACTTTTAAATCACGATCCACGTAATATCAATATCACGAATCGTCGAATGAATCGCTCAGTATCAAAGACAAACAAATAATAAGGAAATTAGGGGAGGATAAGTCAGTATTGTACGTAAATTCTTTATCCATATTGCCATTTCAGTAATCATTCTCTGTATTCATTTATCAAATACTCAACGTTATTTCTTGTATGCGTTCTCATGCGCGGTGTGATAATCATTAGCTGATTTTTAAAATGAAGAGAACGTTGTGAATAGCAAAAGCAATGTATCAACTCACTCTATTCGCTCCGTGCACAACAGCGGTAGCGCCATAGGTGACGTTTTTGAGAATTTCATGCCCATATGATAGTCTATAGAAACAATAATATAATACATGTAAACGGATATGTATGAGTGTTAAATAAGTTTCAATTCATCCTTTTATGACTTATCGTCCTTTCGGACATGTAGTCGAAAGTGTTAAATAAGCGATTGATTCGGCGGTTGATTGGGCATGAAGTTCTTAAAAACGTCACCTATGGCGCTACCGCTGTTGTGCACGGAGCGAATACCTATCATTAATTCGATTGTCTTGTCGTCAATCCCTTTTCATCTTTTGGTGATATACTAGTAACTATGAAAATGAATTTTGCTATTCTGGTGAATACACATGGGTGTTATTTTTTTTTTGTTGGAGGAAAAAAAAAAATGATATTATTTACAGTCATTTATTTTATTCAATGGACACGATTGTATTATATGAACAGTAAAGATGTAACAGCTGAAGTATCATGTTAATAGAACGGACTCTCTCGTAAATATTGTTGATTCATCTCCTGACCTCTAGGATTAAAATAAAAACCGAACGTATGAGCAAATTATGAAGGAGTTTAAAAAGGTTTTCCACGATTTAAGAAACGTGGAAAGGTTATTGCCAATAGAACGATAATATGGTAATTGGTAAACTATAGATGTAATTACCGTATTTACACGCGAATAAGCCGCACCCCCATTTTGGAAGGGTCATTTGCGAAAAAACTTTTTTATACTCTTATAAGCCAGAATACCGAAACGGCGCGGTAGATGATAAAATGACCCAGTAGACGAAGAAATAATTGCAAAATTTTTCGAAAAATCCGCTTCCGCGTATAAGCCGCACCCGGGTTTTGGTGGGTTGAAAAAGTGAAAAAAGGTGCGGCTTATTCGCGTGTAAATACGGTAGTCGAAAAATAACAAGAAACTTTATTTTAGGTACACACAAATGGTATATGATGAATTCCACGCGAACCGGACAAAAAAAACAAACTTTTTTTCTAATTTTTGCATGAGCTTTAGTACCCTCAAAATTAGAATTTTTCATGTATATAAGACATATGTAGCTATTTTTACCTATGGTGTACGAGCTCTTCTAGTTTTCGGTTGCTTACGCTCTTTGATGTCTTTGGAGGCAAATATCTCAAAAACGGTATGTCGAATGATAAAAGTAATGGAGTGGTGATTTGTAGTATTCTTCACCCTCTTTCACCCCAGTCCATGATTTTGCCCGTGACTATCGGAAAACATGTCGAAAAATCATTTTCCAATCCAAAACTCTATTTTTATCCACTTATGTCATTTTTAGGATTTTTTACGTATTTTTTTTCGAAAAGCTCGGGAAATTTCCCATCGAATCACGTTTGTTTCGGAATAGACCACGGCTTCGTTTGGGAGCTACAATTTTTTCCGAAGGCGAAAGGAACGACTCGTACGTCCGCTCACATTGCCGCGTCATATTGTTGTATGCGCGTATTCTAATTTTGAGGGTACTAAAGCTCATGCAAAAATTAGAAAAAAAGTTTTTTTTTTGTCCGGTTGGCGTGGAATTCATCATATTTTAGTCACTGGACCTAGTTAAAATTATTCTATTTCTCTGTTTAATCATTTTCAAAATTGTATTGTAACTTTATGGCAGTTTCGCTAATCGCGGAACTGTCAGTTATCGTGAGTCTTTTGCTCGTGAAGAATTTCGGGACCTCTCTATCTAAATTCTGTCTAATTACGGACTTTGAACGCCGTGCGTTCGCAGCCGTCTCCCCTGGTTCACGGACTTTGTGCACGAAGTGCACGCAGCCGTATTCTATCCCTAGCACCGGACCTTGTGCACTTAGTGCACGCAGCCGTATCCCGTCTATCCACGGACCTTGAACCAGTGTTGCCAGATTAGGGTTTTTCTCCCTAGATTTAGGTTTTTTTTTGTCGCTTTAGGGGGCAAATAGGGGGAAAAATTATTTAGGGTATTTTTTAGGGGTTTTCGTGAGTCCATTCGGGAACTGTTTTTTTTCGGGTTTATCGACTTTTTAACCAGTGCACAATAGAAATACGACGATAAATACTGCGTAGCACGTATTGAGGTAGGCTAATAACTGTACGGACCCTAATATATGAACAAATTTTTTTGTGGGAAATAAATATTATGTATTTAACAGCCTTCATTGTCATATAAGACTGATAAAATATGTTATAATATGGTAATCTGTAGCCACATACAGACTATACTAGTTCATAGACTAGATCATCACGATACAAAAAAGCGGGAGTGGGGGAGTTGGGGTTTTTCTAGGGGGAAATGAATTCAGTCTAGGGGTACGACGCATGGACCATCTGGCAACACTGCCTTGAACGCAAGGCGTTCGCAGCCGTATTCCGAGCTAAATGAATTTAATAGGACCGTGAAATGGCGGAGAAGGGAACCAGCATTAAATCTTAGCAATTATATTAAACATAAGAAAACATTTATTAATTAAAATAATACCAAATAACGGTTGCAACCAATCTAAATTATATTTACAACGTTGCTTATTAACTATATTGAGGTTATGATTACCTAGTGCGTGAGATATGTCATCTCATGACTTTTTGCAAGAATTTTTATATAAATTATCGAATAACAATGAATTTAATGAGTTTGTAGTAATGTAGCAAAAATAGGAGTTTAAATTTGAGAATTCTGAATTTTCTGAGTTTTCTAAGAGTCTAATAGTAAAGGCTAGGCAGATCACCAGGCGCTTTGCCTATGGTGTCTGTAAAGAGAAGAATGAAAAGAGTATGTTTGAAGATTATGGTGAGCCAACCTGGCGCTTTGCCTTAGATTGCTGATGGCCTGTGCGGCGACACGCCTTATATACAAATTGTGACGTCACGCAAGTCATCGATGCTCGTCGAACGTTCTGGATCGTTCGCGAACTACCTGCCGTTGATTGGCCAAGCGTTAAGGTGGTTCTAGCATGAACTCGTCAGCAACAGAAAAAAATAATCTTGTAGTATATGGTAGATGAAGTGTCCATATTCATGCACGTGAAATTTCAGACCAGGTCACCGACTGAATAAGGGAAATAAAAATAGTTGAAAATCGGGTTTTTCACACAGGGCTTATGGAAGCAATAGCGTTGGAAGACTTGGGCCGAGTAATATCTCAACATTCACGCAACAGATGTTGACGAAAAACTAGAGTGATGTCAATTAGATTAAGAGGATTACAAATGCAACATAAAACTGTGGAGTCACCGACTTCCATAAATAGATATTTAATGTCAAAGTGTCGAAAAATTTGTAGTTGAGAAAGGTTCAGTAACTATCTCGAGAATCGGCAGCGTCGCAAAGATCAGGTGGTCAGTACAACGTCAGAGCGCATGCGTGAGAACAAATTTCCCGAGTTCATCTAACCTATCTTTTGACATCTGTGATTGAGGTTAGGCAGGACACATTTTTCATCGTAATAATAAAACAATTGAAGTTCATTAATAAATAAATTATTTATTTGCACAAAAAGTATACGTGTGATAAGATATTTGTTTTCGTACGGCATTTCTTATAATATTTAAACCACTGATTTTAAACGATCCACATAACCTACAGGTAGGCCGCTGTCAGAAATGTCGGTAAGTACGACGAAGATAATAAAGGGAGAGCGAGATAGCAAGCTGCGACGTTGCCGTGCTTCTCTATGCAGGACCGTAACGTAAAATTTTTCTTATTCTACGGTTTTTATTCAACGGTATAAGACTTATAATTTTCATATGAAATTATCAATAATCTGTGTATAAGTCATTGCATTATGGCACACATGCGTATTATTGTAAAAATAGAGGGCCTCGCTAAAGCCCCACCGCAAATCGCCCCTTCGCGCTAGAACCACCTTAAGGGGGAGGTATACCCGATTTGTTACCGACACCGCCTATATCTCCGAAACGGGGCTATCAATCGACTTGTCCTTTCGGCAGCCGATGTTTGACGAGTAATGAGTTCGAACTCGTACATTTGATCGAATGAAATCGGATTTTTTTTTTTTTTGATCGAAAAGTGTTGGCGTGCCATTTATGTCGACTTATATCAAAGCCTACGCATAAAAAATGCAAAATCGACCGAGAGAGCCCGATTCTATCGGGAATTCCGAACACAACCATCCCAAAACATCTTTGCTTTCGACAACGATGAAGGGGCCAGTTGTATTCTACGTTTTTGTGGTAATTTTCGCGATTGTCAACGGCTGAGAGCAGCCGAGAGCAGCCATTGCCGCTAATGTCATGATATTAGTTCCCAGACTGCCCGTGAGATGTAGCCACCCACAAATTTTCAGCTTATTAGTGAGAGACGATTAGACTGCAGGTCGAGTCACGTGGTTACAGGTGTATCAACGTAACAGTGTGGCGACATCTCACGGGCGGTGTGGGAATTAATATCATGACATTAGCGGCAATGGCTGCTCTCAGCTGCTCTCAGCCGTTGACAATCGCGAAAATTACCACAAAAACGTAGAATACAACTGGCCCCTTCATCGTTGTCGAAAACAAAGATGTCTTGGGATGGTTGTGTTCGGAATTCCATATAGAATCGGGCTCTCTCGGTCGATTTTGCATTTTTTATGCGTAGGCTTTGATATAAGTCGACATAAATGGCACGCCAACACATTTCGATCAGAAAAAAAAAAAAAATCTCGATTTCATTCGATCAAATGTACCAGTTCCAACTCATTACTCGTCAAACATCGGCTGCCGAAAGGACAAGTCGATTGATAGCCCCGTTTCGGAGATATTCGACCGGCCGGTAACAAATCGGGTATACCCCCCCTTAAGAGAGAGACGAAGTGCTCTGTTCACAGAGTAAACGTTGCCACATTGAACAGCAGCGTTGCCACATTAGTATTCTAAACCCTATGTGTAATAAGTTTTCAGCTTGATTTCAGTGCCTACTCGATTTCGAGAGTTAGCATGAGCAAGGCTTATTCGTGCGCATATACCGGGAATATTCGTGGAAGCGCTTCATAGGGAAGTGAAAACGCCTGCATACGGGCAACTCAAACATCAGCGATTAGGTTTTGTTCCCACGTAGCCCATGGGCACGCAATAAGCGAAATAAAACCGAATCGCTTGACTTCCGAGTTGCCTATATGCAGGCGTTTTGACTTCCCTATGAAAGGCTTCCACGAATATTCCCGGTATATATCGCTATGGCTATTCTTGTCTCCTTACTCGGCAGCACTCCCACCACTCCAATGCCCAGTCCATTCTGTATGGTCTAAGGCTGGATTTTCACGGCAGCATTTTACTACGGCAGTAAAATACTGCCCATGAAAATGTACCCGCAGCGGCAGGAAAACGCTGCCCGTCGAGCACTTGTGAGGTTGATCAACGCAGTCACGTGATCAACTCACGGGGGCTTGACGATCATTGGACGAGCAGCGTTTTGCTGCCGCTGCGGGTACATTTTCATGGGCAGTATTTTGCTGCCGCAGTAATTTGCTGCCGTGAAAATCCAGCCTAAGGGCAGCACCTTAACCCTTCGTAGTCACACTGGGTGGATTACACCCAGGCCTTACTTTGGGCCTGAATATCTTTGGGTGCTGGTATAAATTAGGCATTCTCCTTCCAGGGGGCGAGGGTTTGAAGTGTCCCCTACAGGTACAGATCATTGGCAACTCGAAAGAACCCTCAGTGTTGAATTATGATTTTTGGAGTGAAAAGGTGTATTTTTTGACAAATTGACCTATTTACGATTTTTTTTCAACACGTTGCCATTTGAATTTCGACATACCGACTTTTGATACATATTCTAGAATGTTCAAAGTATTTTCTAGTATTTTTTTGATCCCGATCGGACTGATAGTTCTCACACAGCAACCATTTGAAACTCGACTGGGTGGATTCCACCCAGTGTGACTACCGTGTGATTCTACAGAAGTGTGACTACGAAGGGTTAAGTGCAATTATTTGTTTTCGACCGTTTCTTGTTTCAACTTACAATAGTCAGTTATGCTCGATAGTTGTGTGATCTCTGTATGCTTAACTGAATTGTATGAAAGGAAAGACGGTTACTTCCTATAATAGGAGCACTGATCTCTATATAACACTGGATAGGGTATCCTAGAGTCGCTAGAATAAACAGAGCATAGAACTTATATTCCTGGAAGGGGAATAGCCCATTTGCGCAATGAGCGGCAGACTGACACCAACATGTTGAGACAGAGATATATCTCTCTCTCCTTTCCTAACGTGCAGTCCCCTCTCCGCGCATACCCCTCGCCGGCATAGTACCGCGCGAAGATTGATAGGTTAGGGTTAGCGTAAAGTTGTAATTCATCATGTATCACAGAAATAGTTAAGTTATACATTTACTGACAACGGTTATAAATTAATATGCTATTCAAAATTATCATCCAAGCAAACAATCTGACAATGGTTATTCGTGGTTCACGTTATAGGTTAGGAATGACTACGACTAGGGCGGTGCGCGCCTGCGCAGAAAGAAAAGACGCCGCGTTAGGAAAGGAGAAAGAGATAGGGGAACGTGGGGCAGAACGGGCAGCGGGGCAGAACGGGCACCAAAACAAAAAAAAATAATGTGGTCGAAAATGATTTTTTATGAAATATGGCTACGTATTTTGGATCAATAATGAAAAAAAAAATCAAAAAATAATTATTTTTTTTTCCGTTTTATTTTACTTTTTTAAAAAAAAATTTCAATTTTTTTTTTCCTCATTATTGATCCAAAATACGTCGCCATATTTTATAAAAAATCATTTCCGACCACATTATTTTTTTTTGTTTTGGTGCCCGTTCTGCCCCGCTGCCCGTTCTGCCCCGCGTTCCCCTATATCTCTGTCTCAACATGTTGGCGTCAGCCCGACAGGTCCTATTCCCCTTCCAGTAATATAAGTTCTATGAAACAGAGTCTAGCAAACGCGACGCCATGTCTGAGCGAGTTGTACGCGCGATGTTTGAATTGTCGCGCGCATTGCGGGTGGGGTATTGTAGAAATAAATATTGAACACGAAACTACTTATTCCGAATTATTGTGCTTTATTGTGCTAATCAGCATGGTATATTGAATGTAAACTTACATTAACAGCAAGTCCATACTCCACGACATGAGGTTGAGGACTGTGGAAGTCGAGGGTAGAATGCCAGGTTCAAGCTTGTTACTAGACAAAAGTCACTAGATCGGCAGCCATGTTTGAGCGAGTTCAAACTGACCAATCAAAAAGAGTCATGCGTTTGCTAGACTCTGTTTATTCTAGGGACTCTAGGGTATCCCGTGTCAAACTTTTGTGCCGAGTTGAAGCGGTGCGGCGGCCATTTTGCTTGTAGTACATTTGTCAAATTTACCGGGAAATTCGAATGATACCGTAAACAGATGTGCAGAAAACGGTGCAAATTCATTGAAAATTAGATATTATTATAAAAATATTTCCATTTTGAGATTGAAATGAAGTTGAAATTACATTTTTATCAAAGATTTTTTCAGAATATATGAAATACATGAAGTGGATACTATAGCAATTTATGATCAAAAATTATTTATATTGAGAATTCGTTGAAGCAACGAAAATAGCTTCACTAAAGAACAAAAGTTTTTTCCAAATGTATAAAATATATTTCTGACAAATGCAGAAATATTGCAAATATCATATGGGATAGGTAAATTCGGATTACAGTCACTAGGAATGACTTAATAAAGTATGCATAGGCTAGAAAAAAGTGGGTCCTAAATTAATCTCCTCCAACCACACTTGGAGGGTCTTCGGATGTTTCAGAGGAAACTTATAAAATAATGAATACGACATGCAAGTATTCATTCATTCAAAATTAGGTCTGAACAAGTAAACATAACCTCACGATTGCATATATGATACTTATTTGTGTAATGTTCTTTCTTCCACCCCACCCTTTTCGCCACAATATTTGCACACCAGCACCGGCAGTTTTTTATTTTACTTGTCTGCAAGAGCACCGCTAACACCGTTTTTTATTCTTGATCCAGCATGTAAACATACTACAGTCTACATAACCTAACAATCATTCGCGAACAAGTCGATTATGGGCGCCGCCATATTCTTCTTGCTTTTTCCTTATTGGCTATCTAGAACGCCGCCATATTAAAATTGACAAATGTGTGACGTCGGAGCGGCGTTCGCGGATAATTCTAGAGGCTAGCTACTGGAAATATCGCGGCGGACAACCTAGACGTTCACTCGAGAGTTCTGGGTTACCAATTATCGATAAAGTATTGAAATACAGTGGACTGGATTAATCTAGTATCAAATTCAGAGGAGTCGCGCTATCTAACTATTTATGCTCTCATCTAACTACTCGTTTGAATATTTTAATATTTGAATCTCATCTTCTTGATTCGGACTTGAAGTCTTTTAATTGAACAATGCGAGAATGGATTATTTTAAAGTGTTATTATGATTGCTCTTACCTTGAGTCGGTTTCTTCTTAACCTTCAATGAGGGCTCGCCCCTTGATCTTCATGATGTTGAAGTTTGCATCGTTGGAATGCAACGAAATTCACCGAAAGAAACAGAAGAACGAATAGTGACAACAACGAAAAACAACAATAGATGAAACGTTTAGCCGTATATATAACGGCACCGTTGAAGAGAAGTTAACTTGATTATAATTAATATTCCGAAATGTACGAATTGTATGAAAATTTCTTTAGCGTTATGACTTTTAACTATAAATATCGTCAAAACTCCCCCACTTCCGGAACACACCCCTAACGGGGGGTGAAATCTCTGAATGTCTGTATAATCCGAAGCGCTGACATTGCATAAAATTTTATTTATTAGAAATACTTCTTTCGATGTTCGGAATTGTTATAAAAATCGTAAAAACTTCCCGACTTCCGGAACACACTCCTGACGGCGGGTGACATCTGTAAATGTCTGTATAATCCAACGCGCTAACGTTGCATGAAATTTCATTTTTAAGAAGTACTTTTTTCGATGTCCAACCCTGTTATAAAAATCGTAAAAATTCCCCGACTCCCGGAACACACCCCTAACGGGGGGTCAAATCTCTGAATTTCTGTATAATCCAACGCGCTGACATCGCAGAAAATTTTATTTTTGAGGAATAATTTTTCCGATGTCCGACATTGTTATAAAAATCGTCAAAACTCACAGACTTCCGGAACACACCCCTAACCGGGGGTGAAATCTCTGAATTTCTGTATAATCCGACGCGCTGACATTACATAAAATTTTATTTTCGAGAAATACTTTATTCGATGTCCGACATTGTTATGAAAATCGTCAAAACTCCCCGACTTCCGCAACACACTTCTAACAGGGGGTGAAATCTCTGAATTTCTGTATAATCCAACGCGCTGACATTGCATAGAATTTTATTTTTTGGAAATACTTTTTTCGATGTCCAACATTGTTATGAAAATCGTAAAAACTCCCCGACTTCCGGAACACACCCCTAACGGTGGGTGACATCTGCGAATTTCTGTATAATCCAACGCGCTGACATCGCATAAAATTTTATTTTTTAGAAGTACTTTTCTCGATGTCCGACATTGTTATAAAAATCGTCAAAACTCACAGACTTCCGGAACACACCCCTAACCGGGGGTCAAATCTCTGAATTTGTGTATAATCCAACGCGCTGACATTACATAAAATTTTATTTTCGAGAAATACTTTTTTCGATGTCCGACATGGTTATAAAAATCGTCAAAACTAACAGACTTCCGGAACACACCCCTGACGGGGTGTAAAATTTCTGAATTTCTGTATAATCCAACGCGCTGACATTGCGTGAAATTTTATTTTTTAGAAATACTTCTCTCGATGTCCGACATTGTTATAAAAATCGTCAAAACTCCGCGACTTCCGGAACAAAGCCCTAACGGGGGGGGGGGGGGATTCTCTGAATTTCTGTATAATCCGACGCGCTGACATTACATAAAATTTTATTTTCGAGAAATACTTTATTCGATGTCCGACATTGTTATGAAAATCGTCAAAACTCCCCGACTTCCGCAACACACTTCTAACAGGGGGTGAAATCTCTAAATTTCTGTATAATGCAACGAGCTGGCATTGCATAGAATTTTATTTCTTAGAAATACTTTTCTCGATGTCCAACATTGTTATAGAAATCGTCAAAACTCCCCGACTTCCGGAACACACCCCTAACAGGGGGTGAAATCTCTGAGTTTCTGTATAATCCGACGCACTGACATTACATAAAATTTTAATCTAAAGAAATACTTTTCTCGATGTCCGACATGGTTCTAAAAATCATCAAAACTCACAGACTTCCGGAACACACCCCTAACCGGGGGTGAAATCTCTGAATTTCTGTATAATCCAACGCGCGGACATTACATAAAATTTTATTTTCGAGAAATACTTTTTTCGATGTCCGACATGGTTATAAAAATCGTCAAAACTCACAGACTTCCGGAACACACCCCTAACGGGGTGTGAAATCTCTGAATTTCTGTATAATCCAACGCGCTGACATTGCACGAAATTTTATTTTTCAGAACTACTTTTCTCGATGTCCAACATTGGTATAAAAATCGTCAAAACTCCCCGACTTCCGAAACATACCCCTAACGGGGGGTGACATCTGTGAATGTCTGTATAATCCAACGCGCTGACATTGCATAAAATTTTATTTTCGAGGAATACTTTTTCCGATGTAAAAATGAATGAATAGAAAGCCATTCTTCGACAGCGCGGAGTCTCTAAGTAGATGGAACTTTGTTCCGCACGCGAATTTGATGACCCTGATTTTTTTCCCAGCTTCTTTAACGCTTTCCGAAACCGAAACCATTCGGTTTTTCCTGGTGATGAGACTTTTGAATTTTCGGCGAGTTAAAATGTATGAATAAAAAGCCATTCTTCGACAGCGCGGAGTCTCTAAGTAGATGGAACTTTGTTTCGCACGTGAATTTGATGACCCTGATTGTTTTCACAGCTTCTTTAACGCTTTCCGAAACCAAAACCATCCGGCTTTTCCTGGTGATGTGACTTTTGAATTTTCGGCGAGTTATAATGAATGAATAAAAGCCATTCTTCGACAGCGCGGAGTCTCTAAGTAGATGGAACTTTGTTCCACAGGCGAATTTGATGACCCCAATTTCTTTCCCAGCTTCTTTAACGCTTTCCGAAACCGAAACCATTCGGTTTTTCCTGGTGATGAGACTTTTGAATTTTCGGCGAGTTAAAATGTATGAATAAAAAGCCATTCTTTGACAGCGCGGAGTCTCTAAGTAGATGGAACTTTGTTCCGCACGCGAGTTTGATGACCCCGATTTTTTCCCCACCTTCTTTAACTCTTTTCGAAACCGAAACCATTCGGTTTTTTCTGGTGATGAGACTTTTGAATTTTCGGCGAGTTGAAATGAATGAATTAAAAGCCATTCTTCGACAGCGCGGAGTCTCTCAGTAGATGGAACTTTTTTCCGCACGTGAATTTAATGACCCTGATTGTTTCTACAGCTTCTTCAACGCTTACTGAAACCAAAACCATTCGGTTTTTCCTGGTGATGAGACTTTTGAATTTTTGGCGAGTTAAAATGTATGAATAAAAAGCCATTCTTCGACAGCGCGGAGTCCATAAGTAGATGGAACTTTGTTCCGCACGCGAATTTGATGACCTGATTTTTTCTGCAGGTTCTTCAACGCTTTCCGAAACCGACACCATTCGGTTTTTTCTGGTGATGTGACTTCCGAATTTACGAAAAGTTGAAATGAATGAATAAAAAGCCATTCTTCGACAGCGCGGAGTCTCTAAGTAGATGGAACTTTGGTCCGCACGCGAATTCGATGACCCTGATGCTTTCCCCAGCTTCTTCAACGCTCTCCGAAACCAAAACCATTCGGTTTTTCCTGGTGATGAGACTTTTCAATTTTCGGCGAGTTAAAATGAATGAATGAAAAGCCATTATTCGAAAGCGCGAAGTCTCTAAGTAGATGGAACTTTGTTCCGCAGGCGAATTTGATGACCCTGATTGTTGCCACAGCTTCTTCAACGCTTTCCGAAACCGAAACCATTCGGTTTTTTCTGGTGATGAGACTTTTGAATTTTCGGCGAGTTACAATGAATGAATAAAAAGCCATTCTTCGGCAGCGCGGAGTCTCTAAGTAGATGGAAATTTGGTCCGTGTGCGAATTTGATGACCCTGATTTTTCCCTCAGCTTCGTCAACGCTCTCCGAAACCAAAACCATTCGGTTTTTCCTGGTGATGTGACTTTTGAATTTTCAGCGAGTTAAAATGAATGAATAAAAAGCCATTCTTCGACAGCGCGGAGTCTCTAAGTAGATGGAACTTTGTTCCGCACGCGAATTTGATGACCCCAATTTCTTCCCCAGCTTCTTCAACGCTTTCCGAAACCGGAACCATTCGGTTTTTCCTGTTGAGGAGACTTTTGAATTTTCGGCGGGTTATAATGAATGAATAAAAAGCCATTCTTCGACAGCGCGGAGTCTCTAAGTAGATGGAACTTTGTTCCGCACGCGAGTTTGATGAGACCGATTTTTTCCCCACCTTCTTTAACGCCTTTCGAAACCGAAACCATTCGGTTTTTTCTGGTGATGAGACTTTTGAATTTTCGGCGAGTTAAAATGAATGAATAAAAAGCCATTCTTCGACAGCGCGGAGTCTGTAAGTAGATGGAACTTTGTTCCGCACGCGAGTTGGATGACCCCGATTTTTTCCCCACCTTCTTCAACGCTTTTCGAAACCGAAACCATTCGGTTTTTTCTGGTGATGAGACTTTTGAATTTTCGGCGAGTTAAAATGAAAGAATAAAAAGCCATTCTCCGACAGCGCGGAGTCTTTAAGTAGATGGAACTTTTTTCCGCACGCGAGTTTGATGACCCCGATTTTTTCCCCACCTTCTCCAACGCTTTTCGAAACCGAAACCATTTGGTTTTTCCTGGTGATGACACTTTTGAATTTTCGGCGAGTTAAAATGAATGAATAAAAAGCCATTCTTCGACAGCGCGGAGTCTCTAAGTAGATGGAACTTTGTTCCGCACGCGAATTTGATGACCTGATTTTTTCCGCAGCTTCTTCAACGCTTACCGAAACCGAAACCATTCGGTTTTTCCTAGTGATGAGACTTTTCAATTTTCGGCGAGTTAAAATGAATGAATAAAAAGCCATTATTCGAGAGCGCGGAGTCTCTAAGTAGATGGAACTTTGTTTCGCACGCGAATTTGATGACCCTGATTGTTTCCACAGCTTCTTTAACGCTTTCCGAAACCGAAATCATTCGGTTTTTCCTGGTGATGAGACTTTTGAATTTTCGGCGAGTTAAAATGTATGAATAAAAAGCCATTCTTCGACATCGCGGAGTCTCTAAGTAGATGGAACTTTGTTCCGCACGCGAATTTGATGACCCCAATTTTTTTCCCAGCCTCTTTAACGCTTTTCGAAACCGAAACCATTCGGTTTTTCCTGTTGATGAGACTTTTGAATTTTCGGCGAGTTAAAATGAATGAATAAAAAGCCATTCTTCGACAGCGCGGAGTCTCTAAGTAGATGGAACTTTGTTCCGCACGCGAATTTGATGACCTGATTTTTTCCGCAGCTTCTTCAACGCTTTCCGAAACCGAAACCATCCGGTTTTTCCTGGTGATGTGACTTTCGAATTTTCGGCAAGTTCAAATGAATGAATAAAAAGCCATTCTTCGGCAGCGCGGAGTCTCTAAGTAGATGGAACTTTGGTCCGCACGCGAATTCGATGACCCTGATTCGTTACCCAGCTTTTTTGACGCTTTCCGAAACCGAAACCATTCGGTTTTTTCTGGTGATGTGACTTTCGAATTTTCAGCGAGTTAAAATGAATGAATAAATAGCCATTTTTCGACAGCGCGGAGTCTCTAAGTAGATGGAACTTTGTTCCGCACGCGAATTTGATGACCTTGATTTTTTCCCCAGCTTCTTTAACGCTTTCCGAAACCGAAACCTCCCGGTTTTTCCTGGTGATGAGACTTTTGAATATTTAGCGAGTTAAAATGAATGAATAAAAAGCCATTCTTTGGCAGCGCGGAGTCTCTAAGTAGATGGAACTTTGTTCCGCACGCGAATTTGATGACCCTGATTGTTTCCACAGCTCCTTTAACGCTTTCCGGAACCTAAACCATTCGGTCTTTCCTGATGATGAGACTTTTGAATTTTCGGCGAGTTAAAATGAATGAATAAAAAGCAATTCTTCGACAGCGCGGAGTCTCTAAGTAGATGGATCTTTGTTCGGCACGCGAATTTGATGACCCCAATTTCTTCCCCAGCTTCTTTAACGCTTTCCGAAACCGGAACCATTCGGTTTTTCCTGTTGATGAGACTTTTGAATTTTCGGCGAGTTATAATGAATGAATAAAACCCATTCTTCGACAGCGCGGAGTCTCTAAGTAGATGGAACTTTGTTCCGCACGCGAGTTTGATGACCTGATTTTTTCCGCAGGTTCTTCAACGCTTTCCGAAACCGAAACCATTTGGTTTTTTCTGGTGATGTGACTTCCGAATTTACGAAAAGTTGAAATGAATGAATAAAAAGCCATTCTTCGACAGCGCGGAGTCTCTAAGTAGATAGAACTTTGGTCCGCACGCGAATTCGATGACCCTGATGCTTTCCCCAGCTTCTTCAACGCTCTCCGAAACCAAAACCATTCGGTTTTTCCTGGTGATGAGACTTTTGAATTTTTGGCGAGTTAAAATGTATGAATAAAAAGCCATTCTTCGACAGAGCGGAGTCTCTAAGTAGATGGAACTTTGTTCCGCACGCGAGTTTGATGACCCCGATTTCTTCCCCACCTCCTTTAACTCTTGTCGAAACCGAAACCATTCGGTTTATTCTGGTGATGAGACTCTGAATTTTCGGCGAGTTAAAATGAATGAATTAAAAGCCATTCTTCGACAGCGCGGGGTCTCTAAGTAGATGGAACTTTGTTCCGCAGGCGAGTTTGATGACCCTGATTTTTTCCCCACCTTTTTTAACTTCTTTCGAAACCAAAACCATTCGGTTTTTTCTGGTGATGAGACTTTTGAATTTTCTGCGAGTTAAAATGAATGAATAAAAAGCCATTCTTCGACAGCGCGGAGTCTCTAAGTAGATCGAACTCTGTTCGCACGCGAATTTGATGACCCTGATTGTTTCCACAGCTTCGTCAACGCTTTCCGAAACCGAAACCATTCGGATTTTCGTGGTGATGAGACTTTTGAATTTCCGGCGAGTTAAAATGTATGAATACAAAGCCATTATTCGACAGCGCGGAGTCTCCAAGTAGATGGAACTTTGTTCCGCACGCGAAATTGATGACCCCAATTTTTTCCCCAGCTTCTTTGACGCTTTCCGAAACCGAAAACATTTGGTTTTTCTTGTTGTTGAGACGTTTGAATTTTCGGCGAGTTAAAATGAATGAATAAAATGCCATTCTTCGACAGCGCGGAGTCCCTAAGTAGATGGAACTTTGTTCCGCACGCGAATTTGATGACCCTGATTTTTTCCTCAACTTCTTCGACGCTTTCCGAAACCAAAATCATTCGGTTTTTCCTGGTAATGTGACTTTCGAATTTTTGACGAGTTAAAATGAATGAATAAAAAGCCATTCTCCGACAGCACGAGTCCCTAAGTAGATGGAACTTTGTTCCGCACCCGAATTTGATGACCTGATTTTTTCCGCAGCTTCTTCAACGCTCTTCGAAACCGAAACCATTCGGTTTTTCCTGGTGATGAGACTTTTGAATTTTCGGCGAGTTAAAATGAATGAATAAAAAGCCATTCTTCGACAGCGCGGAGTCTCTAAGTAGATGGAACTTTGTTTCGCACGCGAGTTTGATGACCCTGATTTTTTCCCCAGCTTCTTGAACGCTTTCCGAAACCGAAACCATTCGGTTTTTCCTGGTGATGAGACTTTCGAATTTTCGGCGAGTTAAAATGAATGAATAAAAAGCCATTCTTCGACAGCGCGGAGTCCATAAGTAGATGGAACTTTGTTCCGCACGCGAATTTGATGACCTGATTTTTTCTGCAGGTTCTTCAACGCTTTCCGAAACCGAAACCATTCGGTTTTTTCTGGTGATGTGACTTCCGAATTTACGAAAAGTTGAAATGAATGAATAAAAAGCCATTCTTCGACAGCGCGGAGTCTGTAAGTAGATGGAACTTCGTTCCGCACGCGAGTTGGATGACCCCGATTTTTTCCCCACCTTCTTCAACGCTTTTCGAAACCGAAACCATTCGGTTTTTTCTGGTGATGAGACTTTTGAATTTTCGGCGAGTTAAAATGAAAGAATAAAAAGCCATTCTCCGACAGCGCGGAGTCTTTAAGTAGATGGAACTTTGTTCCGCACGCGAGTTTGATGACCCCGATTTTTTCCCCACCTTCTTCAACGCTTTTCGAAACCGAAACCATTCGGTTTTTTCTGGTGATGAGACTTTTGAATTTTCGGCGAGTTAAAATGAATGAATAAAAAGCCATTCTTCGACAGCGCGGAGTCTCTAAGTAGATGGAACTTTGTTTCGCACGCGAGTTTGATGACCCTGATTTTTTCCCCAGCTTCTTGAACGCTTTCCGAAACCGAAACCATTCGGTTTTTCCTGGTGATGAGACTTTCGAATTTTCGGCGAGTTAAAATGAATGAATAAAAAGCCATTCTTCGACAGCGCGAAGTCTCTAAGTAGATGTAACTTTGTTCCGCACGCGAATTTGATGACCCTGATTTTTTTCCCCAGCTTTTTTAACGCTTTCCGAAACCGAAACCATTCGGTTTTTCCTGGTGATGGGACTTTTGAATTTTCGGCGAGTCAAAATGAATGAATAAAAAGTATTTCTTCGACAGCGCAGAGTCTCCAACTGTTTATATTATATTATACTTTCAATTCGATGAGCTATACTTTTGAACGTGACTATCTCGAAACAACTACCTCAAAGTGCGTGGTCTATACAAAGCGTCATTCGCGCCGTACAGCAGTGTAAAGCCTGGAGCACAAACTTTTTGTGCCGGCTCACCTACGGAGGTCGTGAACCGCGTACAGTCACCCACACGCAGCGCCGACCAATCATAGCCATGTGTGAGCGATCGTGGCGCCTGTTGGTGAGGCGAAACACGGGACGCGGAAAGTTTGTGCTCCTAGCTTGAACCAGTGTTGCCAGATTAGGGTTTTTCTCCCTAGATTTAGGTTTTTTTTTGTCGCTTTAGGGGGCAAATAGGGGGAAAAATTATTTAGGGTATTTTTTAGGGGTTTTCGTGAGTCCATTCGGGAACTGTTTTTTTTCGGGTTTATCGACTTTTTAACCAGTGCACAATAGAAACACGACGATAAATACTGCGTAGCACGTATTGAGGTAGGCTAATAACTGTACGGACCCTAATATATGAACAAATTTTTTTGTGGGAAATAAATATTATGTATTTAACAGCCTTCATTGTCATATAAGACTGATAAAATATGTTATAATATGGTAATCTGTAGCCACATACAGACTATACTAGTTCATAGACTAGATCATCACGATACAAAAAAGCGGGAGTGAGGGAGTTGGGGTTTTTCTAGGGGGAAATGAATTCAGTCTAGGGGTACGACGCATGGACCATCTGGCAACACTGGCTTGAACAATGCAGACAGTAGTTCACGTTAGAAGCGTGGCAGGATTCGCGTTTTTCTCATAGAAGCTCACTGCAAATACCGACTCACTACGCTCTCTCTCTCTCTCTCTCTAGCCTTTTTTCGACGCATCACCCTTTCGGGCATGTAGTCTTAAACCGACTCACTACGCCGACAAAGTTAGTATAGATTCTACCGCAGAAAAGGCAAGATTGAAATATTAACAGTGTGTTCCTCTGGTTTGTGTCGCATTAGGACGTGCGTGTTATGATCAGCGATGATGTGAAAAAAAGGTGAGCACAGACAGCACAGAAAAAATGTCATGCTAGTGATAGGTGTTATCGGAGGTGTGTGTTACAAATATCATGTACAAAATGCTGCAGTTAAAGAATGAAAGTAACAGTCAAGATCAGGAATATGTTCGCTATAGACGAATGCGAATCAGCCAATGTTATCAAGCATCTAAATGTATTCACTGCGAAGTTCAAAGCAACACACTGACCAGATGAGAAATTGTACATAGAACTTCATGATTGGACTTATGAAAATAAAGGTATGTATCTATTGATATTATACTATACATACAAGTATGCTCAACACATATAAAAGTTACAAATACACAGTACACACATTAATAACGTCTTTAATTATTAGTAATAGGTTAACGAAATCACATGGACCAGATAAGAAATATCACACAGAACTTCAGGATTGGACTTATAAAATTAAAAAGGTATGGATCTATTACTATTATACTATACATGACGGCATGCTTAACACATATTAAAGTTACAAATACTCACACTAATAATATCTTTAATGATTACTAATAGGTTAACGGAATCACATTGACCAGATAATAAATTGCACACCGAACTTCAGGATTGGACTTATAAAAATAAAGGTATGGATCGATTACTATTATACTATACATGAAAGCATGCTTAACACATATTAAAGTTACAAATACTCACACTAATAATATCTTTCATGATTACTAATAAAGGTATTGATCTATCACTATTATACTATACATGAGGGCATGCTTAACATAGATATGAGGGTTTTTTCTACAAACGGGCCAACCATTTATTTTGAGGTCTTAGAAAATCCGGTAATAATTCGTACATGTTATTGAGTACGAATAAAATTTTTTGGAATTTTCTCATATTTTTTGGTCTTTGCCTTTTCATATTTTTGACATTTTTTTTTTTAGTTTAAAAGAATATTTCAGGAACGATATTCATTATAGAGTTTTTTTGGGAAAAAATTCGAGTCGAGACTTCAATTCTCTCCCATAAAAAAAACATCGTACTGATGAATAAATATCACACCGAACTTCAGGATTGGACTTATGTTATGAAAGGTACATTTCCAAACGTTAAAAAAAAATTAAATGGGGTCCCGCTTGACGAAGAAACCCTCATATAAGAGATACAACTATACATACATCAGCAATGTCCTCCATGAATATTAATAGGTTGATCGCGTTTCAAATAGTTTTTTTCAACCGGTATCATATAGTATATATATAGTAGGTGTTTCATGTGATTTGACATCGAAGATACTAAGGAAAATCTTATGCTTCATTCTCCAGCTATCAGGAGGACTTTCAATGAAGCACAATATTCCAATGTTTCTTCAAATCCTAAAGGTGGGTAGCAAGTACGAACAATATTTCTTGGTTTGGATTTATCAGATAAGTTCATCTCAGCTTCTAAAATTATTTCCCGCATTTTATAACGCTCAGTTCGTTTTTTAGGTTCGCGTACTCGCAACAGCCATCGCGCAATCCCTTTCCTTGCGGTGTTCATATCATCTTTCGAAAACGGATAAAATGAGCTCGTACACAAAGTATACACCCATGCGCACACATGAACACCGCAATTTCCCGCAGAATTGGGGTTGCCTGCTGAAGATAATTGCAAAGGAACATCTGACGGAATCGAGAGAGTCCAGTTTTTCCAGTTTTGCCAACGTGTAATTTTTTTGGAGCGAGCAACGCGATACGACTTCACGAAACTACATAATCCGTCGATCAAACCTGGAGGTGGCCTACCGTGCATGGAATCGATGTATATAAATAGTTTATGGGGAAACACGACTATTAGTAAAGTCCAATGGCTTCGGAAATGTACTGGCCAAAGCCAGACGTCGTACGCCCAAATATCTTGCATTTCCGCCCACCTTTGGAAGCCTATACTCATTGAACCTTGCTGTGCCTTTTCCGTGAAAAAGGATTCAAAAGCCAATACTTTCATACCATTATCATTTGCAAAATCTTGTGCCAGTACACAAAAGCCGTTAACGATATTGTCATCCAGTCATTTGCACGGCAACAAAGTTTTGAGCGAGTCTTCTGTAAAAATGATAACGGCGAAATTGATATTTTGTGGATTGTGTGGGAAATCGGATGGGTAAGCTAATGTCGGCGCGAACAGTGCTTCGTTATCGCCATCACAAAACACTGGCATATTTGTTTCAAGTGACGGTTCACAAAACGGCGCATCATCGGCTAACATTGCATTAAAAATGTCCTGATCATTAGGTGTATTGTGATCAGAAGGAAGCATGGATAACGTTTCTTTGCTACTGACATGACAGGGACTTGAATCTGGCATATTTATACTTGACACGTCATCGCTCTCCATTTTGATATCATTCAAATCTAGTACAGAGTTTTCTACACGCTCCGCCGGGTTGTGAATGTCAACCTTATGCGAAGATACGGCTTTTTCGCACCTGAAGTAAGTTTGCGATTTACGTTTTTTCATCCAAGTTTCTTGTTCTAGTTCAAAATTATTTTTATTCTTGCGGGTTTGGCGCTCGGTTCTAAGAGAGAACCGCCTTTCGCGGAGACGAGGTATAAGATAGGATTCCATTATCTGAACAAATCTAGGTGCCGAAATATCTAGGTTTCTATTGAAAATATCCTTTTTAACGATTTTACCCAGTTTTCCACACTGGCATTACTGTCACGCAATAATCCAAACTTTTGCAGCGTAATAGCAGACCAGAGTGGATAAAATGGGAGCAAATGCTCAAGCAAATACCCGTGTAGAAAATTGTTCGGGCGTCCCAATTTAAAAAGAGGCTCCTTTTAGGCATTATTAGGGCATGGACAATAAGGGCTTCCTAACTACTACCAAGCTTGGGTCGAGTCGGGGCTAATTTGGGCGTCCAAGATAATTCTGTCCAGGCCTGCCAAACCTGTGCCAGAGTTGGGCCAAGTCGGGGCTGATTTGGGCATCCCGGACAATTTTATTTGGGCTTGCCTAGACCGTGCCAAGGTTGGGCCAAGACGGGGCTAACTTAGGCGCCTAAGTCGGTTTTATCCGGGCTTGCCAAACCTGTGCCAAAGTTGGGCCAAGACGGGGCTAACTTAGGCGCCTAAGTCGGTTTTATCCGGGCTTGCCAAACCTGTGCCAAAGTTGGGCCAAGTCGGGGCTAACTTAGTCGGTCAAGTTAATTTTGTACGGGCCTGCCTCACCTGTGCCAGAGTTGGGCCAGGTCGGGGCTTACTTAGTCGTTCAAATTAATATTGTCCAGGCCTGCCACACCTGTGCCAAAGTTGGGCCGAGTCGGGGCTGATTTGGACATCCCGGACAATTTTATTTGGGCTTGCCTAGACTGTGCCAAGGTTGGGCCAAGACGGGGCTAACTCAGTCGTCCAAGTTAATTTTGTCCGGGCCTGCCTCACCTGTGCCAAACTTGGGCCAAGTCAGGGATTGATTAGGCATTCGGTCAACGATATCAGACGCCATCTACCACGGCGCGATTAACTTAGAGTAACCGCTATTTTGTCTGAAATCTTTCTCGCTAACAAAGTAACTACGGAAATTAGTTAGTCGGGCAATAGAATAGCATTTAATCAGAGAAAAAAAGTGTCTCTCTGGATATAGTAGAGTCGGGGTGTAGCCAGGCATTCAGACTCATTTTGTCCAGGCTTGTCTAATTTTTGTCAAAATTGGTTAACTGGACATTTGGACTCATTTTGTCTGGCTCATTTTTTATAGGCCCAACTTCGATGCCCAATCTTGGCCCCACTCTCGACATCCGATATTGACCCAAATTTAAGATCCCATGTTGCCCCAGTTTGGATAGCCCATATTATCTATATTATACTATGAAGGCCAAAGTTTGGTCGCCTGTATTGGGCCCTTATCGATTTGTCCCACGTATTTAACTTGGACCAATATGGGCTACCAGAATGGGCCCAAGTTTAGAAACCTACATAGGGCCAAATGAAAAAAGCGGGACAAATCGATAAGGGCCCAATACAGGCGACCAAACTTGGGCCAGAATAATATCGAGGAAGCTTAACTTGGCCCCTATTAGCGCCCAAACAGAATTTCTACACGGGTACGTAATGAATTCCGAGCAGTAATAATCATTATTCGGACAGTTTGCAATAGTTACTTTTTCGAGTTCATTATCGCGAATGCATTTAAAAAATAACGAAAATGGTGAGCTGTGGCGCAATAGATGCGTTGGCTCCATGTCATCCACTAATGATTCTGCATCCGTTTGCCCTGCGGTGTCAATGTCGAATAAATCATTATAATTAGTATCTCTTTCGGTATCTTTGATACCTTCTACGAGTCTGTCGAAGTCACCACATTTTTCTCCACAGTCAAAAACGCGTACAGCTGCACGAAAAACAGCCTCCGCGGTGTTCAAGTCTGAACAATGGATCAATTGCGTGATCAATGCCGTAGCTAGATTTCTCTGATCCGGAAAGCGAAACAAAGTTTTGGCTTTTCTCATTACCGTGCGTAATGTATTAGTAGAACACACGTGTACCCTTGTCATATCCGGAACTGCGGCGTTCTTATCGTTTACGAGATCATATTCCAAGTTTAAATATTGTATCAGAGACATGTCGTTAAAACCTTTCAGTGCCGATTGTATTACGCTCAAGCTAAAGTCGGTTTCGATTTTGTCAATGACTACGCGGCGGCTGGTGATTTGCTTCAATGCGTGGTTGAATACAGAAAGAAATATGGAGATATACGGAACGTTGTGTACCGGATGATTCCTCGCATACATCACAATGATGCGGGTAGCAGACCGTCTGAACACAGAGTTGTATATCTATATACATCATATATATAGATATACATTGTAGGGATATGACGGTCTGCAACCCAAATGACTGAGATGCAAACGAGGAATCACCTGGTACACTAGAAATGAGTTCCGCAATCGGTAACGGTGCGCACTCTTTGTTCCCGGGTACTATGAGCGCATAATAATAAATTGGTTTTGTAACGTCACATGGACGAGCAATGATTGAACCTGTTGCATCTAAATTACAAAAGATCGGTTTTTGTATTGGGAAGTCTAGCACTTGGACACTCTATCTGGTGGATAAATTATGAAGTAGTGCATGTAGGTCGGAGTTTCCTGCCCCAACCCTCGCCACACACCGTTGGACCTACAAGTTTTGTATTCGCCATCTGGCGGACTACTGAGAAACTAATGCAAGTAGGTCGAAATCATAAGCTCCGCCCCTGCTAGACTTCCCAATAGAGAGAAGGTACAGAATCTGCTGTTCAGTGAATAAAATGAGGTAGAACGGCTCTAGACAGTGCCCTTGTATGTACCCCTTACAAAATTTACCGGGCCATGATTCTTTGAATTGTTTGCTCAACTTCGTCAAGAAAACTGTCAAATCTTTATCAAGGTCATTTTTAGTGTGATTTTCACTAGATACTTTTTGAAAAAGCATTAGGCTAGGCGCATCATTCCGATTCCCGGATACCAAAACATCTTCGGCTACATTTCCGAACATTTTCAATTTTAACGCGCTCGGCGCATGCCCCTCTAATTCTTTTCCAATTATTTGTCTATCGCTTCCCCTAATGTACCGACGATGAATTTCTCCGCTCGCATGGCAGATTTTTTTATCTAGGTGTATCTCAACTCGTATATCGTGGAAAAAGTGAATGATCGATGTAACTACTTTGAATCTGAACTGTGCACAAGATGAATTTTTGCAGTGAGCAACGGCATGAAAGGATGGCGATTTGTGCAGGTTACATTTATGCTACTGGAAGGCAATTACGCAATGGGGATACTGAAGCTTGAAATATTTGTTAAACTCGTCGCACCAACCTTTTTTCAGTCGCATTCCGTCGGTTATCCAAAAACGCTCCCAAAAATAGTGAGGAATTAACATTTCACCATCAACATTATCAATCGACGATGTGCTCGATCCATGGTTACATTCGCTTGAGTTGGAGCTTATTTCCTTTTTTATCAATACCCGCGAGGCACTAGTTTCGCTACTGATTGACTCTATGTGTAGTGAAGCAGTATCGTTGTTTGATAAAATATCGGTTGCTATTGATTCCTGGTAAAATTCATCAGATTTGTGCGAATAATTTTGCGGAATGGAACTAATGATTGAATCTGTGCATAGCGAATCGGCATCGTCGTCTGACAAGATGTCATTTACTATCGATGTCAGGTAAATTGCGTCTGATTCCGGAGGGGAACCTTGCGGAATCGAGTTCCCAGGAATGGGTGAAAAGTTCTCTACTTTTTTTTCGGCAATGAGTTTCAAAACAGAAGTCTTTACTACGTCAAAATGGTTGCGAAAAGTATCATAAAATTTACGCGCATGCTTCTTTATTGTACGAGGGCATCGCGTCGACAGAAAATGGGAGCATACTTGCTGCCATACGCTGTCTTTGTCTCTAACCGATAATGTAAACCTCGATGTTCGAAAATCTTCAATGTCTATTTCAGGAAATAGCTCTGTCAATACTCCAGCCAGCTTTTCTGGTGTTATAAGCATCGTGAAGTTGTCACATGTTCTATGAGAAGCGATATCTTCGAACGCCGAGAATCTTTTCGTAGATCATAAAAATTTTCAATGATTCGCTATGTACACGTGCACGAAGTTTATATTGCTTTCGTCGGATCTGCGAAAAGAGACGATTACTGCTTATGATGCGTTCCGATGCAATCCAATGTTAGATCAAATGTAATCATAAATAAAGAGGTAGTGTACATTAATCTCTAGTCATCAGCACCTGAAATTTCTTTAACCTTGACCCGTATTTTGATCGACTTGCAAGAGGAACATCAGAGTTGACTGCCTTTGATTGTATCGACTTTTGTACAGTATATTCAGACGGGGACACGCTTCTAAAAATTGATTACAAGTCACCAGCGGTACCATCAGAAAGGTAACCGATCCCGAAAACAGTTCTAGAATGGTTGACTAAAGGATGAATCCTACCTTTGCGTTGCGATACGCTACGCCACGCGGCGAATTTATTCTTTTTCGTGCTCTCTTATAGAGTTGCACACACTATTCCGCCGCGGTTCGTGGCGGTTCGCATCGAAATAGTGGGTGCAACTCCATAAGAGAATATGAGCAAGATCACGTCAAGTGGACCCCCCATCTCCCACTTGATCATGGAATTCAAATTCATGTATTTTAATATAAAGTAGTCACTACCAACAGTCAAACCCTAAAACAGTTTTTCAAAATTTTCATTTTAACAACAATTTTTTTAAAATGAAAATTTTTAGGACTTTTAATTAAAAAATTGATTACAAAAAAACCGTTAGAGATATCTTGCTGAAATTTTCAGGATTTGTTATTTAATATTCATATTTTAATAAAAAATTTAAAACCTAAAATTATTCATTTATTATCATATTTTTAATTAACTTTTAAGTAAACAAATGAAAATTTAAGTGACTTCTCCCTCAAATAATGAATTTTTTTTTGCTTAGTTAAATGCATTATACATTCAAGTTAATTATCCTGCAAGAAAATTTCACTGCTCGCTATTAGTGTAAATAATATAAAATTATTTATCACGGAGCGGTGAGCGGTGCCGGTACAGCGCGCTGCCGCGCGCTATTGACTTGGCTTCGATTCCAGTTGGTCGTCATTAACAAAAAGTTTTTTATAGTTAAAATAAATGTTTGACAATTTTTTTTTTATACGTAATATATTACACAAATGGATAAAATAATTCTTTTGTTAATGAACAAAGACAGAAAAAACAAATAAATGATTAACTATAAATTTTACAGTAACGTGCTACTTTTTTTTTGTTGTTTCTTTAACATTGTATTGGTAATGATTTTTTGATTTTCTGAAAAATTTTTGCATTGAAGTCATACTCCATCTAAAGTTTTATAGCAGTGAAACTGGCGAGTATTTTTGATGGTTACGGACTGTTCAAAACGTAGTCTGTATTTTTCTTCGTGAGAATCATGTTCGTCTTGAGAACAGAAACCAAAATTGATATTTTTGAAATAATTTTTGGCCCATTCAAATAATGATAGTGCAGTTATGATGTGCTTATCATTGTTGCGTTGAAGACTCGCACGATAAGCCTGCCTTTTTACGCTTCCGCCCAAGCCATCACATGCTCCTTTGCCGTGAGATGTGGCGAAGAAGTTCCACTCTGCTTCAATATCAAAATACTTCTTGTGGTTAATTAAATTTGCAAAAGTATATTTATTTTTATACTGCGAAGCTGCTCCGTCCGAAAAATATAAGATCTTTTTAATATTCCTAGCTCCGAATTCATATTTCAGAAATTCAATTAACTTTGAATTAAAAAGGTGAACTGAACTTGCATGATGAGTAATTTTTTGTGAAATCATGACGTAATTTTTATGCTTTACTTCTTCATTTTCTCTATAAGAGTCAGTCCACGTCAAGCGGGACGGATTTGGCCAAAAATATTCCTCGATGTTTCCGATTCTCTTGTAATTTTTTTTACATATTCTCTGGGTAAAATGAATGGATGAAACATTTTTTTTTTTTAACTCGAAGGGCTTAGAAGCTACAAGGGGTTGAATTTTCGAAAAAAACACCAAAAATCGGAATCGCGCTCTTCGTTAGACGTTAATATCTCCGGTTCCCTTGGTCGTACAGACATCGGCAAAAACTCATTTTAAAGCTCTTGAATCGCACTTTCACGCTATTAATTTTAAGTTCATCGAATTAATAATTTTCTATTTGTTATAAACAATTATATTTTTCAAACGTGATTTTCGAGATGATTACACCTTTTGAAAATTCTAAAAAAAATACGAGCGTGTTCCTTGATTCATTCTCTACGAAATCTGTAAGTTTCAAAATGGAACTCCGATGGAAACTATATTTAAAAAGCGATTGATTCGAGCGTGACATCGCACGCTGGCGCGGCCACGAGCATTGGCGCGGCAAGACTCTGTTCGCGCGCCGTTACATACTTGGAATTGAACTTAGGTATGAATTCCGCGTAATGCAATAAAAATACTAATTGTCTGAACACCTGTGTGCCGACCCTTAGGTATTGAAAATCCCCTCTTTTCACCCTTCCGTGGCCTCCCTAGAATATATAAATGTATTTTAGTATTTGACTATTTCAGTACAGTCTTGACGTTTACTAAAGCCACATCAATTCTCTGTTCACGTAGTTTCAAACGACTGAAGGGTATTTTGGGTTTTTGAAGTGTATCAAAATCGAATTATTAATAATTATCATGGCACCAAAACAGAATAGGTTTGACTATTGCTTCAATCCGTTCAATTTAGAAAAGCACGGAAAGAACCACCCTAAAAATTTGAGACGTGTACTTCCGACGATGCTACGGAAGTTGAATATCAAAAATGTACAGATGTCCAGGAATATGAAAATTTGTGACTACTGTCGGTTGAAACTTGCAAGAATGCCCGAAAACGCTGAAACCAGTGACAGTTCGTCTGTGAGAAGTGAGGATCCAGGACCCAGTACCAGTGCAGTACTCGAATCGTCGAGCGAGGGGAATTCATCGCCAAGTAAAAAATCTGTGGATATTTTGAAATTGAATGAGAGTTTGATTAGACTCGGATCCTCACCCATCATACAAAAAAAGTTAAAGCAGAGGAAGTATCCTCGTGAAAAGTTGGAACAATTGCGCAGAACACTAGCTTCGACGGTCTTTCATAATGAAGGGGAAATTGAAGCAGAATCAGAAGGTACAACAAAATGTGAAATACTTGCCAAGTTAAAGGAAGAGTTTCATCATACAAATGACCGAAATAAGAAGATTCAAATCTTGACAATATTTCAAAATTGGTCGTTCCTCAAAATTCATGAAAACTTCGATGTTTCGAATCGGATGATTGCCGTAGCCAAAAAAACAGCAGAGGAACACGGAATTTTATCCACCCCTAACGCAAAGACTGGTAAAAACTTGAGCCAAGATACAGTGAACTGTGTAGTTGATTTTTATACATCTGACCTCATGAGTCGTGTGATGGCGGGTAAAAAAAATTATGTTACAGTTAGAGAAAATGATCAGAAAACACAGAAACAAAAGCGACTGATACTGACTAATTTGAAAGAGACATACCGCACCTTCAAGGAAAAGTACCCTGATTTGAAGATTGGCTTTTCGAAGTTTTGTGAGCTAAGACCAAAACACTGTGTACTTCCTGGAGCCAGTGGGACTCATTCAGTTTGTGTATGCGCGATTCACGAAAATGTCAAATTATTATTAGATGGTGCAAAAATAGCACGATTGACAGCAGAAACACCGCAGCCATTGAATAATTACAAAGATTGTTTGAAACGAATGATGTGTGACCCACCCGAAGACAAATGTCATTTAAGGCAGTGTATAAGTTGTCCAGGCACCGAAAATATAGTGAACCAGTTAGAAGAATTATTCGAGGAAGAATTAATTGATGTCGTGATGTTCCGACAATGGGTATCGGTGGATAGAACAAATCTCGAAACTAACCAGGCATCCGTGGAAGATTTCTTGGGAAAACTTCGAACACAACTGGAATCGCTGGTGACCCATGCATTCATTGCTCAGCAGCAATCTGCTTATTTTTCGGAAAAAAAAGAACAATTGGAACCGGGAGAATGTTTAGTAGTCTGCGATTTTGCAGAAAACTATGCGTTTGTTATTCAAGACGCGATTCAGGGTGTACACTGGAACAACGATCAAGTGACGATACATCCTTTCGTTGCCTACTATACTGAAGACGGAATACTTAAGCACAAGAATTATATTGCAGTTTCCGAATGCCTCAAGCACGATACTATCGCGGTCCATCTTTTTCAACGAAAATTTGTGGAGTTTCTAGAGCGTGAAATACGTGAAGTTAATAAAATCATCTACTTTTCTGATGGAGCCAGCGCACAGTATAACAATAAAAAAAAAATTTTGAACGTATGTCTTCACGAAGAAGACTTTGGAGTTAGTGCAGAATGGAACTTCTTTGCTACTTCGCACGGGAAAGGGCCTTGTGATGGCATTGGGGATGCCCTCAAAAGATTGGCCGCGAAAAGCAGTCTGGAACCATCACAAGAACCGATAAATACTCCTCGAAAATTTTTTTTATGGGCAAAGAATAATGAGAATATCAAAAATATCCACGTGGATTTTTTCACAAATGAGGATTATAAAAAAGAAGCTGTTGCATTACAAGCTCGATTTGAGAAAGCGAAATTAGTACGTGGAACATTGACATTCCATTGTATAAAGCCTATTTCAAAAAAAAAAATTGTTGCCAAAAGATATTCGAATGCACAGAAGTCAGTAGAAGCATTGGTTTCCAAGTAAATTAACTATTAGTAGAAATTAAAATTTGCGGCTCACTTTAAGATTTTATTTATGTCTATAATATAGTTCTAAAATTTGTAATATAGTAGTTTTTAGTTGATTAAGTCAGTACGTAATTAATTGAATGATGATGTGACGTATTCCATTTGATGGAATCAAAAAGTACTTTATATTTACCATTTATTTTTCGAAGTTTCGAATTTGTGATATGTTTCAAGATTTTAGTTAAGCGTTTTATTTCTATATTTGTATTTTTGTTGTTTCAAGTCGAATATACAGTATGAAATAGAATAAATAATTCCGTGAATTAATGGATTTGATGAATTCAAACGTATAACAGCCCCTCTGTATTCCTTGCAAGTAAAGCGAACAAGCCTCGGTCACGGCGCGCCCGCGTAGGCAGCCGCGCGCGACGTCCCGCACGGATCAATCGCTTTTTAAATATAGTTTCCATCGGAGTTCCATTTTGAAACTTACAGATTTCGTAGAGAATGAATCAAGGAACACGCTCGTATTTTTTTTAGAATTTTCAAAAGGTGTAATCATCTCGAAAATCACGTTTGAAAAATATAATTGTTTATAACAAATAGAAAATTATTAATTCGATGAACTTAAAATTAATAGCGTGGAAGTGCGATTCAAGAGCTTTAAAATGAGTTTTTGCCGATGTCTGTACGACCAAGGGAACCGGAGATATTAACGTCTAACGAAGAGCGCGATTCCGATTTTTGGTGTTTTTTTCGAAAATTCAACCCCTTGTAGCTTCTAAGCCCTTCGAGTTAAAAAAAAAAAATGTTTCATCCATTCATTTTACCCAGAGAATATGTAAAAAAAATTACAAGAGAATCGGAAACATCGAGGAATATTTTTGGCCAAATCCGTCCCGCTTGACGTGGACTGACTCTTATAGAGAAAATGAAGAAGTAAAGCATAAAAATTACGTCATGATTTCACAAAAAATTACTCATCATGCAAGTTCAGTTCACCTTTTTAATTCAAAGTTAATTGAATTTCTGAAATATGAATTCGGAGCTAGGAATATTAAAAAGATCTTATATTTTTCGGACGGAGCAGCTTCGCAGTATAAAAATAAATATACTTTTGCAAATTTAATTAACCACAAGAAGTATTTTGATATTGAAGCAGAGTGGAACTTCTTCGCCACATCTCACGGCAAAGGAGCATGTGATGGCTTGGGCGGAAGCGTAAAAAGGCAGGCTTATCGTGCGAGTCTTCAACGCAACAATGATAAGCACATCATAACTGCACTATCATTATTTGAATGGGCCAAAAATTATTTCAAAAATATCAATTTTGGTTTCTGTTCTCAAGACGAACATGATTCTCACGAAGAAAAATACAGACTACGTTTTGAACAGTCCGTAACCATCAAAAATACTCGCCAGTTTCACTGCTATAAAACTTTAGATGGAGTATGACTTCAATGCAAAAATTTTTCAGAAAATCAAAAAATCATTACCAATACAATGTTAAAGAAACAACAAAAAAAAAGTAGCACGTTACTGTAAAATTTATAGTTAATCATTTATTTGTTTTTTCTGTCTTTGTTCATTAACAAAAGAATTATTTTATCCATTTGTGTAATATATTACGTATAAAAAAAAAATTGTCAAACATTTATTTTAACTATAAAAAACTTTTTGTTAATGACGACCAACTGGAATCGAAGCCAAGTCAATAGCGCGCGGCAGCGCGCTGTACCGGCACCGCTCACCGCTCCGTGATAAATAATTTTATATTATTTACACTAATAGCGAGCAGTGAAATTTTCTTGCAGGATAATTAACTTGAATGTATAATGCATTTAACTAAGCAAAAAAAAATTCATTATTTGAGGGAGAAGTCACTTAAATTTTCATTTGTTTACTTAAAAGTTAATTAAAAATATGATAATAAATGAATAATTTTAGGTTTTAAATTTTTTATTAAAATATGAATATTAAATAACAAATCCTGAAAATTTCAGCAAGATATCTCTAACGGTTTTTTTGTAATCAATTTTTTAATTAAAAGTCCTAAAAATTTTCATTTTAAAAAAATTGTTGTTAAAATGAAAATTTTGAAAAACTGTTTTAGGGTTTGACTGTTGGTAGTGACTACTTTATATTAAAATACATGAATTTGAATTCCATGATCAAGTGGGAGATGGGGGGTCCACTTGACGTGATCTTGCTCATATTCTCTTATGGAGTTGCACCCACTATTTCGATGCGAACCGCCACGAACCGCGGCGGAATAGTGTGTGCAACTCTATAAGAGAGCACGAAAAAGAATAAATTCGCCGCGTGGCGTAGCGTATCGCAACGCAAAGGTAGGATTCATCCTTTAGTCAACCATTCTAGAACTGTTTTCGGGATCGGTTACCTTTCTGATGGTACCGCTGGTGACTTGTAATCAATTTTTAGAAGCGTGTCCCCGTCTGAATATACTGTACAAAAGTCGATACAATCAAAGGCAGTCAACTCTGATGTTCCTCTTGCAAGTCGATCAAAATACGGGTCAAGGTTAAAGAAATTTCAGGTGCTGATGACTAGAGATTAATGTACACTACCTCTTTATTTATGATTACATTTGATCTAACATTGGATTGCATCGGAACGCATCATAAGCAGTAATCGTCTCTTTTCGCAGATCCGACGAAAGCAATATAAACTTCGTGCACGTGTACATAGCGAATCATTGAAAATTTTTATGATCTACGAAAAGATTCTCGGCGTTCGAAGATATCGCTTCTCATAGAACATGTGACAACTTCACGATGCTTATAACACCAGAAAAGCTGGCTGGAGTATTGACAGAGCTATTTCCTGAAATAGACATTGAAGATTTTCGAACATCGAGGTTTACATTATCGGTTAGAGACAAAGACAGCGTATGGCAGCAAGTATGCTCCCATTTTCTGTCGACGCGATGCCCTCGTACAATAAAGAAGCATGCGCGTAAATTTTATGATACTTTTCGCAACCATTTTGACGTAGTAAAGACTTCTGTTTTGAAACTCATTGCCGAAAAAAAAGTAGAGAACTTTTCACCCATTCCTGGGAACTCGATTCCGCAAGGTTCCCCTCCGGAATCAGACGCAATTTACCTGACATCGATAGTAAATGACATCTTGTCAGACGACGATGCCGATTCGCTATGCACAGATTCAATCATTAGTTCCATTCCGCAAAATTATTCGCACAAATCTGATGAATTTTACCAGGAATCAATAGCAACCGATATTTTATCAAACAACGATACTGCTTCACTACACATAGAGTCAATCAGTAGCGAAACTAGTGCCTCGCGGGTATTGATAAAAAAGGAAATAAGCTCCAACTCAAGCGAATGTAACCATGGATCGAGCACATCGTCGATTGATAATGTTGATGGTGAAATGTTAATTCCTCACTATTTTTGGGAGCGTTTTTGGATAACCGACGGAATGCGACTGAAAAAAGGTTGGTGCGACGAGTTTAACAAATATTTCAAGCTTCAGTATCCCCATTGCGTAATTGCCTTCCAGTAGCATAAATGTAACCTGCACAAATCGCCA